>JBAIAA010000087.1:2262500-3686725 GCA_037893245.1 Crossaster papposus | reverse complement strand
CACGAAACGTCCCGCGTCCGAGCAGGGTACTGAGCCCAGTTAGTGAAATAACACACGATGCGGAGAGTTCAGCTCATTTGTTTTCTGTGTAGGTCTGGTGGGGGCGGGGCGGGGGGGGAGGGGGGGGGATGGGGGTGGAGGAAGCACTTTCCCATAGTTCATTTCCTATTTTATTGGTGCATTATGTCTTAACTTATTTTGTTAAAAGTTTTGTTGAGATTTTGTAATCAATTCAGTACAATTTAGACATGTCCAAATACAATCCCTTCAAAGCTCTCAATTACTCAAATCAATAAGATAAGTAGTTGCGAGGGTAACACCATGTGGTAATTCTTTTTCACTGAGAGTGTGTGGTTCTGGAGACAAAAAACACCGGAGGGTAGTTCAACGTGACCAGTATGCACTGGCAGCCAATTGCATGTTATTCTATCTATATTCGACATGCCCCTTTCAAACTCCTTGACCAACTCCTCCAGTCTGACCAACTAGCCCCCCCTGGCACAATTCAACTTCCACCTCTCATAAGCTGGCAAAACTTTTCAAACCTGCTATGTAGTTGTTAGGTTTAAAAACCCTTTGTAAAACATGCACCGACGGACGTGACGGAAGCACGACCTGGTGGCCAGGGGGTAATACCCCACGCTTCTTGATATAATATAATTTGCCAGTTGCTGTAATTTATCAGAAATGGATAGATTTTTGGGGTTTAGCAGTGTCGTAAGGAAGGCTGACTTGTTTGGTTTGCTCAGAAAGGACTTAAACTTTGAAAAAAACCAACGATGTATGTCCGAGTCCGACGCTAGTCAGCAAAGAGTATTGCATGCCACTTGCCTTGGTACGTCCGATAGTGCGGCGACTTGTCTTTTAATGCCAAGTGCCCATTCGGTCTCAAAGTAACAAATTGTGTCGGAATTTACAGGATAGCTGGTTTTACAGGAATAGACGGCCGTTTGAAGATACAGAATCCCCAAGTTTTACAACATTTAACAAAGTCAGTACTACATGGATTGATTATCAAGTGAAAACAAAAGCCCAAATCACGTTTTTTGTACCCTTTCTTTATTACATGTATATCCTTGTACGTCCTTTTGCAACATTTAGGCTAAATGTCTTTCTGGACGTTCCCGGCACATTTTCAAGATGGCGCTCGTTGTGGCACTACAATACGGATTGAAAAGCTCTGTAATTTGAACCACATTTACATGTCTGCCCCTTGCCCAGCTTGCAGTAACGCTATGCACACACACACGCGCCCCACGTGGGTTTGTTTAAATTTCTATCCCACAATTCCACCTTCGCGCCGGAGCTATCTTATTGGCTTATATATCAATGTACAGATCATACATTACCTGAGCAAAGTCTGCAACACAAGAGCTCCAACACGCTGATATTTTCATTACCAGGACTTTGGATGCACGTGCTGTGATTTTACAAGAGAAGGGCATGGGTTTTAGTACAAAGTAATTGCATGTAGTACGGTTATACCCATCACGATATGCTGCGGCAGAGAAGGTACCCCCCCCTCCCCCCCCCCCCCCCCTCCACGTCACACTATAACCGTATACACACTCAACACTATTGTTACCTAACCCATTCCCCCCTTGAAACATAAAAATAATTACCTGGCGATTCCGGAACACAATAGTCCAACTCACAAAAGAGGGGGAGTTTTTCTCTGCCACATATCGTGCTTCATATGAGTTACTTTTCGCGGGTAATAATGGTTGGTCGCGATAACGCAATTCTCGCGGCAGCGGGTAATCCGCGGCCGCGTAGTCTGGTTCCCAGACCACAACAATGGCAATTGTGCTACTTACGGGCCCCAGCAAAATGTTTGATCAAATTAGAGTGAAAGGTGTGTTTTTAATCATTCCAAAATTAACATTTATCAACCTAAAGTATAATTCTCTACATTCTAATAGGCACCTTTATTTTGTAATTTTGAACAGTTTCTTACGGTAGAAAAGTTTTGTATATTTAGCAGACGGTAAAAGCTTAGAGGAATAATTATATTTGGTGAAAAACATAGATGTAAAATATTATGTTAGGCCATCCAGCCTGGGGTAGGGTCGGTATCAAATAAGGAAAAAATGTTTATAGCGATTTTTTGGCGAGAGGTATGCACCTTAGAGTTGGGAAAATATGTGATAGCATTGCAGCGGTGGCAGCTTTTTGGGTGTTATCAAAATGGCGGCCATAATGCTTGTTTCCACATAATTGCCCACATTCAAGCGCACGAAACAGTTACTCAACAGTTATTTGGGTATCTTTGACTGTGTTTGTGGTGATCAACAATTTTATTTCTGTCTTCAATCTAAAATTATCTAAGTTCTTAATGCCTTTACATGAGAATCAAGTAAGAGCCGGCCCAAAAGTCCTCGCTGGGCATCGCGTGGAGAACGGTGCAAATGTACTGATTTTTTTTAAAATGATGTAATTGTTCTAATTTTTAAATTCATTTTGAATGTATTTTTAATAAAATGTAAACATTCATGTAATTTGGCCTGTGGGCCACGATATAAATGAAATAAAACCATATATCAATTAATCACATCAATCAAATCAATCCTTTAGACATAATAGACTACACGATTTACGGGGGAAGCCAATCAGATGCAAGTTATTAAAAAAAACACGTATTAAAAAACAACTCCTTTTATTGAAATTGGCGCACACGTCGCGCGTATTGCTTGATATCGATGATATACTGACTTACTAGTACATGTAGTATTGCGCATACCTACGTGAGGATTGTGAACCTTCACACGGTTAAAAGACCCATAGATTGCATAGGCGTCTAAATTTCATGTGACACTCAACAAAGCACAGCTATTTCTTTATCATCGCTCTGGTCCCACCCAGGGGGGGGGGGGCGGAGCGGGGGGCCCTTCGAGACTGTGATTGCGCAACGCTGACGTACCGTCCATTCTCCAAAATAGGGGGGGAACCAATTTTCTCACGCGAAACAATAAAGTAGTTTTTCTGGCATCCAATCTTAACATCTTGTCTTTTGTAGTTGTAAAAGGTTGTTATTTACCTTAATTATTATCATCCAATGACAAAAATTGTATTGAAAATAAAAAAAAAGCAGTCGAAAAAATTAAGCGTTGACGTACCGTTGATGACACGTAGAGATGTGCACAAATACTAAAACGACGGTTGACCAAATACCTCCCCTAAAAAGGGGCAATAATAATCGATAAATGTGAAACATCGTGCTTTCGAAAACCCACTCACTTTTTTCATGGATACCGTTTAAAAAGGATCTAGCAGTGATATACTGAAATTTTTAAAAAAATCTGCCTGTGAACCACCTTGGTTGTTTATCGTGTTGTTTTCGAACGAAAATGGCAGAAAATGACATCGCCCCAAAACTCAAATTCGTGTAGATCGTGCCTGTGTACTGGCTTTGCGGACCGTTGGATGAATCACTGAATTCGGAGAGCGATACACGGAGCAAATTTGTAACGTGTTTTCAATGGTGAGCTCGTCGCGGTAGCGACTCTTATACGTATTTACTGCTGTGAGATGTGGCAGCTCTCGAGCGTGGAAGAATGAATGAGATAACATTTCAACGTTGGTGGCGTACTTTGTTGGGCCCCCCTCCGCCCCCCCCACCCTGGTCCCACCCGCTCATACTTGGCGCTGAGAAGCGCTAAGGCAGCTTTATGTTCTGATTGGATAGATTTTGTGTGACCTGTGAACTGGATTTCACCCAGGCCCAATTTCACGGCGCTGCTTATCAGTTAGCGGAAAAGTTGTGCTAACTTTAGCTGAAAAAACATAAGCGCTATTTCACGGGCGTTTTTGTGACTAACGTTTGCGCGCGCATGGCTGATTTAAGCAAATTTTCCCGCTAGGTATAAGCGTGCCTTTTGCTGATACTGCGCTTACTGCTTACGGTCCCTATATGAAAATAGACGGAGGCTCGGTTAGCAGAAAATCGTGTGCTTAGCAGCGCCGTGAAATTGGCGCCAGCTCGCAGCTCAGCTGCGGTTTTGCTGCATCAGTGCTTCTCAGCGCCCAGCTTTTGGGCAGTGGTTTAGGACTGGCCACGTGACGGGCTCTCGACTAATGGGAACTGGGGTGAACTGTCTTAGGTATTTGTCGAATGTCTTGGGTATTTATGAATGTCAATTGACCATTTGCGTGTGGAATTTATGTAATATCTGGTACACTGACTTGTTCACGACAGCTTGGCACAGTTTGACTTTAAATTATCCAGACCAAAATACACTTCTTGCTATATCACGTGATTCGGGCAAGCTATTGCATAGTTAACGTTAGAGACGCTCAGCACCAATACGTTGTTCACAATGGTTGAGAATGGTACAAGGACACCAGACCAATCGCAGAACCGGGGGTTGCTAGCGTAAGGCTTGGCCCCGAATCACGTGATATAGCAAACAGTGTCTCTGGTCCTGGAGAACTTTAAATGTAAACTGTGCCAAGTAGTTGAACAATGTCAGTGTACCTAGATATTATTCAAATTCAACACGCAAATGGCCAATTAATTCAAAAATTATACAACTTACCAGTTGACACATCCTTCGTTGGTGGTCTCCCCCCAGATTCTGACACAAAACCCGAGTAGAGCCCTGGACGAGACCACATCCTGCAGCTATAAACCAGGTCACAAACGGCAAACGAAATAACCGTTGAATGGTTATTGACACGGGACAAATTTTGTACGTTTTGTCCCCCCACCCCCCAAAAAAAAAAAAAACCCCCACCAAACACAAATAAACAAACACCCTCAACAACAACAACAAAACAACCACTAAACAAACAACACGCGAACGCGAATTTTGTGTGACGTACGGGAAAATTTTCCGCGATGCAAATTTACAAAAGTTGAACTCATTTCAACTCCGGGCTTTAGGCTAGAAAGTAATGCTTACGACAATAATAGGAGCTATTCTATTAAGACACTTTGGCAACAAATCCTGAAACAAAAAATTAGAAAAATTTAAATTGACCCGAAATTGATTACCCCTGTACTGTTTTCGGTACGACCGCTTTCGCTTCTTGTCGCCAATTAGGCCCCACTTTTTGTGCTTAACGCACAAGGCTTTTAACTGTGGTAAATTAAATCTATGGAAATTACTTCGTAATAAGATCATTAGACTTATCAAGATAGCCAGGTCTGCATTTTTCAGCACTAGTGTTTCAAAGCTTAGAATTAGTAACCCTAGGCAGTGGCACAAACAAATAAAGAAAATGACAGGTGTTAAGTGTAAGCAAGGTGTTACTCTACCCTGGTACCTCAACTGCAGAGATTGCTAACAAAATAAACAAACAATTTACCTCTATTGCAGCTGATATTCCTACCCTAGATCTCGATAATTTACCTGCTTACTTACAGTCTGTATCATCGGTCCCAGCTGTAACACCTCAAATGGTTTTTTAACAAGTTGAAAAAGGTCAAGTTAGGTTAATCTGGGGGGCCAGACTGCCTTCCGCCACGCATAATTAAAGAGTTTGCTTATGAGTTATGTTTTCCTTTAGGCCAATATTTTTAATTGTTCTCTCTGTGAAGGTAGTAGTACCCTGAAATTTGGAAAAAGGCTTTTGTTGTACCGGTCCCTAAGACTAATCATCCAACCATTGATACTCTGCGCCCCATCTCACTCACTTTGTATTTTTCTCTAAGGTGTTCGAAGAGTTTGTTGTGGAATGGATCCTTAGTGACATACAGTCTCTCATTGGACAAATTTCAATTTGGTTCTTTGAAAGGATCCTCTACATCTCACTGTTTGGTAAAACTCCTGGACGATATACATTGTGTTCTTGATAAACCAAATAATTCTGCTGTGTTGATAGCCACCGATTTTAGTAAGGCATTTGATAGAGTTGACCACAATATAGTTATTAATAAATTTATTAAGCTTGGGGTTAGAGACTTCCTTAATTCCTTCGGCTTTGTGGATTTCTATCAGACCGTCTTCAGGCTGTTAGATATAAGGGTGATATTTCTGATTGGGACGGAGATTACATGGGTGCTGGAGTTCCCCCAAGGACAAAAATTGGGCCCATTGCCTTTTTAGTAATGATCAAGGATTTTGTCCCTGATCTCCACCAACCGGTCAAAACACTACAAATATGTCGATGACCATGGACCTTTAAGTCAGACTCCTCTCTAATCCTAACGAGAGCTCCAACATGCAAAATGTGCTTGATGACCTAAATCAATGGACTGATCTAAATAAAATGAAACTTAATCCCGCCAAATGCCAGTATATGAATATTAGTTTTCAACGTAACCAACCTGATCCACCCACCTTCGATATTTTAGATCTCAAATTAATCAAAATGATTGTTTGAAATTGTTGGGTATTTAATATACAGAGTAATTTGAAGTGGGATTCCCAGGTGAACAACATTTGTAGTAATTTCTAACCGCAGACATTTTCTTTTTACGCCAGCTTAAACGTTGTTTTATTTCTGTCAAGGATCCTGTTAAATGTGTATGTTATTGTATGTCCGACCCACTATCGAGAATACGCCTGTCTCTCTGTCTGGTACTCTGGACTTACTAAAACACAACTCATAACCCTTGAAAGGTTACGGAAAAAGGGCTTTTCGTATCATTCTGGGCTGGTCAGCCAAATACACCAACATCATATGTGGAAATATGTCAACTTTCAGCTTGCCTACAATCACTGATAGACTGAGTCATCTATTTGTCAATTTTGGTAAGACATTGTTTGAATCTAAAAATTACAGGCACTGGCTCCCACCAAACAAAAATAATAACAACTTGAGGAATGCCAACAAAATGTGCCCCCCGAAATGTAGGACTGGTCGTTACACAAAAATAGTTGCATCCCATCCCTTGTCCAAGCACGTCAACAAAAGCTCTTCGATTTTTGTTCACTCAGTTGATATGCCTTCTGTCCCCAAACAAATTGTATTTCTTAATGTTTTTTCTGTAATTTTTAACTTTTTTATTTGTTATGAATTTCTGTATTTTAAACTCAATTCAGCTTGTAGCTGCGACGTTTGAATGGTTTTAATAAACCAATAATAATAAGGTTACAGGGTGGCACGCGAGTTTTTTTTCCCGTATAGGTGGGTGAGTCAAAATTCATGAATTATTCAGTAGTTTCATTGATCACTGTACAACACTTGCGGTTCTAGGGTCTCTTTTCCCCCATAAATTAAACATACTCCAAAGATATCAATTTGACTAAACAAAACCACGTTTTCTGAGGTAATTTCACCAAACTGACAAAATATCTAATCAGTAATTGCCTATTTTTATTTTAAATAACATGTTTTATTTGTATGTAAACACATAACTGTAATTGATTTGTTTCCACAGAACAGATCTGTTACCACGTGTAAGAAAAAATCTTACATTATTTTGCAAAGTTAGAAAGAATTATGTTATACTAAATGTTGACTTAAGCAGAGCCCATATATCTGTGACGCGCTGGGACAGAGTAAATGAGACACTTTGAGGCAAAAATGAAAATTGAGATTTTGATTTCTTCATTTAAAGCTAAACAAGCTTTAAATGATAAAATCAAAATCTCAATTTTCATTTTTGCCTTAAAGTGTCTCATTTACTCGTGCTGGGTCACATTATTTTTGGTCATACCTTTTTCGTTCTTGCAATTTTGGGGCATTAAAAAAAAGAGCGATTTGATGAGTAAAATGGATTTGTGAATAAAAAGAATAAATTAGACTCTTCTTGAAAACAAAAGCTTTTTGTCCAAATATTTGATTATATTGGAAGTCTTATCGAGGCTTACCGGCTAAAACGCACAGAATCACGAGCGTTTTCATCCTTGCTGTTGTAGTTTTCCTGAAAAAGAGAATGTTTTTTACTTATTATCACTGACAAATTCAAGCGAAATGAAATATAATAAACAATGCGGGATATACATTTATGCCATAAACGTTGGAACCGAGGTTTTAAAAGTTGAACCACGACGTTTAAAAGTTGAACCAAAGACGCTTGCCTGTCCGTTTTATTCTGGTTACAAAGTATGTACGTGATTGATTACTTCATTCAAGAGCTGAAAGAAGTTGGTCATTTTTTTCAATGAAAATCGCTTTGTAACTTGACACCTGATGACTTCATCGTGACGTCACTCAAAAATCAGGGACGATTATGTTAAGAGTGTTTAAGTTTAAACTTGTACATCGTTTATGAGAAAATCCGCGCGATGAATTGTCAGAAGTTAATGTCGGATAATGGAAATTTGTCTTCCTTATTTTAATCTTATAAAATTGTTTATGCAAGGAGAACCAACCATCTGGTTGTAGTGCTGACAAACCAAATTCCAGAGACTGCTCCTCTGGGTCATGTACTATACACAACATAGTGAACTATTGTGACCTTTGTCAGAACCACAGTTTTAGTCCCTACTTAACTAAACTCTTTGTTTTAGAAATACTTTCCCATGATCTTGTCCAGTTATTTTTAGTAACTTGTATGTCTGATTTTATTACTGGGAACACACATCAACCTAGTTTTGGAAGTTGGTTGAGACCTGGAAGAGATTTTGGTGGTCAGCAGAAAATAAGGGGTGGTCATGCAGAAAATAAGTGATCTCAGGAGATTTTAGTAACAGCCCAACCAAGTCAGAAGACTTTACTCTAATTCATAATTAGAAAGGAGGGGTTAATATTTGATTCGCCAATCGGTAAATGGTCAAAATTGGTCGATCACCGACTTTTGGGGTGTATTTAACCTGCTGCACTGGGTCTGGGAGAGCACTCTGCTCCCGCCATCCCAAGCAAGATGTCTGATGTACTTCGTATGGTAAGCCAGATTGGGGTGAGTGTTGTGATATTTTGTAATTCTGACTTGTAACTTTGAAACTTTGTCGCAAATGTTACTGTTTGTGTTTTTACCTTTAGTTTTAATGTCAATTCAAGCTTATACTTTATTTAGGTCTGAAGGTTTATTGATAAATTGTATGCATGTACTTGAATTAAGAAGCTTGACTTTTTGGAACTTCTTACTGGCAGTTGTATTTCTAAAGGATCTCGATTGCGATACATTTACAATTACTGGAATTGAAGATTATCTTGATTTGGAATCCAATCATGGTGAAACAATTGCACTTATATCTTCTGTGATATGAATTTCTATATTATCATAATAAGATTGAAAAAGTTGTTTAAGTATAATCCTTTTTTTCTCTCTTATATATAGCTCCGTAGTCAGCCGAAGTAATCATGCTGAAGTGGTTAGTCAGTTAGTTTAACTGCCAAGAATATCCAGGTTAGCTCTTGACTTATTGTGTTCTTGATTCACAATTAAGTTCCATAAATTGTAAATATAAGAGTTGACTCTGATACTGTATTTGGAAACAATGTTCAACTAAATTGCAAATGAAGAGCACAAGGATAGAATATTATTTGATTCTGTTGCCCAAGCATTGTGTTACTTATATTGATCTGATGATACAATCAATGTTTGCTACCTAAACTTTGAATGCCTTGAGTTTAGGGAATAAAGACAGTTGTGTAAATTGTAACGCATCAAATTCCATTCACCAGCTGATAACTGTTTAGTGTTCACCACTGAGAGTTATACGAACCAGAAAACTGTCTATCACATTCAAACTAAATTAGGTGTTGTCATGTAATATGTATAATAAGTATAGTATTTTAAAAACCCATGTTCTTACATTGTTTTCTAATGTACAGGGGTCCGTCCGTCGACGACCATTTTGTTGTGTCCGTCAAGGACCATTGTTGTGTCCGGATTGTGTTAGATCAGCAATAAACTTAGAATATAGAGAGAAGTCGCAGAACTGTGTCGTTCGTCGTCCCGTAATTGGTCGTTCTCCTGAACCCTAGTGTATAACCTGCACTAAAACCCAATCCCTGCTGCGAGGGGAATTATACGACATTAAAAACCCAGAAACACAGAAAGTAGAATGTTAGTTGGAACAATTCTAAACAGTAGTTGTCGGGTTGCCGGACCACTCAACAAAGATTAAGAATACCAGAACAATTCGAAACAGTAGGCCCTATAGTCGAAACGGGTTGTGCACGACCGCCTAATCGCCTACATGTAAATCTGTAAAACGATTATAATTTATGTACATCTGTTAATCGACCACGGGTTGCCCAACCATTCAACAAAGATGACTTTTATCAAAACAATTCTGAAACAGTAATATAGTCGGTACGTTGCCACGACACTCTCAACACAAAAATTTATCAGAACAGAATTCCTAATCAGTATTTGGATTGTGCCCGAAAGAAGATTTATCAGAACAATTCTATCTACAGTAGTCGGGTTCTCCCTCCCGACTACTCAACAAAGAAGATTTCTCAGAACAATTATATACAGTATTCGAATTGTGCCCCGAAAGAAGATATATCAGAACAATTCTAAAACAGTAGTCGGGTTCTGCCGACAACTCAACAAAGAAGATTTTCTCAGAACAATTATATACAGTATTCGGATTGTGCCCGAAAGAAGATACATCAGAACAATTCTAAACAGTGGACGGTTTGTGCACACTCTAAAAACAGATTGGTTGAAATAACCAATATATTGGTCGATTTCAACCAATCCAGTTGGTAGATATGTGGATAACACAAAATATTGGTTAAAATAACCAATATGATATTGGTTACCTATTTAACCAATCCATATTGGTTATAACACCAACCAATGCAATGTTGGTTAATTTAACCAATCCACAATGGTAGGACTCCAACCAATTTGTATTGGTTACCACGTAACCAATCCATATATGGTTATAGCACTAACCAATACATAATGGTAGGGCTGCAACCAATTCATATTGGTTAACACGCAACCAATCGCATTGGTTATAACAAATTCAAAAATACAATAATTGGTTCATTCAACCAATTGATAATGGTTAGGCTACAACCAATAATATTGGTTGTTTTTATGTAATTTGGTCTACGTGGACAAACTTGCGTAATGAAATAATACCAATGGAATTAACTTATTACATATTAACCGACACTGCAAATACGCATACATACAATAATAATCCTATTAGATATTACTAACTGAAGCACTTACTACAAACTAGCTACTGCCGTTGTTAGTTTTATAGTTCGCTTTTTTTGTCCACCGACGAAGTCACAGCTAGTTTTTTATGAAAAAGTCAAAATTTGAATGCAAAAGAAAATGTAATGTGAATTTTTCACTATGGTTTGCACAAAAATCTAAAATTTAATCATGGAATCGTTGAATAATTACATATTATGGCCAAAGAAAAATTCATTTTGTGGGGCTAAATACTACAATTTAACTCGACTATTGTCAAAACAAATTTTCTCACTTCTGATTGGTTAGTTGCTGTATACAAGCTCAACCTCAATATGACTGGTTGAAGAGCCAACTAATCTATTGGTTATGAATAACCAATAGATTGATTAATACCTTGGTTTCAAGCTCAACCAATATGACTGGTTGAAGGACAAACCAACATATTGGTTATAAATTACCTAATAGATTGGTTGATACCTTCAACACAATATGACTGGTTGACGGACAACCAATATATCGGTTATAAAAGACCAATAAATTGGTTGATACCTTCAACCAATATGACTTGGTTGACGAACAACCAATATATTGGGTTATAAATGACCAATAGGTTGGTTGATACCTTCAACCAATATGACTGGTTGACGGACAACCAACGCATTGGTTACGCTTTAACCAACACATTGGTTAAAAACAACCAATATTGGGTCAACCAATTAGATTGGTTGGTCTTTTTAACCAATCTGTTTTTAGAGTGCACGATCACTTAATCAACTACATTTACATCTGTAAATCCATTATATGTTATTTACGTCTGTTACGTCGAGTTATACATCAACAAGCTCTAGGGACTAAACGTCCCCCTTTTAAGACTCCGACCCCTCCCCTTCCCAGCTTCCCAGATTTTTTTAATGAGATCCGCCGCTGCCTTCATGAGTGTCATTGCACACTTTTTCTGGTCATAGCGCCACAATGTGTGCTCAATGAAAATGTTACTGGTCCCGAATCAACTAGTCACTATTATGCATGTGTGTATGCAGGGGCGGATCTAGCTGTTCCTCGGGGGGGGGGGGGGGGGGGGAACCCGCCGGCAACACCCCTTCTAATCCTGACTCGAGTCTGTATATAATTTAGGGTTGTATGTATGTGTAATATGTATAGATGGATCTGTTTCATTAGGAATCTCGGTAACCTTCCCATATATATGAAGGGGCGCATAAACGCCTAAGCTGGCAAGGTCCAATCTTCCGCCAGGCCGAAAAAAGACAACAAGAACAAATTCCGACTTTGGTCTTTTCCCTACCCCGCCCCGCCCCCTCCCCCTCGTACTCTCTCTCTCTCTCGTCAAACCCCCCCCCCAGCCCCGCCCCCCTAGTTTTGTGTTGTGCGTGACTCTATTGCGCGGGCGGAGAGACCCAAGCCCCCGAGCACCCCCCCCCTCCTCCTCCCCCCGCCCCCCCCCCAACCCCCCCCTCCCCCCTCTCCCTCCGCTTGCGTGCGCCGGTTGGATATACATTAAAATATGAAACATTACACTTGCAAAAACTGTGTTTAGCGAGTAAACACTTTTCTAAACACTTTCTTGCTATCCAGTTTGTAAACATGTTAAATGCTAAACATGTTTAGCAGTGAAGACGGGGATTGTGTTTAGCGCATGTGAACGTTGCATGCGCCATTGATCATACATTAAAATATAAAACATATGTTAAAGAAGCTATTCCGAATTCCAAAACGATACCCAACAGTCTTCAAATCTCATACCTGCACGCCGTGAATCGTGGAGCTAGGACTTACCCAAGTGTACTGACGAATGGGCAACACTACTCCTCCAAAATTAGACCTCCCACTATAGTTGGCACAATGCCTTCAGACTTGTTTAAGTGCCTTGCCTCCTATAAAACTGTCGTGTCGTTTCCTCTCCTCAAAAATACGTTCTGCTTCAAGAGGAGGCTACAAATTCGACTTGCAGAGACGCAATCGTCACAAACGCTGAAGTTGAAACATGCCTTGTGTCTGGTGGAAAAAAAACACCCCGAAAGTTTGCCCATAAACCAAAGGACAATTGAACAGTGGTCTTATTAATCTATGGCAATTCCTCAATCGGTTTAATTCTTTTCCGGAATAAAAAGCACCCAACCTTGACCGTTGAAGCGAAAGGTGGATTTATTATTAATGGTAGCCTCCAATCATCAGTGGAATCCACTGTTCTCCATGGGGCCCAGTAAAAGAAGACACTACTGTTAAGAAATTACAGTTTTAGAAGTGGCCGGCTTAATGCTCCCATGGAATTGTGGATTCAGCTTTTGTGGTGCAACCTGAAGGCGATTCCTGGCCACCTTCCTCTGATTTTTTTGCAAAAGCTTTCAAGATTATGGAGAATTATGGAATTATAATGGAGAATATATATATAATATATATAGAATGAGTACTCATATTAATATATCATAAGTGTAGGCACCGAGACAGGTGCGTGCTAGGGTCAGTGACGTAACGCGCGCAATAAGTTCAATAACGTAAAAACGAGGAGCGCGTAGTCAGGGTTCGATACATAACGCGCGCAACGCTAAGCCTGATGTCCATGTGTATACTGGAGATGCTACACGGTATTCGTATGTCATTCTGCTGTTGAGTGCCACACGGTACGAAACAGTCTGTCCAGAAATAAATATGCCAAAGTTATTTTAACTCGTATCCTGAATTATTTCATAAATATATCATATATATGAATTATATATATAAATGTGTGAGAGATGTGTAAAATAGCTGTGGAACGATAGCAAAACTGTCGCCAAAATAATAGGCTTTCGACAATGTCCTTCATCAGATCTAAAACAAGATAAACAACAGAAAAATAGACTTACTTTGATCACTACAATTCCAACTAAAAACGTATTACACGAATCGAAGAACCATCGTACTAGTTTATCAAAAACAATTCGAAACAGTATATAGTCGGTACGTTGCCCGACCACTCAACAAAAATGTATCAGAACAATTCTAAACAGTATTTGGATTGTGCCCCGAAAGAAGATTTATCAGAACAATTCTATACAGTAGTCGGTGTTCTGCCCGACTACTCAACAAAGAAGATTTCTCAGAACAATTTATACAGTATTCGAATTGTGCTCCCGAAAGAAGATTATATCAGAACAATTCTAAACAGTAGTCGGGTTCTGCCCGACAGACTCAACAAAGAAGATTTCTCAGAAACAATTATATTCAAGTATTCGGATTGTGCTCCGAAAGAAGATACATCAGAACAATTCTAAACTCAAGTGGACGGTTTGTGCACGATCACTTAATCAATACATTTACATCTGTAAATCCATTATATGTTATTTACGTCTGTTAATCGATAATAACCTCAACAAGCTCTAGGGACTAAACGTCCCCCTTTTAAGACACCGACCCCCCCTTCCCAGCTTCCCAGATTTTTTTTAATGAGATCCGCCGCTGCCTTCATGAGTGTCATTGCACACTGTTCTCGGTCAGTAGCGCCCAATGTGTGCTCAATGAAAATGTTACTGTCCCGAATTCAACTAGTCCTATTATGCATGGTGTGTATGCAGGGGCGGATCTAGCTTTCCGGGGGGGTGGAGGGGGGGGGGGGGGGGGGGGGGGGGGGAAACCCCGGCAACACCCCTTCTAATCCGACGCTAGTCTGTATATAATTTAGGGTTGTATGTATGTGTAATATGTATAGAATGGATACCTTCTTCCATTAGGAACTCGGTAACTTCCCATATATATGAAGGGGGCATAAACGCCAAGCTGGGCAAGGTCCAATCTTCCGCCAGGCCGGAAAAAAGAACAAAACAAATTCCGACTTTTCTTTTTCCCTACCCCCCACTCCCCCCCCCCCCCCCCCCCCTCCCCCCCTCTCTCTCTCTCTACTCTCTCAAACCCCCCCCCCCCCCCCCCCCCCCCCAGTTTTGTTTTGTGCGTGACTCTATTGCGCGGGCGGGGGGACCCAAGCCCCCGAGCACCCCCCCCCCCCCCCCAACCCCCACCCTCCCCCCTCCCCCCTCCCTTGCGTGCGCCCGTTGATATACATTAAATATGAAACATACCACTGCAAAACTGTGTTTAGCGAGTAAACACTTTTCTAAACACTTTCGTTGCTATCAGTTTGTAAACATGTTTAAATGCTAAACATGTTTAGCATGAAGACGGATTGTGTTTAGCCATTGAACGTTGCGTGCGCCATTGATATACATTAAAATATAAAACATATGTAAAGAAGCTATTCCGAATTCCAAAACGATACCAAACATCTTCAAATACTCATACCTGCACTGCCTGAATCGTGGAGCTAGGACTTACCCAAGTGTACTGACGATATGGAGGCAACACATCTACTCCTCCAAATTAGTCCTCCACAATATAGTTGGCACAATGCCTTCAGGACTTGTTTAAGTGCCGTGCTCCTATAAAATGTCTGTCGTTTCCTCCTCAAAAATACGTTCTGCTTTGAAAGGGAGGCTAAAATTCGGACTTGCAGAGACGCAATCGTCACAACCGCTGAAGTTGAAAACATGGCCTTGTGTCTGGTGGAAAAAAACAACCCCGAAAGTTTGCCCATAACCAAAAGGGGACAAGTGAACAATGAATGGTCTTATTAATCTATTGCAATTCCTCTCTCGGTACAATTTATTCGGAATAAAAAAAGGCCAACCCTTGACCGTTGAAGCGAAAGGTGGATTTATTATTAATGGTAGCCCAATCATCAGTGGAAATCCACTGTTCTCCATGGGGCCCAGTAAAAGAAGACACTACTGTTAAGAAATTACAGTTTTAGAAGTCACTTCTAAAACTGTTTAGACGGGGTGCACACCTTTACGGTGTGGGGTCCGGGGCCCGCTTAATGCTCCCATGGAATTGTGGATTCTGCTTTGTGGTGCAACCTGAGGCGATTCCTGGCCACCTTCCTCTGATTTTTTTGGCAAAAGCTTTCAAGATTATGAAGAATTATGGAAATTATAATGGAGAATATATATAAATATATATATAAATATATATCTAAGTAACGCGCGCAATAAGTTCAATAACGTATAAACGCGGAGCGCGATCAGGGTTCGATACATAACGCGCGCAACGCAAGCCTGATTCCATGTGTATACGGAGATGCTACACGGTATTCTATGTCATTCTGCTGATAAGCTGTCGCCAAAATAATGGGCTTTCGGACAATGTCCTTCATCAGATCTAAAACAAGATAAACAACAGAAAAATAGACTTACTTTGATCACTACAATTCCAACTAAAAACGCATTACACGAATCGAAGAACCATCGTACTAGTACACGCGTCTGTCTCCGCTTAAATTTATATATATAAATCATAGCCATTATTTGTATGCATTATTTTAGCCATATCATGACAACAACAATCTAAGTTTCTTCCTCCCCATTTTCGGCATTTAATTTGCAGTTTCTACCCATTCATTTTTAATTTATCAGGAATTTATCTTGGTTTTAATTAGGTCCAGTTAAAAGGCTTCATTTCAAAATGTTCCTTGTCCTGCGTTAAAAACACCGGCAGATCGGCTGCATCTAGTCTCATCGTACCTCGTAGGATCGGACTGTGTGCACTTGCGTCGAGTCCGACAAGACATTATCATCGGCGATTGTAATTTCCACACGGTACCATGACACTTCTTCAGACGAGACGGAACATTTGTATAGACGTCGAGGAATCAGGTCACGAAACCACCCTAGCTTGCTTGCACCCGTTCACAGACTACCCATTGCAAACGAAATATGGACAAACTAAATTGGGGCAGTATTTGAAAAATAAGTCACTGCAATCATCATTGAAAATTTATGTTTTAACAATCAACTGTTCTCAATAATGACACTACACCAAACTGAAGGTGCTGTTCACCTTTGCTAATACTAATAGTGGCTTTATTTTGTACTCTTTACACCCTTGACTTTTATCCTTTTTATCAACGTCATATCCTAGGATTTTGTTCACTGAAGCTTCTTTAGAAAATCAAATATACATGTAAAAGAAAATGCAATTAATTAATTGCCATAATCAGGCCAGTTTATGAAGTGATCTCCATTAACTAAATTCGTAGAGGAAAATTGCCTTCACGAATGGGTTGATTAATATAAATCAATCAGTTCCGCATTGTTGCTGATGTTGAAGAGAAATTAAACTTCACACTAGTTAGACCACATCTTTTTAGGGGAGCACTGCTTGGAACACCCTTACTATACTATACTATACCGCCCGAAACATCTCTTCCCCAAGTTGAAAGATTCAAGAGACGAGCTGTACAAAGCCCTTATGGCGTGGGGTCCGGGGCCCGCTTAAGTAAGGACCCGAACAATTTTGGATTCTATACGCTCTGTGGTGCAATCTGAGGCGATTCCTGGCCACTTTTTTAACAACAGTTTTCATGATTATTATGGAGATAAAATGGGGAATTATGGGGATTACAATAAAGAATACCCCCCCCCCCCCCCCCCCCATCTATCATCAGCTTCCCATAAATTCTAAGGGGCCACCGGCACCCCCATTCAAGTCGGATCTCTTGTGCTTAATAAAGGCCCAGAACTTTTTTATGTCACCGTATGAATTTGAATCAGAGTCCTATGGAGTAACTATATCTTCAACTTACTTTCAAAATGCTTGACGTAGAATGTCATGGCCCAGTGGTTATAGGTGTTCGACTCATGTACGATGGTGCTTGGGTTCGAACCCGACCAGGAACATGGTGTTTGTGCCCTTGGGCAAGACACTTAACTACAATTGCCTCTCTCCACCCAGGAGTATAAATGGGTTACTGTAAGGGGAGAGGCCTATTGAGCACCTATAATCGGCTGTCGCGTGGTCCAGGGCCTGATAAACAGGGTAATGATTGTAAAGGGCTTTGAGATCGTTGATACGATATAAAGCGCTATATAAGCACGAACATTATTAACATTAACAGCCTTTTTGAGTTTCTGAACTTTCCTTTCATTTTCAAGTTTTCCATATTTCCTACTAGCTTGGAAGGCTTAGTTTCTTTTCCGAATTTTCCTATAAGCTCCACATCAATCCATGTGTGCGAATCTATTGTTTTAGTTGTTTTATGTGGAATTATGTGTTTTAACTGGATACCGTCACAAAAAACTACCTTTGAAAAAAGTTCAGAGCTCATCTGCGTCGGAGCCCTAGGTGGACTCAACATCGGCTGTATGTTTGCTGCAACTTTCTGTTAACCCTCGTTGCCAATAGTAGCCCCTTTATTTATGATTTCTGATTCCGGGATGCAACAACAGCAATTAAGATAAAAAGTGTGAGTACGGTTGAAAAATAATTGGTCAAAAAAGATAGCAAGAGAAAGGGCAACGCCGTGTTAAATGCCCACAGGGTCAAGAAGGGTTCCGGAAGTGGCGCACTACCCACCAGGGGCAGACTGGGACACAAATTCAGCCCTGGACGTTCAGCTGCCAGGCCCACACACCGGCCCACAAGAAGGTGTGTAAACACCTTCCATTATGGACCCCCATTGTCCTCCTGTTATCCCTCTTGTTTGTACTCTTGTTTTTTTCGGAAGACCTCCATAGGATTTGTACACGATTTGGAATCGTGGACCCATTGTTTACACCCAAATTCTTTTGTCCGACGTCATCAACGATTGCCGGTGTTTGCACACACACTGGCCACTTTCTTTAAAACAAAAAAGGGTATGACGCAACGACAATATTATCAGTCTGGTGGATACAAAAGAACACAAAACTAAAAGCCGTTCTAATACCCCCGTCACACCGGACTGGCGTCCTTACTGCGTCCTAAAATGGAGGACGTCGATGGTCGCCGTGAGAACCCCAATCCTTTTTCTTTAAAATATCAAGATTTCGGTCACCCGTCACACCGGGGTCCTGTGCTCCGCGATCTGTACGTCTACTCGGCGTCCCCACGGCGTTCTCACCACGACCTTACCGCGTCCTTGGCGTTTCTATTGAGTTTGCACGGCGTCCCCACGGCGATCATCGGCGACCTCACGGCGTTTTTGGCGTTTCTACCACGACCTTACCGCGTCCTTAGACGTGGTGGGGTCGTGGTAAGAACCCTATAGACGTGGTAAGGACGCAGTAGTAAGGTCGCCGCGGGGTCCACGATCTATTTATTCGCGTCTCCACGGCGACCCTACCACGTCCATACTGCGTCCCTAGGGCGTCCTTCGAGTTCCTACTGCGTTGCTACGGCGACCATGGCGACCCCAGGGCGATCCCACCGCGTCCTGAGCCAGGACGCCAAACCTCGGCGTTTACTTTGAACATGTCCGAAGTAAACGCCGTCGCTCTGCGACCTTCGGCGTCCTTGGGGTCCCCACGGCGTCCTTCTGCGTTCTCACCACGACCCCGCGGCGTCCATGGCGTCCCTACCGCGTCCTGGGTCGCCGTAGGAACGCAGTAAGGACGCCAGTCCGGTGTGACGGGGGTATAACCAACTTGCGGAGTATTGTGGTTATTAGTGGTTCGAATCCAGCCATTATACTCCCTTTTAATATTCTTCACAGAATTTGTACCGTCGAAGTCGTATATTTTAGGACCACTTTTTGAGTCGGGTTGAAGTCTTCCGGCCTCGCTTATTATTGTAGCAATTACCAGTTCGCACCGGGAATATTTTAACATCACCGAGCCGAGGGGCGGGATTTAGTTAACGAAACTCGATCCAAAGCGGGTTCAGGCCGATAGTCCGGGAAGCACACCCACGCATTTCCGGCCTTGCTCGCTGCTGACAGACATTTCCGAACTTGAACTTGCGTGTTTATGCGTCATCCGTTTTGAATTTTAGGAAAACTGTGCGTTTATATTTGTCATCCGGCGCAAACTGGTCAACACTGTTACCATAAAATATTACAGGCACGCCTGTAACATTAAATACCGCGCCTAAATCTGAGAGTCATGAAGTGCATGTGGTGGCCGCTAAATTGTTTTTTAGGAAAACCAAATGGATTTCGTTTGGGGTATTTTGTCCTATTCCGTTCCTCGAAATGTGACTTTACCAGGGTAAAGAAACCTCCAACATACAAAACCAAACTGTTCAGGGCGCGATTGCACAGAGACACTTCAGATATTGAATTTACCAATAACGGTGGCCATCATTGATTGATTGTGATGAATCGCTACACCTCATCAAAATAAATGCAAGTGGTTGCTGTCTCATTTGCCCAAACGTTTATTAAACTCTAAGAGGTACAAAAGTATTTTAATAAAGTACAACAAATTACTATAAAAATGTAAATATTCAAAGTTCCCTATAAAATGCTGAATATTTTCAAATTAAGTTTCTATGAAAAGCGTACCTTTCTCTAAACAGTTCTACAAAAGCATTTACGGAAATTATTTTGGGAAACTAATCATTACTAATTCGGTTAAAGGTAGGATACACCATTTGCAGATATTGAACATGTTTACTACCGAATTATTAAGAAATATTTTACCTATTTAAAGGTAAATCATGATTCTAGGCATCTAGCAAAATGATTGCCCTAGATGTCATGTAATTCAATTTTATAACTGCCTGACGCTGGTTGAAACCGAACGTAGTTTTTTCTTGCTTTTTTTCTCGGCATCCATGGGAGTAAAACTTCGGGCAGGCCAATTAAACGGAACAAAACAAACAAATAGCCCCCAAACCCACTAATTCCTGATAATTCAAGCAATTACAAATGGTGTAACCTACCTTCAAACCAAGTCCTAAATTCAAACGACGAGACCAAACAGGCGACGAGTAAATGAAATACTTTAAAGTGATATGGGTTAAGCAGGGTTTGAGCCTAGCGGTATACTCCGCTGTAGAGTTGAAACAGCGACGGACTAAATACCATCAACACCTAATAAGCCGGTTGCGCATGTGAACAAGATTCGATATTTTTCTCGACAAGATAAATGCACACAAAGGCTATGGGGGATGTGGCAACGATACTAGAGAGGGGAAGATCTTGTTCAGAGTCACGATGGGAAGGGCGCCTTGCACGGTAGGAAGGTAACAAGTAGGAAGATATGAATTTGACGCCACAACGCATTCGCCGCAAAAGTTCGCCGGAGTCAAGTTGTGTTTAACTTGTTGTGTTTAACTTTTCCAAATTCGCAGCAAGAAATGTTTCCGTGAGTGACGTCACATATTCAAGTTCGCGTTCGTATTGAAGTTCGTATAATGAACCGGGTTTAACTTTATACCTTCAATTCTCCCTTTTTCGACAAACTGTTCTTCGAAAATAATATACTTCCCCAAGTTGAGTTTTCCTAAATACATTGTCCTGAAGGTTGCCTCAAATGATAAAAGAATTCCAAACATGCGTCTTCCTTGAAAACATTTTGTTTGACATGTTCAGGTTTTCTCCAGCGTCAAACCGTCCCTCCTCATGGGGTCATTCCGTGTCAATTCAACACGCTTTTGGACCTTACCCTCACAGATTGAAATGATATTTAGCGTTATGATTGGCCTATATGAGAAACCCCTGGAACTGAAGTTTTTTGTTTGTAATTTGGCTCTTAAGTTTATGAGATACGGGTCAGTGATACGGGATTCATTACCATGACCTCCAAACTTTAAATCCTTATATTTCGAAAAGCTTTTTGAATGGTCTCCATTTTATACAAAAAAATCAAAATCGTAGCGTGAAGCATAGAGAAAATACGTAACAAAAATAGATTTGACCTTAGATTATAAAAATGCGTGAGCTTCAAATTTCAAAATATTTTCTCAAAAGTTGGTTTATGATGTTAGCAACAATCTTAGAAAATTGTGACCCAGCACGAGTAAATGAGACACTTTGAGGCAAAAATGAAAATTGAGATTTTGATTTCATCATTTAAAGCTAAACGAGCTTTATGAAATCAAAGTGTCTCATTTACTCGTGCTGGGTCACAATTGTGTGTGATGGGCGCTCCTAAACTTTGTGAATTATTTTTGGTCGGGGAAAAAAACTTACTTGATCATGTAATTGCTCTATTGTGCATTTGTATACATACGCATGTATATGACATTTTCCTGACAACATTATCTTAAACAAATCATAACTCACAAAGTTTTCACTGATGACGTCCTACACTTTTCTTATGGTACTCGTACGTTTCATGGTTCTTATACAAACCAAACCACTATTTGCCTCATCATATATATGCGACGTCTCATTAAAAAAATTCTTATTAAAAGTACATCACTTTAAAGGAATAGCATATCAGTACTTATTTCGGCTTAAAATATAAAAATATAAAAATCAATCAAATAATCAATCAATCTAAATGTAAAAATAACAATCTAATACATTAAACTGAGTATATATTTTTAGTTTCACTAATTAATTTGTTTTTATTTGAAGGAACATTGTTGAAATTACATGATTGTTGGTTGTTGTGAACGAACAATATATTTTAATATTGAGTGTTTTTTGTTGTTTAAGCATTACACAAGGTTGCCCACACAAAAACGGACAAACATACTTGATTGACTACACACTACCCAGATGCCACAACTATACATAGACCATTGGATGGGGACCCATTCTTAAAGAAAAATATTACTAAGAGATACCAAGTTGGTCCAGTAAAACTACTGACTCGAATCAAGATATCTTGGTATTATTTTTCTTTCAGAAAGATTCTGCATCCAGAAAGATCATCGATCCATTGGTATAGGTAGTTTTGGCTTTGGGTTAGTGGAAGTATGCTTGTCATTTGTTGGGGGGCCACCCTGTATCATAATTGAGCATTTCTATGAAGTAAAACAAACCATTGGCAGATAATACAAACAGATGAAAACAAATTGGTGTTTTTGTTTTTTTGTATAGTGTACATCCCTATTAAATTTTGTCATTCTGTGTTTTTTTTTTTTTTTAATTAAAAAAAAATACATTTTTTGACTAGTTTTTCTGCTGATGAAAATCCATTAAGCGCGTTACATGAACTGGAATTTTTTTAAGCAGAACAGCGATTATCTTTAAGCATTGATTCTACATTAAGGCTTTGTACGTTTTTCTATTGGAAGCAATCAGCATTGTCATAGTAGTTAGATTCCAGATTCTCCATTTTCGTCTTTGCTGGTGAAAAAAGAAAATACAGCACCGATTAGAACTTGAGGGGCAATATCATGGACTAGGTATACAGGTATCCCTTCATCACACTATGAAATGGCATGATGTGATTTGTACTAGTATTTTTGTACAAGATTTGTAGAATGGAACATTCTGACTGCCTAGCAAACAGGATCCACATGTATGCTTACCTGGTGTTTCTGGATTTGTATTTCACCAGACACTAAAAATAAAAAACAACATAATATGAAATCATTTACTATAAGTGAGGCTTAAGTGAATGCTTCATCACACTACAGTATTAAAGAGGATGACAATAGTCTTCAAAATATAGATATAACAAACCAAAAGCCTTAAACAAACCTCTATAAAAAAATTAAAAATAAAAAAATATGGTGAAAGTGTATTTCACGACATTTTTTTCTTCAAAATGGGTTAGAATAACAAGCCAATTGGGATCGGGTCATGATAGACAGGTTACAGTCACTGAGCCAATCCATAGTCAACAGGGGCCAATTTTGATAAGGCCATTTGAAATTGATTTAGCAGGGTTTTCATCGCTCAAGATTAAAAAAAAAAATTCAATCGGTAGGGAAATTTATATTAATATATTAATAAAGAGACATCATCATTATTAGTCTGGAGCTTTGGGGCATATGGCATAACACCTCAGTAGCTTTATTATGTCGAGCACAATGTTTGTGTGCAAATTAATGCATTCATGTCTGTGAAGTTGGTGCGAAACTTTTTGAGAACAAAAAAACACTGAGAAGAAAACAAAAAAACACTATGAGAAGAAAACAAATATCTAATATAAAAACAAACTACAGCCGAATTTTTTCGGCTGTAAACAGTCAAAACAGCCAAAACTCCATGGGTTTTTCATACTAAGCAAAAAATAGCTGAAAACCAGTCACAAACAATAATTATACACCATCTAAAAAGTTTGGTTTGTAACACGTTCTGTTGCCAAGAAATGTTTTGCCAAGAATTTCATGCTCGGCAAGTTTGTGTGCTGAATTAGCAGCAGGGTTGTAGTCGAGTCCCTGCAAGTCCGTTCACAAGTCCTTTCGTGAAGCCAGTCACAAGTCCCTTTATAAAGGCAGTCACAAGTCCCTTTATAAAGGCAGTCACAAGTTACTGGACGAACAATGACAAAGGAATGCTTTTGTCAAAGCTGATTTGAATAGCTTGTGAATTGGCCCCAGGTACGAACAGTAAGAATAAAGCAGCTTACGTACATCACAGAGACAATGTCATCATGATCAGGATGCCAGCCATGACACTGATGGCGCTGTACACAGGTCCTGTGGCAGCCGAACATCCTCCGACACCGTCAGGTGCACATTCAGTTCCATCGTAGGGTTCAGAGCGGAAGGAATCTGGGTTGGCCCTCACCTCCTCACCCTCAAACTCAAAGGCGAAGCCGCCGTCAGACACCTAGAAATATTAGAGTAGTATTAATAATTTAATCTTGATATTTATTTTGCTCCAATTCCATACGAATATGATGAAATGTGACCTGCTCAAACGAAACCCGGACAAAATTGACAATAGTTTTATGGATTTTGCTCTTTTTTCAAATTCTCTAGGTTTTCAACTTTAAAATGATGTACATGTATCATTAACAATGTAACCCCACCCTACATGTATCTCTCCTGGGGGAAGGATTTAGTGATAAAACCCCGACAACCTAATTATGAGAGAAACAGCTTTGAAATTCAGAAACGCTATTTCACAATTGTTTCACAAAATCAACAAAAAGGCACACTTTTGGCTGACGGATTATGTTGAAATTCAGGGAGATTGTAGATTAATAGTTTTTGATTTAGAAAAACTAAAAACCTCAAAATGGTAAAATCCACACCGGAATGACTTATCGAGTGAATTGTTCACAAATGTGCAACAAATAAACTATACTTAAACAAGGTCAGATCGAGAGAGTAATTATGCAGCCGATCCAGAAACACCAGCCCCTTCCCTTTTATGATATTGTGTCCTGGGTGTTTTATGTGCATTACACAACACACAGGACCTGCAGTTCTACGTTCCATCAGAAAGACAGGGGCCAAGATGAAGGAGCCCTATCATGTCTCAGACAAACCACCTACCAGGGCAATATGTGAACTGGTCTCCCATCCAACTACTGACCACATATGTGACCTGTCATCACAAAATAAGCGTAAAGTCGGCAAAATGAGATATGGGTATTTCTAAATTCTGTGGAAACAGAGCTTTGCACTTGGAGGTTTGATACTCAATATTTTTTTTTATTTTTATTTTTTTGTCTGGAGTCTTAATACAGAGATTATGAGGAAACGGGCATTTCTTGCGAGAAATTGTGTGAACGCGCAATGAAAGGCATAGTCAAAATTGTCTCAAAAACTTTTTCTGATCGTCCTGAAAAATCGGGAATTGATTGTTGGGGATTTAGTCTTTAAAAAAACCATACAATCTCTAAATCGACCAACCCTTCAAATTTTGACTTTGACTGGCCGTACTGGGAAATTACTCTGTGCGGCTTTACGCTCATTTTGTGATGACAGGTCACATATGCAATGGTGCTTTAACTTGGCACTTATACCAATAGCTCCTCTATTGAGCTAACTGTCTTGAACATTAGGAGGGTTATCACTCATCATCTGATGCATGCACAAGGGCCAAGGGAGTTTGGATTTCAAACCTTAATTCATCAGTCTCGCTTTCGTAAATTATGACCTACATTTACTCACCACAAAATGACAAAATAACAAAAATTGTTAATGAATCCTTGACTTCACGTCAAAGGAGAAATCAAACAATGAGAAAAGCAACTTGCCTCGGTTCCCATCATCTTCACAGCCTCATCGATATTGACATCCGTGGTTTCATCCCTGGACACCTTGAAGTCCACAACAACACTTCCCCTACGCAGCTGTTAAGATATTGATGTATAGAAGGATTAAACACCAACAATATTGGAGGTCTATGTCCGTTTGATTAACAGAATATACAACTTTTCTACATTTATCGTTTTTTAAATTTTAGAACTTCAAAATTACAAATTCAAAATTACTACTCATTTCATATTTAATATGATCATTATTTTGAATGTATCTAATGATTTTTTCTCGAAATATGCAGATTCACGAGTTAAAACATTTTGAAAAAAAGCAATAACAAAAATCACAAGATGTTGTCATGAGTGGCTTTGTTTTTTAACCAGTTCGCGCCTGAATTATTCTAACATCACCGAGCCGAGGGGCGAGATTATTTTTAACGAAACTTGATCCGAAGCGGGTTCAGGCCGATAGTGCCGGGAAGCACACCCACGCATTTCCGGCCTTGCTCGCTGCTGACAGACATTTCCGAACTTGAACTTGGCGTGTTTACGCGTCATCCGTTTTGAATTTGGGGAAAACTTTGCGTTTATATACATCATCCGGCGCGAACTGGTTAACTTAACATATCCCTGACTGTATGTACAGTATGCATCAATTTTCATCGCAATCAGACTTATAGTCTAGATAAGTTTTTTTAATAATACACAATTATGATGTCACATGGCTTGTGGTGGAATCTTGATGTAACTTGACTGTGAACATATTTACAATATTTAAATCTTTGTCTATTTTGGAGTCAATCTTATCAAAGATTGTAACATTTTTTGAGTATAATAAAATGTGACCCAATTAAAAAAATAAAAAATAACTAGAGATAGTGGTTGTAAACTACCCCAGAGCTAATCCCGAAATGTTTTTGATTGTCATTACATAGTAGAGAATGGTTAAATGAACTATACTAAAACAAATTCAAAAACAGTTCATGTAGATAGCTGTCTATCTGTATAGCTGGAGGTATAGGCACTTGAAAAATACACCTTGAAGATGACGTCACACGACCCGTGATGACATAATCATGATGTCAGAATGATGTCAGAATGTCAGAACGAGATTACCGGTAGTTTGTCTCAGGGTATGGACAGTTTTGTTACGATTAAAGTTTGTTAGAAGGTTCAATCCAACTTTGAAAATTCCCAAAATTCCCCCCCCCCAAAAAAATAAAAAAATAAAATAATTAATAAATTCTAAACTATAAAAATCACACAACAAACCTGGAAATCCCTCATGGATCTTGCTGGGAGGCCAAACCTCATCGACATGATCTTCTTCAGTTTTCTATTAAAAAAATTAATAAAAAAGGGTTTTACTAGTTAGGCTGAAGTTGTTTTTATTTGTTTTCCGGGCTTATAACTTAAAAACTGAAATTAATGTCATTAATAACTTGTAATACTATGTTGTCAAGTTAAAGTACGTTAATGAAAAAATCTCTCTTGGTCTTTCATTCCGCCATCAAAATGTGCTCTTTACAATTGAGCTGTTGAGTACATTGTTTTAAAGGGGTGCCTTTTATCAATTGACTTTACAAGCAAAATGTCCAAATATTTAGCTCACGTCGAATGCCGTGCACACACACATCAATTGTTTTCCGTAATTCAAAACCGTTAACGGATAGACACGTCACGAGCAAGGGCGGAAAATATCTGTCAGCGACTAGCTTGCAGCAAGCGAAGCCGGAAATATACGGGTGTGCTCACATGTAGATGCGGCCTGAAGCCGTGAACTGGTTAAAAGGGACAATATACTATAGCATTTGTCAGTTGTACATTTGTATTTATTCGAAGCAGGAACAATGCTCAAAATCTAAAGAAAGATGCACACACAGCACCTGTTCAAGTTTTAGCTCTGTGAATGCTGCATATTCAAAGAAAACTATATTGCAAGACTTTGATTTCAATTCAAAATTTTCCGATTCACAATTTAAATTGCGACCACAGTCTGCGTTCACAGAGTGCTTTTTGCAGCTACTTTTGTTGATTGCAGCTACTCGCGTGTTTGAACGCTTGTTCTAGCCTCCACCTAGTTGTGGGGACAGGTGTTTTTTTTGAAAAAAAACAGACCGAGTAGTGGGAAAATTTTAGAGTCCCCATAGCGCGTTGGGTCTTCAGTAAAGGTAGAACGAGGTAAAATTGGGTTAGGGAATAATGAAAGAAAATGTAGAAGACAAATTAGGACGATGTTAAAAATTTGAGTGTTCTGAGTTTGAGATTAAAAAGATTTCCCTAATAGCACACAAACCCTATGAATTGTCCCCATAACGCAATGTACGAAAAGAATTGATGCGCACACCATTCGCACACATTATTTTGTGGAAATGTCCAACTATTACATGTATGTGTTTCTATCTAAGACGCATCTTTGTAAATGATATTCTTTAGTTATATTCTTCAAAATGACAGCATGCCAGATGGAATAATTCACAGGGAGTTTAGAGACATCAATATATTTACAACAAGTAAGCTTTTCAACAGTATTTTGGTTAGTTACTGCATGCCGACCAGCGTTGGACATTTTTTTCATATTTAGTTATTCTATGTTTTCTTTGCAATTGATTATACACCGGTGATGGGGTACAACTAATTCTCTGACCTTACAATTCCCCAACGTCTATAGATTGCGCTGTTTCATCTTTAGTGGGGTAAAAGAACCCGACTTCTAGAACACACATATTTTTTTCCAGCATCTACGAACCTAAAACATCAAACAAGTCAGTGTAACCAAATTTGCTATAATATACCGTTAATACCCCCCCCCCCCCAGCAAAAGCAAAAGATGTACATTTCATTTAAAGTTTAAGTATACGATTTTGTGCATTTTTACCGTTTGAAGTAACAACTTAGTAACAACAACTAAGAATCGTACTTGACAACTAAGAATCATACTTGACAACTAACCTGATCTGTTGATCAGTTGACTGTTATACATATGATGGAGAGGCACATCAAATGCTTCACCATGTAATAAGGCACACAGTGATGCCTAGTGAAGACCCTTAATAAAGTTAACCAGTTCGCGCCGGAGGACGTATATACACAAACAATTTTCCCCAGATTTAAAACGGATGACGCATAAACACATCACGAGCAAGGAGGGAAATGTCTGTCAGCAGCGAGCAAGGCCGGGAATGCGTGGGTGTGCTTCCCGGTACCATCGGCTGAACTCGCCTCGGATCGAGTTTCGTTAAATAAATACTCCCGCGCCTCGGCTTGGTGATGTTAAAATAATCCCGGCACAAACTGGTTAAGGAACCTTTTTTCTTCAAATGACAGCATGCCATACAAAATAATTTCACAGGAGCTTTTGAACAATTTTGTTGGGTTACTTTTTGGATAGTTTTCTTTTAATAACCCCAACTGCCTAGGGTGTAAATTTGGAGGATTCAGGTTGGTTAGGGTTAACCCTAACATCTTTTGGTGATTTACTAGGAACCTTCCTCATCCTTGCAAATCCAAACACCCAGTGTTAAAAAACTGTGCACTAAACAGCTGGGGCCATATTCACGAAGCGCTCTTAGGGCTTAAGAGCTCGTAAACCGCTCGCTCGTAAACCGGACTTCAAAGTTGCTGTGTTTTGTAGTTAACCTCAACGAGGCCAACCAGCTTGTCCACTTCATCTCCGCTGTAGTTTGCTTTGCGTGCACGCTTCTGCTTTTGCTTTTTCTTGGACTCTGCCATCCTTTCAGTGCTCACGTCCCTTGATCTGTGGAGAATGTGTCCGTGCACGGCAGTCGGGCGCCGCCCTAAATAACTTTGCATTGCGTAACACCGTCAGCGTAAAGAATGCCCTGGACCATCAGATCTTTAACGACCACTTAAGTTAAGATCTTGGCAAGTGCATGTTATAAAGGCTTCATGAATACCACTTAGTACGCTCTCAAATTAAGCCCTCGCAAAGTCCTCGTAACTTCTTCGTAAGTCACTCTTATTCAGCACATTTAAGAAGAGCGCTTCGTGAATAAGGCCCCTGGACTCCACTAAACCCCCTGTGTTGGAGTTGGCTGGATGGGGATGGTTAGGGTATAAGGTACTTACCCAATAAACATGTCCTTTCTCTGCATTATGCGATCGAATGATACATTAAAAACCAAGGAAACTTGGGTCACGTCACTGCAAAGAATAAGATACAAAGCAAGGAAAACAAGGTAAATGTAACCTATGAACCAATTGTGGTGATGACATTTATAAGCAGCCCCTCCCCTTTCCTTCCCCCCTCCCCCCCTGTGAATGGATGTGATTTCAATACAAAAATTGAATTTTTGGTGGATGTGATATTGGAGCTAGATTGTGATTTTGGCAGGGATTATCCAAAATCACATCCACTGTCCGGCCACTTTAATAATCAATCCACATCCAGTGTCTGGGTCCTAACCGAAATCACATTGTGTTTTCAAACCACTTAATTGTGAAAAAAAAAACACAAATGATTTCTGGCCTGAATGTGATTTCGGTCGCTCGGATGTGATTTCGGTCGCTCGGATGTGATTTCGGTCGTGTGAATGTGATTTCGGTCGTGTGAATGTGATTTCGGTCGTGTGAATGTGATTTCGGTTGTGTGAATGTGATTTCGGTCGTGTGAATGTGATTTCGGTCGTGTGAATGTGATTTCGGTCGTGTGAATGTGATTTCAGTCGTGTGAATGTGATTTCAGTCGTGTGGATGTGATTTCAGTCGTGTGGATGTGATTTCAGTCGTGTGGATGTGATTTCAGTCGTGTGGATGTGATTTCAGTCGTGGGGATGTGATTTCAGTCGTGTGGATGTGATTTCAGTCGTGTGGATGTGATTTCAGTCGTGTGGATGTGATTTCAGTCGTGTGGATGTGATTTCTGGCTTGGATGTGATTTCGGTCGTGTGAATGTGATTTCAGTCGTGTGAATGTGATACCAGACTTGGATGTGATTTCGGTCATGTGGATGTGATTTCTGGCTTGGATGTGATTTCTGGCTTGGATGTGATTTCGGTCGTGTGGATGTGATTTCAGTCGTGTGGATGTGAATTCAGTCGTGTGGATGTGATTTCACATATTTGTAGACAAATCACACCAGGCTGTTATCACAATGTTTGTAACTTCATAAAAATATGACCTGGTGTCTGTTTTGAAGTTACAATGTTAAATGTTCAAGAAAATGATACTTACACTTTTATTTGGAAGATAACGGATGTAACAGTTTGGTTGACGAGCATGAAAAAGAGAAAAGAGATTACGTAGATTAATTGGTCAAATGTTACCTGAATTATTTCATTGACAGTTTTGTCCTTAATAAACTTGATTACTTCTTTACTTTAAATCTGTGGATCCCTGTGGATCCCTGCAATACAATGGATACAAAGAGAGTAAATACGTCCCCATAGTGTAGTTTCTCTAGACGAAAAGGTCTTCACAAGGATTTCATGAAATGTATTTTACTGAAAAACAAACTAGGGCGAGGAATAGGATTAGGGTTTAGGTATAATGTATAATGTAAGGGATATTTGGTCAAAATGTCAATCCAGAAAATTAATGATCTGGTTCAAATAGGAGCATTTTGAGAAACACAAGTTTTCGACTTTACCATTTCGTACACGAGAACAATGCCATGTAACCACAGGGATCGAAAATACAGATTATGTGCATTTGTGCGTGCTTTTCACACAGTAAGCAAGTGCCTTGCCTGTGAAGCCCTCCATCGCGAACCCGGCATATCGTCACTGTTTTCACTATGGGCTGAATTTCATGACAAATTCTCTCTATCGATATTTGGTGGTGTTTTTTGTTGTAAATATTAAATATTGCAATTTCTTCAACCTAGTGAACTTATACTATCAAAAAATGTATTAAAATCACGAATTAACGTAATTAATGATTGGGCAAATTTATGCTTGAGTGAATTTTGCGTTTTCATGAAGGGGCAAATATTAAATACATTGACTTTATCGTGTTTTTTATTAATTTTTTTCACAAAAAAACACTTTGCTTAATTGATTAATTCTGCAAAAATAATCACCTGTTTTTCATAAAATTTACTACATTAAACATTTTGTTGCAATTTGTGTGAAGTCAAACCTTATTACTAATTGCCGATCAGGTGCTTTACAAACTGAGCTATCTAGCCCAACGTTGGCGGTTCCCCAAATGTGTCAATATCTTTGTTCAGGAGGCACTAATGCTATAACTGCAGAAGAATCTGTGGTTTTCTTCTAATTGTAGCATTGTCAGGATTGATTGAATAAGTACTTACGACATCCTCTATCGGAACAAGTCCAAGTCAACAGTCTGTTGCATACACTGTTTAAAAAAACAATATTGATATATATTAACGTAAACTTGAAATTGAGTTATATACATGGTTAAAAAGCCAACAACTTAAGCTTTCGTTTGGTATATAACAGAGCTCCATAGTCTCTTATTTTGGAAATATGCCGTGTTTACATATTTTTGATTACTTCCTTGGAGTTCAAATTACACAACTGAGAAAATAGGCTTTGAAATAGCCGGCTCTGTTGTACTACAACAGAACGATTCACACAAAATGGTTGTTTTTGCTGAAACTGTAGGTATTGAAGATGTTATTCATGACAAAAAAACCAAAAAACACATTTTTATGAAATGTTTATCTCAACGTTGAGCGGGCCAGTACACAGCGCGACTTAATACACCTTTTTGCAGAGCCAGTCACAAAGCCATCTTTAATTGATTAATTTATTAAAGATGATTAAGGGTATCTATGGAACAAAGAAACAACACACACTTCACACTGCATAGTTTCTCACTAATGAAGGACATGATGTGATTGCATTGAAAGCTGACAGTTATTGGCAAGATGTAATTTCAAAAAAGAAATTTTCAAAATCACATCCAAATGCTCCAAATTCACACCCTCTTCCAAAATCATACATCCTGGATTAAGTCATAACATTTAAATTCACATTCTCTTTACTTGAATTTGGATTTAACAACTTAATTGAGGATGTGAATTTGGATGAGGGTGTGAATTTGGAAGAGGATGTGAATTTGGAGCATTTGGATGTGATTTTGTAAATCTTTTGTTGAAATCTCATCCTGCTAATGACTGTCTGCTTTGAATGCAAAATGTCTACATGCAACTACAGTAGCTGTTAATGTTTAAAAACATAAAGCAAGAAAACAAATGTTGCATGCTGACGCCAATGTTTTTGTCATATATTATCTCTATGAAGGTCTGCAGTCATTGCAAAATGTTGAAAAGACATAAATCAGAAACCGAGAAATATTTCTTATTTTGTTGGGAAATAGTTTAAACATGCACTCGACTCTCTACAGAATTTGTACACAGCTGAAGTACTGGAGGCAGGATATCTTAATCTTTTCAAATACTATTTATTCTCAAAGTTTAAGTTTTCTGTAGTCCATGACAGAGTTGTAGTCGAGTCCCTGCAAGTCTGTTCACAAGTCCTTTCGTGAAGCCAGTCACAACTCCTTTCATAAAGGCAGTCACAAGTAACTACATGTAGATGAACAATGACAGAGGACTGCTTTTGTCAAAGCTCATTTGAATAACTTGTGATTTGAATTGGAACTGGAGGGCTTGTGATGGACTTGCAGGGATGAAATCATTAACAATTGTTGACAGCTGTGTTGTGGAATACATGTATGTGGTTTTTAACACCCAGTAATGCTACTAGCCCCCGAGGCAAAGACGAGGGTGTTATGCGTTTTCGAGAGTGTTAACAACAAATTCATATCTTACATTATCACAGCTGCAGTAAATAATTGGTTTTTTTATAAATACATGCATTGTGCCAACAAGTCAAACAAGATAAATAGCTGTATTTGTGTAACTTTCTCTGAAAGAAACAAATTAAAACTACATTGTACCTCCAATGTTTCAAACAAATAATAAAATCCATGTCACTGCTCCCCCACTAGTTTAATTGCTATCGCAAGTGTACATATACAAATTGCGTGGGTACCAGGCCCGTACGCATACATTTTTATGGGGGGTGCGAATTCGAGCGATTCACAATACCTAGAAGCTGCCGTTGGAGGCGCAAATCCTGCTATACCCGCAGTGCATCATGGGAAAAAGTCGGCATCAGTTTGAAAAAACGGTATTCATTTTGCATGAACTCATCAGTTTTTACGTCTTTTTGGACGCGCACGATTAAAGTTCCAATTTTTTTCTGCAAATAACAATGTTTTAATCAACGACGCTTCCGAATACATTTATGTTTGTGTTGTACCTCGCCGTGAACAATGAAAAATAGATATTTCACTACAGTATGATATACGGAAGAAGTCGACCGTAAAGTTTAAAAGTGGCTGTTTTGAGTCAAACGCTTGATGGCGCACTGCATTGTGAATCGCCCGAATTGTTTAGTTGACATTATCGCCTATTAAAGCCAAGTCCATTTTTGTGTGCCATTACCGTTATTTTTACATCAAAATACCATTATTTACCCGCCCTGAAAATGTGGACCTTTTGCAATTAGGGGGGTGCGTACGTACCCGTCGCAGCCCCCTGCGTACGGGCCTGGGTGCCAATGATGATATGTTAACAAACAAAATGCACATTGCCCATCACAAGACGCAAGTCACTCGAGGTGGACTATACTAGAAGAAAGTGTTGAAGAACCTGGCCCTCGCACTGAAACAAGACATTCTGATTCCTTCACGGCACGACTAGGGTTGGGATGGGTGGGTAATTCCACTGCAAGCCATTAACACCTCTTTTCTAGACCGGGAGCATGACCGATCTTGGCTAATCAAATCCATTGCACACAATATAATAATAGTGATTATATTCACCATTGTTGGCAGCCGTCTGAGGAATCCATGATGTGTCCAGGTTCATATAATCCATTGTCGTTACCCAATCCTTTGCAGAACCTTTGGCCTTGAAGAGATATAAACAAATAGTTAAGGATTATCATACGAGTCGACTATGCAAGTAATTAATTAAAACACTGTCCTTGTTTATCTTCTCGACATTCCGATCAGAATGGGGAAGTTCACACGAGTTCAACACTAAACATTAGTCTATCGTGATCCAAGTACCAGTTATGTGTGATTTACATTGCTTACATATTTTTGATCATTTCATAAACTCCCAAACAGTACAGGGGCATTTTGACTGAAAAATATGGTGCCTAGTTGTACCGAATCCACTTGTTTGTGTACACCTTTCGCAGCGCATGTGACCGAGCCAATTGGCGAAATACACCTGTAGCAACTGTAAATTTCTATTTTACCAAAACAAAAGTAGTAAAGTTATTGGTCAATGTACGGGGAATTGTTTGATTGACAGGCCAGATCAGTTCATTAACCCTCCTATGCAGAAGTCACTATTTGGGTCAGTTGCAGCATACACAGCTGGGCACTATTACTCCTCAAAAGAATAATCAGATTACAGTTTGTGCTGTCTAACAACTGTACTGTACTTCACTGATCAATGGAAATTTGTGACCCGCTCCAGGAAAAGGTGACATGAGTCGCAAAAACTAAAAATAGAGTTACAGTATGCACATGATTGAAAAGTCAGGATATAAGCTTTCATTTGGTACATAGTACAGCTCCATAGCCCCTCCCATTCAGGTGATATGATGTTTTTGCATATTAATAAGTTCCATGGAATTCAAAATGCATAACTGAGAAAACAGGCTTTGAATTAAATGCAACAAAACTAAGACAATACATTGGAACCATGCACTCTTAAAAGGTTCCGTTTCACTTTATTTATCAAATTCCAGCTTTTTGTTAATTAAATCAGAAATTTTGGATATTAAAGATGAAAAAATGAAAATCAAATTTTGACAAAAAATATTCACCCTATTAACTTTAACAGGCCATTACTCATAAATGCTTAGCGCGACTTATGTTACCTTTTCCTGGAGCGGGTGACATATTTGTGCAGTAAATTTAACCCACTGTAGTGATGAGGATGTGCGTTTTGTGCAGAGTGTGTACAGTATCTCCCTAGGCAAATCCCTGTCCAGTGTAGTCCACAGGGCCGGTAGTGCGTATAGGCAGCTCAAAACAGCACAACCCATTGACAGCAAAAATCAAGGCGAGTCATGTTGACCTGTAACAACTGTATACAGGTGTACACTCTACTGAAGCTACGCAGAATTGTGTTCCATGCAAATTAAGACTGGATTGTTGATATTTTTGTATATTTGAAGTGTAAAACCATAGTAGGGTTGTTTAATTCAGTTCTTGAAAGAGCCATGTCATGTCATTACCTGCACAGGTTACCTCCTCTGAGTCCTGGTTAAAGAACTTGGGACGACAAAGACCACACATGTCGGTTGCACAGATTGCATTGGGTTCAGACGGACAGCTTGCAAACTCACAGGGGTCAAACTCACAGATCTCTGGCAGCTCTTCATCGCACATGACTGAAAGTACCACGACATCATTAAACATAGACAGATATTTAACAGCACATTCATAAATACCTGGGATATTTATATTGGTCGAGAGCCCGTAACGGCAAATAAAACATAGACCAACCGGTTTTAAATGCTTTTTCAGTGTCACATTAAATTTCGACTCCCATGAAGTCTGATCGATGACCCTTTCGTTAGCTTATTCTTCCCACAGCTTGTGCAATACAACCCACGAGTCTGTATATTTAAATAGACACAATGCCATTTTTCAATGCCCTTTTTCAATGCCCTTTTTCAATGCCCTTTTTCAATGCCCTTTTTCAATGCCCTTTTTCAATGCCCTTTTTCAATGCCCTTTTTCAATGCCCTTTTTCAATGCCCTTTTTCAATGCCCTTTTTCAATGCCCTTTTTCAATGCCCTTTTTCAATGCCGTTTTTTCAATGCCGTTTTTTCAATGCCATTTTTCAATGCCATTTTTCAATGCCATTTTTCAATGCCATTTTCCATGCCATTTTTCAATGCCATTTAGGCATCCAGCAAAATGATTGCGCTAGATATCCTGTAATTGTTCCGAAAAATTAATTGTCCCCTATAAAAAAAAACCACGAAGACCAACTGCCCGATGCCGGTTAAAAACAAACGCTGTTTTTCTTGCTTTTCTTATAAAGCATCCATGATTGTAAAACTTCGGATTAAACGGTCAGGTGAACGATATCTACTAAAAAATACAACCACCCAAATCCACCACATTCGTTCGTCGCGACATTCGTTCGTCGCGACATTCGTCCGTCGCGACATTCGTCCGTCGCGACATTCGTCCGTCGCGACATTCGTCCGTCGCGACATTCGTCCGTCGCGACATTCGTCCGTCGCGACATTCGTCCGTCGCGACATTCGTCCGTCGCGACATTCGTCCGTCGCGACATTCGTCCGTCGCGACATTCGTCCGTCGCGACATTCGTCCGTCGCGACATTCGTCCTTCTCTGTGTGCGTCATTGGCGAGTTGTTTTCCAGAAATGATGTGTAATGGACGTAAGGGTGCATCATCGACCCCAAAGTGCGTCATCGACCCCAAAGTGCGTCATCGACCCCAAAGTGCGTCATACGTACAATTGATAGGTGCATTATTGTAAAAAGATATTAAAGATTCTTAACTCCATGTGAAGTTATTCTTTGTGGCATGCTGTGAATTTGAAGATGCGTCTCATCATCAGAGATGCACTTTTGGACATTTCCGCAAATGCGCGCAAGTGTTTGAACAAGGCGCGGCGCACGCATTGCCACTGCTATTGGTCTGTTTAGTACGTGACACGCTAGTAACTGGGGGTTATTCCTCATTATGCCATAGCAGGTAACATAGAAGTGGCAAAACGTGAAACAAAATTGTTGAAACCAGTTTTAAACCACCCGTTTATCACTATTGGTGCTCATTTTATGGCATATGTTGGAAACCGCTTTTGTTTATAAGTAAGGTATTCTGGCAAAATGAGATGGAACTGGGCATACAGGGCATTGTGGAGAAAACTGCAAACAAGTTTTTATTTCATTTTTTAGATCTATTGATATTTGTAATTGAAAACTTTTTTGTTAAGAAATACTAGAGAAGTAGTGGAATAAAAGTGTATAAACTCGAAACTCAAAACTTTAAAGGCCTTTTTCTTAAAGGTAGGATACACCATTGGTAAATGCTTGAGATTATCATGTGGATTTGGAGGGTTGTAATTTATAGTAACTATCGTTTAACTGTTCTAAGTCTTACAATCAACCAGGGTCATGCAGTGATTCTTATGTTGTTCTTGTTTTTTGTGATCGCCGTTGGGCGATCGTGAATTTGTTTATGTAAAAAAAAAAATTGGAGCAATTATAGGATATCTAGCGCAATCATTTTGCTGGATGCCTACAATCATTATTTACTTTCAAATATTTCTTAATAATTTGGAAGTACAATTTTTCGATATCTGCAAAGGGTGTATCCTATACCTTTAATATATATATTTTTTGGTGCAACATGTTGATAAACAAAAACTTTAAACGGCCATAACCTATTAATGGAATGTCCAATTTAAGCCCAACAAACAGCATTTTAAGAATTTAATTTGTTTCTAATACCTGATAACCCTAATTTTAACCTCTGCCCAGTTCCATCTCATTTTGCCAGAACCCCTCAAATGTACTACACTATTCTTTTATAAACATACTTAAGACAGGTTTTTGGCATGAGTTTCCACAACCGTTACTGCAGCACTTCTGAGGTCCTGGGCATTCTTCGTCCCCACTGCACTCCTCCACACAAATCCCAGCAACATCAGAGTCAGGCATGGGGCACATGCCTCGCTTCACATCTGAGTAAAACAAGAGACGTGTCGGATGAAAACAAGAGACGTGTCGGGGTGGAAACAAGAGACGTGTCGGGGTGGAAACAAGAGACGTGTCGGGGTGGAAACAAGAGACGTGTCGGGGTGGAAACAAGAGACGTGTCGGGGTGGAAACAAGAGACGTGTCGGGGTGGAAACAAGAGACGTGTCGGGGTGGAAACAAGAGACGTGTCGGGGTGGAAACAAGAGACGTGTCGGGGTGGAAACAAGAGACGTGTCGGGGTGGAAACAAGAGACGTGTCGGGGTGGAAACAAGAGACGTGTCGGGGTGGAAACAAGCGACGTGTCGGGGTGAAAACAAGCGACGTGTCGGGATAAAAACAAACGACGTGTCGGGGTGGAAACAAGAGACGTGTCGGGGTGGAAACAAGAGACGTGTCGGGGTGGAAACAAGAGACGTGTCGGGGTGGAAACAAGAGACGTGTCGGGGTGAAAACAAGAGACGTGTCGGGATGAAAACAAGAGACGTGTCGGGATGAAAACAAGAGACGTGTCGGGATGAAAACAAGAGACGTGTCGGGATGGAAACAAGAGACGTGTCGGGGGTGAAAACAAGAGACGTGCGGGGATGAAAACAAGAGACGTGCGGGGATGAAAACAAGAGACGTGCGGGGATGAAAACAAGAGACGTGTCGGGATGGAAACAAGAGACGTGTCGGGGTGGAAACAAGAGACGTGCGGGGATGGAAACAAGAGACGTGCGGGGATGGAAACAAGAGACGTGCGGGGATGAAAACAAGAGACGTGCGGGGATGAAAACAAGAGACGTGTCGGGATGGAAACAAGAGACGTGTCGGGATGGAAACAAGAGACGTGCGGGGATGAAAACAAGAGACGTGTCGGGATGGAAACAAGAGACGTGTCGGGATGAAAACAAGAGACGTGTCGGGATGGAAACAAGAGACGTGTCGGGGTGAAAACAAGAGACGTGTCAGGATGGAAACAAGAGACGTGCGGGGATGAAAACAAGAGACGTGTCGGGATGGAAACAAGAGACGTGTCGGGATGGAAACAAGAGACGTGCGGGGATGAAAACAAGAGACGTGCAAGGATGAAAACAAGAGACGTGTCGGGATGGAAACAAGAGACGTGTCGGGGTGAGTGAGTGAGTGAGTTTTTAGGGTTTAACGCCGTACCAGCATCAATGGCCATATTCACGGCGGGAACAAATTTCATTCAACAATTTTTTATTTCATTCAACAATTAATGTGAAGAAGTTACAGTTTTAGAGGTGGGAGGAAAACCCCAGAAGAACATCCTGGGGAAAAACCCACGGAGTCAGGCAGGGACTGAAAACCCAATCCACATATTGGCCCAGGCCGGATTCGAACCCGGGTCATAGTGGTGGAAGGCGAGGAAAGAACCGCTACACCAACCCGACTCCCCCATGTCGGGGTGAAAACAAGAGACGTGTCGGGGTGAAAACAAGAGACGTGCGGGGATGAAAACAAGAGACGTGTCGGGATGAAAACAAGAGACGTGTCGGGATGGAAACAAGAGACGTGTCGGGGTGGAAACAAGCGACGTGCCGGGGTGCAAACAAGCGACGTGCCGGGATGGAAACAAGAGACGTGTCGGGATGGAAACAAGAGACGTGCAAGGATGAAAACAAGAGACGTGCAAGGATGAAAACAAGAGACGTGCGGGGATGAAAACAAGAGACGTGCAGGGATGAAAACAAGAGACGTGTCGGGATGAAAACAAGAGACGTGTGGGGGTGGAAATAAGAGACGTGTCGGGGTGGAAACAAGCGACGTGCCGGAATGAAAACAAGAGACGTGCCGGGATGAAAACAAGAGACGTGTCGGGATGAAAACAAGAGACGTGTCAGGATGAAAACAAGAGACGTGTCGGGGTGGAAACAAGCGACGTGCCGGAATGAAAACAAGAGACGTGCCGGGATGAAAACAAGAGACGTGTCGGGATGAAAACAAGAGACGTGTGGGGGTGAAAACAAGTGACGTGTGGGGGTGAAAACAAGAGACGTGTGGGGGTGAAAACAAGAGACGTGTCGGAATGAAAACAAGAGACGTGTCGGGGTGGAAATAAGAGACGTGTCGGGGTGGAAACAAGAGACGTGTCGGGATGAAAACAAGAGACGTGTCGGGGTGAAAACAAGAGACGTGTTGGAATGAAAACAAGAGACGTGTTGGAATAAAAACAAGAGACACATGCCAAAATGGAAACAAGAGATGTGTCAAGATGAAAACAAGAGGTCCTATGTCTTATCCGCAACTCTCACAAATGGGTTTTCGCACACCATTTTCTAAAACAATGGGCCTCGGTGAGGCATGAATGAAGGAATGCCATCAAGGTGTCAATTGAAAGCATTTTGTTCCTACGTTATGGCAAACAAATGATTATAGTCGTACAGCACACAGTTTGGACAAAATCACCCTTAATTCAAAGGGTTTTTTTCTGGGATACTAGAACCACGCCTATAGAAATACCTCTCACTGGTTCCACACAGATCTGTCCACAGCCATAAGCACAGCACTTGCTACGACGTTGGCCACAGTCACCGTCGCTGCTGCAGGCAAACTGAGGTGCCGCTAGTAACATCATCATATTTGGCTTGGCTGGGCAGTCTCCTGGTGCCTCTGTATAAAACATTCACAGAAAATCCACACCTCATCAGACAAAAAGACGGAGGTATACAAAACAATATAAAGCTGGCAAAAGAGTAACTAATAAATTACATATGTACACAGAAAGCAAAATAAATGAAAGTTAACCAAAATAATTACTTGTACAGAAATATATAGTGCAAAGGCAAATCATTTTAGCTGTTGGGGGGGCGGGGGGGGGGGGGGGGGGGGGGATAATGCGATACAGAGATAAGGGATTGAAGTTTTGTTGAACATCTTCACAAGTAAAGTACCATTTTGGGGAAATAATTATTTGGGACAAAATATGCCTTTGATGATACAACCATGGAGTTTGGCACACAGAGTATGTCACGAGAAAGATATTTGGCTATAGTAGGGCCATTTCAGATTTGTCCTTTAACCCTTGTTCTTGTTTATTCTCCAACGCACTTTAACATGCACCCCTCATCAGAAATTATAATCCTTGCACACAGCTGGAGTGAATTGGCATGTACCACTGCCATGCAGTGATCTGCCCTAATAGAGGGAGGGTTATATACAATAGGTAGAATAACAAACAATTTTCAAAAATGTCTAAATTGCTAATGCTCGTTATTCTACCTATATTTTGTCGAAGGACAAATCTGTGATATAGCCTGATAATCAAATATTCTCATGACATAATCTGACTGTGTGCCAAGTTTTATGCTTGTGTCATCTACGATATAATCCATCACCCATTTGCTGTACTATTTCTGCAAGTAAAAGTGCTTATTGAACAGCCCATACACTGACACCATACACTGTATCTGGATGTGATAAGGGCTCTTGGAAGAAAAAATAAGCAAGTACAAATAGACGGAACGCTTAAAAACTCAGTACCTTGTGGCTCCGTGCAAACATGGCCGCATCCATTAATGCAACATTTGGCTCGACCCTCACAGTCATCATCACTCATACATTCCTCCACGCAAATACCGAAGGTTGGAACCATTGGAACCATTGGGCATGTTCCTGGTTTCTTGCCTGCAGATTAAAAAAAAGAAATAGGACAAAAAGGGAAAGAATTTCAACCCAGTTGTACTACATCCCAGCTACATTATACTTTAATAAATACCTAGGAGAGTTGATGGCTTCTGATGATTGGTCGAGACTCGATGACATGGAGGGCATTATTTTGTAGTAATGACCGGCTTTCAAGAAGAAGCGAATAAATGTCCCTGAACCAGCATTAATCAAGCATCATGTAAGCCAATGATTGGCCGAATGCAACAGTCCTACGGTAACCTTTAACAAGGACGCGTCAAATCTTGATACTGCGCACTATAAATGTACGCGTAGAACGTTTGTATCTATACGCACAGATTTTTTTAAAAATGCGTGTGTCGTTGTCTGTGTGTCTACTGTCACGGTGGGCAACAGTAGTCCGCTAGTCTGGTCTCAAAGTATGGGTAATAATAACAACACATATTGAAGAAACAGGGTACCATGCAAAACACTGGAAATATCGCCGAAAGAAAAGTCACAAAATTTGGAGCATTTTTACAATTGTTCTCGTTAAAAAGGTATTTATTAAAGAAAATAACAGTGCGAGGACCCGGTAATTACTGCGGCTCGGTTCATTACCAGTGGTCATCCTCCAACTTGGTCATTATCACGCAGTTATGACCGGGTCCTCACACTGTGATAATGTACATGTACCGTAGATACATCATTGCTATTCAACAAATTACAACAAGGGCAAAATAGAAGAAATCCTTTTTGAATAAAATGCAATCATTCCTAAGAAAATCTTGTTTATTCATCATTTAAGTTAGTAAATATAAGATGTGAACTTATTCATTGCTGACCTGCACCGATTGTCCTGATTTGCACCGATTACCCAAACTTCTAAAACAATTACTCGTTTAACGAAGTGATTTTGCATCCAAATAAGCAGACATATGCTCCTTAGCAGGATGAGATTTCTTCAACATGTTTCTAAAATCACATCCAAATGCTCAAAATTTCGTCCTCGGTCCAAATTCACATCATGGCTTTAATAAGTGGGTGTGATTCCAGTGAATGTGAATTTGAATCTTAACGACTTAATCAAGGATGTGAATTTGGACGGCAGAAAAAAGATGTGAATTTGGAGCATTTGGATGTGATTTTGGAAATCTCTTGTTGAAATAACATCCTGCTACTGGCCGTATCCGCTTTGAATGCAAAATCACATCAAGACCTTTTCTAGTGTGAATATCCTTGCTTTTTACGACATTTGCAGTCAGGCACTTTTGAAAAGTCAATGGCTTTAAGAGAAATCTTAATTTTCCATCTTTTGCTTCTTTGATCTTTTTTCCCTTTGTAGCTCGATACCTCAAGTGGCTTTTGCGTTGTTAATTTTGAACCAATTGGCATAAACAAACAAATACAATAACAAGTGAGTGGGCCAACGTAGATTTTCTTATTTGTAACACCGTTATAATGTAGTCATGCTGTGCAAACAAGCTGATATTCCTTGCTAACTCTTCAACTATGCCATGGAAATTACCACTGAAATTTTCTGCTGGACATTTCAGAGTTTCTGCATGTACCAAACTTACTTGTGACTGTCCTCATGCATTTAGCGCCACAGCCGGTCCTGCAGCATTTGGAGCCAGGTTGGTTCGACTGGCACTCGCGGTCTGAAGCACATTCATCTTGACAGTCATCACCCATGGCTACACCTTCAGGAACCATAGGGCACTCACCAGGCATTTCTGTAAAGTGAAATCAATAATCTTGCTTTATATCTCTTTAACCAGTTCGCGCCGGGATTATTTTAACATCACCGAGCCGAGGGGAAGGATTATTTTTAACGAAACTCGATCCGAAGCGGGTTCACGCAGATAGTGCCGAGAAGCACACCCACGCATTTCTGGCCTTGCTCTCTGCTGACAGACATTTCCGGCCTTGCTCGTGGCGTGTTTATGCGTCATCCGTTTTGAATCTTGGAAAAACTTTGCGTTTATTTGTGTCATCCGGCCCAAACTAGTTAAAGAAGTTTCTTCTGGGGAGTTGGTAGTATTTGCCAAAGACAACAGACAACATTGTGCAAGTCGCATAATTTCTGTTCACACAGTATTCATCCGTAAACAAGCTTCCCCACTCATACTATCGTCTTTGCAAACCTGCCAAAATGGAGCGCGACCTATATTCATGCGAATTTGACCATGAATGTATTTTTGAATATGAATAGCGGTTTCACGCAGTCAACTGTACCCATTTAGCAGTCGCACAGGTCTGCATTGCATATCTAATTAGCGCTGTTTCACAACGTGCACAACATCGTGCACAATATTGTTTACTGCCGTCTAATTGGCAAAAACTAGGGAGACGGTTGAAAACAAGTGTGCAAATTTGTCGGTTTTATACTTCACACGAAAGTGAAAGCTTGAAGTTTCATTGTGACCTTTACCGTAACCCTAACAATGTAGACCAAGCACTCAAATTTGTAATAAGTATACGAATCAGGTTTCACTTTCTGTGGTGCGACTTTGATGTCAGGAAGAACTTGCTGTGGAATCTTGCTCTGATGTCGCAAATTTGCATTCGCATACGCTTTTGCGCCAAGATAAAACGCCCATTAAAGTTACTATATACCGGTACACCATTTACTTTTGTTATAATTTGGAAGATTCATTTTCTATAGTAAAATATTACGACGCTAATTTGTTTTAAGGTTTTGTGTCCATAGATGTTTGAAAAACCAAGCACATTAAATGTTGTTTTTGTAGTCCACTTCCTTGACTTTCTGACGAAACAGAGCAAATTTAATATAGAAGTTTTAGAATTATCAGGTTATAGAAAACCAGACCTTTCGGCTTGCACTCATTCACATGTGAAACTGTATTGCAAATACAATGTGGACCAACTAAATTCAATAAATTGGAGGCATTGTTTGAAGATAGTCAGGTTTTTTCTAACGATTGCCGGCCGACTATATCGTTCGAAATTGATACACAATTCTACTTTTCTCGTAAACCAGATCAAACCAGGTGCTGTGATTTCACAAGATGCTTGAGACTGTTATTCACAGTCAAGTAAGGTATTTCATAATAATTCAGTTGTTTTGTATTATGATGTCTGCGAATGGTGTAAATTATTTTTAACGAAACTCGATCCGAGGCGGGTTGAGGCCGATGGTACAGGGAAGCATACCCACGCATTTTCGTGGCGTATTTATGCGTCATTCGTTTTGGATCTGGGAAAAACTTTGCGTGTATACGTCCTCCGGCGCCAACTGGTTATTATTACATGTGCTCTATAAATCCATAATGCCCTACCTTTTGGTGGGCTGCAGGTATGTCCACAGCCATTACTGCAGCATTTCCAGTGTCTCGGGCAGCCGGCATCCCCGTACTCTGGGTTGCATTCCTGTACACATATTCCAGCACCACCCATCATGCCCATAGACGGCATGGGACAGGTACCAGGCTTCAAGATTAACTCTATAGGATGAAAGTTGGTACATTAGAATTAACCCTTCCTCTATGAGAGTTCTCTACTACAAGTCAGTGGTACGTGCCAAATAAATCCAGCTCCATACTTCCGTAGTTAATAACTGGGCATATGGCTTTGCTTTAACATCAGTGTAATACACGGTGGTACATGGGGTTTGTGGCAGTATTCAGGGTGGAACACAGGGGCTGATAATTAAGTTATAGAAATATGTACGTTGAGCATCTTCATATAGTACCACTAAGTGCTTGTTGAATTTGGGTAGATTGGAAGAATTTGTTTGAGTTCTGGACGAAAAATTTCCGTAGAAAAACCTATAAAACTTGGTACCTTGTGGCTCCGTGCAAACATGGCCGCATCCATTAATGCAACATTTGGCTCGACCCTCACAGTCATCATCACTCATGCATTCCTCCACGCAAATACCTAAGGTATCCGTGGGAACCATTGGGCATGTTCCTGGTTTCCTCCCTGCAGATTAAAAACAATTAGGACAAAAGGGAAAGACTTGCAACCCAGTTGTACTACATCCCAGCTATATTATATGAAGTATAACTGTAGATACATCACCACTATTCAATATTGGGCATTGCCCTTCATCAACACCATTTTTATTTGTATACTCAGTGCTGTGAGAATTCTCAAAGTATACTCCATTAGTCTATTCACATTTTCATCAGGAGGATTTTACACTGAGCTAGTGCTCTTCATTGTTTAAATGACAAAGGTGTCTGCATGCTGCCGATAGTACAAACTATTGTTAAAAGTAGGATATGTATACACCATTCGCAGATATCAAATGTTTACTACCGAATTATTAAGAAATATATTTATTAAGTAAATAATTATTGTAGGCATCCAGCATAATGATTGCGCTAGATATTCTGTAATTAATTCAAAAAATAATATTTTATGGAAAAACAAAAACAAGAACAACATAAGAACAATTGCCCGACGTCTGTTAAAAACGAACGAAGTTTTCGTAGCTTTTCTCAGCATTCGTCATTGTACAAAAATATTCAGGTGTATCCTAGCTTTAAACGTAGGATACACCTTTGGTAATTGCTTGAATTATCATGAATGGGTGGATTTAGGGGATTGTATTTTATAGTTTAACTGCACCTGTCCGAAGTTTTACAATCATTGATGCCGAGAAAAGCACAAAAAAACAATTTTTGTTTTTAACCTGTGTTGGGTAGTGGTTCTTATGTTGTTATTTTTTTTAAATAACTTTTTATAACTTTTTGTTACAACTTTTGTTAATGAGTTCGCGCCGTAGGACGTATACACGCAAAGTTTTTCTCAGACTCAAAATGGATGACGCATAAACACGTCACGAGCAAGGCCGGAAATGTCTGTCAGCAGCGAGCAAGGCCGGAAATGCGTGGGTGTGCTTCCCGGTACCATCAGACTAAACCCGCCTCGGAGATGTTAAAAAAATCCTGGCACGAACTGGTTAATAACATTTAATTTTTCGGAACAATTACAAAATATCTAGCGCAATCATTTTGCTGGATGCCTACAATCATTATTTACTTTAAAATAAATAAGATATGTCTTAACAATTCGGTAGTAAAATCTCCAAATGATGTATCCTACATTTAAGTCTAATATCACAAAAATGGGTAACACAATTGAGATTTCCAGAGTTTGAGTGAAACTAAAGTACAATGTACGGGACAGTACACAATTCGCCAGTTGGGCATTTTTATTGTTTAAAGCAACAAAAGTACACAAATCTAAAGAAAGGTGCTTGACAAATAACCTAATGACATTTTAGCTCTGTGAATGCTGTGTATTCCTAGAAAACAATATTCTCAGATTTTGAATAATAATTCTCCGGGTCACAATTTAAACTGTGATCACAATCAGCATTCAGGGGGCATGTTCTCACTCATTCGGCTGATTGTAGCAGGAATGATCTAGAGATTCTTCACATTTTTATCTGAAATCAGACTTTTTCAATCTCAGAGAAAGACATTATTTGTATAGAATGATTTGCGTCTTTTAGACTCATGTGCAAAATGAGACAGAACTGGGCACAGGACATACATGTATTTTATTGGAGAAAACTGCACAATTTATCAAAATAATATTAAAGTAGTGGAATAAAAGTGTTTTTAAGGAAAAATAATTGGCATTTGTCCATATCACATTAAAACTTGAAAGGCCTTTTTCTCAATATTTTACTTTCGTGACATGTTGATAAATACGAACTTCAAACAGCCATAACTTGTTAACGAAATGATTGAAATGCAACGAACAGCATAAGGGAAAAATTGTCCTCTTTTCTTCTAACTGATAGAACCCTCATTTCAACCTCTGCCCAGTTCCGTCTCATTTTGCCGGAACCAATTTTCAGACTTGTTTTTCTTGATTGACAATCTCATCCCTGTGCATGTCACGTACCGAAAATAACAATAATAGCGCCCTTGTTGGTCTTACCTGGCCTGTCCATGTCGCTGTCGCTGTCATCATCGTCATCTTCAGGGTCACGGCAGACGCTACCACCGCACTCATTGCGACAGCATTTCTCATCCTCTTCACACTGTGTATCATCCATGCACTCATTGACACAGATTCCTCCAACATCCTCCGAGGGTTCCATTCTGGGGCAGCGACCTCGCTTCACTGATTGAGCAGAACAAATGAATAGTGGTAAAGAGATAATGGTATGATTGCGATAATGGTAGTGGCGTGGCGTGGCGTGTGAGCAGGCATGTGAGCAGACATAAAAGAAAAGAGGGAAGAAAAAAAGCCGGTGCAGGGCGCAGCGCACGCTGTGCAGCGGGGCGCGGCACACGCATAGATCCCTTGTTCAGTTAAATGGTCAATTTATTTTGTGCATTTTGTCTGAAAACTGGGCAATAATTCAAACCTTAACAATGCAGAAACTAAATTATAACAAAAGTCACTTTTGGTAATGTTCGTAAGAAATTTGCTCTGAAAAAAAAAAAACTATGTAAACCAATGTCAGTCAGCGTGAATTTTGTCTTTTTCTTTATGCGACCGTTGCAACTTGGCGGCCAGACTGCACAGTGTGACTGGTTTGACCACACAGGTGAAGAATTTTTGTCGGACAAAAAAGCGATTAAATTTGTCGGACTCTAACCAGTTCGTGTTGGAATTCAAAACGAATGGTGGATAAACACGTCACGACCAACAAAAATTCTGTCAGCGACTGGCTCGCAGTGAGCAAGGCCGAAAAATATCAGGGTGTTCTACCCATGATGTCGGCCTGAACCCGTCTCGGATCGAGGTTTGTGAAAAACAATCCTGCGGCTGGGCCTATAAAGTCAATGTCAAAATAAAATCATGCACTTTGATTGGTCAATTTTTGCGAAGGGTGTGGCCTACTGGATCGATATGTACATTGTACATGTACATGTAGCTAAAACTATTGATCATAACAAAATACTGACTGACAAATTCCACATGTTGATGAGCCAATGTTTTTTTTTTCTTCTTTATTAATTTGGTAGATCAAGAACCTGGGTAATTGTCCATGCAAAGTCCCATTTGTTGTTTAGAAAAAAAACTGATATGAAAGGCCAGTTCATACTCGGTACGGAGTTTGTGACATTACACAACTTGTATTTTCCTCGTTGCGAATTCGAACTTGAACAAACGAATGAAGTTGAACAAATTTTCACAAAAAATGTTGTTTCTACAACAAATAATGTACATTTATGTAGTAACGGATAATGTATCACCAACTGAAAATGTCACAAAAATTGACAGATACCACCTTTTACCTCAGCAAGCATGGTACAATTGAGTTATTATACTCGGCGAATAGCTTGTTCCCAAGTTGTGGTGAAAGTGTTCATGGGGTCAAGTCCATGCAAATAATAATTCAGGCTAACAAACTTTATACACCGGCGCTGCACAGTACATTATTTCATGCGCGTATGTGTATTGATTGTGTCGATCAAAGTATATGTTTACATCTGTAGAATAAGGAAGGTCACGCAATGCGCATTTCCAAATATGGTATCATTATGCAAAATGATACAATATGCGCATAAATGCAAATTAGGCTCAGCAAAACTTCCAGCCAATCAGATTGGTCGCTCCCATGTAGAAACACTAAAGTTTCAGCATAGGCCAAGGATTTTGGTCACTCTGTCATCACAGCCATCCGAAGAGTACAGAGCATTTTAATTTTTGCCGAGATAAATTTTGTTGTAACATGTATGCTTTGTGATGTGAAGTTCGCATCACATTGGCTTTGGAGAGATTAAGACCTATAATTACTGATGTACATGTAGCTACATGTAGTTGTCGTTAGAGAACACTTACCCATGCTGCATTGCACAGGCCGTGCCCGGGCATCAAAGAACTCATACGGGCATTCAAGGGGCGAGTTGGGTTGCACACACTGTTTAGCAACACACTTGGCACGGGGATTGGCAGGGCAGGTGGCCATAGCACAGGCTTGGGCTGTATCTTCAGGATTCACAACCTTACCGTGTGTACAGACTGACGCTACAATCGACAATTGAAAAAATATCGAACGGTCAAAAATATAATTAGAGAAGACACTATAGCCTACATGTACAAATAATTAATCAATCAATCAATCAATCAGTCAGTCAGTCAGTCAGTCAGTCAGAAAAATCAGCCGATCACACCCTGTCAGATTTTAAATTAAAATCAAAAAGGTTTAATCTCGGTGTACCATACAATAAAAAAGGTAGAACAAGTTTGAAGCAGAACTACATGCCTTGAAAGAAATTACCTAAAAAGGTCAGAAACAAATAAAAGCCGATTTGGAGAGGTTTTGTAGCTCAGTTCTAGACCATTTAATGAAATTCAACCTTACAAGGTCATACTGCTCATATTTTTAATGTTCACTGATTCCCCCCCCCCCCCCCCCCCTTTCGCATTTGTTGTCCCCCCTTCCTAGTCTTGCTTCAACGACTGAGCTTTTCATTTGTTCCGGGGCGCGCCGTCCGTCTATGCAGTTCATCAACCATCAATACTCCGAAAACAGGCTTATTGAGGGCGCTCTTGATTGTCACAAGATGTTTTCCAATCTCAGTCTTGACGCAAGAGTCGAAAAAGACCCGTGAAATTTCGAGGATATTCCAAGCATAGGTCAAATAGCTACTCGTCCCTGCATACGCGCTGAGTTGTTTCATTAAATGTGTACAATACATGCTGTGTGTTTCCCATAAATTGCACAATTGCACAAAATAATGTGGTTTCTTACAAGTCTGCAAAAAGCAAACACCCTCCGGCTACCATGGAATCATGACTATACACCCACGGTACTAACTCGAGTTTCGGGGTCACTTTAATTTGCAACTCTCGAAAAAACACAAAAACGTCCAGTGCTCTTTCCGAAGAACAACATTAAAATGCTTTTTCTATGTAGCCGGCAAATTGGGCGACATGAATTCCCCAGGACATACGGTACATGTAGTGCCAAGTTTAAACAAATCCAGAAACTCAAGTTATTTGGGTCTATTCCTTCCTTCGTACGTGTACTGTGGGTGTATCATGATTCCATGACAGCCGGTAAATATTCGCCTCTTGCAGACGAGTACCAAACAACATTAGTGCACGAACACCTAAATCTGTATCCCAGTGGAGACATCTCTTTGTTCTCGTGTACAAACTGGTTAAAAATTCTGGTACCTTTTTTCAAAATGCTCCAATTTCAGCAACAATTAATTTCCTGGGTGGAAATTTTGACCCAATATACCCTATATTATACCCCAACCCACATCCTAAACCTAGTTTTTGAGTAATTTGAGTACAATCCCAAAAATGTATTTCGTGAAATTCCCAGTGGAGACCTATTCATCTATAGAAATGTACCCTCCGGAGACCTTTCCATTGTACACATTGTGTTCAGGTCTCCAGAGGGTACCGAATTTCGGATCAATGGTGCCATGTGCAATTTATGGGAAACACACATGCGTGTATTGTACACATTTAATGAAAACGACTCAGCGCGCATGCAGAGACGAGTAGCTATTTGAGCTATGCTTGGAATGTCCTCGGAATTTCACATGTCTTTTCGACTCTTGCATCAAGACTGAGTTCGGAAACAAATCACGTCATTGACAATCGATGGAGGGCACCCTTAATAAGCCAGTTTTCGGAGTACTGATGATTGATGAACTGCATAGACGGACGGCGCGCCCGGAACAAATAAAAAACTCAGTCTTGGAGCTACCCACTTCCCTGTAATCAATTCTATACTTTACATACCATCACCAGACGTGCAGTTGACATGTTCCCCCTGGGCATTGAGAAATACTGCCTTACAGCCCCCACAGTACACGCTGAAACACTGGGCCATGGGATCAGCAGTGCATACGGCAGTATCACACGGGTTGACCAGACAGTTCACCATCTCAACACCTGGAGGACATCGCAAAACTAAAACACAACAACAGAAAAAAGGGGAAATCGCTGAGATAATAGATTAAACCACACCCTGGAAAGTAAAGTAGTTCAGATGTGACCGGCTCTACAAAAAAGGGTATTGAAGGTAGGATACACCATTGGTAATTGCTTGAATTATCATGAATGGGTAGATTTGGGGAGGTTGTATTTTTTAGTAAATTTTGTTTAGCGTTTGTTTTCGAAACCGGCGATCGCCGTCCGACGATCGCAAATTTTTCTTTATAAAATTATATTTTCCAGAATAATTACAGGATATCTAGCGCGATCATTTTGCTGGATGCCTAGAGTCATTAGTTACTTTCAAATGAGTAAGATATTTCTTAATAATTCGGTAGTCAATATTTTCGATATCTGCAAATGATAATGGCTAATGGCTTACTCAAAGTTGAGAGGGCAACTTTGTCATCAAAATGTGATTTACATTTGTTGTCATGAATGTAACGTCCGTCGATGTCAGTTTTTTATAATAATCGTTTAATCGGAAATTCCCGTGTGCAAGATGAAGCCTAAAAACAGCACTCAATATACTGAAGACCGACAGTTTAATAGGTACGTTGCATATACCGGTTTTCGGCTTGATCCTTCGATCATGTTGTCGGTCCAAACAATATCAAGTTGCGCCAGCCCGCATGTTTATGGTTTTACAACGAAGATAAGAACTGATTAGGGTTGCCGCTTCCGCTTGCTATTGTTCCGCGGGGCGCGCCGTCCGTTATCTGGGCTTATTGAGGGCGCCCTATTATAAGGGCGCCCTCAATAAGCCAGATAACGGACGACACGCCCCAAATGAACAGCTCGGTCTTAGAATCCAGACTGGCTTGCTAGGCCAATAGCAGGGTGCAGAGAACGCTCCCCGCAATTCCCGACTCGTGATTGGCCACCCCAAAATGTTATTAGATCAAGGGAGGGTTACGTCCCGAACAACCAATAGGCTGGGGTGGCATGGCCGGTTTCTTTTGAGATTTTACTGCGTAAGCGGTTGTGAACTATAGTGGCGGGCCACTGGTGAAACACAAAGAACAACTTCACAACCGCAGTTGGTCGTCGAACGTATTTTATTTAATAGGCCTACTCAAATGTTTTAAGCTACAAATAAAGACCGCAGCTTTTCTAATATACTAAAGCCCTGACAATCTTTCGGTGTTTTTGATATCATTTTAATAGGAACATCAAAATTTAGATACATCCAAATTTGCCGATATTTCGATATGATTAAAAAAGTGACATCGGCGATATCGATGTCAAAATAGCATCGAGTATTTGAGTAATATCGATATATCGACGGACATTACATGAATGAAATCTTTAATAACTGTACAGTTTCAGGTTTCATTCACAGAAATGTTGATTTTAATGAACATGCAATGTTATGTGCATCGTTCTGTTGTACTACCATAGAGCCGGCTTTTTCAAAGCCTGTTTTCTCAGTTGTGTAATTTGAACTCCAAGGAAGTAATCAATATGCCAACATGTCATACATCCAGAACGGGAGGGGCTATGAAGCTCTATTATATACCAAATTAAACCAATTACCGTGTGGGCTTTCCAACCATGTACATAACTAAATTTCACTGTGTTGTGACATAATATCCATTTTTGTGGAGTGGGTCACATATTTGTTTTATATGGTTATTTTGGGTGAACAAGCAAAAATGTCAAGTTGTGACAGCAATTGATCAGCAGTTTCCGAGCTACAGTCTTGTAAATTTTGGTGATTTTGGCCAAAATGAGCGTGGCTGCCAATATTCAAAGGACCATAGTGCCTCTAACTAAATCTGCTGATTTAGATTTCACTGGAAATTAAGGTTACATCATAAATAATCAAATGTTGGCATTATATTTTAGATCCAAGCAATTGGACCCACATTTGCCTTTATGGTACCTTTACTTTGACCTTGAATATGACCTTGTGGATCACGCGACCGTGAACAGACTCCGGGTAAAAATGATACCCTAACAAGTTTTTTACAATATATGAACAAATTGAAAGTTATTTTTTGTTTGCTTCCTGATCCAGTCAAAGTTGGCAAAATGTGATTTTCCTATATAAATATTTAGTGTTCTCCACTGCCTTATATTTTAGCAGGGCAGTAGATCGACACTGGGAGCGCAGAGCGCAATCCCTTACGGTGTGGGGTCTAGATGCTCTGTGGTGCAATCTAAGGCATTTCCTGGCCAATTTCCCTGACTTTTTGTGCTGAAAACGCGTGAAAATGTTTCCAATGCTGCCACCTACATGTATGGTATGCCACCAATGTCACTATGGTAGTTAATGGGTACTCAAGTTGAATGAAGCACGACCAGACATGAGTTTTAATGAATGAGAGGAACAACTTTAATGTAGCGAATAACGCACGATGTCAAACAAGATGCTAGATGCTAGATCCCGTTTTCCCGGTGCAATGCATTGAAATATTCTTTTTTTCATAGTGTGGCAGTTCTGTGGAATTCCTTGTCCATCGAAGTCCGTGTCTTGTCCTCAGCTGCATCTTTTAAAAATACAGTTAATAGTCTTCTTCTGGACTGAAGTGATTTGACTGAAGTTCTTGTGCAATATGGCATGTTTGACACCTAAACAGGTGTATTTTATTTATTTATATCATCATATTATTATATACATATAATTTATATATATATAATTTTTTCCTCTAATTCTTAATTTGTATGTTGTTTAATTGTTTCCACCCTCAATTGGGCATGCTGAACCTTTTGGTTATAGGAATGTTTGTTATTCCTCCTCGGCATTGCCTTCTTCGCTTCTTGATAGATTTATATATTTGTTCTTAATTTAACTTTTTGTAATTTTTACCTAATGAAGTGGAGTAAAATAAATAATAATAATAGTGCTCATGTGTATATAACAACACTCGCAAAAGGGTGCTATAACACAACTGGTGTTAACCAGTTCGCGCCGGGATTATTTTAACATCGCCGAGCCCACGGGCGGGATTATTTTTAACGAAACTCGATCTGAAGCGGGTTCAGGCTGATAGTGCCGGGAAGCACACCCACGCATTTCCGGCCTTGCTCGCTGCTGACATACATTTCCGAACTTGAACTTGGCGTGTTTATGCGTCATCCGTTTTGAATTTGGGGAAATTTTTGCGTTTATATACGTCATCCGGCGCGAACTGGTTAAGGGAACATTGTACATTGTAATTTAGGTAAACTGGTCCTCGATGCGACAAAGTGAAACTGATATTCGCAAGGAGATTGGAACCGGTCAAGAATTGTGTGTGTACGTACAATTGATATTACGTATGTATCGTACTTTCCACAAAATGCGGTAAACTTTTTTGTACTTTTTGTTGTTGAAAAATCCAATGATAAAAAATAGCAGGGCGATGAAAATGTTAGCGGGACAGCAAACTTTAGTGGGGCGGCCCACCTGCCTAAACCCCACGTTGAGAACACTGATGATATTGATGCAAATAGATGGGAATATCACATTTTGATCGACCTAGGGGTAGATATTTCACTTTTTTTTACCTGTTCCTTTTTTTATTTCAGATTTTTTTCTTTACTGTGTAAAAGATGAATATTCTAATTTTGGTAAAAAAAAAATTAAAAAAAAAATATTGAAAATTCCACCCCAGCACATATTCTGGCCCATATTGCAAAATCTGAATTCCCGACTTTCCACTCATTTTGCTTGATCGCATCACATATTTGTCAAGCTTATATATGACCCACTCTGCAAAAATGAGTCTGATGTTTCAAAATACATGTTTACGTAAAGGGCTATTTATTGCACTACAGAGTTGTGCCATAAATCAAATGAAAGCTTATATCCTGCTTTTTCTGACCAACTGTAAAATTTGTCATTTTTAACACATCAGACTCATTTTTGCAGAGTGGGTCACATATTATTGGGAGTGACACCTACCTTCTCCTGTTGTGCAGTTTATCCGGGCGGCCTTTGACGTGATGTACACCGGTTTACACCCGCAGTGATCCACCAGACATCGGGCGCTAGGCAGGGCGGTACACGAAGACGAGCAGACGTCATTGTAGGTACAGTTCATCAAGGGTTGGTCAGGAGGGCAGAGCATTGCTGTTAGACAGTGTTCAAAGAAGCAGAAAGTTGGTGAGTAATAATAATAATAAGTTTTCCCGGTCAATTTTGGCAAATGAGCAGCCAGTTTAATTATTGTGCCTTTTAATTAAGTCTCCAGTTTTTGCCCTTTTCAAATTCAGAATTTGGGCATTCAATTTAGCTTTGAGGCATTCAAATTCCTTTAGAATGTGTTTAGCATATTTAGCATATCGTCGTTTCTTTTTCGTGACGCACAATCATCAATTCAGCAAAGCTGATTCGACTGGAGAATTTAGCAGATTTAAAAAAAAAAACTTAAAGAGGCAATTAATTTTGCTGAATGAGTGTTCGAATAAGTGATTAAGTGAAGTGAAGCGTATAGTGGTCTTTTTGGGGGGTGGGATAAATTGGTTACCTGACCAAGACCCAATTTGTTTTTGTGTTTGTGTGTTTATTTGGTTATTTTTATCCTGGTTTATATGTGAACTCCTGTGACATTTTATAATAATTCAGTAGTTCTGTTTTTGTTAATGTTTTCAAATGCAAACATGTTTTACACTACATGCACATGTATACTACCTGCGCATTCTGTTCGTATATTTGATTGTGTGACGAAGTAAAATGTCACCAAAAATATCAAAGAAAATGGGCCCAAAATCGATAAAACAAAAATACCTAGATGTAACATAACTAAATACACGGAAATCACAGGCATTATTGGGAGTTTCTGATTTGACGCGTGTTAGTATGACCGTCTGCGGGTGTAGTGTGAAACGATAGCACAATACACGGGTTGAAACGTTACACGTGTAGCACAAATGATGATGTTGTGTTGAGTAGTGTGAAATCAGTAAGGAATTGAACCACAATTTTTAAAAGTCTGCATGGGTTGAACTGTGTAGATTTCAACACGGATCGGATGTGCATAGTGTGCAAAGTCCTCTAGACCATGCATGATGAGATGATCACTAAAAATTTTCCTATTTCCTGAATGTTGTAGCGCCCACTAATGCAGCACATGAATGTTGGCATATAGAAGGTTTCAAGGGTGTAGATTACAAATACGAATGTTGCCAAACTATAAAAACTGCACAGTTTTTAGTGTTATGTGAACCAGCATATCAAAATCAGGAATAATTTGGAAAATTACTTTTTTGAGATATGTACAATACATGGTAAGAAAGGAAATTTCATAAGCTTTAATGAAATCCATCACACTCAAATGGTGTGACCACTCATTTGAATGGTGAATTGTGTAAATGGAACACAATTACCACATAGTTACCATTGAAAGATCTTACGTGGTACCATACAGTTACTATTGCTTAATACCATTTCATACTATTGGCTAAAACGTAGCTATGGGGGTTATTGGCTATATGAGCTACAGGCTTGTGTTGGAAGTCATTAGAAAGCTTATGAAATGTCCAATCTTGTACCATGTACATATCTAAAAAAGTCATTTTCCGACTTATTTCCGATTACGATGTGCTAGGTCACATATACGGAAAACAGTGTGCAGAGACTAGCTGCAGGCGTTTTAGGTGTTGTTGTTTATAAAGTATGTGAAAGAGGCTGGTCACCGCGTGATTTTATTGGTAGATTCCGGGCCGAAAGACAATGTGTTGCACCTTTTTCCTGAAACTTATATTGTGGAATGGTAGTCATTTTCTTTTTAAATTTAACAAATAGATATGCTTGACTTTTGACAAGCAACATTGTTTGTTGGCATTTTTATACTTAAAAAACATTTGGAACTATTCTTATACAAACATACGTGGGAGAGGTATTTGGCAAGAGCGGCCACAACCGTTACTGCAGCACTTATGAGGTCCTTGGCAATCACTGTCTCCACTGCACTCCTGGACACAAATCCCACCAACATCAGGGCCGGGCATTGGGCACATGCCTGGCTTCTCACCTGGAAAGAGAGAGATATATGTCACTAGTTTTGCTTTGGTACAACTTGAACCCGCAACCAGCGACCAGCAGCCGGCAACCGGCGACCAAGTAAAGGGTCTTTTCGTTTTTCAGGGAGCTACATGTATGGAGCCCAATTCTAGAAACCGGCTTCTCCAACCCCAATAAAAGCAATCCACCAATAGATACCTCCAACTAGTCTTTGGCAAAGACGACTGTATTTGATATTTAATTGTACCCGTCGCGTATTCTTTTCATGGAGTGCGCCAGCTATACAACCTGATTAGTCCAGCTCCCCTACTCACACAGTCGTCTTTGCAAAAACGGGGCGTGACCTTTTCAGGCAAATTCGACCAATCAAATATGCATAGCATCTTTATGCAGTCAACTACCCATTCAGTAGTTGCGCGGGCCTGCGTTGCATATCTAATTAGCGCTGCTTCACAAAAAGTGCGCGTATGTTGACAAACGCTGTTCTGCGATCGCTATAATTGGGTCCCTAGGAAAGCCTGCTTGATCAAGTTTGCAAAGACGTCAGTGTGAGCTAGGGAGCTGGTCTTAATATTGTGTCGCTAACGAGGCGGGAGAGCGCACTGCGTGAAAAGAATACACAACGTACACAATTAAATATATATATGCTCATATGACATGTTTATTGTCCGGCAATTGGCAACTAGCTGCAGGCCAGTGCCAGTGTGGCGAACGTATTTGTGACCCGCTCCATCATAATCAGGAATAAGTCGCTGAGGCCGTTTTACGCAATCGGCCATTGAAGTGAACGCATGGGTAAAAATCGTGAGTCGTGAATAAGTCGATTTTCTGAACATTGTATTTTTAGGAAGTGTAGTTATTGTCATTAATGTCTTGTATGTAAAAACGATCAATAAAGATGAAAATGAAGAGGATTTAATAAGTACGCTGATTTTTGTCAATTTTGTTTATTTCAAAGCTGTTTTTTTCGGAATGTGGCAAATAAATATACACCTGTCTTCTTCATCAGACCATAATTCGTAACCTAAACAGATATACACTTGTGATGGGTATCATTAGAAAGCTTATGCAATTCCCTTTCCCACCATGTGCATATCTCAAAAAGTCATTTAGCGACTTATTCCTGATTTTGACGTTTTAGGCGTTTTAGGCGTCGTTTCATAAAGCATGTGAAAAAGGCTGGTCACCGCGTGATTTTATTGGTAGATCATACTATTCTTATACAAACATACGTTGGACAGGGTCTTGACAAGAGCGGCTACAACCATTACTGCAGCACTTCTGAGGTCCTTGGCAATCACTGTCTCCAAAGCATGCCTCCACACAAATCCCACCAACATCAGGGCCGGGCATCGGGCACCTGCCTTGCTTCACATCTGGAAAAAGAGAGATATGTCACTAGTTTGCTTTGGTACAACTTGAACCCGCAACCAGCGACCAGCAGCCGGCAACCGGCGACCAAGTAAAGGGTCTTTTCGTTTTTCAGGGAGCTACATGTATGGAGCCCAATTCTAGAAACCGGCTTCTCCAACCCCAATAAAAGCAATCCACCAATAGATACCTCCAACTAGTCTTTGGCAAAGACGACTGTATTTGATATTTAATTGTACCCGTCGCGTATTCTTTTCATGGAGTGCGCCAGCTATACAACCTGATTAGTCCAGCTCCCCTACTCACACAGTCGTCTTTGCAAAAACGGGGCGTGACCTTTTCAGGCAAATTCGACCAATCAAATATGCATAGCATCTTTATGCAGTCAACTACCCATTCAGTAGTTGCGCGGGCCTGCGTTGCATATCTAATTAGCGCTGCTTCACAAAAAGTGCGCGTATGTTGACAAACGCTGTTCTGCGATCGCTATAATTGGGTCCCTAGGAAAGCCTGCTTGATCAAGTTTGCAAAGACGTCAGTGTGAGCTAGGGAGCTGGTCTTAATATTGTGTCGCTAACGAGGCGGGAGAGCGCACTGCGTGAAAAGAATACACAACGTACACAATTAAATATATAAAACAGTCATCTTTGACAAAGACTAACCTCTCACTGGTTCCACACAGATCTGTCCACAGCCATAAGCACAGCACTTGCTACGACGTAGGCCACAGTCACCGTCGCTGCTGCAGGCAACCTGAGGTGCCGCTAGTAACATCATCATATTTGGCTTGGCTGGGCAGTCTCCTGGTGCCTCTGTATAAAACATTTACAGAAACCAAAACTTGATGTCACAACGGTACATGTAATTATAGCCACATCCTTATAGGCCGTATTATTGAACATTGATGGCGCTGTGCTCACGGTATTTGGGGGTATAATTAAAAGTGATTAGGAGATAATTCACGTCAGTTTAAATATTCTTACAGCTCCAAATTGTTTTTCTTTCTAATATTCAATTTATAGATAAAGTAAAGTTACTAAAACTACTTCAATAAACGCGATTTTGCCTGTGTTGGGTACCCAGAAAATGGCGTCTTACAGCGCCCTCATGCGGCCAGAAATACGGCGCATTGGGCTTGTTCTTCTGCAGCATGCATTTGTGTAATTCTACCGTGCATTCCAACTTGGACTTTTTCACCGCGACTTAATGTTTCATTCGCCATGCGAGACTGACAGGATGTCACACATTGCGGGTGCTGTGCACAGTCACCTTTGACCTAAGCAATATATGACGTGGTGACGCAATATATCTTTGCGTGGACTAACATTGTATTTTGGACAGTTACCCAGACGCGACGTCACGAACATCCCAGCTACATTTGTCAGTAAAGGAGACAGGAAACCATACTATCATTTTTTCGTGCACTGTGGCTCGGTAGTCAGTTATTTCCAACGATTGCCAGCTGGCATTATTATTTCATAATAATTCCGTTTCAGGTTTTTTATTTGCAAATTGTGTATTCGGCTACCGTTATTACACTTGCATCTCAAGTTGAGCGTGTAAGAAACAAATGTAAATGGATTGAATCCTATAAAACTTGTTACCTTGTGGACCCATGCAAACATGGCCGCATCCATTACTGCAACATTTGGCTCGACCCTCACAGTCATCATCACTCATGCATTCCTCCACGCAAAGACCAAAGGAATCCATGGGAACCATTGGGCATGTTCCTGGTTTCCTGCCTGCAGATTCAAGACAAATTACAACAAAAAAGAAAAGATGTTCAACCGAGCTGTACATGTACTAAACCTCATCCCAGCTATACTACAAAGGAGATACATGAATGTACCTGACCGCTCTACTACTGCACTACTGTACTACAGGGTGTCTCTCGAAAAATTAAAACAAACAATGTCATAATCACATATTTATGGGACCTGCTCCAACAAAACCCGGACAAAGTTGACAATATTTTTTTTTTAGATTTAGCTTTTTTTCAAATTCTCTAGTTTCTCAGCTTTATAAATTGTATCATTCACAGATGTACCCCACCCTATCTCCCGTAGGGAATAGATTTAGTGATAAAACCTGGACAACCTAATTATGAGATTAACAGCTTTGAATTTCAGAAATATTTCTATACACAATTGTTTCACAAAATTGACAAAGAACACACTTCTGGGTGACAGATTATATTCACATTTAATAGGGAGATTTTAGATTATAGTTCGTGATTCAGAAAAACCAAAACCTCAAATGGTTAAATCCATTGTATTAATAAGCTTGTTGTTCATAATCATGTAACTTATGCCCAATACAATGTCCGCAAGTTGTCCGGAACTCGACAATACTGGATATGAATTAAAAAGATGGACCCTTACATGTACCTGGCCTGTCCATGTCCATGTCCATGTCGCTGTCGCTGTCATCATCGTCATCTTCAGGGTCACGGCAGACGCTACCACCGCACTCATTGCGACAGCATTTCTCATCCTCTTCACACTGTGTATCATCCATGCACTCATTGACACAGATTCCTCCCACATCCTCCGAGGGTTCCACTCTGGGACAACGACCTTGCTTCACTGATAATGATGAGAATATTGTGTGAAAGGAATTATAAAATGTATCATATTATGACCATAATAATCATCGCAATATTACATTTTGTTTGTTTGTTGTCTAAAAAAGTTTAAGCGAATCACCACAAGTCAATTATGAGCTATCAAGTAGAGTAACAAGCACTAACGTACTGTTTATTAGGAAAGAAAAAAAAGTAGTTGGTTGATTTTACACAAGTGTGTTTAACCAGTTCGCGCCGGAATTATTTTAACATTTCCGAGCCGAGGGGCGGGATTATTTTTCACAAAACTTGATTTGAGGCGGGTTCAGGCCAATGGTACCGGGAGGCACACCCACGCATTTCTGACCTTGCTCGCTGCTGACGGACATTTTTACGGCCTTGCTCGTGATGTGTTTATGCGTCATCCGTTTTAAATCTGGGGAAAACTTTGCGTGTATATATACACACGTCATCAGGCGCGAACTGGTTAAGACCAGCATTGGCCTGGATCCATTTTAATAATGTTCAGACCCATGATGAGCCAGTTTTAAACATACTTGTTTTCTGTTTTCATTTTCATTCATACTTTCATACCATTTGATATTTCAAAAATTTTCTACAATTTTACCTCATGTTTTGAAGAACACCCATCAGCTATTTCAATGGTACATGTATGTGCCTCACGCATAAAATCTTATAAGAATCTTAAAAGAATCATATAAGAATCCCAGATTCCTACAAAATACTCTCATAAGAGTCTTAAAAGAAATGTAAGATTCTTGAAAGAATCTTATCAGAATCTTATCAGAATCGTATAAAAAGCTTATGATTAATGTTGCCTTTACTTATTATCCCTTGTTTTGATAATTGCTGCTTTCTTGTACATGTTTTGTTACTTTGACTTTCAATTTTTTGCTCTCTACACCCGTACCCCTTCTCTTCTCTCCCATCCCACTATACTCTGCTTTTCATTCCATTTTTTATTTCAGTCTGTACTCTTATGATCTACACGTAAAATGTATACATCCTGTTACATATCTCGATTTATCCGTTCAATATCATGTATTGTCTGTATGATTGTTGCTTGTTTTGGCCAAAAAAATAATAATAATAATAATAATAATACAAATCTTAAATCTTATGAGAATCTTCAACATGTAAATCCCGATTTTCATTTGTTTGTATTGCCGGCCTAAATTTTCTAAGAATTGTATAAGAATCTTGAACCTGCTAAGAATCTACCGTAGTGTAATTCTTAAAATTTGACAAATCCTGAGCTAAATAGACACTGCTCAGTTGTAAATATATCTTGATGTCGGAACAAAAAAGAACCCGAAATACAGTCCTGTACATGTAGGCCTGCACTGCTGTGCTGAGGTACATGTAATCTGATTGAGTTTGTCCATCATGGAGCACTGCTATTGTTATATGAACCATGAGTATTGAGCTCATTAAAATCAATCAGCACTTTCAGGGGCCAATTTCATAGAGCTGGCAAAAACAAGGTTACAGACCAATTTTCACCTGATCTTTATTGTTCTGGATTGATAATCAGCTGGTTTGTTGCTTAGCATGAAAAAAACGTATAATTTTGGCTGGTAACCTGTTTTTAATAAGCAAGACCTTTTGTGCTAAGCAAATTTGTTTGCTTAGCAGCTCTATGAAATTGGCCCCAGTAGTGGTTCAGTTATATGTATAAGAAGCAAACAAAAGTTACAGAAGAGTTATAGGGTTATTAGTAAGTATTCTGTAACGATGGCAATCCACAGCCATTGATTGGCAAAAAACTATGGATGATAACATGCAAGCGAAAAGTCCACAGGGGCTGCTTAACATTTTATTATTTTTCCCATTAAAGCCTGTTCAGTATTCCAACGGTGCGTGTACGTACCAACAAATACAAGTTAATACTTCGTTTTTGCCATCTGTAGTAGTGCATTTTCAGCCGTCAAAGTGTCATAAATAGAGCGTGTAAGTTGATCTCGAGAACGTACGAGACCTTATGAGAAACCAAACTTTCCCGGGCACCTTGTATAAGTGTTTCAACATGTAAAGCAAGTAGTTTTCCTGACTTGCTGATTTTTCTTTCAAGGCAAACATATATAGCGCGCGTGTACCAGCAAATTTACAGAGAACGCTGTGTTCTGAAGTAACAGTTTTCAAAAAATGTTTGGACAGTTAGGTGTTTTCAGTTGTCCAAACCTTTGTTAGAAGAAAAGTTTCCATAGTCCTTTCGCTTGCACACAACAATTTTACAGAATGCAGATTCTGTTACCCCGTCCCCCTATAGTCTTGTGTGCATTTATCTGCCCCGTTTATCCCAACAGAAAAGTTGTCGAATCTTGTTGGGCACATGCACGCCGCAGTTAGAATACCAAAGTAGCTATTCAGTAGATCAAGAATCTAGGTAATTGTACCTACACAATCCTAGATCAGGGGAAAAACTTATGAGAAATGTTTCGTTTTTGTAGAGTTCAAGGCCTGCTGTAAAAACAGAATGCGCCGTATTCCTGGTCGCATGAGGGCGCTGTAAGACGACATTTTCTGGGTACCCAACACAGGTACTGGTAAAATCGCATTTAATGAAGTGGTTTAGTAACTTTACTTTTATGTAACAAATGAAATATTGAAAAATTAAGATTTTGGAGCTGTAAGAATATGTAAACTGACGTGAATTATATTTGAATCACTTTTAATTATACCCCCAATACCGTGAGCACAACGCCCTGAACGTTAAAAAAAGAAGGCCTATTAGTTGCTTGTGATACAAGAACACTGTGACTTACCCATACTGCATTGCACAGGCCGTGCCCGGGCATCAAAGAACTCATACGGGCATTCAAGGGGTGAGTTGGGTTGCACACACTGTTTAGCAACACACTTGGCACGGGGATTGGCAGGGCAGGTGGCCATAGCACAGGCTTGGGCTGTATCTGCAGGATTCACAACCTTACCGTGTGTGCAGACTGACGCTACAACAGAGAAAAAAGAAATTACCGAATGGTGAATAATACAATTATTGCAAGAAAGACATTTTAAGGTAGAGCAATTAACTCAGAGTTACCGGTATTTTGAACAAAATGAAAGGAAAAAGGTCAGAAACAAATGAATAATTTGAAAAGAGTTGGAGTAATAAGTTTAAAGTCATCTCTGCCCTACCAGCATATTTAAACAGCCACCAACCTAAAAGTTCACAGATTTTCCCCTCTGAAACCTTTATCATCACCCCCTTCCCTGTAATCAATTAAACAGAGCCTTCTGGTTGGCTAGCTCCCCCCCAAAAGAAAACCCCCAACAAAAACAAAAACAAAAAAAACCACCCCACCAAACAAAACAAACAAAAAACAACAACAACAACAACAACAACAACATCAACAACCACCAGACAAGCATCAACAGACAAGCATACTTCCACTACCCCAAGGCCTAAACTACCTATACCAATGGATGGAGAATCTTTCTAGAAGAAAAAAGTGATACCAAGATATCTTCATTTGGGCGTAAGGTCGGCAAAATAAAAAATTGAGATATGGGTATTTCTAAATTCTGTGAAAACAGAGCTTTTCAATGGTATATAACACTTGGAGGTTTGATACTCAATTTTAAAAAAAATTTTTTTTTTTAGTCTGGAGTCTAAATACAGAGATTATGAGAAAACGGGCATTTCTTGCGAGACATTGTGTGAACGCCCATAGAAAGGCATAGTCAAAATTGTCTCAAAAACTTTTTTTGTTATCTGATCGTCCTGAAAAATTGGGAATTGATTGTTGGAGATTTAGTCTTTAAAAAAAACATATAATCTCAAAATCGACCACCCCTTCAAATTTTGACTTTGACTGGCCGTACTGGGAAATCACTCCGTGCGACTTTACGCTCATTTTGAGATGACAGGTCACATTTTATGAAGCAAAAGTCACAGGTCCTTTTCGCTCCAAAAATAACTAAACCAAGTCATGTTAAATTCGCGGGCGCAGTTTAGTTATTTGTCGGTGCGAAAGGACCTCGGAATTTGCTTCACAAAATAGGGTCTGGAGCTAAAACTACAGGTCCAAATCGGTATCATTTTCTTCTAGAGAGATTCTTCATCCATTGATGTAGGTAGTTGTGGCCTCATCAGGATAGTGGAAGTATGTTTATCCGTTCATGGAGCAATAAACTAGAAGGAGTTAGAACAACCTAAGATAAAAGGAAACACAGAAGGCCACCGACAGGAGCTTTAAGACCGCAAGGCTCGCTGAGTAAACAAAGCGCTAATGACTAAATCAGATTACGCGCCAACGTGGCCTCGCCGGGGAAGTCGGGAAATTCCAGTCGCGTTGGTTTGTTTTTTAGAACGCACATTTCACCAATTGTCTCTACCTGGCTTGCAGTGCAACATCTATCACCATTTTCCTCATGTCGACATTGTCTGCTTTGGTTATTTTTCAGCCTTTGAAAAATGTATTTTTATACAAAAATTAACATTACAATTTCAGCTTTATGTCCTTACAGTAACGAGCAGTTCGCTGGTTCAGCTTTTGGAGAGTCGTTAGGTTACCAGTGAAAACACGGTGGCCATCTCTGTGCACAAAGGCCGGCCGGCCGGCCTTTGTTGGTTGTAAACGGTGCGGGTGGGCGCAGTGCATTCTCTATGGTGGAGAGCCTGGGGGCTAATTGGATTAAGATAAAAGGGGTCTTCGTTCTAAACTCCTTGTGGAGTGCCATGGCCTCGTGGTCTGGAGCATTGAATTTGTGGTCTGTCGGTAAAGCTGCAGCTAGGTTGTGGGTTCGAGTCTGGCCTGGCACTAGGGTGCGTGTGCCCTTGGGCAAGGCACTTTGTCACTCATTGCTTCTCTCCACATATGAGTAAAATGGGTACCTGTGAGGGGGAGAGATGGTTATTGTTGTTGATTTAGCTGCTTTGTGCCGAAATGGCAGCGTCGAGCTGTCTACTCCCCAGGGAGCTGAGATAGTATTTGAATGTTTTATGAGCCCAATGACCGGGGTAATAATGTGAAGCGCCTTAAGCATCTGTCAGGGTAGACATGTGCGCTATATAAATACGAATATTATTATTATTATTGTCCGTTCTTTTTGTGGGTCACCTTCTATACTTTACATACCATCTCCAGTTGTGCAGTTGACATGTTCACCCTGGGCATTGAGAAATACTGCCTTACAGTCCCCACAGTACACGCTGAAACACTGGGCCGTGAGATCAGCAGGGCATACGGCAATATCACACGGGTTGACCAGACAGTTCACCATCTCAACACCTGGAGGACATTGCATGACTAAAACACAACAACAGAAAAGAGGAAAAATCGCTGAGATAACAGGATATTTTTTATTTATTTTTTACATACCAAATGTGAGGCATTTCGGCAAAATGAGACGAAATGTGACTCACTCTGCAAAAATGAGTCTGATGTGTTAAAAATGTTTTTTTAAATTTTACAGTTGGTCAGAAAAAGCAGGAAATAAGCTTTTATTTGATATATGGCACTCTGTAGTGTAATGCATCGGTCTTTTACAAATTTGGGAAATTTGCTTTTTCTCAGTTATATTCAAAATGTCTTTGAAAAGAAATGAAGATTTACAATTGTAAATTATGTTGTGGGTGTTTTAACCATGTATATAACTCAATTTCTTATTTTGCGACATAATACACCTTTTTGTAGAGCCGGTCACATATGTGACCACGGAGCACAGCCAAAGATTGTAAATGTTGATTATGGCAAAGTGAGGGAAAACCAGAGAATCCGGAGAAATCAGAGGCACGGCAGTCGAGAATCAACGACTAACCCTATACTCGCATAAGATCCCAAGCCAGAAATCGAACCCGGGCCACATTGGTGAGAGACGAGTGCTTGTACACACTTAATTGCCACCCATGTCAAAGTCTCTTATTTATACCCAGATCAATTTGTCAAGCCTATAAGATTGGGAGTGACACCTACTTTCTCCCGTTGTGCAGTTTCTCTGGCTGCCCACTGGCGTGATGTACACCGGTTTACACCCGCAGTGATCCACCAGACATCGGGCGCTAGGCACGGCGGTACACGAAGACGAGCAGACGTCATTGTAGGTACAGTTCATGAAGGGTTGGTCAGGAGGGCATGCTGTCAGTGTTCAAAAGATCATGGGAAAAGAAGAGATTGTTGCACATGGCATTTATATCAGTTATAACCTGTCCAAGGCTGTTTTCTAAACCCCAGCTTAGGCTCCATCTCTGGCTCCATCACCATTGCCAAACTGCACAAACAAAGCCAAAGACAGAGACAAGCTGGGGTTTGGCAAACGACCGAAAGGGATATAAATATACTTCACACATACTCATGATCTAGAGTCCAATTCGCACTGGTCCATTCACCATCACGTGCTAGTTGCTATTTTTGCAGTATTCCAAGCGCGCATGCGATGATTCACACACAAGACGCATGCGTACCAGACAAGCGCACTGGTTTCTCGTGCGCTAGTCTACCAGTACTTTGCATGCACTTTAAGGATGCAATCGTGGAACTAGTGCACGAAAAGATGGCACGGAAGCTTCGTTTAAAATAAGCATGTTGAAGACACAAACTATAGGTTTTTCTGGTCAGGTAAACCCTCCTGAATCCTCCAAAATCAATATGATTTTGCACACACCCTGTGGAGTAAGGGTACATTTGTCAGCTAAATTGATGACCTGCAAATCACTTATTTTCGCACAAATGTGGATGCACGTTTTAGAACAACATTCAATTAACTAAATAGATTGTTGTATTTCAATCCAAAAACATGCAACTTTATTTTGCAACGATTCTAATAAACAAATTCGGCATTCAAATTCAAATGTCACATTGGGTCAAACATTGAATAAGTCTACTTGTGCATAGTCTACATGTATGTGACCCGCTCCAGGCAAAGGTAACATAATTCACAAAAACTAAAAATAGAGTTATGTACACGATTAAAAAGTCCAGGATATAAGCTTTCATTTGGTACATACAATGTAGTACAGCTCCATACATGTAGACCCTCCCATTCCGGTGATATGACATTGTTGCATATTCAATGGTGCCATAGAATTCAAAATACACAACTGAGAAAACAGGCTTAGAAACACAACAAAGTATTATGCACTCTTAACCAGTTCGCGCCGGATGACGAATATAAACGCAAAAATTTCCCCAAATTCAAAACGGATGACGAATATATACGCCAAGTTCAAGTTCGGAAATGTATGTCAGCAGCGCGCAAGGCCGGAAATGCGTGGGTGTGCTACCCAGCACTATAGGCCTGAACACGCTTCGGATCGAGTTTCGTTAAAAATAATCCCGCCCGTCGGCTCGGCGATGTTAAAATAATCCCGGCGCGAACTGGTTAAAAGGTTTTGTTTCACTTTAGTTATCGAATTCCAGCTTTTTGTTAATTAAATCTGAAACTTTGGATATTAAAGATGTCATTTAAGACAAAAAATGAAAATCTAATTTTGACAACAAAATTTACCCTTTTAACTTTGACAGGCCATTACTCATAAATGCCTAGCGCGACTTATGTCACCTTTTCCTGGAGCGGGTCACATATATTATTCCTTTATAAACATACGTGGGACAGGTATTTGGCAAGAGCGGCCACAACCGTTACTGCAGCACTTATGAGGTCCTTGGCAGTCACCGTCTCCACTGCACTCCTCGACACAAATCCCACCAACATCAGGGCCGGGCATCGGGCACATGCCTGGCTTCACATCTGTTTTAATAAAATAAAATTAAAAAAAAATAAATTAAATTAAATTAAATTGTAACATATATGTTTTGCTTTTCACTCATACAATTTTTTCTTTTCTTTAATAGAAATCACAGATGTATACAGGCTTTCAAAGAAACTAAGGTGAAAACTAAGAGAATAGTAGAACTTTTGAGGACAAAATCAGGATAAAAGTTTAGGACTTAATTCTGCTGGCATAATTTAAAAGGTTTTCGATTATCTGATCGCACCCAAATTATTTACTCTCATTTTGTGGTGACAGGTCACATATACAGGCTTTCAAAGAGACCAAGGTAAAAACGAAGAGAAAAGTAGAACTTTTTAGGACAAATTCAGGATAAAAGTAGGAGTTCTACTGGCTTTCAGCAGAAGCTTTCATTGTTACTCACACTAGAAAAGGGCACAGCGTAATTTTGCAATCAACGCGGACCTGGCCCAGCAACAGGATTTGATTTCAACAATAATTTCTAAAATCACATCTATAAGGCTCCAAATTCACTTCTTCGGTGCAAATTCACGTCCTGGGTTAATAGGGTGTGAATCGAGTGGATGTGAATTAGCATTTTAATGACTTGACCCATGATGTGAATTTTGACTAAAGATGTAAAATTGGAGCATTAAGATGTGATTTTAAAAATATTTTGTTGAAATGAACACCAATTTTACGATACAATCTTGGAAGCGACATTGTAGGCATCATTCAATGACGATACGACTTTTTAACTTATAATAAACAAATAAACCACAAAGAAAACTGATTAATTTCAAAGTGAACAAAGAAATGGGCAAGGCGGACCTTGTCAGTATCTTTGTTTGTAAAATTGGGCTTGATCCTTGGCCACATGGAAATGTGGTGTATATATCACCTGCTTCCACAAAACCAGACATATTGTGTTTTTTGTTGAAAAGTGAGATAATTATTGTTATTTCCATTTAGTACACATCTTCAGCTTTCATTTGGTACCAAAACCACCTTTATACCATACAAAGTACATGCATGTACTTCCAATTTTATGAGGATTTTATTTCAATGTATTTGGGAGATAAATTACCACTTTTAGGACACAGTTTGCTTCAATAAATGCATGATTTTTGTACTTTCTCGATCTCATCAATAAAGTTGATTTTGTTTAAGGTTAAAGTATATTAAAGAATACAAAATTAACGAAAACAAAAAATGATGTCCGCCAGATATTTCACCCCATTTTAACTTTACGAGCTGTATCTCGAAATAGCCTGTGCGACTTATGTCGGGTTTTGTAGGAGCGAGTCACATATGACTTTTGACTAGTGCTCTTGAAAAATGTATGCGCTTACACACAGCGCGCGCAGTATCAAGATTTGACACATGCTTTATTTACGTACTCCTACTGCTGTATTGTTACAAGTTTACATGTAGGACGGTTGTATTATTTGGCCAATCATTGGCTTTACATGATGCTTGATTAATGAATAATAATAATAATAGTAAACCTTATAGCGCATATCACCGTAAAGTAGCTATGCGCTGTATCATTATTACCCGAGCATTGGGCCCCCTTACAAATTCCAAATACCATCTCAGCTCCCTTGGGAGTATACAGCACAATGCTGCCATTTTCAGCGCAATTAAAGCAGCTAATAACAACCAACTGCGCCCTCACAAGTATCTATTTTACACCTGGGTGGAGAGTAGAGAAGCAATAAGTGACAAAGTGCCTTGCCCAAGGGCACACGCATCATCTAGCCCCGGGGCGGACTTGAACCCACAACCTGCAGCTTTACCTACAGACGGCGAATTCAATGCTCCAGACCACGAGGCCAAGGCACTTCACTGCTGGTTAAGGAGTTATATTTAATCGCTTATTCCTAAAAACTGGTCTTTATATCACATGTTCCAATCATGATCAGAAGCTATCAACTCTTCAAGGTATTGATTAATTTTTTATTTTAACATACGATTGGGTGCTTGACAAGAGCGGCCACAACCGTTACTGCAGCACTTATGAGGTCCTTGGCAATCACTGTCTCCACTGCACGCCTCCACACAAATCCCACCTACATCAGGGTCGGGCATTGGGCACATGCCTGGCTTCTCATCTGTGAAAAGAAAAACAGAAATATATTAGGTGTTAATTGCCCGTCATCGACCTTAGTTTTGAAATCAATACTGCAGTGCTGTTCATGAGCTTGTGAGAGAAGAATTCTTATATTCTTTCTTGTTTAGCAGGGACCAATTTCATAGAGCTGCTAAGCACACAAATTTGCTTAGCATGAACATTTCTTCTTGGCAAAAACAGGGTTACCGGCCAAATGTTCAGGTGATGTATTGTTTGTTACTGGTATTCAGCTGGTTCGCATGACAAACACATAGAGTTTGGGCTGGTAACCTGTATCTACTAAGCAAGACTTTTTTTGTGCTCAGCAAATTGTTGTGCTTAGCAGCTCCATGAAATTGGCTTCTGGACTCACACTGGGAAAGGGCATGCTGTGACATTGCATTAAAAACGAACATGGTTATTAGGAAATGTGATAAACAAAAAATAAAAAATTCCAAAATCACATCCCAACATGCCAAATGCTTTAAAGTCACCTCTTATTCCAAATTCACATCCTGGATTAAGTCATTAAAATCCAAATTCACAATCCAGTGGGTGTAAATTTGGATTTAAATAACGACAATAATCCAGGATCTAAATTCGGAAGAGAATGTGAATGTGGAGCATTTCACTATGATGCCCAAAGATGTAAAAACCTTTTGTTGGAACGAAAAACGTGAAAAATACAATAGGTTCTTTTTTCACATATTACAACAAAATGGGGCTTATTATTTACTTTTCACGTTTTTTGTTCCAACAAAAGGTTTTCCCTACTTCGGGGCTCACAGTGTTTGGATGTGATTTTGGAAATATTTTCTTGAAATCACATCCTGCAAATGATGACCTTGTCTGCTTTAAACACAAAAATCACATCATACCCTTAATTCCCTAGTGTCGCACTTGATAGCGTGACATCCTGCTTTACATCTTAAAGGTAGGATACACTATTGGTAATTGCTTGAATTATCATGAATGGGTGGATTTGGGGGGTTATATTTTATAGTAAAGATCGTTTAACTGACCTGTCCAAAGTTTTACAATCATGGATGCCGAGAAAAGCACGAAAAAAAAGCGTTTGTTTTCAACCGGCATCGAGCAGTTATACTTATAGTTATCTTGGTTGTTTATACGTTCGCCAATCGGCGATCGCGAATTCTTCCTTATAAAATAAAACTTTTGAAAATAATTACAGGATATCTACATGTCGCGCAATCATTTTGCTGGATGCCTAGAATCATTATTTACTTTCAAATGAGTAAGATATTTTTTAATAAGTTGGTTGTAAATATTTTTCAATATCTGCAAATGGTGTATCCTACCTTTAATGTACACTTAACTCAAACTCAAGTTTTCTCTTTGGGAGATTATTTTTAATGGCATGACAAAGAGATTCAGGGTCAAGAGATTACTCCCTCTCCACCCTACTCCTACAAGTTCTCTGCTTTATCATGTTTATGGGTAAATAAACCAGCAATTGTTTAAATTGTACATTTGTTGCTCGGTACAATTCTTCTCAGGCATGCGACTTGGAAATGAGGAAATTATAATCGTACACTTCTTCAATTTTTCGTATTGACATACATCGTGTAAGCATGATACATGTAGCTAGGGCAGTGCATCTTGGAACAGGGTAGTCGAGTACCCGACCGTTGATGTCAGGAACCGATTCCAGTATGGAATCGATTACCCATAGTAAATTTTACAAACTGCAAAGTGACTTTTGACAAGAGGATTGAAAGCAAAAGGTTTTGAATTTTGATTAAAAATTTTGAAAAGAAACTAGGCTATGCATGTACATATAGGAAACAAGATATATTTTAAATTGATGAAGCTTGTGAATTTGCAGTTTGCAATTTAAAGCAAAGCTCACTGTATTATATATTAACTCACTAATATATAAGGCTCCAAATTCACATCTTCGGTCCAGATTCACGTCCTGGGTTAGGGTGTGAATCGAGTGGATGTGAATTAGCATTTTAATGACTTGACCCATGATGTGAATTTTGACTAAAGATGTAAAATTGGAGCATTAAGATGTGATTTTAAATATATATTTTTTTGAAATGAACACCAATTTTACGATACAATCTTGGAAGCGACATTGTAGGCATCATTCATTGACGATACGACTTTTTAACTTATAATAAACAAATAAACCACAAAGAAAACTGATTAGGTAAATTTGCATAAATTTCAAAGTGAACAAATAAATTGGCAAGGCGGGATTTAAACCTACGGCCTTCGGATTACTGGACTGGCGCTCCACCAACTGAGCTTTGTTGCCCTATGTTGGCGGTCTCCCAAATCGTCAGTATCTTTGTTCGTAAAATTGGGCTTAATCCTTGGCCACACGGAATTGTGGTATATATGACTTTTGACTAGTGCCTTCGCTTACATACAGCGCGCAGTATCAAGATTTGACACGTGATTTATTTACGTACACGTACCGGTATATACGGTACTGCTGTATTGTTACAAGTTAACATAGGACTGTTGTATTATTTGGCCAATCATTGGCTTTAAATTATGCTTCAATGAATAATAATGATAATAATAAACCTTTCTTATAGCGCATATCACCGTAAAGTCCCTGTGCGCTGTATCATTATTACCCGGGCATTAGGCCCACAAATTCCAAGTACCATCTCAGCTCCCTTGGGAGTATACAGCACAATGCTGCCATTTTCAGCGCAAAGCAGCTAATAACAACCAACTGCGCCCTCACAAGTATCTATTTTACACCTGGGTGGAGAGAAGCAATAAGTGACAAAGTGCCTTGCCCAAGGGCACACGCATCATAGCCCTGGGGCGGACTTGAACCCACAACCTGCAGCTTTACCTACAGACGGCGAATTCAATGCTCCAGACCACGAGGCCAAGGCACTTCACTGCTGGTTAAGGAGTTACATTTAATCGCTTATTCCTGAAACTGATCTTTATATCACATGTTCCAATCATGATCAGAAGCTATCAACTCTTCAAGGTATTGATTAATATTTTATTTTAACATACGATTGGGTGCTTGACAAGAGCGGCCACAACCGTTACTGCAGCACTTATGAGGTCCTTGGCAATCACTGTCTCCACTGCACGCCTCCACACAAATCCCACCAACATCAGGGTCGGGCATTGGGCACATGCCTGGCTTCTCATCTGTGAAAAGAAAAACAGAAATATATTAGGTGTTAATTGCCCGTCATCGACCTTAGTTTTGAAATCAATACTGCAGTGCTGTTCATGAGCTTGTGAGAGAAGAATTCTTATATTCTTTCTTGTTTAGCAGGGACCAATTTCATAGAGCTGCTAAGCAAACAAATTTGCTTAGCATGAACATTTCTTCTTGGCAAAAACAGGGTTACCGGCCAAATGTTCAGGTGATGTATTGTTTGTTACTGGTATTCAGCTGGTTCGCATGACAAACACATAGAGTTTGGGCTGGTAACCTGTATCTACTAAGCAAGACTTTGTTTGTGCTCAGCAAATTGTTGTGCTTAGCAGCTCCATGAAATTGGCTCCTGGACTCACACTGGGAAAGGGCATGCTGTGACATTGCATTAAAAACGAACATGGTTATTAGCAAGATGTGATAAACAAAAAATAAAAAATTCCAAAATCACATCCCAACATGCCAAATGCTTTAAATTCACCTCTTATTCCAAATTCACATCGTGGATTAAGTCATTAAAATCCAAATTCACAATCCAGTGGGTGTGAATTTGGATTTAAATAACGACAATAATCAAGGATCTTAATTCGGAAGAGAATGTGAATGTGGAGCATTTCACTATGATGCCCAAAGACGTAAAAACCTTTTGTTGGAACGAAAAACGTGAAAAATACAATAGTTGTTTTTTTCACGTATTACAACAAAATGGGGCTTATTATTTACTTTTCACGTTTTTTGTTCCAACAAAAGCTTTTCCCTACTTCGGGGCTCACAGTGTTTGGATGCGATTTTGGAAATCTTTTGTTGAAATCACATCCTGCAAATGATGACCCTGTCTGCTTTGAACACAAAAATCACATCATACCCTTAATTCCCTAGTGTCGCACTTGATAGCGTGACATCCTGCTTTACATCTTAAAGGTAGGATACACTATTGGTAATTGCTTGAATTATCATGAATGGGTGGATTTGGGGGGTTATATTTTATAGTAAAGATCGTTTAACTGACCTGTCCAAAGTTTTACAATCATGGATGCCGAGAAAAGCACGAAAAAAAAGCGTTTGTTTTCAACCGGCATCGAGCAGTTATACTTATAGTTATCTTGGTTGTTTATACGTTCGCCAATCGGCGATCACGAATTCTTCCTTATAAAATAAAACATTTGAAAATAATTACAGGATATCTACATGTCGCGCAATCATTTTGCTGGATGCCTAGAATCATTATTTACTTTCAAATGAGTAAGATTTTTTTTAATAAGTTGGTTGTAAATATTTTTCAATATCTGCAAATGGTGTATCCTACCTTTAATGTACACTCAACTCAAACTCAAGTTTTCTCTTTGGGAGATTATTTTTAATGGCATGACAAAGAGATTCAGGGTCAAGAGATTACTCCCTCTCCACCCTACTCCTACAAGTTCTCTGCTTTATCATGTTTATGGGTAAATAAACCAGCAATTGTTTAAATTGTACATTTGTTGCTTGGTACAATTCTTCTCAGGCATGCGACTTGGAAATGAGGAAATTATAATCGTACACTTCTTCAATTTGTCGTATTGACATACATCGTGTAAGCATGATACATGTAGCTAGGGCAGTGCATCTTGGAACAGGGTAGTCGAGTACCCGACCGTTGATGTCAGGAACCGATTCCAGTATGGAATCGATTACCCATAGTAAATTTTACAAACTGCAAAGTGACTTTTGACAAGAGGATTGAAAGCAAAAGGTTTTGAATTTTGATTAAAAATTTTGAAAAGAAACTAGGCTATGCATGTACATATAGGAAACAAGATATATTTTAAATTGATGAAGCTTGTGAATTTGCAGTTTGCAATTTAAAGCAAAGCTCACTGTATTATATATTAACTCACTAATGAGGCAATATTGTAGTGCAGATGTTTATGAACAAGCTAAAAAGCAAACTTCTGAGATTTAACTTTAAGGTAAAGTTTCTTTAACGGGTACAGGCACGTGAGCAGGATTTTTAATGGGAGGGTGCAAATTTTTACTGATGGGACAAAAAATGGAACCAAAATTGTTCGTGTGCCAGTACAGTTATTTATACATCAAAATACTATTACTTACCCCGAACAATGTGGACCTTTTGGTAATTTGTGGGGCGAATTTGTACTGATGGGACCGAAAATGGGACCAAATTTTTGTGTGGGCCAGTACAGTTATTTCTACACCAAAGTACCATTATTTACCCCGGGAAATGTGGACTTTTTGGTAATTTTTTTTTTGGGGGGGGGTGCGTCGCAACCCCCTGCGTACGGGCCTGGGGTACCTGGGCACATTTTGGTAATCGGTTTTATTTTAGTAATCGGACACCTGGTTCCCAAACTATATGTATCTGTAAATGCACACGCATGATGTTTCATGTCTGTCTATTGCAGGTAAGCTTAACCACATTTTTACCGATTTATTCTTGCGATACGCCTAGACTATCAATATATTTTTTTGTATTTTTTATATATTTTTTTAGGGGGGGTGGGGGGGGGGGGGGGGGGCTGGGGCTGGTCCTTTTCGATATTTTCATACATTAACAGCATTACCATCGATATCAGGTTCAGAGCATGCAGTGCCACATCCATTGCTGCAGCATTTTTGATCATTTGAGCAGTCCATATCCTCGCTACACATGTTCGAACAAACACCAGCCTCATCATCATCAGGTTCTGGGCACATACCCGGCTTATGAGCTGTAGAAAAAATAATAATAATACATGTATATAAAAACAAATTCTTAAAGAAACGCGAGGAAAGAAATATATCCTGACCCCACTGCAGCGGGTGTGTACAAAGTCTGTAGGGATCAGTCGAGAACATTTTCTAACAAACTTGGAAATGTTTCTTATTCCCAGATTCATGTCTTTTCCACATTTTTTACGGATTGACCTTCATTGCGATGATACATGTACATGTATATATGAAGAAAAAAGACCAGCGTCAGGTTGCATCATCTTTCCAAATTTGATATTGATAAACTTCCCTTACCGAACATGACTGCTGTCCAATAAGCCTTTTCGCAATCTCAGCACGCAATGCATTGTGGTACAATGGTCACGGGAGATAAACAAAGAGCGTTGCCTATAGCTACTCGTACTAGCGTGCATAAGTGAATAGCCATATTGATCTGAAAGTATCGCTGAAAACGACGTTTTTTTAAAGTTTTTTCACTGAATGATGGACGGAAATGCATCTGAACTTACTTTAGAAGAGATCAGACTTTGGAATGTGGATACTTTGGAATGTGGATGCTTTGAAGGATTTTCTTCGGATAAGAGGACTTAAAACAAGAGGTTTAAAGCGGAACTGCAAGCGTTTGTCTACAGTGATACATCTCCAGAAACTCGTCGGCAGGCAATTCCCGCGCATGCGCAATAACTGCGAAAAGGCTTATAGCAGTTTTCATAGCATGCTGCATAGCATGCGAATGCTATGATGAACCGTTATATCCAATAGCATTCTCATACAGCATTCATCGAGGTATAACATGCACAATATAATGTATATTATGCATATCATTTTATTTTTATGCTGATAAGAGTTTGTTGATAAAGTTATTGGTCAATCAATGTAAGCGGACAAGTCGGTCAGTTTGTCATGGGTTAGTCACGTTTCTTATTTATGTTTAAATTGCTTCCATTATGTGTACATTAATGACAACTAAGTGTAGATGTCCGAGTTGTAATGACTATTCAATGACTCGTCTTGAGTCAAACTCTTGACATTTTTTGGCTACTCGACTCCCGATGGGTAAATGACTTGACTCGAGTCACTGTGGGCAATTGACTTGACTCAACTCAAAATTCTTATCAGAAGATAAGATATTAGTCGCGTCGCGTCGCCTTGCCTTGCCTCGCGTCGCGTCGCCTTGCCTCGCGTCGCGTCGCCTTGCCTCGCGTCGCGTCGCCTTGCCTCGCGTCGCGTCGCCTTGCCTCGCGTCGCGTCGCCTTGCCTCGCGTCGCGTCGCGTCGCCTTGCCTCGCGTCGCGTCGCCTTGCCTCGCGTCGCGTCGCCTTGCCTCGCGTCGCGTCGCCTTGCCTCGCGTCGCGTCGCCTTGCCTCGCGTCGCGTCGCCTTGCCTCGCGTCGCGTCGCCTTGCCTCGCGTCGCGTCGCCTTGCCTCGCGTCGCCTTGCCTTGCCTCGCGTCGCGTCGCCTCGCCTTGCCTCGCCTCGCCTCGCGTCGCCTTGCCTCACGTCGCGTCGCCTCGCCTCGCCTCGCGTCGCCTCGCCTCGCCTCGCCTCGCCTCGCCTCGCCTCGCCTCGCCTCGCCTCGCCTCGCCTCGCCTCGCCTCGCCTCGCCTCGCCTTGCCTTGCGTCGCGTCGCCTTGCCTCGCATCGCGTCGCCTTGCCTCACGTCGCCTTGCCTTGCCTTGCCTCACGTCGCCTTGCGTCGCCTTGCCTCGCGTCGCCTTGCCTCGCCTCGCCTTGCCTCGCCTCGCCTTGCCTTGCGTCGCGTCGCCTTGCCTCGCGTCGCCTTGCCTCGCATCGCGTCGCCTTGCCTCACGTCGCCTTGCGTCGCCTTGCCTCGCGTCGCCTTGCCTTGCCTTGCCTTGCCTCGCGTCGCCTTGCCTTGCCTTGCCTCGTGTCGCCTTGCCTTGCCTTGCCTCACCTCGCGTCGCCTTGCCTTGCGTCACCTTGCGTCGCCTTGCCTCGCCTCGCCTCGCCTCGCCTCGCCTCGCGTCAACCGGTCTCGACCAAACTCAGCTCAATTCACTAACTTTAAATGACTCTACTTAAGTCACGAAAATCAGTAAATTGTAACTCATAACAACTACTGGTAGATTGTCTCTTACTGCAGTTGACGAGGTTTCCATCTTGTAGAAATTTAGGTTCACAGGTGTCACAGCGAGGTATCACACAAGAGGCATTTGGATAAAGCCCGCAGGATTGGTCCAAACTACACCTGTTCACCACGCAGATCTGTGATACCACACTATTTGGGCAAACTAGAAATGAGAGAGCAGGAGAAAACAAAAGTCTTAATAAAAAAAAAAGTATATTAACCGTCATATTGTCGGACTGCACAAATAATGCACAAATGTGACTGGCTGTACAAAAAGGTGTATTATGTCGCAAAAAAAGAAATTGAATTACATACATGGTTAGAAAGCCCATAACATAAGCTTTCATTTGGTATATAATATAGCCCCATAGCCCCTCTCGTTTTGGAGATATGACATGTTCACATATTGATTACTTCCTTGGAGTTCAAATTACACAACCTGAGAAAACGGTCTTTGAAATAGCCGGCTCTGTTTTACTGATTGACGCACACAAAATTATAAATTGTTCCACTTTATTCATCAAAATCAACATTTCTTTGAATGAAACTGTAGTTGAAGATGTCATTCATGACAAAAAAAAAAAAATCACATTTTGATGAAATGTTTACCCTCTCAACGTTAAGCAGGCCATTACATGATAGTGCACAGCGCAACCTAAAGGTACCGGTACATGTAGGATACACCATTGGTAATTGCTTGAATTATCATGAATGGGTAGATTTGGGGGGGTTGTATTTTATAGTAAATATCGTTTAACTGACCTGTTCGGAGTTTTACAATCATGAATACCGAGAAAAGCACGAAAAACGGCGTTCATTTTTAACCGGCATTGATGGGCAGTTATTCTTATGTTATCTTTGGTTTTTTCGCGATCGCTATTTGGCGATTGCAAATTTTTCTTAATTTAATGACAGGATAATAATTACAGGATATTTAGCGCAATCATTTTGCTGAATGTCTAGAATCTTTATTTACTTTCAAATGAGTATAATATTTCCTAATAATTTGGTAGTAAATTGTTTCGATATCTGCAAATGGTGTATCCTACACAATGTACCTTTATTACATTTTTTTGTAGAGCCGGTCACAAATGTGCACACACTGTGAGGCCCGAAGACGTGAAAACTGTATTTATTGGAACGAAAAATTTGAAAAGTGCAATAGGTCCATTTTTTAACTTATAACGGGGCCTACATGTATTGTTTACTTTTTACGTGTTTCGTTACAACAAAAGGTTTTCACATCTCCAGGCCTCACATGCGACAGTTCTGTCTTTTGCATACTTGTATGCGTTTCCTATATGGAACACAAATCTGCACAACTTCAATACATAACAGTCAACACAAAATTACTTCACGAGCTAGGGAGATACATGTACACACTATACTATGCACACAACAGCACATTTTCACTACAGTTGGTTTACTGCAAATGGTTTTTTTCTCATGGAACAGTTGACCAGTCAAAAATATCGGGTAAAGTATTTCATATATTGGTATTGCTTCAAATGTAACGAAAAGATATATAATTTCCGAAAATTTTGCTCACCGACATCACAAAAATATCCACTCGGCTATCTAGTACACGTGTGCACCATAGACAGATATCAAGGTCCAGTGAGTGCCCACGTCAGCTAGCCGGCGGTAAGTCACTGTAACCGCTGTAAGGCGTTAAGATGTGTTAAGCAGTGCGACGTTTCACAGCACCACACACACGGATCAATTTAGTTGTATTAGATAACTATGGTTTATAGTCTATGGTTTGCGGCGCGGAGCGTAGTCTTGGATCCAAAACATCCAAGACTACGCAATGCACACACAAGTGGATATTATTTGCTATTTGTAAAACTTTACAGTTCTGTTGACCATGCCAAACTGTACTTATATTGTTTCCAAAATCTCCTCCCGTTTTTCACTGACAATTACTAGCATGTTTTTTCCTCTTTCAAAGCAAATATGATGATTTACCGATATGTCATGACAAAATACTTACCTTGGCAAGTCTGCACACAAGACCACACCGAGCTAGTTGGATCACGAGGATTTTGGATGCACGTGCTGTGATTCATAACAAAGAGAAGGGGCATTAATTAATACCAACAATCCCCATCCAGTCAAATGTCATCAATTTCACAAATGTACCAAGCAGCTAATGGTGATGAAGGCAAGTTGCGGGATGCGGGGCTGTAGTCATTTTGCTGGAGGGAAAACGATAATGATACAGATATTTATATGATAGTAGATAGAAGTATGTGATTTCAAAAAAAAAGGTTTCAAAATTTACACCCTCTTTTAAATTCACATTTTAGATTAAGGTAGTATTACACTATTTGCTTTTGCTGTAATTTAAACAAATAATGGGTTGGGGGGGGGGATTAATTTCTAAACAATATCCGGATTGTGTTGAGCACCGGCCTGCAATACTTCATTCAACATACAGCTAGTTTGTTATTGTCTGTTCTCGTCCAGAACATTGCTTTCAAACATATTGCTTTTAAGTTGTCTCAACTCAGTCTCATGCTACAACGAAGGGCATGCAAGGCCAGCAAAGTCGTATACACCTTAAAAACAGATTGTTGAAATAACCAACTGATTGGTAGATATGTGTCCAACCAATGAAAATAGTTAATTTTAACCCAAATTAGTGGTCGAAATATTAAACTAATCATATTGGTCATTCTAACCAAAATATTGGTTAAAATAACAATTTATTTTTTTAAATTGACCAATACATTGCTTTGGACATAAACTAGTACTACTACTAATTGGTTATTTTCAATCTGTTGTTGTTTTTATGTTATAATTGATTTGTTGACGTTGATTTTAATGTACGGTACTTTTCTTAATTAATTCAATTCAAATATTGCAATCGTTATTTATTGTACCGTTTGTGGTTAATATTATATTATAATACAATATAATAATATTATATTAAACTAGTATAAATCACTACAAGTCGTGTGTATGTGCACTGCATGCAGTAGCTAGATCAGTAGATGACAGCTTCATGTTCAGGGATAGCACATGAACTGCACGCTAAAGCTTAACTGATGAATAGCCGACTGCAGTTTACAAAACTTCCACATTTAGCTACTACATGTATACAGCACTTTCACGATAATGTGCCATCTTGTTCACGGGGCAAAGACGCTTCGCGCGGCACGCTTGAAATGTTCGCGCACAGCAGCTAAATGTTCGCAAAACTGATTTTTCAGCAGCTAAATTTAAAGCTCATGCTTTCCATCTGAATTTATTGATAAAATATCAGCTTACGGTGGTCGAAACGGTTCACCGAAACATCATCAGCACACGAACAGCATTTATTTGTAGCGACGGCCGCGACGAGCTGTACAACAGACGTCCGCACTCGACTCGTCCGCACCGTTTTGTTATGTACATATTTTACGTGTAGTTCAGAACGGAAGTTAGGGGCACTACACTTGCGCAGTGTTGACAAATTATAAGGACCAGACCCCTAGCTGTCAATCACTTTTGAACAAAAATATAAACGCCCACAAAAATATAAACGCCCACACAAATTGTTTTTTGTTTTTAACAAACAAATCAGTGTGGCGTCCAAAATCGGAGCGGGCGGGGACGATCAAGATCAACATGTATTTGTTTTAACTTGGCATAACAAAAGCCTTATCAGAGGGTTGTAGACGATAATCTGTAGAAAAACGTGTATTTTCCGTTAAAAAACACACTATTGAAGCTGAATAAAATGACCGCCAATAAAATATGCTTGTTAACAAGCATGTTGGCGGCCATTTAAAAAATAAAAAGGTGATCACACCCAAAAAGCTGCCACCACCGTGCAATGCTATTACACATTTTTTCAACTACAGGGGTACGTACATAATATGCATTCCTTGCCAAAAATCACCATAAATGAGCATTATTCCTCATATTAACACCAACCAACTCCCCAGGCTGACGGCCTAAATCTGTAATGTCCTCAAAATACTACAACTTACCAGTCGACACACCCTTCATTGATAGTATCCCCGAGGTCCAAACACGTGGCCTCATTAAAGCCCTGGACGACACCAAATCCTGCAGCTATAAACCAAAGTCGTAAAACGGTTACCCGTTAACGAAATAACAGTTGAACAAAACGTTTTATATAATTATAATTGAGCAATTTTCTCTCCAATGCCACACGGTATTCTGGTGTTTACGACTTCTGAATATAGCGCCCTCGAACAAAGATACTGACAATTTGGGGGACCCCCAACATAGGGCAAGATATAGCTTAGTTGGTAGAGCGCCGGTCCGGTATTCCGGAGGTTGCAGGTTCGAGTCCCGCCTTGCAAATTTATTTGTTCACTTTGAAATAAATGTAAAAGAGTGAAAAGCACATTATTATAAAAAGAGTGAATCTCTTATTCTTATTCCCGGAGGCTGTTCCACCTATTACACACGCCGCCGGGCAAAGGGGAAGCCCTCCATTCAATTTGTACAGGGAATTAGGGCTTTTTAAATACTTGTAAATACTTTTTGTTTTCGGTGTAACGTGGGATATTTTGTTACTGTATAAAACAATGAAATTTGGAAATATTTCGGTTTATTGTTGGACAATAATTAATTATTTATATTATTTTTCACATAGGCCTAGACCATGCTACTCATTCCCTTTGAGTCCAGAGGGGGCGATAACTAACAGTCACCACTAACCAATCAGAGACAAGAAACAAGGCCCGGTGACGTCATGCCGACCGCGAGAATAAAACCACTCAAAAAAGAGTGAACTTTCACTCTTGATCTTTCGAGGAGCCTTAAATTATGGAAGACAACTAAAAAAAAAGAGCTGTCCTCCATTAACGATGACTCCTCGATCGAAAGAGTGACAATTTACTATTGTTTGAGTTTGAATGCAGACGCGCTTAGCTATTATTTGGATGCATGCGCGCATTAGTTTGAATTTAGTAAAGAAACAATTCCCGATAGCTAGCTAGCTGCAAACGAGCCACGTGTGCGCAGTATACGCGTACGTATACTTGGCTCAAGTATCGGTTGCGCTGGTTCTGTGCGTATGTATCCCGTATGTGAAACACGGGATTGTTTTGTACATGTAGTACATGTACAAGTGTTACGCCAATCCCGTATTGCAGATAATAACGCAAGAGCTTGAAAAAACTATTACTATTGTATGAGGTAATTTCACCTAACCGACAAAATACACAGTAATTGCCATTGTTAACATAATTTTGTTCTTTGTTTTGTACACATAACTGTCTATTTGTTCCCACAAAATATCATCACCGTTTTTACTAGGAGAGAAAAGTCTGTCCACCTTAAAACATGTTTTGAGAAAATCACAAAGTTGGTCTCCTTTTGGCATCTTGCACCGCAATTGTAATTTGGCACAACAAAACACATCTGAAATGCCCCTAAACCCACAAAATTACACCTATATGAATTAATTAAAACCGCTTAAATTAGTACTAGTAGTAAAGCATAATATTATTATCTCTTTGTGAAAACTGTAAAATTTTGTCTGCCATTAGTTTGGCCTCCGCAAACTGACGAAAATGTTCCTCTTCGTGAAAAAGATACGCGCAATGTACGTGCACTGCACGCTATAGGGATTATGGTGTAATAAGCCATTTGCGCGTGACCCCGAGTTAAATTTGAATAACATCTGGTACACTGACTTGCTCACACAGCTTGGCACAGTTTAACTTTAAATTCTCCAGACCAAAGACGCTGTTGCTATATCACGTGATTCGGGGCAAGCCTTACGAGTCATACGCTAGCAACCCCCAGCTCTGGAATGGTCTGGTGTCTTTTTGCCATTCTCACCCATTGTAAACAATGTATGGTGCTGAGCGTCTCTTACGTAACTATGCAAAAGCTTGCCCCGAATCACGTGATATAGCAACAGTGTCTTTGGTCTGGAGAATTTAAAGTTAAACTGTGCCAAGCTATATGAACAAGTCAGTGTACCAGATATTATTTAAATTTAACTCGGGGTCACGCGCAAATGGCTTATTGGGTATAATAAACTTTGCCTGTTTGTGAACTGCAGTGATTGCAGTGTTTCCCGCCACCGCGCGCGCACGAAAACATGTTTGTCTCTTTGTGAAAACGATACTCGCACAATTCGTGCAATTTATTGGTAGAGGAAAGTACATTTCCAAGTTACAAAGAATTACGTTTTAATAAATTTTGACTTAAACATAGAGCCAATTTTTTGCAACTTTTTCGTTCTTCCAATTTTTGGGTATTATCGCATTTAATTTGATAAAATTAATGTGAAAAATGTTGCCTGCAAAACGGAATAGGTAAGACTTTTAATTGTAATATTTATTTGTTCAAACATGAATTTAAGAAAATGTTTCTAGTTATCCAGAATTAGAAATATTTCGACTCACCGGCTAAAACGCACACAATTACCAGCGTTTTCATTCTGGCTGTTGTAGTTTTTCTGAAAAAAATTGATATATTTGTAATTATTATCACCGACGAATTCAATAAAAAAATAAAATAATAATATACATGTACTATGCTAAATACTGAATAGGTATACTATAACACAATTATGCGGATAACGAACATAATTTGTTTGAAAGTTAACCCCTGTATATGTAAATGTTACACAAGTGGGCGCTTTCGTACGTGTTAAATGATAATCTTGTAATTGCATTTAAACTGATCTTCAAAACCAGCAAAACTGTTTAAAGTAACAATTTATAAAGCAGTGCTGTGGTCGTTTCTCTTCTATTCTATGTTCTTTGTAGATTCACGGTACACCTATACACAGCATAAACATGCACAAAATCAGGTTTATTTCAGGTTAATATTTAGGTTAATTCAGAAAGCCCTTATACTAGTTGTGTTGCCTGAAATGGTACAGGCCTGCCACCTTGGTGAAATGGTACAGGCTGGCACCCGGGGAATGGAACAGCCTGGTACCCGGGAGAAATGGTACAGCCTGGTACCTGGGTGGAACGATACAGCCTGACACCCCGGTGAAATAGTTTAGCCTGACACTCCGGTGAAATGGTACAGCCCGGCACCCGGGTGAAATGGTACAGCCCGGCACCCGTGTGATCGTGAAATGGTACAGCCCGGCACCCCATATGAAGCGCGATATGTGGCAAAGAAACCCCCCCCCCCCCCCCCCCCCCCCTTTTTGTGTTGACCATTGTGATCCCGGAATCTCAGGGATTCTTTTGAGGTTTCAAGGGGGGATATGTTAGGTAACAATAGTGTTGAGTGTGCATAATGTATAGGGATAAGAGGGGGTACCCCTCTGCCACATATCGTGCTTGGGTATACGGCACCCGGGTGAAATGGTACAGCCTGGCACCCGGTTCGCTCGGTCCCACCGCTTGGAAGCGCTGATGCGCGTTGAGGTCTTTTAATGGGACAGTAATACCTTTTGCAACTATTAGGCCAAGTAACAAAAATAACATGTTGATCGTCCGGACTTTTTAAAAGTTGGTGAGGGAGGCCCTTATTATTTGTTATTTTCAATTTTTTTGTTATTTTTCACAAGATGGCCGCCATGTCTAAGATGGCCGCCATAACATATTTTAAGATGGTTTTATGGTGCCGTTTAAGTTTAAGATGCAATGTAGATCAACAAATGTTTTTATATCATGCTGTCCACTTGTCAAGCAAGTTGCCAATATCACAAACAGTATTTCGCAGCTTAAATGACAAGTGAATAGCGAGTGACGCAAATAGAGCGTGGTCCCTTGTGTGCATACATGTACATGTACACAAAAGTGACGAGGATATGTAGGTAGTGCATATATAATAAAACTATGCAGCGAGTGCGATGTTTATTTCTGTGTCCATTTTAATACATATTGTTATTTTGTTCAAGAGTTCTTATCTTGCTTTTGCTCCAAAATTATTGTAATGGAGTCTAGCTGCATAAACGTGGGATAAAACAGCCATCTGATTTATATTTTTAGTTCAACACGATAGTCGCAATGAGGATTTTCTCACGATTGCGTTGTGGAAATAGTAGGCCTACCGGTACATGCAAGAAAGATGATAAAATTGCTCAATAAAAATGAAGGATGAAAATAGGTATGAGAGTTAGGACTCCGATATTTGTTTGGTTGATTTCTTCTTCTTCTTTTAATTTTTTTTTAATTTTATTTTAATTTTTTTTATTTAAAAAAAAAATATTTTTGTCAAATAACAAACAAATCGGTACGACGTCCAAAATCGGAGCGGGCGGGGACGATCAACATGTCATTTTTGTTACTTGGCCTTATTCCAAAGGTAGCCAACCTATTGTTTAAAAGTCTGCTATAGGCTATAGCTACTGATTAAATATATATATTACGTCTTGGAAAAGTAGTTTCGAAAACGAAAACCCCTAAAACGAAGACCCACAATATGTCGTCAACCTTATTTTAGTTGTTTAAGCATAATTTCCGGCATCCGAAAAAATTAGATATTTGTAGTTCCAAAAGTATTCGTCCTAAATTAAACGCACTTTTGACATGTTTGGCTGGAAGTCAAAGCATTGGTGACTGAGCATCAGGAAATATTCTGGAGATACACAGCATTCCTTGAGATCATGTGCCAGAGATCGTAGCAGCCTCCCTTCTTTGATGAACACTGCAACATCTAACGGTCTTTCACTGTTTAGTCGCTTGACTACCACAGTAATTAAACTTTGCTTTCAGCGCGATTCACATCATCGACAGTGGTCTTTTTCTTGAGGTCGTGTTTTGAGAGTTGGTAGTTTAAAACTAGGCCATAGCTACAGTACATATCATAATGCAAACACCATCAATAATAATCGACTGAATTTACAGCGAGCTACTACCACGTCCACGACATCACTCAACCGTTTACGTCTGATTTTGTCTCTGTATTAATTGTTTATACATTGTATACAATAACGGACAAACGAGTCGTACTCAACACGCCATCGCTTATTTTGAGACGCAGCAGATGTACATGTAGTTTCTTATAGCATTATGCACAGTAACTTGCTCTGAAAACAGACATTACCCATAGAGCTATATTAGTTATAATAATAATTATGACATTACCCCATCCACATTACAAGCAGGGGCCCACCAAAATAAATGAAAAATGCCCGACCTTTGATAAAGTACAGAACCCCTTTTGATAAGCAAAATATTGGGAGGGGGAGGGGGAGGGGGAGGGGGGGGGGGGGGGGGGGGGGGGGGGAAGGGAGCAACCACCCCCCCCCCCCCCCCCTCCCCTCCTCCCTCCACGAGTCTCTGGGTCTAACTATCTCGAGCTGTTTGGGTGTAGTTGTGATTCTAGCCGTAAAAGGTTCGCCTTTTGCGGACGTGTAAAGCCGCGTTCGCATTGATATTGTCAAAAGTTACCGTACGTGGTTGTCAAAGTTCACGGCGGTAATTCTTCCGAGCGTCCGCACTTGGATTAAATGGCTCGCGGAAGGTACTAGGCCAGAGTGACATGTCCTCTTAGAATCTAATGAGGGCGCCCTACGCCTGACCTCTGACACCGGATGTGGTTTTGTAAAAAGCGCGCTAAATTTACACGAATAGCAGAAAACGGCAGAAATTCGGCTCAGAATTCCCTCGAAAGTATGCAAAATTCGGTCAAGTCACATGGTGCAATGCGCATCATATCATATCGTGTACACAAGTACAAGTACTGCAAGTGATAAGCGCGCGAAACCGTAGAGGTCATGCATGTAAAACCTACATTTTGGTCACGTGATTTCCGTCTCCAGACGGAAATCACTGGACCAAAATGTAGGTTTTACAAGGCGTGGCTGTCCGCACTGGACGTTTCAGCGACGTAAAACATACAACGTAACTCCTCCGCTAGAAGCTTGGGCCTGTAGATCTTACTGTTGCGGAGGAAAAAATTGACAATTTGACAATGTTACCGCCTGTCCGCATTGGATTTAATTTTGTTAATTTGACAATTATAGTCTCCGTGGATTTTACCCAAAAAAGTCCAATGCGGACACGGCTTAAGAAACCACGTGTGCATTGGTGCTGTGTGTTTATGTGACACACACTACGTGTGTCGTTTCCATTGAATGAAAACGACAGGAAAAACGTAAGCGTGGGCTATACCCCGACGTGTCCGATGTAAACAACCATGACATGGATTTTTGTTTTCGTCTTTTCTTGGGAACATTTTTAGGTTGGTTTCTATTCAGCCAGATGTATAAAATATAATTTTAAAAAACCCAATCCAAAACAAAACTTCAGGGATTTCAGGGCGTGACGCGACCTCTTTAATTCTGTATACGTATGAAGTACTTTGATTACGTCGTCCTAACCTCACCTACCAAAGCAAACACAAAAATACTTGTACATTATAATCGGTTTACTCATGTACATGTGTAGCCTAGGCCTGTTGATTTAGACTGTATCATAATATAGCGCCTACGTGAATTGTATTGTTTTCTTCAACCATGGTACATTGTATAAAAACAACTATGTACAGGTTCATCCGCATGTAAATCGATTACATTACATGCTTTTATATGCCTCAATAAGTTTATGGGACTGGCGTCCCCGTTTCCAGACCCCACTACCGCCTCACCCGCAACAACAACCAACTTACCTCAAAAATAGTCGGCACGAGTATGCCTCTCACTTATTACCGAAAAGTATCGCGCTCCTAAAATGTTCACCCCTTCCTCCTCGATAATAATGGTGGTTCTGATTGTATGGGAGGCTAAAATTCACGAGACCAGAGATCGACCCACTCGCAACCACTGGTGTTGAAACCTGCGTGGTGTCTGAAAACAAACTGGAAAGGTTTTCCATGCATTTTAACCGAAGGACAACTGAACAATAGTGTTATTTATTCTGAAGGATTTCACTCTGGGTGCAATTTACTTTGAACAAAAGGCGCACAACCTTGATCGTTGAAGCAACAGTGGGTTGCGTGCCACTGACGTATACGTTCCACCCCGTGCCATGTTTACGGTCGTGAACACGCCGGGCCCATTCTACGGAGCCATTGAGCAGAAAGTTCAGCTCAGCAGATTTGTGTGCTTACTGCTTAGCCAAAAAATCAACTGAGAAACAATTGGACATGGACCAGTCTCGTCCCCACAGGCAGGGGTGTAGCGACCGGGGGTGTGTGGGAGGGGGGAGGTGTCACCCCCCCCCCCCCCCCCAAATAATTTCCCTCAGTCGGCAATTTGAGCCTCAGTCGGCAACTTGACCACAAAACTTACTCGACAAAATGGGGTGAAAGTAAATTTGCCGACTCTTAGCCGAGCTAGCGCCAAGCCATTTGCGGCGTGGGGTCCAGAAGAAAAAAATGGATTCTAGATGCCTCTGACTCGATCTTTGAATCAAATTAATTTGCAAAATAAAATCTGCTGAGCGGAACTAATCAAAGAGCGGGGCCTGAGGGAGATGACTGGCATCATGATCAAAGGGTGATCAACATCAAGACATATCATCGCCTATTAAACAGTTTTATCAGTGAATTTATCAATTCACTGTGTAGTGTATACATTGTGTAGGCATATTTTACCAAGATTTTTGATTTATAGTTCTGTGGAAACTTGAACTATGCTTCAACTGAGGTGGGCCGGGACATTAAGATTTAGGGCTGTAACTACGAAAGCTGTTTATCTTTATGCGAGTGTAGTATATAGACGTGAATAAATCCAAGTTACACGCGTCTTCCTAAACACCTGAATTAAACAACTCTTACTAAATGTCTTAAATAGTTGTTTAGTTATCCTCGTGTAACTTGGACAGTCTAAACTTATTGACCGTGGTCCCTATTGTTAAATACATTGTAATATAGAGGATTGCGCAACAATATTAACATATATGATAGGCCTCGGTAGAGGACATCTTTAGCAGGTCTTTATACTCTACAGCCATGACTGATACCAACAGGCAACGCAGTGACAATTTCACTGCTCACGAAAGGATGGCTCTTATTGAGACCATGAGGAACTTTAATTCCATTATTGGTGACAAACGATGTGACACTAAAGCCTATCAGAAAAAAAAGCTGATGCCTGAAAAGCTATCACTTCAGAAATGTCCATCTCGTTTCCTGACCGTAAAAGCCGATCTGCTATAAGGACAACAAAGAATTGGGTGTTCTAAATACAATCCCGGAGAAGTCCAAGTAAATCGTTGAACGTGTTTTTGCTAACTCTGAAACGTCTGATGATGTTCCTTGTCATACTCTTCTAAGGGATTCAACTTGTCCCTATAAACTCTTGGTGCACGTTGGTGTTGGCGACCATTACGATTTTCTTGTTAGTTGGCCTCCTCTTGTTCAATTAAGAAGATTTGAAGCGCATCCATTCCTGCCAACCTTTCTTCCTTTCTGTGTACTATCTGGCTTCTAAATAGTTCAGAATACTCACTAAACAACCCCCGTACCATGTTTAAGAATTGCTATTGTTTGTTATAAACACATGTTTAACTCCAATGGTCATTTAAACGCGGCTAACTTAAAACAAGCTTTGTAGTACTTGTTTGAAGTTAGACACCACGTTTAAACAGTGACTATTAATTTATACGCATCTAATGGCTTAAACAGCTTTCGTAGTTACAGCCCTTATTGTTTAGTCTCAAGTCTGGCAAGAACTTCGGGTCAAATGGAGGTCAATGTACACCCCTCCCCCCCTATTTACTCTATACATTTTTTATTTATAAACATTACGTCATACGTACTGTACTATACCCACTTCCAGTTCGCGACGACTTCAAGTGTGAAACTGACTGATGATCTGTCCATGTGTAGAGGTCAGTGGTACGTACATATTTAATATAAATCATTGCGAAACAACGCGACGTCGAAATATCATGCTTGAAAGGATTTATTGTACAAAATAACAATTACAAAATGTTAAATGCATCGACTGCAGTCGTATAATGAGACTTTTGAGACGATAGCGGGCGCCCCACTAACCGGTCCTTTTCTATTGTTCTCGTCACTGGGAACAATAGAAAAAGACTGGTTGGTGGGGCGCCCGCTATCATCTCAAAGGTCTCCCATTTAAGTGTGCCAATAGATGCCACATTTAAATTAGACAATTCCAGGGGTTAACTTCGCGCAAGGCATGACAGGGCCACACGGTGCAACAAGATCTTAGCCATGGAAACGAGGTTGAGCTTGTTTTTCTTCAAAACTGCATCATACGTCAGCCATTTATTTTACGTTTTTTAAGCTTTTCGAGAAGAGTAGGTACATAACAGTCACTGTTTTGTGCTATAAAAACACTTACGATGCGTCGCACGTATGATGTGCTTATCAAAGAGGTACGCGTCATCAAAGAGGTACGACGCGTCGCATGCGATCCGTCGTAAGTTACGAAGGGTTTAGTGTAATTGGGGGCAGGTGCCATAATTGTACGGGGTGCTTTAGGTTGTCATTCACCAACAGTCCAGTAAAGGCACATGTATTTCATAATAATTTAGCAGGTTTGCAAAATGTTGTATATCCCTTTTAATTATTTAAGATTATCTAAAAGTGTTAATACAAATGTTACTTCAGAACACGACAATCTCTGTAAATGTGCTTAAAGCTCGTGCGCCATCACAGAGTATAATTAATGTTCACAAATTTTAAAAAACCTAAACAATTTGATAAATAAATCACATCGAATTACCAACCTCTGGGTATCACCGAACTCTGAACCCGTTTCTAACTAAATCCTGCATTTGTGTGTATCTTAGCATTATGCTTGATATTTGCGGTATATTGTGCGATATCGCAAATATCTGCGCAGATATCTGCGATGTATGATATCCCTTTAGTCCACTATTTTGCGAAAATAATTTAAATGCCTCAAAAACAGGTCATGCATAAAGACACTATACTGCTGCTGCTGCTACGTGATATGAAACTATAATCAGGCAGTCCATTCTTATAGTTCTGCATAACTGGTTAGGTTCGTCGTACAAATGAAAACAAATTAAATGCCGTTCACGAGCTAGCTCAACAACTATGGTACCACTCCACATGTACATGTACTATAGTAACATGTTGTCTGTCGGCGCCCCAGTATTAACTTGTCATGGCATTTGCCATTGGGCGCTGGGAAACCCTTCTGGGGTTTTCCTCCCACCTCTAAAACTGTACCTTCTCCTCATTGTCTTCGCTCTACATGTTTTCTTTATAGGCTTGCGAGCTACAGTGCCTAAAGCGCTTTTGAATGATCCTTGGTTTCATTACCAGAACTTTTAGTATGTTCTATCTACTTTCATGGTAAATGTTCCATCGACTCATCCAGCTTGGTTCTTCCAGTAAGGGCGTTTCAGCGTGAAACACGAAACTCTCTGCCTGTTTCCGCCAATTTACTCTATACATAGATGTAGAACGGAGAGCTATACCAATAGTGTTTTCCTTCGTTCTACATCTCTGTGAAATTCTTTGCCTGGCGCATGTTTTTCCTCATCTTATGAGTCTCTTGCATACTTCAAGAAGAATCTGAATTCGTATATTTTGCTATCATAACATTAGTCCATGGCTGAACGGGGAAGCTGGAAAACTCTATAGCTAAAGCCTCGTTGGTTCGCATGGTAAGCCTTTAGCAATCCCTTAAACGTTTCTGCAAGACAGAAAATGGAATACAAACAGAAGATCAGGAATACGTTTTGTAAAAATTAAAAAAAGTTCTAAACAGTATGCAAGGGAAGAGCATGTACTTCCGACACTCATAAAGTTCTCAGTAACGGTGATTTATATATCTAATCAGGCGCGGATCCAGGGGGGGGGGGGGGGGGGCGCGGGGGCACGTGCCCCCCGGGTAAAATGAGTTTTAAAAAAAAACGGGCGGTGGGGAAAAAGAGGGGGAGGTGAGAAAAAAAGAAGGAAGGAGGATCGGATCGGAGGATCTGCTGTGTCTAATTTTTGGCATAACACTATAATGACAAAAAGGGTTATCAATCCATGGAACCCCAGTTTGCGAGCCGCACCCGTTCAAATTTTTCATGCACATGAAGCCCTCTCAGGGTCTCTACTCGCAGCGAGAGAGCGAGGCCGGACATTGGTGTTATCCGCAGAAGACAACCTAAACCCGCCTAGCGCGCATATAGCCGCTCGTTGGTATCAGAGGTGGCTCCGTTAACCAACGTATGATACTCGGACTACCTGGCATCGAGGTTCGATAAATAATCCCGCGCTTGGTGGACATGTGGCCATTGATTGGCAGTATACCGTCCCCTCTATTGCCAATTACCCTTTTATTGCAGTATATCTGGATGAATGTTTATGTTGTTAATGACCTTGTGTAAGAATGTTGGTTGGTTTGTTCATGGAGCTATGGTTTGTCCAACCTAAGCTAGGACGTTGTCCGAAAGCACATCAGTTTTGCTATATCCAGTTTTGGGTGTGGCCCACATTCATATAAAATTATAAACTTATCAATATTATATATTTATACTATATTTATAATCTCTATAATTCTCCATTTTATCTCCATATAATCTTTAAAACTGTTGCTAAAAAAATCAGAGGAAAGAGGCCAAGAATCGCCTCAGATTGCACCACAAAGCATATACAATCCAACAATTTTCGGGGCCCTTAAGCGGGCTCCGGACCCCACGCCGTAAAGGATTCGCGTCCCGCGCTTACATTTTACAATTTGGGGTGTGCCCCACATTCATCAATAAATGTACATGTATATGTAATATATATTTATATAAAATGTATATACAATCTCTGTTATAATCTCCATAATTCTCCATTTTATCTCCATATATTTATTTTACATTTTTGCAAAAAAACTCAAGAGGGAAATGGCCAGAAATCGCCTCAGATTGCACCACAAACCATATAGAGTCCGAAATTTTCTGGGGCCCTTAAGTGGGCCCCAGACCCCACGCTTCGCGCTCGCATTTTCTAGTTTTGGGTGTGCCCCACATTCACATATAAATCTATATACATATTTATTTGTATAGGCCCCTATATACAATGTATTTTCCAATAAAATTTCCATAATTCTTCATTTTATCTCTATATCATTATTAAAACTTTTGCTAAAAAAATCAGAGGAAAGAGCCCAATAATCGCCTCAGATTGCACCACAAAGCATATAAAATCCAAAATTTCCCGGGGCCCTTAAGCGGGCCCCGGACCCAACGCCGTAAGGGCTTCGCGCTTCGCGCTCACATTTTCAAGTTTTGGGTGTGCCCCCGTCTAAACAAATCCTAGATCCGCGCCTGCTAATGATACTCGTTCTCTATCAAAATCAGGTACACATCATCTCAATTAAACTATATAATACAGTAAACTCTAATTGGGGGGGGGGGGGGGGGGGAAATGAATTGTTCTCACCTTTCGTATCCGCCTTTCTGGCCACCTTTCTTACACACTATTTGCTGACCGCTGGTCTGACAAAAAAAATCTGTATCTCGCCACGTGGTGGCGCTTTTCTTGGGTTATTCGCAATTACTTTAACCCAATAATATAACTCAAATAATTTACTCAGAATTTTAACTAAGTTAGATTTCACCCAGAATTTCAACGCAGAACAAAATGCTGATTTAACCAAAATTTGTTTTTAAGTGATTGCTTTAACCCAAAATATAACCCAAATCCCGATACCCAGGAAATTGTTCAGTGTATATAGAGAGCCGAGTTTCACGCTGAAACAACCTAAGTGGATGAACCAAGCTAGACAAGCTGGAGGAACATTTACTATGAAAATACATATAGAGGACTACTAGTAGCAACAGATCCCCGGTAAGAAATACAAATATAGAAATATAGACTGGACTCTCTCATTGTGTCCAATATCAATCATGCGGCAGCGTTTTCATGCATGACCTGGTTTTTTTTGCAGCTTTTGTTGTGTGCGTGTGCAAATACTAAGGAAATTGGAGCATATTCCAATATTGACGCCCATTCGCTAGGTCCCACCTTTGGGGGTGGGGGGGGGGGGGGGGGGGGGGGGGGGGGGGCGCTGATGCACGTTGAGCTGATGCACGTTGAGCTCTGATTGGATAGATTTGTTTGACCTGTATATTGAATGTAGCTCGTTCGGCGACTCAGCTGCGACGCCTGCAATTACTTTGAACGGCCGTGGTTTCCTTCGCAGAAATCTGACAGGCTATAGCTTACCCACCCCCCCCCCCCCCCCCCCCCCCCCCCCCCCCCCCCCCCCCCTTAGCAAGCTATCACTCAAAATATAAGCCAACGTTTACTCCAAACTAGATCCGCCCCTTTCAGTTTATCATGGGTTGACAAAACACTATAGACACCAAAAAGCCAACCTAGCCACACACTCGATGTGTACTCTAAAACTGCAAGTTGGAGTTGTGTGGTGCTGACCTATTAAAAGCAAATGGCCTCGTGCGTGCACATCACAATACAATTGGTTTCGGCTAGCTGGTAAGAAAAATAATTATATAAGCACACAATAAAGAAATAACACGAACCGACATACCTGGGAGATGGCTGTTTCTGCCTGTCAGCTAAGCAAATACGACGTATTCTACCATAATTATATAGTTTGACGTAATGCTGCAAAATAATGACAACTTTTTACAATAATGACAACAACTTATTTCCCGTAGACTAATTTGTAATTTATATGAAATTAATGATAACTAGAAATGTGTTTGTGGACAAACACAGAGCTGTTTCGAGAGTCTAAAATTACTTTCAATATGTGTGCGGTGGTCTAAATGTGTGCCAAGTCTAAAGTCGATCGGATTTACCCAAGTGCCAAATATATATTGGTTAAGAAATGTGTACAATAATTAGCGGTCCCACCGCCCATACCGGGCGTGGGAAGCACCGATGCGGCTTCACAGCTAAGAAGGAAACGTATGGCCTTTCAAATTGCAAGCATCGTAGCTGAGCCGCGGAACTAGTGACATTCAGTTCAAAAGTTACAACAAAATTATCAAATCGGAGCTCGAGGCGCATATCAGAGCTTAAAGCGCATCGGCGCTTCGCCCAGGCTGCGCTAGGTGGGACCGTCAGTCCATTTGCTCGAGCACACACAAAATGCCGCGAAAAACTGGGCCATGCATTACATTATATTGGACTACACAATCAGGGAGACCATTTGTATTTCTATAGGTCTACATAATAACTGGTTTTGGGGGTCCAAATTGGGTCGGTCGATCGGAAATACCAATTATAAAATAGTTACCTTCTTTTGTCCCCTTTCGTTTGTACTTTTTTCTTAACAGCTCCCATAAGGTTTGCACATGATATTTTCATGAGGACACATGGCTCAGGTTCTCGGTGGAATTGTTATCATTAATCCACCATTTTCCTAGGTCCTTAGTCGTATGTTTTGTTTTTTTCACAAACAAATAACAGTGGCGGATAGGGAAGATGGGGAGGGGGGGGGGGGGGGGGGGGGGGGGGGGGGGGGGGGCACCCGGCCCCTCCTTTTTGGGCTGCTGAGCAAAGTAATTTATTTCATTGCAAACAAATACGAAACGTGCATTTATTGCGTAGTTTCAGAGGAAAGTGGCCAGAAATCACTTTAGATTGCACCACAGAGCATCTAGAATCAACACACTTAATTATGTTTTTTTGAAATTGTTTAAAACCTAAACACCATTTTTTTTACAGTGTACGGTTACGAAATGTCTCCAAAGTGGGATATGGAATAATTATTGAAATTAGGTCGAGTAAGTTTCCGAATACTTTTATTGTCGGTCAGGTGTAGAGGGTGTAAGTTGACCTCGAGAACGTACTGTACGAGAAACCTAACTTCCGGGCAGCATTATCCCCCAGCGCGGTAAAGGTAGATGGGCGTTTCTACACCCCTCGCGTCATGATTATTTAGTACATGTAGTTCCAACAATAACTCTAAAATATTTGGTTATTGCTCATTCAACTTACACGTAGGCCCAGCGGTACACTAAAGCACTTTGAAAAACAGCTTCCATTCAGTGTGGTCTAGATACGCCCAGTTATAATAAGTGACCTAATTACCATAATGCTGTAATGCTGTGGAAAAAAATCACGCATGATGTATGTACACACAGAATAAAACCTAAAAGCGCCCTCTTGAGTTGAGTCTGCAGTACACATAAACATGATGATTAAAAAATGGTAGATCATTTTGGGGAGTGCATTATTTTGTCAAAAATAATACTGTAATAAAACGGCATAATCACACATGTACTGCATCATGATGACTATGCCATGACACCTGATAACATGTAGATTGGTAAAGATGTCATTTATGAGGAAAATCAAGATGGATCGTCGTCATCTGGTGCTACATCTGGTAGGCCTAGCTGTTTCACTCGTCGGCATTTGTGCTGGCACAAAGTACGATCACGCAGCACCAGAAGTACAACAAGGAGACAACGGGCACACAGCGAAGAAATTCCCCATGGACTACAGCCGATACGCGCAAGACGCACGCGAAATCTCAGGCCACAACAGCGGACTCCACGGGTCGCTGGCTTTAAATACGTGTGACAGCAAATACCAGCTTAAAAACTCCACGATTATTCGCACCAAGGATTCTATCAACATTGGGGCCGATTTTGTAAGTGACACGACGGTGGGCGGGGCCACGGAATGCCGCTGGAGGTGTTGTCAAAAAGAAGGAAACTGTGACACTGCCATCTTTGTCGAGGATAAAACCAAGGACAACAATTGCTTCTTGTTCAAGTGCTGGGATGAGGGGATTCTGAAATGCCAATTTTCCAGTCACTGGGGATATGTAACTGCAATAATCGGAGGGTTCGATGATGCACCTCCAACGAGTCAAGTCGCAAGTGCGGATGATTCTGGCAGCGATGACGTATTTAATCACAATGGAGAAGATGTTCAGTCTGAGAATGTTGACAGTACTGACAAACTAGAAGGTACAGTATCAACTATCAAGTATCATTGTGTACAAAATCAGCATGAGCCAGTACATTGAGTAACGAATTCAAATGTTATGCAATAATTGTTTCATTTATGCAATGATAAAATGCCAATACCAACAACTACAGTATGTGTCATTAGAATGTTTTTAAATGCGAAAAACCAGTGACGCTTGGTTAAAGTACAAACATAACTTACATAAGGTTGTTTCACGTTCTAGTTGCACATGCTCCATAGAGCGCCATACTACGTACAGTAGTAGACCGAGTTACTGGCCTCTATTTATCGCTTTTCTAACATTTGGACATCATCTGGTGCTAGAGGCCGAGCCAGACGAATATTGAAAAAGAATTAGCTCTTAAATGTGGTTTAAAATGTTGAAAAAAATCCACACAATTAACAAAATACCCCAAAATCGACTAAATAGATAAGTGTCAAAGCTGGACCTAACGGTTTTCGGGGGTACTCACGATCAATTCTTGACCTGCAATAGACATTTTAGGTGATTTTGAAATATATTACACAGAGCTTCAAAACATACAGTAGATGAGGTGAAAGAGCATGTCTTCAGTATTCTAAAAATGTATTTTTTTTAAAAATTGGCAAAGCGGTTCTCAAGATACGTCAATTTAATTTAAGCAAATTAGGAGAAAAATGGGATGTTGACCTTTGACCTATTTCTATGTTTTCTTTATACAGGCAATGGCACCAAGAAAATACAAACGGAGCATTTTTTTGTCATAAATCATTAATTATTTATATGTTATCATTTAAATTGTGTACATTACATGTATGTACTGTATGCCCTTATTTACAAACATGTATCATTTACTATAATTTCAAATAAAAAACTATGTTTAATTACTAATTTGCATAATTAATTACCAAAATAATGGAAAATGTAAGGATTTTGCACATTTTGCAACTTTTACAAGAGTATATTATTACCTCGTTCACCGTTTTGAAGAAATTAAAATGAACTTATCATTGTGAATCATTGTCTGCTTTACAATTTATGGTTGTTTAGTTTTGGCACAATGATGTTGCATAGAAACAGATGACATGAATGAATGAATATATTGTAATAATTAAAAATTAATTCATTAACACTAAGACAGCAATTTCTTAAGTGGGATGGAAATAAAATTGTGTAAAGCTACACTTATTACACTAAAGGCCGCCGAAGTAAGAAGAAGTTGAGTCACAAACAATAACCAAACAAATCCATAGCGCAATAGGTTCACGGGAAAAATGGGACGTTTTTGTCAAAACAAAAATACATAACATTACATTTTTCGTTTTCTGACATGTAAATACACAATAAGTATAAAATGACTCTCTTCCTTTTAATATGTAAATATCTTTTTGATGTATCAATAAGATTTAGGGGATGAAAATTGGTGACTTGGTTAACGACGACTGTAAACAAATTGTACGTGTTCGGTATCCAACCTTCCACAGTATCATGTGTAAGAAATTGTCTTGTGGTAACCAGTCTACTGACAAAAAACTGAAAAAACCTGCTGTACAAAAGTAAATTTTGGGAGGCCGTTTCAGAACCAAAACTACTAAAAACTTAAATTCTTATAAAGGAATATATTTCCTACATGTACCATCTGAAGAAGTTCTGTGTGGAAAAAAAATAGCGAACTTCTATGATAATCTGATGTCAAAATTTGTCTTTCGCACCGTTTGAAAACCGCTGGTCCGATCTTTGCAGAACAAATGCGGTGGGTAAAGGCACTCGTCTTCTTCCTGAAATTACCGATCACGCGCCGATGTCAGGAACCTAACGCTCCATATTGGGCAATACAAAACTAATGGTAAATCGAGTACGACCGAGCGAAAGCCGAAAGGCCGTTCCACGCACGATCGGGCTCACTTCCGGTGCTGTGCAGGCAGTTTTTTTCCCACACCACGTTTTATTTTAACTCATAACTAACGAACTACTGGGTCGTTTGCGCTGATTTTTCTGTAATAATCCCGTAAGATACTCATTATTATGATTACGAATTGTTATGATCATGGTTTTTTATAAAACCTGAGATACAATCTAATATAGTTCTGCAACGTTGTGTGCGTGAGGCTGTGTGTGCAGTTAACGCGACTGGTTTTGTGACGTCACTGGAAGGCCTACCTGCAAATCAAGGAAGTTCGATGCCAGTTTTCCTGCAACTAAAAATACTGTACTGAACTTCTGCTGTCCGCCAATTTAATGGGGCATTGTGGGATGCCTGTGACATCACAGGCCAATGTGTATCAATTGTGTCGTAAACAAACGTAAACAAGCGCCCGGGCGGGTTGCAGAGTAAGTAGCGACTGTTTCATGACTCGCTCTATCTCTCGGGGGCAGAGATGGCGCACAACGCTTGCAATTGCGAGGAGTATGGCAATGCAAAATGATTATAATTATAAGTAATTTGCATTGCCATACAATGATACTCCTCGTGATTGCAAGCATTGTGCGCCATCTCGCCCGAGAGCTAGAGCCGGCAAATTTGCAGCGTCTGTAACACAAGGCTGTCATGCAGAGGGTGCAAAGTCTACAGCACAGCTTTCATTCGACGGCAACACTTTATGTCAAATATGTATTGTACTGTACCTTTATTCCAAATATATACTGTACCTTTATTCCATCCCTTAATTTACTGTTTTGTTTTTTCTTCACCCAGAAGACAGTAGTGATATCACTCAGTGTCTACGCGGTGAGATTCAGTGTGCCAATGGTGAATGCATTATTGCCCACCATGTGTGCGATGGTAGGGAGGATTGTACTGATGGCTCAGACGAGATGGGATGCAAATATGGTAAGATAGTATGTACACTTTGTATGTAAAATGGACAGGGATTGCAGATGTACATGTACATTGTATGTACTGTATATGTGTACATCATGTATGTTGGCCACGATCAGTGGATCTGCGTTATCACTCGATCAGTCGCGCAGAAATGAACTTGTGCAATCGGTTAATCTGGTAGGAAATCTCTGACTTGTCGATTGCGGAAGAGTGTTTTGTAAAAGAGAAGTAAGGTCAGAGATTTTCTACCGGATCGACCGATCTACCGATTGTGCCCGAAATGCTTTTGTACGGTACATTACATGTACTCAAATACATGTACCGGTAGTACGGATCTGATTCTGCTAATGTGATAAAGCCATCAAAGCCTATAATGTACATTTGTAGCATCTAGCAGGGGTTCAGTTCTTGGCACACAACCATTGTTCTTTTATTTTATTGATTGAAATGTTAATCTTTTGTTAACTTGTTTTTTTAGCTTGATAGTGGGTTGTACGGTAATCCAGGTTGAACAAGGGTGTTGCAATGACGCCATATTTGGGTACATGTACCGGTACATGTATTGTACCAACAGAAGCAAAATCATGTTTATTGTTTAACCCTAACCACCCTGAGTCCATCAAAATCCATTTCCTGTTTTGGAGGATTTTAGCGGATTCAGGATAGACCTCCATATTGAACAAACTGGAGGAGTGTGATGGATTGAGGATTTTAAGCCTAGCGTTACTGCAGGAGTTTGATGGATTCAGGATTCAGAAATTTAGGTGAAGGACTGTGATGGACTCTATGGAGAAACACACTGCAATTTTTGGTATGCCACCATGGTATCCTGAATCCGCCAGAGTCCATCAACTTTTGCTGATGGATTATTGATGGACTCAGGATATCTCCAGTATGCATACTCAGGCCTTCATTTTAAAGGAGCGCGCTCGCGCTCCTCCGCGCTCCTTAAAATTTTTAAGGAGAGCAAAACAAAACGCTCCTTACAATTTTAACAAAAGAAAAAACAAAACAAAAAAAACACAAAAAAACACAAATCCAATTCCAATCAGCAACCGAGCCATAAACCACCGGACCGTGACAATTAAAACACCAAGCAGTAAACAAACACAGTTGAAACCCAACATACTGCTCTCTTTACAAGAGAAATAATACAAACCCAAAATAAATAATATGGCTAAGTTCCAAATACCTGGAATTCACGTTCATTGATTGTACCACACCAAACCCACACACCTTGCGAGTTAAAACCGATTCCTCACCATGGAATCACCTACCTGCAACTGACGAGTGTCATAACAGTAAAGACACGAAAGCATTGCTATTGCTAACACAAGAGAATTTGCGATTACAATTCTCTTCTCGCCCCCCCAAATAAAATCACATCAGATTTATCTTATACCAACAACGGTCATCTACATGTAGTCTTTCGTGTTCGCCCATTCCATTTATTTCGGACATAACGGGCCTAGACTAATTCGTGCTTAATTAAGCCATACAAGTCACAGAGAGAGAAATGTCACTGGATGGGAAAGCGCCATCATTCTCTTAACCAAAAGTTGAACTACTGGTGAATGTTGTGTTCCTTTTCTTGAGTATGTGTTTATTAAAGGCATAGACACCTTTGGTTGTCATTTTGAGTAACTACAGATAGTGTCCAGGGCCTTTAAACTTGCGTTTTGTTAGCGAGAGCAAATCACTCTCCTTAATTCATTGTTTTGATTTAAGGAGAGCGATTTTAAAATCACTCTCCTTAATTCACCTTTTGATTTAAGGAGAGCGATGCACAGCACAGCTTCTGTTGGGTTTTGCCAAGTTGAACTCTGTTAGATCCAGCAATACAAATGAGACACAGTTGGAACCTGTTGGATTTAGCAGGCAAGTCATTTGATACAATGTATGTTCAGGTACCCAACAACATGGTGAGTTGGACTGTGTTGGATTGAGTAGTAAAGTCATATGAGTCACAGTTGGACTCTGTTGGAATGAGTAATTGCATTTAGACTATTACAAGTGACATCGGCAATTTTGATGTATTGAACAAATTATAGAAGAGCGTAAAATGTGGTGTAGTGTCTCTGGGCATTACTCAATGGATGTAAACTGTTACAGCAATTTCACTTAAATTTCAAGGAGTAGTCTAGTCGAAAACAGCCTGAAGTCTTTTCGCGATCTGGAACTAGGAAAACAACTGTACATGTATCCGATACATGACTTGTAATGTACATTTTGTACACTATCGATCGGGCCGGCCGGGTACCGCATGCATGCCGTGATTCACCACAGTTTGTCAATCATTGCGTTGTGCTGCAGATACCAGTAACTAGCCCAATGAACCTAATAAAATGAGGACGCAAGAAGCGACTTTTATCAACAAGTAAATTCAATCGTCTGTGGGTGATACCGGTAATTTTGCCCTTCCACGCATACATTTGTAGTTCTATAAATTAACGTGTAAAGCTTCCGAACCGATCGTTTTTGATTCAGATCGTGTTTGGTTCCGACGGCCAATTTCAGCTATTTTTAGTTCGGTTCAGCTGTTCAGTTAGAGCACTATGGGGAACCATTATGGGATTGAGGTTAAAAGAGCACTGATTTAAGCATGTGTTTCAGATTTAAAACAAGTTGAGAATGAATAATATGCTCCTCTGCTATTGGCTCTAGTTTCTTTCTCTTCTCAAGCACAATTCTAACACATACTGTATCTTGCCTTTTTTTATTCACTTTCTTTGGCTTTTCATTTTCTCAGACACAAATACCCCTTCCTCCCACTCCTCTCACTCCTCCTATGCCACTAACCTCCCCCAGATAGACCCTACGACTGCTAAAAACCTCAAAAAAGAAGAGAAACTGCAACTCCCAGACATGCTGGATCTGGAAGAAGTCAGGAGCGAACTTGCTAGCCAGCTGCACATGCAGAGTATGCAAGAGAAGATAGACTCTGGGGACCAGACTGTCGATAAGGGTTTGAAAGGGGGACAGGGCGAGGGCAAGGGTAATGCTCAGGGGGACGTCAGTCAAGGAGATGCCAAGAGTGATCCACAGGATGGGAAGTACGACTCTGATGGCGGTAGTCAATTGACGAGCAGCAAAGCAAAACCAGATGCAGTTCCTGCTGATACGCAGGATTCACAGGAAGACTTGGGAGTAAATCGCGAGGTGTCCGGTGAGAGACTCTCTAAAGGTCCGATGGGTTTACGCCCCCTTCAGCCGAGCGGTCTAAAAGACCAAGACGGTTTCAATCAGGCCAGTGCCGACCAGAGGAAGTTAGGGGAAATCCCTGACAACAACCCAGCAGAAAAACAAGGGCAGATGAGTGGGCAGATGAAGCAGCTAGGCGATCCGGATAAGCCTTTACAATCCCGTCCAGCCAACCCTCATCGCAACGGTCTCAAACAGGACCAAGTTCCAAAGACCAGCTACCGACCCGGCAACGATAACCAGCCTGGCGGGTATGGCAGCGATTCCTCAAAGACCCCCGACCAACCTCAGAGAGGTTTAGGAAATCGTGACCGGCCCATCCCACTAGGCCACACTGCTAAAAAACCTGGCTATAACCCCCAGCGAAACCCCAATCCATCCGGACCCAACATGGGTAACGACCCCAACATGGGTAACGGCCCTGGATTCTCAGATCGCTTCAATCCAAACCCCGACCGCAATGATGACGGAAAAGACAACCTGTACTCGTATGACATTTACAATAAGCCGTACGGCAACCCGCCCGATTATAATTATCCCAACGACATGTTTAAGGAGATGACCAATCCCGACCAGAACTATCAAGATGGCCTGTATGATGACACCCCACTGTACACCGATCTTCAGGAGACTGGCTATAATCCGGACCAAATCAACTACCATCAGCGTGATCGCTTCAACAGTAAATACGATAATCAGGGAAGTAGGGAATCCCTTCCCAGACCGCATTCTTTTGAGAAGGCCCAAGACGGTTGGCGGCAGAGAGGGGGAGGAGGAGAGAGTGGCATGAGGAATGGAGGAGGTACTAGAGGGGGTATTCCAAGGGTGAATGGTAGACCTTATCAGGACAAGCCTGGACCTGGTGATGGTACTTCTCGCGATGGTCAGTAGTAGAAGACCTGTTATTGTTCTTGTGACTGTGTGAAGCATGAATGGTTTGTGGATGCCTGTATGTTGTAACTTGGTGTTGTACCGTGGATGGATAATTTGCATGCAATTTCAGTGGAAAGTAAAGTTTATTGTTGTTGTTGGTTTCCATATTACAATTTGTCATCTGTTTTCATTTACAGTATAAATTATGTGTCATTTAAATACTACATTGTACATGTATTTGTACCATACACATTGTATACGTACCATACACATTGTATACGTACCATACACATTGTATACGCTCATGTACCATACACATTGTACCATACACATGAATGACATGATACATACACATGTACATATTTTTTTCAATGATTATTTTTGTTTAAACTGTTGAAGGTAGGATACACCATTGGTAAATGCTTGAATTTTCATGAATGGGTAGATTTGGGGGGTTGTATTTTATAGTAAATATCCTTTAACTGACCTGTTCGAAGTTTTACAATCATCATGGATACCAAAGAAAGGACGAAAAACAGCGTTTGTTTTCAACCGGCGTCGAGCAGTAATTCTTATGTTATCTTTGACGGTGATTGCGAATTTTTCTTTATAAAATTCAATTTTTCAGAATAATTACAGGATATCTAGCGCAATCATTTTGCTGGATGCCTAGAATCAATGAGTAAGATATTTCTTAATAATTCGGTAGTAAATATTTTCGATATCTGCAAATGGTGTATCCTACCTTTAAGAGTTGAAGAAAAATAGTTTGCATACTATCATGTAAACTATGTACATGTACATGTACACTTGTACGTACATTTTGTATACTGTACACCCACATACCCAATGTACGGTATGCATCATTGGTATTCTGCATCGTACCATGATAACATGTTTCATAATCATAAAGGAATCTCCATGATCCTACAGTACCGTACATGTACGTGGGTGTTAACACAATGTGGAGGCCATAGTGTGACATTAGGGGTCAAATTTTAAAATAATTATATGAAATTCAGCTTAACCTGGTTTCGTAGTCTAGGGTTTACATTTTGTCAAAAACAAAACCATTTTCCTGTAACAGGATTCGTTTTAGAGTAAGAACAAAATGTATATAAACAGCACCTGGGACACAAATTCCATCTGTAACAGTGACACCAAATTGTTGAGGCAACATCATGTGATACTCATTCATAAAAAAGTCATACATTTGTGTTTTCTTTAGCGCATGAAACACCACTCCGTAACGAAAATCTGATGACTCCAAATACTCAAGAATTTTCAGAATATGGTGGGATATTTTTCGATCCCGGTAAATAATAACATTCTACCCTTTTCTGTTGCTTTTTGCAACTTTTTTGGTTATGTTTAAACGTAGTAATAATTTGTAAAGACGTTTCACATCGTAACGTGTGCTGACACGAAATGTTACAGAGTGGTGCGCGAATCTTCATGATCATGATTTATTTTTTTACAATTTTTTACCAATTCTTCTTATTAGACTTCAAAAATAGTTACATGTACATGTACTTGTTGATATTTTGCTTAGAAAATAAATGATATTTTAAATATTGTTAGAGAATAACTGTATTTGTTTGTAATTTAGTTTTTTATGTCACAGAAATTTCGCCAACGAATTGGTGACTCCAAAACATTTACTAAAGTTTTAAACAATTTATGTGAAGCTATTTTTAAAAACTAATGACCCTAACATATTATAGACAAATACATGTACATGTATGTTACTAAAAAAAAAAAAAAAAAAATGTCATTGATCTTTGTTATTCTTTGGCAAAGTACATTGCAAACATGTGCAAGAATTCACTACTGGCCTCCACTCGTACCGGTAGTATGTATGTATTTTGCCTAAAGATGAATTTTAAAAGTTTTGTGAAAGAAGCATGAATAGTTATATGTGAGTCAAATTACATTGTATGGTCCAATAGAGAATAATGTGTAATAGATAGGTATTTGGGTGTAAAATTAGATTTACCACAAGGTAATAAACACCCCCCAAAAAAAATTAAAAAAAATTTAAAAAAACACAATTGGGTACCTACATTTGTTTCAATCGGGTACCAGGTTTCCGTACTTTCCATAAATGCACACCCCTCTTGAGTCACATAACCACGACAAATTTGGTAAAGAAAAATAGTACCGGTATGTCTAATTCAGGGTGGTTAAAAAAAGAAAAGAAGAAATGGCCTATTTTCAGTACCCTTCAAGAAAAACTAGTTTGCATCTAGACCCCCTGTCTATAATGCAAACTTCTTGGAGGGTACTGAAAATAGGCCATTTCTTTTTGTTTTCTTTCTAGATGAACAATTATACAAAGATCAGCTGATTCGGTACAGTAGTTTTCATTCTCAATACTAGTGGCCCTTTTCTGGCACAAATTAAAGTCAGGGGTCAGTTGGACAGGTGATCAATAGAAGTGTGACAGCAAAGAAAAGTCCTATGTATTATTAAAGTTACCACCGACATTTTTCCAGAAAAAGGTACAAAAACTATTAGACCGAATCAGGTGATTTTGGTATCATTTTCATCCAAACTAATGTTCCTGGTCAGAGGGTACTGAAAATAGGCCGTTCCGTTTTTTTAAATATTTTTTGTATGCCCTCTATGATGCTCTCCGATTTAAACCACAGGCAGTTGGAATCACTGGAATGAATACAACCATCGTGGTGATGACACCTACCTGCCAGGCATCCAGGACGGCTACAATGACAACAACAGAGGTGACGACACAGTAGGCTACAAACCCGACGACACCAAGGGTGGGGGAGACGGACACAAAGACACAGGGGGAGACAGCAAATCAGGTGGCTTTGGGGACTATGGAGGCAATAGCAACGAAGACACAGACAGCGGACCTAATGGGGGCCAGGAGGAAAAGGAAGAACCTGTAGCGACTGAATCTAAAGGTAAATGAACTGCAAAACATTGCAGGGAAAGGTCATGTTTGTAGTATTTTGGGTGTGGCACCCAATACAAAACAAATTTAATAGATTTGCAAGGTGGATTCGTAAACATGTGCTTATCAAAAATGACTCGGCACAATAAATCATCATGTACACGTATACACGTGTACATTGTATAGGCCTACATGTACCTCAGTAAGTTTTGTGTTTCGAGCTTGCTTCACTTTTTAAAGTGACAAACCATTTGCCGGTGGTGCATTTTCATCGTTTGAAGCAGCAACAGGAAAGAATGTGCAGTATCCTAACGCTACTTTAGCGGTTGTGTACATGTATACAGATGTATGAGTCTATGGAGAGACAAATACTTGTTGAAGTACCGGTACGTGTGTACAGTATGTCCTAACAAAATTGGCAAAGCTTGTCAGTCCCAGATTCATGTCTTTTTAACATTTTTGCACCGATTGACGTTCACTGAGATGATATATAAAAACATGTAAGGGTTGCAACATTCTTTTTCAGCAAAATTGCTCAAAACCTAAACAATGGTGCTTAACAAACAACCCGTTTTTAGCTTTGTGAATTTTGCATATTCCGAGAAAACAATATTCTAAGATTTTGATTTCAATTCTCATCCAGCCAATTTTGTCTACTCGCTCGCCACGCACTGCACGAACAGACCAATAATAGCGCCCACGTGTGCGCACTACTTCCAAACGTACATCCCTGAGACGCATTTTTGGAAATAACGTTCTTTTGTTATTTTCTTTAAAACGACAGTAATACCAGAAGGAATAATTTCACAGGGAGCTAATTAAATTCATTAATACCTAAGTTACAAGAAGTAAGCTTTTCAACAGTATTTTCAGTTACTTTTTGGATCTGGGTTGCAAAATGTATATTCTACCTTTAACAGCTTTTTATCGCCAGTTAAAATTGTTTTTGTTACATTCATTAAAGCTATTCACAATAGACCCTGGGCTAAGGTCGTTCCCTTGGACAATACCCTAGACGTCCGATTCAGATTCAAATTCAAATACAAACTTCATGCCTTCATGACAAATATATCCTGCAATTTGTTCAAATTAGGATTGTTTTGATCATTCCAATGATCATTATTTGTTAAAGGCCAGATCGTAGCAAGTGTAATCATGTGAAAATGCATACAATGTGCATTGTGGTGCTAAGATACATGTACGTGTCTCTGCACTGCATGCCCAGGCCTGGTATGGTTTATAATGAGTTCGTTGAACTTCTTCCGACATGAACAGTAATACCATACAAAATTGTATCATACATTAGCGTATACATTGTGCTTTCAGGATCGGGTCAGTTACATGTACCTGTAGTACACCAACTCTTAACATGTACCGTAGGTCATGTCTAGTAGTTGATTCTCGTTGAATACAAACAATTTCATTTTGTTAATAAGCATACCGGTCTGTTTAAAGCCTCGGTCCCAGCTCTTCAGTTTTGTGTACATTGAATGGGACCGGCCCTCCTCTTGATACACAATTATGATACATCACATTTGAACACTTTTGCTATAGGTTGGGTTGAGTTTGTATTAACCAGTTCGCCCCAGAGGACATATACATGTACATGCAAAGCTTTCCCCAGATTCAAAGCGGATGATGCATATAAACACGTCACGAGCAAGGCCGGAAATGTCTGTCAGCAGCGAGCAAGGCCCGAAATGCGTGGGTGTGCTTCCTGGTACCATTGGCCTGAACCTGCCTTGGATCGAGTTTCGTTAAAATAATCCTGGCGCGAACTGGTTTTAACAAGAGTCGACTATATGTACATACATGTACATGTACCATGAAAAGGGTTTATTGCCCTTCTTGGACCTACTGTAAGACCTGCTTTTATTAGCGTTGCAATGTTCCCAGCACACATATCATATTCTGGAACTGTGCAGCAATCCGAGGTGTGTAACACCATGGAGGAAGAAACAAACAGCAACAGTCAATCCGCTAACCACACCGGTACAATTCTGCGGTAAACAGAAAATGACAGATCACGTTGTGTGAATTAACTAGCAGAAATCTCGATATTTGCTCGTCATTTTACAATGTCAAATTTGACCCGTTACGCTACATGTACTTTAAAGACGGTTTACCTTCACTTTCTTATACCGTGCGCCGGGAACCAGTGCACCATCGCTTTTGATATCGCGACGGTCAAATAGGTTTTCCTAAAAGCGGTAAATAATGATCGACAAAGTGTTAAGTTAGAAGTTCCAGACTTTCTTTATCATAAATTGGTTGATATTTCATATTTTATTACCTTGAAGAAAAATAACAAAATCCAGGCGGCCTCTAAAATAAATAAAATTAGTGCAAACAAATATCAAAAGTTATCAACAAAACCGTACTGTTGATGACAGCTAACAATAATACATAAAAATACAACAACATTTACACAAGAATACAAACACAATATTTACAGACTTACATATAAAGGATATTTACAGGAATACAAAACATTTACTCAAGTCTGCACATAAATGTTTAGAATAGTTCTGTTTAAAGCCACTTCTGATTCACGGGATGGGCTAAAACCCGCAGGAAAAAAAAAACTTTTGGGAAAAATAAAAAGGGGTATTTCTCATCCGGCTCCACATTACAGTGGCAACCAAGTTATAACTCCGTAGATCAGCACAATTGGCAGAATATCCTACGGGTGAAATTACGGGTAATGCGTGTACCCTTGAGCAAGGTACCGGTACTTTATATACGTATAAAAAGTATCTATGAGTGCAATTGTGATTGACTGCTTTGCGCCATCCAGTTGCATTCATTGCAGTTGTTGTGGCCCTTCATCATCCAAACTTGCATCATGGGAAAGTGGCCAGGAATCACCTCCACTTGTACCACCCACATAGCATCTACATGTACATGTAGAATCCATTATTCATGAAACAACATGGTTTGTATCTCTCCAAACAGGACCTGTTGATTCTCCGACCACCCCCTCAGTGTCGGCCGTCCAGCCCCACCAACCCACTGTGCCTGCTTCAGCCATCTACCATCAGGACGAGGACGAGTCCCAACCGGACATCACCCCCAAGACTGATGGCGACAACGCCCAGTCTGATCACGGCAAGGAGCACGAGGTAGAACCGTTTGGCAGCCACCCGGCCACTAGCGCCATTCTGCCCCTAGCCGTGGGCCTGATCATAACCCTGCTCGTGCTCATGATGCTGAGTTGCAGACTGAGGTACATGAACCAGAGATTGCGCTACGGACGACTCAAGACCCATGCCCACGATGCGGATTACCTCATCAATGGCATGTACTTGTAGATTACATGTCATGGACAGGGATTTTTCTTTAAACCCTCCTATGGTTTGACAGCACAAATATGCACAGTCCAGTCTTTTGCATATATGTGCTTCCTATGTGGAACTCAATTCTGCACAACTTCAGTGTAGATGGAGAAGAAAATACAGAATACGTATTCCTAATGGGCAAAATTATGATAAAACAAAAACAAAAACAAAAAAAAATGAAGGAGGTGAGAACCAAACTTTTGGCACAAATCAAGTTTACATACGTTAATACTGTTAACATTTGAAGATTTTGTTTTTATTGACCACAGGGTCATCCCAGCGGCTCAGAAAAACAGGATTGTCAGTTTTTTTGTTCTCTACTGTTTGACCCACCATTAACCAGTTCGCGCCGGGATTATTTTGACATTATTTTGACCGGGCACAGGTGCTGTTTTTTTTCTCAAGAACCTCGACCAGAGACGGGTTTAGGCCAGCATTCGTGGAAAGCACACCCTGATATTTCCGGCTTCGCTCCCTGCGAGCTGGTCGCTGACAGATACATGTTTTTCCGGCATTGCTTGTGATGCAATTGTCATCTGTTTGGAATTCTGAAACCTTTTTTTTTCATACTATACACGTCATCCGACCGAACTGTTAGTTAAACACACTTGGGCCATTCTGTATCAAGTCACCTAAGAGTTCCCACTGCTGACCCTCTCAGATTTGGCTGAGGAAAAAAAATGAAAACATAGTTTCATTCTTCAAACTCAGACAAAAAAATATAAGAGCCAAATTCCAAGCGGATTGGTATTGACGGCCCTTCCAAAAGGGGCGGGTCAGCTCCTTTTTTGACACTTTTACTTTGACAATTTAATTTGCTCGTAAATACTTTTTTGAAAATTAAATGACTCTAAAAGTTGATTTATTGGTTAAACTCTGCCTGTTCTCTTTTAAAAAAAAAGGCGTCAAAAATACTGTACCTGCATCACATCTTGTCAAAAACACAGCTTTAATTCTTAGACAAATTAGACCCCCTTCCTTATTCTTCACAAATAATTTCAGAAATGTTACATAACACTATATTTGTATAATATAGCAACTGCTGTACCCTATACAGCAAGTGCATCAATTTTAAAGGGGCATACATGTGTTAAATGGTGGGTCAAAATGGGATTTGTAGCATTTGTAGTAAATGGTCCATAGAAAGCAAAATACTACAAATCCCAAATCCCATTTTTCTTAGTCAGGGACGACCTTGTGGTCATTTAATTTGTACTCCGTTTGTGCCAAATTTAAAGTTTTGGTTCTCACCTCCTTTAAAAAAAAAATATTACCATTTGGTCCTATTTTATTTATTATACGATTCTTATAAGATTCTTATAAGTTTCTTATAAGATTATTATACATGCAAGAATCTTATAAGGGTGAGCGGAAACTTTCCGTGGTAAGGTCCTGGTAAGTTGACAGGCATGTTAGTGTACCGCGCGTTCCCATTAGATTTAATTTTATCATTCTACAGGCCAATGGGAACCCGGCTATGTTCGTTATTGTACTAATATAACAACAAATGTCTGTGAGTGCAATGGTATTATATTGGTACATCATTGTAAAAGCATGTTTCCTACCACCATGGTAAGAATAATTCTGTGTGGTGACAGATTGAGTGTTCCATTTTACATGGGACGTACAGTACCTCATGAAGTTATTCAAAAATGCATGAATGTGAAACACCTATTTATTTTATGTTTTATAACCTGAATAAATCCTCGTCATCTGATTTGTCAGGGAAAAAGTGTGACCGTGCAATGTGGGCATGCCGTTTCCCTCGTTTTTTTTATAATGCCATCGAAAATTGAAAAATCACTGTACAAATTCTTGTAAAGATTGGAATTTCCTTGTTGTTTGTGTGTTAATTCCAAGTTGCATGCCTGGCAATGGAACTTCTATTTCCTGCTGAATAGAACTTCCACATTTGCCATGCGGCCGAGTTGTTTGTTAGGACGAATAATTCAATAACAGTACATGTACACGTGTACATGTACATGTACATGTATCAACGGATCAGATGACAGGACCTGTGTTGTATAAAGTTGCCTGTGTTTAGCATACAATTCAATTTTAGCATGATGTATTCACTAGATCCTTTGTATGTAACAGCAGGTACCAGGTATTTGTTGTTTTCAGTACATGCATGAGTAGATAGTTTGTACAAACGTGCATTGCCACTGTGTTTATATTAAATCCTATAACCTGCCATGACTTGACATTTGTGGCTGTGCATCGGAAACGGGTACCCGACCATTGATGTCAGGAACCGCTTCCAGATTATGGAATCAAGTACACTGTACCTACCACTAACTTTACAAATTACTTACCGGTACATGTAATTAACTACTAAAATAATGAAAGAGAAATGTTTTTAAAATGAAAACCAGGCTAAACGGGAAAACAAAATATATTTCACGTTTACGACGCTTGTGATTCGTGAAAGTTGAAGTTTGTACCTCAAAGCTACAAAGCTCACTGTATCTTGCTGTATTGACTCACTGGTGTGGTATTATTATCATGTGAACCTTTATAAACAACCTGAACAGCAACTTCTGAGATTTGAATTTTGAGGATGGGTTAATTTCTGGTACTCGGGTACCCGAATTACCTGAATTACTGACTAATTGTTGACTGTCTTGGGGCCTTTTCTTGTGCCCGGTTGCTCTACTCACAAAGCCAATTGTAATGGACTACATATACATGTACAAATGTATATACATGTACGTAGTGTTGAATGTTGTTACTGTAAGTTTTAACGTAAAGGTATACTTACATGTATGTACAGTTGTACACATCAAGTTGATATCACAAATGAGCACAGTACAAAAACATGGTACTTGTTAAATGAAAAGTAAGTTACATGTAAATGCATGCCGTTAATATATAAGAGAGAACAAAGTGTAGTGCACTTTACTTCATTCCTTAACACTTTCTATGCCAATTGAGCACGTTTATTCTCTACCAGTAACTTTCCAAGTTAAGCATTCCGGTATTCACAAAAAACTTTATTTTAGACTTTATTTATTGTTTTTTGTATATATTTGGTATTGATTTAAAAGAACATACCGTAGAACTGTAAGATAAGTATCTTTATATTTGTACTGTTTTGTATATGAGAAACGAATTAGAATGTAGCATGTTTGTGTTTGTTGTATTTGTGGTATGTACATGTAGTTGTGGACATTATTGGTGAATTAATACGAAATTCAACAGGGCATGACTTGTAATATTCTATGTACATGTAATATTCTATGTTTAGCATTCCATTATATTTTGCATGGTTGTTTTTTTGACACACTGTATATGTTTGTACATATGTACATGTATGGGTGCGTTTGTTTATGGTGTACATGTAAATGGAGGACACATGCCCGGCGACACGAAGGTGAATTGACCATTTGCGTGTTAAAATTGAATAATTAATATCTGGTACACTGACTTGTTCAAGCAGCTTGGCACAGTTTAACTTTAAATTCTCCAGACCAAAGACACTGTTGCTATATCACGTGATTCGGGGCAAGCTTTTGCATAGTTACGTAAGAGACGCTCAGCACCAATACATTGTTTACAATGGGTGAGAATGACAAAAAGACACCAGACTATTCCAGAGCTGGGGGTTGCTAGCGTAGGGCTTGACCCGAATCACGTGATATAGCAACAGTGTCTTTGGTCTGGAGAATTTAAAGTTAAACTGTACCAAGCTGTGTGAGCAAGTCAGTGTACCAGATGTTATTCAAATTTAACTCGGGGTCACGCGCAAATGGCTTATTGGGGTTAGGGTTAGAATCGAGGACGTCCTCGATTGAGATTTGTGTACAAAACCAATAGAGCCGTCAGAAAAAGTTAGTGCAAACAAAGGAAATTATCGAGAGGAACAAAAGAAACTCCTCGATTTACACCATAAACAAACCATACCAAAAGACATTGACCCTAACTCGATGAAATCTACTAGGAATAGTAGAAATGCATACCCATTCTGGCAAATCCCAACACCATTATGGCAAACTGTACACACAAACTGATTATAGTGGTGGTCCTATGCCTTAATTACCTAGTGTAAAAGATTCCAACACAACCTGGTGACAGAGTTTGACTGGATGAAGATTCTGATTGTTGGGGTCAACATGATGCACCTGAAAGCGTGTATTGTAGGCCAATGAAATAAAATGGCCATTATACTTGTATTCTCATTGTGTACTGCTAGTTCAAATTTTAAATTATAATAAATCTAACAGTTTACCAGTAAAACCATAAATACTCCTTGACACAATTCCATTTGTCTATAAACTACTGTGCATGTTTCCGAATATCTTGGGCCAATTTCACGGAGCTGCTAAACACGAACATTTGCTTTGCACAATGATGGAATAGCACAGTAAAAAACAAACCACCCAGCTTTTAGCATACGGTTTTGTTTTGTCAGGTCAGTATATACATGTATAATGAAAATGCTGTTTATTTATTAGTTCTTATGTAATACTTTTAACCAGTTCGCGCCGGATGACTTATTTAAACGCAAAGTTTCCCCCAAATTCAAAACGGATGTCGCATAAACACGCCAAGTTCAAGTTCGGAAATGTCTGTCAGCAGCGCGCAAGGCCGGAAATGCGTGGGTGTGCTTCCCGTACTATCTGCCTGATCACGCTTCGGATCGAGTTTCGTAAAAAATAATCCCGCCCCTAGGCTCGGTGATGTTAAAATAATCCCGGCGCGAACTGGTTGATTTGTGTTTTGTTTTTCAAAGTCTTAATTAAGGAACATGTATAAAAGAATTACCGGTACTAGTTGTAGAAATGCACCTGACATTTATACGTTTATATTAACCGATCACGGTTTACACAGATAAATAAATGCATTGGTATTTAGTAAAGTATGGTTCCAGTATACATAGTATGTTTTGTTCCATGACTAACCCGGAGAATCGGTTTCACACTACAAAGTTTAACACCGCAATTCAGCTTACCCGCTTTAGTGCATGCGCACCCGGGTAATTTTGTAACCGCATTCATACCATAGAGAAATGTAATTTCGTTCGGTTGAGCGCCGAATTAGAACGAAATTAAGTTCTTAATGGTGAAACGATCACTCCGCGCTCCGCGGAGCGATATGGCAGTGCCAGGGCAAGGGTATAAAAGGAAATGCGTGGCACGAGACGGCCATCTGTGTACTGACAGGCAACACGTACATTTTAAGAGGTCAAACATTGAGTTTTTGCTCATCAGTATCATTTTTTTTGTTTTTTTCAGAAATGTTTTTTTTGACCCTGCAAATATATCGATGAAGCTCTAACACTTATGTTGGTCTACTTATGGTACTACACCATATAGAACGCAAATAGTTCAAGTCAAATTATTATTATTTCTTTTCAGCAATGAAACCGAGGATTCCTCAAAAAGCGCCCAAGGCACTGTAGCTCGTAAGCCTGAAGAAACCAGTAGGAGGATGAACGAAATGCCAGAAACACCGGGGCGAACCCCTTCACTTGGCGATAAGCGTAACTGGGTTCTTTTACGTGCGTGTCCTGGTTTTATATATACACAATACACACACACGGGACCAACGCCCTGGGCTTTACGTCCCATCCGAAGGACGAAGCAATAGTGGTTTAATTGCCTTGATTAAGGACACACGTGTCGACGGCCGGGATTCGAACTCACGCTCTGTGGAACAGAAAACACACGCTCTTAACCACTAGATGATCTATTATTCTATCTATTATTTAAAGACGACTTTAATTATATGTAAATTGAACGGGAAATAGGAAGAAAACAAGAGTGAAAAAAGAGAAAAGAACTGCATACAATAAAAGGGTTGGTATGCCTGTCGGTCAACCTCCCAAAGTTGTAACTACTGGAGTGATGTGGATTAATTAAGAAAGGAAGCAAACGGCAACCCGGAGAATGTGCATTGCTTGACCTCTGCCCTACCCACAATCCTTTGCGCTCACCAGCTTGACAGAAAAATAAATGACGTCATTGTTTGACTTTCGCAGCGCGCACGCGCAAGGCTGGCTGTGCTGATAAAACTCGACGACTGAGCATTCACACTCAACCCAGAGAATTGTCTCAAGGCCGTCGTTTACCCCGATATTAACCCACCTCGCGAGTAGGGTTAGAAATTACCCTTGTTAAGTGGGGTTTCAAGGCAGTTATCCCGGAGAATTTCTAACCCCGAGAATTGTAATGTGAACTAATGTGAACACCCCAAATTACCCGGGTAATCTCATGGTTAAATATTTCGTTAACCCCGAGATAACCCGGGTAACTGCATAGTGTGAAACCGGTACTAGAGGAAAATGCACCTGGATTTACTTCATCTTTGTACCCCCGATTGTCCCTCTTTGTTCACCCGATTGTCCCTCTTTGTTTGTACTTTTATGGAAGGGCCTGCACGATTTGTCTACTATTGTTCTACATCCACATTTGAATGCGAATACAAAAAAATCAAAACAGCAGGTGAAGTAGGAATATATTTCACTGTCTCTCTGTTCCCAGAGGACTGTGGAATGGCGGTAATAACTCCATTATATAGAAAGAAAGACAAACTGGACTGTACAAACTAAAGCGGCATTAGTCTACTGTCCCATGCAGGGAAAATAATGGCCATAGTTAGGTTCTACAAAGAAGAATTCCGAATAGAACAGAAGAAATTCTTTCAGAAGCCAAAGCAGAATTCAGACCAGGGAGTGCTACTCTGACCAAATCTTGGACCTGGACATATCAGACAAAGCAACAATACAAAGATTGAAGTACTTTTGGCCATGTTAAAAGAATGCAACCTACAATATATTCTAAAATAGCACTAGAAGGAAATTTTAATTGCCTCGTGTACTGCCTTTGGATATGTTTAAAAACAGATCCAAAGGCCGTCCACTAAAACGATGGCTTGACTGCATCGTACAGGACTATACACAAGATCTATCCCAAGGCTAACAGATGCAGCAAGGCTGGCCATGAACAAAAAAGCCGTGCACAACATCAAAATGCGCCCTCTGTTGATACTTTTTAAAAGTGTTTTGCAACTGCAAAAGTACAATGGGCTCCGGGCGGGCTAGTCTAGTTCAACTCCTTGACCTGACATTTTTTTGTTTATGCCCAAACGTCTAAATTGTAGGCCAGGTAGCCGCTGTCGACAAAAGTAGATCATGACGCACTAGCTATTTTTAGACGATGCAACAATTCAAATTATAACGGCTTTCCCCCAAAAAACATAAAGCCTGCATTGGCTTTAAAGGGGTACTTTAATATATACAGCGCGCGTAAGCCGCCGGTGCGGGCGCCCTCTAACGTACGCCGTAGGCCACGCCATGAGCTTCGAATAGGTCGTCTTGGCTAGCTGACATAATCGCTTTTTTTATTTGCATGCGCGTATGACGTTGCATGCATAATTACGTGTCGTAACAGAAACTTGACCAATGAGTCGGCGATTAGGCACGTTACATCACGCAATTATACACGCATAGTCACACGCGATTTCGTCACGAGCGATTATGCCAGTTAGCCAAGACGTTCTATAATGAAGGTCATGGCGTGGTCTTGTCTACGGCGTACGTTAGAGGGCGCCCGCATCGCCAGCCTACGCGAGCTGCATATCGCAATTAGGACGTCTTGCAACCAAGACTAGCTAAATGTAGTCATGATTAAGCCGGAAAGTGTTCGCCTCTTGCGGACGTGTAAGAAACCACATTTGTGCATTGGTGCCGTGTGCAATTTATAAGAAGCAACCAACGTGTATCAAACATTGAAAGAAAACGACAGGGAAAACGTATGCGTACACGTACACCGTCGTATCCGTAACACTCAGTTTTGTTTTTGTCTTTTTTTTCGGGAACGGTAAGACAATTGGTTTCTTTTTAACCATAGGCCCCTATTATGTTTGAAATAGGTTAAATAAACAATCCAAGTCCGGTTTTCATAGTCTGGTTTTCATACCACACCGGACCTAATAATTAATCAGGAATATCCAGAATGATTTGGTCTGGAAACCAGACTAGTTCCAGGCACGGGTCGAACTAGGGCACTGTTCACATAGCAAACCGTTCTTCCCATCGCCGGGTGCGATAATTTTTTCTGCAGGTAGGTTGGTACATTAGCCAATCAGAACACGTTGTTGACGTCATCGATGATGTTAGAGTCATCTGGGACAACCCTAACCGCTAACTCTAACCGTAACCCTAACCCTAACCTTAACCTTAACTCTAACTCTAACTCTAACCCTAACCCTAACCCCTTACCACTGTCAAGAGCCCAGACAACTTGAGCATTATCGATGACGTCAACACCATCTGTGTTTTGATTGGCTAATAAATGTACACTATGTACCGACCTACCTGCATACAAAATTATCGCTCCCCGGGTGTACGTGTATACGCACTGATCTCTAGAGATCAGTGGGTGTACGTCATTGATCTCCTTCTATATAAATGGTATGGTGTTCCAAAGACGACAGATCGCCGTCGCCGTCGACCGTCGCCGTCGACGTCGACCGTCGCCGTCGACGTCGACCGTCGCCGTCGACCGTCGACCGTCGCCGTCGACCGTCGACCGTCGCCGTCGACCGTCGACCGTCGCCGTCGACCGTCGACCGTCGCCGTCGACCGTCGACCGTCGCCGTCGACCGTCGACCGTCGCCGTCGACCGTCGACCGTCGCCGTCGACCGTCGCCGTCGCCGTCGACCGTCGACCGTCGCCGTCGACCGTCGACCGTCGCCGTCGACCGTCGACCGTCGACCGTCGCCGTCGACCGTCGCCGTCGACCGTCGACCGTCGCCCTCGCCTTTGCCTTTGCCGTCGCCCTCGCCTTTGCCGTCGCCGTCGCCTCAAGAGGGCGCAAGTTATTTTGTGTACATGCGGCTCTCCGATCTTGATTTGCGCGCGCTATCTTTTCTATGGTGTTTCAAAGACGACAGATCGCCGTCGCCCCCGACCGTCGCCGTCGACGTCGACCGTCGCCGTCGACCGTCGACCGTCGCAGTCGACCGTCGACCGTCGCCGTCGACCGTCGACCGTCGCCGTCGACCGTCGACCGTCGCCGTCGACCGTCGCCGTTGACGTCGACCGTCGCCGTCGACCGTCGACCGTCGCAGTCGACCGTCGACCGTCGCCGTCGACCGTCGACCGTCGCCGTCGACCGTCGACCGTCGCCGTCGACCGTCGCCGTCGCCGTCGACCGTCGACCGTCGCCGTCGACCGTCGACCGTCGCCGTCGACCGTCGACCGTCGCCCCCGACCGTCGACCGTCGCCGTCGACCGTCGCCGTCGACCGTCGACCGTCGCCGTCGACCGTCGACCGTCGCCGTCGACCGTCGACCGTCGACCGTCGGCCGTCGACCGTCGCCGTCGACCGTCGACCGTCGCCTTTGCCTTTGCCGTCGCCTCAAGAGGGCGCAAGTTATTTTGTGTACATGCGGCTCTCCGATCTTGATTTGCGCGCGCTATCTTGTTTATTGGGAAGTAGCGTAATCATACATGTCATTCAAGGTTTTTTAATTTTTAGAACGATTCTCGGTCACCTGGGAAGGACATTAACGTGAAGGACGTGTAACACTGGGTTTTGTGGAATTTTCTTTCTTTTTCTGTGAGGCTATTAGGTTTTTTAATTCTAATGGAGTGCTTTTGCAAGAGGGTATAGCACAGAGAAGCCGGTTTATGCACGCATACTTCAAGGAATGATCAGTTAATTTATTTTTTTTAATTTTTTTTTTTTTAATTTTTTTATTTTATTTTTTGATCAATTCCAGAGTTAGCTGCAGTGAATCAGAACTCATTCTATTTGGGAAGGAGAGGGTGTTTTATGGGAGTTTTCACAAGTCAGAAGCACTCCATTAGAATTAAAAAAACCTAATAGCCTCACAGAAAAAGAAAGAAAATTCCACAAAACCCAGTGTTACACGTCCTTCACGTTAATGTCCTTCCCAGGTGACCGAGAATCGTTCTAAAAATTAAAAAACCTTGAGTGACATGTATGATTACGCTACTTCCCAATAAACACGACCCACAAACAATTCGCTTTAGGAGGTCTCTCAACAGAGGAATTTTCGCCACAAAGTATATGTAAAGAAGGCGTGCAGGCAAGACGTACCTCAGGAGTCTTTGCCAAAATCGTTGTTACGTGAAGGGCGCCCCCATGAGTAACAAAACAAAAGCAGACTAAACAGCGCCCCCGGCGAGGGCGACGGCGACGGTCGACGGGCGACGGCGACGGTCGACGGTCGACGTCGACGGCGACGGGCGACGGCGACGGTCGACGGGCGACGGTCGACGTCGACGGGCGACGGCGACGGTCGACGGTCGACGGTCGACGTCGACGGCGACGGGCGACGGCGACGGGCGACGGTCGACGGTCGACGTCGACGGCGACGGGCGACGGTCGACGGCGACGGTCGACGGTCGACGGTCGACGGTCGACGGTCGACGGTCGACGGTCGACGTCGACGGCGAGGTCGACGGCGACGCTTAGGCAGCGTCGCCGTCGCCGTCGCCCCTGAATATGTTTGTTTGTGCACAAGTCTATGGGCTAAGGGCGACGTCGACGGCGACGGCGACGGCGACGCTGCATTAGCGTCGCCGTCGCCGTCGGCGTCGACGTCGCCTCATCAGGGGCGACGTCGACGGCGACGGCGACGGCGACGGCGAGGTCGGGGGCGACGGCGATCTGTCGTCTTTGGAACACCATAAAATGGACATCAATGGTGTACGTCGCTGGTGTTAATACGCGCCACGCTACGTTCATTTAATTAATATCAGGGACCATTAGAATTGATACGCATACGGGATACGTATGCGGCTCGGAGAAAGTCGCCTAATAAATCGATATTTTGTGTGACAATGTATACATTATACATTTCAACATTTTGAAATAAGATGTAAATTGCCGATAGTGTACCAGATAACAACGCAAAATGGTAATTTAAAAGGCAACTTTTTCGGGCCACGTAATCCCGTAGGCGTATCAAATATAATGGTCCATATCGTATACCAAGGTGGGACTTGCATATACTTTGTCTGTTTGCTGACTCTTTTAATTACAATTTCACTATGAATATCATAGCAGAAACCAGACACTTTAAATCAAAATCCAGATGGCGTCGATATTGAGCCCCCAACTCGCCTTTTTGTTTCGCTGAGGGGGTACTTGTGCACGGATCCCCATAGAAATAACGTCTTGGAACATTTCGTCACCGACACCACGAACTGGCACCCTCTGCATCACAAGTCATGTGTACAAAAAATTAAAAAAATTCGAATTTTTTTTTATTGCTGAATATATCATTTTGTGCCATGAAGTATAACATGGCGAAGTTGTTTTTTCTTAAATCATGTTAATTTGCTAATTTTTATTGGGGAGTTTTGCAGAAATTAGTCCATTCTGTCGTTTTTCGGTTCCGGCACGAAGTGACACTGCACTCAGTGTCAGTTCGTGAAAACGAAATTGCGGGGGCGCGCTGTGAAAAAGATTTCACGAACTGGCACTGTCTATACAACGTACCCAGGGCAATGTTGTATTACGCCGTGTATACGTATCACGTTTGTCTACGAAATAAATAGAACTCGATGTTGTCAACACGGCGGCACCTGAGCACTGTGTGCGCGCACTCTCCGAAAACGCGACAGTTTTCGTTGTCACGAACTGACACCCAGCACAGGGTACGCGCACTCCGCGAAAACGCGTCAATTTTCGTTTTCACGAACTGGCACTCATGCACTCACTGCATGTATGCGCGCACTCTCCGAAAACGCGACAGTTTTCGTTTTCACGAACTGGCACCCGTCTTAATCATTTAATTATTAATTAACTAACCATATTTTCACAATATAAAGATTGTGTTTCAGCAGTTAACGAATTGTTACGTTTAATGATACCAAAACCCCTCAAGTAGACGGATTTGTTGACTGAGTAAACTCATGTCAAACCTTTAAAAGCGTTTTTCTCCGAATTGTATTTCTGTAGCGGCGACCACTGGGTGTCAGTTCGTGGTGTCGGTGACGATAAGCTGCGTTCCAACCGCGTCGTATTTATCGTGTTCACGAGTTCACGAGTCGTAATGGCGTTCTAATCGCCTGGTAACTCGTGTTCACCAGTGGTGAACTCGAGGTGGAATTTTTGTCCATGTTCACGACTTCATAAACGAATGAAATACTCGCGCATGCGTGTTCGTTCACGTACGAGTTCTTGCGCGATAAAGAATATCTTTACCGCACGACTAACTCAACTGTGCGCGTGCGTCTTAGTGGGTAGCGTTTGATTTTTACCCAAACAAATTGTGCCATGTATAAACAGCACTGTATATGTATCACGTGACCAAATGAATAATAATAATAATAATAATATTTAAAATTTATATTGCGCCCCTTACATACAAAATGATCAAAGGCGCAGAACACATGTTAAAAAGCACAGAATGGAAGAAAAAGACAAAGAAAAAAGACTGATCACCAGGCCAGTGCCCAAACAAAAGTATGGGGATACGTCTGTCCCGCCAACAGAGAACTAATAGTTACTAATTACATAGGCCTATCCCTGCTGGCATCGGTAATGTCTTGATCTTTTCAGGAGACAGACGCCTCAAACCCTATCTATACTAAAAATCTAAACAAACTGGCAAGGCGACCATAGAAGAAAGACAAACAAAAGACAAAAAATAACAACACCAAAAACACACTAAAAAGCGGCTTTAAAAAGATGGGTTTTTATGTTACATTTAAAAGAGGTGAGTTTCTGTTCGCTACGTATATGAAACGGTAGTGCATTCCAAAGCTTAGGGGCTGCCACAGAAAAAGCCCTGTCACCAAATGTAGTCAACATTTTACCAGAGGGATAATCTAAGAAAATACCATTATTCCCTGACCTAAGTTGATATGAAGATACTTTCCGGATGGAAACAAGATCCTGTAAGTACTTTGGAGAAAGACCATGAAGAGCTTTGAAGGTCAACAAAAGAATTTTAAAATTAATCCTGTACGAAACAGGCAGCCAATGTAATTGACGAATTATAGGTGTAATGTGTTCAAACCGGGGTGTGTTAGTAACAATTCTGGCTGCAGCATTTTGAACCCTTTGCAGTTTAGCTAGCTGTGACTTTGGCAGACCATACAAAAGGCTATTACAATAATCAAGACGACTGGTCACAAATGCATGAATTAGTTTTACAAGAGAGTCTTGCGTCAGGAATTGACTAATTCGTTTGATGTTATGAAGATGGAAAAAGGCTGCAGAGCAAGCTTTATTGATGTGGGTATTCATTGTAAGTTCAGAATCAAACCATGACCCCAAATTACGAACACATGTTGTAGGGAAAACTTTAACATCGCCTATCATGATATCAGAAATATTAATTTTCTTTAACTGCTGCTTTGATCCGATGATCAAAAATTCACTCTTAGCGTCATTAATTAAAAGCCGGTCATGCAACATCCATTGCCTGATGTCCCTGATGCAATTTTCCATTACAGTTACAGCAGCTTGACAAGATATATCGTCAGGTCTAAAAGATAGATACAGCTGAGTGTCATCGGCATAACAATGAACATCAGGCAGATGATGCTCAATGATGTCAAACAATTTAGAGGCGTAGACAATGAATAAAAATGGTCCTAAGCAGGATCCCTGAGGAACACCACAGTTGATATTAAACTTGTCTGATAAGGTACCTTGAATGGATACGCGTTGGCTTCTATCTGACAAATAAGACGAAAACCAATCGAGGGCCTTGCCAGTGACTCCAAATTTAGACTGCAGACGTTTCAATAAAATGACGTGATCAACAGTATCGAATGCTGCACTCAGGTCTAAAAGAATAAGCAGAATAACATGTTGGGAATTCATCCTCATCAGTAAATCATTTTTAACCTTTATAAGCGCCGTCTCTGTACTGTGATGCTTCCGGTATAAGATGATTGGAAAACCGGAAACATGGAATGTTTTGACATGTGACAATAAAGTTGGTCACAAGCGGCCCTCTCAGTTAATTTAGAAATAAATTGTAAATTACTGATTGGCCGGTAGTTTTCTAATTTCATATCGAGATTGGTTTTTTTTAATAAAGGGCAAATTAAAGCTTCTTTCCAGTCAGTAGGAAATGTGCCAGATACTAAAGATGAGTTTATAATTTTGGTAAGTACTGGAAGCAAAACATCAAGGCACTCACCCACAAGGTTAGTAGGCATAGGATCCAGAGCGCATGATCCCTTAGAAGAATTGACAACAAGCTGTTTTACCTGTGACTCTGTTAATGGTATGAAACTATCAAACAAGATACCACTGGACAATGTTTCAGATGTAAAAGAGAACGTTCTGCCAACAGAGGTTGAAACTTCTAAGTCATCAAGTTTAGCATGAATATTAGATATTTTCTTTACAAAAAAGCTACCCATATCATTAGCAAGGGTCATTTTATCTTTAAAAGGTGGAAAGAGGACGTCATTACTATGCCCAAGCAGCTTTTTAGATGCTCTAAATAATTTCCTCTGGTCGGAACTATTACTTTCGATAAAGTCTTTGTAGAAATTGCAGCGAGCTTTGTTAAGAAGAAAGGTTACCTTATTTCTTATTAGCTTATATTCTGAAAGATCAGCGGCCATGTTAGTTCGTCGCCATTTCTTTTCTGCACGTCTCCTCATCCTCAAGGCAGAGTTGATTTCTTGATTAAACCAAGGTAGACGGGGCCTAGTGGTGACCATCTTGGACTTTAATGGGGCATGTGTGTTGAAGGTACCAGCTAGTGTAGTGTTGTAACAATTCGTAAGCTCCTCAAGACCTTGAGGAGTGTCCCTGCACAGCCTAGAAGAGACTAAGTCACTTTTCAAGCAATTAATGTCAATGGATTTAATATCCCTATAAACAATCTGTTTAGCAGGAAAAGAAGACTTGTTTTGTTGCAAGTTGCAAATAACAGAGAAATGATCAGAGAAAAGGTGGTGAGGTGTCGGGGTACTGTTAAGAACTATGTCCGATTTCCGGGTAATAACAAGATCTAGTATGTGACCCATCTCATGCGTAGGTTTGTTAACATGTTGCCGGAGACCCATGGATTCAAGAAGTGTTAAAAAACGTTTAGTGTTTGGATCGTCAGATATGTCAACATGAATGTTAAAATCTCCAGTTATTAAAATTGGTTCAGAAGATAAAATAATGGATTCTAAATAATCGGCAAATTCAGTGATAAACCGATTAACAGTACAAGGGTGGCTAACTGAGTATGGTGGCCTGTAAATGATTACAAGTCGTAATTTAAACGAATTAATTCCTACAGACCATTCTGAAAACTCAAATGAATCTAATTCATCTCCAGCAATTTTCTTGACATGAAAATTATCACGAAACAACAAAGCAGTGCCTCCCCCCACACGGTTTTTCCGGGGATGATCCAGTAATCTAAAACCAGGTGGAGTTGCTTCAACCTTGTGAGCAACATCTATATCTGTAAACCAAGTCTCTGTAAGGGCAAACAAATCAGCCTTACTATTAATAGCATAAGACACAAAATCGGCTGTTTTATTTTTAAGAGATCTGGTATTTAAGCAACAAAGTTTAAATAGATCATCAGAGGAATCGGCAGGATTTACAACAATGTGTTTAAGGACAGGAGTACGGTTACCCAAAGCTAACCTATTATGAACATAATCAAGCCGGTGACCAATGTGAACAGGAATTCTACACTTATAGTTACAATGACCCGCTCTACTACCCCTGAACCGAAAAATTCCATTCGCTTTCAGAATCGAAAACAATTCAGGCTGAATGGAGTGATAACAAGTCTTACGGATGTTAAAAAGATGACTACGGGAATACATTCTAGTTGTATTAGACATGGAAGGCGAATTTTCTGTATGCATAAAATGCAACTCGTCATTGCTAGTGCATCCAATACGAGGGCCTGGGTTAACAGAAATATCCATAAATATTGTTATATCATGTGGAGGGTCGTGACCAGGAATAACTAGAGTAGTTTGGCCATGTTTGGACCATTTGACTAATGGAACTTTTGAGAAATTAAATCCAGTACGGCACAGCTGTAATGTTACCCCATGACAGGGCGTGATTGGCACAACAAAATTAGTCAGACACATGTACTGATCTGAAGACACAAAATACTCATTTCTGACAGTCTCAGCATCAGCAAAGAATTGAACCCGTTGCGAGTTATGTATGATAACAACCAGATGTAAAAACACCAAAAGACGAACACGGGCACTAATGGCGCCAGCCATGGTGAACACACGTTACACAATAGTAAACTCGACCAGAGATAAAAAAACACATTAAAAAACATCAAAATAACAAGCAATTCGTATCGGATAAAACACCAAAATATATCACAAAGAAGCACATAAACCTTACCAAACACGTCAACAATAAATAAAAAGACGATGCCAAAAACTCAGCAAAGATAAAACGGATAAAATAAGCAAGCACTGGCAGAGAAAAATAGACAGTGGCAGCTACAGAACAGCGCCCTCAAATACTTCATTAGTCACTGATTTTGTAATTCCAATCGGTCAAGGCGGTTTTACAAACGCATATTTAAATGTCGAATGCGTACGTACATTGTAATTTGTAATCTAGGATAAAATGCGTTACATTTTGGAGAAATGCACTCTATTTGCAATCGTAAAGATACACGTTTGGTTTTTGAAAATTCCGCTTTATCAATTGCATTTTGGTTTGTAAAAATACACGTTCAACTTTGTATTAGTTTTTTCTGGCTATTTTAACACATTTTTCACTCCAATTCACCAACTCTAACATTCAATTTCGTCCAAGAAAACAAATTAACGCGCTTTTTCCAATTCGATTTAGTAATTTTTTATTCAATTTCAACGTTTTGTCACCCTTTTTAAACACCGGGTCGAGGATATCCGTCATTACAGATCAAATTCGTTTAAGCTGTTGACGAAAGGCAGCATTCAGAGATCGAATTCGTCTTATTAATCAATTTCAAACTTGTGCTCAATATTATTAGTCTGATGTTTGCTTGACTCAACATGGTTTAGAAACATTCCTCTGGTCTGTGCCACGGAGAAGGAGGCAAGGTCAACTTGGCCCAGAGAAGAAACCACGTGACGTATAGATGCAAGCTCCTTCGTGAATCTGAGTCCTTACATCCCAAAGGCCATCTGCACCCGAGACCTTGTCTGCCCGCCGTGTCAACATAGCTTCGCCTACATGTCATTGGTGGCTAAATATAGCTCCGGCAGGGGAGTATACCATACCACGCATTTGTTGCATTCAATTCACTGGCTTGCGTGCCGCGGATTGGGTCGATCACACTCAACCTTTTGATTTCCGTGTACATCCCCCATCAATTAAACCGGGACGTCGGCTGGCTTTGGAGGCAAAGCAAAACCTGCAACAGAATCAAGAGCATCCAGGCACTACATTGTGCTCGAAGGGCCAGGGACTGTTATAACGGTGGCTCTCACGCACCAGTTCGCGATGATGTTTGCGGCGTCCTCTTGACATGATTTGAGACTCTACTCCGTCTACCAAGATGGTTGTGTCTGTGTTTCTTTACCCTGTACTGTACGGCTTGGAGTTGTTCCTCGCCTCTGCTCTGATCACACAGATTGCAGTGTCTCTTGCCGCTGTGGTTGTCTCCACTGTGACAATTTACTTCTGCAGACAGCAAATGGTCTACTGGCACCAGGAGCGAGTGCTGAGGAAGCGAAGGAGATGGCAGAGCGATGTCAGCATCAAGACATATAAGAAACAGCGGCGCGGTGGTGACAACTCGGATTCCTCCGAGGGCGAATTGAGCGACCTGTCCTTGCTGCGCAGGCTACGGGAGGGTCTGCGGAGCAGGTCCCACGAGCACATCAAACAGAGAGCTGGTCGTGAGAGTGGGGAGAAGATGGTCCGAAAGTCACCCTCTCGGCCGTCGGAAGAGGCCAAGACGGACACCCAGGACTCCGGAAGGGTCCGACCTAAACTGACCAAGCAGGCAGGGGCGATGCACCGATCTCACTGGGTTGCCAAACCGCAGCAAAGCCAGCCGACCGTCCGCCGCAGGAGCTCGGAAAGTGACGCGGAGCTGAGGGCAGGTAGTTCTTCGACGGCGGAAATAGCCACAGGGGCAGTACCGGAGCGTCTCGTGCAGGAAGAGCCCAGTATCTCTGTGTCTACCCCAATCTTAGTGGGTCAGGCGGAAGGTTTGACGCTCAAGAGGTCGCGAGCCACAGCCAAGATGACCCTAAAAAAACACCCTCGCTTCTCTTCCTCTGACTCCTCCTCCTCGGTATCGCCAGCTTCGTCTTCTGAATCTGACGACCTCGTACATGGTAAGTCCAACCTAAAAGCTATCTTTACAGCTAACCCTTTGATGCGTCCGCGGTATATTCGAACCACCCCTTGATTGTGTAGGCTTAATTTCCAGGATCTCGTAATTACTCGTTGAACTTAATATCAGAATGCACCCCGAAACGTTCAAGATACCCGGTATGATTTGCAAATATTAAATCACAGTATCTAAGTTAAAATCACGCACTTTGAAATGAACATTAATTGTGGTTCATTTGTTTAGGGAAAGACCCCCCGAGGGAGGTGGAGTCTTCCCACCCCTTCCCATCCTACGACACTATTATAAATGATTTGGAAGCCAATTAAACCACATTGTGAACCATCTATATCATATAATCACAAAAAATGTTCATATTCATCGATGTAATAATTCATTCTATTTAGAGTATTTCTAAATGAGTGTAAATGCCAGTCACCTCAAGACAGGAACTGTACGAGAATGCTTGTGGCTTTCGGTTATTGGTGTGATTTCTACACAGTTCGGGCTATTTACGTTCTATTTCTGTCATTACAATATTATTTACATGAACGGATTATTACGAATACACATCCCGAACTGGCAAGAGTCAGGTAACTATTATTCGGTTCCATGTCAGGGATTATTAATATAGGGCATCTGTCTGGTCGTTGGGTTCCACATTAGAAACAGAAAAAACATGGAATGTATCGGACATTTTCCCATGTGTACACTGAATAACATAATAATAATAATAATAATAATAATTACCAATAACGTTCCCATTGAATTGTGTACAAAACATATCAACTTCTTACCCGCTTTCGTATTTGTTCCCCCAGCATGGTAAAGGTAAATGGGCGTATATACCTACATCCTTCCGTCATGATTATTCGAAGGCTCAGAAGTACATTAAAGCACTTTTAAAAAAAAACACCTTCATTCGAGCTCTCACAGTAGCCAAGTAGATAATGGATTAGGCAAGGTTATGGATCGTAAGATTGGGGTTTGAGTTCGGATGATGCTTATTTTTCAATGACTATTTTTGGACTCGATGTTTATTGTGGAGATGAGTTTAATTTAAGGGAAAGCAAGGGTTCGAGAACCTAATATCTTTAATTCAGTGTGGTCTAGATACGCCCACTTGTGATAACTGGCCTTAACCATGCTGGAAATAAAAGGCTGCCAAAGCCGCCTCGCCCTAGTTTACAGGAAAATGCTTTTCCGCCTACTAGCTTTGCAGGGTAAAAAGGCGGGCCTTCACCACACTCCGACTTTTTCTGCTTCGCAAGAGCAGCTTCTTTGTCCTATTTTCTTCCTTACGAAACGGTGGAACGAGGTAGGCTATCATTGTACTGAGTTGTTACAGCTGTGTACGTCCATGGGTCGTTCTATTTTCAACAACGTGCATGGTGGACTGCTGTGGCCCTGACGTCTGGAGCATTGAATTAGTAACTTGTAGGTATTATCTACGAACTTTAAAAGCTTCAGGTTGTGGGTTCGAGTCCGGCCTGGGACTATGGTGCGTGTGCCCTTGGGCAAGGCACTTTGTCACTCATTGCTTCTATCCACCTAGGAGTAAATGGGTACCTGTGAGGGCAGAGATGGTTTGTTGTGATTGATTTAGCTACTTTGCGCTAAAATTGCAGCATCGAGCTGTATACTCCCCAGGGAGCTGAGATGGTATTTGGAATGTTTCGTTGGCCCAATGATTAGGGATAATAATAATGTACAGCGCTTTGATCTTGTTAAAGGTGCCATATAAAAATATGTTATTATTATTTATGATTGTGCGTCTACTTTGCATATTCATGTTTGAGGTGGTCCGATTGGCATATGTATGCGTATAAGTACGTGTACATGTACAACTACATATATGAACCACTCGCGTATGAACAACTGGTGAACGAGGATATAGCGGGGATAATTAAGTAAATATACCAACATGAGTATATTTGCTTCTTTTTGTTTTGCAGATATTTGTAATACAAACTAAAACTGTGTAAAACGTTGACATTCCATATTCAGCATTTTTCGGTTTGTCTGTATTTTGCTCAAACAATTTGGTTCTGTTTTTGTTCTGTTCTGTTCAATTTGGTTCTGTACAATGGTTCTTTTTTAATAATAATAATAACAATAATTAATTTCTATTGCGCAGATTCCACATTAGTGTTCAAGTGCGCAGTACATGTATATATACATACACAATGTCGTACAAATTTATCCAGATACAATTAAAATTCACAAATGAAATTAAAATACCGGTACCTAAAGGCCCAGTCCCATTGCCAATGACGCATAAATCACGCATAAATCACGCATAAATCACGCATAAAATTGGTTTGTGCGTGATTGTTCGTGGAGAAATTGGTCATTTTCTGGGGTTGTGCGTGGTCAGAATCACCGATGAATCGCGTATAAACTGCGCATGTATCACTTACAATCACTGACAAAGAACATTCCACGCACAATAATAATTTTGGTAAGTGATTGTAAGTGGAACATACGTGGATTGTGCGTGTTTTGTAAGTGATATGTGCGTGTTCTGTAAGTGATTCGTCAGTGATGTGCGTGCTAGGAGCCAGTTCCTGACGCACAAGCACTGACGGAACACTGACAGAACACGGACATATCACGCACCTTCCACGTCCAAACTACGTACAAACTGCGCATAAACTGCGTATAATCGCGCACGTTGTGCGTGGAAATTTTTTTGAACCGTTCAAAACCGGCGATCGCGCACAAACCCGTCTCCGCGTACAATCACTTACAAAAACTGATGCTCCACGTGTGAAACACGTGGGATTTACGCACATCACTGACGAATCACGCACGAAGAAAATTTTATGCGCAATTCATGCGTAATTCGTGCGCAAGTGCAGTGGGACTGGGCCTTAAATAAACAATTAAATATACAAATATCCATTAAAATACACAATTATCCATTAAAATACACAGATACAATGCAAATGATAACATTTGATTACATTTTACAATTTGTCTGTAAAATTATAACAAATAATTGCAGTATACGTTAGTTATGTTTTTTGGCATTAAAACAAAATGTTATTTGGCAGTTTTTGTATGTTAAAATGAAAAATACATACGTCATAATTTGCAGAAATAATTTGTAAAAAGAAAGAATGTTTTTACAGTGTGGTTGAATTCAGGAAATGAACTCCGTGTTAATTCCTTTGAATAATGTTTCGTGCGCGCGACACCCTGTCATGCCTTTAGCAAAGTGTGTCCGGTAATTTATTGGGCTTGGCTACGCAGTTGTAATAATCACCGCCCTGGGTGCAGGTTAGAGCGTAAACATCCCTCGTCACACCACGGGCATCTCGACCAAAAGCCCTTGCTGGGGGGTGTTCCCTTGCGTCGCAAGGCTCCAACTGCTGCTACGTCATATTTGTAACCGATCTCTCCGTCTGGATTGTGGCACACACGCTGGGGGGTTAGCGCGGTGTCACGTCGGGCAGCCCGTGTGATGGTTGATGGTATACATGCACGCCAACCACGTCCAGCTAATGAAGTATTGGCAGTAGGGCACGCGCGGCCCATTTTGACGCGTGCCGTACTGTTACTTGATCGAGTGGGTCTTGGATGTGAAGATAGCGCGAACTCACTTTTAATATACACCATTTGCTTTCGAACATTTTCAGTTGTGTGTTCATAGATGATGGAAAACCAGGAAATTGAATGCTGTTTTTTTAGTCTGTTTCCTTGACTTCTTTTTAATTGAAACGGAGCCATTTATAGACGTCCGGGGAATTATCAGATTAGGAAACCAGACTAGCTGGCTGGCACCCATTCACGGATGTGTAACAGTATCACAACTAAAATGTGGAGTAACTAAATTGAATATTGTTTCTCTCAGTCAATTTTGGCATAAGAACAGCAAATTTAACCAATATATCCAGGAAGAAAGTACACAGGAGACGCGCTTACGGAGCCGGCGATCTATTACACAGAATCAAAATCAGCTCAGAAGGAAGATGATGTTATCAACCTAACAGCTGTTGTATCATTTTACTGGTGACGTGTATGAAGTCAAATGCACGCGTGACGTCTGCGTTGATCTTTCCGCGAGTGATAGCCCGTTAATTTGGGTGGCCTTGCTCTTTCCAGCAAAATAATAATAAGTTTCGTATATCGGACGAAAGGTAGGACCCCAGATACCGGGCCGGAAGAGAAAACAAACTGTCGTCTTAGAAACTGGGACCGTAAGAAGGCTGCGCGCGCATGTCTGTTTATAAGTTGGCGCAGCACTTTGTTTCGAGGTAATTTTTTGTTTCAGGTTTCGTAAAAATTCTTGACTCCCGCTATCACGTCATTGCCGTTATATGAGCCCTTAACATTCTACACTCGACCAAGTAAAAAGTCAAACTGCTACATCTCCGATAAATATCCGGCATATTGGAGCGCAATAATATTACAGAGTTGTTCACTAGATGACAAAAGCATGAAGTAGGACTATGTTACAAACACAATATTTGGCTTGATTGACCTTTGAACAAAAATATGGGTAGAATAACATGCAATTTAAGCCATTTTAAAAATTATAAAAATTGCTTGCTATTCTACTTTTTAAAGGGCAAATCTGCGATGACCCTATAGCCGAATATCATTTTCACTATGATTGTGTGACATATTTTATGTTTTTATAGGTTTTCCTATACACAATTTAAAACTGTTGGTTTTGTTTCAATCAATTTCATAAACAATTAACTTCTAAAATTACATCTTTTTCAAATACCATGTGTATTCATTTATTCGACAATTTTATGCGTCTATACAACTGGAAGAAATAAAGTTTCTACACACGCACATAAAAAAGTATATACTTTCGACTTTTATGTAAGACATGAGTATTATGTGGTAACAAGCATGTTGGCGGCCATTAAAGGTAAGATACACCATTTGCAGATATCGAACAAATGTACTACCGAAATATAAGGAGTACGGTACCTTACTTATTTGAAAGTAAATAATGATTGTAGACATCCAGCAAAAGAATTGCGCTAGATATCCTGTAATTGTTCCGAAAAAAAAGGAATTTTATAAAAACAAATTCACGATCGCCGGACGGCGATTGCAAAAAAAAAGAACAACATAAGAATCACTGCCTGAAGCAAGTTAAAAACGAACGCCGTTTTTCTTGCTTTTCTCAGCATCCATGATTGTAAAACTTCGGACAGGTCAGTTAAACGTTATTTACTATAAAATACAACCCCCCAAATCTACCCATTCATGATAATTCAAGCAATTACCAATGGTGTATCTACCTTTAAGGAAAACAAGTGATAACACCCACAAAGCTGCCACCGCTGCAATGCTATGAAATATTATCTAACTACAGGGGTGCATATATACCTTGCAAAAAATCACCATGAGCACTTTTCCCCTCATTTTATACTGACCAACCCCCAGGCTGATGACCTAAATAACAATGTTTTAGGTCAAATAAAGACTATGGTTAGGGTTTCCTGATCAGTTTTCCCGATTAGGTGGGCCGGGTTATACCACATATAGTGGGACAACGTTTTCTTTTGGTTGAGTGTATAGCCTATCTGTTTCATATACAATTTATTTTCCTTCTGATGAGAAGTAACATCTAGTGTGTTTTTTTAAAAGAAATGTAAGCACGCAATATCAAGGCACATTTATGTTAATGTACATGTAGTATACAGACGCCCCCCCCCCCCCCCTAAAAAAGGGAATAAACTTCCGCCGCACTGTGGCCAAATTGGTATAACGAAAAAAACCAACAATACCAAGAAAGGTTCTAGAGCTAAAACTACTTGACTAATCAGGATGTCTTGGTATCATTTTTCTTTTAGAAAGATTTTCCGTCTATAGTATCATAGGTATAGTTTTGTGCTTAGCAGGTCCATGAAATTTGACCTCTGGTAGTTTTTACTTTGGAAAGTGTACATGTGCTTGTCCGTTTTTGTGTGTGGAACACCCTGTATAACAAAAAGTATATAATGTGACAATAAAACAACTATAACAACCGGTTCAGTCACATGAACAATCTTTGATATATATTTTTTTTTAAGGGATCGTATACGTTTGGTAATTACTCCAAACATGTATGGTAATACAAATTTACTTGGTAAGAAGTATAGCAGCTTTGGATAGCATAATGCATTTTTAGAAACTTTTCACTTCGAAGTACTGCGGTTATGGAAAAAGATATCACTTTTTATCCCCAAGAATTTGAATCTGAAAAGCGTTACTGCAGTGACGTTTCTCAGACTGTGTATTCCAATGCAGATTGTTCTTCCTGCGTGGACATAACCGCTCCAGATTTTCGGCAATATCTAAAAATCGCTACCACCTTTTGAAATGAAATTTTCACAGGTTAGTTTTATGGTATATATCTATAACTATATAGGATTGAAACAAACAGTGGGTTCCAATTACCAAACGTATACGATCCCTTTAACTTTACTTCCAACGTCTACATTTTTGTTTATGCAGTTTTACGAGGGAGTGGGCAACACAACTTTATAACGTATTAATGGCTGCTGTGTAAATCCAAAACTATTCCAGGTATTTTCTCTTCGGCTGAGCGATTCAGGGATAATAATATATTTGACTTATAATCTGTCAGATTTTGAAGGATTTTCTCAAATACCAATAAAGTAGCACCGGGTGGCGTAACTACGGGGCGGGGAACCCCTTGTTTTTTGTAATGCTCTCTAACTTGGTAAATGAATAAAATTGGTTTGGTAAAAGCGTGTGATTTTTTCCTGGACGAAATAGAATGTGAGAGTTAGTGAATTTGAATAAAAAATGTTTCAAAATAGCCGGAAAAACGTATATTAAAATTGAGTGACTTTTTTTGTTAAGCTCTTATCTTCGAGTTTATCGTGTGATATTTTTTAATTTGGCATGAAATGTTTTTGTGTGTAAATGATTTGTATATATATTTTTGTCAAGTCGTTTAAATTGTAATTAAAATCAATGATGTATACCAAGCGATTTCAAACAACCCTGCAGATATATCACACCCTTTTATTTTGTATATTAAAAACAATAAAAACAATCGATGTAGACTATTGGCGACGTATTTTTAACTCAAATTAGTGTGGGGTTTCTAATTGGAGAAGCCCCGGCAACCTACATTTGTTTCGGGGGTGAAAGCAATACATTGATGGAAGTGTACTTATAAAAAAAAAAACCTCTTAATACATGTATGTATGGAGTGCGTGGCCTTGTGGTCTGGAGCATTGAATTCGCCGTCTTGGGGTTAATCTGCAGGTTGTGGGTTCGAGTCCGGCCTTGGACCATGGTACGTGTGCCCTTGGGCAAGGCACTTTGTCACTCATTGCTTCTCTCGATCCACCCAGGAGTCAATAGGTACCTGTGAGGGCGGAGAGGGTTGTACTAGCTGAAAAGACAGCATTGAGCTGTATACTCCCCTGGCCCAGGCAGCTGAGATGGTATCTGGAATGTCTCGTGGCTCCAATGAGCAGGGATAATGACAGTCACTTGAGTACTAGTAAATACGTGCGCTATATAAGAACTGCCTATTAAGATCTGAAAGGAATGCTCACCCTCCCACAGGACCGTTGCTGAAAGTCCAAATACATTGACGTCAAACGCTGAAACTAATTCGATTACATACACACTTGATGGCGTCGTCAATTTCGAAGAAGCTACACTTTTATTGCTTCAATTTCGATATTATTATTTTTTTGGAAGGCACAAGACAGTTAATACCTAGAGAGGAACATTTTTCAGCCAATTCAGAGAACAGTAACTATCACAAAAAAGAAATTGGACATGTCACATTGCTTTCACAAGGTCATAACACATCCGGCCCAAATTGTGATTGGAATCTATACCTCGCTCCTCGACAATACATTCCTGTTAAAGATGTTTTGTCCATTATACATGTGTCGCCTTGCCTGTCACTCATTTTGTCAGCTGTTTTCAGAGAAGTTGAGCCTGAAAGTTGACCCCTGGTGCCGCGCTTCCGGACCTCTCGAATAGGAGTTTTTTGTGTACATTAATTTCTTAAGAAAAGCATCCCCAGAAAACTCCTTTGTAAAATTGTTGCCAGCATCTCAATACATAAAAACTGAAAAAATGCATGACGTTAAAGAAAAATATCTTGCCAAAACTTGACCTTTCACTTTCGAAAATCTAAAATACATGTGGACTTGTGGAATCGAAGCACTCGTACAAAGATGAACATTCTTTGGCGGTCATTGGGTAACAATTTTAACTTAAAGGTTTGTTTTTTTTGACTAAAATGTTTTTTTTGGCACACCCTCTTTTAGAAAATAAACTTGAAAGACTCACTTTTATCCACAGGCAAATCTTAAATGACCCTTGATGATAATTGTTGAAAGAGTGTTCCGTACGATCCTGTATACATCTAGAATCTATCAGATGTAGGTAGGTAAATCTTCAGGTCGTTTTTATTTATTTCCGTTCTCACGCAAGTACGCGATGTGAAAACAAACGTGATCGAACACGGAGACCTAGAAACAAAGTAACTAGTAGTAGTCGTAAGTAAAGGTCGTAAGTAAAAGGTCGTACGTTTTTAATATAATTTCCAACGGTTTTTCCATCTTTTCTTTTTCTTATGGAATAATAACATTAAAACATGAATGTTTCTCGGGGGAGAGTACGCTTAGATATCATTTAGTCAAAAATTACAGATCCAGGAACAGATCCAGGGTCATCCTAGAGTATGAAATGCCCCTATATAGAACTTCTATTAGAAGGGTCACGGAGGAGGAAGCGCAAGCCCAAATGGCGCTCTTTCAGGCTTTTTGTCCCCCGTAAACAAAATGATAATTAGCTGGTGTATTTTTAGTGCTGACCGCTAAGCTATCTCTATCTTTCTCCGTGCTTCTTTGTTTTTGTCATGGTCGCAGCATCCAACAGACGGGACAAGTGTAGCATCTCCCTGGCTGATGTTGATAGAGGCCGGACTTCGCGCACGAGTGCCTGTCTGTTAGATGTTATATCAAGGGAATGGCGTCCTATTAATAGCTCGACCAGCCGTCTAAATCGGTCCACCTGGGAGCCTTCGTCTAAATATACTCATTCTAAAAGCAAGAAAACAAGCTGACCCCTACACGATGCGGCGACGTGAAATTCTGAGAATACCAAGAGAAGCGTGGAGGCACGATCTCATTATTTTTAACTCACTTAGGATAAATTTGGACTGCAGTCTCCCAAATTGGAATGGATTATTCAACGTCAACGCAGATGTCCAGAAGTCGTTTAGATACTCTGTGATCTATGGCTATTTCAAACATGGAAGAAGGAACGTGGACTGTGTAGGACTAGACTGGGCACTTCTCTGCAAGTTTTATTAATATTTGTCCCATATTCGCATTGTTGACTGAAATGATTTACTTAAACTGACCTGGAATGAAACAGGCATGATTCGTACATAAAGTTTTACACTTGTAAATAGTATTAATATTTATTTTTACATTCATATAGCACACATTCCTTGTAACGAAACTTTAATATCTTCTCTGAACACCGTTGCGTCCAGCCCAATAAGCCAGTTCAGCATTTAAAATACGCATGTGCACAACAACATCATTTGTTTATATCGGGATAAACGCGTCAGATAAATGTATACAAGGCTATGGGGGACGTGGCAAACAAAATCTGCATTCTGTAAATTATTGCGTGCAATCGAACACAAGTTTGGACACACATGACATTTGAAAACGCTTCGCTGCCCAAAGCGTTCGCAAAATGGTTTTCGCTTTTTGGATGTGGCACACTACAAAATAGATTTTAAAATTGAGTTGATAATTTTTTAGCATTGTATTTGTTTTGAGCTTTTAAATAAGACATCGTATACAATAAATCGGCCCACGGCGAAAATGTATTAATAATTCATTTCAAATGTTGAATAAGGAGCGCCCCGGGGGGGGGGGGGGGGGGGGGGGGGGGTGGGGGCTCGGGGGGGGGGGGGTGTGGGGGGGGGGGGGGGGGGGGGGGGGGGGGCTGGGGGGGGGGGGGGGGGGGGGGGGGGGGGGTGGGGGGGGGGGGGGGGGGGGGGGGGGGGGGGGGGGTGGGGGCTCGGGGGGGGGGGGGGGGGTGGGGGGGGGGGGGGGGGGGGATGACCAAAACAACCTTTAAAAACTCTAAAATGACCTGCCAATGCAAACTAAAAAATGTATTCGTTCGAGTACAATATGATCTTTCAAAAGTCGTCTGGAATAATGAAGCACGGGCCCACCAACTTTAAGGTGTAGTATTTAAGAAAATGTGTAGAATTTTGATTCATCATAAATTTGTGATATTCGTCTCATCGGGCGATCGGCGTTCAATTGAAAAGTCAAATTCGTGGTGTTTTTTTTAACATTAAATTTGACGAATTTAATGGCCAAAGCGTTAAAACAAATAGAAATTACTTTTTTTCTGAATCAATCGCCCCACTTAGTAAACGAATTTTACCAATTTCGGACGAAATCAGAATTATACTTTACCCTAAATGAAATCCATTGGTAGGCCTAACCCTTTATAATTGAAAATGAGCATTGAGCTCGGCGAAGTTTGATGTGAATTTGTGTGATATATGTGTTAAACTAACTGGGAAAACATACATCTTCTGTTAAATTTGTAATTTAAATGCTTTTGTTTAGACAGCTCCTATGAATGGAAACAAGCTAATTTTTAACTGATATTTTTTTTGCTACATGAAACTAAGCAAAACCAGCCTCAAGTCGAACGGTAGCACAAGAAGAAAAACTTCAAATCACTTTGAATTAACTAAAACCGTTTATTGTTCAATGTTAGTCCCCCATCATTATCGACAGATGGAGTTTCTCAAAATAGTCCAACCTCGCCTTTTTGTAATTTAGAAAGTTTGGTTGAACCATTTTTAGCTCCTTTTATTCGTCAATTATCTTTTAGTTTTCTTAATTTTTCCATTATCAACGAGGACACGATCTTCTCCTGCGATTACGACCTGAACGACCGCGGGTTCAGCGGGGCTCGCCCGTGGCTTAGGCCGGAAGCAATCGGTTAAGAATGCCGGTCAAGTCCATTGACATTCCTGGAGTGTTTGACCTAAAAGTGTTCAAGAACAGGCGAGGGAGTAATATCGACTGGGGAGGTATTTGCTGACAGTAATTGCTAGTTTTTACGTGTAATGTGCACCAATAAGGCCACGAATGGCCTGCCTTTCTGAGATAACCATCGGAATGTTTGCCGCAGTGATGCTGCTAAAGTATTCTGGCCTATTCATACTTGTGTATAATGATGTTGCGATATCTCGTCTCGGTGGTGTTTTTGTGTGAGCATGGGCCGTACTACGTTTGGTTGTGTGACAACTATAGGGACATTAATAACAAATTATAGACTCATAGTACCATCTTGGCAATAAAATAGTCTGTGCGGTGAACGAGTGGCTCTCGCAAAGTTAAACCAGATTTCCTAAAAATGTAAATCCATCTAACGTGCAGTAGGCCACTGTCTCATTGCATTTCGAAGAAGGATCGTACCAAATAAAGCCTAAAACCAGTGGCCGAAATGAAGTTTTCAAGAAGTAGTTAACGAGTCACATTACCGTTTAACGTTATTGGCGGCCTTCTAAACAGTAGGTTAATTGTTCAACATTGTTTGGTAATTATGTTGGTATCCATGAAAGGTGATTCCTCGTGATCCTAACTTTCCTGGAGAAAATAGTGTAAATCGAGTGGTGACTCCTAAAGTTCTATCGTTTTCAACCGGAAGATATAACAGTAAAGTAAGACGCAACATTTGAATGGCCTTTTTACCCCCAGGGGAACAAAATCAGTCACGTTCGCCGTAACAAAATATACACCCTGAAAGCACCGACAACGCAGTCCTCTTTCTCTGCACAGTACGTTGTGCTAAACTATGGCCATTGTACAATGTAGGCTTGCGCAAGTGCTCTTGCGATTTTCCCGATCAATGTTATACAAAGAATCCCGGTCTGGTTCCGGTCGCCATTTTCTTCATAATAATACCAGCTGTAATTGCTGCTTGTAAGTGAACCGTCTGGCAAACTATTTTTACCGCCAAAATTCCACTTATTAATTGAACACTTAATACAATTAATTGTTCAATTGTTTGAACATTCTGTTGGTATCCGTGGAAGATGATTTATCGTGATCCTAACTATCCCGGAGAGAATTGCATAAATCGAGTGGTGATTCTTAAAGGTATGATACACCATTGGTAATTGCTTGAATTATTACGAATGGGTAAATTTGAGGGGTTGTATTTTATAATAAATATCATGCCGAGAAAAGCACACAAAACAGCGTTTGTTTTCAACCGGCGTCGAGCAGTTATTCTTATGTTATCTTTGTTTTTTCGCGATCGCCGTCCGGCGATCGCAAATTTTTCTATATAAAATTCTATTTTCAGAATAATTACAGGATATCTAGCGCAATCATTTTGCTGGATACCTAGAATCATTATTTACTTTCAAGTGAGTAAGAAATTTCTTAATAATTCGGTAGTAAATATTTTCGATATCTGCAAATGGTGTATCCTATACCTTTAAAGTTCTATCATTTTTAACCGAAATATATAACACTACAGTCAAGTATATAAGGCGCAAAATATCAATGACCTTTTTACCCCCGAGGGAAACAAAATCAATCACGTTCCCCGTAACAAAATATACACCCTGGTATAGACTTCTCGTCAAACTATGACCTACGAATTCCAATGGATGGTGCTCGTGCCCTTTTTTATTTGGATGATACAATAATTTTATACTCTCTTATAGCTTTGCTCTCCTCACGGAGATGGAAAATGATGATATAATACTCGTATCAGCATACCGCGTGTCGGGGACACATTCTTGGTGTCGGTCCACGGGCGTGAGTCATGCACAGCTAGAGCGACCATCTAGCCAACGTAAAGGTCTGATGGGCCAATCGTAGTGGTATAGCTAGTCTGACATTGCGAGACTTGAACTTAAGCATTGAAAACGCAGTCCTCTCGTTGTGCTAAAATATTATATGGCCATTGTACATTGTAAACTTATTACAGAGGCTTGCACCAGTACTCTGGCGATCTTGCCCAATGAATGTTTCATCTAGTATACCAAGATTTCTGGTCTGGTTCTGGCCGCCGTCTTCTCCATAATGATACCAGCTGTAATGGCTGCTAGTACATGAACCGTACATAAACCGTCTGGCAAACTATTTTTACCCGCCCAAATTCCACTTATCAATTAAACACTTGTCGAACTGACTTCCGGAGTGGTTAAATATAGGCCCTATCGGGCATCTCGATTGTAAGGTTTGGATATATCGGAGCATTCCCGGTATAGGTATATATCCAAATACAAGCTGGCCTTGAACATAATTAATGGCACTGACGTACAACTTGACTTACGCCTGGCGGTACTAGTTGTTTTAACTGAAGGTACACACTAAGAAATAGAGGTGCATTTAGGGTGCAAACATTTTACCATAACAGCACCCCTAAATAGGGTACATAGTTGCACCTTAAAAGGTTAAAAGGGTGCAAATTTGCACCTGTAAGGGTGCAATGTGTTAGAGCTGAACTCTAATCGGTTCAATTGTGCACCCTTAGGGGTGCTGCTATTGTGTCAACCATAGGGTGCAAATTTGAACCTATTGTTCTTAGTGTGGGTATACGAGTTGTCCAAGGTACAAGTTGGTATAATGATGTCGATTCCCAAAGCAAAATTGCTCAGGTTCTGAACAATAGCGCTATTCGTCCAGAATGTTGTAAAGCAAATGTAAAGCTTTTCATAGACGCATGTTTTGCTGATTATATCCACACTTTTAAAAATGACTGCAGAGAGGGCTAGTGATCAAACTACAAATTATACTGTCAAATTTGACAAAGTACCATCATAAAAAACATCATGTACTTAAAGTGTCAACTACCGAAGAGCAAGAAAAAGAAAGTGAAAATGTTTATATATACAAATGCAAGCAAACGCCTAGAAAAAGCTATTTCTATTTGTGTATGTATTCGGCTCATTGGGCCGGATACATACAAACTAGCAATTACTTCTAAGCAGATTCACCGTGCAAAAGCAAAAGCTCATCAAGCAGAAGCAAAAGAAAAGCAATTGCTTAAAAACATGTAACCTTATGCTTTGCTTAACAGCTTTTAATTATAAGCTATACATATAGCAAATGCTTAGGTTATGAACAAAGAGCTATGTTTTATGCTTAATGACAAAAGCAAAAGCTTGTTGTTTTATGTATACGTTTATTTGCTAATTTGGGAATCATTAATTTTGCTTGCAAGAAAGAAGCTTTTGCTTGCTAACAATTTCTTGTATTTTTGTGTATAAACATTTTAGCAAAAGCCTAGATAACGCAATTTCTAGTTTGTGTGTATTCGGCCCATTGAATCCCTGTCATCTCCTATAGTCTTTCTCGGTTAGACGTGCAGTCAATTTTAAAGTAGTGGTTTGTTGTAAATCTGTGTTATTTGACACGAAACGCATTTTTTTATGATACTATGGTGCAATGACATGTATTAAAAAAAAATGTTTAAGTTTTGTTGGATCTAGATGATTTTAAATAATCTTGTATCTTTTGTGCCTGTGTTCTTTACCTGATTCGTCTTAATATTTGAAGTATAAAATATATTTGTTCTTAAAGGTCGGGGTTGGTTGTAAATTACATTGCTACTGTATCTGACACGTTTCGATATGTATTTTTATTTTAAGGTCGGGATGGTAGTACAGATCAGTACTATTTGATACCAAATGATACGTTTATTACTAAAGGTAAAAAGGATACACCATTTGTAGATATCAATTTGCTACCGAATTATTAAGAAATGCCTTACTTATTTGAAAGTAAATAATGATTGTAGGCATCCAGCAAAAGGATTGTGCTAGATATCCTGTAATTGTTCTAAACAATTGAATTTTATATAAACAAATTCGAAAAAACACCAAAACAACATAAGAGCCACTGCCTGACGCCGGTTGAAAACGAACGCCGTTTTTCTTGCTTTCCCTGGCATTCATGATTGTAAAACTTGTAATAGGTCAGTAATAAACGATATTTACAATAAAATAAAAAAAAAAAATCCACCCATTCCTGATAATTCAAACAATTACCAATGGTGTATTATACCTTTAATGATAAGTTGTAATGTCATGTAGTGTAACAAAAATAATTGTTTATACATTTTTGATGTTTTTTTTTTCAACAGTTAAAGATAATAATAATTAAGCATGGCTTTATATTTTTGTTTAATATAGTATTCTTGGACCGCAATTGAAATATGTTTAAAAACTTGTTTGCGTTATCTTTGCTCTTTCCACTGTATATGTATAGGAAACTTTTTATGTCACATTTGTATTTACTGTTCTAGATCATTTTAAATGTTGTTGTTAAATCTGTATCATTATTGTGAAAAATGCGAATAAATCAAACAAAATAAAATAATAAATAAATCAAATCAAATCAAATACAAAATCTCTCTAGTGATGCGATCCCCTGCCGTTCTGGTTTTATATCCCTGGGCCAATGGTCGCCAGGTGGCGCATTAACCCCTCTCGAGTCCATTTTTTTACAAAACAAGAGTTTCGTTTCCAGCCTGCAGCACAATGTTACGTTCCTGGACGGGGCTATGACGTATATCGCTCTGCTGGGTAGAAATCTGAGTCCTTCCCTAATATACTAATAATGACTCGCGTATAGTTCCTGTCACACGGAGGACGCGTACATGGTCTGATCAGAAACACCGGGATGCTTTGTGGATCCATTCACAGACTTAAACACCAACAAATTAACTTCAGCGATGACGGCAGTCGAACATTCAATTAAGGCTTATTCCAAGGAGCATAAGTATATACAGAGTATGCGCAGAAGGCAAGGTTTCAAGGTTTGCACGGTGAAGCGAGTAATACAAGTGCGTTTGCGATAACAGGATCTTCTGAACACATGATACCCACTGTTTTGCGCCTCGGCTTTAGCGTTTCCAGTTGGAAATATGTTGAACTCGTGAAAATTACGATATAAACGGACCAAGGTTTAGAATGTGCTGTAACTTCCACGGCGTGGACTTCTACATCTATACAGGATGCCACCTCCCCCCCACCCCCCACTCTCCCAAAAAGTAATAATAATAATATTAATCCAAAAATAATAACATCATAAAAAAAACCAGACAGAGCGTCCTTTCGCCGCACTGTGGCCAAATTGGTGTAACAGATGGGGGGGGGGGGGGGGGGGGGGGGTCTTTCTGGAGGAAAGTGATACCAAGACAGGGTCTGGAGCTAAAACTACTGGAACAAATTGGAATTGTTGGTACCATTTTTCTTCTACAACAAATCTTCATCCGTAGGTAGTTTTGGCTTTGAGTGGATGGAGGTGTGCTTGTCCGTTTTGTGTGGTTATCACCCTGTACAAGGAAGGGTGTTAAAGGGTTCCTAGTCATTTTAACACTTGTATTACCCCAAAACTCCTTATCAACGACACTTTAAATTCGTCCCGAAACATTGCCGAGTTCAATTTTTAATTTCAATTAAAACACGTTACCAATGTTGTTTTTTTTAAGGTGCCGTATAATTCAAAGTGGTAGCATTCTGATTCGTTCTAAATTCGTGAAATTTGTCTCATTGGGGCAATCGGCGTTGATTCAAAAATTTCTAACAGTAAACGTTTCAGATTAAACAGAATTACAGTTTTAAATTGACATAGAAAAATTGAGCTCGACAATGTTCGGGGACGAAATAAAAGTGTCGTCATAAGTTTTTTTGTGATATAAGTGTTAAAATACCTTGTAAAAACGTATAACGAAGAAAACACTTAGATAGGTGTATATGCTGGGCACCATATAGAACGGCCATTAAACAAATTGTTTGGAAGTTATGCGCACCGGAAATCACACCTCTGTTTAAGACATGTGTAGTGATGTACAACATGTTACTCGTGTCATAACTGTAAATTTAACAGTTAGCGTGTACCGAACGTCGAAGTCACATCCATAGCAGAGATCAAAATAGCTGGGATGCTTGGTCCAACCTCAAACATCTCAAGACGATTTCAAAGTCAACGTGACAATGCGCATACCGTTTGCGAGGCACTGTGAGGGCTGGCCCCCAGGCCGGGGTCTGCGATGACGTCAAGGAAAGATGCAAGTGATACGGGGCTGCCATGTTATCAGTGCCAAGTTGTTAAACGATCAGCGCTGTTATTCAGAAAATGTCTTAAGGTATTATTTTCCGTTGCAGAATGGAGAAGTATAGAAGCGCAACGAACAAAAAAATGACTGGGACGCGAACAGTGAACCCATGTCTTCAATGTCTGACCATGCCATGATATGGGGCCAATTTCATGGAGCTGCTAAGCACAAACAATTGGCTTAGCACAAACAAGTCTTGCTCAGTAAAAACAGGTTACCAGCCAAAACTCCACGTGCTTTTTATGCTAAGCAAAATCCAGCTGAATACCAGTCGCAAACCATTTTCATTATCGGAAAGTTGGTTTGTATAGAACCCTGTTTTTGCCAAGGAAGAATTTGTATACTAAGCATTTTTTCGGTGCTTAGCAGCTCCATGACATTGGCCCCTAGCGTCATTGGTATACAACTTTTACAAGTTTGGTATTCCATCTGCGCATGTGCACAATAGGGTTGGCAATTATTATTTTCTTGAGATAAACGCCGCAGATAAATACACACAAGGCTATTATGTGGGACGTGGTAACCGAATCTCAGTGCATTCTCTGCAATTGGTTTCCGTGCAGCCGGGACAGACGATAGAAACCTTTTTTTTGAACAACAGTTTAGATATACAAAGACCTGAAAACACTAAGTAGCATTTGTGGGGCGCTTCGTGCGTCTGGGTACATGTGCCTTTACTAAAAACTAGCACAGAAACTGACTGGAGTCATGAGATTTGAACCTGCCATATGTACCTACCAGCGGCGATATCGTGCGTACGGTGCCAATGTCTAAATCTTTGTTCGTGTGGTGCTCGTCATAAGCGCTGGATCCCTTTCTATATGGCATTTTTTTGACATGCGCCCTATAAATTCTGATTATTATACACAGTTTGGAAACACATCACACTGTGTGCTCGGGATGGATATTTTGTTTTGGCTGGAATTGAACTTCGTCACTCGACGTGCTTTTATTTAATGCAGCAGGTTAGGCAATTTTTTGGAAAAACACGCAGGTATAAAGAATAATGTTTCCCTGAGGGGCCCAGTGCTGAATTATTTTCAAGCTCAATTTCATTAAACAAGATGAGTGTACTTTCTCAAATGTATAAGGAATGTCTCAGCGGCTGAAAGAATACCACTTAACGTTTTGATTTGATTTTAAAGATCCATTAAACTTTCTAATGACCATCATGCCGTTATTTTTTGCCAACGAGCTACAATCCAACTTGAATTATTTGTCTGTATTATTATTTTCTGTAAATGCAATAGATGTAGACGTGAAGAAGAATTACTTAACCAGTTCGCGTCGAATGACGTGTATACACGCACATATCTGTCAGTGACAGGCTAGCAGCGAGCGAGGCCGGAAATATCACGGTGTGTTACCCACAGATGTCGGCCTGAACCCACCTCGGTCAATGTATAATTACCCGTTAATGGTTAAATTGTCTTTTTCATAAAAAATAATAAATTTCTAAAATTGATTTTTTGTTTCGCCTGTAGGTGAATTGGGCGAAAGGACCGATTCCCACGCAGACATCACTACTGTCTCAACGAGGCGAGTGCCTTCCATCCAAGTTGAGCCTATCGTCGAGGAGAGAATCATTCCGATAGGCCCCTACGCTTTCTCTAAACGTCCTTCGACCAGGACGGACGAGTCGACGAGGAAGGAGATCTCCAGGCTGGAGTTCTCTTTCGTGGTGGCTGGGTCGCACTCCGACCAACAGCACCAAGGACAAGAAGGGGCTAGTCATACAACCGCCACCTATTATGTTGGTGTACCACAGTCATCAGCTAGATCCGCTGCCATGAACATCGATCGAGTACAGAACGAGCCTGAAATCTTTAGCGTGCCGTCAATATATACCAGTGAGGTTCCAGAAGGCGAGGGACTGGCGACGGAGGAGACCAGATCTGCTGAGCAAACGGACCCACAGCTAAATCGTCTAGGTAGTCTCGGTGTCCCTCCTGTCATCGCGGGAGAGGAGGCATACCCCGAGGGGGCCGAAGCCTCCACCGATGACTATCAATCCGACTTCGTTTGGGTCAGTGAACTCGCTGTGGGTAGCAGCTCCGAGAGACCGTTGATTCTAGCGCCCGGTAAAGTTGTGAGTAAGGCAGTCGAGGCAGACGACTTTGGTGCACGTTCTTCACTCGTTGAAATGTCATACCAGATTCCCGCACTGCCGTTTCTCGATTCTCAAGGCAAACCAATGTACAGTTTGGATGTGCCTTCCATAATTACCGGCGAGCTGTGCTTTCCATCAACCGTGCCAACTGGTTCCGATGGACAAAGAGTTGAAGAAGACCAAACCAATAATGGACAAAATGTTTCCGCAAGGAAAATCATAAAAATCAGACCAAAGAGTCTCGACATCCCTCCTATAATGCCCGCTCCGTACTCGATAAATTCACTGAGTGCACCGACCTCTCCTCCTTCAAGCTCTTGCCACGGAGTCAAACGGAAGCACAGCGCTGCCAAGTCGATTCTGAAGAGAAGCGGGAGCATGGAGAGGCCGGGCCGCAAGAAATCAGTATCGTTTTCCCCCGAGGTGTCTCCTCGAGAGTTTGAGGTGGAGAGATGTTTAGACGTCGATCGCGAGCGCCTCAATGCGCCCAAAAGACCTCGAGTCTTCCGCCACTTCAGCATGGACATTCCGGACGCAAGGCTCGCATGCCAGGAGGACATTTCATTGTCCACCTCTCATCAGGCCTGGTCACATGGGGACGAAGACGACAGTGACCACCCTCCCGTATTTTCCCCCGCCGCTGTGGAGGCAGGTAACACTTTCTTGAGGGCGGAAGGTTGGGTCCACCCTTCTCCCCTAGAGCCTATGCAAATAGAGGGATCAGACGCAAGAATGACCTTTGTACCCATTACGGCGCTGGAGTCTGACGAGGGCGGCAGAAAAAGCGCCAAGGAGCGTTTTCTCGAGGCAGGAGGCGCCAAAGCTGTTTTATCGGTGCTTTGTACACAGGACTCAAGCGACTCTAACGGCAGCAAGTTCACCTCGACAACTGCTGCCGAATCTGGCAACGATACCCCGACAAACGACGGATCGGAAGAGGATTCAATGGAAACCATGCCAGATATAGATCAACCACCGCTGTTGTCCGTTGACGCCGACACCGACCCTTTGAATGACGACAGCACAGTCCCACTAGAAAATCTAGCAGATACAGACCAGCAGGACAACAAAGGCATCAAGTCACGCTTCTTAGAGTACAAGGAAGACAGTGCCGATATCCACACGTCAATATTATTTGTGCAGACAGTTCGCAGTTCCGTCGAGTCCGACTCGTCGGATGAGCAAGACAGGTCACCCGGGCAGCCACAGCAGACAACAGGTGACGTCAAGCAGGAAGGAATAGATGAAGAAGCGGGAGACCAAACGAGTGCCAAGAGTCGCTTTTTACAGTCCTGTCAGGGTGTTGATGGCGATTGTGAAGTGCAGAATGGCTCCCGTTTCGTCGTCTCGGTAGTCCGACCCTTTAGCACAGGTTGCCACAGACAGGATTCCCCTCCACAGGGTAAGATTGCATTTGAAACTTTCGTCTCGAGTCACTCAACTTGTGCAATATGGCACTGGTAACCCTTTCGGGTGAACCACCCATTGGTATTTGCTTGTGCCCACCGCCCATACTGAGCGCTGGGAACCGCTGCTGCGCGCTTCACGTATACCTGTATTCACGACATTCTGTGTATACCATGACCATTCGAATTGTATGCAGAACAGCTAAGCGGCAGAATTGGTGACCTTTAGTAATTTATGGGCGGTGGACACAAGCAAATCTTTGGGTTTTTCCGCCCTTAGTTTTTTAATTGTTCATTGTGTACATTATTCTCGGCTAGTTTGCAAATGATGCAACGAAAGGCACAACGCCTGCATTGGCTTTAAACAGTGGTATTATATTTCGTTTGTTGTTGATTTTTGCCAATGCAAGTTTCGATTTTATGAAAACCAAAATCAGTGGGATTTATTTTGTTAACGTTGTTTACCTTACAACACTTGACTCTCGAAAACACTCGAACATCGCGAACGTTAACGATAATACCAGACCGTCAATAAAACCTATTCGGAAAACTTCGGACATTTTCAGAAAAAGGCAGCATTCCCCCTTTTTTGTCACGTGACAATGGAGGCTACCAGACTTAATAATTAATCAGAAATAGTCAGAATGTTCATCACGTCATCATTAAAATCAACAGTTGACAGTCAACATTTTTAGAATTTTTTTTTCTTTTTCTGGCTATCAAAATAAAACATAATTATAATTCCCCAACTCTCACATATATACGGACCGAGAAACCAATTTAGTCATTTACCATTCAATTTCAACGTTTGGTCACTCTATTTAAACACCTCCTTAAAGGATACCACGAGGTGCAAGGTACGTAGAAATCAGTGCCCAGCAAAATGATGTTTGTTATTGAAAATGTCAGGGATGTAGCCAAGTCCATCACAAGTCCTCCAGTTCCATTTCAAATCACAAGCTTTTCAAATGAGCTTTGACAAAGGCATTCCTTTGTCACTGGTCAACCAGTTACTTATGACTGGACTTGTGACTGGACTTGTGAAAGGACTTGTGCAAGGTCTTGTAGGGACTCGAATACAACTCTGGAAAATGTGCATTGAATGTGCAGACAGTGAAAGTAGAACTAAACTTGTTATTTGCTTCTTTGTGTTTTGTTTACTCAAGGAGATTGCGGGGAAAGCAAAGACACGGCCGATACGAGGCAAGTATGGAACCGGGAAGTTCCAGATGGAAGCAACGGTATGACTTGAATCTTCCTCTTTGTGTTTTGTCTCAATTTTGATCGAAGTAATTCCAGTTCTGATTTAAAAAAAATCCGCGCAGTCGTCATGTTAGAAGCATATAATCATAACAAAGAACGAAATGCCTTTGGGTTTAAATAGTGGGGCACATAGGTTAAATATTTGGGGGTATTGTACCTTTGATGATACAAGCATGACATTTGGCACACAGTCAGAGTACGCCATACAAAAATATAATTAGGGCTATAGGCCATCGCAGAGTTGTCCTTCGAAAAAATATAGGTAATAACAAGCAGTTTTCAAACTGTTTAAAATGGCGACCGCTACTTGTTATTTGACCTATATTTCTTCAAAGAACAAATCAATCTGCGATAGCCCTATAGCTCAATATCTTTATAATGGCATACTCTGAATGTGTGACAAATTTCAGTTTGTATCGTTAAAGGCACACTCGCATCTATCTGTCGTACTAAAATTGTACGTTTTTTTCCAGAAAAAATGACGGCAGTAGGGTAGGTTTTCAACACGCGTTTACCAAACCAATTTAGTACATTTTACCATTCAATCTCAACGTTTGGTCACTCTAATTAAACATTGGCTCGCGAATATTCGTCATCACAGATCAAATTTGCCGAAAGGCTGCATTCAGAGATCGAATTCGTCCGATAAAATCAATTTCAAACTTCAATAAAATAATTAGTCTAATAAGACTAATTTACTGTGCCTAAATTTGAAATTGATTGATATAAAACGAAACCGATCTTTGAAAGCTAACTTTCGGCGACAACTTAGACGAATATGATATGTAGTGAATATATGGTAAATTACTAAATTAGTTTGGTAAAAGCGTGTGATTTTTTTTCTCGTACGAAATTGAATGCGAGTGTCAATTTGAATGAAAAATATAAGTAACACAATTTATTTAAAAAAACACCAAAAAGGCCATATACACCTACAACTTTAAACTTGACCTTGGTGGTATTTGTCTTTAATACTTACAGCCAACACGTGGCGCAATCTGCTAGAACAAGAGATGACGGACATTGGGTTATACGAGACGACAAACAAGTCAACGGGTGAAAACAAACGGGAGGCTGTTTCGGAATGTCCAAGCGATTTACCGGCCTTGCGACACAGCAGAGACAGTCCACCAGATACCTCTCCCGAGTCAGACATCGATACTACAGCGACTAGGGCGCAGTCAGGTCATCGGAGTGACTCTTCTTATTCGGGTAAACATGGAGGAAGAAAAATAGACACAAATTCTTGTGTCACTGTGTTTTCCTTCCTCCATACCGGCAAACTGGGTTCATATCTTTTCTATATTCTGCAGGTTGTGGGTTCGAGTCCAGCCTGGGGTTATGGTGTTTGTGTCATTGGGCAAGGCAATTTGTCACTTCTCTCCCCACCAAAGGGGTAAATGGGTATAGATCGTTATTGTGATTGATTTGTCCTGTGATGACATTTCTGCATCGAGCTGTATACTCCTCAGGGAGCTGAGATGATATTTGTAATGCTTAATTTTACCCAATGACCAGGGGTAATAATAGCGTTAAAGCGCTTTGATCAACAAAATGTTAATCCGTTATTATTATGTTGAACTCGATAGGTATTTAAATTAAAATCAAGTGGCTTTCTACAGAAACTGACCAAAAAGGGGGATTCTACCAAATAACAATTAATGTGCCCTTCCCATGCTGAAAAATGCTCTCCTATTGGCAAACAGTGTTGACCCTGTAATTCTAAACCCTAATATTCCATGCGTAAGGAATTGTCATGACGTCAACCCAGAAAATCGGATTGGCTGACACCAGTGTTAAAACAAATAACGATTTTTGTCTATGTTCGTCAAAGCGTTTTGCGACGTAAGATCGTCTTAGCTGGCTGTAGCAAAGACGACGAGTCCAGTTCGTTCCGGGATTATTTGACATTGATCGGACAAAGGCAATGGGTTGTTTTTCACCAACCTTGATCTTAAACGGGTTCGGGCCAGCATCTGTGGGTAGCACAGCCTGATATTTCTGGCCTCGCTCATTGCGAGCTGGTCGCTGACAAAAGTTTCCGGCCTTGCTCGTGATGTGTATATTCGTAAACCGTTTTAATTCCAGAAGAGAAACAACATTTGCGTGTATACACGTCCACCGACGCGAACTGGTCACGTCGAACCCTTTAAATTAATCTCAGGTAATCTTCAGTGGCCTCCACTGAAGATAGCTGCTTTGGGCTGAGTAAAAATCTAGTGACAATAGTCGTCGTTAAAGGATACTTGGTAGACAGCATTTTGTTCCCTAATTCGGCAAACCACCATTCCTTTTGTACAAGTGAATGGGGTCCGCCCTGTGCCCCCCAGTCCCTGTGTTCCCTAAACCCATATGTTCCCCAATCCTTAGGATTAGGTTATAATTAGGGATAGGGTGAATATAAGGATTGTGGAACATAGGGATTGTGGATAATATATATGGAATGCACCCAAATAGAATCACCCTGAAACACCCCTCAAGAGCTTTGAACAGTTCTTTTATTTTATATAAGTGGTTACTTTACAACCACATGTGTACCTATAGGGGAGACACTTTAGCATATATTTTGTTTTTATTAAAGAGACAAGTGCAATTAGGTAAAACATTTCAATGTCTTCCTAACGCCCGGCAGCTCCTATTTAGAGGCAAAACTTTAGTATCGCAAATTAGCTAGATTGATTGATTGGTCTTAGTCAAAAACAAATATACCAACATTCGTTGGGGTGGATTATGGGGAAATTGGGGTTAGGGGTCAGGAAAGTTGGACAAAGTTTGTGCACAATTAGGCGGGAATGTCGCCAAAGGGTACCATTGTCGGTAGTTCTTACAGGTCTATTGTGTATATTGTTTAATTAGCTGGAGCGTCTTTGCAGCACTCGCCAGTTTACAGTGACAATGCAGCCGTGGTCATAGATAACGGATCTGAAACGCTCAAAGCAGGCTTTAGTGGAGACTGTGAGCCCAGATTCACAATACCTTCAGCTGTGGGAAGATACCCTACAGACAGAGTACCAGACTCTGGCAGAACGACTTACATTGGCCACGAGGCAACTGGATTGGCGAGCTTACTGTCCACCGACTTCCCTTCGTCGGGTGAGTCTTTCGATAAAACTTTAGCGTTGATATAAACACTTCGACTCAGCTGATGTTTGTATATACATCTGGTTCGTAATGTGTTTACGGTCGTAACTGTTCAACGGCTGAACTTCATTGAACTGTTTGACCCTGCTATTTTATGCACATAAACTTGCAATGAGATGTGCACTACGTGATCGAAGTATACCAGTCCATAAAGTGTGTAATAGCACACCTTTGTACAAAATATGCCAGGGGAGTATCGTGATCCGTGACAGACGCCGCCACGTTTCGTTTTGACAATCTTAAGAGGGCGCTGTAACCAATCAATACTGTTGAGTATTGGGCCGTTTTTTGCAAACCCTAGACGCTGAGGCTCCGTTTCCGGCCAAATCACCAATGCCAAACTACATGACGGAAACCAAAGGCGGAGCTGACGTTTGGAAAACGGCCAATAATCAAAGCCAGAGTTGTATTCAAATCCCTAACAAGTCATTTTACATGTCAATCACAAGTCTTTTCATAAAGCCATTCACAACTAAACGGATGAACATTGACAAGGGAATGCTTTTTACTTAATATTCGCAAATTGGCCAGGATAACCCACAAAAGTTTTTTCTACATTCTTCCCAGTGGGGGGTCTCTTTGGTAGAATATGTAGAAGGAATTAGAGTTTTAGTGGCGAGAGGAAAACTCCAGAGTGATATTCCTGTGAAAAACCCACGGGATCAGGAAGGGACTGAAAACCTAATCCACATATTGGCCTAGATGATGAACTAGACTACATCATTGTCCTAATTAGCGGATAATATTTGTACTAGTGCACGAGAACATGTTTGTTCCTATGCGTACATATTTTATACAAACTCAGCACCAACAGCTTTGACTTGAAAAAGCTGTTCGTTTTTTTAGAGCTTACATAACTTTGATGAAATTGGATTCTTTGCATGCAAGTTTTTCATGCTTGTACGTTGAGCAAAAGAAACCGAACATTTGGACCAATTTCATAAAACATGTAAGCAGACAAATTTGCTCAGCATAAACATTCTTCTTTCGCAAAATATGTTTACAAATCAAATTTTCAGGTGATGTATATTGTTTGTGGCTGGTCTTTAGCTGGTTTTTGCTTAACATATAAAGCACATGGAGTTATGGCTAGTAACCTGTTTTTACTGAGCAAGACACTTTTGTGCTAATCAAATTTGTGTGCTTACGTGTTTTATGAAATTGACCATAACCACGACAGACAGACAGACATAAGTGAGTGGGAACAGTATAAGGGCACTGGGCAGTGACTACCAAACTCTAAATAATAAATCTTCCCTCGAAGACATATTTGAACCATTCCGGTCTCGGAACCCTACAAGCATTTTGATCATGCCCATCACATTTGAAATTACCTTAACATAAAACCCTTTAATCTGACACTGTTGTCTCTGTAGAAGGTGTGATTCACAACTGGGAGGATCTGGAGCTAATCTGGGATCATGTATACACGTCGCTACTGAATGTTGCACCCGAGGAACATGCCGTACTCGTCAGCGAGTATGCGTCCACTGCCAAGAATCAACGAGAGAAGTGTGTAGAGGTAATGGTGATGACGTACAGACAGAGAACCACAAACAGAGTTCCAATACATTATGGTAACAAAAACGCAAACTCGTACTCACACTATTCAGCGACCTACACCTTTTGTATCTGGATAGGAAACTTTGTTGAAAGGAAAATGATACCACGAACTATCGATTCGGCTCAGTATAGTTTTGATTCCAGCATCATTTTGTAAACCAATGCTAGGGGTTATTTGGTATTAGATGTTCACTCTGTGCAATAATCCTAATAAGAGCCCATAACTTTGGTTCACAAAAAAGGCGCTGGAATCAAAACTACTGGATTAAATTGGGAGTCCATTGTATCATTTTTCTTCCAAAAAACTTTCCTATCCATAAATTGGTATCAATAGTTTACGTCTCTGAATAATAATAATAATAATAATAATATATTTGATTTATATAGCGCTTTTCACACCCGAAGGGCATCTCAAAGCGCTTCCAACATTATTACCCCTGGTCACTGGGCCATTTTCAATCCCTAAACCACCTCAGCTCCCTGGGGAGTATACAGCCTGTGCTGCAATATATGCGCTACTAGGCTAAATCAATCACAATAACCATCTCTGCCCTCACAGGTTGCGTTTTTTGAGCACCCTGTATACTGTATAGGTTTCATCTTATTCTGTAGTATCCCTAGTAAAATGCACATACATTATATTAACACATCGGGTATGGGAAGAGTACAACTTGAACACTATTTTGAGTCAAACACATAAGCCTATAGCAAGTTATGAACACCTGTTTTAAATGAAATGGCAAAATCCATAACTTATACGAAGGGATGAAATGATTTGATGTATGTAATTAGTTTATAACATTTTTCGCCAGAAGTCTTGACTAAATACTATACAGTTTGTAAAAAAAAAACATTTTCACGGGTTGTTTTTTTTCCATTCAAATTCACCTACTATAACATTCAATTTCCCCGACTCTTATATTTAATTTCAAACTAAGTAAATTAGTCTGGTGTGTGATTTAGTCAAGCACACATCAGACTAATCTATTTAACATAAGTTTAAAATTGATTGATATAAGACGAATTAAATACCTGAATGCTGCCTTTCGGCAACATAATTTGATCTGTACAGACGAATATTCTCGAGCCAATGTTTAAATAGAGTGACCAAACGTTGAAATTGAACGACACATGACTACATTGGTTTGGGAAAAGCGTGTGATTTTTTGAGTCGGACGAAAATTAAATGTGAGAGTTGATGGATTTGATTGAAAAATGTTTTAAAATAGCCGGAAAAACTTATATATTTTTTTAATTAAATACAAATTGTGAGTGTTTTATCGGTATTTGATTAGATTCGAACTGTACTTTCTCTACCTATAGTTTGCAAGTTCGATCCGACTGGAATCGTTTTTTGAAGTTTTTGGAGGACGTCTTTTTCAATCAATCCTGAATGACTTTTAGTTATTAGATGAATTTCCTTTTGAACACCCAGAATGTAATTATACAAATCTTGCATTTTCTTTCTGGTTTCTAAGATATTATTTGAGAGATTTCAAGTGCCTTCGCTGTGCCTTGTCAACCAAGGTGCCTTAGCCCTTTACGGCCAGGGGAACACGTCAGGTATGGTGCTGAGCAGTGGGGGCGGACTAACAGAAGTGGTACCGGTGTTAGATGGTTACACCGTGCACACTGCCGTCACAACGGTAAGTCAACAAGGCACGGTGCTATGATCTCTGTGCACCAACAACAGAGGTAGCTTTTTACACTAGGAAATAGATGCATGATGTGATTTTGCATTCAAAACGGGCACGCTCTTAAGCAGGATGTGATTTTGAACTGAGAGGGTGAATTTAGAGCATTTGGATGTGATTTTGGAAATCTTTTGTTGAAATCACATTCTGCTAAGGTGTCCGCTTTGAATGCAAAATCACATTATGCCTTTCCTATAAAGTTCGGCATGCACGTCGCAGACGGCGGCTCTGTAAGCGCTTGGGTTGTTGTTTTTGTTGTTGTTCTTCTTGTTCTAGTCCAAATTCGACACCCGGGAACTTTTCAATAAGATCCTAAAGAGATCAACCAAAATGACAACCAAAGCCGCAAGGTTCCGCGTAACCAAAGCCGAATGACGATGTCGTTTTGGCTGTAGTGGATAGGTGCCTTCAGAACATTATGACGCCAGATAATGTCTTTTGCGGTATTGTCGTGCATTTGAAATAGGCCAATACACAACGACGCGGCTCCTCCACGAATTCGTGCCTGTTCACCTAACAACGAAACACCCACATGGGATGCATAGCGTTTTGGTTCTGAATGATAGAGGCGGCAATCAGTCTCTTCACCAAAGTCAATTGCAGTCGGGCAATATGGCGTTGATCAATATAGTGACTGGTAAGCAACCAAATTGACAACCCTAACTCTAGCCACACTAGTGGGGCTACCCTAACCTTTATCCCTAACCGTTTTGGTTGCATTCTTGACAATTGGTGATTTTGAATAACAACATTTTATAAAATAGCCGGGAAAACATATAGTACTTGCGTAGATCCCTGTAAGAGATTTTCAGTAAGTAAACCAATTTTTTTTATTCAAATTCACAAACATGCCTTTTGCCTGGGAAAATTTACACGCTTTTACTAATTCAATTTAGTCATTTATCATTTAATTGCAAAGTTTGGTCACTCCATTTAAACATTGGATCGAGAATATTTGTCTTTACATATAAAATTCGTCTAAGCTGTTGCTTAGACAAAATTGATCTGTAATGACAAATATTTTTGACCTGGTGTTTAAAAAGGGTGACCAAAACGTTCAAATTTAATGATAACTGACTAAGTTGCACTTTGCATGGTTTGGTAAAAGCGTGTGACATTTTTCTTCAGACGAAATTGAAAATGAGAGTTTGTGAATTTAAATTTTAAATGTTTTAAAATAGCCGAGAAAGCCCATACGTGATAGGAAAGTACAAAGGGACACTAAACATGTCAAACTTTTGGACCCCTTTCTTTCTGGACAGACTCATTGTATGGAAATGTGTCATTTTAATAATAGAAACACGACTTTTATTTTCGTTGCATTAGCTGAAATGTGCCGGTAGCCAGGTCACCCGCCATCTTGGCTGTTTGCTCCAATCAGATAGTGCCTTCGACATGACTTCATCCTCTAAACTGGCAATCCTCAGAGACATCAAAGAAACTATGGCATATGTTAGCATGGGTAAGGCATCTAGTACGACAGATAGGTGATGGGATTGTGCCTTTGGTGATACAAACATGGAATTTGGCAAACATCCATTCATTAGTCAGAGTATGTCATTAAAACAATATTTGGCTATAGGGCCATCTGAGATTTGTTCTTTGCAAACAATATAGATAGAATAACAAGCAATGGCAGCCGTAGAGATAGTGGTTGTGAACAACCACAGAGCTGTTCCCGAAATGTTTTTGACTGTCATTACACAGTAGAGAATGGTTTAATGAATTATACACAAATAATGTCAAAACAGTTACTGTAGATGATTGTATCTGTTATGCATCCTGATCAAGGTTCCTACCAACTTGCAATCAAATCAGACTCACAGTTCAATAGTTATAGTTATTACAGAGATCTAATGTGCTTCAAGAAGCACATATCAACATAAATAGTTTGTGTGAACCGACTCAGACTGACCACTAGGTGACCATTGGCAAAATTCTGACCCAACTGACCATTAAGTGTACATTGGCCAAATTCATTGGATCAAGACTTTGAGAAAAGCATTTCGTAGTTTAAAAAAATGACCCTTGCTGACAATTAGGTGACCCAATGGTCACCTAATGGTCAGCAAGCGTCATTTTTTGACCCAACTGATCATTAGGTGTCCGTTGACTAAATTAATTTGATCAAGAATGTGTTAGAAGAAGTATTTCTTAATTTTAAAGAAAAATGACCCTGCTGACCATTAGGTGACCATTGGCTGAAATATGTTTAAACCCTATACGAGGGTTGGTCCAAAGATACAACTGACCAAGGTTTACATTATTCGAATCAAGACTTTGGGAGAAAAAGCGTTTTGTAACTGTGAAGAAAATTACGCCTACTGACCTTTTGGGGGACCACTGGCCAAATTTTGTGAACACACTTGATGAGGATTGGCCCAGAGAATACTGACGAAGTTTGAACAAGATTGAACTTATACTAGAGCCAAATAGTATTATGGCCAAATGTATTGCTTGAAGAAAACGTGTACAAATCCTAGGAAAAAAAATAAACCTTTAATGTGACGTCACACGACCCAAAACGAGGACCATCTGTGGTTGATGGTCTCCATGGTTGGATTAACCAAAATGCCAAAGTCCTCTGGTGGGACAAAACAAAAACAAGAGCTAATGATCGAGTGTCATACTAACCTGTATACAGTTAAATGCATTTGTCTGTTTTAATATTCCTGTAGACTACGAGCGAGAGTTGCAGCGGGTTAGGCCTCTAGATCCCATGGAGTACAGGCTGCCCGACGGTAGCTCACTGGCCGTCAGGTGCAAGGATCTATTCCAGTGCACTGAGCAACTCTTCCAGCCTGACCTCGGTGGATGGGAAAAACAATCTGGAATACACGACATGATACAGGAAACACTTAAAAGGTAGGCCGGATTACTTGGCCGATGGAATTACTTGGAGGCAGCCACTTCCTACAGAATTGTGTGCAATTTAAAGCTGTAGCTGAGTGCAATGTTATTCAGACACGGCCTTTCGCTCAGATCCTCTTCAAAGGTGATAATACCGGTGATTATACACGGGTCTGAGCTCCTGGCGTGAAAGTCGATTCAGCATGATTGGTTATGTACGAAAGGGCTGAAATCTTCACTTTAAACATACCTAACCGTTGAATTTAAATAAAATGATCCGTCCAAAGACTCGAACAATCTGAGATTAAGCACAAGCATTGTATCTCGCCTTTTCCATCTGCAGATGCGATCACAGCGTCTTAGCCGGCATCCGTAAATCCCTCCTCCTCGCAGGGGGCAACACTCAGCTCCGAGGCTTTGGTGACCGCCTGCAGCTGGAGCTAGCCTCGGCCCACCTGCCCTGGTCCGTCTCCATGCCCCAGGAGCGGACCAACAGTGTCTGGATGGGTGGGTCCCTGCTGGCTACCCACGACAACTTCACCCGTCGCTGCCTCACCGCCGCGGAGTACGCCGAGCACGGAGCCGCTGTGATGCACCCAAAGTGCTTTTAGAAACCAGGGCTGGGACCGATTTCATGGAGCTGCTAAGCACACAAAATGTGCTTAGCACACAGAAATATGTATTGCTGAGTAAAAGCAGATGACTAGCCAGAGCTCTATGTAATGTGCTTTTCATGCTAAGCAAAAATCTGCTGAAAATCAGTCACAAATAAATTTGGACTGTAGCCCTGTTTTTGCCACGGACGAATTTTCATGCTAAGCAAATGTGTGTGCTAACAGCTTCATAAAATTGGCCTCAGCTGTGATTTGAGCTAATTTTATGTAGGGCATCAGCAGATGCATTTGCTGAGCGCACACCCACCTTGCCATAATGAATAGTTACTATATGCAACCCTAATTACCTTCTATTATAATCTCATATTTTTCCTATGCAGATCTCAAAATATATTCTTAGCGTATTCAACCCTATAAACATTTCACCGGAATACCAGATCTTAACTGGTAATTAGCTTGTTTTCTCGCTTAGCACACACAATTGTCATGAGCAATATTATTTTGTTCAGCAGCTCCGGTCCATTATATTCCCCCTGCAGTCTGGGAGCCAGCTTCTGGAATATGTCGTTTCGTTTCACCTAGTAAAGGGAAAAGGGTTTGTCACTTGTATATTTGAAGGGGTGTCTCTGGAGTATTTTAGGACCGGGTGTAAGCATCCAAGGTGGCAGCAAGGTACTTTGATTCACCAATCTCTTTAGGTACCCCCGACTTGCTACTTACCAACTCCAAATTTATATTTTGTAGGAAATATATTTGTAGTTTATATAATGTGGAGCTAAACATTGCGATTGTGTAAGCACATGTTTATTGCTTTCTACAATCATTACTATTCCAAATTCCGTTCTGATAGCCAAGAGAAAGTCACCGTGTGGATTGGTCTGATATGGGAAACGACACCATCCTTAGACCATTGTTTCTCAATAGAAACATAAATGTGTTTTACTCAGCATATACTTTGTTTCTACAAAATAGACATTTGGGGGATGTGAGTAGCAAGGCGGGGGTACCTTGAGAAATTGGAGAATTACAGTATATTGCTACCATCTTGGATGCATACACCCGGTCTTATAATACCCCAGAGACAAACTTCTTCTATGTACAAGTGCCAAACCTTTTTCTCCTTTAAGGGTGAAATAAACAAACAAAAAAGAAGCTTTTATTCGAACTTGGTTCCCAGACTAATAATCAAGAGAAACGAATGGCATGTTTGACCCATGTAATAACTACGTAGGTTGGCGTCCCTTGTCAGAAAAATAAACCCGTGAATTCTGTCGTCAAGTAAAACCACAGACTCGTATAGTTGGACACGGGACTCGTTTCAGTTGATAAGGTGTATGTATACCGTCTCGGGTTAGGTTCGGCTATGTCATTGACTATTCCACGTCGTAGCCGCGTCTTTCGCAATTCAGCCTCGAATTCTCAGCTGCCATTAAGGATTATTATAGCTCCTATTATTATTACTTTGTTATTCTTATTTATTTATTATTATTATTATTAATATTATTATAATGGCTTCTGGTACCAACTTAAGGTACCAGAAGCTGTAAGAGGCAGCCCCGGTTACACAAATTTGACAAATATCAAAGGAAATATTGATTTTTTTTGCCATAAACCAGCACGAAGCAATGGAAAAGAAAGACATTAAATTTGCCATGCCAGGTTGATATTGTAAATAAAAGAAACTCTTAAACAAGGAAACAAATAATTATTTTGGTTTCTAAGTGTATTAATGTTGTTGATGTAAAAGTGTTTTAGTAAATGACAGCAAAGGCTTTGTCGAAATGAGAAAGATTGGCCGGCTCCAACTTAGCCAGATAAAGTGACTGAAGTATCTATAAATAATCGAGGTATTTATCTATTAAAAAAACCAGAAATCTAATAAAATTTGTAGATTATACATAATGGTTTACAAGCTATTTATGGTAACTGTACATAACCTGTGTGCCTTCTTCCTTGTACAATACGAATAAGCATAGTAATTTAAAAGTATGCATTAGTATAGGCCTGCAACTAAAACAAAGTGTTGTATTTGTTTAAGAAGACAACCTTTCGGGCCAATTTCATAGATCTACTTAGCAACAAAATATTACTTAAGCACAAAAACCAGTTGCTTAGTAAAATCAGGTTACGAGCCAAAATTTAATGAGATTTTTATGCTTTTCAACAAACACAAGTTCGACTCCATGTAATCCGTTACCCCTGAACTTATCAATCTACATCAAGGTCACCAAGGTCATCATTCTTGTGTTTAAGGCTTACCTGAACTGTGCTTGATTTGTAAATTATAGGCATTACCCAAATTAGTCCTCAACGGAGACGGTTGATTGGTTGTTTTTACTAAGCAAGGTTTTTTGTGCTTAAGCATTTTTTGTGTGTTTGCCTAAGCAGCTCTATGAAATTGGCCACTACGTGGTTAAAAGTTGGATACACCATTTGCACAAAACCTATTACCACCGAGTTATTAAGAAATATGTTTCATATTTGAAAGTAAGAAATGATTGTAGGCATCCAGCAAAATGATTGCACTAAATATCCTGTAATTGTTCCGAAAAATTAAATTTGTGAAAACAAAATCACGATAAAGATAAGAACATAAGAACCACTGCCCGACGCCGGTTGAAAACGAATGCCGTTTGTCTTGCTTATTTCAGCATTGGCAGGATTGAAAAACTTCGGACAGGTCAGTTGAACAATATTCAGTATAATATAGGCCTACAACCCCCAAATCCACCCATTCACGATAATTCAAGGAATTAACAATGGTGTATCTTACCTTTAAGTACAATTTTCATGTTTTATTTACATTAAGCAATACGTTTATAATTTGAAGAACAAAAAGTCTTAAATCTTTTCGAAGCAACACCTGAACTCCAAATCGTGCACGTTTCTATTGGTATATAGCTTGGTTGAAACCCATTTATCGATCTGAGTGCCTTATATTATAGTTATTATTTAACGAGATTTTTGCCTTTCATTGCCTCTTCATACACCAATAACCAATAGGCCTCTATAAGATTACACAGTTACATATTTTGTATGTAAATAGGTTTACCCAAAGTAATAGAAATGTTGTCATATTTTTGATATCCGAATAGCAGCACGCCACCTCCCGTTTCTGAGGAATGTTTGCTCTTTTGGAGTGGTTATAAACTCATTGATTTAATATTTGTACTTTGTATAAGTTTGGTGTTCACATGCTACGCTCAATTTCATAGCGCTGCTTTAAATAACGGTTAGCAGAAACGTGCTTACTATGACAGAAAACCATGCTACTGCTTAAACAAGCACTATGCTTGTGCGCACATACGTCACTGATTTAAGCAACTTTTACCTCCGTGGGTAAGCACTCTCTGTTATTAAGCATTGCTATGAAATTGGGCCCAGGTCTTCCATCTGTAATCTAAAATGATGCCCGTCCCAATGTCACTGTGGGTATACGGTTTAGACTGCACACAACGAAGGCGCACCATCTTCCCCTCATCATTGGTGCCACTGTCTCGAGTTGTGGACATAATATGGACTACATTGCCTTTAACCTATCTGGTTTGGAAGTAGTGTGAATTTATTCAAATTAAGCCACGCCCACTCCACACAAAGTAGCATTCGATTATTGAAATCGTAAATAGTACCAAGTGACTATAACAGTCTAGCGTTATTCTTGCGCCAAATTTGGCATCCGGGAACTTCTCGGTAAGCACTCAAAGAGAGCAACCAAAATGGCAATCAAAGCCGCAAGACGATGTCGCGTAACCAAAGCCGCACGATGGTGTCATTTTGGTTGTAGTCGAACAGTGCTTTCCAAACATGAAATGAACATGCTACATATATTTTTCGGAGGTATTTTGCATTTTAACTAGACCAATATACAACGACGCAGCTCCTGCACACATTCGTGCTTGTTTTAAACAATGGGCGCTAATCCAATGGATGTGAATTTGGAAGAGGATGTGCATTTTGAACATTTGGATGTGATTGCGGAAATCTGTTGTTGAAATCACATCCTGCTAATGATCGTGCCCCCTCTGAATGCAAAATCACATCATGCCTTTTCCTAGTGTAAGGCTTTTAACGATTTTAAGAGAATGTACGCGCGCAACGAATAAATGGCAAAAGGGAGATAGATGTCCAATCCATGATAGATTCCATTTGAATATCGATTTCATTGCAGAAATGGTTTGTGAAACAACAGGGCATGATTGAATGATCGAACCCCGGTATTAGTGCTTGCTTTAAGTGTGACATTGGTCTGTTGAGAGTCATTTCAGTAAAATATTTTACTCTATCCCACCTCTGTAAATGTATATAAATAATAATGTAGGGTGTTGAATCAACCTTTAATATAGGTGTGTGAAAATGCAATAAAGTTGTTAAAATTATTGTTGGCTTGTGTTATTTTTTTTTTAAATTATTATTATATATTTTTTTTGGTGGGGGGGTTCTTTTTACTTTTTGTTTGCTTGCTTTTTTGGCGGAGTAAGTTACAACCTTTAACTTTTTTAATGAGTTACACGATACGGCAACATTATTGTTGACTGTTGTGACGTGGGACAAGATTGTGGACACCCCCAGGTGTGGAAGGTGAGGTGTTCCCAACTTATGGACGTTAACCTTAATGTTATACAGTGTGTCTACAAATATATATAACGGAATGCCATACATAGAAAGTAGAATGTAACCAACATGAAAAACATATAGGTATTGTTGACAGAGTTATGAGTATTTGTTTGGATGTGCAACTGTTTGCAATGTGGATGAGCTGTTGTTGATTAGCAGTTAAACGCACGTGTACAATTCCTAAACTTCAATGTTTAATGGCTAAACACTATCCATCCTCATGCTAAACATGTTTCGAATTTAAAGATGTTCACAAACAGGATTACTTTTACTCGCTAAAGAACTGTTTTTTAGGTGAAGGCCAGGTCAAACAAGTAGGCTGCCTAACATGTAAAACTTGTTCCCATGGTCAATTTTACCTCTTTTGGGAAATTATTCCTAACTCTGTCAAAAAGTATCAGATTTGGACTATTGGTGTCTCATTTTAAAGTATACTTGTTGGTTACACATTAACGTGTTGGATTTCGTTGTATTTTATTTACATTTTGTTGACACACTGCACTGTATATAGGGGGTACAATCCCTGAGCTGACATAAACAGAACGTACTATAGCGGTGGTCACATCTTACGGTCAAAAACGTAGTTGAACGCAGTATGGTGTGACCGTAATGGACCGTAGTAGACCCTAGTAGTCGTACTAGTCACACCAGAACGTTTTAGGCCAACGCGTGAATAGCGCGTTAACAATAGTTGATACGCTGACAAACGCTGAACTTCCACAGAAAAAGTCAAGTGGAACCGTGATTTCAGCGTGTCCATAACGCGTTGTTAACGGGTTCATAACGTTCGCCAGCGCGTGAGTAACGCGTTAGTAACGCGCTCGACGACTGATGAACGACTACCCAGCGCGTGAGTAGCGCGTTCCAACGCGCGCCAACGTACTGCAACGACCACATGATTAGTTGTATAAAAAGCCTACTACACTAATGACCCTGTCACACCATAACGTTTTAGGCCAACGTGTTGGAATTTCGGTAACACGCGGGTAAACGTTGACCAACGCTAGGCCAGCGTTCGCAACACGCTAAGCGCGTTACCCACACGCTGTCACACGCTGTCACACGCTGTCACACGCTGAGGCAAAAATACATTTTTCAACATACCTAAAATTTTCAGCGTTTGCAAGCGTGTGACTGCACACGCCGTCGGCGCGCAGGATGGTCGTTACTCACGCATCGAACGCGCTAGACGATCGTTACCAACCCACTACTCACACGCTGGCGACCCGCTGTCGTATTTTTACTATAAATCAGTGATACGTTCCTCTCACGCTGAGCGCGTTCCTCACACGATACTCACGCACTGGCATACGCTATGAACCCGTTATCAACCTGTATGGACACGCTGAAATCACGGTTCCACTTGACTTTTTCTGTGAAAGTTCAGCGATTGCCAGCGTATCAACTATTTTTAACGCGCTACTCATGCATTGGCCTAAAACGTTCTGGGGTGACAGGGCCATAACCAGCGTGTCGCCAGAGTACACCAGCGTACGCCAGCGTACGCCAGCGTGCGCCAGCGTGTGAGTAGCGGGTTGATAACGATCGTCTAGCGTGTTCGACGCGTGAGTAACAAACCACCAACGCTCCGCCAGCGTGTGCAGTCACACACTGGCAAACGCTAGAAATTGTATGTATGTTGAAAAAAATATGTTTTTTCAGCGTGTGACAGCATGTCACAGCGCGTGAGTAACGCGCTCAGCGTGTTGCTAACGCTGGCCTAGCGTTGGTCAGCGTTTGCCAGCGTGTTGCCAACATTAAAACACGTTACTCACGCGTTGGCCTAAAATGTTCTGGTGTGACAGGGCCATTAAACGTAGTGGACCGTAGTTCTGAACGTACTTAGACCTTGAGAAAAGCCATGATTTGGCCGTAGTTAGCCCAAACGTTTTCAACATGTTGAAAATATTTCTACGGTCACCTTGAATGCCTATACCGTAATGTGAGCGTAGTATATACGTAGTTAACCCTAGTTGACCCTAGTTGACCATACTTTACCGTAGTGTGGACCGTAGTTGACCCTACTTGACCGTAGTGTGGACCGTAGTTGACCGTAGTAACCACGGCACTACGGTTGAAGTAGGGAGATTGCAAAACTACTACGGATGGATACGTAGGTTACGTACCCGATAAGGTATCACAATGTGCATGCTGATTGGATGGCGCATACTGGGCTCTAACAAAGGGTTTATATGATTTGAGTGCGTGTGTGGGTGTGTCTTACTTGTTTAACGCCCTTTCCATTCCACAGCATTACAGACAACGTCCTCCGACAATTAACCACTGCTGTTGACTGCATTTGTTGCAAAATGGACATGCTGCGAAAAGTTGCTGCTGTTTGTACGGCCGAAGTGAGTACTTTGCCGCCGCCATATTGTGGACAATTCGTAACTGAAATCGTTCAATTTTTTTTTGAATTTCGAGGAAGGGACGTTTTCAGCACTCTGCAGGACCATCCTAGATCTTTTTGGCGAGAGACTGGGGAGACCGTAGCCTCTTTTAGCCAGCTGTTAGAGTTCATACGAACTTACCTTCAGGAGAGGGGGGGGGGGGGGGGGGGGCAATGGAAGGAACCCATTACTAGATGAACAGAACCGACTACTAATGACATTAATCTGACTCCGTAAATATCCGGACTTTAATTCGCTTTCGGTTTTGTTTGATGTCAGTGAGAGCTAGACCACAGGGCATGGCCGATTATCTTGCACCTTCTTGACGCATATCGTGAATCTATATAAATTTTACTTTAAACTACTTAGGAAGTTGTTGGGAAACTCACAAATAAAATCCCCAAACGGTCTGCGAACCAGTACTCGATAAAATCTCAATTTAAAATTCATGTTTTCCAACGACCAATCAACGAGGCCCTTCTGTCGTGGTGCGGCACGTTTGTGCGAATAGTGGGAAAATGGACCAATAGCGGGAGTTGTAAAATAGAGCGAGCGTAGGCGCTGTTGACACGAGCTGCTCAGATGATAGCGATTTGAAAAAGAAAAAGTATATTATGCACGGTTTAGATGCAGATTCCAGGGTTTTGTTGTTCTCTGAAAAGAGTTTAAAAAAATTCCACGCTTGTGCCGGTAGGTGGAAAAATGTATCCAAGCAAAAATCGCCCCAAAAGCGGAGATGATCATATTGGCATTCCAATCGTACTTCGAGGCTGCGATTGCGAAACGCTGTGGTACCGTCCATTCTCAAAATAGGGGAAAACAGTTTTTGGCATCCAATCATAACATCTATCTATCTAAAGGTTGTTATTTACCTTAATTTTTATCATCCAATGACAAAAATTGTATTAAAAATAAAAAAGCAGTCGAAAAAAATGAACGTTGACGTACTGTTGCTGTTCGTAGAGATTGTGCACAAATACCCAACCGACGTCAACAAATACCTCCCCTAAAAAGGGCAATAATATTCGATAAATTGTGAAAAATCCTGCTTCGAACCCACTATTTTTTTACATGGATACGTACAAAAAAGGATGTAGCAGTGATATACTGAATTTGTAAAACAATATGTCTGTGAACCCCATGCGTTTTTATGTGTTGTTTTCAAACGAAAATGGCATAAAATGACATCTCCCCAAACAAATTCCGTGTAGATCGTGCCTGTGTACCTGGCTTTGCGGACGTTGTATAAATCACTGAATTCAGGGAGCGATGCACGGAGCAAACCTGTACGTGTTTCAATGGTGCGCTTTGAGGTAGCGATCTATACGTATTTACTATGTGAGATGTGCGGCCCGTGAACGTGGAAGAATGAATGAGATACATTTCAACGTTGGTGGCGCACTTTGTTGGCCCCCTCCGCCCCCCCCCCCCCCCCCCCCCACCCCTACACGTGCACATACATAATTGCCTCTTTATAGTATAGCCGGGATCAACGAAGACCCCATGTGTAAAGTAAGAATAAGTAATCACAAATCACCATTGTGGCCCGGGTTTGATTTCCTGCTCGGACCATTATGTGCGTAGAGTTCGTCGTTGATTCCTGTGCATTTACGATATTTGGCTGTGCTCCGTGGTCTAACATGGTTCGTATGTTCGGTAGCCTTGACCAAGGCTATCAAGCTTGTTCCGTGAACGAGAACGTGCCCGATCCATACCCGTCTGTACGGCACACCTAGCACGCTAGCCTCATACCCAACAGCCTGCACGCAGGGTATTGCAGAGGGCGCTCAACAATCCGATATCGTTTGGGAAGATTTGCGGCCGGTGTGAAAGGTAATTCTGTCCCTCCTGGTAAATGTGTCCCCCCGGACAGACTTGCCAGGCCGTGACCCGGTAAATCTGTCCTGGGGGGACACATTTACCTAGGTATTTCTGTCCCCCTCCAGGTATTAATTCTGTCTCCCTGCCCAACGTTAAACGTGTCCCCCTGGTAAATTTGTCCCGTGCACCGTCACAAGTCTAGCACCTATAGACGCAACAACCAGTGTAGTACAGGTTCACCCCTTTATAATGGTTCATCATTTGTGGCAGACTGTAGGATGTGTAGTATCCTACAAATTACAGGTGGTCAAAAGTGCTGCCATATTTCGTGCTGGGTATATATACAATTTGTACGCGTGCAAGAAGTCTGAAAATACTGATTACTGTCATTTTCCCTTTCGCGCAGAAACGTAGATCGGTTGATAAATTATTTTTAATTTTAATTTTTATTTTGATAAATCAATAGAGGGAAGAGAAGTCCAAATAATAAATACCATGTGGGCTTTTCATTGAAATAACATCAAAATAACCACTTATGTGTGGAACACTTGGGGGACAAAAATACCTAGAGAGGGGACAAAATAAACTGGAGGGGGACAGAATTAACGGCTCCAGGGGGACGCTTTTACCTAGGTAATTCTGTCCCCCCCGGACAATTTTACCGGGGGACAGAATTACCGTCCACACCGGCTGCCAGAGGCGTTTTTACATGCTATCGACTCGATCACATGTAGCCGCGTCCTTCGCAATTTAGCATTTCAGGTGCGACTAATAATGGTTAGCCTTTCCACTTATATATTTTTCTGGTCAATTTCGGTAAATGAGTAGCCAATTCAATGTTCGTGTGTTCAAACTAAAACGATTTTGCCTCTCCAGTTTTTACCGCGTTTCAAATTCATAATTTGGGCATTCAATTTAGTTTTGTGGCATTCAAATTCCTTTAGCAATGTCTTATATTTAGCATATCGTCGTTCTTATTCGTGACGCAAAATCATCATTCAACTTAACAAAGCTGGTTCGACTGGAGATTTTTGCTGATTTGTTTCTCTATAATTTTGTAAAGAGACAATAAATTTGGCTAAATGAGAATTCAAATAAGTACGACAAAGAAATGCAAATAAACAGATACACAATATTGTGCTAGGCAACTGTTTCATATCTTCGCTTATAAGTCAGTCAAATGTTTAGTTTTTCTGTATTTATTTATGTTTCCGATAGCTTTAATATTGAGCATATTTATATTTTGTTAGGGGGGGGGGGGGGGGGGTGGTATTGGTTACCTGACAAAGACTATGTTTGTATTTGGGAAACATTAACGTTTATTGTTTGGATATTTCTTTGGTTATTTATATTCTGGTTTATTATGTCGACTCATGTGCTAAAAAATCAACCGGATTTATGCCTTTAGCATTCTGAAGGAAACACAAGTTAACAGTGTTTGGTTTTTTAATTGCACAAATTACGGAAATGCCTGCCCAATAATGAATTTGAATGACTGAACACACGCCTCGAAAACACTCCTGTGAATGCTTTTTTGTTATTGTTAGAATGAATAATTATTTTGTTAAATCGAATGACACGACAGTACATTTGCCTAGTCATAACGAAATAATGGCGCGGTGGTTAAATTGGCTGCTCTTTTTGCAGACATTGACCGGGGAAGCCTATATTAATATCGGACACGAATATTTTGAAGCCCGGATCTGTCACTGATGAGAAGTAAAGCCAGGACCCGTACTTCAAATATTTATTCATTTAGTGTTAAATAGTAATGACAAAAACCCTTGTTTTCCGTTGAAAACGTCCAACATATAGACGGCTTATTCAGTGCATCGGCCTGTGAACCCTGGCTAGATAATGCATTTCCTTCACTAATAACTGTTGCATTTTTAAAATTGCACTTTGTAGCGCTATCTGTAACAGATTAATTAGTAATGCGGTTAAGTCCTGTGAGTAGACAGTTGTTCGCTCTTTTCAAAGCCATTATATAATTTACCAGTCAACTGCGCATCCAACAAGCCATTCGAAAGCAAGGCTCCTTATTCTGCACCGTTAGTCTATGTACAGCACTTCTCTTGTTGTGGTTCACCTGTTTGGACTTCGCTGTTAATTGCAGTATGGCTGCTTATAGTTCGATATTGTTGGTGACTATCCTGGCTGCCACATGTACATCTGGACATGAGCGAGGTATGTGATTATTTTGATGTCCGTTTGGTGTATGGGGGCCTAGGCCTCAGCTTCAGTCCAAAAATTGGGCCGCCTGTATAAATGATCGAGAGGAGTAACGTTCATATATTGTTTTTTTGGCAAGATATGCACACCTATAGAGTTTCAAAATTGATAGCATTGCAGCGTTTGCTGTTGCGTTTTTTTTCTTCAAAATGGCTGCCAATATGGTTGTTACTGGATTAATTATGTGGTAACGAGCATAATATTGGCGGCCATTAAAAAAAACGGCGATAACGCCCCAAAAGCTGTCATTGCTACAATGCTATTTTCCAACTACAGGGATGCCTATCTTGCTAGAAATCGCCATGAACATTATTCCCCTCATACTTGACATGTCTCAGTCTCCTGACGACGGGCGGAGCATACTGTCAGAAACGTTGAGTTCCGTCCGGTGCATTTTTCTGTAAAACTTGAAATGCTGCCATTTATTAAATGTGATGACCAATACAAAATGGCACTTTCTTGCATAGGGATTGGACAAAGGGAGAAAATCATGCTTTTTACATAATATTTTAATAATCTTTTCTCACTTAAATTAATTTTCCTAAAGTGTACAAATGTAAACATGCATTTAATGTTTTTGTTTTTGTTTTTAATTTTCTAAATTTACGAAGTACAGTAAATTAGAGTCACCCAAGCAAAACAATTTTGTTAAAGCATAAAGGTTTTGTGGAAATTGATTTTTTTGTTTGGTTCTTTTGTTTCAGTAATGAAATTAAAAACAAAAACATTAAATGCATGTTTACATTTGTACACTTAATTAATTAATTGAAGTGAGGAAAGAATATTACAACATTCTGTAAAAACATGATTTTCTCCATTTGTCCAATCCCTATGCAAGAAAGTGCCATTTTGTATTGGTCATCACATTTAATAAATGGCAGCATTTCAAGACGAAGTTTAAATGTTGGGTGAAACTTTAATGCGCAATAAATGTGTAACATTTTAGACAACATTTTACATTTTTGTAACAGGTTAAGGAGCCTAACTGTCTTCCAGAAAAATGCACCTTTCCCAGGGTGGACTTATTTCTTTTGACCTGTTTACTTACCTTTTTTTCTCAGTATTTTAATTACAGACATTGGCGTAAACTTTAATAAATGACGATTCATCTCATCCTTGCCTCGTCAACATTTGCTCCGTTGCCATTTCTCAAACATCCAAAGGCTTAAAAATGACACAAGATTTGTTTTTCACCTTCTGGTTGAGTAAATATACATAATCTGTTATGCAAATCTACGCTTGTATAAATGACGTGCATTTTCAGGAAATTTGAGAAAAGAAACCCTGCGAGCATATTATTATACATACAAACCTACACTGCAAAAACTGTGGTGTTAAAATTTTAACACCAATGTTTTTTAAATCTTTTGGAATGAAAATTGGTGTTAAAATAAAGTAAAATGATTCTTGAAGTATCAGTTTCAAATCAAGTACTGGTGTTACGTACTGTTGGTGTTAAATTTGACCTAGTGCGCATGCGTGTGTGAAATAAAGCCCTCTGATTGGTCGATAAGGAATTATGGGATATGTTAACAATAGTCGATGTTAAATTGTTGTATTTAGTCCCAAAATTAATTTTTTTTACCATAATATGTAATTATTTAAACGATTCCATGATTGAATTTTGATTTTTGTGCAAACATAGTTAAAAATTCGCGTTACATTTTATTCGTTTTCAAATTTTGACATTATTCATAAAAACTAGTTGTGACATCGTCGTGGACAAAAAAGCGTAGTATAAAACTAACAACGGCATTAGCTATGTGTGTAGTACGTATTCAGTAGGAATAGGTTATTATTGTATACATATTATGTGTAATAAGTCAGTTCTTGGTAATATTTCATTACGTAATTTGTCCATGCAGTTAATATGTACAAAATTATAGTGTTAAAACAGTACATCCTTTCGCTAGAATGACGAGCAAATGACGTGATATCCATGTAAAATTTTGCTATCAGAGTGTACACCAAAATTGGTGTTAAAAAAATTTGATTCCCAAACTGGTGTTATTCAACACCCAAATCCCTGCCCAAAATAAACACCAGGAAATAATCAAATGTTACACCATTGGTGTACAATTTAACACCACAGTTTTTGCAGTGTAGAATTGGGTCATATAAAAGGGAAGTTTTGAAGAACAATTGTTATAAACAGGGCATGTAAAGGCCATTGACCTCTCAAAGGTAACCAGAGGTCAAATTGTAGTCAAATTGTAGTTAAATTTGAAGAGAAAATACGAGGGCGGGGGGATTTGTTTTAATAAGGTGTGGTGATTACTGTGCAAGTATAGACTTGAAATAAAGTCGCCACCAAAATGAACCAGCGCTGAGCCACCAATGCCCGCTGCCGTCAGCCCTGGTTCATTTCTGTGGCGCCTGCATGGACGGCGACAAAATTACCTAACGACTTGATTTTAAGTCTACACTTGCACAGTATCCAAACAAAATCCCATGCTCAATTTGACCACTCTTTGAAAATTATTTATAACTCTTTTAAACATTGTCCGATGTAAACGTTTGATGTCTCATTTTAAAGTGGAAACCAGTAACTTTGAAACCATTTATCTATATTATCGATGTTAGTTATACTTTCTACGTGAGGTATTCCGGTATATTTTGTTGCATTTGTTTGTATACACCATGTACACATGTTTGGAAAGCCCACAACGTCATATATTTTTGTGTATATAATACAGCTCAATAGCCCCTTCCATTCTAAAGATGTGACATGTTGGAATATTCATTACTTCCTTAGAGTTCAAATTACACAACTGAGAAAACAGGCTTTGAAATAGCCGGCTCTGTTGTAGAACAACATAATGATGCACACACAACAATTCCATTTTATTCATCAAAATCACCTGAAATCCTAAAACTGTAGGTATTAAAGGTAGTATACACCATTGGTAATTTGTTGAATTATCAGGAATGGGTGGATTTGGGGGGTTGTATTTTATAGTAAATATCGTTTACGAATTTTTTCATTCATGGATGCCGAGAAAAGCATGAAAAACAGCGTTTGTTTTCCACCGGCGTCGAGCAGTTATTCTTATGTTATCTTTGTTTTTTCGCGCTCGCCGGACGGCGAGAATGAATTTTGGTTTATACAATTCATTTTTTTGGAACAATTACAGGATATCTAGGGCCCTTATTTTGCTGGATGCCTACAATCATTATTTACTTTTAAATAAGTAAGATATTTCTTAATAATTCGGTAGTAATTTTTTTCGATATCTGCAAATGGTGTATACTACCTTTAAATCACAATTTGATGTAATGTTTACCCTCTAAACGTTGAGTTGGCCATAACATGATAATAAACAGTGCGACTTAAAGGTAAAGGTTTTACAATCATGAATGCTGAGAAAAGCAAGAAAAACGGCGTTCGTTTTCAACCGGCGTCAGGTATAGTTCTTACGTTTTGTTTTTTTCGCGATCGCCGTCTAGCGATCGTGATTTTTTTTACTGGATGCTGGATGCCTACAATCATTATTTAGTTAGGTAATAACAGTGCGAGAACCCGGTTATTACTGCGTGGTAATGACCGGGTTGGGAGATGACCGCTGGTAATGGATCGAGCCGAAAAAATACCTTTTTAACGAGAACAATGGTGAAAATACTCCGAATTTCGCGACTTCGCAGCTTCTTCTAGGCCGTTTTACAAACGCAGCTTCGTTTTCGTATTTTGGCTTTGTTCATGTAGTTTAGCAGTGGTACAGTTGTTTTCCTAGCTCCGGATTTTTCCTAGTTCCGAATCGCTTAACCTACCTTGTTATGGCTTGGTCTCCAATACTATTTGTTAGATGAAGTGCATTTTGAAAAGAAACATACAAGCTTCTTGATACATAAGTAAAAATAAGTCTAAAAGTCTCCTGTATTAAAAAATATGCCAAAGACTGAACGTTCATTTTTCCCTAGTTCCGGATCGCCCGTAAAATACATGCATCAACTACACGCGCGCAAGCGATTTCATATGACGTGTTCTGTTGGACCATGGAGAAATTTCTCCATGGTGGGACAAAGTTTATCGGCTCGTTGCCGAGCGCCACACACGTACGTACGTACACGGACAAAACATTTCAAAGCATTTCCTTGCAAGTCCTCTTTTTAAACTTTATTGGAAGTGAAAGTATTTGAAATTTATTTTAAACTGTATTTATATCAATTAATGAATACTTTATCAGAAATATAGGCTTGATTCGGGTTGGTTCTAGCGTGATAATTGTTCATGTACGAAGCAGTTTTTTACTCGATCCGGAATTGGTTAAACTGATCCGCAACTAGAAAAAGGGATGTCGGTATATTCATGGAGGAATAATCTTCCATGTATATTTGACGTCGTACATGTGTTTTCAAATAAAGAAGAGCATAAATATCGAAACAAAAACTGTAGTTTCTCCATCACTCAAGGTAAACTACTAAACCTATTTCCTTTAAATTTCGAGGATTAGACTTATCGAAAACAGCCTGAATATTTGTTGCGATCCGGAACTAGGAAAACGTCTGTAATGTGGCCAGAATGCATCCCAAAGCCGGGGTTTAGAAAACGGCCCTTGGAAAACCCATGATATTACTACATATAATGCCCTGCACGCGATCGAGTAACGGCCAATCAGAAGCCTTCAACTCTCCTAGGTATTTATTAATTTCAAATAAGTAAGATAATTCTTAATAATTCGGTAGTAAAAATGTTTGATAACCGCAAATGTATCCAACCTTTAATACCCTTTTTTGTAGAGCTGTTCACATTTATTCTTACGCCTCTTTGCATTACATTCGGTCAACCACCTATCCCTCATCTAAGATCAGGTTTATTTTGTGGCAAGTTGCTGCTTCGTTTACACCAGCGCCATCAATGGATTATCATCAAGAAATATATCCACTGTTGTACGCGTTTCATCGTCAACTTTTCACTTTTTAACTCCGCCTTTCGAAAGTTGGTCTCTGCGGCCTTCACGTATAGAAACGTCCCTGGCTGTACTTGCAGTGGATTTATGTATGATTATAGAGTATTGGTAGTCGGCAGATAGTCGCGTCTGCACCACTCTCAAAGTCACCAATTAGACGGTTTCTATATGGACATTATTATGTTCGTCTATAATGGCCTCGTGCTGCCATCACGTACAAGTTGATACGAATCTAATATTAAATGAAGAAAAACTTCTCATTTCAATTTTCTGCTTGAATTTATAAGATTTGGTATGAGGTTTGTAATTCTGTAATGTAATCTGCTATTTTGAATGGACAAAAACGTACTTTTGTTTGCACGTTCACGAAATTGTATTCCCAAACTCTGCGCGAAAAAAGAGTGCTTGCGTAAATACATGCATAGGTAACGTAATTGGCCGTCTGTTTCTTAAAACAAAATGTACGGACAATGAACAGGATTGAACTTTCGTTGAATTGAAACGGGATTAAAGATGTGCATTGAAATTCAGACGAAAATGAATGACCGAATAAACATTTTTTGGAAATTGGCCGGGAAAACCTATAATAAAAATAAATAGGAAATGCCTCCACATCTACACACAAAATCTTCATGGCATGAATAACCAACATTGAAAGTTTAATGCTTTCGCAAGGGTTTGTCTATATCCCACTATTGGGTGGTACATGTAGTTCGTAAAGCCTGTCTTGCTGACTATCACGTTTTCCTCGTTGTTTTCAGAATTGCAATGCACAGGGCAATACTTCTACAAGTATGGCGAAACGTGCTTTGCGATAAGCTTGGGCTCCCTCGGATTTGGAGGAGGCACCCAGACATGGCAAGATGCCTTCTACACGTGCGGCAATATGAGTGCTCAACTGCTAGTCACAAACACACAGCAAGAATTTGAGGATGTCCTCTCATTAATGGCAACTAGCGGTACACAGCACACATGGACAGGGTGTACATCGCTATCGGGATCTGTTTACTCTTGTACAGATGGTTACTGGAGTAAGTTTAAAGCTTTTTTGTCGTAAAACACAAGACAAATAAACGTGTCCCAGAAACAAATATGCCCAACCATATTATATGATATTAGTTTGGTGACAGGAAATTGTCTTAAAATGCCAAACATTATAGGTTTTCCCAGTCATTTTAACATTTATGTCACACAAATTCCCCATAACTAGACTTTAATCGTTCACGAAAATCACCGAGCGCAGTTCTACATTTCAATTTCAAAAGGTTATCAATACATTACATTTAAGGTGCAGTATAATTCAAATTTGTTGCATTCTGATTCGTGTTAAATTCGTTAAATTAGTCTCATCGGGCGATCAGCGTTGAATCGAAAATGCAAATTCGTTTCTTGTCATTCGTTTTAACACTTTGGACATTTAAATTCATGCCCTAACCGTAACGTTTCAGAGTAAACGGAACAAAATTGAACGACAACAGCGTCAAATTAAATGATAAAAAACGAATTGGATTTTTCAACATAAGATCAGACGAATTTTACAAATTTAGGACGAACCGCACTCTAAAAACAGATTGGTTAAAAGACCAACCAATCTAATTGGTTGACCCCATATTGGTTGTTTTTAACCAATGTGTTGGTTAAAGCGTAACCAATGCGTTGGTTGTCCGTCAACCAGTCATATTGGTTGACGGTATCAACCAATCTATTGGTCATTTATAACCAATATATTGGTTGTCCTTCAACCAGTCATATTGGTTGAGCTTGTAACCAAGGTATTAACCAATCTATTGGTTATTCATAACCAATATGTTGGTTGTCCTTCAACCAGTCATATTGGTTGAGCTTGTAACCAATTGTATTAACCAATCTATTGGTTATTCATAACCAATATATTGGTTGTCCTTCAACCAGTTATATTGGTTGAGCTTGCAACTAAGGTATCAACCAATCTATTGGTCATTAATAACCAATATGTTGGTTGTCCTTCAACCAGTCATATTGGTTGAGCTTGAAACCAAGGTATTAACCAATCTATTGGTTATTCATAACCAATAGATTGGTTGGCCTTCAACCAGTCATATTGGTTGAGCTTGTATACAGCAACTGACCAATCAGAAGTGAGAACATTTGTTTTGACAATAGTCGATGTTAAATTGTAGTATTTAGTCCAAAATGCACTTTTTTGGCCTTAATATGTAATTATTCAAACGATTCCATGATTGAATTTAGATTTTTGTACAAACATAGTGAAAAATTCACATTACATTTCCTTTGTATTCAAATTTTGACATTATTCATAAAAAACTAGCTGTGACTTCGTCGTGGACAAAAAAAGCGAACTATAAAACTAACAACGGCAGTAGCTAAGTTTGTAGTAAGTGTTCAGTAGGTAATAGGTTATTATTGTATTTATGTGTATTTGCAGTGTGTAATAAGTTAATTCCATTGGTATTATTTAATTACGTAATTTGTCCACGTAGGAACCAATACATAAAAACAACCAATAGTATTGGTTGTAGCCTAACCATTATAAATTGGTTGAATTAACCAATAATGTATTTTTGCATTTGTTATAACCAATGCAATTGGTTGCGTGTTAACCAATATGAATTGGTTGCAGCCCTACCATTATGTATGGTTAGTGCTATAACCAATATGGATTGGTTACGTGGTAACCAATACAAATTGGTTGGAGTCCTACCAATGTGGATTGGTTAAATTAACCAACATTGCATTGGTTGGTTTTATAACCAATATGGATTGGTTAAATAGGTAACCAATGTCATATTGGTTATTTTAACCAATATTTTGGTTATCCACATATCTACCAACTGGATTGGTTGAAATCGACCAATATATTGGTTATTTTCAACCAATCTGTTTTTAGAGTGCGGTATGCTAAATATTTGAATTATACCAAACCTTAAATGAAATCTAGTGGTGGCTTTTTGAAATTCAAATTGAGAATTGAGCTCGGCGATGTTTGGCGATGTAATTCAAGTATCGGTTTGGGGAATTGAAAATGAGCGAACAAACCTATAGAAGAGAAATAACATGGAAGTTGATAAATATAAGGTTGGTAGGGTCACACAAATCCACACAATAAGCAAACAGAAATCAGCATTTCTCACTGTTCTCACTTCACTGTAAATACATAACTTGATTTCACCAACATAGGCGTAACTCTTGAATTGGTGGTCGGAGTTTGATGAAATAAAAATGTATTTGTAACAACCAGTATCATGAAGTACCTATAAAAATGTATATTATCTCTGGGATGGTCACCCTGTATATAATGCCAACAAAATACAAGCTGTTAATGGTAGACATCAAGGCTTTAAACCTGGATTGTTAAAACAAATGACTTGTCAACGTTCGTTTTGAAATGACAGATCTTGTTGCAGTGGATGTTCGCTTATAAACTCATATGCAGGTGTCCGTTAAAGGTTAGAATTGCAAATGTCTCTATCCGGGCTATCGAAGGTCTGGACTCATGACGAAGTTTATCGCCACGTCAACTGTACGGGTCTCAATCAACACAAAAGTGTTTCGCATTGAAATGTCCAAACGTATAATTGTTACCAAATCAGAGTGGTAAGACTGACGAATATATTGCTCCGTCGAACAGCTTTTCTCAATCGATCCCCTGACACGGTAAGGGTTTGGAATCCTACATTTGTTGTTTTCGGGTGGCATGTTCAATTCAATTAACGCACACCAACAACTGATTTCCGTGAGTCGGTGGCCATTTGTTTTATTACGGTGCATTTGTAATTTGCAAACTAGGTTAATGTATGCAGCATCAACGTTTGTGATTGGTTAGAAATTTGCTACCCTAGGGTAGCAAAAATCGAAACATAACGAAAAAATCCATTTAGAAATTGCCTAGTGGCTGCGCCACGTGGCACTGTGTCCTCTGGCTTAAGTCGCTTCCCTCTTCACATATTCCACACGCCAACTAATTATAGCTACGATGGCTTTGACGGAAAGCTAATGCTTGATAAAACAGCCAGCGATCGAATTTTTAAAATTGTTTAAACTTGGACCCAACGCATGTTCCTGAGACATTGCAAATCGTGAATAAAGACGTCAATATTCTCAAATTTCACGACTCGCCCCCAATGTCGCAAATATTGACGTCAATATTTGCGAAAAGTGCACGTCTCTGCACCCAGGTCGCAAATATTCACGATTTGCAATGTCTCTCCAGGGCCACCATACTGAAGAACACTTATTATCGCAGCTCGAGATACGAATTTACAAAAACCACGCTAACATGATGTCCAAACATTTGTTGCAGATTGGGCACAAGGCTATCCGAATCCAAGTCCCAATATCATCAAAACGTGTGCTCATATCTACCGTTCGATAGGCGAAGCAGCAGTGTTTTACGAGAGTGCCTGTATTGTCAGATATCCCTTCGTGTGTGAGAAACCAGCAGTCATAGAAACACCTGCATCACCCGTCACCGCCGCAGGTCCCACGGCTGCAAGTCCTACGGCTGGGCGTTATGTATCTCCTACGGCTTTGGGTTCTACTGTCACATTGGCGACAGGTATGAATTGTAAAGGACGAGAACATCACCAGGAAATCCTATGTATTGTAACAGCCTATTGTCAGAGAGAAATGTAGCACTGTTAAGCCTCTTTGCCACTTTGACAAATTTCGGGGGTTGACCAATGAGGAAGGCACACTAGTTATTTCAGAACGCCATCCAAAACATTTGAAATGCTCTTTAATTTTGAATGACCTTGACTGTTTCAGATCATCAAGTAAAACAATCGATAAGCTAATTTAATAATAAAACTTGTTACGAAATTGTCAATTTTTATTCTGCCGTCTTTCGTCTTATTATTTCGTAAATTCGCGACAATAACAGCAATGTTGTTACCCTTATCAAAATAGTTTATAATTGTTCTTGAAATCTCATTTAACAAGAAGGCTAAACCCTTTTCTACTTTGGAGTGAAATCGCAATTTTTTAAAGACACATTATCAGGAAAATGAGTTTTGAAATTTCACATCTCATGAATATTCATTTTACCGAGAAAGTTATGCATACGTAGCAAATAAAAGAAAGCACTTTCCGAAGGCTGGGCACTGACTGTACTTTTGTATGTTCCTTTTTCTATGTCCTTAGACATCTTGGCCAAATGTAACGCAAAGCTTGATCAAGTGCAATGCCCCACCCGCTATGAAACTACCCCGACGAAATGGCGCCCTCAACCAAGAGTGTGCATCCGCAACCACCTTATCGCCACAGTCACAGCGCGCAACGCCGTCATCTGCGCAACTTGGTGTGCCAGTGACCCAAGATGTCGCTCATTCAACTATGTAGCCAATCAGCAACGATGTGACGTGAATGACGTCACTGCGGTGGAGGTTGAAGAATACAACCTCGTTTCAGACGCCGCTTGCGTCGTCTACGATCCAGCTCAATAAAGTCACTGCATGTTTACGGATCAGTTACAAAAGCCATGCACTTAGAAATAATTCGAGGTGGTTTATTAAAAGTAAATATATATTTTCCCAGTCATTTTAACACTTTTGTCACACAAATTCCCTATAACTACACTTTAATTTCCCCAAGCGCTGTTATGTCGTGCGTTTCCAATTGTATAAAGGAGGGCAATCCGACTAAGATCCATTTTTACATTTTGAATTGCCGTTTACTGGCCTGGAAAACAGACTGTAAACGTTTTTCATGTCAGGTGAAATCAAACCACGACTACCCACTTCAATAAAGTGTTGTAACTTTCATTAATAAGGTCATCAGTTAGACGGCTGTATTCCAATTCCTTATGCTCATGTGCCCTACTGGTATAATAGGTTAAAAAGAAACAGTAAGTTCAATAACCATAATTTACTTATTGTTATCCTGTACAACAACCATGTCAGGCTTTAGGCTAGTGACCAAGATGTTGGGGGGAACTGTACTGCCTGCAATTGAATGGTCGGGAATATCCGAATCAACCAGTGCAGATTCAAATTTAGATTTATTAGCTCTGATTAGATGTGACAAAATTGAATTATGTCACCAGGTATACCGGCTTTGTTCAAGGGACCTTAGACAAGAATTAAAACAATGAAGTGTCTGCATATTAACAATACACTTAACTTACAAGTTCTTAACTAACTTAACTTACCAAGTGTTGGTAAAAAGTTAATGAAGGCCCTAACTACAAAACATAAAACCCATCGGGGTAAGTTATAGATTAGTGCTCTCCAGGTAAAGGTCAAATCACTCAACATGCATTATTTTCAATAAATTGCCTTACAAGAGGAGTAATACAGTGTGTAAATAAATACGCCAAAATGTATGCCGATCATCGTAAAATAATATTCTTGATCTCACTCTTATAAGCCTTGACACATATATATATATATATGTAAACAACTCTAAAATATCATCGCGTATGTACATGTAAGTGTTAAATCTGCTCGCCATAGAAAAAAAATGTTGTGCATGAGCCTATACGACATCACCAAGTTTTGGTGCATTAATATAATACGTTTATAGTTTCATTGCAATAGTTGTTATGTTGTGTACATTCAGAGCCATCAAATGACAGATATTTATTTCTCAAAAGTGTAGAAAGGTCACGTGAAGAAACACTCTTGTATTTATTTGTGTGTTTATTTAGCGGTAGCGTGTTCCTTCGAGCTCTGAGTAAGTTCCCTAAAATGTCTGTCATTTCTGTATCATTGCATTAATTTCATTGTATAGACCTGGGTAGATTAAGGTTTTATTTTTCACCCTGTGTCGTTGGTTTCTGCACTGAGTTGGCCACCATGGCCACTCAAGCAGAAACACGCACTGTTGCCCATAAACATTACCAATGCGAGTGAGACCAGACCCATTTAGTCAGATAGCTTAATGTTATATTAAGGGATTACCGTTACCAGCCGGATAAAAGCACCGTATTTAGCATGAAGATCCCTTAGTAATTAATGTTAGCCTTTGTTAAACAAATGCCTAATTTGCATAAATTGTAAATACCTGTTCTGTAACATATTTGTTCACATATTTGGGTATTTATTTTTAGATTTTATTTGTTAAAAAGTATATTTTGGTGAATCTACTTACATATTTTTACTTTTCTGAAATGACTGAACAAATTATGAGAACATAGTAACGATACACAATGGCTATTTATTATATCCTAAAGTTGCGCGCATTTACCTTGTCTCCAAATGTATATTATCAAGTAGCCTTGCCAAACATCAGTCTTGATTAGCTTCAAAATCACCAAGTATTAAACCCTTTTGGAAAATCACATGAACAATAATAACATTGTTATATTTAGCCCACCAAACAAAAACAGGCAAAAATTTGATGTCTGTAAAATGGGCTAAAAAGTTGGTAAAGGGTTTCCTAACGTGGGAGACTTAAACAAGTTCAAGGAAATTTCCCAAATAATGGTATTATTGCTTATAATTATGTCAACGTCAATATGTTTTCTTACACATAATTTTAGTGATTTCCTTCAACTTTGACCACTTTTTAGCCTAATTTACGGACACCTCATTTTTCCGTTTTTGTTTGCTGAGCTAAATATTACAATGTTATCATTGTTCATATGATTTTCCATAAGGTTTTAATATGGTAACTCTGCCAGTATGCAACTTGGTGAATTTGAAGCTTATCAATACTGAGGTTTGGCAAGACTACTTGATGATATCTGGAGACTAGGTAAATGTGCGCAACTTCGACCGTTACTATGTTATCATAATTATTCCGTTACTTGCTTTAGAAAATGTTATGGAAGTAAAGGTAAGTGAAGTCACATAATAAACTTTTCCCTTTTTAAAATATTTGTATTATACCTAAACATTGGAACAAATATGTTACATGGAAGGTATTTACGATTTATTCAAAATAGGCATATTTTATTGTTTTTAAAAACTCCGGGGGGCTCCTAGAGTTCTTCATGCCAAATATGACGCCGGTAACGGTAATTTTAGTAAGCCACCTGACTAATTGTTGCTGGCGACGAACCGTATGGGGGAGTCACTAGAAACAGTGGGCTGGCTTTCAAAGTGTTAGATAATGTCTCTGCACAATCCTACATAAAACAAAATCACGACTCAATGCCCAACAAACATGTCGTTTTGAACAACCGTATTGCTTTGTACACGAGTTCCAGGGAGGGGGTAGCTGACGCCATTTACAGTGGGTTAACGTACGGCGACTCCTTCCTGGAGCCTCATCCAACCAACCGTGCCCACTTGACATTTTCTAAAGTGTATCCCCCGAAATTCCTAATCGTACAATAAGGAGAAACAAATTGGCCCCATTATGTTCCTTTTTGCGCTCCAGGTGTTTCCCCTGGTTCTGACGTTATCATTCTTGTTGAAAATTACATTGATGTGTTAGCCTATAGTATTGAGTTTAAAGGCTCTGTTTGTTCCCCTAAAATTAAAGTGGATAATAATGTTTACAACATTTATCATGTTCTTGTATCGCAATTCAATGTTGTTGCTTTGAAATCGCAAGGACGACCCCGTCACCATTGGCGGTGATTTCAACTGCACCCCTCCATTGATCGTCTGCGTAGGCCGACCGAGTACTGTCCGGCCCTTGTCCAATGGTTGTGCTTGTTGTCCTGTGTATGTACTGTACTTGGTCGTTTTCCACACGTTTCCATCCGCTAGCTAGCTAGCTAGCGGATGGAAACGTGTGGAAAACGACCAAGCTAGCTAGCTAGCTAGCGGGTGGAAACGTGTGGAAAACGACCAAGTACACTACACATACAGGACAACAAGCACAGCCATCGGACAAGGGCCGGATCTCGCTATCCGTTTCTGGCGAGAAAATTGTTTGTGCATAAACAAAGTTTTCTGGCCGCTCTGACGGACATCACCTGACGATGAATGTCCATCCAAAGGATAAAAAGGACAGGAAACGCCTTTCAACGGATATCAACGGATGCTAAAAATCGACATTCGTTTCTTATGCGTTAGCACGACTGTCATTTTACTCTCATGGGAAATGCTGTTGTCTTACCTTGGTCTGTTATACAAAGGTGCTCAGAGCCACATTAACGTTGGCGCTGCTTTTCCCTTTAAAAAGGGTGTTCGACCGGGCTGCCTGCGCTTGCTTTACTCTATTCCTATCGCGCCGTTGCTTAATTCCCTGCGTAGAAAGCTTTGTGATAAAACACTTTCTTATTCCTATACCCAACGCCGTTGCTCGGTCTCGGCCTATGCAACCGACATTACAGTTTTTGTCACTCAGGATTCCGGTTTTGACGCTAATCCGTTTATGATTTATTTAGTAGATCCTCTGCTGCTAGCCTCAACCATCAACAATCTAAGGGTTTAACAAATTGCAAAGAAACATTTAGTAAAACCATCTCATCCTGGAAACATCTCTGCTATAATCTCTCCATCAAAGTCCGTGTTCTTGTGGTGAACCAGCTTGCCACCTCCGAAATCTGTCATTGCATAGCTGTGCTTCCCTGCCCCGAAAACATCCCAAGTGAACTCCAAGACAAGCTTGTTGATTTCGTCTGGTTCAACAAGCGACACATTTTTAAAGAGACAAATATTGTATTTTTCCCCGAGTTCAATTTCTATAGTCTCAATCACTCCCTTCACAGATTCATTAGTAGGTGGTCTGTTAATAACACACAGTTTGACATGGTTCATTCTGATTAAGCCCAGGATCGGTTCTACAGGAGAGGAGGGGGTGGGGGGGGGGGGGGGGGGGGGGGGGGGAGGGCGTTGTCACGAAGCGGAAAATTGTGGTTCCATCTCCACAGGAATTAATCAATCTGAAGGCGGTATCTCCGCCCTCGTTACGACACTTTCCATCGTTACAATCAATACGGGAGGATGTTCTAGCCATCCAACACTTGCCAATCAACAGTATACATCAGGCATTCTTGTCACAATCCGGATAATTGGTTTCCTTCACGAAGTCAATGACTTGCAAGCTTCCTCTCCTGTGTGAAAGAACTGGCTGTACCAAGTTAATTGTACCAAGGGATCGGGCAAACCTGACTATTCTGTTCAGACTCAATATGTCATTTTTAAAAGCTATGTTCTTTATGTTTAAGTTAAACATGATTGTAATATTTATCATTTGTACAGCGTGCTTGTCTTACAAGATGATAAAGAAGCCCAGAAACTTGTTAAGACCATTGAGCAACATTGCTCACAGCATGTTGATGGATACATTATTATTGCTGGTGATTTTAATTGTACCACGAATCCTTACCTAGATCGATGTCATATGAATTAAGAAAAGCGTCATAAGACGGCTACCAGTCTTTCTAATGTTGCCAGTCGGTATCCCCTTTTGATATTTGGCGTGAAGGAAATCCGATTCATAACAAATATACTTGGTTTAAAATGCTGCCAATTGAGGCGATGTCAAAAGCTAGACTGGATCGTGTTTATTTACCTCGTAGTGTAATCCCTTCTGTTGTTAACTGTGCTATTATTCCAAGCTATTATTCCATGCAGTGCAGTTACTGTTACGTGTGGTTTACCAGCGTTTCACAATAGGATAAGTGCGTACTGGCATTTTAACAATTCCCTATTGTCTCGATTCTCGACGAAGTGGAGAGTTCAAATTCCGCTTTACAAGGATGCAGATGTTTGGTGGGATATAGAACAAGTTTACATAAAGAATATTACTCAAATGTATATGGAAAATCCGCAAATAAAAACGTTTTTCGATTAAAAACTGCAGTCTGACATTGATTTATCGCAGTCGTTTCCGAACCTCACTCAGGAAATGTCTCAAACCCAAATAAATGCCATAACAAATTTTATATCCAAGGAGCTCAGAAGGCTCTTATACGCTAATGTTTTCAGTTTGAAAACGAAGGTGATTCTTGTACCCATTTCTTTTTAATTTAGAAAAACGTAAGTCGTCTGGCAAGACTCATCAAGCTATTTGTTTAAACAATAACACCATCACAGAGGAACCGGCCGAGATTCGCAATCATGATTGTTCCTTTTATAAGGACCTGTGCGCCAAATCTCCTACGTTCAATGCAGCCCATGATTTCTTATTTGAAGATCTCCCTGTTATTGATTCTGCTGACTCTGAAACATGTGACACACCCATTTGTATATACGAAATATAGGCCTATACGGCGGTAGACCGATTAAACAAAAATAAAACGCCTGGTAATAGACGGCCTTGCTAGCGAATCCTAGCGGTTCACTGCTCGTAATAGACTTTACGACAAATGCTGTTCAATCGAAATACACTGGGTGTCACACAAAGCCGGCCTTCTGTCGTCTTATCTAATCATGGACGAGCACCTCGACAATGTTTATGAATTATATATGTACTCAGTAGGCTGGATTATTTAAACGTACCTAGCGAGCCAGTGAGGCATATCATTGTAAGCGAGCATGTAGAATTATTTAATATACTCATTATTAAGAACATAATTACGTGGTTAGGTGTTCGCTACCCGGAAATCTGAATGCCACGTGAGCCATGCTGTGTAGTATTACTGCAGGATTCAGTTTGCCTGTATGATAATTTCACCTTAATTCGTTCATCAATCATGATTGTAGTTTGCTTGATCAACCTTTACTACACTTTTTGGTTAGCGATACCGCCGATGACTCCACATTTTGTCAACGACAAACTTGCTTTGCTGTGGAATTTATTTGTTAACTTTTTTCAGACTTTTCCTATACCATACTCAAAACAAGAATATACACTCTTCTTTTTCCATATTTTCCCATCCAATATGACGTTGACCCCCGATATTTGTTTTCTGATTTGGAGACAGACCAAACATGATTTTTCCAGATGTCGGGGATACACCAGAGTCCATGATGGAGATTATAGCGGACCTGGAGCATTTTATCGTAAACCAGGAAGTGGACGACAACATCGACACTCTACATGAAAAAGGGTTTTGATGGCCATGATATATGGTTGCGCCAATATCCTACATATGACGTTTTAGCTAGTTTATTTAACCTGTCCCCAGCAGCCAATTCGTTATTATCCCTGTACTTTGATATTACTTTAATTCAAAAGTTTATTGGCCGACTAGTTGCTGGAACTGAGAGGCCGCAGGCCAATATTTGAGGGGGGCACAGTGGGTGCAATAAATGGAACGTTGCACGAATACCACCGACCGCAGACGGAAGCTTTTTGGCTTTTTCGCAATTTGCGAAAAAGCCTTTGTTTTTGTTCTGATTTTTTTTTTCTTCTTCTTTTTTTTGGCTTTTTCGCAAGTTGCGAAAAAGCCTTTGTTTTTGTTCTGATTTTTTTTTTCTTCTTTTTTTTTCTTTCTTTTAGTAACCAAAACCCCATAGACTTTGTACACGTTTTTTTGCACAAGTACTTTTACCAGAAAACAAAGTCGTATTTCCATAAAACTTAACCCAAGTGAAGACCCCATAGTAAGCTCGTGCCTAGCAGACATACGTCATGGTGACGTCATCAGGGGTCACGTGACGTCATCTTAAAGGTGTAATTGATGTAATCTTTGAAATTCAATAACAAATCAACCGCAAAAGACCGAAACTTGATTTTTGTGGCAATAGATAGATTAATCCAAGATCTTTATTTTATCTCATGTGCGTGAAATCACGTGACCCTCCCTTCCGGTCCAAACCGGAAGTGCCTTATAATTTAAAACTGGAAAATGATATGAACTTACTTTCAACGATGTTAGTGTCTGGCTAGAATAAACTTTTCATAAAAATTACCGGTGACGTCATAACACGTTATAGCGCCCTCTAGCGGCAGGTTGAAAAATGGTTAAAATGCATAATTTGTTGATGTGTGTGGCGAAGTTTGCTGAAATTACTTTATAACCGGTGTATATAATCAGCATCGTGCTAAGAACATATTGAGAAAGAGAAATGTTGATGACGTCACCAAACCGGAAGTTACAATGAAAAGACCTTTAAACCTTAAAAAGTCGCTTAAACATCAATCGCAATAGATATATTTCAGATTTTTGCTTCAAATAGCAAAGTTAAGACAGCTCTCGAGCTTTCTGTTGATTACGTTACGATGACGTCATCAAGTGTCAGATTACAAGCAACCAAATGTTTCTAGATTTAATCTTTAAAAATCAATATAAAATCAACTGTAAGAGATCTGATTTACATTTTTAAGGGGATTGATCGATTAATCCATGGTCTTCATAATTTTATTACATGCAAACAAAACCTGACACTTCCTTCCGGTCCAAACCGGAAGTGCCTTATAACGTAAAAGTGGAAAATGATGTAAACTTACTTTCAATAATGTTAGGCGCTGGCTAGGTTGTAAGTAACAAAGAAGTTAACGGTGACTTCATCAAATGTTAAAGCGCCCTCTAGCGGCATGTTGACAAATGTTACGTCATATTACGATTATATTTGAATTGTTACGTTTTTAGACCTTGAAGCCATATCGCAGCAACGGATCGTGTTAATATAACACCTCATTTTGTATTGTTAGGTGAGATAGTTTCACAAAAAGTTCACAAACGTCTGACGTCATCGTTTTAATCAGTTTGAATTCATTTTAATCTGTTTAAATTAACTTAAATTCGTTTTCGATGATTTTAAATTATTTTGATGGTATAAAATTTCAATTTTTGAAAAATTTAATCAAAAAAATTGCGAAAGCGAAAAAGCCCTATGTTCTGTTTCTTGAACAGACGTAGTTCTAGTTTTTCTTTGTTTCTGTCTTATTTTAACAATGTGGCCTTATCAGTTAAATAACTGCCTTTCATAAGGGCCCTGAGTGTTACATAAATATGAAATAAAAAGTAAAAGAAATTGAATCAAAACAAGATAAAAAACATAGATATTAATACAATTCAAATGAGACATATGACAGAAAAAAGAGACAAAACCATAACAACTCCAAATAAAACAAATTGAAAACAGCTGATATAATAATCAAACAAATTGGGAAAGATGAATATAAATAAAAAACTACACGAAAGTATGGAGAAATAGGAATTAATAACAACTATTACTAAAACGCAAAAACATTATTACATTGAAATAATATAATAAACACATTTTAATCTAAAAACACACAATTTACAACAAACCTAAAACAAAGAACTTAAAATCATTTTAAAACTACCCTCAACCCCAAACCACAAATTCAAACAAACAAGTTCAATTACACACATTCTTGGTTATGACTCTTAAAAAAAAAAGAAGAGAAACTTAGGAAAATTAATGAATTCAATAATAGGATAACAGTAAAATTATTACATTAAAAGTATAACAACACGTTATCGAGACACAATATGTATACCAAAATATAACAACAAATAATTAACCTGTACAAACAAACAATAACCAAATAAGACAAAAACAAAATGTGATATCAATTTAAAAAGGTCAATAAGTCCGTCAACAAGTAATTTGAATTGTTGCAGTGACTTTGCCTGTCTCTGGGCAGTGGTAAGTTTGTTTCATCCCAGGGTCCCAATGTACTGAACAATTTATATTCCCAATCATATACATAGTTTTTCCCATGCGGGAGGGGGGAGGAGGGGGGGGGGGGGGGGGGTACAGTTTTGTTTCTCCAACCAACTTTGTTGAATGTTTTGCCTGCGGAGAAGGTGGCCACACAAGGAAATAAACTGCTATAATAATTCAGTAAGTATTGGTTGTAAAAGGACAAATGGTTAGCCATATCCTCTAAAATACAACCATTTGAAGAACGCTAACGATTATCATTTTCATTTTTTAAAAATAATGAAACAGAGGAATCATCAAAAGCTCCACTGACAGTCACTGCAGCTTGCAAGCCTAAATGAAAATATAGAGAAGGCAATTACAGGTTTAGAGATACGAGAAACAATTCCCAGGCAGGAACCAAACTCGGGCCACATAAATGGAAGGCGAGGAAAGTACCACTGTGTTAATCTCCCCCCCCCCCCCCCTAAAAATAAATAATCATGTCATAACATACAATGTCATTGTCTAAACGTATTTGTTAGCTGTCTAAATATTAAAAAACAAATAATTTGATTTCTTCCTCAAACCGCAAGACACAATTTCCCCAGTAATTTCTAACGCGGAAATAAGATTTATAGTTGACCTCTTCTATCATAATTATTATCTTTAACAAAAAATGCCGAGTTCCTCGTTCGTTGATCTATTGTAGGCTTGTGCTTAGTACACTTGGATGCATTTTAATCCTTTTAAAATGTGAGTTATAGACACAAACAAACTATTGTGACATAATGTTGAGAATGAAGGTTTTACTCTGACTATATTACAGTCAAAATGTAACATTTACTAACCAACCGACCATATATCACTTCAGTTATAATTCGTAAAACGGTTTTTAGCCATTTAACTATTTAACAATTCAATACAACAAAGCAGTAAGAGTAACATAAAATACGTGATGGTGTACATTTTAACGGCGAATTTCGGCAAATGAGCAGCCAATTTAGGCGAGGTGTCATTAAGATGACATGCCGTTCCCCTATATCGGAACTGGAGGAACTGGGCTATTGTTGTTTAATTACCCAGTTCTCTTGCGAGCACACGGGCTCCGTTCTGCCTGCGTTTCATGATCGACTGCAATACAATAGAGCGGTCACGCGTGCTTGAACGCGCCATGTCGTTCGCGGCGGGTGTGAACGACCACGCATTCAGTCGCTGATATGTACATGTAAGCTTGTATGCGTAGTATAGGCCTACGTTTATATTATTAAGTATGAAAGGTTTTACACGTAAATAGACAAACTGATTGCGGAAAGAAATGTTGTTGAGTATATTCCCCCGCCCTTTCACGACTCCCAAACAAAGTCTTCATGACGCCTCGCCTTAACCAATGCGCCATTCCATTTCGCGCAAGGTCAAATGCTGCTGAAAATGGTCATCTGATTTTATTTTATGACTAGGCAAAAGTACTGTTGTGTCATTCGATTCAACAAAATAACCATTCAATTTAACAATTCACCAAAACTGCATTCAAATTCATTATTTATTATTCATTATAAATGTATTATTGGGCAGGCATTTCTGCCATTTGTGCAATCTAAAACACTTTAACTTTCGTTTCCCTTAGAATGTTAAAGGCATAAAATACGGTTCACTTTATTTTGGCACACAAGTCAACATTATTAAACAATAAGAAACCAGGAAAAAAAAAAAAAAAATGAAACAATAATAACCCAACGATAACAACTGTTAATGTTTTTGTTTTTCTTGTTTCATTTATGTTTCCGGTAGACTTTATATGGAGCCTATAGTGTTTGTTTTCCTCCCTTCTTTGTTTGGCTGACTACTTTATCTATGCTTAAAGTGAAGATTCAAAACATTTGTCTTGCATAATTCATTTGTTTATCTGTTTGTTCGCATTTAGTGTCGTATCGTACTTATTTCAATTCTCATTTAGCGAAACTTATTGCCTGTTTTCAAAATTGAAGACAACAAAAAAGTGCAAAAAATCTTCAGTCGAAGCAGCTTTGCTAATTGAATGCGGGTTGTGCGTCACGAAAAAGAACGACAATGTGCTATAAAATTGAACACAAAAAGGAATTTGAATATTTCAAATCTGAATTGAATGCCCGAATTCTGAATTTGAAACACGGTAAAAACTGGAGAGGCAAAATCGTTTTAATTCGAACGCAGGAAAATTGACAGGGAAAACCTCAACAAAAAATTAAAAATGGTTTGTTGTACGCAGTCTCCTTTTCTCTTTTTCCATTCTGGTAATAGCAGTCAAGATTGTTTTTTACTTAATTACTTTTTTGTTTAATCTTAGGTTTACATTCCTTTTTTTATTGTTTCGAAAACCTTGCAGTCAACTGGATAAACACCGACCTCGTGGTCACGGAAGAAATATTCACTATTGTTCTCCTGAAACTAGTTCGATGATCTAACTAGATCAATGAGGAACTTCCGAGAAGAAATATGGCAAATTGTTTGCATAGTGATGCATTAGTGATAAATTGCTGACTGAAAGGAAAAGGGAAGTTGCTTCAATATCACGGGTTTTGAAAGTGGCGCAAGCGCCGTTTGTCTTAATTCGTTTGTGGATATATGGGTCGGCCGGTAGCTGGACCGGCAGAACCGACAAGCTGAGTGAGAACTTCTTTGTAAAACTGCGCATCGGTGTAGTTAATCCGGTCTATTCTGATCCGAGCAACTCTTGAAAACACGGATAATTTCGAAGCGATACATTTCAATAATACTTGATCAGGAACAGACACCATCCACCATGTAAGTTGCCGCTTTTAGTTCCTTTTCTTTTTCTTTTTAATACCCGTTTGACAATAAGTATAGAGCAAGTTTGGGCGCGAACTATAGTTAAGGCCGATTGCATATTTGCTGCGTAATCGCTCCCTAGATCGCTGGCTCATTTCTAAAGCTCAGTACATTATACTCGCCTCGAAAGCGGACGCGTATCCGGCCATGCAAATGTCGGATGCTGCGTTCATAATTCCCCAAAGTATGAACGCGGCACGCGTGAATTTGGTAAATAGGTAATGCACACATGCACACACACAACGAGGTCTGGTTCGCATGTATATAAGAGGGATTTATTGGAGTAAATTTTTGTGAAATTTATAAAATATCACAAATGTCCCCCAATTTAGTAAATCTAAATCAGGTAAACGTAAATTTGTGATTCATGGAGCTCATGCATTCAACCCCCTTCCTACAACTCCTAAATGTCGTTTGCCTGCTACGCTAGCACGCTAGCTAGATGTTAAAACACTTTGTCAATGTACAATGTACATGTATTGCACTTTACTTTTCTTATTGCTGTTCCTTATCGGTGTGCTTTTGTTTCGTTTTTATTGCCTGGTCCAGGTATATTTTTTTTGTTTTTGTATTTGTAATGAATGGTAGAATTGTATAATCTTGCGCCCTAAAAGTTATCAAAACTATCAAACAGACGGTAGCAGTGTACATGTACACGTGTATTTTAACTTGGGGTGGTCGTTTTGTTGATATGCATCGACAACTTAGGTGTGTACTCTCCTATGCCGTAACCCTACTTGGCGGGTTTTTGAAACATCTTCTGTGTATCTAAGCAACATGTTGCCATGACTGTCTGCGCGGAGAGACAGTTGCGAGTTAACAAAGCGAAGTAAGCGGTGCTCCTTTTTGCTAGGATAGCAAACTGCATGTTAACCATGTACGACATGGCATATCAGTGCCAACAATATTCATCGCCTCTGTAGCTCAACCTCCTCCTTCTCAGAGATCGCTTGTGCTTGTTTTCGTCCGTATTTTTTTTTTAAAGTCGGTTGTATTACGTGTGTAACCCTCATGCTGTTCGGTTTTATTGCTATATGTCAACACAGTCTCCCATAGTGTCTGAATATATTTGATTCCAGCTGGTGTTGTTGAATGGGGCAAGGCAAAAATAGCATGATTACTTGCTTGGGTAGGTCTGGTAAACTTAAATAGCCCCTTTATGTACACAAAGTAATGAGATACTCGTGGGGCAGCACTTTCCTGTGTAAAAAGCTGTGTAACCGGTTCAACCAGGGTTCAAGCGGCTCTTACCATGCTATTCGGCATGCTTTGAACTAGGAATACATGTAATATGAGATTTTTTAAACAAATCATGAACAATCAATTGTTTTGTTTTACGGCGAAGCGACTTAAAAAAAAAGTGCGGTGGCACGTCGCAGGGTTAGGGAGCTTCATGCTTCTCATGTTTGTTTCCAAGACAACTGTAAATTCAATTAGTTTATACAAGGTTTCGGCTGGGTAATCCTCTCCATTTTTCTGTTTAGCCTCTACGATGCAGCGGCACAAAGAGTAACAGTTTTCGTCTTTCGTCATTTCCACTAGTTCTGCTCGTATCAGACTGATGTTTAATTTCGGGTCCATTACTGCCATTTTGTTTCCGCCTCCAACGCACCGAAAATCCGGGCGGCCGGCGGCCCACGTACATGTTTCTTCATTGTAAAAACTTGTAAAAACAAACAAAAAATAAGACAACTTGATACAAAATTAAATTTTAATTACCCATATACATACAGGCACTTACCTGCATTATAAAGGCACTTATCTGCAAATGGTGTATCCTATACTTTTAAATAGGAGACTAACATATTCTTTGGGACACATTAAAAAACCGGTCGTTTTTCTCATTTACAAACTAATATACAAAATGATAGTTGATAAGAATATCGATAAATACACGTTATTCATGAACTCCCCCCCTCCCCTTTTGTGAAATTTGAAGGTAAATTATGATTGTAGGCATCCAGCAAAATGATCGCGCAAGATATCCTGTAATTATTCCGATTTCGATTATTTTTCTTTATAAAACTAAATTTGCGATCACCGGACGGCGATCGCAAAAAACCCAAATACATGTGTAATAACAAGAATATTCAACTGCCCGACGGCGGTTGAAAACAAACGCAGTTTTTCGTGATTTTCTCGCTATCAATAAATTATTGTAAAGGTCAGTTAAACAAGATTTACTATAAAATACAACACCCCAAAATCCACCCATTCATGATAATTCAAGCAATTACCAATGGTGTATCCTACCGTATCCTACCTATCTATACTATAAAAGATGTAAAATGCGCCATCTTGTCCCTGGGCGCAGCCATCTTGAAAATCTTGGAACACAGGGCCGCGCCATCTTGGCCCGTGGTTGGCGCCATGTTGGCTTTTGGTCGGGCGACGAGTCGCCGCGCGCGTGTGCGGCCGGCGTCGGTGCGGCGGGGTGCCGGACCGTTCGCGACGGGGAATCCCCCGGGGAATCCCCCGGGGAATAAGATTTAAAAAAAAATCGTATTCGTCCGTGGTGAGATTTAAAAGAAACGGACGTTACCGATAAACGCGTAATCGCTTTTCGATTGCATGTCGATGTCTGCGGGCCTTTTTGCGTGAACTATTGCGTTAATTTTGCATTGTCCTTGCCCGGAGTTCGGGCCGAAGCCTTCCCGAAATCGTACTACCGTAACTCGGTTGCCGAATTGTTGGCTGTTTGCGATTAAGCGGCGGCTGCATGCGTTACGCGAAGCCTTCGCAAATTCATTGTATCCGCCTTGCTCGCGCGGTGGCCGAGTTGGTGCCGAGTTTGTTATTCGCCATTGGGCGGCCCCGTCACGTGTTATTTGAGCTGGTGCCCCGATTTATACTTCCTTGGTTATTGCGGAGTAAACATAGTACCAGTTGAGCGCGGGCTTCGTTTTCGGGTCAAATTCGTGCGCTTCGACCGCGTTTCAGTCACAGCTTGGGAACGTTAAAAAATGATTTATTCCTTTCGTGTTGCCTTTTGGGCAAATTTCTTTGCTTCACATTGTCGATACTTAAATATTACAACATTATCTGTCTCAAAACACTCCGAAACATATCGCTATTGCCTCAATTTCAACTTTGATCGCGCAAAAATGTCGCGAAATTGTATGGCGATGGTGGATATGAATATGCAATTTAGAAACGTGAATGCATTACGTCTGTTGAGGGCGCACTGTCAGATGGCCGGAAATTTACCTACAGCAACTGACCAATCAGAAGGGAGGAAATGTGTGTTCACAATAGTCGATGTTAAATTGTGGTATTTAGTCCAACAATTCACTTTTTTGACCATGATATGTAATTATTCAAACGATTCCTCGATTGAATTTTGATTTTTGGGCAATAGTGAGACAAAAATCGCATTACATTTTATTCGTATTCAAATGTTGACATTATTCATAAAAATTTGCTGTGACTTTTTCGTGGACAAAAAAGCGAACTATAAAACTAACAACGGCAATAGCTAAGTTTGTAGTAAGTGTTCAGTAGGTAATATCTAATAGGAATAGGTTATTATTGTATGTATGTATGTGTAATGTGTAATTGCAATGTGTAATAAGTTAATGTGGTATTACGTAATCTGTACACGCAGTAAATATGTACATAATTAGAGTGTTCAACAGTAGATTTTTTTATCTTGCCAATGTGCTCTGAATGTTGTACGAATGTTATTTCACAACGTTTCTTTGTAACGTTCAAAGGACGTCAAGAGAACTCCACACATTTACGTTCCCGAAACGTTTTTTCCAAACGTTCCGGAAACATTACCGTAACGTTGTAAGAACGTTCATGGAACGTTTTTTTGGTTAGCTGGGATGGTATTCTACGGAGCCCCTAAAGGGACATATGACGAATAAAAATCACCGTTACGAAATAATTTGAGTATTTTATTTCGTGCACTCAAAATAACTTATTTCGTGAGCTCGAAATGTTGTCGTGGCCACGAAATGACTTCGTGCGCTCCAAGAATATCTGTTCGTGAGCTCGAAATAATTTCGTGCGCTCGAAATACTTTCTAGCTGGTACTCTACTCGCTAAGTTTCGCGATTTGTTTGTCATACAATTCATTATGTTTTTAAGACGTCAACAAGGTGTATCTATAAGTTACGATTTCACCCAGCTAGCAGGTGCCGCGCGAAGCGCGGCATCCTGCTAGTCTATACTATAAAAGATGACAAATGCGCCATCTTGTCCCTGGGCGCCGCCATCTTGGAACGCAGGGCCGCGCCATCTTGGAAACACAGGGCCGCGCCATCTTGGCGCGTGGTTGGCGCCATCTTGGCTTTTGGTCGGGCGACTCGTCGCCGCGCGCGTGTGCGGCCGGCGTCGGTGCGGCGGGGTGCCGGATCGTTCGCGACGGGGAATCCCCCGGGGAAAAAGATTTAAAAGTGAGATTTAAAAGAAACGGACGTTACCGATAAACGCGTAATCGCTTTTCGATTGCCTGTCGATGTCTGCGGGCCTTTTTGCGTGAACTATTGCGTTATTTTTGCATTGTCCTTGCCCAGAGTTCGGGCCGAAGCCTTCCCGAAATCGTACTACCGTAACTCGGTTGCCGAATTGTTGGCTGTTTGCGATTAAGCGGCGGCTACATGCGTTACGCGAAGCCTTCGCAAATTGATTGTATCCGCCTTGCTTGCGCGGTGGCCGAGTTGGTGCCGAGTTTGTTTTTTCGCGATTGGGCGGCCCCGTCACGTTTTATTTGAGCTGGTGCCCCGATTTATACTTCCTTGGTTATTGCGGAGTAAACATAATACCAGTTGAGCGCCGGCTTCGAATTCGTGCGCGTCTACCACGTTTCAGTCACAGCTTGGGAACGTTAAAAAATGATTTATTCCTTTCGTGTTGCCTTTTGTGCAAATTTCTTGACTTCACATTGTCGATACTTAAATATTACAACATTATGTGTCTAAAAACACTCCGAAACATATCGCTATTGCCTCAATTTCAACTTTGATCGCGCAAAAATGTCGCGAAATTGTAGGGCGATGGTGGATATGAATATGCAAATTAGAAACGTGACTGCATTACGTCAGTTGAGGGCGCACTGTCAGATGGCCGGCCTGTTGGTTTTTTTAATCAGGATTTTCACGATGATGTAAACTCAGAAATCCCGAAGTGGTTCGTATTGTTTCCCGGCGTACGATTCCTGTTAAAAAATAACGAGACGCAGGCAGCATGCAAGCGAAGATGGACTGCCTATTGAGTATTATTAGTTCGAAAGTCGGGAAGTATTTTTACAAAGATTGTTGTTATTCAGACTCGATGGTATTCTACGGAGCCCCTAAAGGGACATATGACGAATAAAAATCACCGTTACGAAATAATTTGAGTATTTTATTTCGTGCACTCAAAATAACTTATTTCGTGAGCTCGAAATGTTGTCGTGGCCACGAAATGACTTCGTGCGCTCCAAGAATATCTGTTCGTGAGCTCGAAATAATTTCGTGCGCTCGAAATACTTTCTAGCTGGCCTCTACTCGCTAAGTTTCGCGATTTGTTTGTCATACAATCCATTATGTTTTTAAGACGTCAACAAGGTGTATCTATAAGTTACAATTTCACCCAGCTAGCAGGTGCCGCGCGAAGCGCGGCATCCTGCTAGTATACTATAAAAGATGTAAAATGCGCCATCTTGTCCCTGGGCGCCGCCATCTTGGAACGCAGGGCCGCGCCATCTTGGCGCGTGTTGGCGCCATGTTGGAGAGGCGCGGCGCTTTTGGTCGGGCGACTCGTCGCCGCGCGTGTGTGCCGCCGGCGTCGGTGCGGCGGGGTGCCGGACCGTTCGCGACGGCGAATCCCCCGGGGAATAAGATTTAAAAACAAAATCGTGGTGAGATTTAGGAGAAACGGACATTACCGATAAACGCGTAATCGCTTTTCGATTGCCTGTTGATGTCTGCGGGTCTTTTTGCGTAAACTATTGCGTTATTTTTGCATTGTCCTTGCCCGGAGTTCGGGCCGAAGCCTTCCCGAAATCGTATACCGTAACTCGGTTGCCGAATTGTTGGCTTTTTGCGATTAAGCGGCGGCTACTGCGTTACGCGAAGCCTTCGCAAAATAATTGTATCCGCCTTGCTTGCGCGGTGGCCGAGTTAGTGCCGAGTTTGTTGTTCGCGATTGGGCAGCTCATCCCGTGTTATTTGACTTGGTGAACCGCGCGCTTTACTCCCTTGGTTATTGCGGAGTTTGAGCGCCAGCTTCGTTTTCGGCTTCGAATTCGTGCGCGTCGACCACTTCTCGGTCACAGGTTCTGAACGTTAAAAAAATGATTTATTTCTTTCGTGTTGCCTTTTGGGCAAATTTCTTTGCTTCGCATTGTCGATACTTAAATATTACAACATTATCTCTCTAAAAACACTCCGAAACCTATCGCTACTGCGCAAAATGTAACGTTCATCGTGCAAAATAAGCTTAGCTTATCCACTAGCAAAGATATTTAATTTGTCTCTTGCTATGGGTAAGGTTCCATCTGAATGGAAACTCGCCAATGTGGTTCCTATTTTTAAATCTGGTACTCCTCACAACCCGAGTAATTATAGACCGGTGTCTCTCTGTTCTACAGTTAGTAAATGTCTTAAAAAAATTGTCGCTAATCATCTTATTAATCACATGTATAGAGGCGGTATTATTTCTAATTGCCAGCATGGCTTCCTTCCCAGGAGGTCTTGTGTTACTCAACTCACTACCGTTTTTCATCACTGGGCTAAAACATTGGATTCTCCTAATCCTCCTAGAATTGATGTTATATATTTGGACTGGTCAAAAGCTTTTGATCGTGTAAGTCATAGTGTCCTCATTGAGAAGTTGCACAAATACGGCATTTGCGGTCCTGTTTTGCACTGGTTTCAGTCGTATTTACATGATCGTCATCAACGAGTGCAGTTTTGTGGGTCTCACTCGGACTGGGTCCAAGTTCCTTCTGGGGTCCCCCAGGGATCTGTTTTGGGCCCACTTCTTTTCAATATTTTTGCCTTTGATCTGCCCTTTTGTGTGAAGTCCAACTTAAGGCAATATGCAGATGACACTGTGATTTATAGGACCATTGCTAACAGGAATGATGAGATTATTTTACAGAACGATTTAAACAATATTGATACCTGGTGTACCCTTAATCAAATGAAGCTCAATGTTGACAAATGTAAACTTATGACGATTACTCGTTCCAGAAATTCATGTAGACCCACTTATCAGGTAGACTCTCGAAGGTTAGATTTGGTTGACCATTACAAATATCTCGGGTTGGTTATTTCCAGAGATCTTTCTTGGAATCATCATGTGAATTCTATTGTTTCAAAAGCAACTAGAATGTCTGGTTTTATTAGGAGACTGGTTAATGGTAAAGATAGTCACATTTTAGTTAAACTCTACAGTAGTCTTGTGAGGCCTATTCTTGAGTATGCTTCCCCAGTTTGGTGTCCAAGTTCTTCTTCCCAATTATTATCTTTGGAAGGAGTTCAAAGAAGATTTACCCGTTCCTGCTTGGGTCTCCCAAGAAATTATAGGCCAAATTCTGACGGAGATAATGTGGAGTATTCGGACCGTTGTTGTAAGCTGGGGTTGCCATACATAACTAATAGGCTGAACTTTTTGGCTGTAGTTTTTATAGTGAAATGCATTTACAACAAATTTGATATTGACTTTGAAAACTACATCAATTTTAATGATAGACACCTTGATGAATTGAAGTTTACCCATCATTATTCTAGAACTAATGCTCTCCATAATTCACTTTTTATTAGATTCCCTCGTTTATGGGACACCTTACCTGCGGAAGTTACAGATTGTCTGATATTTACTTTGAACTCATTTATTATCAAACTTAGACATCACTGGCTGACTCCTGGGGTGAACCGATTATAATGTGATTTAATACAATATACCCGCTCAAGATGGATTGGGGATGGTGCTTGTTTGTTGGGGTGTAGGGGTGTTTGTTTGTTGGTCTGCTTGTTTGGGTTGTTGGTGTGTTTGTTTGTTTGTTTGTTGGGGTGTACGTGTTAGGGTGTCTGTTTGTCGGTCTGCTTGTTTGTTGGGTGTGTTGGGGTGTTTGTTTGTTTGTTGGGGTGTACGTGTAGTTGTTTGTTGTTGTTGTTTTGTTTTTTTGTCTGCTTGTTTGTTCGTTTGAGTTTGGTGTTGAGGTGTTTGTTTGTTTGTTTGTTGAAGTGTACGTGTAGTTTTTTGTTTGTGTGTCTGCTTGTTTGTTCGTTTGAGACTGTTTGTCCTTTTTGGGCATGTGTGTCTGTTTGTTTTATGTTGTTCTGAGTAATTTAGTGCAATAGGGTTATTTTTATATATATGTATTCTTTTATGATAAATTTGTTGTTTAAATTTTTTATTATATATTGTTTTATAGAATTAGAAGTCACGCTTTGGGAGAGCCACTCGATAGTAATTTAGTTTGCTTACTTGGCAATCCTGCAGGGGTGTGCATTATTGTTGTTTTTCTTGTTATAAGGGTGTTTTTTTTTGTAATCTTCCTTGCTTTGTCCTGTTTTTATTATTTTATTTCAATTCTTGTAATTGTCCTCATATTTTTATGTAATCCTGCAAAATAATAAATGAAATGAAATGAATGAAATGAAATTGTATGTCGATCGTGGCTATGAATATGCAATTTAGAAACGTGACTGCATTACGTCAGTTGAGGGCGCACTGTCAGACGGCCGGTCTAGAGTTATTTCAATCATGATTTTCAAGATGATGTAAATCAGAAATCCCGAAATGGTTCGTATTGTTTCCCGTACGATTCCTGTTAAAAATCACGAGACGCAGGCAGCATGCAAGCGAAGGTGGACTGCCTATTGAGTATTATTAGTTCGGAAGTCGGGAAGTATTTTTACAAAGATGTTTTTATTCAGAGTCGATGGTATTCTACGGAGCCCCTAAAGGGACATATGACGAATAAAAATCTCCGTTACGAAATAATTTGAGTTTTTTTCGTGCACTCAAAATAACTTATTTCGTGAGCTCGAAAAGTTTTCGTGGCCACGAAATGACTTCGTGCGCTCCAAAATTTTTTTTTCGTGAGCTCGAAATAATTTCGTGCGCTCGCAATACTTTCTAGCTGGTACTCTACTCGCTAAGTTTCGCGATTTGTTTGTCATACAATCCATTATGTTTTTAAGACGTCAACAAGGTGTATCTATAAGTTACGATTTCACCCAGCTAGCAGGTGCCGCGCGAAGCGCGGCATCCTGCTAGTCTATACTATAAAAGATGACAAATGCGCCATCTTGTCCCTGGGCGCCGCCATCTTGGAACGCAGGGCCGCGCCATCTTGGCGCGTGGTTGGCGCACTGACCTCTATACATGGACAGATCATCATTGTTTCATTTTGAAGTCGGCATGCGGAGAAGTGCAACATGGCGGACCCACGACGTCACCCTGTGAGCCAATGAAATGTCCAGGTGTTGGTACGATACGTATTACGTAATGTTTATACATACAAAATGTACAGAGTAAATCCACTGACCTCTACACCTGGACATTTCATTGGCTCACAGCAGTGACGTCTCGGGTCCGCCATGTTGCACTTCCAGTTCGCGCCGACTTCAAGTGTTAGCACAGCAGAATATGGACAATGATCCGTCCAGGTGTAGAGGTCAGTGGGTTGGCGCCATGTTGGCTTTTGGTCGGGCGACTCGTCGCCGCGCGTGTGTGCCGCCGGCGTCGGTGCGGCGGGGTGCCGGATCGTTCGCGACGACGAAAGAAAAACTCATTATTCGTCCCGTGGTGAGATTTGGGAGAAACAGACGTTACTGATAAACGTGCAGTCGCTTTTCGATTGCCTGTTGATGTGTGTGGGCCTTTTTGCGTAAACTATTGCATTATTTTTGCATTGTCCTTGCCCGGAGCTTGGGCCGAAGCCCTCCCGAAATCGTATACCGTAACTCGGTCGCCGAATTGTTGGCTGTTCGCGATTAAGCGGCAGCTACTGCGTTACGCGAAGCCTTCGCAAATTAATTGTATCCGCCTTGCTTGCTCGGTGGCCGAGTTGTTGCCGAGTTTGTTGTTCGTGATTGGGCGGCGCATACCTTGGTTATTGCGGAGTTTGAGCGCCAGCTTCGTTTTCGGCTTTGAATTCCGTGCGCGCCGACCACTTTCAGTCACAGTTTGGGAACGTAAAAACAATGATTAATTCCTTTCGTGTTGCCTTTTGAACAAATAGTATAGATTTCCCTCTTGCACACTGTCAATACACAAATATTACAACATTATTTCTGTAAAAACACTCCGAAACATTTCGCTATTGCGCAAATGTTAACGTTCATCGTGCAAAAGTGTCGCGAAATTGTATGGCGATCGTGAATATGAATATTCAATTTAGAAACGTGACTGCATTACGTCAGTTGAGGGCGCACTGTCAGATGGCCGGTCTGTTTTTTAATCATGATTTTAACGATGATGTAAATCAGAAATCCCGAAGTGGTTCGTATTGTTTCCCGTACGATTCCTGTTAAAAATCACGAGACGCAGGCAGCATGCAAGCGAAGATGGACTGCCTATTGAGTATTATTAGTTCGGAAGTCGGGAAGTATTTTTACCAATATTGTTTTTATTCAGAGTCCAGGGTATTCTACGGAGCCCCTAAAGGGACATATGACGAATACAAATCACCGTTACGAAATAATTTGAGTTTTTTATTTCGTGCACTCAAAATAACTTATTTCGTGAGCTCGAAATGTTTTCGTGGACACGAAATGACTTCGTGCGCTCCCAAAAAATCTGTTCGTGAGCTCGAAATAATTTCGTGCGCTCGAAATAATTTCTAGCCGGTACTCTACTCGCTAAGTTTCGCGGTTTGTTTGTCATCGCTATTGCCTCAATGTTACCTTTGATCGTGCAAAAATGTTGCGAAATTGTATGGCGATCGTGGATATGAATCTGCAATTCAGAAACGTGACTACGTTTCGGCTTCGGCTTTGCCTCCGAATTCCTGCGCGTCGACCATTTTGTAGTCACAGTTTTGGAACGTAAAAACAATGATTTATTCCTTTCGTGTTGCCTTCTGGGAAAATTTCTTCCTTTCACATTGTCAATACTTCAATATTACAACATTATCTCTCTAAAAACACTCCGAAACATATCGCTATTGCCTCAATTTTAACTTTGATCGTGCAAAAATGTCGCGAAATTGTATGGCGATCGTGGATATGAATATTCAATTTAGAAACGTGCTGCTTTACGCAGATTGTTTTTATTCAGAGTCAATGGTATCCTACGGAACCCCTAAAGGGTCATATGACGAATACAAATCACCGTCACGAAATCATTTGATTATTTCATTTCGTGCCCACGAAATCATTTCGTGCACTCGAAATAACTTATTTCGTGAGCTCGAAATAATTTCGTGCGCTCAAAAAAAATATTTTCGTGAGCTCAAAATTGTTCACGGTTTGTTTGTCATACAATCCATTATGTTTTTAGGACGTCAACAAGGTGTATCTATAAGCATGGAGGAATGCTATAAGTTACGATTCCACCCAGCAACAAGGTGTATCTATAAGCATGGAGGAATGCTATAAGTTACGATTCCACCCAGCAACAAGGTGTATCTATAAGCATGGAGGAATGCTATAAGTTACGATTCCACCCAGCTAGCGGGTGCCGCGCAAAGCGCGGCATCCCGCTAGTACCTTTAAAACAAATCCACTGATCTCTCGTGACAATCGAGGGCGCCCTCAATAAGCCCGTTTTCGGAGTATTGATGATTGATGAACTGCATAGACGGATGGTGCTCCCCGGAACAAATACAAAAATCAGTCTTGGAGCAAGACTAGCCAAAACCATAGATGAATAAGAAGACAACCTAGCTTGCTTGAAAAAAATACGCGTCAAAATTTATGTCCGGTCGTGAAATTTGACGTCAAATTTGACGTCCATATTCGCGACTTTGGAGGCAAATCGCAAAATTTGACGTCAGTTTTGATGTCAATATTCGCGACTTTCGGGGAAAGTCGTGAAATTTGACGCGAATATCGACGTCAAATTTGACGTCAATATTCGCGACTTTTGGGGAAAGTCGTGAATATTGACGTCAATATTTACGTCAATATTCGCGACTTTGAGGAAAGTCGTAAAATTTGTCGTGAATATTGACGTCAATATAAGCAGACATAGGCAATACCCCCAACTGAACACGAAACAACTTTATCAATGGCAGTGTCTATAATTATGGACAATTTGTAATGGTAAAACAAATTAAATCCATTATTACATTGTATCTATAGACACTGTACAGAGTGGATAAATATTGGAGAATTTCCAAGTCACAGCGTATTTCTCATGTCTTTCCCCCATCTAAAAATAGCGTTATCGGGTTCATAGGCAACTGAAAACGTCGGGGAATCGACCAAATAAAACAGCGCTGGAGACGAGAGTTGTGTTCCAACGCTGGTTTGAGGCGCTCGATCTGAGGGGAGCGGAATCGTCAAAATAAAACAGCGGGGGGGGGGGGGGGGGGGGGGGGGGGGGGGGTTGCTCCAACGCTATTTAAATGCGCACCATGAGCATGAGGGGAGACACGTGGCGCTTAATTGTCCGCTAACTGTCTGAAGATGCAGTTTTAAAATCGCGATAACTCTCTTCTTTCTTATTCGATTTCTAATATGAAAAAAGAGAATGAACAAAAAAATACTAGGTTTTATTTCATTGATTAAAAACTTGTTTATTTTGTTTTGATACTGTGCAAGTGTAGACTTAAAATTAAATCGCCACCAAAATGAACCCAGGATGAGTCACCATGCCCGCTGCTGTCAGCTTTGGTTCATTTCGGTGGCGCCTGCACAAACAAAGACAAAAGTGTCTAACGACTTGATTTTAATTCTACATTTGCACAGTATCCAAACAAAATCGAAAAACTTGGTCTCATGGTCAATTTGACTACTTTTGGAAAATTATTCATAACTCTGTCAAACATTGTCAGATTTGGACGTTTGATGTCTCAAGTGAAAACCAGTATCTTTGAAACCATATTATCGATGCTAGTTATACATTTTGTGTGTGGTGTTCCGTTGTACTTTGTTGCATTTTATTTTATACACCCTGTAATTTTAAACTATTGTTGAAAAAAAGAAACAAAGGAATCATCAAAAGCTCCCTTGGCAGTCACTGTAGCTTGCTAGCCTAAAAAAACCTGTAGGGAAGGCGATTGCAGATTCAGAGGTACAAGAACAAAATCGAAGGCAGGAAAGTACCACTGTGTTAATCTGAACCCCCCTTCCCCCCGATCATGCAATGCCATTGTCTAACCGTTTTCATAAACTGTATAAATATGCAATACACAAATCATTGGATTTCTTTATCAAACCGGAACAAATAATCATATTAACTTCTAACGCGGAAATAATATTTGACCATATTTTGACCCCTTCTGTCACATTATCACAAAAATGCCGAGTTCCTCTTTCGTTGATCTATTGTATGTTTGTCCTTGGTAGGAATGCATTTAATGCTAATGCTTTACCATGATTGTTGAGGGTTAGACACATACATGTTGAGAATTAATTATTGACTTTGTAATTTCTAGTTGTTTACTGTGTCTGTTTAATACATTTTAATGTAATGTGGTACTGGTATTTAATTTTTGTATAATTATGTTTATAATGTACAGCGCTTTGAATATTTTTTGATGGAAATGGCGTTCAAGAAAATAAATAATTGTTAAATGTTAAATGTTGAGAATGTGTTTACTCTGTATATTATTTCCCGGTCAATTTCGGCAAAAAAAACCAGCCATTTTAACCACCACACCATTTTATTTCGCGCGAAAATTAATGCTGTTGAAAATAGTCATTCGAATTCGTTTTATATATACACTGTATAGGCAAAAGTCCTATTTTGTCATTAAATTTAACAAAATAATCATTCAATTTAACAGTTCAACAAAACAGCATTCAAATTCGCAGGAGCTTTTTGCGAGTTGTGTATTCGGTCATTTAAATTCATTATTGGGCAGGCATTCCCGTTATTTGTGCAATCTAAAACGCTCTGTTAACTACGGAAGCTTAAAGTGACCATCCGCGTTTCCGCGTTTCTGAGATAATTTATCTTGGAAAGACGGAATACTGAGATAAAAATATGTCTTTCCGTGATATCGTATCTCAGAAAGACGTCTTTCCATGATAATCGTATCTCAGAAAGACGTCTTTCCATGATAATCGTATCTCAGAAAGGCGTCTTTCCATGATAATCGTATCTCGGAAAGACATCTTCCCACGATATTTTATGTCGGAAAGGCGTCTTTCCCATATACAATTATTACGGTGGCCCACAACTGTCACGGCAAAAGCCCCGCAGCAGAAACAAAAGCACTGCGGCAAAAGTCAAGTGTCACAGTGTTGCAAAAGACAATGACGTCATCTAGTGTCATGTGACGTCAAGTTAAAGGTGAAGTTTTCAAGGCCTTGTATCTTCGGAATTATTAGATTGGGTTTAAAATTGGGATTCCGGGATGTGTTATATGTAAAAAAAAATAATAAGGTGTCGACGTAATGACGACGTCATTGTAAATATGAACTTTTGAGTTGAATTGGACTTTCAAGCCATATCTCATCAACACAATATGCAAAATTTATTTTAAAAAATATAATCAATTTGTCACACAAATACACGACAAATGTGCGACACCGTGATAATGTCATAAAAACGCGGATTTGTTTTTAAATGACAGGTGATAGGTCTGATCGTCATGAAACATTTAAAGAGGTCTAGGGCAGTCCTACACACACCGTAATGTTCCATCTTACTAATTAATATATTGTGATTGACTGTGTCAAAGGCTTTAGATAAGTCAAAGAATATGCCAATTGAGAATTTATTATGATCGATCGCATTACATATTTTACTGAGTACATGTGATGTTGATAAGTCAGTTAACTGATTTTGTCTGAAACCAAATTGTGGCTCAAAAATAATATCATTCTTATTAATAAAATTTATTAATCAAATGTATATTATCCTTTCAAATAGATTAGAGAATGTCGACAGAACCGATATTGGTCCATAATTAGTAATATCATGCCTACAATTTTTTTTTTAAATTGGTATAATTTTGTTTTTATCCATCGGGAAATATATACTATATACTGGTGTTAAACATTTTGTTGAGGATAAATGATAAAAGGTTTCGCAAACAAATACCTTGCCTGTTTGATTACACAAGATTTCAACCCGTCGAAACAAGGGGCCTTGCCAGAATCAATTTCTTAAGATTGTCCGCAATCTCCTCTTGGGTAACAGTGTCTTTATGAAATTTGAATGTTTGCCTGGTGAAAAGGCAATAGGAGTTTGCGGTAACACCACGGTAATACTCTCTAGTTAGAAAGTGTCTTTAGTAAAGTCAATAAGAAAGGTGTTTGAAAAGTTGCTATTTCGGTCGCGATATTTATGTTGCCTAGACCTTACTGTAATTACGAGTCTTGTAGCACTTCAATATGCTATAGCCCTTACCAGCGATAATGCTGACTTGTGTGTGAACAAGTTGGCATTTGTTTAATATAATTTTAAACCAAATCATTACTGCGGACGTGCAGTTATGGTCCAACTAAATGCCTACAATTATTGATCCCAGTATAGTACCCATGGTGCATTGCAACACAATTGTGCTTTTGTACAGAACACAATATTTTTTGGCAAGTACTAAAGACGTCACGATTTGTTTCAACTTCGAACCCACCATGCACCCAATAAGAAAGCGCACGTCGACGTAAGTTGGACGTCAGGAGTACCAGGGTCTATTGAAATGTAATTTGGTGGGAACCAGTTTTACCAATTTGCCACATTCCAGTTTTCCGTGGTTTACCGAGACTAAAGTCGGCCTTTAATCAATCCGTATGGTAGTCATTTTTCTTTTTCCGTGACGCTTTTGCTTTGGCCACGACGCCTTTGGCCGTAACAGTTGTGGGCCACCGTAGTATATCGTTGAAAGACGTCTTCTTGAGAGACACGATTATCATGGAAAGACGTCTTTTTTTCGAGATACGATATCAGTGAAAGACGTCTTTCCGAGATATAATATCACGGAAAGACGTCTTTCTAAGATACGATATCGTGGAACGGCGTCTTTCTGAGATACGATTATCATGGAAAGACGTCTTTCTGAGATACGATTATTAGAAAAGACGTCTTTCTGAGATACGATATCACGGATATTTTTATCTCAGTATTCCGTCTTTCCAAGATAAATTATCTCAGAAACGCGGAAACGCGGATGGTCACTTTAAGCTTCCGTAGTTAACGTATATTTCCTTTACAATGTTTAACAGGAAAATACGGTTCATTTACTGGCAACGGAGTCAACATCAATAGGAAAGGGGATAAAATATACCCAGCACGATATGAGACCGAGGGACTCCCCCTAAGTACACCATACATATACACTGTTTAGACTATTATTACCTACCTTCCCCCCCTAAAAACCTAACAAGAATTCCTGAGAAACCACAACATTCCGCAAGCACAATGACCGCCACAAAAGAGGGGATCTTGCTTCAAACGTTAATGCTTCACAAACGCACAAAAAGGTTTTGGTTAAGTAACAAATAACGACCCCCCCCCCCTCCCCCAATTAAAGCGGTGGGTAGGGAGACCACTATATGCTCCATATAAAATGTACCGAAACGTAACAGAAAAACAGGTTTGCCTGCATGACTTTAAGTGAAGATACGAAACATTTGTCTAGTATCCTACCTTTAATTCAAACGCATACAATTAAATTGGCTGCTCATTAGCCGAAATTGACAAAAACAATTTTATTAGAAATACGTTTTGATAACACAGGAACATCCGCCAGTTTTAAATTACTTGTTTATTGTTTAGAAAACCTTGTAGCCCCCCTGATCAAACACCAACCAGTGGTCACGAAACAAAATACTGAATATTTCTCCCGCGACCACGGAAAGCTCCCCTTTGAACTAGTTAGTTTGATGATCGAACTAGGTCAACGAGGAACTTTCGAGAAGAAATGTGTTCCATTGTTTGCATAGTTATGTATTATTATTAACTGAAATGACAAAGGAAGTTGCTTCACTATCACGGGTTTTAGGTCATTTGATAAGAAAGGAGCGCAAGTGCAGTTCATATTTCTGAATGGTAACCTTTATTGTAAAATGGTCCATTCTGATCCGAGCAACTTTAATTGAAAACACAGACTCGAGAATTTCAACGCAATGGGATAAAACTTGATCAACCTATCTACAATGTAAGTTGCTTTTATCGGCTTTTTCGCAATTTGCGAAAAAGCCTTTGCTTTTGCTCTGTTTTTAAGTGGTCGGGCACAACCCGACTACTCTTTGGAATTGTTCCGATTAATTTTAATTGTTTTTTCTTTCTTTCATTTTTGTCTGGTGATGTGAATATATTTTGAGCCTCACTTGCGTGTGGCGTTTACCGGTAATTTTGCAGTATTGTACAGAGGGTATTTGTTTCGGTGAATTCTTTTAGATTTGTAGTTTCTGCTAGACCAATAATTGAACTACTTGAAATAAAAATACATACTGTTTGTTTCAGACAAGCCAAAACAATGGCATATTGTCTTTGAAGCTAAAGAAGAAACTCCAATCTCGGTTTATGTAAATGAAATGGCCAAGATCGTGCCTGCCACAGCTATCTTGTTTGGGTCGAAAATAACGAGAAACCGTAGTTCTATGCATTTTGAAAACATAAACTTGTTTGCAGATGAAGTGGTGTTAATGGTTGTTAACAGCTCTCTGTTTGACATTATGCCTATAGTACGTCAAACAACCAGGCTCGTTTTTTCGAACGTTTACCCAGAGATACCCAGCCATGTTTTTGTTGATAATATAGGTTTTCCCCAGTCAATTTCGGTAAAAAGAGCAGCCAATTTAACGCGCGAAATCGAATGCTGCTGAAAATGTCATTCGATTTCGTGTTATGACTAAGCAAATGTACTGTTGCGTCATTCGATTGAACCATCCAACTTACCAAATGAACCAAACAGCATTCAAATTCGCAGAAGCGTATTCAACGCGTGTGTTTGGTCATTTAAATTCATTATTGGGCAGGCATTTTCGTCTTTTCTGCATTCGAAAAACGCTCTGTTAAACGTTGGTTTCCTTTAGAATGCTACAGGCATACATTTGTTTCACTTATAGGCACAAAAGTCGACATCTAATCCAGAATAAAAATAACCAAAGAAACACCCAAACAATAACAAACGTTAATGTTTCACAAACACAAAAAACCGACGAGGTCTTGGTCAGGTAACCTATTTTCCATTCCCCCCCAAAAAAAAAAACCCCCAAAAAAACAAAACATAAACAAAAAACTATAGGCCCTATATAAAAGCTACAAGAATCATAAATAAAAATAAACAAAAGGTTTGTCTGACTTATAAGTGACTTTTAGCCCTGAAAACCCCAAACAATTTTTTTTTTAGATTCACTTAATTATTTCGAACATTTGGTTAAAAGAAAACCAACCAAATGTTTTACCGTTCGGAAGAAAAGACGACAAAAAATCCGGTTGTTTACACCGGACACGACGAAGTATATACGCAAACGTTTTTTTATGTTGTCTTTATTTAATGAACGATGCACGTTTTGTGTGTCACAAAAATTACACACAGCACTGGAATCACGACTACTGGAATCACGACTACACCCGAACAGCTCAAGTGTTGGGGGTTGCAAAAGTGGACCCTGAAACTCGTTCTACACATAACACAAACACGGATAGTTCTGTGGATGTATATATCCTACATTTAAGAGATCATCATCATCATCATCATCAAATAACATTATTTCGTTCAAAACGCGTTTTGTAGCCCAATTGGGCGCTTCCAGGACGTAACGCCCTTTAAGAGAATGGTAAGTATTTGAAGTAATTACAATCGTATACAATACGATTGTATTACATGTAATAATATAGGTTTTCCCGGACGATATCGCGAAATGTGCACATAAGTTTGTAACTGGTGCATTCGTTTTCGTGCGAAATAGTATGAACGTTCACATTCCTGTTTTCTATTTAACAATTGGTAATTCTTTTTTGCATAATGGTGCATCCAGTCGTAAGAAATCAGCACACGATTTCCCGAATGTGCACTGAATTTAGTATATTGGTAATTCATTTTAGCTCGAATTTGAATGCACACCTGCAATTATGTTTTCCTTTTAATTTATCAACAATCAATTTCGCTAAATGTGCAGCCGATTTTCTACGCATTAACGACTGGTCAAGCATTGGAATCAAATTTTATGTGCTATCAAAAGTAACATATGGGGAAATAAACCAGGTGGTTTCATCTTTGAAAAATACCAAATAAATGCTATATAAACCCCTATTAAAGTTGAAGAACAACAATTTTTATTTGCTTAGCATTTGCCACGATCGCGTCATACAGCTAGATTTTACTTTATGCCCCCTACAATTTCCAAAAATGGCTGCAAGAGGAAGATACAGACGAGTCTTGGACGTTGATCGAAATCGTCTTATCGATGCCTTTTAGGCTGACGACGCGGACTACTTAGATGTAGCGAATAGAGCGAATAGACTGGACATCAACCACTCATGTCTTGGTGGACAGTTTATTGACGGATAGACAATTGAACTGATAAAGAGAAGTCATTAACAAAAACAAAATAACCTGAATTCTTCAAAATCCTCATTTGGATAAATTCCTAAGTAACCTCAATCCTGCAAATTCATCTGATGCATCAACTTCCAAGTGACCTCATTCCTGCAAAAACCTTCAAATTGCAAAGAGGAATTTGGAGGATTTGGGATGGTTAGGATTAAAATAAATTTAAGAGCCAACACATAAAAGATCAATCAGTCCCACGATACATTGATTTATTAATCCAAGTTGTATCGTGAATTATATAGCCATATGTACTTTATTGAAATTGAATGCTGAATATGCGAATTTAAATTATAATAAATGAAAAAGAATATTCAATTCAGGCCGTGACACAATGATAAATCGATTTGCTGCGAAAAAGATTGCACATTTTTAATAATCGGCCACGCATGCGTCAAACCGAAAGCCCAATCATGTGTTTGTAATCGTTTAAATTAAGCGCTCAGCACATTCATTTATTTGAATTAAACAAAATAAAATTGAATGCTCGTTTTTGCGAAAATGAAACTCGGACATACGTCGTTCTGAAAACCAGCGCGAAATTGAATGCATTTTTTACAAATGAATGTGCACATTTTCCGATATCGTCCGAGAAAACCTATAGTTTTCCCGGCCAATCTAAACATAAATTAATTCAATTTAACATCCGGCTCATTCATTTGTGTTTGAAAATGAATGCTCCATTGCATCAGCATTTAACAGTCGAAAGGATTAATTCGATTTCAGAAGTTAGCCTTTACTGGCCAAATAAGATCATTCAAATTCATGAGGTCGCAAAGATCATTCAATTTCGTAAAAGTCAGCAGCAAGAGGCTGTTCAACCATTCAATTTCATCAATTGGCAAACATTTTTTGAATGTTTACATTCAAATTCGTTTCTATAGGATATGTGCTTTCTGATTTCATATTTTGCCGATATAAAGGCAGATGTTTTGGGAATTCATTTCCACAAAATCCAAACTCGAAAAGTGTGTGAGATGGTACACACTTTCAGCCACACTCGAGATACGTGCATGTCGAGATATACCTAGCACTTCAGAACATTGAAAGCTAAATAAACCAATTTAAGATATAAAGAAACGATTATAAGAAATGTCCATAGGGCCTAATACCGAAAAAGAAAAGGACCTGTGAACAAATACGACCCCTGATAATTGTAAGCTTTTTATTTTCCTAAAAAAAAACACTTGCTAGTCATAAATTTGACATGGTCCGAACATCAGCTGAAATAAAGAAGAAGACATTAAGACCAGTGCAAACGATCACATATAGCGAAAGATTTTGTTTTCATTTCAAACTTATTACCATAACTTTTCAAACAGTCTTCTACATACAAGGGTACAGGCTTTAACTTTACTCATGGAATACCAAAGCACAAGGAACACTTTAAGACAAGACACATGACGTAAATGAAACAAGAAACAAGAAAAACTCAAGTGCCAGGAAAGAGCTATTGCCATACAGCTTCCTCGAAAAAACAACCCACAACCCATGTTTAATTTGAACGCACAGAAGTTCAAATTCATTGCCCATAAACGAAAAAGAAAACACCAACTGGCAACAAATCCACGTGCGCTTCGATGAGTTTTAATTTTAATTTTACCAATTGTTGATAAATAGCAGAATTTCAACTGAAGAATAGTGAAAATGTAGACTTGAAAGACGATAAATGAAATATAATGACTAAAACGAACCAGAATCATAGGAACGAAACCATGTGTGCACAAACACGAAATTGAATGCAATAGTAGCTACAAAGAAACCTTAGTTTGATTCAATCAGGGAGAAGGGCGTGAATTTGAATGCGTGTTAATTGAATTAATTTATTTATAAATTGGCCGGGAAAACCTATAATTAAAACACTTTTTTCTTTCCATTTTCAGTTTTAATCACGATGCACCCAAGTAGCAAGAAGACATTGTTGAACATCTACATGGTAATTCAGATCGGGTTGCGATTATTCAGGGTCACGAACGCATGTAAGTTGTGATTGTGTATCTATGTTCTACAAGACTATCATTATAATACTCAGTGTTCTTTAAAAAAATAAAAATAAATATAGGTTTTCCTGGACGATATCGCAAAATGTGCACATTCATTTGTAAAATATGTATTTAATTTCGCGCTGAATTTCAGAACGACGTATGTCCGAGTTTCATTTTCGCAAAAACGAGCATTCAATTTTATTTTGATTAATTAAAATAAATGAATGTGCTTAGCGTTTCATTTAAACAATTATAAACACGTGATTGGGCTCTCGGTTTGACGTATGCGTGGCCGATTATTAAGAATGTGCAATCTATTTCGCAGCAAATCGATTTATCATTGTGTCACGGCCTGAATTGAATATTCTTTTTCATTTGTTATAATTTAAATTTGCATATTCTGCATTCAATTTCAATAAAGTACATTATGGCTATATAATTCACCATACAACTTGGATTAAATCATTATTAAATCAATGTATCGTGGGACTAATGGATCATTAATGTGTTGGCTCTTAAATTTATTTTAACCCTAACCATCCCATATCCTCCGAAATCCTCCTTTTCAAATTGAAGGTTTTTGCAGGAATGAGGTCACTTGGAACTTAGTTGATGCATCAAATGAATTTGCAGGATTGAGGTTACTTAGGAATTTATCAAAATGAGGATTTTGAAAAATGGAGGTCATTTTGTTTTTGTTAATGACTTCTCTATCATTTTATCAGTTCAATTGTCTATCCGTCAATGAACTGGTTGATGCAAAGTCTATTTGCTACATCTAAGTAGTCCGCGTCGTCAGCCTCAAATGCATCGACGAGACGATTTCGATCAACTTCCGAGACTCGTCTGATATCTCCCTCTTGCAACCATTATTGGAAAATTTTAGGGGGCATAAAGTAAAATCTAGCTATATGAGGCGATCGTGGCAAATGCTGAGAAAATGAGCTGAGCTGGTTTAATTCCCCATATATATGTTACTTTTAATAACACATATGGATTCCAATGCTTGACTAGGCATACAAATGCGTAGAAAATCGGCTGCACATTTAGCGAAATTGATTGTTGATAAATTAAAAGGAAAACATGATTGCGGGTGTGCATTAAAATTCGCGCTAAAATGAATTATCAATATACTAAATTTAGTGCACATTCGGAAAATCGTGTGATGATTTCTTACGACTGGATGCACCATTATGGAAAAACGAATTATACAATTGTTAAATAGAAAACGAGAATGTGAACGTTCATACTATTTCGCACGAAAACGAATGCACCAGTTACAAATTTATGTGTACATTTTGCGATATCGTCCGGGAAAACCTATATTACGATAAATGAAATAGATATATTCGGCATATTCGGTTGGCGTGCGGTGGAGACGGACGTGTTTTTGTTGTATTGCTCCCGTGTTTAATTTTTGTTCTTCTCTTTTTTCGCTTGTCGTTAAGTTAATTTGTATACCGTCATTGCCAAGTTTCGTCAGTCAGTGTTGTCTCAGCACTATCGGTGAACTTTGTGCCTTCATGTCTTCAAGGAAAAGTTGACAAAAGTTGATTTTGTGCCCAACCCAGGATCAAAGGATCTGTGTTCACGCGGATACGTTAAACCCGGAAATCGCCATCTTGGATTTCGCGTTCTTTGGTCGCCGAACATATTATGATTTGCGCGATGTTAATACCCCTCTGTCTTCGCTTGTGATGTGTTTTAACTATTTTTTAAGAACATTTTTTAAGAACATTTTTTGCAGTCCTCGTCAAGTTCTTAATTTATCCACCGAAAATCAGCAAGAGTCAAAATAAACTGCAGGAAACGCAGGAAACGTCATCTTGGATTTTTAACTACGGGAAACGCCATGGATTTTAAATTTGTACTCGTTAGTTTTCTTTTTTTATCGCTTAGGCTCACCACACTTGGTGTGTTTATCTGGATTTTTAAAAACTGTTTTACGTACAAGGAAACCTTCAAGTCTTACGCTACCTAATGCCTTGTTACATTCAGCGCTCGTGTTCTGTTCATCACCAATACAAGGCCAAAAGGAAAATGAAAAACGGCATGAAACTGCACTGGGGTCTTTTGCTATATCTGGTGTGTTTTATACTGCAAAATTGTACTCAAACTGAGCTGCAAGTCCAAACGGATGAGAGGGGAAAACAATCTACAGACTTGACACAAGTGCTACTAGGTATCTAGCATGAAACGCTACCTAAGCGAACGTATGACTTATAATATGACGTATAACGCAAGTTGCACTGACGTTGCCGAGTAGTGACCGGCCATAAACTCCCTTTCAATGGCTATCGGATTAAGACGCTGGGTGATTGGGAATCTGCCCGGCGCACATTGTCCACTTGACAGTTATTACTGGCGATTGCGTAATACATTACTAAAGAGGCCTTAGACACTATAATAAAATGCAAAGTAAGATGAAATAAACGTCACATGATTTTGTAGAGCTATTTCACCGCCGTTTCTTAAGCGACATACAGTTGTGCGCATGTGTCATTTTCAAATCTAGATTAAATAAAATGCATTATTCATGAGCGGTGACCCGCGACAGAGGGACGATAAAAAAACGAAAATTACCGATGAATACTGACATTAGGGGCTTTTTTTATTTTGATGAGTTCATTCATAAGAATATCCGTGATTTAATAAACCCCCAAAACCAAACAAAATTGGAATGACAAGCGCAAAATTTAAACTTAAATACAGACGCTCCGTTTCGTTAGTCATTAAGGAAAGAATGGTTTTCGGGACAAATTTGACAGTGAAGGTGAGTTTTTCCAAACTCAAAAAATGGTTTGTATAAAAAAGCAGATTGTGATCTCTTTAATTCATGTGTTTTCGAAAGAGCAAACCCAGCAAGTGATAAACAAAACTAGGTTTGAATATTTAGTTTTTTCCATCTTTAACGGAGTTTTCTGCAACGCGACATTGCGGCCTAGTATGATACCCGTGTAAATAAGTCTCGCATATTGTTTAAGGACACGTTTGGGAATACGCGGTTCTAGATTTCGAACCAGAGTGGGCAAATATCAGGCTGAATACTGTTTACAATTTTTAATTTGCCGCGTATTCGGCCCGTGATTTGCCAACTTGGATTTGAAATCTAGAACCGCGTATTCCCAAACGATATGCGTATTCCCATTTGGACAGGTATCATGCTAAACCGGGTTTATTAAATCACGGTTATTCTTATGAATGAACTCATCAAAATAAAAAAAGCCCCTAATGTCAGTATTCATCGGTAATTTCCGTTTTTTGATCGTCCCTCTGTCGCGAGTCACCGCTCATGAATAATGCATTTTATTTAATCTAGATTTGAAAATGGCACATGCGCACAACTGTATGTCGCTATACACAATGTCAGAAACAGCGGTGCTTCGGTCATGGCACGACGCCTACGATTTACTCTCTCAGCCATTTTCTCTGATTTCCTCCTACCGCGTATAGGTAAACCACATGCTTTTAAAAAGCCCGCATTCCGGGGCCAGCCCTTTAGTAGATCAATACCAAACAATGTATTACCAATCGCCAGTGTAAAGCGGACAATGCATGCAATGTGCGCCGGGCAGATTCCCAATCACCCAACGTCTTAATCCGATAGCCATTGAAAGGGAGTTTATGGCCGGTCACTACTCGGCAACGTCAGTGCAACTTACGTTATACGTCATATTATAAGTCATACGTTCGCTTAGGTAGCGTTTCATGCTAGATACCTACTAGAACTGAAGTATAAAGTAAGTCATACCTCTGGCAGTTTTAAAGCCTTGCACCATGTGCTACCAATCAAGACAGCGATTACAAAATCCCTCAGCAAATCACTTTTTTGTTGATAATCATACTTATAGTAAGCTAAGTGGGGACATCGAATCAAATCCTGGACCAAATAATGTGGAATCTGACAAATGCCAAGTCTGCATGAAAATTGTGAAACAGTGGGAAAGGGGAATCTACTGTGAGGATTGTAACACCTGGTTCCATGCCAAGTGTGAGAAAATAACTGTAGGCATGTATAAGAAATTACAAAAAACTGATGATCCATGGTTTTGTAGTACATGCGCGGCCCCAAGTGAGGTGTGTGACAAATACGTCCGGAATGTGGATAGAGCTGTGCAACGTGATGCTTGTGACCAATGAATTCATACACTGTGTGCAGGCATGTCGCAATCAGCATACAATACTCTCCAAAATTCGGAGGAGCCTAGCCTTGGTCAAGGCGAGTTCGTCGTTATCCGTCCAGAAATACACTGTGCGCGCGCCCCGCATATATGCTGCTAGCTTGCGCCCCGTGCAAAGATACAGCGCGAACAGCGACCTCATACAGCCACTATTTATTCAAATCAACTGAGGCTACCTTTTCGCCTTGGATCATTGGGTTTTTGAAATCTTATGTTTTTCCTATATTTTGCGCCACATTTCCAGCACATGACCTCGTATGCGAATACAGATAAGTATAGGCGGGGCTAAGATGTGAAGTGTCCAATCACAACGCGGTTGAATCCCAACGTCATCAAATTTGATGCAGCATGATAGACAAAATGGCAGATATTCAGCGTCGTCTGTCGTCCGAAGATCTGTCGTGTTGTTTGAATTCAGTCGTGCAGCGAAAATATTATCCCTCGAAGATTTTAGACCCGAGCAGCGAAAGGCCATTATAATCCTTTCTTTGTGGTCACGGTGTTTTTGTGAATTTGCCGACAGGTTATGGCAAATCTGTCATTTTTCAGGTAGCCTGATGAGCCCCATTTTGCTCGGAGCTCGCACGTACGTACGGCCAGGTACTCAGCGTCAGTTTTCAGCGTGTTTGGTCAGTTTCTTATCGCCGCATAATCGGCATTAACCCAGGCATGCTGGTCTGTGCGTTATCGCCACATTGTATGGTCCAAGCATGGTCCAACGCTGTGGGGAGGGGGCATGTTTACGGCTGCAGAACCAACCTTCAAAGTGATCGCAATATCGTAATTTAAACAGGGACAAGTGTCTTATATCCTCCATAACTCCTCAGATTATTTTCTTGGCAATATTCAGCCGGCAAGGCATTTAATTATCAGAGTTCCGCGTTTTACCGAGCCACGGTTTTCAGATCAGCTGTATTAGATGCGTGCGATATAATATAGGGCCGAGTTCGACACGTTTCAATAGAGTCGCGGCCTTCTCCAGTCACCGCGGCGGTTGAAAACTCAAAAGTAAGCAGCTAAACACAACTAGTTTTGACCATAACATTGTCAACATTCAAGAAAATACCCAGCAAAACGAGCGAAAATAACTGCGACCATCACCAATCAAGCAAGACAGTTCAAATCTTCATGTGTAATTCCTACAAGCCTTCGTAAAAATCACTCAACTTTCTCCGATAAAATATGTCAACCATGGCGGTGTTCGTAAACACTTGCGAGCTAGTATGACCTTTCACCGCTAGCTCAAATTGTGCAGTTTCTACGCAACGATCGACCATTAAGAAAACGACTATAAAGGTCAGCTTAATCTATTAGCATAATGAGCACCGCCCCCAAAACCTCAACTTAACCAATGATCCAAGGCGTTCAAGTATCTTCAGTTACTTTGCATATAATAGTTGCCGCGTGAGGTCGTTGTTTGAGCTCCGATTACCGCTGCGCTGTACGTACGGACGGGTAACGATGAACGCCTTGACCAAGGCTAGAGGACCCTTGGATCTGTACAAACTGTGAATTTGCAAGATTCTCGAACTAATTTGTTGATAGTGGGCATACTACACGTACGTCTTTACATGAGGATCAGACTGGTAGCTCCCAAAAAGAAACACGGTCTTGTAAATACTCGGTTAAAGTGTCTACTTATAAACTGTCAAAGTATCAGAGGGAAAGTTGCAGACCTTGCTGCTTTGGTGAGTACATACCAACCAGACATCATTTGTGGCACTGAATCGTGGTTAAACCAATCCATTAATAACAGTGAGATTTTTCCATCGAACTACAAAATCTATCGTAGAGACAGCGTCACAAACACGATAGGTGGTGGAATTTTTCAAGCTATCCTACATGATCTGGTATCAAATGAATATGAGGATACTGAAGGAAATTGTGAAATCATCTGGACTGAAATAAAACAAAGCAACAACAAACCTATCCTCATTGGAACTTTGTATACTAGGTCACCTGATGATCAACACGGCTTGCAGAGAGAGGAACTCAAAAAATCAATTGCAGCCCTCAAGTCCAAGCTCAACTCAAATGCTGTTGTTGTCCTGGGTGACTTCAACCTTCCTAACACAAACTGGGATGACGGGACAGTCTCCAGCATACAGGGATACAGTAAGACTGCAGGAAAAAAACTTATTGATTTAACCACAGAGTTTGGTTTGAAACAGTGTGTTAGAGAACCAACGCGAACCCAGGGAAACACGCGAAACATACTGGTGTTTACAAACAACCCTATTGGCAAAGTCGAAGTTGTCGGTGGTATTTCGGATCACGACATGGTGAAAATTGATCTTAAACTGGACTCAAAAAGAACAAAGTTGCCGAAAAAAGAAAGTTTTCCTGAGACACAAGGCTAATGCAGAAGGGCTTGTTAATGACCTAGATAAATGTAAACAACAGTACAGAAGTCTGTCTGAGTAAAAATCGACGGAATGCTCATCAGCCAGAAATTGGGGGAACTCAAGGATAAGCATGTGCCGCATAAGTATTCATCGAGCAGGCACAATGTCCCTTGGTTCAACAACTCACTCAAAAAGGAATATAAGAAGAAACGCAGATTGTACAACAAAGCAAAGAAAACGGGTCAAGATCATGACTGGGAGGTCTTCAGGCAAGCTCGGAAAAACATGAAGAAACACTTGCGAGGCAGTCCTTCATCAGTAAGTACCTGCAATAAAACTTCAAGTCCAATCCAAAAGCATTCTGGTCCTTCATCAAGAGCTTCCAGAAGGATAATCTTGGTATTGCAGATTTAAAACAGGGTGATGTCATCATCAGTGACAGTAAAGTCAAAGCAGACATATTGAACAAATGTTTTGAAAGTGTTTTCACTCAAGACCATGTTGACTCTCGTGCAACTTTAGATGGTGATCCTTGTGATGACATCACAAATCTTGAAATTACAACAAAGGGGAGTAGAACAGTTGTTAGATGAACTATTACCATCTAAAGCTCCAGGTCCTGACAATATACCTCCATGGCTACTCAAACTCATAGCAACTCCACTGGCACCCATTCTTAGGGACATCTTTCAGACATCAGTTAATAGCGGTGATGTACCCACATCTTGGAAGACTGCAAATGTGACTGCTATCTTTAAGAAAGGAACAAAATCAGACCCCTCAAACTATCGGCCAATATCATTAACATCAGTGACCTGTAAGACACTGGAGCATATTATAGCCAGTCACATTATGAAGCATCTGGAGAAATACAATATTCTAACTGACAACCAGCATGGATTTAGAGCCAGACGATCTACAGAAACCCAACTGATTATAACACTTCACGACATCATCCAACAAGTTGACAACAAGGCAACCGTTGATGCAGCAGTCTTGGACTTTTCCAAAGCATTCGATAAAGTACTGCATAAACTCTTACTAAATAAACTTCTCCACTATGGAATTACCGGATCACTGCATAAATGGATAACAAATTTGTTGACAGGACGGACACAAAAAGTCCTTGTTGAAGGGCAAACATCAGAGTCGGTACAAGTTGCATCCGGCGTACCCCAAGGATCAGTTATTGGGCCATTACTCTTCCTGATGATATCCCCGCAAATGTTTCATCAACAGTTCGGCTTTTTGCAGACGACTGCCTCATCTACAATACAAATAAACTTGTTTTTCAACAAGATATCCAAAAACTAGAACTTTGGCAATCCACATGGAAGATGAAATGCAATCCTAACCATATTCTACATTATCAATAGGAACCCGGAAACCCAACAAAACTACCTACAGCTTTTGTGGGCAAATCCTACCGAGCGTAGACTCCCAAAAATATCTTGGGGTCACCATCTCCAATAGTATGTCTTGCAGCAAACATGTGTCAGATGTATCAAAAAAATCTCAAAAAGTCTAGGGCATGATCAAACGTAACTTGTGGAATTGTAGTGCATCGATCAACAAAAACAGCCTACACTATGCTGGTTCGACCCATTCTAGAGTATATGGGGTCCACACCTAAAATCTGACATCTACCGTTTGGAACAAATACAAAGGCAAGCCATTCGATGCGTCCATAACAACTACAGTACAACACCAGGAAAAACAAGGATGGTTGACACTTGAAGAACAAAGGACAATCAGTAGAATAACCATGATGTACAACATTCTCAACAAAGCAGTGGACATTTCCTCTGAAGCATACTTGACCCATAGTAATCGTCCGTCCAGAGGCCACAAACAGAAATTAAAGCAGCTTTGTACCTGAACAATTAAAGACTGGAACAACCTCTCCAAACAAATCATTGATGTTAAGAGAAAAACTCACTCCGAATTCAGAGATCAACTTTTTTTGGAGAAGATTGAAACTAAATTAGACGTTCTCTCTCCTCCACACGCATTGCCTACCGAAGCTAAAACGTTGGTGTGATGTTTCCGGAAGGATGCTTTGCCGACTATACAATTCAGATTCAGATACTGACTTTGGTTGGACTCGAACCTACGATCTCTTGTTTTCTAATGTAGATGTCGTACCACTCAACCACTGAGCTAGCCGGGGTCGGCAATTGGATGTGATTATTTGTATTCTATATTTAAATAACTTGTTTTCCATGATTATCACTATTAAAAGTAGAAGTAAACATATTAGTTAGGAAATAACAGTGCGAGGACCCGGCCATTACATAAAGGGTAATGGCTGAGGAACACGCCAATACCAGCAGGATAATCGGGCGAGGCGCGCAGCGCCGAGACCGATTATCCTGCTGGTATTGGCGTGTTCCGAAGCTATTAGCCTATGTAATATCCAGACTCCCATTGTTAATGGGAATGTGAACAACAAAGACCGAGTACAATGAGGCTACAATGTAAGTGCACTGCCAATCACACAGGCCCGTACGCAGGATTTGTTTTGGGGGTGCGATTTTTGTTGTTAACATTATCGCCTAACCCAAGTCCATTTTGGGTGCCAATACCGTTATTTCTACATCAAAATACCATTATTTACCCCGGAAATTGTAGACCTTTCGGTAATTTTGGGGGGTGCGTACGTACCCGTCGCATCCCCCCTGCGTACGTGCCTGCGGTGTGGCTTATCGACGGCACCGCACAATGCCGCAGTGTGAACTATATAGAGTATCCATTCTATGACACACATTATGTTCATCTGGTTGGCACAGTGATACAGTACTGTTTATTTACTTGATAATGGACAGCAATTGTGTTTAAAATCATTGTATTGGTAATGATGAGTTATTGTGTTGGTAACGACGAGTTATTGTGTTGGTAACGACGAGTTACTGTGTTGGTTAATGATGAGTTTGTGTCCAACAAGCCATTACCGGCTAGTATTGTCGTGCAAGAACAATAGGAATACGTCACGCCTGGATATTACTGCGTGTTAATGACCGGTTTAGGGAAAGACCGCTGGTAAAGGACCGAGCCAAAGGCGAGGTTCATTACCAGCGGTCATCCCCCAACCCGGTCATTATTACGCAGTAATTACCGGGTCCTCGCACTGTCCTACCTTTTTAACGAGAACAATTGTACAAATGCTCCAAATGACTCCAAATGAAATGGCGATATTTCCAGTGTTTTGTTTTAATGTTCAGGAGCCAAATTGTAGCTTATGCATGGTACCCTGTCTCTACAATATGTGTTGTTATTATTGCCCAAACTTCGAGACCAGACCAGCTGACTACTGATGCCCACCGTGCATAGCAACGCGCTAGCGTTAACAGACACAACTCGCGCATTTTGAAAAATGCCGCGCGTATAGATACAAACGTTCTACGCGTACAATTATAGCGCGCAGTATCAAGATTTGACGCGTCCTTGTATATGTTACAAGTTACCGTAGGACTGTTCGATTCGGTCAATCATTGGCTTACACGATGCTTGATTAATGCTGGTTCAGGGGACATTTATTTGCTTCTTCTTGGAAGCCGGGCATTACTACAAAATAATGCCCTCCACCTGATCGAGCCTTGACCAATCAGAAGCCACCAACTCTCTATAGACCAGCTCCCTAACTCACACAGCGGTTTATTTTTGTTCCTATTTCTCCACAGATTTTCCTATAGACTTTGTGCACATACGTCACGGATCGCCGGCACGTTTGCGGTCTGGGGCCAATTTCACGGAGCTGCTAAGCAAAAAAATTTGCTTAGCACAAAAAAGTCTTGCTCATTAAAAACAAGTTATCAGCCAAAATCCTACGTGTTTTTCATGCTAAGCAAAAAACTAGCTGATTATCAATCAAAACCAATAAAGATCACGTGAAAATTTGGTCTGTAACCTTGTTTTTACCAAGGACAAATTTTCATGCTAAGCAAATTGTTGTGCTTAGCAGCTCCGTGAAATTGGCCCCAGGCCATAATGGTGATCACCCCCTCACGCGGCATGCTATAGTTAAGCGTTGCTACGGGTACCGAAACCAACAACAAATCCGCCCTGAGTCGTTTGTTTGCTTGTTTTCTGTACGACAATGGCTTGTTGTGTGGCATTCAACTGCTCAAACAGAGCAGGAAAGCCTGGAATTTCCTGTTATCGTTTCCCCAAGGATCCAGACAGAAAAAGACGGTGGGTTGCAGCAGTGAATCGTCAAAGCTGGATCCCAAGCATTCACTCACGGCTTTGCAGTGAACATTTCGTGTCAGGTAAGCTAGGCCTAAACGTCTGAACGTTAACTTCCTAAATTTAACTTTTACTACTTAACGTTATTGTACTTATAAGGCTAAAGTAATAATACTTTAATAGGCCTATGTACTAATCGATATAATCCACTTGAGCTAATACAATAGTCCAATGTTTTTGTAGGCCTAACGTGAACGTTAGGCCTACATTTCTCAATGTTAACTTTGTTAAAGCCTTGTTTTTGGGAGACATTCTCAGACTCATGGACTCTGCTATACAAATTGAGATATATGCCTTGGCTTGGCCCGTGTTGAGGCGCTATAGCATGTATAGAAAGATGATATATGCTGAACATTTGGTCCCGGTATCTCAGAATGTTTAAATAATTATAACGTTTATGTTTTTAGGTAAGAAGAGTGATGACCACATGTCACCAGACTTCATCCCAAGTCTATTTGAGTATGTGTCGTCTTCTCTAAGGGAGGAAAGGCATAGAGCTTTGGAGAGGTATCAGAGGAGGATAGTGCTGAAAGAAAGAAGATCAGAACAGGTAATTGTTATGAAACAGAACTGATGTACACTGCAACACCAGTGTAACTACAACAATCACATGTGCAGTAACTCGATGAAAGGATTGATGATTCTAATGACCAGGTCATCGCACTGTTATTCCCCAAGTAAGGAAAATGTACAAACCAACCACCTCTTTCGAAAGGAGAAGGGTGATCAGTATATTGCCCCCATTAGTTCATGACTGGAAAGTTGTTTTAACTTGTCTTTTAGATAAGAAGATCAGTGGCAGCAGAGGCTCTCGTAGAGCTTTCAGCACCCTACATTCAACAGCAGCCAGAGAAACAGCCCGTGTTAACATCTCAAACATCAGATGACTGCTTGAAGACGTCGGCTACACAGACTGATCTTAGCGCAAGAGACATCAGTGGTCTACAGTGTGCCAACAGGGAGCTCCTTACTGAGAAACAAGAGCTTCAAAATAAAACAGCAGACTTAGAACTGGGACCTGAATCGTTCCACAACGACCCAGACAAGCTGCGGGTTTACACTGGTCTGACTCGTATCAGTTTGTTTATGGCCATTTTGAATCTAATACTTCCAAATCTTAAAACGCATCCAAACTCTTCACTTACTCCATTTCAGAAACTTCTTCTTACCCTCATGAGATTACGTTTAAATGCAACAGTCCAGTATTTATCCTATGTTTTCAGAGTTCATCATAGCACTCTTGTGAGAGTCTTTTCGGATACGTAATAAATGTTTTAAATGAAAATGTGTACCTCTAGCAGTCTTTTGGGCTGAGAGACCTCTCCTTCAACAAACGCTGCCTGTCATCTTCAAAGAAGCATTCCCAAGATGTGTGTCTATAATTGACTGCTTTGAAATTTTTACAGAGAGACCCTCAAATTTAGATGCTAGAGCCAAAACCTACTCCAGTTACAAATCTCATAATACAGTAAAGTATTTAATTTCTATGTCTCCTCAAGGTTTTATTAATTTTATATCAAACGGTTGGGGTGGTCGCACAAGTGATCGATTTTTAACAGAACACTGGATATTTGAATCGACTTTGGCCTGGAGACACGGTATTGGCAGATAGAGGGTTTAACATTGAAGATGTGATTGCAAGCTATGGGGCAAAATTGGGGCTTCCAGCATTTACCAAGGGTAAAGCTCAACTTAGTCAAAAAGAGGTTGGAAGAACAAGAAATTTAGCTTCAGTAAGAATACACATTGAACGAGTCATCGGGAACTTGCGAACAAAGTATCCTATTCTGGAAAGTACTATTCCAATCACATTACTGCAATCAGATCAAGACAATAAGGTAACAACACTGGACAAAATAGTCAGAGTGACATGTGGCTTAATTAATATTTGTGAGTCTGTTGTTCCTTTTACTTAACATATTTGCAGTTCCAATGCAGTTGTCAACTTAAGAGACTTAAAAGTATTTATTCCAGGTAAAATGAGTATCAGTTTACTCTGTAGTTACATTCTAAATGTAAGTTGAATTATTTCATTTCACGAAAAACCAATTGGTCATTTAAACAACACTTTGTGGTTGCTGGACTAGATACTACAGTAGTCTTTGTCTGCAAAAATTCATATTGTTGACTCGGACACAGATTCCAAATAAATAAACTATTCATAATATGCCTTGAAATGCTCTATGGTCCTTTTAATTCCTTTTTAAAGTCATATTTTTGGTACATATGTTTACCGAATAATTTGGTAAGTCAATCCAGTTATAAACCAGCTATAAATCCAATTATGCCATGGTTCACTAGCACTGTAACTCACTCTAAACCATTTAAACTGCAGAAGTCCTACAGTCGGGGCAAAACCACTTTTTCTTCTTAGGTACATTTTTCAATTTTCAGCATGTTAAATGAAACCTCTGATATTTACAGGCAGCAGAGCTGCAGTTCAGCATGATACCCTCTTCCTGTCTCCTACAGTAGCAAATCACATTTGTAAAATTAATACACTTATCAGCATTTGCTTGTTTGCAAAATTCTGGAGACCTTGTATAAAACTTTGCAACAAGTTCAGGAAGAATTCCTCTCAGGAAAAACTCTGTTGACCGCTGTACACAATCGTGCCACAAATTATTGTCTGGTCTGACTCTTTCTATGTACATTGTTTCAGGGCTCCATACAACAAAGTCACAGTATAATCTTCTTGTTATGTGGATTTGCCTGGACTTGGAAAAAGTATTCATGGTCATGTTTTAAATACTTCACACCAGATTTATCAGTTGTAAGACAAAACCGCCTTCCATAATTATCAAGCTGTGCCTGGATCCCACTCTTCTCAAGGCACAGGGGACACTTAATTTCAAGTACTCCTTCCCCACAACATTTGCATGTCACCAAAGTATGGGTAATCTTGACTCACAAACAAGCCAGCTCTGGAAGTGAAGAAACCTGTATGATCTTTCTCCATCTTGGAAACATACTCGTTGAATGCCACCTCCTCATGCTCACATCCCCACCTAGAAAAAAACACATTAATACACAAACCAAAGATTAAGCTTTTGCATTTTGAAGACAAAGTAGCATTTATAAAATGGATATTATTATTTATTAAAAAAATATATCCTCTGATCTTTAAATCTTTATTTTAATGCTTTCACTGAAATGAACTAAGTCTATAAATAATGCATATAAGTGATGCATTGGGATGGGGTGGTCTATTACAACTCAATCCACTTCAATATAATTCTTTATTTTTAAGGACCTCTTACCTAGTAGCCCTTGTTGCAAACTTATAGTTTTCTGGGTAGCAAATGGACTTGATCAAGGCAAGTGATGGCATTGCTGGATCTGTTCTTGTGGCAGACTTCATCTTTGATGCAGTGATCCTCCCTCGGCGTTGCTGATACCAAATCTTTTGTTTGTGCCTCAATAGCCTCAACCTATGTATACAAGGTCCAGATGAAATTCCAATCAAATGTTTAGCTTTGTTTTGATTTTGTTTTCTTTTGTTTTTTTTGGGTACTGAGGTGGTGGGTTAGGTAATAGGAAATATCCTGATGGCAGCCTATAATGGATATTATTCTTGAACAATTTATAAACCAGCCTACACAGTACCAAGGACTAGGAACATTAAAGGTAGTATACACCATTTGCTTTTGCTGTAATTTACAATATAGATTGGTTAGAGGGTTCATATTATGGTAAATATTGTTACGCTGACCTATTTTTAAAGTTTTGCGTTCATAGATGCTGAAAAAGCAAAGAAGTTTAATTACAATTTTGTAGTCTGGTTCCCTGACTTCCTTTATACGAAACAGAGAAAAATATAGCAGGTAAATTATCATGTTAGGAATCCAGACTATAGTTTGCTGGCATCCATTCATGGATGTGTCACACTAGTACATCTATTCATAATTACAATTGCAAATGGTGTATACCTTTAATTCCAGCACCATAATAAATATAGGACTTATACCTCTTCTGAAGACACAGTCATGGATGCCACAATTTCTGAACATTTCTCCAGTAGTTGTGGGAACTTCAGCTCCAATGCCTTAACATCATACAATTCAGTCAGCACAGCTGGTAATCCATGTGATGCAGGGGGTATGAAGTTCTGGTTGTATTCTGGCATAACAGAGAGTATGGCACTCTTGACTCCTGCAGTTAAAATGTAATGTTCTATTATTTTCTCAATACTAGTTGTTTCATTATTTCTCTGTTTTCATTTGATGGCTAAATTATGACCTCATCTTATAAACTTCTGACTGTTTTTTCCCCCGTTTTACTTCTGTTTATCATAACAAAAGTAGCTTGGTGTTTATTTATCTTATTCACTTGTACATGTATTTCAGAGTCCGATGTAGTATGCTGTCCCTAAGGTCTCGACAGTATGCCCTGGCCACCTTAAACAATAAATATAAAACTTGTTGTCAACAATTAACAAACCTGAAGCATTTAGTTCATCATAGAAAGTTGTTTTCTTCTCTTCTGTTGCCCTGGAAACTGAAGCAGATCTCTTTAAACCTCTTTTCTTTTTTCCCAACAACTACAACGAAAAATAGTATAGAAACCAAATTGCAATTAATCATAACAAGGGCATTTAATTAAGTTAAAAATATCTTTGATACCAAAACATTACCTGGCATTTGTTTCTGGTATTGGAAAAATCCATCTCGGCAGCCAACGACGGAGTAACATTTGCTGTTCTACTTGTAGCTGGTGCAAGCCATGAATTGGGAAGGGATGTGCAGGAGGTTTCCTGTTTCATCCTTATCACTGCCAAAACAAAAATCATCAAATAATTAATTAAATCAATATTACACAACTTAAAATTTAACTACAATGGCTAACGGTAACCATATGTTATAACAAAGCGTCTTGAAACAAGAGAGCATTAATTGACAATCCAAACAAAAGATTAGTCACTAAAATTAAATTCCTTACTTACTGTCGATTGCAAATAGCGTAGCAGCCACATGAGAACAGGCCTCGCCAAGTCCAGCCATGCAGGTGCAATGCCCGTTGACTACAACGCCACTTTTCTCACTCACTGTCCATACCTCTAGCGGTTTCTTGGATAAATCCTGGGAATGTAACACCTGTACATGAAACAAGAAACCTGTATTGCTATGTTGCAAGCAAAATTGCATTCACAAATGTACAGCCGCAATTAATATCTGATATTAATATTACAATTAATATTACAAGAACGTGCAGTTGATTTAACGTATAAACAAATTCCATCAACACAAAACCATTTCAATAAAATCAATTCATTCACGCTGCTTAATTAATGGATTTGCAGTAAAGCTTGAGAGAATCTTAGTTACTGAATTACAATGTACCGGTATACCTTGGATGTGATAATGAATTTGTCCTTCCGAAGACACACGAATAAGCTCCTCACCCATCCTGAGGCAAAGTATTTGTAAGCATCAAGGCTTTTGAATGCTTTAAGACTCTGTCCACTGTAACCTGTGGTATGTAATGTGTCAAATATTCGATCAGTTTATAATTTAATAACTATAAATTCTCTGTTTACTCAGTCATGGCACAAAATAATATGGACTTAACACAAAAATAATAATCTTAAATCCAGTCAAGACCGGTTTCTACTCTAGTAAAACCTATCAAAACTTGCAAGTTGCACTTGATGGTGAACACTCCGACCATATATACCTAAACCCGGATTATAACCCCCCCCCCCCCGATTAGGCCACAAGTTAGGCCTAACCGCATACATGTACAAGCCAAATTTAACGACATGGTTAGGCCGATGGTTAGGCATACTCTGCATATTATAGGCCCTACATCGAATTAAGTGTACATGTAGTACATGTACATGGTCACGGTGCTCACCTGGCGTGTTGATCAAGTAGTGATAAATGTCCGGATACGTCAGATCTGGCAATTCTTCGGCGTCGCAGTCGATTGCTGCCTTCAAGTTATGCAGACCAATCAGGTAGGGATCGACACCGACACATTCTGTCTTTTCCAAATATCTGGATTTAGCCACAGGGCCAAGAGATTTCACATACTCCGACTCCGAGTAAAAACCTTCGGCCATGATAACCTTTATTTTCAAAGCACTATCGTTCGCGTTTAATACAATGTATACAGTTTATGTACGCAACGCGAAACGGATCGACAGCGTAGAGATTAGCTTGAAGAAAAAAAAGCGGCAGTATAATCAGCATATCACCATAGCGACAACCCCAACGGCCAATTAGCCCGCACACAAGCCGTGAGATCACCAAGATGGCGGGGTCAAAGTTTGCATGGCCGATGACGTCATTTGCACAAGATCTATAGAGCGAATCAGCGATGGCACAACGGTGGTTGTTTACATATGCATAATACTTACTACGCCCACGCACAAAATTCCTTTGTGAAGCAGCGCTAATTAGATATGCAACACAGGCTCTATCTGATAATACTTGACTGCATGAAGACGATGCGCATATTCGAATGGTCGAATTGCATTCGAATTGCATGAAAAGGTCACGCCCCATATTAAAAGAGTTTGCGAAGATCACTATGGGAGTTAAAAATCTGGACTAATCGTGTCGTTAGCGGGCGCACTGTCAAAAACAGTGGTCTTTGGCAAAGACTAACTGTATATAAGAAAACAATGCTGCTGCTTACTATTTCATGGCGTGGATGACCTTAAAGCTGTAACGCGCATGACAATTTAAATTGTGATTTCACTGATTTAAACAACCTTTTTCACCCGTGGTTATAAACATGCTTTTAATGTGCTTGTATGTTAACAGTCTATATGAAATGACAGAGGCTGTGTCAAAAACACAATCGGCTGTTAAGCAGCGCTATGAAATTGGGCACTGGCAACAATGCACAACCTAGCTTGCTAGACAAAATTCGCGTCAAAATGTGTGACCGTTCGTGAAATTTGTTGTGAATACTGACGTTAATATTCACAATTTGCGATGTCCCTCCAGGACCACCATACATGTGGCCCCTGAAGGCCCACTGACTAATTGTTCTAGTCCGTGTCCGAAACAGGTGTCTAGAGCACTGAACTCTACACCTGGACGGATCATTGCCCATATTCTGCCGTGCTAACGCTTGAAGTCGGCGAGAACGAGAAGTGCAACATGGCGGACCCAAAACGTCACTTCTGTGAGCCAATGAAATGTCCAAGTGTAGAGGTCCGTGGATTTACTCTGTACATTTGTATTTATAAACATTACGTCATACGTACCGTACCCACTGACCTCTACACCTGGACATTTCATTGGCTCACTGAGTAACGTCGTGGGTCCGCCATGTTGCACTTCTCGTTCGCGCCGACTTCAAGCGTGAATGGGAAATGATCACTGACCTCTACACATGGACGGATCAAATATTTTCGTTTATTTTTCAATGATAGTGCATTGAAGTGAAACTAACAAATCTACAAATACGTCAATATCATCAGGTATTTCGACCGGCTGTAAACAAACATTGCGTAACATCTAGCAGACGATAAATGTTGTAAATTCTTAGATCGTAATTTTGCAAACACTAATTCAAGCATCGCTTGAGGGCGCAATAACTAGCTGTAGGCTTCTGCCGTAGCCACGTCCGAATTACATTTCCCTTAGCGCCTACTTAGACGTAACTGTAGCTGTAGACGTAGACCATAGCTCCAGATGCTCGTTTCAGACACGGCCTTACATGGGTTGAAGTAACAATTAAGCTAAATTCAGTACTAGCAACGACAGACCAGTCTCTATAATGCTGCAATATGTCTATTTTAAATGGAACGACAAGTCTTTGAAAGGTTATGGTGCTCACAATCGGCCGTGCGACATAATCGGCTGTGGGACATCAGCGGCAAGACATTATTAGCCGTCAATGATAATGAGTTAAGTCTTGGCAAGTTAGAACTTTCGGTCGTAGAGAAACAAAATGGGAAAGATCCTCGTGAACAGACGTTTCATCGAGTTCATATGACATATACACTTGTTGTTTTTTTTTTTTAATTATCTTAACGCTCCATTTGTTATAGCTGAACTCCGACTGGTTCCAGGTAGCACAAGTCACGGGGGCTATCTGGAGATCTTCCTGAACGGTGAATGGGGCAGTGTGTGTGACGACAATTGGGACCTAGCTGACGCCCGGGTGGCTTGTAGACAGCTGGGTTTCTCCGGTGCCATTAAAGCTACTCATGGGGGTTGGTCTTTGTTCCGAGATTTCCGAGATTTTCTTCTTGACGATGTCAGTTGTTCAGGATATGAAAATGACCTGGAAAACTGCGGGCACAATGGGATTGGAAACCATAACTGTTATTTCCATGAAGTTGCAGGTGTGATTTGCGAACCCAGAGGTAAGTTTAAACTTGCGGCTAGTTTGATATTCAATATACCAGCCAAAAGTATGCTTTACAAAATTTGTGATCTACTGAGGCAAACAATCGTTTTAAAGCCTCTTCTGAGTTGTATGTATTTTTGAGTTGCCAAGGTATCCAAGATTCACACAGCACTGTGCATTGTTAGTGTAGAAAAATATCCCCAATTGTGGATTTCTTTTTCACTACCGGTGGTGGCGCAAACGCGTATGTTTTGTTCAAAGCCCTGTTTCTCGAAATAAGATCGCTAAAGTTTGGCGGCGCACTGTCAAATTTCATGTGGTATATCTTTGGAATTAATTGAGATACAAAAATAATGTTGGTATTATTGGAATGCAAATGAGTTGCTCTTTATGATGTAAGATACAATGTTAATCTCCATTATGTCATGGCAGTTCACATATAACACCAACTCGTCGTGTGCCCAGAACAAGGTCGTTGGGGGCGAACAATTCGTATTCGAAAAATTCAAATTCGTACTGTGAAAATATGTTTCTTTTTAGCATACATTTTCGTCTCAAATGACACGCCATTTTTACGTAGTTAACGAAATTAAAAGGACGGAAGGCTTTTGTTGTGGTTGATCGTGGTGATTCCGACAGTTTGAAGGATGTCTCGCGCATGTCTCGCGAAAGCAGCAAAGTTCGTCCGATCATTTTCTTGAGCTATTCACGAACTGTTCGCGTACTTCCTTCTCGCCGGTCGCAAGATAATCGCGCGACATATTTACGAATGTCGCATGAATGTCGCACGACGTTCATTATTCGAGAAACGTTCGCATGTGTCGCATGTGTCGCGAAATGTCCGCACAAATGTTGCCTGAGATCCGTGCAACATTCGTGTTGTTTGCATTTTAGTCGCATTTTTTTCAGGAATTGTTATTTATTGATTTATTTTTTCAATTTCTTTACCCAGGGTGTTCCCAAACAGTTTCTTTGGGACCCTGCATACATCATCAAATAAAATAACAGTACATATTATAATAACATAATACAGACGTACAAGGATATTGACAGGAATCCAAAACATTAATACTAATTCTGATTTACGAGAAATGCGAAAACCCGGCCCCAAAAAAACCCCCAAAAAGAGTACGGAAAATTCCCATCCGGCTTTACATTATAGTGGCAACCAAGTTATAACTCCGTATATCAGCGCAATTGGCATAATATCTAACGGATGACATGTCGGATCTCCGATTTAAATGTGCCTAATGAGTCCAACGTTCGCAATTGTTCTGGCAGAATACTTCAAATATTATTTGCACCACTCACAGCGAAACTTGTGGCGTAGCATTCTTTTTTCGCGAAAGGAACTGTCAGTGCCGTGTGGGTTGATTGCCTTGTTTCGCGAATAACTGTAAGTGGTTTGAAAATATTTGTCATGTACAAAGGAGTCATTTTGTTGAGACTTTTAAAGACTAGAATAGCTCTTTGTGAAAATGGAGCCCAATTAAGACGAGCAAACATATCCTCTGCGCGGCTCTTTGAGACATTTCGACGATGATCTCACGAAGTGACAAAAATCTCTAAATCTGGAAAATATTCATCTCGAGATAATCGCATTTGAAGTTGGTCCTTTTTTTAAAAGACATTTTCGATTTTTTTGCAGTAACGGAATTCAAAGATTGTTGCATTGATCAAAACTAAATACTTTGCTCTATGCTAACTCATACTCGTTTGTTTCATTTCATTTCATTTCATTTATTATTTCGCAGGACACAAAAAGAAAAACAGATATAAATTTACAATCATTAGAAAGTTAAGAATATTCATTTTTAACAGTTACAAGATATCAAGTAAGTAAACAAATTACTACATGTACATGTAATATATATTTTCATTCAATTCAGGAACAAGACAAGACAAAATACAACAAGGAGACTGCACGCCCCTGCAGGATTGCTAAAAAGTGAACTTAATCACTATCAAGTAGCTCTCCGTATGCGCGACTAAATCACTGAAAGACAACCAGAGAGACAAACAAAGGACACAGACTGAGACAAACAAGGAAGGACACAGACTAAGACAAACAAAGAAGGACACATACTGGCACGAACAGACGGACACCAAAACAAAAATAAAAAAAGACAAGCACAGTTAGATCGACACAGACAGGTACGGACAGACAAAGACGGCCAGAGCAAAATAACAAGCACATATAGACAGACAGACAGACACACCGAGACACACACGTACAGACAAGCAGATCAATGAGATATAAATACAAACTATAAAATACATGTACGTGTAAACGAATAAGCAAACGAGATAATGTGTTGACAATAATTAAGGTAGTACGTTGTTGTATCCCGGAGTTAACCAGTGTGTTTTCAGTTTGGCGGTAAAGCTATTCAGACCATGCAAGATCAGACTATCTTTGATGTCAGACGGCAAAGAATCCCACAGACGCGGAAATTTAATGAAAAGTGATTGCTTAAGAGCGTTTGTTCTGGAAAACTGATGGGAAAATTTAAGGTTGTTTTCATGTCTACGATTAATACAAATGTAATTCTCAAACGGGATATCAAATTTCTTGTTAAAAACGTCTGTTAATTAAACAAAAAATTGTTAATACTGTCATGGAACAGGGGCGGGTAGCAGCTCCCTGCCGGAGTAGGGGGGTATGGACTCCACCTTTTGGTTTGAGGGCGTGTGCCTCTCGGAAATGATTCCAACACTCAGTCAGCTGTGTTCAGCACTCGATTGGCCCTTTTATTCCAGCTTAGTTTAACTAACATTAAACAGTAGTGGTAGTACATCAGCTCATCCCAATTGAAGGGTAGTCAATTGAATGGTGCAGTAGTAACCCAGTCAAAGATAGTTGTGACTCAACACGAACAAGAAAAACCCCCAAGCCAACGTGCTCTCACTCCCGGCTGCACATAACTGCAAGAAACCATATGGGTACGAGTTGGTTCCCCGTGTGTGAAAGTAAACTTCGTAACGTTTGATTGCGTTTTCAAATCTACACACCAAACTACAATTTCGGGGTCCCAAATGTCTAAATAATTCAACCCAAAGCTACTTATCCGATTATATTATATTAGACTTACCGTAAGTGTCCAGATAGGGCACCCACGATCGGCTTAAACCGTGAAATTCTTGGTGCAATTCGGACAGCAATTATAGCAGTTTCCAACACGGCCAGCAGCGGAAAGTCAGAGGACGAAAACTTGTCAACCAAATAACTCGTACAGAGTGCAGTTATCACTCCGCAATAAATTGTCTTAACTTTCAACTATAAACGACTAAAAGTGTCAATTACTCCTCAATTTAGTCCAAAATAATGTATAACAAATTATTGTGATCTAAACCTTTGATTCAGTAACATATAATTATAGCTATTCCACAAGTAAAGAAAAAGATCTATCTTTGAGGCGCGTTTATATTATAACCCATGATTATGCGCGTAAACAATCTCCATAGCAACAGTGGAACGTTAAAGGAGTGCACAATATTAAAGGGGCAGGTAGTGTACATTATAAAGGATAATTAAAAATCCGTTCCTCTACAATACAACTGTTTTTGCACTTCGTGAGAACATGAAACGCGGAGCCTTCACTCATTACTCGTGCGTTTGTATACTGGTGTATGCACTTCGTGAGATTGTTCTACAACTGTTTTTGCACTTCGTGAGAACATAAAACGCGGAGCCTTCACTATTTATTCGTATGTTTGTATACTGTTGTATGCACTTCGTGAGATTGCTGTTCTGTGTAAAATTATTACATTTTACTTGTGAGCGCGCGCGCGCATGTTCTATTTCAACATCGTACACGTGGTATATGCTCCCATCGTAGACGCAAGCAAAACACGAAATGATCGCCAATCCCTGCTAACGAGGTAGCTGTTTTTGTTCACTTCGTGAGATCATTTTAAAGTCTTCTGCACTTCGTGAAAACAAAAAACATGCAGTTCGGCCTTTTTGTCAAATGTGTGTTTACGCTAATTAAAAAAGTAAACAAGATTTTGCTTTGATACATGGTCAAGTTGTTCCTTGAAACAAATGTGACAAAAAGGCTAGTAAAACTCAACATCGACAAATATTTGATTTTTGAGGTTTTCTGCACTTCGTGAGATCGTCAACGATTTGTTTAAAGGAATCATGTAATAAGGATTTAGTTTGCTTAAATCAATAAGGTATAATGTTGACAACAAGATTATGTGTGTGGTTGTGTTTATTTTCTGTGATAAATGGGAGAAAATAATGTTTGAAAAATTTTGTCAAACCACTCCGCCCCTCAAAGGGGAGCCTTATTAACATAAAACCTCGCGAGGGTTATGACGAAAATCGTATACTGACTGCGCGCATTGCAACAAGTGTCCGTCTTTACATGGTTTTTCATTCTGAATCAGGGTAAAAATACAACAGTTTTCGGTCATGCCGACTAGGTGTGTAGCTGCTAGGTGTAGCAACACTACTAAGGATGAAGCAAGGCTTCATAGTTGTTTCCGGCTGATCCTTAATATCGGAGGATCTGGACAGCCAAAATAAAGCTTACCAGAACGAAGTGGTCCGGGTGGGCCTAGTGATTTTTGGCTGCAGCGAACATTTTGAGCGGTCGTGCTTTGACCTAGAGCGCCTAGAGGGACCCGGTGTTTATCCTCGCTCGAGTCCGTGTCTAAATAAGAAATACTGTGATTCGAATCGGACGAATCAGTACTGTTTTCGTCGGATTCACCAAAAACCGAGGAAGAACTTCACGATCGTCCTTGTGAAATTCGATTACCGTGCACAAAGCGTACGCGATTCGTACACTGTGGGTGCACACACACACAACAATATGTGCGTACGTGACCACGCGAACCCGTCTGGTACCTAGACGTCGCATACCGACTATCGAGAATTTGTCCGGGTCCTGCCTCGGTTTACGTCACTCATTTTTAGTGGCCGCGAAATTTAAAAAGGGGGGTCAATTTTTGGACGGCAAATTACCACACTAAACGTACACTAGAACCAGTTTTTCTTTTAATTCACATTTACTACACATAAATCTATTAAATTAAAACAAAAAATGCGTAATGAAAATGTTAGACTGCATGTTTCCTTTAACATATTATCGTGAGATGTGTACCTTCCTCCCCACACCGTAGAACAATACTCTAATGTTGGCATAACTAAACTTACAAATAGTGTGTGTAGGTTGTGTTGAGGAACACAATCACGGATTCTTCTTAGTATACCTAATTTAGACACAAAAGTTTTCCTTACGTATTCGACATGTGGGCTCCAACTTAATGCTTCATCAATAATTACACCCAAACATTTAGACTTAACATTTTCAATACGACTACCAGCAATGCATACATCTAGTAAGAGCTGTATTTAAGCTACTTTCTATTGTATTAATGTTGGAGGAGCTTCACGTTAATGTGGAATCACCAGCATACATAAATAAGTTGCAGTTTGAGGCAATACAAATAACACAATATGGGTTAAAGATTTAATGATATAAGGTGAAGCAATTGTAATCATTAACACTAATTCCATCCAGACCTGTTGCTTTCCCAATCAAAATGGATGATATTTGCTTTCGAACAAACTCTTCTGTAATATTAGGTACTACGCAATCTTCATCAAGAGAATCAAAGATAGAGGCGTCAGTATTGTCATCTATTTCAAGTTTACGCAAAGGGTAATTTCCAGCAGTACGCTTGCCGATTGTTGAAAAGTGTTGTATGTGGACTGGCCATAGTTCGACAACGCTATACACGGCATTCGCATATACGTTGTGAGAACTACGCACAAACTGCATTGTTGCGACACATTGGGGGAAAAACTACTCCAAATGTTGGACTTTGCAATTTTTTCGGCATTCGCATCCTTCGCGAATCGTTTGCGTGCCTCGTGAAAACGCACCCTTACTTGTACTGTGTCGCACCTCTTTAATACAAAAAAGGTTGCACATGCGCAGTAAATGATATTAAACGAACGATGTCATGTCACTCGAGCTGAACGAGTGACGTTTATTATAAATACACGGCCACATACAACAGTGATAATATCCGTTTTCCTCCCTTGGAAACTCTTAAAATTGATTTATGTCGCCGCATCGGCTAGACACGATCCAGACTAATTTGGGGGCGGGCTAGGGCGGGCTGAGTCGGGCTGGCCTTTATTGTTTCTAACCCTGGTTTGTGTTATCATTGAAACGTTTCCATTATACTTTTTTTAACAGTCCGTTTGGTTGGAGGTTCAAATTATATGGAAGGTCGAGTGGAAGTGTTCTGGAACGGTCACTGGGGAACAATCTGCGACGACTCCTGGGACATGAACGGTGCGGCAGTTATCTGTCGCGGACTTGGTTATACAGGGGCTTGGCAAGATACCAGGTATGGTATATTCGCTGCGAGAAATGGGATGGACAGACGGCTAGATGGAGTCACATGTACAGGAAACGAAGAGACGGTGTTTGATTGCCATCACCGTGGATGGGGGGTGGACAACTGCGCTCATCATAAAGATGCCGGGGTTCGATGTGGTAAGCACAGTCGAAAAATCTCAATCGTGAGCTGGGCTTACATTTATACACTTATACACCTCGGTCAGAATAATCTAGAATGTGAATCAAAATTGCTCAGTTCGACCGTGAAAAAAACTGATTCATGCAGATTCACATTCTGGGTCAATCCAACCCAGTAGTTTTAAAGTGTATCGTTGTTAGCATGGAGACTCCTTTGTTGAGAATTAGACATAATGTTGTTCAAGTGGATCGTTACATTATACGGTTATTTTGTTTAAATTGCATGATGCCAGAGTACTTTTGCTTGTCAAAAAACGAAGTCTAATGAAAGTGAAAGAGAATGACGAAGTTGTGAAATTTGCCACTTATTTGCCAAAATTATTCGAGATAACCTATTATTACCACCCTTTTCCAACAAATAAATTCTCCAGTCACATTTTAGCCGATTGTAGGAAAAGCGCCCTCCCGGCGAGCTTTTTGCCTAAGATCGCACGGAAATCGGGGAAATATTACCGTCACCGGCAGATCAATCGGAGCTATCGGCCGATTAAAACACGCCGCATGGGCCGCCGCCAACTTTTAATGTGGAGTTATAATTTCCCGATGGCCGGCATACTTTTTGTCGACCCAACTCATCGCAAATCATCCGCAGGGGACCCGTAAGAGAGCCGTCCGATAGCCTAACGGCCACCCCACGACACCCGACGGCTTCGTACGGTCATCAAAGGATTGATTAAAAGGTTAGGAAAGGCTCGGGGGCCACCTGAACCGTACGGTGTCCGGGGGGTCCTCCCGATAGCCTTATGGGCACCGAAGGGTAATCGTACGGCGCCCGAGCGGTATCAAGAAACCATACGGGCGCCTACCGATTAGTCACCAGCGCCCGCTTGGCGCCTGCTCAGGTATCGTGCGGGATACGTCCGGCTTCCCCTAGTTCACCTGGCGGGCTCCGCCCGGGCGGAAAACATCGGCCGGGTGCCTTAAGGCCTCCGGACGGTGACGATGTCCGTTCGACTTAATCGGCGGAAATCTAATATGTTGCCGAGCGGCGCCCGTATCGAATGTATTTCCGATGGCCGGGACATCGGGTGCGGACCGCTCAATACCCCCTCTCCGCCCGGCGCTCGGCGGAAATGTGACTTGGGCACAAGCTAGACTGGTTTTGTACTTGGTACTTGGTAAATTTTCTCCTGAATACGCCACGTAAAAGTCTAACACGGAGGCCTTGGGGAAGTGGAACTATTGGTGTTTATTGGTTTGGAGCATCTATAGTGTCTTGGGGAGCTTGCTCCATTTCCGGCGAGTTCTAGATAGAAATTGCATATTGCATATTATTATAGATGTCTTTCCTTGCTGCAATTTCTGTGAACTGGCGGTTGTGAAGTCTTCGAGTCCGTGCTGGTTAAGGGACTGTGGATGACGGACATGTGTGAACTATGCTGTTTACCATTGTTAAATTAGGTAGACCAGTGAATACCATAATACCAGCCTAGAGTTGTCAACATGTCGGTCACACTGCTCAGTCTGGAATACTTTCTTACGAAACGGGCAGCCCTCCGTTGCACATTTCCAAGGATGTTATGTTCTTAGCTTTGTGAGGATTTCAAGCAATGCTACCGTATTTATGGTGTGGTACAGCTTTCATTTGACTGATCTGGATGCAGAATGAAAATGTTTGTTGAAGAAATTCAATATACGACTTGCTTTAAAAGTGGCACGCTCTGTTCAGTGGCATGATTCTAGCATAGGTTCCAACATAGGATAAATATTCCCAAATATGTGATATTGGTTTTATCTACGAGGTCGGATTCTATTATAGTGTAGTTAGTTTTGCCAGGGGCCCGCTTCCTGTAGATTCGCATGATGTTACATTTGCTAGGGTTAAATTTTATTCCCTAGGTTTGCGCCCACTTGGCTAAGTTGTCCAGGTTTTCTTTGGAACAGCAACTCATCAGTCGCTGAGCAGATCTTCTGGTATTTGTCGTTAATGAAAAGTAGAAACAGGTGGGGACCAAGCACCGTGTCTTGTGGTACACCACTTTTGACACTACGCCAGTTTTATAATTTACCATTTACCAAAACTCTTCGTGACATATTGGTTAACAACTCCTTGAGACATCTCTGTGTTTTTCCTCATCCCGTAGTAGTCTAGGTGAAGCCGAGTACTTCCATGTCTGTGGTAATTTTATTGTCATAATTGTGTCATTCAGAGTTGTTACAAGTTGGGATTCGCAAGACAGGCCTTTACGAAAAGCATGTTGATTTTCGTTCAGGATTTTGTGTTCCTGAAGGTGTTCCATTAGTTGGCTATCAAGGATTTGCTCTAATAACATGGAGCAAACAGAGATCAACGATAGAGGTCGGTAGTTTGCTGGGTCTGCACGAGAGGTTTGTTTTAATGACGTTATACGTTAACTTTCAGTCAGATGGTAGAGAACCTAGGTCAAGTGATTGTTGGAATATGAATGTGAGTACTGGGGCAATTTCATTGACAGCTAGTGTCAAAAGTTTGTTGAGAATAATGTCGGGACCTAGCGGTATTGAGCGACGTGAACAGCTTAAGGACTCCGCTAACAGTCTGGGTATGGACTCGGTGGTATAGAACTGGTTGTGCATCGGTATCATCCCTGCTGAAGACACTGCAGAATTGATCATGTAGGGTTTCAGCTTTTTATAAATCAGATGTAATATTTGTATCATTTAAAGGAAACATGTATTAGGGATTTGTTTGCTTAAATCAATAAAGTATAATGTTGACAACAACATTAAGTGTGTAGTTGTGTTTATTTTCTATGATAAATGGGGGGACATTTTTGAAAACTTTTGTCCAAGCACTCCGCCCCTCGAAGGGAAGCCTCATTAACATAAAACCTCGCGAGGGGTATGACGAAAATCGAGGCAGGGACTCGACGCGCTGCTACCCGGCCTATCGTATACTGACTGCGCGCACTGTAACAAGAGTCCGTCTTTACATGTTTTTTTCATTCTGAATCAGGGTAAAAATACAACAGTTTTTGGTCATGCCGACTAGGTGTGTAGCTGCTAGGTGTAGCAAAACAACTAAGGATGAAGTAAGGCTTCATTTGTTTCCGGCTGATCCTAAATATCGCAGGATTTGGACAGCCAAAGTAAAGCTTACCAGAGCGAAGTGGTCCGAGCGGGCCTAGTGATTTCGGCCCTCTGCAGCGAACATTTTGAGCGGTCGTGCTTCGACCTAGAGCGCCTAGAGGGACCCCATCTTTATCCTCGCTCGAGTCCGTGTCTAATTAAGAAATACTGTGATTCGAATCAGACGAATCAGTACTGTTTTCGTCGGATTCACCAAAAACCGAGAAAGAACTTCACCATTGTCCATGTGAAATTCGATTACCGTGCACATAGCGTACGCGATTCGTACACAACAATGTGCATACGTGGTCACGCGAACCCGTCTCGTACCTAGACGTCGCATACCGACTATCGATAATTTGTCCTGGTCCTGCCTCGATTTAAGTCACTAATTTTTAGTGGTCGCGAAATTTAAAAAGGGGGGTCAACTTTTGGACGGCAAATTACCACACCAAACGTACACTATAGAACCAGTTTTGCTTTGTATTCACATTTAATACACACAAATATATTAAATTAAAACAAAAAATGCGTAATGAAAATGTTAGACTGCATGTTTCCTTTAATGTTAGCGCCTGAACCACTGTATTGTCTTTTCGGGTGCTGTTTATGTTGCGCCAGAACTTTCAGGGGTTATCTGTAGATGTAGTTTATTGTAAATGAGTGCGCTTAGCTTTTCGGAGTTCGTTGTTCACTTGCTTTTGCAAAAGTTTGAAATTTGTCTTATCCGAGTGTAGACTGCTTTTAACTGCCTTCGCTTAGCTACGGTCTTTCTTCCTGCATCGACGGATTAAGCCAGTAGTGAGCCATGAGTGACTAGGATGTCCTGTTACTGTTAAAGGTATTATTAAGTCTATTATATATAGTAGGTATTAGGTCTATTAGGTACTATTATTCGTCAGTTATTTCTTTGCCAACCCATCTCTAAAAATACTCAAATTTGCCTCAACTGCTCTAGTTTCTGGAGACGACTGCATGAATTCAGTCTTAAGCTCGAAGACAGATTTTTGTTAGCGTGGATTCATCCACATCATTTTATCTGAAGATAGTCCTTGGGGGATTGAGGGAGCGAGATGCAGTGATGTTGATGTCGGCTAACACTGTTAGGTGGTCGCTAAACATTACGAACCAGAGTTGGGCGTGTGATGAAGAGCTTATCTAAGATGTTATTCGTTCCTTGTAGCAATTCGTAGTTATTCGTTTCTTTGTATGTACTTTTTGTTCGAGACTGTAGTCATCAGCGATGTTGATTATTTTGGATTGAATTCCGTTTGCCGAAAATCTATCAGTCTCTGAGTTCCAAAGCATGCCTGGGGTGTTGAAGTATCCTCCAAAAACGATGAATGGGGAATTAACATGAGCCTGCAATTTAGTCAAACTTCTATCTAGGTTTTAGAGAGATTCAAGCCTACATGGGTCGGGGGCTCTATAATATACAGAGATGACCATGTCTCTCCTTTCGGCTTGAGCGACATTTGGAACCAAAGTATTTCACAGCCATCTTCAAAAAGGTCAGGGCGCTCGATGGCTGAATAACCGTCCTTGACCAAGATAAAGACACCCCCACCACGTCTGTAATTTCCTCTGTCCTTGCGAAACACAGTGAAGTTTAGAGGAAATACTTTTGAGGACTGGATGTTGCTGTTGAGCCAGCAGCCGATTTCACGAAACTTTACTTTATGGCGTAAGTGGACTTACGCCATAACTTATTGCGTAAGTTGCGCAATGACTTTAGGACGGATTTCACTAAAGTTACGCATTATCAGGATATGTCGTAACTTACCGAGTTACGCCATAAGATGTGGCGTAACTTACGCCATGACTTTAGGTGGCGTAAGTCTTGGCTATGTGTCGTAAACATGGCGTTCAACGTGAACACCGAAGAGCGCTTCGCCGTGAAAGATTGTTCCGTGACCGAATAAATCCCCTATATATCATCTCGAAGACGACGAAATCAGAGGACGGTATCGCTCTTCTCGGAAGGGTATTTTCTAAATCGTTAAAGATTTACGACATGTTTTGGAGCGTCCTACAAGGATAGTTTCTCATTTTCCGTTAACGTTAGTAAATGTCGCGTGCAAAAAAAACCACCGTGACCCTCGTTTAAATCTCACTTTCTCAAATCATAACAAATCTCCGGCGCACTTTTTTGTCTCAAAAGTTAAACAGCGCCCTCATGCACCCCTTACAGATGAATGTAGGCCTATATTGGTCGAACAAAATACATAATGTACTCGGGAATGAAAGGGAATGTGGTTTGTAAGGAGTGCGTTCTCCAAATGTATTGTTAGATAAGCAACCCACCTGTTAAAATCAAATCAAAGCCAGAACCAAAGGATTGTTTTTGTAGTTTTTGTACCCAGTTTATAGGCTTATAGGTTATATAAAACACTACAAAACATGACAAATTGAGAAACCAATGCAAGTCTAGGAACAAGGCTTCTGTTTTTTATTTATAAATAAATTCTACATGTACATTGTATCATCATCATCATCATCATCATACACTGTACTATAATTCGAGCAACGTTTGTCTGTCTGTCTGTCTGTCTGTTTGTTTCGCTACTCCTCCCAAGTCCTTGGTCCGATCTCGCCCAAACTTGGTGGGTGGATGTAAGTTCACCCCAGAATTGCCCTTGAGGGGTTCATTTTTGGAAAGGTCAAGGTCACTGGGGTCAAAGGTCAAATGTTCGTTTTTCGCTACTCCTCCCAAGTCCATGGTCCGATCTCGCCCAAACTTACGGGTACGGGTACGTCACCCCATCCCCAACTTCCCTTCTTCCGGTCATATGTCAAGGTCACTGGGGTCAAAGGTCAAATGTTCGTTTTTCGCTACTCCTCCCAAGTCCTTGGTCCGATCTCGCCCAAACTTACGGGTACGGGTACGTCACCCCATCCCCAACTTCCCTTCTTCCGGTCATATGTCAAGGTCACTGGGGTCAAAGGTCAAATGTTCGTTTTTCGCTCAAGTCCTTGGTCCGATCTCGCCCAAACTTACGGGTACGGGTACGTCACCCCATCCCCAACTTCCCTTCTTCCGGTCATATATTACACCCACGGGTACTTTTGACTAGTATACACAAATTGTTCCAAGAAAGAAATTATAATAAAGAAAGATAATGAATATAAACAAGACTTGTTTGTATATCCAATGAGAAGTCAAGTTTTTAAAATTGCCACGATAATACAAACAATATGCCTTTCCCTGGCTTCGTCTTAAGTTGATTTTTGGCCTCTAACTGCAGGAACTCGTGTGCATTCTCCATTTTTACAGTATATTTTTACATTATTCTGCTACACAGTGGGTAGTCTTGGTTGCAAGACGTCATAATCTCAGTATGCAGTGCGCGTAGACGGCCTATGCAGGCGCCCTCTTAATAACCTTTAAATTGAACGTCTTCGCTAATGGACATAAATTCCCAGCAGAATTTGCATGCGCGTGTGACGTGACATTGTGTGTATAATCGCGTTGACGTAACATGCATAATCATACTCATTGGTACGTCACGTAATTATGCACGCAACGTCACACGCGCATGGAAATGCATCACAATTCTGCTCATAAATTTTTGAGCGATTGTCAGTTAGCCAAGACATCCTATTTGAACGTCATGGCGTGGTCTGTAGCGTATGTTAAAGGGCGCCCGCATCGGCAGCCTACGCACGCTGTATACCAAAATTGCAACCAAAATTTCATAGTGGGGTGGCTGACTGGGTTTTGTAAGATCACTCCGCTTACGTAATCTTGGAACCAAGACTAATTTCAATGTCAAGTATAAAGGGGCATTCAAAATATCAATGTTTTTAAGTTTGACTTTTAACCAGTTCGCGCCGGATGACATATACAAACACAAAGTTTTTCCCAGATTCAAAACGGATGACACATAAACAAGCCACGAGCAAGGCCGAAAATGTTCGTCAGCAACGAACAAGGCCAGAAATGTCTGTCAGCAGGGAGCAAGGCCGGAAATGCGTGGGTGTGCTTTTCGGTACCATCGGGCTGAACCCACCTCGGATCGAGTTTCGTTAAAAATAATCCCGCGCGTCGGCTCGGTGATGTTAAAATAATCCCGGCGCGAACTGGTGGAGACTATGGAGCGTCAAAAGCTAGTACATGTAGAACAAACATTTTAAGTTTTCAGAAACTGCGACACAGATAGTAAAATCCAAATTTCTGCTAGCATAAAATCCAGGTTTTTTTTAACCAGTGTCACAATTTCTGAAAACCTAAAATTATACTAGCTCTGAGAAAATCGGAAAATACGGTTGTCCACTTTTGACGCTCCATAGGAGACAATTCCCCTACATTTTAGAGTCAACATTTTGTAAACGTTGATTACTTTTAATGGCCCCAATAAATAGGGAAAATTATGACAGGGAATAAAGAACATCTGAAAATGAGAAGTTAAGACGTTAAGCACTATCTTCAGCTGGCACCAAAATGATGGCACGCTGCTGACAGGCAATAGCAATGACCATCTGCAAATTAGCATTAAGATACTGCGACACTTTTAAATGTTTCTTTGCAACCATAGCCTTTTCTTCTCAATTTCCAGAAGTAAATTTGTCCAATTCATACATTTTCCTATTTGTTATTGATAATTCTTTAGGTTGTACATGTTCTACGCCACTCGTGGTTGCAGTCTGTTTTGGCAGGGCTGGCCTTGGTGATGTAGAGGCAATGGAGGCTTCCAGTTTAGGTAGTAAATCTTTCTGATGGGTCGTGATCAGCGTCGTAGTCATCATCATCATCAGCAGCATTATCTTTATCGCAATCCTCAATTTGAAAGAAAGCTGCAAAAAACACAATCGTAAAATGTTGCTTAAAAGATATCTAAGCAAAAAACCCTACTAGGGCCTAGGAACAAGAAAATACTACAGACTTTTTTCAGACCAGTCTCATCCCTAGCCATGCTAGCCTGGTTTGTGCACAAATCAGGGTGATGATGTCCGTAACGTTAGGCCTAATAATGCCTAGGTCCCTATGGAATTATTTCCTAGTTGTATTCAGCTCGATCAACACGGAAGAAAAAAAAGAGCACAGATTATCATGCCTAATATTATTATGCCTTACCAATGAATTACTACCACTCTTTTCTCCATCCCGGCCATTTTTATTTTCTAGCTTTTGCAGCAAGCCTCCTCCTTCACCCAGGCCCCACCTCTTTCTTGCTTTAAACCAATCTTTTGTTGACATCCGCCGTCACAGCACTCTGCCAACACAGCTTTTTTACCTTTCTATATTCATCTATGACCTTTTCCCTTTTAAGTTTTATAATTGTTGCCAAACAACCGTGTTAAATTTTCTCTCACAAATTCAGTTAAAATATTTAGTTCTGCCCTCCCCCCCCCCCCCCCCCCCCCCCCACCCCCCAGTTAGTGCCACTGCCACATTTGTTTTCTTTACTAGTTCTATCATTGTATTCGGTATAACGCTCAACATCGATCACAAACATTCAAGTTGCCATGTTGTGCTCACTGTTTTTACCAGATTTACTTATTACCCGCTAAATCATCGTTAGCAGACGAACACCGCCGGCCGCTCATCCTCGGCTCGATCGATCGACGCAACGATCGACAATATGATCAAGTGACAAACCTTACGTGACTGATGACAATCCCTATCCTATCTTTGTTCAAGTTGCTGCTTCAATTTCCCATTATAGGTCAAGACAAGGCGCGATCGTACTATGGGTTTTTCATTGAGAAAAAAACGGCTTTAAAATCGGTATTATTTTTAACACAGCCCCCCAAAAATGGCGGCCTCCAACAAAAATCCGCGTAAACACGTATAATTGTAACGTCTGTTTTATGTATATTTGTGCAACAACTGCAAACAGTCGTTGTTAGAACTTGAGGTCACCCTCGTCCTACAAATATAAAAGTTTTTAGTGAAAATAGGATGTTGCGTAGCTAAGTCGAGTTTCGTGAAATCGATTTTAACTTATGGCGCAGCTACGCATTAAAGTTATGGCGTAAGTCTTGCGCCACATCCAGTTAAGGCGTAAGTTACGCACAGTTTCGTGAAATCGGCTGCAGGATTCGTTTCCCTGTTTTGCTTGCCCAATGAAGGCTTGGAGCAATGCTGACTTCCTCTGTATCATATTACAGTTCATAATTAGTACTTTCTAGAAATTTTGTGTATTTTAAATGTTGTGCCTGAGAGTTCGTTTGGCTTTTAGGGCAGGCAGTGTTGATGTAGTTGCCAACCTGGGTGCCAATTAGGGTGCCAATTGGTTATTTCTGAAAATTTCCGAAACAACCAAAACAAAGAAGAAGAAGGAAGTAGATTTTGTGATTTGCTTTCCCCGCCCCGGCCCCGGCCCCTACTGTTGTAATATGTGGCCCCACCCCTAACAGAGGCAACATTCTGTATTTGTCTTCTCTCATGATGTTGCATTTGGGTCAGCTGTCCTTAATGTGAAAAGGAAACCAATCAAAATAGATTTGTTGTACGTGAAACTCATATATATCTATACTATAAAAGATGTTAAATTCGCCATCTTGTCCCTGGGCGCCGCCATCTTGGAACGCAGGGCCGCGCCATCTTGGCGCGTGGTTGGCGCCATCTTGGCTTTTGGTCGGGCGACTCGTCGCCGCGCGTGTGTGCCGCCGGCGTCGGTGCGGCGGGGTGCCGGATCGTCCGCGACGGGGAATCCCCGGGGAATCCCCCGGGGAATAAGATTTAAAAAAAAATCTTATTCGTCCGAAGTGAGATTTAAAAGAAACGGACGTTACCGATAAACGCGTAATCGCTTTTCGATTGCCTGTCGATGTCTGTGGGCCTTTTTGCGTGAACTATTGCGTTATTTTTGCATTGTCCTTGCCCGGAGTTCGGGCCGAAGCCTTCCCGAAATCGTACTACCGTAACTCGGTTGCCAAATTGTTGGCTGTTTGCGATTAAGCGGCGGCTACATGCGTTACACGAAGCCTTCGCAAATTAATTGTATCCGCCTTGCTCGCGCGGTGGCCGAGTTGGTGCCGAGTTTGTTATTCGCCATTGGGCGGCCCCGTCACGTGTTATTTGAGCTTTATACTCCCTTGGTTATTGCGGAGTTTGAGCGCCAGCTTCGTTTTCGGCTTCGAATTTCGTGCGCGTCGACCACATTGCAGTTTCAGGCTTGGAACGTTAAAAAATGATTTATTCCTTTCGTGTTGCCTTTTGGGCAAATTTCTTTGCTTCACATTGTCGATACTTAAATATTACAACATTATCTGTCTCAAAACACTCCGAAACATATCGCTATTGCCTCAATTTCAACTTTGATCGCGCAAAAATGTCGCGAAATTGTATGGCGATGGTGGATATGAATATGCAATTTAGAAACGTGACTGCATTACGTCTGTTGAGGGCGCACTGTCAGATGGCCGGCCTGTTGGGTTTTTTAATCACGATTTTCGCGATGATGTAAATCAGAAATCCCGAAGTGGTTCGTATTGTTTCCCGTACGATTCCTGTTAAAAAATCACGAGGCGCAGGCAGCATGCAAGCGAAGATGGACTGCCTATTGAGTATTATTAGTTCGGAAGTCGGGAAGTATTTTTACAAAGATTGTTTGTTATTCAGAGTCGATGGTATTCTACGGAGCCCCTAAAGGGACATATGACGAATAAAAATCACCGTTACGAAATAATTTGAGTATTTTATTTCGTGCACTCAAAATAACTTATTTCGTGAGCTCGAAATGTTTTCGTGGCCACGAAATGACTTCGTGCGCTCCAAGAATATCTGTTCGTGAGCTAGAAATAATTTCGTGCGCTCGAAATACTTTCTACCTGGTACTCTACTCGCTAAGTTTCGCGATTTGTTTGTCATACAATCCATTATGTTTTTAAGACGTCAACAAGGTGTATCTATAAGTTACGATTTCACCCAGCTAGCAGGTGCCGCGCGAAGCGCGGCATCCTGCTAGTCTATACTATAAAAGATGACAAATGCGCCATCTTGTCCCTGGGCGCCGCCATCTTGGAACGCAGGGCCGCGCCATCTTGGAAACACAGGGCCGCGCCATCTTGGCGCGTGGTTGGCGCCATCTTGGCTTTTGGTCGGGCGACTCGTCGCCGCGCGCGTGTGCGGCCGGCGTCGGTGCGGCGGGGTGCCGGATCGTTCGCGACGGGGAATCCCCCGGGGAATAAGATTTAAAAGTGAGATTTAAAAGAAACGGACGTTACCGATAAACGCGTAATCGCTTTTCGATTGCCTGTCGATGTCTGCGGGCCTTTTTGCGTGAACTATTGCGTTATTTTTGCATTGTCCTTGACCGGAGTTCGGGCCGAAGCCTTCCCGAAATCGTACTACCGTAACTCGGTTGCCGAATTGTTGGCCGTTTGCGATTAAGCGGCGGCTACATGCGTTACGCGAAGCCTTCGCAAATTGATTGTATCCGCCTTGCTTGCGCGATGGCCGAGTTGGTGCCGAGTTTGTTGTTCGCGATTGGGCGGCCCATATCACGTGTTATTTGAGCTGGTGCCCCGATTTATACTTCCTTGGTTATTGCGGAGTAAACATAGTACCAGTTGAGCGCCGGCTTCGAATTCGTGCGCGTCTACCACGTTTCAGTCACAGCTTGGGAACGTTAAAAAATGATTTATTCCTTTCGTGTTGCCTTTTGGGCAAATTTCTTTGCTTCACATTGTCGATACTTAAATATTACAACATTATCTGTCTCAAAACACTCCGAAACATATCGCTATTGCCTCAATTTCAACTTTGATCGCGCAAAAATGTCGCGAAATTGTATGGCGATGGTGGATATGAATATGCAATTTAGAAACGTGACTGCATTACGTCTGTTGAGGGCGCACTGTCAGATGGCCGGCCTGTTGGTTTTTTTAATCACGATTTTCGCGATGATGTAAATCAGAAATCCCGAAGTGGTTCGTATTGTTTCCCGTACGATTCCTGTTAAAAAATCACGAGGCGCAGGCAGCATGCAAGCGAAGATGGACTGCCTATTGAGTATTATTAGTTCGGAAGTCGGGAAGTATTTTTACAAAGATTGTTTGTTATTCAGAGTCGATGGTATTCTACGGAGCCCCTAAAGGGACATATGACGAATAAAAATCACCGTTACGAAATAATTTGAGTATTTTATTTCGTGCACTCAAAATAACTTATTTCGTGAGCTCGAAATGTTTTCGTGGCCACGAAATGACTTCGTGCGCTCCAAGAATATCTGTTCGTGAGCTAGAAATAATTTCGTGCGCTCGAAATACTTTCTACCTGGTACTCTACTCGCTAAGTTTCGCGATTTGTTTGTCATACAATCCATTATGTTTTTAAGACGTCAACAAGGTGTATCTATAAGTTACGATTTCACCCAGCTAGCAGGTGCCGCGCGAAGCGCGGCATCCTGCTAGTCTATACTATAAAAGATGACAAATGCGCCATCTTGTCCCTGGGCGCCGCCATCTTGGAACGCAGGGCCGCGCCATCTTGGAAACACAGGGCCGCGCCATCTTGGCGCGTGGTTGGCGCCATCTTGGCTTTTGGTCGGGCGACTCGTCGCCGCGCGCGTGTGCGGCCGGCGTCGGTGCGGCGGGGTGCCGGATCGTTCGCGACGGGGAATCCCCCGGGGAATAAGATTTAAAAGTGAGATTTAAAAGAAACGGACGTTACCGATAAACGCGTAATCGCTTTTCGATTGCCTGTCGATGTCTGCGGGCCTTTTTGCGTGAACTATTGCGTTATTTTTGCATTGTCCTTGACCGGAGTTCGGGCCGAAGCCTTCCCGAAATCGTACTACCGTAACTCGGTTGCCGAATTGTTGGCCGTTTGCGATTAAGCGGCGGCTACATGCGTTACGCGAAGCCTTCGCAAATTGATTGTATCCGCCTTGCTTGCGCGATGGCCGAGTTGGTGCCGAGTTTGTTGTTCGCGATTGGGCGGCCCATATCACGTGTTATTTGAGCTGGTGCCCCGATTTATACTTCCTTGGTTATTGCGGAGTAAACATAGTACCAGTTGAGCGCCGGCTTCGAATTCGTGCGCGTCTACCACGTTTCAGTCACAGCTTGGGAACGTTAAAAAATGATTTATTCCTTTCGTGTTGCCTTTTGGGCAAATTTCTTTGCTTCACATTGTCGACACTTAAATATTACAACATTATCTGTCTCAAAACACTCCGAAACATATCGCTATTGCCTCAATTTCAACTTTGATCGTGCAAAAATGTCGCGAAATTGTATGGCGATGGTGGATATGAATATGCAATTTAGAAACGTGACTGCATTACGTCAGTTGAGGGCGCACTGTCAGATGGCCGGCCTGTTGGGTTTTTTAATCAGGATTTTCACGATGATGTAAACTCAGAAATCCCGAAGTGGTTCGTATAGTTTCCCGTACGATTCCTGTTAAAAAATCACGAGACGCAGGCAGCATGCAAGCGAAGATGGACTGCCTATTGAGTATTATTAGTTCGAAAGTCGGGAAGTATTTTTACAAGGATTGTTTGTTATTCAGAGTCGATGGTATTCTACGGAGCCCCTAAAGGGACATATGACGAATACAAATCACCGTTACGAAATAATTTGAGTATTTTATTTCGTGCACTCAAAATAACTTATTTCGTGAGCTCGAAATGTTTTCGTGGCCACGAAATGACTTCTTGCGCTCCAAGAATATCTGTTCGTGAGCTCGAAATAATTTCGTGCGCTCGAAATACTTTCTAGCTGGTACTCTACTCGCTAAGTTTCGCGATTTGTTTGTCATACAATCCATTATGTTTTTAAGACGTCAACAAGGTGTATCTATAAGTTACAATTTCACCCAGCTAGCAGGTGCCGCGCGAAGCGCGGCATCCTGCTAGTATACTATAAAATATGTAAAATGCGCCATCTTGTCCCTGGGCGCCGCCATCTTGGAACGCAGGGCCGCGCCATCTTGGCGCGTGTTGGCGCCATGTTGGAGAGGCGCGGCGCTTTTGGTCGGGCGACTCGTCGCCGCGCGTGTGTGCCGCCGGCGTCGGTGCGGCGGGGTGCCGGACCGTTCGCGACGGCGAATCCCCCGGGGAATAAGATTTTTAAAAAAATCGTAGTGAGATTTAGGAGAAACGGACGTTACCGATAAACGCGTAATCGCTTTTCGATTGCCTGTTGATGTCTGCGGGCCTTTTTGCGTAAACTATTGCGTTATTTTTGCATTGTCCTTGCCCGGAGTTCGGGCCGAAGCCTTCCCGAAATCGTATACCGTAACTCGGTTGCCGAATTGTTGGCTGTTTGCGATTAAGCGGCGGCTACTGCGTTACGCGAAGCCTTCGCAAATTAATTGTATCCGCCTTGCTTGCGCGGTGGCCGAGTTGGTGCCGAGTTTGTTGTTCGCGATTGGGCGGCTCACCCCGTGTTATTTGAGTTGGTGAACCGCGCGCTTTACTCCCTTGGTTATTGCGGAGTTTGAGCGCCAGCTTCGTTTTCGGCTTCGAATTCGTGCGCGTCGACCACTTCTCGGTCACAGGTTCTGAACGTTAAAAAAATGATGTATTTCTTTCGTGTTGCCTTTTGGGCAAATTTCTTTGGTTCGCATTGTCGATACTTAAATATTACAACATTATCTCTCTAAAAACACTCCGAAACCTATCGCTACTGCGCAAAATCGGCATTGCGCGGTGTATGCGCCGGTACCGCGCCAGTTTTTGGTGGCGAGGCAGAGTATGGAAAAAGAGCCTGTCTATACTGTCGTGCTGGATGATATCGCGTTCACGTACTCTATAAACACCATAAACACGTGCATGCAGTATACCACACTCACTGATAACGGCCGTTTTCTTACGCGTGGCTGCTTCTTTCGAACTGTGTGAATCGACCCTTCTCCTGCAGAATTACTGCTTAAGACTGACAAACGTAAGTACATTTCCTATAAACATTTTGCTGTTGTTAGATTGTATTTTGCTACAACATTATAAACATTTTGCTACAACATTAGATTTATGAGAACAAACGGCAACTTAACAAACGGCTGTGAGATTGTCAGTATTCTTTTTAATTCCCCTCCAGCGCAATTTGTTTTCTTTTAAAAAAAATTTAAAGAAAGAAACATCTGAATCTAAGTAACCATTTCGCTACAGTTTCCTCTAAACGTACATTTCCTATAAACATTTTGCTGTTGTTAGATTGTATTTTTCTGCCTTTTCAGAAATGTTGCTGCCTTTCAGAAAACGAAGTTTATTTGTTTAAAGAAAGAAACAAACATCTAAAGTAACCATTTCGATGCACACACCACACATGTCTTTTATCAGATAGTGCAGACAATCAAAAGCTTTAGACAGCTATGCATACAACTTTTTTCTTCCTCTTTGTGCTTCAATTTTCCCCATGAAACGGGGTGTGTTTTTTGCAGTGAATTTTAATAGCAGTGAATTCTAAATAATTGTACATTTTGCTCTGTATGTTTCTTTCATACATGTAGATCGTTCAGAGTCATTCCCACTTGAATCTGCCACATCAGAAATTTCTGCACCCCCGTAACAGGTACATTCTGATTTATAAGCAGATGAATAAATGATACACACACGGTCAGGATTTGTGTGACTACACGCCTCAGCCAAACGAATTTTGCTACCGTTTCATGAGGGCCACTGGGAATTGTGTAGCACCAAAAGTATTTAACCTTGCTTATTATGGGCACCAAAAACTCAGAACCAAATTTATATAGAAGTTAGTGTTTTGATCATCAAGTGACCTGGTCTGTTGACCCCGTCAGGAGACCAGGTCAACATACCATTTGCACAATGATTTCCAACATCTGCAAGCCATTAAACTACACGTATATGTAATCCTTTGACAGCTATGCATACAACTTTTTTCTTCCTATTTGTTATTCAATTTTCCCCATGAAACAGGTTTTTTTTTGCAGTGAATTCTAAATAATTGTACATTTTGCTATGTATGTTTCTTTCATAGTCGAAGTCGGTCATTCTCATTTGAAACTGCCACATCAGAAATTCCTGCACCCCTGTTACAGGTATGTGTCATGTTTAGGAATCTGACAGTCAACATTGCATTTTTACCTATAAGAGGATTTTTCAACATTCTCCACGCATACCCCAAAACCCCATCTTTTTAAGCTTTCCCTCTTTCACCTATTTTGTTTACAACCACAAGTCCACCTTTTTCAGTGCATCTCAACCAACCTATACCGTTTCCCTATAGAATCTTTACCGACCTATCCGTATTTTTTTTGGACTCTTTGGACAGCACTACCAGACGCCACTTTTACCGAGGAAGACAACGCGCCAACCCCCCCCCCCCCCCCCCCTACTACTAAACCTGAGGATGACATCTCGGCTGCTTCACAACTAGCCATCATCGAGTAATTTTCCAACCTTACACTTACCAGCCTTTTACATCCTCTTTCTGGATTGATTCAGCCTTCCAAATCAAATCTACACACAGTACATTACTGTTCTCCAGTATTAACCACTACCACAAGGTTTTATTTTAAGTACGTGTACTTTTAATTTCACACTATTTAATTTTTATACTATTAATTTTGGTTCTTTTCATTACCTTTTTAGTACTCCAATTTTAATGCAGTGCGTTTATCATCAATTGATATCACTGCATACAAATAATCAATTTTTAGCAAGACCCAGTTGACCTATACACAATGCAGCTCACGAATATTTTGGCTGTAGTGGCAGTCACGCCATACCAGTAAGGTATATACTACATGTATAAACATCATAGACAGCATAAATGCATCCTCTCATCTTATGGGATTTCACTGATTTTTATTAAGGTACTCCATATGTGTGTATAAACTAATCATTTTCAATAGCTATCATGTAACACACAGCCGACATTTACTATTTATTTGGGGTTTACATGTATTTGCAATTTGTTTGGGTGAAAGGGGTTCCAGTAAACTTAAAACAAAATTAAAAATGGTTGGGTCGGGAGCCCCAAAATAGGGTCGGTCGGGAATGAGAACCACATAAAAAGGGCCGTCCTAATAAACCCACCCTGCGAGAGCTAAATAATTTTCCAAAGGCCTATTCGATTTTATAACTAAATGATTTAACAACAAAGGGCATAATGATCCTATACAATTGCTATAAAATTCCTATAAAATTGTCAATACCTTTCTAACCTAATTTGGTATTACAATTTAATTACGAAAATCTGGAAAGTAATGCATGGTCATGGTTAGTCATAACATTTATGCAACTCTTCTTATTTCCAATGTTGTAATAAAGATACGTTTCACAACATTTAATAGCTTTTATGAATACTGGTATTATTTTTTACCCGATAGCAGGCTATTCAATTTCAGATCCCATTTACAACTGCGTCGTCGGGGAACTACATATTTTCGCCATTTTCCAACTATAGATTTTACAATAGGCCTAATGCATTCGCGAGTGGTAAAATTTTTTTCACTAAACGGTTCTTTTCTGCATCTATTGAAATATTATTGGCGTACATCCCGGAGGCTGCCTGTCGACATGGCTGCCTGTCCGGTCGGCATGACTTTGCACTGTATGCAGTGGCCCATGGTCTATTTAACGAAAATAGCAAGGTTTTTATTTGAGCAAGTGATACTTTTAATTGAAAACTTTCTGATTGAATGATGTACAACTGAATTATTTGAAACATAAAACAAACCTTTACGACACATTTGAAAAGCATCATGGAATGACAAACAAGCAAGTTTATACACACACACCTAGCTGTTACTCTACTCCCTAAGTTTCGCGGTTTGTTTGTCATACAATCCATTATGTTTTTAGGATGTCAACAAGGTGTAGCTATAAGTTACGATTCCACCCAGCTAGCGGGTGCCGCGCGAAGCGCGGCATCCCGCTAGTATTGTTTTATGCCATGGCTCTGTCCATAAAAGTGTCGGAGAAAATGGTATCAAACATACGTTCACACCCAACTTGCCTATTAGACCATGGGACGAAGTCACAAAATCCTTTCAGAAAGACATTTTCGTGATCCCCAACTTGGTACATAATAAAACTTCCACAAATTGATCTTGAGGGTATACCTAACAACATTTAGGGTGTTCATTTTTGCAAAAGTGGCACTTTGGAGAGTTATTTCACGTTAAAAATTTAATGGGGCGAAAATAACATGGGGCGAGTTGGTTTTTCTCGCCTTGTTTTCATAACAAATTCGCCCCAAAGCCAGTTCGCCCCATACTTTTGTTCACCTAATATTGTATTGACTCAAGCCAACTCGCCTCATGAAGCATGTAGTACATGTACATGTACATGTACATGTACATGACAGGAAAAAGTTGCTGGTGACAAATATGAACTATTTACCATCGTTTAAATGTAAATCACTCTCTTTGGGTTGATGGGTGCCCAGATTGATCCATTTAAGTGTGTTATTAGATAAATGATTGATAAATAAAATGGCTTATATTCAATTTCAATCTGCAATATTTTGTATCTATTTGTTTTTTTTTTGTTTTTTTGGGGGGGGTTCAATCAACTCAGTGTTTTGTTTAAAGGGGAATTTTAATAGGATTTCATGCAAGGCGAGCTTGTAATGAAATACATAATAATTAAATACATCAAAAGATAAGATCCACACAATATCTATTGTTTGTCATTTTATTCTTGTCAGCACTAGTACATAAACTTCAGTACTCACTCATTTTTTTTATGGAACATAACATTGCAAAATTGTGATTAAAATTACAGAAATGGTGAATTGTATGCACCATTTGCAAATAATAATTACATTTAAATTTGTGTAAATGCCTAATAAGTTTCAACTAGGTTACACTTTTCAATTAGAAAGAGCCTTGAAAATAGTTGCCCTCATTGGAACAGGGATAGTGGAAGTTAACTGCGTGAAAAGAATGAAAAGTGTCAGAAAAATGCTTCTGACTTGTCTTAAATATTTAGTCATTTAGTAAACAAAAACCAGTTCGAGCATAATTCTCTCAGCTTTTCCCTCTAAAATTAAGAATTATAACAATCACAAAATCACTGAAGTGGGCACATTAATGTTGCAATATTCACAACCCATGCGATTTTTGGCAGATAATGCACATAGCCGGTAGTATAGGACATGCTTCTAACGTTGGGGCTTAGATGGTAGGCTGGCATTGGATCTGAGTAAACACAAGTCTTCTTTAGAGGTCTGTCATCATCACTGCTCGTCTCCTGATTAGCAACTGCATATAAGGTTAAGTCTAGAGAGAAAACAGAAGGGAAAAATACAATCAATGATGGAATTTGGAAATGACTTGTTACAAGAAAAGAAATTTAGTTGGTCACTTGTCCCTATTTTTATTTCTTTTTAAAATGTTCTACACACAAATATGGAGCCAAAGTTACACACGCTTCACACCTAATGTTTTCTCAAACACCCCCCCCCCTTGATAAAAAAGGGGATAAAAGATAGGTGTATACATGTACTTAGCCAGAGCTGGCTAAATTTAAGTACACGTAATTTGACATAAACAAGATTTGACGAGCTACATGTGTATGTAGCTAAGTTGTCGTGAATCCAACAATTTCATTTATTAAATTAGCACGCGGAGTTGCTGTAGGCTGTGTCCGGATTACTTTAAATTATGCACGAGTCTATGGTAGCAGCTACAACCACATCTGATAGACTCGTGCATAATGTCAAACTGCAGCCAGAATGCAAAATTGCGGCCAACGTTCATGCTGGATATAGAAAAACATTCGCGTGAAAAAAATGTCTATTTTAAAAATGAATTGCAACCTCGAGTTGAATGACAATCTTTTCACTTTTTGTATTGTATTATAGTTCTCTTCCTCTTTGGTCAATATCAAATGTTTTTGATGTGTTGTCGGTGCTGTGCGTGTTGTCGGTTATTAGTATGACCCCCGACAACATGAGCAGCACCGACAACACATTCATTCCATAACATATTCTACATTGACAAATGACAAAAGAAAGAGGTACAGTGTACAGAACTATAATAACATAAAGCTTGTTCGAATGTGTGGCCCCGTATATAAGGTCAATATCATAGTTAAGAGAATATGGCCCGTTATCGTAAATGGCATTTAAGAGCATCAAAATCTTTTTCGGAACCACAAACAAACATTACACTGAGGTGTTATATCGCCCTGATTGAAGTCTAAAGTGCTAAAGTGGAGGCTGGATCATGCGCATTCATTCGACAACAGACAACAAATATCATGGGCTAGGCCTGAACGTTACTGCAACACCTACCGGTTCCAAAGATTTCCCTTTGTCGTTTCTCTTGGACAGCATGACTTGCTCTATCTTATTGATGTCCGTAAACCGGGCGTAGCAAGGTTTCGGTGGTCCGCCTGCCGATGCTAACCCATCCGCTCTCTGCAACGCGGAGTCATGTTTGGCCAGAAATTATCTCGCTATATCTGACTGTTTTCCCTTCAAACTCTTCCATTTGTCAGCAAACTCGAGGAAGCGAGACCAGCTTTGAATAGAATAAGGTGAAACCCTGCCTTTGGCTCTAGATCACGGTGCAAAATGCACGTAAATAAAGGCTCGGCGTCGTCTTTAGAAGCCGCCATGTTGCTGTACACCGGGTCAGAAACTGTGCGTAACGATAGCGCTGATTGGATGCCGACGGAGACTAATAACACAGTATTTCCGATTGGTCACAATTTAGGTTTAGTCACGTGAGTGCCGTTTTGTTAAATAAAACTGTGTTTCAGTTTTGGCTTCAGTTATGCAGTTTGGCAATTACGCTGGAGCCGATTACGGGCCGAAGCCTAGGTTCAAGTAACGGCAAGTTTTTAAAAAAATAAAAAAAATAGGTCCATATTTTCGCCAAAAATACACCAAAAGTGCCACTTTTGCAAAAATGAACAGTCATTTTTGTATTTAGCAACAACAACTTGAATGAACTTCGATGTTTTCATTTTGTACCAAAATGGGGATCACGAACGAACACAATAATCGCACTCGTCCCATGGTCTATATGTACAAAAGTTCAAATTCCTGAGAAATGATGCAACAAAATTATTTTAAATCTTGTTTCCCGTTTGGTGTGCATCAAAGTGTTTCAAAGTTCAGTGAACAAATGAAATGTTCTAATTAAATTTGTAATTATGTTATAAGTTGGCTACTGTACGCTGTACCTACACACGCACCCAAGTGGGTAAATGCCGTCAATAGGGGACGGGGCATTGTCCGACCGTCTTCCCTCTTTTGTTTGTACTCTAACGTTTTCGGATGATCGCCATAGGATTTGCACACGAGTCTGAATCGGGGACCTTTGCGGAATAGGGGACCCCATTGTTCCCTTTGTCATACGTCCCCTATTTCAATCAAAAACAAACTCACACACATGTTTCCAATTGACCTGACACAACAATACTAAGCTGTAAGCCAACATTTTGCGAGTTTGCGAGTCAAACACATTTTACAAAAACAGATTGAAAGTTTGCGGGTGAAACAAATTATAGAATGAAAATTAGATGAAATGCGATATTTCATTCAAAACATCGTAAACAACTGACCAAATGATACCTAATGATGCAGGCTAAGCGCATACACTATTTTGACAAGAGTCGAATACAAAGCTTTGGATAGTGTGAAAACGCACTTAAAGTTTACCTTTGTCTTCCTCGGCTTCTTTTGTATCATTCTCATTTGTTTTGTTTGTTTCTTTTTAAGTCGAATTTCGTCTCGTTGGCGGTGGCGAACGTGGCAGACTTGAACTTTGCCTGAATGGTGAATGGGGTACGGTGTGTGACGACTCATGGGATCTAGGTGACGCCCAGGTGGCTTGCAGGCACCTCGGCTTCCCCGGTGCCATTCAAGCTACACAAGGAGGGGTATTTGGTAGTGGTACCGGACCAATACACCTGAACAATGTTGGGTGCACCGGTCTTGAAAATAACCTGCTGAGTTGCCAGCACAACGAGATTGGAGACAACAATTGTACTCACAGCGAAGATGCAGGAGTCGTTTGCAATATTGGTACCCATTATAGGAACTTATTAAGAGCAAGACAATAAATTGAATAATAATATCCCAAATTACTTTTGTTTCGCCCTGCATGGTCCACAAGTAGCAAATACATTTCATCTAAAAACTGATTCCTAACCATTTACTAACGATAAATATGTTTCAGATTAGGCCTAAAACTAATTAGCTATTTCTGCAATTCAGCCGAAACAGATTTGTTTTTCTCCCCCCCCCCCCCACCACTTGTGTTTTTGTTTAGCTGTTTAGGCAATTGAGTCAAAACAGCTATTGTAATCGTTAAGATGTTTTTTCCTGTTTTTCCCCAGACTCCTCGTTATAGAGTTTGTACACGTTGTTTTTCTTCCGCCAATACACGTTGGCACTTTGATCAATCTGTTTGACTTCAGACTTGGCACACGCTTAGACCACCACCCACATGTGGTCCAAGAAAAAATGTTCGTTATGGTGACGCCATTGGGTGTCTTGTGACTTCACATTAAAGGTGAAGTGTTTAACACCCTCTATATCCGGAAGTGCAAGTCCGATTTGGGTCAAACGTGGTATGCATGTATTTCGGGATGTGTTTTATATATTTATATATATATATAAATTAAGGTAATAACATAATGCCGTCGTCGGGTGTCAGGTAACGTCAAATTAATGGTGCAATTTTTCCCCATGTCTTCTTCTTTCAATACATGTTGTTGCACTTTGGTAACTCCGATCGACTTCAGACTTGGCACACACTTGGACCATTAAAACAGATAGTAACATGAAGTGACGTCATCGGTGTCATGTGACGTCACATTAAAGGTATAGTTTATAAGACCGATGTAACTCACAAGTACAAGTCTGATACTGCATCTCTAATGACATTCATTGTTGTCTTTATGAAATTTAAGTTGATAATCGACGGTGATCGGGTGAAACTTTAAGTGCCCGTTACAGTCAAATATTGCGTGATAACATTTTAAAATTGGTGGGAAAACACATTAATCACCACACTACCAAAAATGAACGCGGCACTTAAACAATGCATTTATACATGTACAAAGGGTGACTGCTAAGTTTGTTGCCTATTAAAGATAGAAGGAGCCAGTTTAAATAAATCAAACGGTCATATTTTATAAAATAGTCCCTTCTATGCATTAACACACTTGGTCTATCGGTCGTGGAGCATACGAATCTCTTATGTGAATAAGTTGTCATCTTGGGCCCTAGGAAGTGGTCCGCAGCATAAATGACGTCATCATCTAAGGCAAAATAGCGATCCACCGAGCTCTTTCTTCAACTTTAGGAAGGTTGTAGTCGGAGGGTGCCAAATCAGGAGATACAGGTGTTCGAACTAGTTCGATACCATATTTCTGTTAACAGCCACGGCCACTGTGGACGAATGGGCCGGAGCACTGTCCACCCCTCTCGTTATTCTTCAACGCCGAATCTTTTTTAATTTCTCCCTCGGCCGTTTCAGGAGATTAGCGTAGTAGGCCCCGGTGATAGGCGACCATTTTCAAAACCTCTGTATAACTAGTTATCAAGTTGAACTACCCGAAAAACTGTATAGCTCATGTAGGCTACGAACTTATCAATCGGGTGTGAACCCTGGCCACACGGGATTTAGGCGCTTCTGACTAGCACTCTCGAACAAAGATGCTGACAATGTGGGAGACCGCCAACATAGGGCAAGATAAACAGGTCAAAAGAAATAAGTTCCCCCTGGGAAATATGCATTTTTCTGGAAGACAGTTAGGTCCTTAACCTGTTACAAAAATGTAAAATGTAGTCTGAAATGTTACACATTTATTGTGCAATAAAGTTTCACCCAACCTTGAAATGCTGCCATATATTAAATGTGATGACCAATACAAAATGACACTTTCTTGCATAGGGATTGGACAAATGGAGAAAATCATTTGTTTAAATATTTTTTTGGTATTCTTTCCTGACTTCAACTAATTTTCCTAAAGTGTAAAAATGTCAACATGCATTTAATGTTTTTGTTTTTGTTTTTAATTTCATTACTGAAACGAAAGGACCAAAAAAAAACACACTTTTTTGCTTTAACAAAATTGTTTTGCGTGGGTGACTCTGATTTACTGTACTTCGTAAATTTAGAAAATTAAAAACAATAACAAAAACATTAAATGCATGTTTACATTTGTACACTTTAGGACAATTAATTTAAGTGAGGAAAGAATATAAACACATTCTGTAAAAAAACATGATTTTCTCCATTTGTCCAATCCCTATGCAAGAAAGTGTCATTTTTTATTGGTCATCACATTTTAAAAATGTCAGTATTTCAAGGCGAATGTTAACTGTTGGGTGAAAGTTTATTGCACAAGAAATGTGTAACATTTCAGACTATTTTTTTACATTTTTGAAACAGGCTAAGGAGTCTAACTGTTTTTCAGAAAAATGCACATTTCCCAGGGGGGACTTATTTCTGTTGACCTGTTTAGCTCAGTTGGTAGAGCGCCGGTCTTGTAGTTGCAGGAGGTTGCAGGTTCGAGTCTCGCCTTGCCAATTTCTTTGTTTAATTTGAGATTTAAGCAAATTTACATATACAGTTTCCCTTGTGGTTTATTTGTGTAGAAATTAATTAAATTACATTAACACGCATTCAAAATCACGCACTTCCCCCTAATTCATTCAAACTAGGGTTTCATTTTAGCTACTAATGCATTCAATTTCGTGTTTGTGCACACATGATTCTCTTCATTCAGGTTCGTTTTAGTCATTTTATTTCATGTATCGGCATTCATGACTACATTTTCACTATTCTTCTACTATATCTACAGCTGATGAAATCAAATTAAGACTCGTCGAATGGCACATACATTTTTGCTCGTTGTTCTTTTTTGTTTATTGCCAATGAATTTTAACTTCTTTGCGTTCAAATAAACATGGATGTGGCTTGTTTATTCGAGGGAGCTGCATGACAATAGTTCTTTTCCTGGCACTTGAGTTGTTCTTTGTTATTTTTGCTTTGTTACCCTATAATTTAAGTTAAAGCATGTAACCTGTATCAAGAAGACTTGTCTGTTCAGTTTGAAATGAAATCAAAATATTTCGCTTTAGCCTTGTGATCGTTTGCGCTGGAGCCAATTTCCTGGAGCTGCTAAGCACAACAAATTGCTGAGCACAAACAACCCATAGTCAGTAAAAACAGGTTTCCAGCCATTTGGCTTGTTAACCCTGTTTTTGCAAATAAATAATTTCCATGCTCAGCAAATTGTAACAGCCAAATGAAATTGGCCCATAGCTACTGACCACGGGCATCCATCTTTACGTTCAAAATCGCTTTACTACAAAGGTATAAAACGCAGAATTAGTGTGAACATTAATTCTCTTCAGAAACGAATTTAAATGTGTCAATTTGAAAAACAGTTTTTGCAAATGCTTTGTTTAAATTGGCCAGGAAAACCTATAATATATAGTTCAGTAGTTGTTGTTATATGTTTGCATATAGATTATTGGTGTAGTCACCCATTATCGTTGTCTAGGTAATCCAGCAAGTCATCGTAATAATTGATTTCACACTCGTCACCATCCCCGTCTTCATCTTCTTCACGCTCGAGAGAATCCAGAAGGTCTACAAGTAAACAATAAAGTATTGGGCTGAGCGACCAAAGCGGCTCGAGAGTGTCATCTATCTTTACCCAGCCATGTCCATCCTTTGGTTAATTTCCTTCATGGGCATCTACTGGGGAGAACTGCAACAGTGCCTCCAGGAGTAAAGGCAAAGTTGGCCCTCTCAAAACAAAAACTGCAAACATTCCCCAATGTCAGGCAGCAAGGAGAAGATTGGGAGCTGAGGCAGGAGACTATGAGCTGCTGGAGGAATCCACCTGCCCGATGTACAATTATACAAGCGATGTACAATTATACACGCCTGTCTCGACAAGGTGAGGTCATTGGTGCTCAAGAAGATGATTGCTGATAAGGAGAGACTGAGCAGGAAGTCCAAGGTTGAGCTCTCCCGTCTACCAACCTGCAAATATTATGCTCTCACCAGTCATACTATATAATTGAGTCAACTACAGGGTGTGTCAACTTTAGCAATCTCACATCTCAATTTATGACCTCCCAAGGCTAGGGGGTGGACATGGCTGGGTGAAGATAGATGACACTATCGAGCCGCTTTGGTCGCTCAGTCCAATACTTTCTCCTTTACTTATAGACCTTCTGAATGAAGACGAAAGTGGGTTTATTTGTCTGTATATGGGTTTTAATTGAAAACATATGGTAAACCTTGTTTTTTATCTTTACTCGCTGCAAAATCCAAGATGGCCGCCACACGACCACCCGTGGTGCAGGTTGTTTTGTTGGAAACATCAAAAATTGGTTATTAGACACTAACATGAAAATAAACAAGGTGTCGTTACATTGTCTGCGGGTTCATGGCGCCTATCTACCGACTAGACTATAACCCAAAACATTCCATTTGTGAGGTTCAGTTGTGTATCTATTAGTGCGTGACATCGACCTTAGTATGCATTTGTGTGTTTTTACGTAAAGGATATGGGTTTAACAGTTCATTTGATAGGAGGCTCTAATGCTATGGAAGGTCGAGTGGAAGTGTTGTGGAGAGGCTACAGGTTGCCAGTGTGTGACAACCTCTCGAAGTTTGACGTTAACTCTACAGCGAATGTTGCCTGCCAGTTGCTGGGTTACGTTGGGGCGTGGGAGATTCTCAGGTCCACTGCATTTGGCGAAGGACACGGCCAGGGCAAGTTACTTTTCAATCAAAACTGCAGCCTTGGTGAGGCCCTCGGGGTTCGATGTGGTAAGCATCAGCTTAACATTTAAACCATTAAATAATATATAATATAAAACAATGGAATAAACACTCGTCATCTGATTGGTGGATCGTTGATCACGGGTATTGAACTATTTGTCCCCGCACGAGGATTTCTGTGTTGTATAAAACAATAATGGATTGATGTTTCACGTTCGTGCAGTGGAAACAAACAACAAATTCAGTGACATATGGAATGTTTCATTCAACTCAGTTTCGCCTCGTGGAATGGAAATTCCATCTGTCACTTCATTAAATTATTCTTACACTACACCCTCAAGCATTCATGCTAAGATGTTATGAAACCAGAACACTTTGATAAATCAAGTTTTCAAAATGTCATGAGCTACAGGTGGATAACATTATGGATTATCAAGTTGTTCCACGTTGTACTTTACACTCACTAAATAAACTGTTGATTACAAATTACAAGTTGTGGCTCAAAAATATTAAGTTTGCTAGTATTTTCAGTTTACATTCAGTTTAAATAGAGAAAAGATTACCCTCAAATATTAGAGAAAACACAAGTTGTGATTTATAACTATGTAGTGTATAGCTTTTTCTTTTAATATTAAACAGTTTAATGAGACAGAACTGTCGCTCGGAAATCACAAGTTGTGGTTCATAACCATTTGGTTTGCTTATATTCATATATTTTAAGATACTAAACGAGACTGAACTTTTAAAGAAAAAAACCAAAAGCTATTATTTACATCTATAGGTCAAATAGTCTCAAATAAACATTTCTAAGTACAGTTATATTCAATAATATGATAGTTTGTGCATTGTTTTGACTTATTTTTGAATATGGCGAACTTGCCCCATCATGTGGGCGAACCTGCCCCATCAGGATGGGTGTGGGGTAAGTTCGCCCACTTGTCTTTATGTCTTACTCCTGCTGTTACTGTAAGACCTGTCGTTCAAAAAATTGTGGTGGTATTTAGCCAAGTAATAGTGCTTTCACATGCAAAAATTATGGCTTTCTAGCCTGCAAATTTACATCTCTAGGCTAGTGTGAAAGAAAATGGGGCGGACTAGCCCCGCTCTCTCCTATACCATTAATTCCAAAATGTCCAATGCTTCGCGCCATTTTGACGTTGCCCCGTGTACCCGTCTTGGTTTACTGTGGTAGAGAGTGGCACGGAGCCTGTCTATTAATCCGCACATTTCGTGGCGATGTCCCGTGTGCCCGTCGCACAGAGTTGTAACGAGACACTGATTTTTGTCGAGTCGAGTAATTAGGTCAAGAAGGTCGAGTCTTGTCGAGTCGCATCGAGTCACAGTGTGCAGTCGAGCTAAGTATTTAGCTCGAGTCAATTCGAGTCACAAATATTTGAACACCGTACAATAAATAAACACATGCTTACAAAAACACAAGGTGTAAACCCACGACACGGTGTGTTTGTTGTATCAATGTGGAGGTATAGTCCAGTCAATCTAACCAAATTAGTGGCTCAACCCACCACTAATTGCAACATAATTTTTTTCACTGCTATGCATTTGAGAAATGTCCCCTTAAAACCATACTAAAAGTATACCGAAATATATTTGGTGGAAAAATGTTAAATTTGCATAAATCGTTAATCCCTGCTGTGTAATATGTTTATTCCCATACTTGGGTATATATTTTATTTTTATTTTTTGAAAAGTTATAATAATAATAATAATAATAATAATAATAGTATTTTGATGTAGAATAACGGTACTGTATACCACAAAAAATAATAAAATGACATTTGGATCCATACTTCTCGTAGGTTATTAGACCTATACCGTGCAGTCGGTAGCTTCAAGGGTGTTCTTTATACTCGGAACGATATGTTGTAGAGGGGTATCCCCCTCTTATCCCTATACCCTATACACAGTCCACACTATTGTTACCTAACACATCCCCCTTGAAACCTAAAAATAATTCCTAAGATACCGACCGGGAACACAATGGTCAACACAAAAGAGGGGGGTTTTCTCTGCCACATATGGTGCTTCATAATGGTGTTCTTGGTGAACACCTGCAGTTGAGTTACTCCCTTTTATATGAAATGTTTACATTTCTAAAGACGAGTTGTATTTTCAGAAGACATCGTCCCACGTACGCCAAGTGGTTATTATGTACATATACGTATCATTTGAAAAGACTCACAATCCTTTAGGTACCGTCTTTTACTTTACATTTGTATACACGACGTATCAGTTGAAAAGACTCCAACTCTTTTAGGTACGTCTTTTACTTTACAATTGTATGTACGACGTATCATTTTAAAAGACCCCCCAATCCTTTAGGTGCGTCTTTTACTTTACATTTGTATACACGGCGTAGCATTTAAAAAGACTCACGATCCTTCAGGCACGTCTTTTACTTTACATTTGTATACGACGTATCATTTAAAAAGACTCACAATCTTTTAGGTAAGTCTATTACTTTACATTTGTATAGACGACGTATCATTTGAAAAGACTCACAATCCTTTAGGTACGTCTTTTACTTTACATTTGTATACGACGTATCATTTAAAAAGACTCACAATCCTTTAGGTAAGTCTATTACTTTACATTTGTATACACGACGTATCATTTGAAAAGACTCGCAATCCTTTAGGTAAGTCTATTAATTTACATTTGTATACCCGACGTATCATTTGAAAAGACTCACAATCCTTTAGGTAAGTCTATTACTTTACATTTGTATACACGACGTATCATTTGAAAAGACTCACAATATTTTAGGTACGTCTTTTACTTTACATTTGTATACACGACGTATCATTTGAAAAGACTCACAATCCTTTAGGTATGTCTTTTACTTTACATTTGTATACACGACGTATCATTTGAAAAGACTCACAATCCTTTAGGTAAGTCTATTACTTTACATTTGTATACACGACGTATCATTTGAAAAGACTCACAATCCTTTAGGTACGTCTTTTACTTTACATTTGTATACACGACGTATCATTTGAAAAGACTCACAATCCTTTAGGTAAGTCTATTGCTTTACATTTGTATACACGACGTATCATTTGGAAAGACTCACAATCCTTTAGGTAAGTCTATTACTTTACATTTGTATACACGACGTATCATTTGAAAAGACTCACAATCCTTTAGGTACGTCTTTTACTTTACATTTGTATACACGACGTATCATTTGAAAAGACTCACAATCCTTTAAGTACGTCTTTTACTTTACATTTGTATACACGACGTATCATTTAAAAAAGACTCGCAATCCTTCAGGCACGTCCTTTACTTTACATTTGTACACACGATGTATCATTCGAAAAGACCCCCAATCCTTTAGGTACGTCTTTTACTTTACATTTGTATACAGGACGTATCATTTGAAAAGACTCACAATCCTTTAGGTACGTCTTTTAGTCAGGTAGCTTAATGTTATATTAAGGGATTACCGTTACCAGGCGGATAAAAGCACCATATTTGGCACGAAGACCCCTTAGGGCCTAGTAATTAGTGTTAGCCTAGAAGGCCTCCGAAGTTTTGTAAACATATGCCCAATTTGCATAAATTGTAAATACCTGTTGTGTAACATTTTGTACACACATTGGGGTATTTTTTTAAAGATTTTATTTGTTGAAAAGTATGTTTTGGTGAATCTACATACATATTTTTACTTCAACAACATTTTCTGAAATGACTACAAAATGTCGAGAACATAGTAACGATACACAATGGCTAATTATTATATCATAAAGTTGCGCGCATGTACCTTGTTTCCATACAATGTATATCATCAAGTAGTCTTGCCAAACTTCAGTTTTGATGAGCTTTAAAATCACCAAGTATTAAACCCTTATGGAAAATCATATAAACAATGATAACATTTTGATATTTAGCCCAGCAAACAAAAACAGGCAAAAATGAGATGGCTGTAAATTGGGCTAAAATGTCGGTGAAGAGTTGCCTAACGTGGGAGACTTAAACAAGTTCAAGGAAATCCCCAAATAAGAGTATTATTGCTTATAATTATGTCAACGTCAAATGGTTTCTTACACATAATTTTAGTGATTTCCTTGAACTTTGACCACTTTTAGCCCAATTTGCGGACACCAAATGTTCCCCATTTGTGTTTGCTGGGCTAAATATTACAATGTTATCATTGTTCATATGATTTTCCATAAGGTTTTAATATGGTAACTGTGCCAGTATGCAACTTGGTGAATTTGATGCTTATCAATACTGAGGTTTGGCAAGACTACTTGATGATAACTGGAGACCGTGAGATAAATGCGCGCAACTTAAGGGTATGATTTTTAGCCATTTTGATTGTTACTATGTTAACATAATTATTCCGTCAATTATATGCTTTACAAAATGTTATTGAAGTAAGGGAACTGTAAGTAAAATCACCAAAATAAATTTTGCTAACAAAATAAAAAAAAAAATATATATATATATCTAAATATGGGAACAAATATATTACACGACAGATGTTAAAGATTTATGCAAGTTAGGCATAATTCCACTAAAAATCCAGCTTGGTGACCATCATTTTCGGATTCAGCACTCCAAAATAGCTATGTTACAAACTTCTACTCAAAAGATGCCTCTTCTTGCCCTAGATGAGACCCTTTTTTAAAATATCGCCTAGACTATAATAGTTCTGATTGCCAGACAACCATTGAAGTAATAGAAGGCAGTGTGTTGTTAATCCCCATTGTTGCAAATCCACGAGTGAACAGAAATTGAACAATCGGCTACCGAACTCGTTGTGAAATTCTATAGACGTCGACGGTCGGATAGGGTTGGAGTTCGGGGCGGAGTCAGCAAAGCAGGGCTTTTCATTGGCCAAGAGCTTAATGACCGTCTTACGTACGTGCAAAACGCATGAACGCTAGTAGGGCGGTATGTGCATTGTGTAGTCAGTTCTAGTGAGCACACATACACAGAGACCCACGTTATACAAATATTTTGTAAGAGTTTATAAATGTATAAAGGTGTTCATTATGTTTTTCATTCAGGGTGAAGTCCAACACCCAACAAAGAGGAGGCGCTGACAGTTTTTAGGCACAGGTTTCCAGAGCATTTTACAATTTTTATCTCTGATTTTTCCTGGACGTCGTGTTCTCCAAAGAAGATTCATCAAGCATTTGATGACGGTTATTTTTCATTAAGTCAAGATATAGGTTAAACCAATATGCAGTGTAAAAACTGGATAAAAGAATCATTGTTATGTGTAGAAGGAGAAAGAGTAAAATCGGGTAGAAAATATAAGTTAAATGAATGTTGATGTCAAAATTGAACTAATAAAAGGCCAAAAACAAGCGTCACTTTTGTGCTGCGCCATCGCCAAAGCAAGAAAGTTGAGTTTGGTTGTTTTTTTAAGTGGGAGAAAAGATAATACTCTCTCTTTCAGAACGTGTGTCTCTCTCTTTCAAGGGGCAAGTCCATTTTTCACAGGGGTGCATTTCTCATTTATTGCGATTAAGTCGCGGTCGCGACTTACTAACTTGCGGCCCCGACATAATTATCTCGCGGCCGCGACTTTTAACTCGCGGCCGCGGCATGGGGAGTTGCGGCCGCGACTTATACCCCCGTCACACCGGACTGGCGTCCTTACTGCGTCCTAAAATGGAGGACGCCGATGGTCGCCGTGAGAACCCCAATCCTTTTTCTTTAAAATATCAAGATTTCGGTCACCCGTCACACCGGGGTCCTGTGCTCCGCGATCTGTACGTCTACTCGGCGTCCCCACGGCGTTCTCACCACGACCTTACCGCGTCCTTGGCGTTTCTATTGAGTTTGCACGGCGTCCCCACGGCGATCATCGGCGACCTCACGGCGTTTTGGGCGTTTCTACCACGACCTTACCGCGTCCATAGACGTGGTGGGGTCGTGGTAAGAACCACATAGACGTGGTAAGGACGCAGTAAGGTCGCCGCGGGGTCCACGATCCATTTATTCGCGTCTCCACGGCGACCCTACCACGTCCATACTGCGTCCCTAGGGCGTCCTTCGAGTTCCTACTGCGTTGCTACGGCGACCATGGCGACCCCGGGGCGATCCCACCGCGTCCTGAGCCAGGACGCCAAACCTCGGCGTTTACTTTGAACATGTCCGAAGTAAACGCCGTCGCTCTGCGACCTTCGGCGTCCTTGGGGTCCCCACGGCGTCCTTCTGCGTTCTCACCACGACCCCGCGGCGTCCATGGCGTCCCTACCGCGTCCTGGGTCGCCGTAGGAACGCAGTAAGGACGCCAGTCCGGTGTGACGGGGGTATTAATCGCAATAAATGAGAAATGCACTCCTGTAAAAATGGACTTGCCCCTTAAAAGAGAGAGAGACACACGTTCTGAAAGAGAGATGAGCTACTATGAAAGAGAAACGCACCACCGCGAAAAAGAAACGCACTTCTGTGAAAGAGAAACGCACCTCTGTGAAAGGAAAAGAGGTACCTGGCCCTAACTATTCACTATTCACTACACTACGCATAGCAGCTCAACAACAGCTGTTCTTTAATGTAACTAGTTAACTAAATAACAACAATGCTGTGACGTCATGTTTTATTACGATGAATAAACATAACTTCTCATCCAAACTACTGATTAATTCGCGGCCGGCCCATGCTAGGCCGTGGACCGCATCGCACGTACAGGCACTATTATACAAAACACTGTCCCTGCCGCGCCGGCCCACTTCGGGATTAAGTGGACCGGCCAGTCGGGATTCGTCCCGAACCTCCCGATGGCCAGTCCGGCCCTGATGTTTGGACAGAAACTCTTTACCTTTTCTATTTATTTCTCCGTGCTTCAGTTGATCTTCGTCTTGTCGGCGGTATAACCGACATTGAAGGCAGGCTAGAAGTTCGCTTGAACGATGAATGGGGCACGGTTTGTGACGACTTATGGGGAATAGAGGAAGCCGAGGTGGCTTGTAGACAACTTGGCTTTCCTGGAGCTGCTGAGGCTACACATGGAGGGTCTTATGGAAGTGGAATCGGACCCATTTACCTCGACAATGTCAATTGCTCAGGAAAAGAACTTGGCATACTCTCTTGTCTGCATGATGGAGTCGAAGTCAATGACTGTAGTCACACTGAGGATGCAGGGGTCATATGTAACCCTCGAGGTAATGCATTAATACAGCAGTGTCATTCTCGTTGTAGATAGGTTTCTAGTTGTACCATGCAGGAATGTTTCATTTTTAACTTGGTTCTTTTTAGTACCTTACCAAAAGCGATACCCCTAAATGGTGTTACCGCAAACTTACCAGCAGTCTTTTCATTAATCCGTGAAAATGACATGCCTTTTAGAAAACTTTAGAAAAATCTCCAAATGTTTTACCCTTTTTGTATACAGTTCGTTTGCAAGGTGGTTCGAGTGCCACTGAAGGTCGTGTGGAGTTGTTTGGGTATGGAGTCTGGAGAACGGTCTGCAATGGCAGCTGGGATATTGCCGAAGCAAACGTTGTCTGCAGGGAATTAGGCTACGAGAGAGCACTGCAAGCACTAGGAGATGAAACATTCGGTGAGGGTGACCGATTGCAGTTAGTCTTTCCTTGGCTCAACTGCGCTGGTAATGAAAAGACGGTGATTGACTGTCAGCACTCGAAGCTTGAGATACTACTTTCTAATCTTGCATGTGCAACTGAAGAGACGCCCGCCTGCCGGGATTTGGGCCCGATGGCTAATGATAGAAGTCTCTCTTGCCTGCACGGTGACGCAGCTGCTGCCGGAGTCCGATGTGGTAAGCTGAATATAGGGGCTTATGTGTGTTTTTAGGATGTTTCGTCGACGTTTATTTGATGTTAACTGAACCTAAATAATTATTGCACTCTTGCCCCAATCGGTTACTATATGCCCATTCTGGAGTCCGTTGCGATATGCCAAACATGTAAGATATACTGAACTCCTTGTTTAAATCTACTAATTAATTCAACTCTAGAGGCAGTGGTGACGTTAAAGCCGGTATTTTCTTTAACGAACGCAATTTAAACAAACCATAATGTACTGTGACGAATGCATTTGCTTGTTTGCATTGGTTGGCCTTTCTACAAAAAGAGTTGTTTTTTTACTGCGATGCGCTAATGTCGAGCATCAATTTAGCAACAATCTGCTTTTATTTGAATCGTAAACGAATTAACCCAGTAAACAAAACACTAGCAAATAACAAGTCTGTTGGTGAATTGTTAGTGAATTTTAGGTTTGTTTACGTTTTAATCACGTGAATCCCATTGTTTTTTGGAGGGAAGTATGTGTTCACGTTCTAATCACACTTCATAATCCCCAGATAATCACAAGACGGGATTATTTCTTAAAGGTTAACTAGTGTAAATCAGGTAACTAGTGTAAGTATAATAGCCACTTGTTCACTATAGACCGAATGACAAGTTTTCAACCCGTAAATTTGTGGAGTTTAGAAGAAGGGATTATTTCGGGTTTTTTAACACCAATATATTTTTTCCTCTTACAGTTGTAATCAATTCACTGATGAAGATTACAAGCAGTGGTAATCATGTTATTATAACTGTTTGTCCATAGGCATCTACTGATTCTGCTCCACATAACGTGATCATTTTGTTAACAACATGTTAACGCCAACAATTTTGGTTGTACAGTCACCTATATTTCACCGAGGCATCTGATTTTGGTTATCTGGTGTATATTATTTCGTTTTTGAAACCCCAGTAGATAGAGCCAATAACGTTTTTACTTGAATAGTTATTTTACCGTTATTTTCACGCGATTACAATAACCTGAATGTTTAGAGAAAACTCGTTATAACGCCTATTACAAGAGTAACGTGTGCACAGACCGTGATTCACACCGTTCTAATAACGGAGTGTAAAACAACAAGCTAATAACATAGTCAGGCAGATTGGTGAAAACATGTTCAATCAAATGATAAAGACATGGAATTTGGCATACAGTCATAGTATGTCATAAGGTATTTAGTTGGGTTGGAAGGAGGGGGTATCGTGCACCCTCGGAAATCAATTTCTAATGTGTCTCTAGGTCAGACAAAAATGCGTAGAAAAACGATTTGCTATGTTAAGAAATTCAACAAAATGTCCCACGTATCATTTTTATGCAAATTAGTGCCGCCATTATTGAAAAATCTATTTTCACTACATCTCAGCCAATATTGCAGTAAAGAAGGTGTCTAGACCCATGTTTTGAGGGTCAAAGATCACAATAAAACTATTCCGGAAGTGACATGTGTCCGTGGAAAAGTAGTATTATCGAATCATTTGTATTCATATATTGGCCAATATTGACATAATTGCACAAGTAATGTGTCTGTACCCATGTTTTGAGAGTCAAGGATGACTAGAAGACATTCCTTAAGTAACTTTGTGTGTCGGTGGCATGTAAATGCGCAAATTCTAAAGTGCCAGCATTACCTAAAATTGGTTTGGGTGTATCTCGGCCAATATTACACATCAATTAAGAGGCACTTTTATAGGGCAATTTTTTAAAACAATTGTCCACTTTTAGATCCATCAGTCATCATCGCTTTCAATGAAACCTTCAAATTAAAATTCGTCCTCGTCCTCTTCTTTCTTCCCCTCCTCTTTTTCACGATCTCCATTGTATAGAATATACCAACCAGTGAGGTTGGTAGGACACGACCGTAGGACTACACTGGTTTCAGCACTCCTTCGCCAGTCCTCTTCCACCCCTTTCCATAGGTTCATTAGTTTGCTTGTACAAGGCGACGCCGTGATCACCCTCTGGATGTGTGGCTTTAGAGCAGAGTGGAAGAGAAAAAGACGAGCAAGGTCAACCTTAGACTTGGAAATGAGTTTCTTGTCGTCCCCCACCATCTTGCGAAGTAGCTTGGTACGGATGGTGTCCACTGAAGACTCGCGACTCTGTCCATACATCATGCAGGTGAACTGTTCCAATTCCATTAACACCTAAGGCTTGATGTTCCAGTCATCACTAAGTGTTCCCACGTGGCCCCACGTTCCCCTTACCTTTAAAGGAACTGGTGCAGTCTTCTCCACTGAAAACATAGAACCTTTCATTGAAAACATAGAACCCAAGAAGAGTATAACAGTAGTCTTTTCCCAGGGATTCTGCCAGTTCAGAGAGGTTGAGTAGTTTGCGAAGGTGGGGCCCCTGAAAAAAAAGTTGGAGAAGTTTCCTAGGTTTCACAAAGCCTTTGGACAACTTATAGTGATGACTGGAACATCAAGCCTCAGGTGTTAATTGAGTTGAAACAGTTCACCTGCATGCTGTATGGACAGAGCCGCGCAAGTCTTCATTGGACATCATCCTACCAAGCTACTGCGCAAGATGGTGGGGGAGGACAAGAAACTCACTTCCAAGTCTAAGGTTGACCTGGCTCGCCTTCCTCCCTGCCACTCTGCTCTTAAGCCGCACATCAAGAGGGTGAACCACCGCGTCGCCTTGTACAGGGGTTGAAGAGGACCGACGAAGGAGTGCTGGAACCAGTGTAGCCCAACGGTCCTGTTCTACCAACCTAACTGGTTGATCTTCTAGACAATGAAGATTGTGAAGAAGAGGAAGGGAAGGAAGAAGAGAAAAAAGACGAAAGAGAAAAAGAGGACGGGGACGAGTTTGACCTTGAAGATTTCGTTGAAAGCGATGTTGATTGTCACTGTGTACACCACGTAAAGAACAAGACGAAGTCTGTGGATCTATTACCCCTTATTTATTTTGCACACCGCTGATGCAAGCAGGTAAAAACTAAAACAAAATACACAATTAGTTCATATTGAGAATTACAATTTAAAGAAATACAAATACGCAATTAAAATCGTTTCTGGGGTAAGGGACCGTCAATGAGTAAACGGGAGTTTACTGCGGCCTTCTGGGGTGCTGCGCAAATAACATTTAAATACCCGTACAGCAATAATATATAATTCGACAACACTACTAATTTGCTATTAACCTAAACTAAGAATTTATATTTCTCCAAGTACAGAAACGTACATAGACTATAAAGGGCGTTGGCTCCGAAGAACTTTCTGTTTTTCCCGTGTACATTAACGGGCGTATAACTCTTAAAGCAAACATTTTAACAGCAACATAAACTGAAAGATAAATGCTTCAGGTAAATTAAATATTTAAAAATAAACATGATACATGTATATATAAAGTAAAAATACTTAGAAATGGCCGACTACAGACAAAACGAAGTGAGTTGGTCGGGATCGTAAACGCAACTGACTCAAAATCTCCCGCACGCCGCGTTGGTAAGTGAAGATGCCGAATGTGTTACGTAAGTGAAGATGCCGAATGTGTTACCAAGCATGCTTAGGTGGGGGTTTGAGCTGCGGCTTTATGCAAATAAGGGTTCTGAATAATCACTCAAGTTTAAACTAAAGGACAAATACATGGCGACAATAACGATGACGGGTGTATCTGAAAGTGGACCTGTGATCAAAAAACAATCAAACATACAATTTTTGAAATAATTGTCCTCAAAAATGCCTCTTAATATTGGCTGACATACAGCAAAAAATATTTTGTAGGTAATGTAGAGCAATTATGACAATATTCTCCGATATATGTATGTAGCCCCAGTAAAAAATGAAATAGCGCCCTCTAGTGTTCGTGCCAGTTGCCAGGATACTGCATGAACCAGCAAAACAAACTTCTTGAAGGCAGCCATTTTTGTCAAGAATTTCACAGTTGCTAAAAAGAAAACGGCCCAAATAATATTGTTAGGGCTGAAATTCAGCGTTGTAAAGCATTTATTTTGAAGTGCTAGAAACTGTGTTCTGTTTGATACGGCTCTGAAGCTGTTGGCTCTCAGGTTCTATATCGAGTTCAACTATCGACAAGTTCCGTCTCAGTTGTGAGAAAGCTCCCCGACTCGGCTCTCGGCCTTCATGGGAACTGCGTAGCCTTACAGTTACCAGGTAGTGAACCCTAGCTGGAGTGCTCGTCCTCTGGATCAACTGCAGAGAACTTGAACTGTGAAGGGAGCTCGTCTTTTTGTGTCCCGGTCTATACACCGAGATAGCCCGCATAAACTGTTCGCCTCTTCGAGAGGGCAGCTTGCCTGGATAGGCACTTTTGTCACGTGTGGATATCCTTTGCAACCAGTGTCTGCAACTGTCTGTTGCTTACGATCAAGAACAGACATAATTACCTAAATCCAGGATCCTGGTACAGAGTGACATATAGGCCTATTGTACATGTACATGTTTTATTAAAGTTGAGCGCTCAACATTCATTGTCATTTATATTGTTGTTCTAAAACTTGTAGGCATAAGATTTGTTTAATGGGTTGATCCATTGGAGGATAAGTAATTGTCTTATTCGGAAGTTGGAGTTCAATTAAAGTGTTCAGTGTAAAATTCAGCCTTGAGGAGTAATCTTTGTGGTCCAACCAGTTGTTATAGTACATATAGGTTGGTTACATGTATACAAATTAATTTTCGATAATACTGCTATCCCACGGACACATGTCACTTTCGGAATATTTTTATTGTGATATTTGACCCTAAAAACATAGGTCTAGACACTTTCTTTATTCAGTTAACTGCAATATTGGCTAAGATGTAGTGAAAATAGATTTTTCAATAATGGCGGCACTAATTTGCATACAAATGATACGTGGCACATTTTTTAACATAGCAAATCATTTTTTACGCATTTTTTTCTGACCTAGAGACACCAATTAGAAATTGATTTCCGAGGGTGCACGAAACCCCCTTCTTCCCACTAAACTAATTTGGCTAATTTTTTTCGATGGCCCTCTATAGCCAAACATGTGTGCCAATTGTCATGTTTTTTTTTCATAAAGTGAAAAAATCTATCATATTGTGCACTGATCTGCCGGACTTAATGGTAGGATACACCATTTGCAGATATCGAGAAAAAATACTACCGGTACCAAATTATTGTGAAATATCTTACTTATTTGAAAGTAAATAATGAATATAGGCATCCAGGAAAATAATTGTACGATCGCCGGACGGCGATCGCGAAAAAAAGAGGAAAAAGAAAAACATAAGAACCACTGCCCGACGACGGTTGAAAACGAACGCCGTTTTTCTTGCTTTTCTTAGCATCTATGAGTGTAAAATTTAGCTCAGATAAACGATATTTACTAGAAAAAATATATATATTTTTTTTACTTTTAATGTTATTGGCCCGCTTCTGCCGTGTCGAATGCAATTACTTTGAAAAATTACATTAACTACTTATACGACAGTAGTGCGACAGTATGGCACAACGTTTGACGCAAACCTTTGATTTAAATTCGACTACACGAACGCCTCCGCCGTGCGACACGACGGTAGCACGGCGTGGCGTCAACCGTCGTGCCAGTGTCGTGTCTAATTAAAATAAACTCCTATTAGGCTCGACGTAATTAGATTATGCATGCGTAAGAACAAATCCAAGGGGAATATAATTGCAACGTTTTATATGCGTACTAGTTCAGTTCAGTTCAGTTCAGTTCAGTTCATTTATTTTCCACTTATTCAATTCATAAAAATTGGGAGTTGACAAGCTAGAAACAACAACAAAAATGGAGGTCTCCAAAAGGAAAGCTTGTAAACCGGAGATCCCATGGTGTTTACCTAATGACCGTTACATTATAAATGTTCAAATATTATATTAATAAACGTACACATTAAGTTAATTAGTTACTACACATCTAATGACATACATATATGACGAACACGACAAGACAACATGACGAGGCTGACAATTGATTAAGTGTGATAATTACAAAAAATTACAAAACAAGTAAATACAAATGGCATTAATCAATCTTGACAATATGTTTCCAGAAGTCATATTTTAGTAGTTCTTTTAGCTTGGACAATATTAATTGTCTTGAGATTATCATTCAGAGAGTTCCAGAACTTAGGACCCTGAAATGACATACAATTCATGGATTTAGAAAGACGTACATGAGGAATACGGGAATCTAATGCCTAATGCATTTCCGGCCTCGCTCGTTGCCGACAGTGCTTCCCGGTACGATCGGCCTGAATCCTCCTCGGATCGAGTTTCGTTACAAATAATCCCGCGCCACTGCTCGGTAATGTTAAAATAATCCCGGCTCGATGTAAACTTACTTCTAAACAGATGCCCACTGCATGCTCACCCTTAACCCCTCCGATGTCATCATGGTAGTATGGTAGATGACATAAAACGATGAAGAACGCTAATCCTCAGCCACTACATGAACGACTGTCAGTTGCATTGTCAAATAGCTTGGAGTTTAGATAAATGTTGAATACACCCAGAAGCCCGCAATGCCAAATGTAGAAATTACAAATTTTACTTGAATATCCTAAACCCTTTAAAGTAGGTCCACAAGATTTGAAACGTATGCTCAGTAAATCGTAACGTCTCAGATTAAACATGACAAAATAAAATGACGAGATTGTCAAAGTGACTGACAAATAATAAATTCGTTTTTCAATTCAACGCCAATCACCTCCTGAGACGAACTTCAGGAATTCAGGAGTTTGGTTATGTAGCGCCACGAACAGCATACTGCCCCCACAAGCTCTAACAACATCTAATTTTGAGCTATTTCTAGGAGGTACCCAGTCGGAAAACTATTTTTCAAACACGGCTTAATCAGTAAGACAAAACGCGTGTCTTGGCGAGGTAAAATTAAATATCCAAACACGCGTTTCAAATGTGTTCTAGACGTATTACAATGTAATATGTGTGTCTGAAACTACTGTTAAACACGACGTGTCCATTTGAAACGCGTGTTTTGATATTTGATTTTACCTCGCCAAGAAACGCGTTTTTTTAAACATAGTTTTGCCGACTGGGTATTTACCCCTTAGGTGTATGCAGATCAGGGTTCCCGGCACTAGAAACAACACTGAGCATATTTTGGATCAAGTTCCTTGTTTCCTGTTTCGTGCTTTTTAAAGTTTTAACCAGCAATATACTGCCAAGTGAAGCCAGGAGTCAGTGTACCGTAACCATGAGCCACAGCAGGAGTTTCTTAATCAGCCTTTCATGCACTCTGCACAAGCTGAATAGCCAAGCACAATACAACATAGCTAGGAATTGGTTTGTGCAGACAAAGGACTAGACGGGGAACAAGGGCAGGACAAAGCGCTAGAAGATTCAGTAGCCTGATGCTCGAGAACCATGGGTTTGAAAACTTAGCTAAATCTGCAACACCGACGGACCCGGAGCCTGCCAGCTTCGGCCGTGAAGCAACAACACCTGCCACCGCATATGTGACCATTGAAACAATCAATGCTCGAACTCTCAAGAAAGGCCATCGTCTATTTGAGCTAACCAAACTTTGTAAAAATCAAAACTACTATAGGCATTTTTGGAATCCAAGAACATCGTGATGGTAATAACTTTCGTGGATTTCTCTAACGCTTTTGACTGTGTCGACCGCGGTGCCCTGAGGGAGATTCTACCATTCTTTGGAATACCCACAGCTTCCATTGACGCAATAATGGCAATGTACACCAACACAGCCGCATGCGTGCGCACATCTTCGGGCTGCACTGACGAGTTTGCCACAACATCTGGTATACTCCAGGGAAATACCCTGGCACCCTCTTTGTTTGTCATCGTCATGGATTACATCCTACGCATGTCGCTCTTTCTTGAAGATGGATACACGGTGAGAAGACGTTTATCGGCGCGACGGGTAGCCTTGAAAATCCCTGCCCTTGCATACGCCGACGATGCTGCGCTGATATCTGATGATGTGGACGCAGCCCAACGCCAACTATATTGTACAATGCTTCGAGGCAGCATCAGCCAAAGTGGGGCTGCACCTGATTGCCAGCAAGACGAAGGTCATGGACATTGTAGACATTCAACACGACGCCATTTGTACAACAGCCGGCGTCACCCTTGCAGCCTGCGATGACTTTTTCTACCTGGGATGCAACGTAGCAGACAGCAGCAGTGCCATTCAGCGGCGACGACAGCTGACATGGGTCGCAGCACGAAAATGCCAGTGATTGGGCCAAAATGTAGCTGTTTAAGTCTACAGTTGAGACTATACTAAAGTTTTACTATACAGTTGGGATGCCCTTGCGGTCACCGAAACTATGGCCAGGCATCTTGACGCTACCCACCGCGCTCTCCTGTGCTACTGCCTTAGTGGGCACTTCCCAGTACGGCTATCCACCGTCGACTTGTATGCTCGTACCTGCGTAGCACCATGGCACAACCACCCTGCTGATAACGCCAACAACCAACTATCAGAGCCGTTTAGACGTGGAGAAGACCTGTATCGCACCTACCTCTTACAGATCATAGACGACCTCAGCGCTATCGGGCTGTTCGTGCTGCCCAGGATCTGGCTGTATGGCTCAGAGTCAGACGAATTTCGAGAATTGGAAAAAACATTAGTCACAACGCCTCGAGTCGATTAAGACTCCAGTAGCGTCAATTATTTAGGAATTTAAGGACAAATTAGAAGGCTACAAATTTCAATTATACTGCACCTCTAACGTAATTTATTGAAAACGAAATTCAAATTAAGAATTGAGCTAGGCGATGTTGGGGACGAAATTAAAGTGTCGTTATTAGGAATGTGTGAGATTCGAGCGTTAAAATAACTGGTAAAACTTATACTACTAACATAATTGGGCCCATACTTGACTCAAATCTCCTAATTTGTTTCTTTCTCAAATAGCTTTAGAATACAAACCGAGTAGGATGTGCCTTCGCCCCCCCCCCCCCCCCCCCCCCTCTTCCCCCCCCCCTAACACCCCCTCGTTTGCTTAAAGATAGATTCACGCCTGTCTTTGGCCATCAAGAAACGATGATAGCTGAACAATTCTACACAATTACAAACATTTTGATGTAAAATTGATAATATGGAGTAATCACCGAAGTAGTTGATATCAAGGAATATATTTTCTTTTTTGATAGACTCCTGCGTCAGTGGACTGTGTAAGAACGGGGGAAGTTGCACTAGTACAACGGGCGGGTTTACTTGTCTGTGCCCCACTGGCTACGATGGGCTGACGTGCGGAAATGGTAAAACGATTATGTTGCAAAACAGCTAGCAACTTTGAATTGGGGTGCCCCCAGATCAAGATTTTATTTTCTTTGTGTCCCTTCCTTAAATTTACAGAGTTGTTATCTACATTTAAATTTCTTGTTTTCCTTCAAATTTAATTAATATTTGTACAAATCAAGCAATTAAACCTGGCGGCTGCGAGATTGATTGTTTTAATAAACCATTTCCGATTCAATTCAATTCAATGTTTAAGAACACCCATGCTTTACACAGTTACATTTTTGATTTTTAAGGCTATAAATAAGAAATGTTTTATAACATTTCTTATTTAAGTTCACCAACTCTCACATTCATTTTGGTTTTTAAAAAAAGCACACGATTTTACAAAACCAATGTAGTCATTTATCATTCAATTTCAACGTTAAATCACCCTTTTTGAACACCGGGATAAGAATGGTCGTCATTGCAGTTCAAAAACGTCTAAGCTGTGGCCAAAAGGCAGCATTCAGAGATCGAATTCGTCTTATTTCAATCATGTTCAAACTTGTGTTAAATACATTAGTCTAATGTGTGCTTGAGTCAATTAGACTAATTTATTTATTTATTCATTCCATTTCTTCTTTTGGTGTGCCCAAAACTGGTTTTCATTGGGGCCCTGCATACATCATCAAATAAAATAACAGTACATATAAATACAACAACATTTACAGAAAGTTTCATAAGTAACATCAGTTTTGAATTGAATGAATTCGATATCAGAATTCTGCCTCTTGGCAACAGCGTAGACGAATTTGATTTGTAATGACGAATACTCCCCAGAAAATGTTTACATATAGAGTGACCAACATTTAAAATTGAATGGTAAATTATAGGTTTTCCCGGACGATATCGCGAAATGTGCACATCAGTTTGTAACTGGTGCATTCGTTTTCGTGCGAAATAGTATGAACGTTCACATTCCCGTTTTCTATTTAACAATTGATAATTCGTTTTTGCATAATGGTGCATCCAGTCGTAAGAAATCAGCACACGATTTCCCGAATGTGCACTGAATTTAGTATATTGATAATTCATTTTAGCTCGAATTTGAATGCACACCCGCAATCATGTTTTCCTTTTAATTTATCAACAATCAATTTCGCTAAATGTGCAGCTGATTTTATACGCATTAACGACTGGTCAAGCATTGGAATCCATTTTTATGTGTTATCAAAAGTAACATATGGGAAAATAAACCAGGTGGTCTCATCTTTAAAACCGTACCAAATAAATGCTATATAAACCCCTAAGTTGAAGAACAAAAATCTTTATTTGCTCAGCATTTGCCACGATTGCATCATATAGCTAGATTTTACTTTATGCCCCCTAAAATGTCCAATAATGGCTGCAAGAGGGAGATACAGACGCGTCTCGGACGTTGATCGAAATCGTCTTATCGATGTCTTTGAGGCTGACGACGCGGACTACTTAGATGTACACAATATACTGGACATCAACCACTCATGTCTTGGTGGACTGTTTATTGACGGATAGACAATTGAACTGATAAAATGGTAGAGAAGTCATTAACAAAACAAAATAACCCCAATCCTCCAAAATCCTCATTTGGATAAATTCCTAAGTAACCTCAATCCTGCAAATTCGTCCAGCATTATAGGCCCCTGCATTATCCTCCAGTGGCAAACCCCTCAACGCCCTCAATTCTGCAAATTCATCGGATGCATCAACTTCCAAGTGACCTCATTCCAGCAAAGTCCTGCAATTTGCAAAGAGGATTTTGAAGGATTTGGGATGGTTAGGGTTAAAATACATTTAAGATAAAGAGCCAACATATTTTTGATCAATTAGTCCCACAATACATTGACTTATTAATGATTTAATCCAAGTTGTATCGTGAATTGTATAGCCATATATACCTTTTGAAATTGAATGCAGAATATGCGAATTTAAATTATAACAAATGAAAAAGAATATTCAATTCAGGCCGTGACACAATGATAAATCGATTTGCTGCGAAATAGATTGCACATTCTTAATAATCGGCCACGCATACGTCAAACCGAAAGCCTAATCGTGTGTTTGTAATCGTTTAAATGAAACGCTAAGCACATTCATTTATTTGAATTAAACAAAATAAAATCGAATGCTCGTTTTTGCGAAAATGAAACTCGGACTTACGTTGTTCTGTAAATCAGCGCGAAATTGAATGCATCTTCTACAAATGAATGTGCACATTTTGCGATATCGTCCGGGAAAACCTATACTAAATTAGTTTGGTATTAAAAGGCGTGTGGTGTTTTTTTATTACAAAATTAATTGTGAGAGTTGGTGAATTTAAAATAACCTATAAATAAAACCTATATTTGTATTTGCAACACACTTACCAGCAGTCGAACAAAACCAGATTTACATAGTCGGCTTATATAAACACACACCTTGCTAGTTCTTTATCTCAGTTGGCTGAAACACGGTCACGCGTAGTTAACTAATCATAATAAGCTCGTGTATGGAATTTGAGTACAGTGTCAGATCGGGCACTATATTAACAATTGCTGGTTACAGCGCCCCCTGTAGGTAAGGCTTACTTTAAAACGAACAACTACTCCCCCTCCCCTTTTAGGCCTGTGAATGATCATAAGTTCCTTTTCCCGATGCCCAAGGCCGAAAGTCACTTAAGGTTCCTTGGGGCGCATATTATGTGCACTAATGACCTTATTGCCAGTCTATTACAGGGCGAGTCAAAAAAGGTTTCCTCTAGACAAACATTTTTCAAATTAAATTGTATGCAAATATACACATAGGTAGATAAATAAATAGATAGAAAATCCTTTTTGGCTTTGTACAGACTTTTACATTTCTGAATTTACTCATTTGGTTCTAAAGTTACATGTATTTAAGTGAGCCTGCCGTGTAGCTGTGTACGGTGCACCATGCGGGCGCGTTCTGTATCTGACACTGTTTTGTGGTGAGTAAATAGTTTTGGCCCAAGACTGGATTGGATTAGCTGTGGTTTGCAGGTGTTAATTTGGATTTCCAAATCGTGTATTTTGTTTACAGTACAAACACATATACGCTCTTTCATATTATGTAAGATATTTGACCAATAGATTGTTCTAGAACTAATGTTATATTTGTTGTTAAGTTGAGGGAACTTCTTTTTGACTCGCCCTGATAATATTTACTGGGGAATTTATTTGGAATGGCATAGATGCTCTCAGAAGAGATAAGATGTTTGTAAACGTCATGCGCTGATCATGTGCTTAAATCAGTATTTTGACTTTAACATCTAACAGTGTATTAATTCAAGTCAAACAATAAGAACAATGAAGATCTAGCAATTGAACAATGGAAATCATGTCATGGAAACGTATTGTCAATATCAACTTTACCTTGCAAACCGATTGAAATAAAATAAAGTAAGTAAGCCAGTGATGCGCGTTTACTCTCCTTCGCTAGGATAAATAACATATAACTCGAATGACGCGGTACATTGTGAATGTCATGAAGCCCCATTTTGCTGGGCAGTCTTCACTCTGTTGCAATATCAAATAAACAAAACAATATAGGTTTTTCCCAGTTATTTTAACACTTATATCACACAAATTCTTTAAAATAATACAAATTAATTTCGTCCCCGAACATCGCCGAGCTCAATTTCGATTTCAATAGATTGTATATGAATTTTATTAAAGGTTGCGTAAAACTCAAATTTTTAGGATGTTGACTCGTGATCAATTCGTGAAATTTGTCTGATGGGGCGATCGGCATAAAATCTAAATTTAGTTTTGTCATTTAATTTGACTCTGTTGTCTTTACATGTTGTAATTTCGTTACGTTTACTCAAACGTTATCGGTTGGGAATTAATGGCCCTGTCACACTAGAACGTTTTAGGCCAACGCGTGAGTAGCGCGTTAAAAATAGTTGATACGCTGGCAAACGCTGAACTTCCACAGAAAAAGTCAAGTGGAACCGTGATTTCAGCGTGTCCATAACGCGTTGTTAACGGGTTCAATGCGTTCGCCAGCGGGTGAGAAACGCGTTAGTAACGCGCTCGACGACTGATGAACGACTGCCCAGCGCGTGAGTAGCGCGTTCCAACGCGCGCCAGCGTACTGCAACGACCACATGCTTAGTTGTATAAAAAGCCGACGCGCTACTACACTAATGGCCCTGTCACACGTACACCAGAACGTTTTAGACCAACGTGTTGGAATTTCGGTAACACGCGGGTAAACGTTGACCAACGCTAGGCCAGCGTTCGCAACACGCTAAGCGCGTTACCCACACGCTGGAACACGTTGTCACACGCTGAGGCAAAAATACATTTTTCAACATACCTACAATTTTCAGCGTTTGCCAGCGTGTGCCTGCACACGCTGGCGGCGCGCAGGGTGGTCGTTAATCATGCGTCGAACGCGCTAGACGATCGTTACTAACCCACTACTCACACGCTGGCGACCCGCTGTCGTATTTTTACTTTAAATCAGTGATACGTTCCTCACACGCTGAGCGCGTTCCTCACACGATACTCACGCGCTGGCATACGCTATGAACCCGTTATCAACCTGTATAGACACGCTGAAATCACGGTTCCACTTGACTTTTTCTGTGAAAATTCAGCGATTGCCAGCGTATCAACTATTTTTAACGCGCTACTCATGCATTGGCCGAAAACGTTCTTGGGTGACAGGGCCATAACCAGCGTGTCGCCAAAGTACGCCAGTGTACGCCAGCGTGCGCCAGCATGTGAGTAGCGGGTTGCCGATCGTCTAGCGTGTTCGACGCGTGAGTAACAAACCTCCAACGCTCCGCCAGTGTGTACAGTCACACGCTGGCAAACGCTGGAAATTTTATGTATGTTGAAAAAAATATGTTTTCTTCAGCGTGTGACAGCATGTCTCAGCGCGTGAGTAACGCGCTCAGCGTGTTGCTAACGCTGGCCTAGCGTTGGTCAGCGTTTGCCAGCGTGTTGCCAAAATTACAACACGTTACTCACGCGTTGGCCTATAATGGTCTGGTGTGACAGGGCCATAAAACGATCAAAACAAACGAATGTGTATGTTGTCCTGTTATATAAGACAAATCGGAATGTTACAATTTAAAATTATAATGAACTTGAAATGAAATAAATTGTTAAGCTTTTGAAATTAAAATTGAAGATTGAGCTCGGCGATGATCAGGGAATGGGGAATTTGTATGTGCGATATAATTGTTAAAATGACCTTAACGTGTTCTAAGATGGGAACGGTATGCAAACTTGTACAACTGTGTTTAAACTATTGGCATGTTGGGATTTCCTTGTTGACAGTTGTCCACTGCGTTCTCATCCCCAACTCCTCCGATGTCCTCTCGATGATATCGGGTCAGCAGACTGTATACCTTCCTGGTGACTCGGTCCAGTATGCCTGTCTGGAGGGATATCTGCTGAGTGGATCCACTGTCAGGGTTTGTCAGGCAGACTTCACCTGGACGGGACAGCAAGCTGAATGCAATGAAGGTATATATTTTTTATTTTTTTTATTTTTTGGGGGTGGGGGGCGAACTGTAAGCGAACTGTAAGCTTGTGATTTCACCGCAAACGGGAAACAATTTGTAAAATCAAGGCAATATAGAACAAGGGTGTAAGGTAGAGCAGTCATGGTATTGGTCCTTCTTTATAACTGTTTTTCGTAATTGTTTATCTCAGTGTCAATGTTACTATCTAAGATTTCTGCGGTATCAGACCATGTTCAAACAGAGGAACTTGTTCAAATACACCCACTGGATTCACCTGTCGGTGCCCATCTGGCTACAAAGGACCATCCTGTGAAATTGGTATATGCAAATTTTGTAATCCAAACAATATTTTGAAAATGGTGCAAACAACATTTATTCTGTACGTTTTCCGTAAATACAAGCATCTAATAGATATCTCTTATACTCTTTAGTCTCAATGACTGATTACATACACTTCGTGTTTTCAAGTTAAATTGAACGCATGGTGTAGCACATGCATGAACATTGTTAACCCGATCTGCTATTATATGCCCTACAAATGTCTATGTGCTTCCTGTTGTTTATTACTCAAACAATACTAGGTTTCCCGGTTACTTTAACAATATTATTGTTCTAATTGTATGGACAGATATTATAATTTCATTCCAGTACGTCGTTTGCTCCATTGTTACTTCCAGTTTAGAATTATACACCAATATATATCATAATAGTTAGGGATATTCCGATTTGACCAAGTTTTAGGAAATTCATCTCGTAGAAATTGTAGTTTAATTGAACAAAATATTCAATTTTTCTTCTTCCCAAGTCGCTAGCTGTGTACTAGACCCATCGTATGTGTTGATGGTGGTATCGGGTCAGCAGGCTGTATACCTTCCTGGTGACTCGGTTGAGTACGGTTGCCCAGACGGATATCTTCTCAGTGGGCCTGCCACGAGACTTTGCCGGTCGGACTTTACATGGTCGGGCCAGCTAGCCGAATGCTATGAAGGTTATCATAAGGAAACGATTTTCAAACTCTACATTTCCGTCAAAAAATGAAGAATTAAATATTATTTTATATGACTAAGAAGCTCTTAATTCTACACGCCCAAACGTTAGGGAAATTGGTTGGGAATGTGTCAAATGTCGCGAGAAACAACTTCTTACACTATTTTGGCAAATTATTGTCTTGTAGTTTTTACCATTTTTACATTGGAACAAACATGCGCTCATACAAGTCACTGGAACTTTATTTTTTGAAGAATAAAACTAGCTTCCTCGTGGACAACCATTTTCAATCATAATTACCGCTAACACCATACAAAAGATCATAATGATTTAGATTGCTGAATGCAATCAAGGTTGACGTCAATATTCACGACAAATTTCACGACTTTCCTCAACGTCGCGAATATTGACGTCAATATTGACGTCAATATTCACGACTTTCCCCAAAAGTCGCGAATATTGACGTCAAATTTGATGCCTAGAATCATAATTTACTTTCAAATAAGTAAGATATTTCTTAATAATTCGGTAGTAAATGTTTTTGATATCTTTATTTTATAGTAAATCTCGTTTAACTGACCTGTCCGACGTTTTAAAATAATTTATGGATGACGAGAAAATCACGAAAACTGCGTTTGTTTTCAACCGCCGTCGAATATTCTTATGAATATTCTTATGAATATTCTTATGAATATTCTTATGTTATTAATCGTTTTTTGCGATCGCCGTCCGGCAGTAAATATTCGGTAGTAAATATTTTTGATATCTGCAAATGGTATATCCTACCTTTAAGTTCAGTACACGAGATTTGTTTTTGAACTTGAAACAAATCCACTGATCTCTCGTGACAATCGGGGGCGCCCTCAAAAAGCCCGTTTTCGGAGAGTATGGATGATCGATGAACTGCGTAGACGGACGGCGCGCCCCGGACAAAAGAAAAACTTGGTCTTGGAGCAAGTCTAGCCAAAACCTAGCTTGCTGGAAAAAAATTCGCGTCTCAATATTCGCGACTTTGGGGGCAAGTCGCGACATTTGACGTCAATATTCGTGGAAGTCGTGAATATTGACGTCAATATTCGCGACTTTTGAGGAAAGTCGTGAATATTGACGTCAATATTGACGTCAATATTCGCGACTTTGAGGAAAGTTGTGAAATCTGTCGTGAATATTGACGTCAATATTCACGATCTCCGTAGTCCCTTCAGGGCCACCATATTTACCAATTCATGCAATCATCGTTTAAACTGTTTTTCATTTTCTTAGAGAGATGTGCTCATTTAAGTCCGAATAAAACTTATTTTCTTTCCCGTGAAACAGACTACTGCGTCAGTGGACCTTGTATGAACAGGGGAAGTTGCACTAGTACATCGGGCAAGTTTACTTGTCTATGCCCTTATGGGTACGACGGGATGACCTGTGAAACTGGTAACATTATTATTCATGTTTTATAATTACGGATCTAACTTTTTAAGGTTTGTTGGTTGTTGAGTCCTTCGACTTTCTTCCGTGGAACAACGATAATATCGGTTTTCCCGCTATAGGTTTTTTCCTATACCAATACTTTAATTTCGTCGCCGAACAACGCCGAGCTAGATTCCCCATTTGAATTTCAAAAACCCACCACTAGATTTCATTTAAAGTTCAGTATAATTCAATTGTTTAGCATACCGATTTGTCCTAAATTTGAAAAATTCGTCTCGTGTAGCAATCGGAGTTGAGATAAAGAAGCAAATTCGTTTTTATCATTTAATTTGACGCTGCTGTCGTTCAATTTGTTTTGTTTACTCCAAAATGTTGAGGTTGGAAAATGAATTCAAATGACAAAAGTGTTAAAGCCAATACCAGGAAACGAATTCGTTTTTTTTGTTTCGATTCTACGCCAATCTCCTGACGAGACAAATGAGCTCGGCGATGTTTGGGGACGAAAGTAAAGTCTTGTTTTAGTGAATGTGACATAAACGTTAAAATGGCCGAAAAAACCTAGAACAAAAACCCATAGATGCATCTCATCAAAGACGCATTTTTTTAGATTTTAATTGGTATTATAGAATAATGTTTTCTCGGAATATACACGTACAGCAATTCACATAACTCAAACCTGCACCATTCTTTAGATTTTGAGAACTGTTGCTGCTTCAAATGATTAAAATGCACAACTGGCAAATGGTATACGATAACTTTAATTGTTATACCTATGTCTTGAATACTGTATTTGTATTGGTCTAGAACGATCACGCGTCCGGTGTAAAACAATGCATATCCCACTTCCTTTGTCACACGGCTGCTGTCAGTGAGCTCACTGAGCCGTGAACCCAAACAGAGGTATAACGAAACAATTGTTGATTGTTGTGATGTGGGATATGACGTTTTGAACACCCTTACGGGTGTTCAAAACGTTATATCCCACATCACAGCAGTCCATACATTTTCAATTATACACAATGTGGAGTATGTTCATCTTGAGAACTATTCTTGAACTTCATGAAAACGAACTTTTTGCTTGTTTGTTTGTTGTTGTTTTGTTTTGCTAAAACGTGATGTAAAGATAAATAAACGTAAAGTATAGAGGCCCTAGATACACTAAAATTTGATTGAATAAATAAAACAGCAGAGCTGTAAGCAAGATAATCATATCATTTTGTATCGTCAGCTTCCCACTGCGTTCTCATCCCCAACTCCTCCGATGTCTTCTCTATGATATCGGGTCAACAGGATGTATACCTTCCTGGTGACTCGGTCCAGTATGCCTGTCTGGACGGATATCTGCTGAGTGGATCCGCTGTCAGGGTTTGTCGGGCAGACTTCACCTGGACGGGACAGCAAGCTGAATGCAATGAAGGTATACTTTTGGGGGTATACCTTGTGATTATACCTAAGCTTGTGATTTCACCGCAAAAGGAAACAATATTTGTGAAATCAAGGCAATATAGAACAAAGATGTAAGGTTAGAGCAGTCATGGTCTTGGTTCTTCCTTATAACTATTTTTCTTAATTGTTTATCTCCGTGTCAATTTTACTATCTAAGATTTCTGTGGTATCAGACCATGTTCAAACGGAGGAACCTGTTCCAATACACCCACTAGATTCACCTGTCGGTGCCCATCTGGCTACGGAGGACCAACATGTGAAATCGGTATATGTAATACTTTAACTTGAAAATGGTAACACGATCAGCTACTATAATGCCCTAATTATGTATTATGTGCTTCCCGTTGTTTTATTACTCAAGCAACTTCAAAAATAGCATTGTTCTAATTTTGTGGACAAATATTTTTATTTCATTCCAGTACGTCGTTTTCCCCATTGCTAATTCCAGTTTAGAATTTTACACCAATATATGTCATAATGGTTTGGGATATTATGATTTACCGAAGTTTCAGGACATTTTTCTCGTAGAAATTGCCGTTTAATTAAAAGATGTTCATTTTTTTCCCAAGTCGCTAGCTGTATACTTGACCCATCGTATGTGTTGATGGTGGTATCGGGTCAGCAGGCTGTATATCTTCCTGGTGACTCGATTGAGTACGGTTGCCCAGACGGATATCTTCTCAGTGGGCCTGCCACGAGACTTTGCCGGTCGGACTTTACATGGTCGGGCCAGCTGGCCGAATGTTATGAAGGTTATCATAAGGAAACGATTTTCAAACTCTATATTTTCGTCCAAAAAATGAAGAATTAAATATTATTTTATATGACTAAAAAGCTCTTTTGGTTGGAAATGTGTCAAATGTCACAAGAAAACAACTTCTTCCACTATTTGGCAAATTATCGAAAGGTGTGCCATTTGTTTCCCCGTTTAACCAACACATGAGACGATTTGACACTCAGTGAGTAAACAACATTGTCTTGCAGTATTTACCATTTTTACATTGGAACAAACATGCGCTCATAAAAGTCATTGGAACTTTCTGTTTTGAAGAATAAAAATAGCTTCCTTGTGGACAAACATTTTCAACCATATTTACCGCAAACATCACACAAATGATGATATTGAGATTGCTGAATGCAATCAGGGTTTCCTTTACCAATCCATACAATTATCGTTTAAACTGTTCTTAATTTTCATAGAGAGATGCTCTCATTTAAGTCAGAAAAAACAAAATGTATTTGCTGATTGCAAATACAATTTCTTTCCCGTGAAACAGACTACTGCGTCAGTGGACCTTGTGTGAACAGGGGAAGTTGCATTAGTACACCAAGCGGGTTTACTTGTCTATGCCTTGATGGGTACGACGGGATGACCTGTGAAACTGGTAAGATTGCATATTACGTATATTATTCATGTTTTATAATTACAGATCTAGCTTTTTAAGGTTGGTTGGTTGTTGATTCTTTCGACTTTTTTCTGTGCAACAACGATAATATAGATTGTCCCGCTATAGGTTTCCCATACCAATACTTTAATTTCGTCGTTGAACACTAGATTTCATTTAAGGTTCAGTATAATTCAAATGTTTAGCATACCGATTTGTCCTAAATTTGTAAAATTCGTCTTGTGTAGCAATCGGAGTTGAATTGTTTTTACCATTCAATTTGACGCTGCTGTCGTTCAATTTCGTTTCGTTTACTCTAAAATGTCGAGATTAGAACATAAATTTAAATGACCGAAGTGTTAAAACCAATACCAGGGAACGATTATTTTTTGTTTCGATTCTACGCCAATCTCCCGACGAGACGAACGAGCTGGGCGATGTTTGGGGACGAAAGTAAAGTCTTGTTTTAGGGAATGTGACTTTATAAACGTTAAAATGGCCGGAAAAAACATATAATAAAAACCCGTAGATGCGTCTCATCAAAGACGCATTTTTTGAGATTTTCATTGGTATTATACAATATCATTTTCTCGGAATATATATTCTAGAAAAACAGACATTAGCGCGACCGCTCCATAGAGACGCGCGCAAAATTTTACGTTTTTTATTGTAACCTAACCCGTTTTTACCTAGAGCTTTTGCCATGAAATTTCATATTTATAGCATTATGTACCCCACTCTATCGACATATAACATAAAATGTAAAAAAAGTTGTTTTTTCCAGTAGTTGGGCGCTCGGACGACCTCGAAACGGTCACCCTAACGACGGTGGTCACCGTAATGTCGTAACATTACGGAAAATGGTCGACCCAAGCGCGATTATGCTATAATATACACGTACAGCAATTAATATGACGTTTTGAACATTGCCCCTCGGATGTTTAAAACGTCATATTCTACACCACAGCAGTCTTATTGTTATATCGTACAAAGTGTAGAATATGTTCATCTTGAGGACTATTCTTGAACTTCACGAGAACGAACTTTTTGCTTGTTTTTTCCTTGCTAAAATGTGATGTAAATAGGAGAGAGGACTGAAGACCGTCGACATAAAACACTCTGGATATGTCTGGACGAAAGTGTACCTCTGTTATAATAGTTCTTATTACGTATTTGTTTAATTACTACGATTTCCTTTTAATATTAAATTACTTCTGAACAGCTGCCCAATGCGTGCTCACCCTCAACTCATCCGATGTCCTCACAGCGGTATCGGGTGCGCAGACTGTATACCTTCCTGGTGACTCGGTGGAGTATACCTGCCCCGACGGATATCTGCTGAGTGGGTACACTGTCAGGGTTTGTCAGGCAGACTTCACCTGGACGGGACAGCAAGCTGAATGCAAGGAAGGTAAAGCTTACTATTTTTTAGAAGCATATTGTTTGTGCACAAGGTTACTTCTGATTATTAGGGTCCGGCTGATTGGGTCGCTGGTTATCACTCACTGCTTTTCCCTCGTCGACCATAATTATAACCGTTCAGGTGGGTCTTCTATGATGGCAATATTCCGTTTCGCCGGGGCTCCTCCGTCGTTACTGGCCCTAGAGTAGTAACCGTCACGGGGCTCAGCAGATGTAGATATCTCGGGGACTCGGGTACTAAAGTGCCTTGCTCATCCATCATCTGATTTTAGGATGGGCTTTCCGCTGGGTGACTCGCGAAACTGGCGCCGGAGCTTTTATTTGTGGCTCGCACCCTCATCTTCCAGTCATAACAAAAAATACACCAATTTGTTTTGTTTAGTTACACAAAATGTTGTCACTAACCTAATCTTGATTTCTAGCTGTAACTCACAACTTCGAGCTCCCTCACCAAACTCTGATGATTAACTGGAACCTTCATAGGCATATAACTCTACATTTAGACTATGGTTGGTCTAAAGAACTTCATCTTGTTATTCGGCCAATGGTTCCTCCACCATCTTAAGTTGTACCCCCACGCCTTCAAAGTATTACCGGTGTATGGCTTCAGTCAGTCGCCGTGAACTACAAAAGCCCTACTTCAAGGCTTTAGCTGAATCCCGTAGGTCACATCGGAGAGCCACTTGACCACCAAGTATGTTCCTATGGTCCTACCCATCGAAGTTCGAGCTTCTAATTTTCCCCTTCTTCCCCGTCTTGCTGTACAGCCAGACAAACTGGCCTGGCTTCCGGCCCTCGCCATGTACCTTACGATTGTAATGTTGGCTCTTCCCAGTCGGCAAAAACTATATTTAAAAAACGCGTTTCAAATAGACACGTGTTTAACAGTAGTTTCAGACACGCATAATACATTGTATTACGTCTAGAACACATTTGAAACGCGTGTTTGAGGATATTTCATTTTACCTCGCTAAGACAGGCGATTGTTCTTACTTATTCACCTGTGTTTAAAACATAGTTTTGCCGACTGGGTTGTTTCTCGCACTCTGCTTCAGGCACTCTCTGGCACTGCCATATTGCTTACATGCCTTCCGGGACAACCCACCATCATTCCCGTCGTACTTGTTAATCACTTCCTGCCACCTCGCAAGCTGACCCCTTTTAAAAGGTCCTTACAATTAAGCGACCACTTAAGAGCAGCATAATAAGTTCGAAGTAGCACCTTCTGACCATACAGGTACTGTCCAAACTTCTTGAGGTGAACAACTACCGCCAACAGTTCCCTCCGAGTCACTCAATAATTTCTCTTTGCCTTTAGTTTACGACTCTCAAAGGCGATGACCTTCTCCTCCCCATCATGAGTCTGGGACAAAACTGCCCCAATCCCATCTACATTAGCATCTGTATCTAAGATGTAGTCACTGTCTTAAACGGGATATGCCAATACCGGTGCAGTCTGTAATATGTGCTTCAACTCCACAAATGCCTGCATGCTCATAGACAGGCAGGCAACTGACGCAACTTTTAAATCAGCGAATGCAACGGTGAAGCAACCTCAGCAACCCCCCTGATAAACTCCCGATAATAGGAAGCGATGTTTTGGCCACTCGGCCACTACCCGAACCTTCTCAGAATCGGTAGCCACACCTTTAGACGACACAATCTGTCCCAAATAGTCCACTGATCGCGGCTTCAACTTTAAGCCAGTTTGCCTCAACCTGAAGAAGACGACTCGCAGTCGTTCAATATCCTCTTTATTATTAATATTATACATTTCTGGTAATGATACTATACAATTCCCTCAAAAGTGCCCAAATGCACTGTAGCCTGCAAGCCTGAAGAAACATGTAGAGAGAAAACAACGAGAAGAAGGTACAGTTTTAGAGGTGGGTGGAAAACCCCAAAAGAATAACCTGGGGAAAACCCACGGAGTCAGGCAGGGACTAAAAACCCAACCCACATTGGCCCAGGCCGGATTCGAACCCCAGGTAATAGTGGTGAAAGGGAGGTAAAAACCGCTTCGCCAACCTGACGCCCATAACCAACCTGACTCCTCTTTCACAGTCTTGCCAAACACAATGATATCGTTCAGGTATATCACCACTGGAGACGTGCCATCACCTTCACCGCTAACATTTTAAACGTCGCAGGGGCGTTGCAAAGACCGAAGGGCATACAGCGCCACCAGTGCATAAACCGTTCCGCAACACAAATGTTGACTTCTGGCTGGCGTCCTCATCGAGGGCGACCTGCCAATCCTGGACGCTAAACCAAGTGTGGAAAATCACTCTGCACTCGCCAATGCACCTAGTATCTCGTCAATATGAGGTACAGGGTAAATATCTTTGATTGTTACCCTATTCAGACCTCGATAGTCGACACAAAACCGCTTAGTCTCGTCCTTCTACCGGACCAACACAACATTTGCAGCCCAGGGACTATATATCGGATGGCTCGATAACCACACTCTTCTGCAAATCTCCGACCTACCTCATTATTTTCTTCTGATTACACAGGGGATTACGCCTAGGCCTTTCCTTGATAGACCTCGTATCACCAGTGTTGATGTGGTGCCTCACTACATCAGTCCGCCCTATGTTTCCCTCACCATAAGAAATTACATATTTGAATTATATTAGGCATGCCTTCACCTCTTCATGATCCTCCTCACTGAGGCTGACCTTACTCCGGTCATACAGATTAACTTGGCAACCTTTCATAAACCTCACAACCACGATAAATCGGCACTACCACCGAGTCAACATCAAATGTCCCAATATTGTGTCCATCGTTGCTCACTTTCGAAAACCCCATCTCTACTCATTTTGGATTGAGTATCCGCAGCGGAAGAGTCCCAGATTGTAGCTTAACCAGCGACTGGGCTAGTTGTAACACTCGCTAAGCCAACTCGCTCCACCTTCCACAGCATCGATGATTGCCGGCTGTCCCGATGCCTAACCGATACTGCTTACAGTATCAGGCACAACTGCCTCGTGGCCTGCCGGAATCCTGGTGGTTTCGGCCGCCATCACTCTTCCAATAAACGGCTCACCAATACCACTCATGCACTTTCAACGCACCTTCAACGGAAATCCAAGTTACCGCCAGTAGGTAACAAGAAATCCCTGTCCAATATGCCGTCGTACTTGACATTAACGAAAACTGCACGATCTGGGTGCACCGTTTTGCCCAGTTGAATATTTAACGCAGCAATGCCCATCACAGCTAGTGGACTTCCATCAACCTGCTGAATGTTGGACTTCAGAACCGGCCTCTGCTCTATAGCCGTTTGTTGGTAGACCTGACTGCTAACTAAAGTATCCGTCGACCCTGAATCAACCAAGAACCTGCACCTTGATCCCCTAACAACCCCTCACAACTCCCTAAACAACTATCTTTTTCGCTTCACCCGTCCCTGGCTCTCGACTCCGTTTGGATCCTCGGAAATGTTCAGCCTGTCCGCGGGCCCACCGATTGGCTGGCTGGCATTTCCCTGCTACCAATTATCATTACGATGTTTAGCGCGTTCTCTAGTGAAATGATCAACCTCACCACATCTGAAACATTTCAGTAAACCTGGCGCTCACAGGCTTTGGCGACTGCCTCTTAGGAAACATCGCCTGCTCACCCGAACTCAACCATGCATGCTCGGTGATTCATGTCAACTTAACTCAACCACCTGATATATCTTCTTCGAATGAAGACCCGCACTTTCATCCACCTTCCGAAGAAGCTGCTAAGTTTCAGAGTCGACGGCCCTTGTAAATTTCACGAGCCTAATTCACATAATTGGACCAGGTAGGATTGGAACCCGGGTCACAGCGGTGGAAAGTGAGGAAAGAACCGCTGCGCCAACCTGACTCCCCGACCTATGACGCACTTTATACGCAATGATAATTATTAAAATCACTCAACTGATCGAGACCAGTGTTGTAGGAGATCTCGAGTATCGAGAACGTCTCGATACCCTTTTTGTCTAGGTCTCGGTCTCGTTCTCGGCCTTGTCCTAACAAAGTCTCGGGCCTCAGAGGGCTGGTCTAGGTCTCGAATGCTCGGGCTTCGGTCTCGGACGCCACGGGCTCGGGTTTTACCCTCGAGACCTGACGAGACCACAGCATGCAACGTACGTGTGCGATCGATAAGCGCCACAAAAATATGGTCTTTATTCTAAACATAAACGACGTAAGTGCAAGTTTTCATGCTGAAGAAACAGTTTGAAGCTGGAACGGAGACAAGTATTCGCGGCTTGTAAATGGTACCCGTGGGTGTACATCGACAATGTATTTCACTGGTGCACTTTTGTTTTTTTTACTGATTTGGACGTAAAATCAACTTAATTCAAAAAACTGCCCAGTGACACAGCGCTGCCATGTCAAATAAGTCGGAATTGTATCGTCATTGGGAGGGCATTTCATGGTGTGTTAGTGTTAGCTAGATGAAATAAAAAGCCAGTCATTTTCCATTAATGATAATCGGTAATTCAAGTATTTTTTTATACAAATAATATTGGGAGAAATACGTCAGTCTGTCACACTCCCATAGGTCTCAAAATGTCATGTATTTATTTGCCATGAAAATAAACAAATCAATAACCTCCAATTATTAAATTTGTGTTTGTGCTGCGAGTCTTTACAGGTAATGTTTTATAATTTGCACAATTATTGAAGATAGTACCCCTATAACAAAGCCGACTTTGTCTATACATGTATGCATGTGTAAAACACCCACTGTGTTGTGTATTGGATGACCCCCTATAAAGGTTTTGGGCATTGGCTTTTTTAAACACATACAACATATATATATTTATATTATTTGTGATATATATTGGGATCGCGGGCCTAACTGTTTTTCGGGATATGCCATCCACCACACTGGCTGAATTGCCGGGTGAATCTCATTGTTTATACCGGCGCAAATCAGCCTCCGTGATTCCACACGCAATTTGTTTGAATATACTGCACTTGTGTTAAAAGGAGCCGCATTTTCTTCGCCCTCGGACGAAAAATAGTATTTAAAGTGGTATTTATCTAACCGTAAACACCAACTTATACCAGATTAATAGTATATTTTCTCTGTTTCAATTTTATTATCTAAGATTTCTGTGGTAACAGACCTTGTTCAAACGGAGGAACCTGTTCAAATACACCCGCTGGATTCAACTGTCAGTGCCCATCTGGCTATAAAGGACTAACTTGCCAACAAGGTATGTCTGATATTTGGAATTATAAATATAACAATTTGAATATATGTATACTACATATACAAAGACCCAAAGTAGATATCCACACCATTATGTGCATGCCAACAAGTTTATTTATTATTGATTTTCTTCTATTCTGTAGACATTAATACAAAAATAAAAATAACTAAACCACAAAGAAACCATAAGATAAGTATAATATGGTAAACAGGGGCCTGACACGGAAATAACAAAAGTATACAACTGTCATCAAAAGATGTGTTTCTCATCAAACATGTTTTACCAATTACAAACAAGTGCGCCAATCTGATTGGCCTACGTTATAAACTAGTATTGAACTATATTTAACCTGTTATTGGTCATTCGTTGACTCGGGTAACATTTTTGTTTCTTCATTTTGTTTTTCTAGCTGGTAGTTGTGTGCTTTCGCTTGACCAACCCGATGGTCTTATTGTGATATCGGGCCAGCAGGCTGTATACCTTCCTGGTGACTCGGTCGAGTACGACTGCCCGGATACATACCAGTTCAGCGGGTCCACAACCAGGATTTGTCAACATGACCTTACTTGGTCTGGGAAGCCAGCTGAATGCAAACAGGGTAAAGAATAGTGTGTGAAAAGACCAATGTGATGGTATGACCTATGCTGCCCCGTGAAGACAAGTGTTCTGCCTTCAGTCGGCTTTGTATAATGTAAAAGAGTGAGAAGCTCACTCTCCAAAAGAGTGAGTCTCTTACAAAACCAATTGAGCTTTTCAAAGCTACTCAAAAAGAGCAACTTTTCACTCTTTCAAGGAACCATAACAAATCCTGCTCTTTTTTAAAATTTAGTTTAGTCGTCTTTTACATGGCTTTTTAAAAGAGTGGTAATTTGACTCTTTTTGAGAGGTTTTATAACAGACTTTTTGCACCCGATCCAACTATCCACCGTTGTTAATAAGCGAGGCTTTTTACGTCAACGTTTCACGTTACAAGCGTGCCGGTAATTATGTTATGGTAACACATAATGTATTATCAACAAGCAAGATAGTATTAAATCTGGCGGGTACAAAGAACACAAAAGGGAATGCGTTTGAAGCAACTTGCGCAGTATACTGGTTTATGGAAAGAAGCATTGGTGTTTAGTAGGTACGTGGTCAGAATACAGGCTATACTTAATTTTAGTATCCTGCAAGAGTCTGTATCGTCGAAGTTGTTATTTCAGGGAAAAATAGGATAACTTTTTGCATGGTGTTGAAGTATACCGGCCTCAATATTAGCGTGTCAATTGTAACACTGTTGCCATAATATATGTAGGCCTATACTGGCAAACTTGTAACGAGGCATTATGATGTAAAAGCCTCGCATTCCGACAGTGGGTAGTCGAATCGGTTGCTTTTTTAGAGTGAGCCTTTCACTCTTTTACATGAGAGATATCTCGCTATTAAACTGATGACAGTCACTTATGAATTAGATGAGTTACAAATATCCAACTGGTAACTGTAACTTGTGCCTGCATGAACACTGCTCCTAGAGCACCTGCGAGGCTTGCATTATGTTATGTACTTGTTTGATGATGTAACGTCAACACCTATAGTCTGGGAGCCAAGTTCGAAAAGGAAGGTATTTTGTTTAGTTCGTTTCACCCCTAAAGGGCAAAACGTTCGGCATTTGTACATGGAATGGGGGTGTCTCTGGAGTATTATAAAACTGGATGTAAGCATCCAAGGTGTCAGCAAAGTACTGTAATTCAACAGTCTCTCAATGTACCCCTTGCTACTCACATCTCCCAAATGTATATTTTGTAGGAACAAAGTATAGGCTGAGTAAAACACATTTAAGTTTTTATTGAAAAACTATAGTCAAAGAATGGTGTTGTTTCCCATCAGACCAATCCACACATTTACTTTCTCTCGGCTATCAGAACGGGATTTGGAATGATGAACTGGTAATGATTGCAGGAAACAATAATCAGGTTCTAACACAATTGCAAAGTTTAGCTCCACGTTAATGAAATTTGAATGATCTATTCAGAATAGCTGGAAATATTGGGCACTCTTATTGTATTTCTGAGAAAATTGACTTTGATGTAATTTGTGTGTTACTCAGCCTATACTTTGTTCTTACAAAATATACAATTTGGGGATGTGCGTATCGCAAGGTGAGATACCTAAAGAGATTGGTGAATTAGAGTACCTTGCTGCCACCTTGGATGCTCATACCCGGTCTTAAGCCACAGGTGAACTCTACGCTTTTATGCTTTTTTAGTAACAGCTATATATTTGGGAAGAAATACTTTAAAATGCGTATACAATTCTTAAATTTGTATTTGGTTTTATAATTTTTTCTTTAGGAGTACCATTTCTGATTCGGTGTTATACCATGAAAAGCAAAATAGCAAATTACTTAACAAAAAGTGTGAGACTACCGATCCTATGATGCCTTCCGGAAAATGTAAATGCAACAGGTACGATAATTTTGCTAACGAAACATATCTACCTTTTTCAGATCATGCTGTGCAAGCAGAAACTTTCTACAGCCCGGTGGTGCCGATTGTTGGCGGTGGAGCTGGAAGTTTAATCTTCATTCTGATGGTCGGCGTTGCTGTCCTAGAAATAAAAAGGTTTGTAAACAATCTGTCTTATTGGTTTACGAGTCTTTTACAACACTTACGAAGCTGTATTAGGGACATGGTGACAATAATGTATTATCTCTAACTCGTACGTACGACTTATACGTCGTACGTTTGAATTATTATGTCTTACATGCGACTTATAATTATGTCGTACGCACGGCTTATATGTCGTACGTACGTACGTACGTATTTACGACTAACATGTCGTACGTACGAATTATATGTCGTACGTACGTACGTAAGTACGTACGTACGTACGACTGACATGTCGTACGTACGACTTATATGTCGTACTTATGAGAGATGACTGTTTTCACCATGTCCCTAATAAAGCTTCATACTTGTGCTATAAATGCCAATTTATTTTACTCCATTCACCTATATTTTACTAGAATTTATTTTATTTTGGCAGGCGAAAACAACGCCAACAACTTGACCACACCGTCCTGAACAAACCCGCAGCTACCGAGCTCAGCTGTGCCGTCCTGGCAGAGGGCGCCCTGGCCTCTACAGGTCAATCAGATGGGCGATATCAGGAAACCGCCCTCGACGCTGGCTTCGATAACAGCTACGCTGAAATCCCGCCTTGTCTGGGTCCACTTCCACCGCTCCCTGCTGAAAACAATGCTGATGATACCTACGAGAACTATACTGTAAAATATCATTCTAAACCTGCGTTCGCACTCTAGATAAAATACCATTGTTAAGTTAAGATTATTTTGCACTAAATTGAATTTGTAACACAAATGTTGGTTCAGTACTGTAAATAAGAACATAACGCAAACAATACAATAATGCTGAATAACAAACTGTTCACTATATGGCACAGTCAGCTGGTAATCCATTGGGTATGTTTACAGGCTCATGTTTAATCTCGTTTGTCAAACATGTGTACCTTCTGTGCGCACGACACCTAAATCTGTCAAAAGGCGCCCGTTTTTTATATAAATATCGGCTAAACGAATAGAAGGCCGTGGGAATTATCCATAAGCATGAACCGCAAACTAGAACGATTGGGAGGAGGGAGTGGAATAAGTCATAGCGACGGATGCACGTTTCGTGTGAAGAGATAGTATACGAAGCAAAAAGTAGACGATTATCCCGCACTACCTGCAGCACTAACATGGATCAAAACTCAGGCATGAATTTGTAGTCGTGCGCACGAAGTGTTGAAGGTCATTGAGTGCCATGTAATACACAGACTAGATAGAATGAGTTTCAGGCTTGCAATTTACATAAGTGTACACACGGAACTTGTTATCATGCATTTAGTTTACTTTTATTTACTTAGATGCACAAACTGAATTGAATGAAACATACGTAATAATCTTGTTTATAACTTATCTAAATATTATAATACTCAGGCTGATATGTGCTAAATGGGATATGCTACTACACAGTTTAAAGAAAGATTTATATTTATAATTTCGAAAAGATACATAGGCCCTATTATAGGTTTCCGTAGCCAATTTCATCAAAACAATTACTCAATTTAACATCATCTATGCACTCATATTCGTTTTAAATAAAGCTTTCCAACATCAAAAAGAGGTAGTCGTTCGATAAATAAGTTCATTCAATTCAAACAGTCGTTTTGTTAATTCAAATTCGTCCAAAGCCTCAGTAGAAGGTTGACCAAGAATTCGATTTAATCAGTTGGCAAACACTTTTCAAACTCAAAAATCGTTTTTTTGTGCACGCAATGTGCTTTCTTAGAAAACCTAAGAAAACAATTAGTCGGGTTTATGCTATATCGACGACTCTATATCTTTGTTTCTGTAAACCTTGTTAACCTTAATAATAAACATAAAATAATAAAGACCAATGAAAAGCACCTTGACACTAGGAATTGGCATGATGTGATTTTGCAATGAAAGCGGACACAGCCAGTAACATGATGTAATTTCAACAACATATTTCCAAGATCACGTCCAAATGCTCAAAATTTACGTCGTAAAAGCCCAAAGTCACATCCAGTGGTTGTTAATTTGTATTTTAACGACTTAACACAGGATGTGAATTTTGACTGAGGATGTGAATTTTGACATTTGAATGTGATTTTGGAAAAATTTGGTTAAAATCACATTCTGGTATACCTGGCCACGTCCACTTTGAATGCAAAGTCACATCATGTCCATTCCTTGTGTGATTTCATTTTACTCAAATGACAGGCATTTAGGCACAAAATAACAGAACAGTAACACGAAAGTCAAATGAATTTAAATCAAGACAATGATTTAAAATTAAAGACAATGATTGTCTACATTACTGTCGTTCAGAATACTTACAGTAAAAGAAAGATAGAAATACCTACACCAATAATCCATACTCAGAGTTTGAAATATATTGAAACTTAACAAAAAGGAGAAACTCCACGCAGATAACTTACACCAATCAGAAAAGGCAGTAGACATCATACTAAAAATGCTGTCTTGAATTTATACTATAAATCCAATAGAATGGCAAACATTAACCAATTGCAAAATCCCAATTCTGTGTACACTGAAATTAAATTGAATACGGTAATAGGAAATAAAAACCGCAGTCTAAATTAGATTTAGCATGTATATCATTTTCTTAAGCTTGTGATCAGGGATCGGTTTAAGATAACCTGTTGATATACAAATAAATGCAAGTTGCACTCAACGTTATAATTATTAGTGTTTATTGACTTATGATGACCTTTGACCCTTTCTTAATCAGGGATGGCACCACTTGAAACTTTCTTAAGTGGCGGATTTTGCTCCAGCAAGGTGTCGGTTACACATTGACACTTGCACTCAAAATTAAGATTAAACGTGCAATTATCACTAATTAAAGACCTTCTTAAATGTACTTAGCACCAATTATATTGTTCTTAAATATACAAATCCTATTCACTACACGATAAACTTTCGACTCATGAAGAAATTAGGTTTGCACTTAAGATTATGATTAAATCGATTTTTAGGGGGGGGGGGGGGGGGGGGGGTCTGTCGGGGGCTTCCCCTCCCAACGCACCACTCGCCAAACTTAAAGATGGACTACAACGAAAACTCACACATTAAATTTATTATCGGACCTTGTTTATGTTGTGTTCAGGTAACACTTTATTGTTACGGTCATGTTTTTCTCTAAATAATTTTGTTGCAATTTGACAGAAAAAAATTAGACCTCGATTCTTCGATTTTGAAATTTCCCGCCCTGTACTGGTTCCCGGCAAAGATCCACTGAAAACCACAATGAAATCCACGATATAGTACCAGCGGACTTGTAAACCAGCGAAAAGTGATGACGTACTACTCATGAGCAACCGAGAGTAAACAAAAGACGCATTGCAATGTACGGTAAAAATGCACGCACACGATCGACCCGAGTAAATCGTCATGGGTAGTACGTCACACACGAAGTATGAATTATTCATGAGTTAAGGGCTTTTGCTGAAACTGAGTTTTTCTGGGTCGTAGAACGCCGATCAATTTTGTTGTTTTTTTGCATGAAGGAACAAGTTTTATTGAATACTAATGATATATTAGTAATCATTATACATTTCTCGAACAAAAACAGCAACCCAGCCTTTATCATTATTCCGTTGTAGTCCATCTTTAAGAAAACTCATTTTGCAATTGTCCCAGTCACCCCTACATATTCCACGCTTCAAACCTTTTGCACGAAATAATATGATTAAACCTGGCTGGGCTCCCGGACTACGTTGTTTCCGAGAGGTTCGTGAGTGATGATGGCTTGTCGCGATAGCGCCCTCTCGTGGCTGCGGATTAAGCAACGTCTTGCCCAAAGAAAAAATTGACAGGGGAGCGGGGGCACTGCGAGATTTGACTGGGATTGTAGAGTTGGAAAATAATCTATGTGATAGCAGTGCAGCGTGAGCAGCATTGACGCATTGCATCGTGAGCGGTGACAGCTTTTAGGGTGTTCTCACTTGTTTTGTTTGTTTGGTCAAAATGGCTACGTTTTGTGGTAACGAGCATTTTGGCAGCCATTTTTAAAAGGGTTTGAACATCGTAAGCCTAGGTGATACCAGAGATGCGGCAGAACCCGGTAGAACCCGGCAAGGCGACCGTGATCTACAGTGCTCTACTGGGGAGTCAACCGTATTGCTGCCGTGGTCTACCGCGCTCTACTGGGGGCTACCGTGGGCTGCCGGGAGAGCGTTTTTTTAATGTTAAAATGTTTAAAAATTAAAATACCGACCCCGGTCGACGCGTTGGCCTACAATTTTCTGGTGTGACAGGGCCATGAGCGGTTGCATGCATCGTACGTTGCGCAAGTGGTAAGTGAGCTGTACGTGCTTACAACGTGCTTACAACGTACGATCTCCGTGCGATTGCCACGTTATCATACAGAAGCCGTACTTACACGTGCTGCTCACGTACGGTGTCATTACCCACTCGCATGTTGTAAGTGCGTGCAAGTGCGCCGTCCGTAGAGTAACTGACCGTGGAAAAAATGTAAAAGACTCACGGATTCAGTGCGTTGTGCGCTCATTGGCTGTAGAGTGCACGCGCGTCTGGGGGTGAATCCGTAGCCCGAACGCAGCGAAAGTTCCTCGTGCACTAAAAGTGCTACGGCGTGTCTGCGTGCTCCCAAATCCGTACTGAGGCGGTACTCACCACGTACGGATCTACAAATTTTGCCCACGATTTTGCAAGTAGACAGCACGCACTTGCAAGTACGGCGGGTTGTGACCGGCGCTTTAGGCTTAAGTATTGTGGCCCTGAAGGGACTACGCAGATCGTGAATATTGACGTCAATATTCACGACAAATTTCACGACTTTCCTCAAAGTCGCGAATATTGACGTCAATATTCACGACTTTCCCCAAAAGTCGCGAATATTGACGTCAAATTTGACGTCGATATTCGCGTCAATATTCACGACTTTCCCCAAAAGTCGCGAATATTGACGTCAAATTTCGCGACTTGCCTCCCAAGTCGCGAATATTGACGTCAAATTTGACGTCGAATTTCACGACCGGACATAAATGTTGACGCGAATTTTCTTCCAGCAAGCTAGGTTGTCTTCTTATTCCTCCACGGTTTTGGCTAGTTTTGCTCCAAGACTGAGTTTTTCATTTGTTCCGGGGCGCGCCGTCTGTCAAGTCTATGCAGTTCATCAATCATCAATACTCCGAAAACGGGCTTATTGAGGGCGCCCTCGATTGTCACGAGAGATCAGTCTATTTGTTTTAAAGGTATAGGTAGGATACGGTAGGATACACCATTGGTAATTGCTTGAATTATCATGAATGGGTGGATTTTGGGGGGTTGTATTTTATAGTAAATCTCGTTTAACTGACGTTTTTTTGCGATCGGCGTCCGGTGATCGCGAATTTAGTTTTATCAAGAAAAAATTCGGAATAATTACAGGATATCTTGCGCGATGATTTTGCTGGATGCCTAGAATCATAATTTACCTTCAAATAAGTACGATATTTCTTAATAATTCGGTAGTAAATATTGTTGATATCTGCAAATGGTGTATCCTACCTTTAAGTTCAGTTCACGAGATTTGTTTCTGAACTTGAAACAAATCCACTGATGACAATCGAGGGCGCCCTCAATATGCCCGTTTTCGGAGTATTGATGATTGATGAACTGCATAGACTTGACGGACGGCGCGCCCCGGAACAAATGAAAAACTCAGTCTTGGAGCAAGACTAGCCAAAACCGTGGAAGAATTAGAAGACAACCTAGCTTGCTGGAAAAATTTCGCGTCAAAATTTGTGTCCGGTCGTGAAATTTGACGTCAAATTTGACGTCAATATTCGCGACTTTTGGGGAAAGTCGTGAATTTTGTCGCGAATATTGACGTCAATATTCGCGACTTTCAGGGAAAGTCGTGAAATTTGACGCGAATATCGACGCCAAATTTGACGTCAATATTCGCGACTTTTGGGGAAAGTCGTGAATATTGACGTCAATATTGACGTCAATATTTGCGACTTTGAGGAAAGTCGTGAAATTTGTCGTGAATATTGACGTCAATATTCACGATCTGCGTAGTCCCTTCAGGGCCACCATACTTAAGCGACTATGTTTTACATTGTATAATCTTGTTCCACGTCAAACTCCAAAGAGACCGCGCGCACGGCGCTCCATTAGATCGTTTACCGTATCCAATCTTATATTGACTGACACTATAATAAGAATAAGATGACCATCTCCGACCAAAAAGTCAATAGGACGTGTAAGTTAACATCGAGAACGTACGATACTTTATGCTACAGTCACACGGCCATGTTACGGACCTGCGGATGCCTGCGTATATTTGGATAATGAAAATGCGTAATTTTTAACCCCAATACGGAAATTTGAGCAAAAGTTACCTATATTCTGCGGACGATACGGATTAGTACGGATGTACGATACGGATGTTACGTATGAATTACGGATGTTACGGGTAAAACCTGCGGATGAACCCATCCGCTGCCAACCCGCTGACACATGTTACTGACGACTTACGGATGACTTACGGATTTTACGGATGACTTACGGATGACTTACGGATGAGTTCCAGTTATTCAACAGTTTCTTCTCCATCTTTTTAATAGTGTTTACGTACCCCTATGTATCCGCAGGCAACTGCACACCCGACAAAGTGTGCGGATCAGTTACGTATCTAACGTATCCTGCGGATGAGTTTACGTATCTTACGTATGAGTTACGTATTTTACGTATGGATAACGTATATTCTGCGGATGCTTACGTATATTTCATCCGCAGCAAAATGTTGAGATTATCAAAATTCCGCTGCGGATCTGCGTATGTCTGCGGATCCTGCGGATTGAATTACGGATGGATACGGATGCTTACGGATGATACGGATCCTTGCGGATGCTTACGGACTTTTATCCGTAAGCATCCGCAGCTACCGTAAGTGGCCGTGTGACTGTACCATTACGAACGTACAAGATTATTAGTTACTGGTCGATTTCTATTACGTTACTGGTCGGTTTATATTACATTACTGGTCAATGTTATTACATTACTGGTCGATGTTATTACATTACTGGTCGATTTTATTACATTACTGGTCGATTTTGTTACACTACTGGTCGATGTTATTACATTACTGGTCGATGTTATTACATTACTGGTCGATTTTATTACATTACTGGTCGATTTTGTTACACTACTGGTCGATGTTATTACATTACTGGTCGATGTTATTACATTACTGGTCGATTTTATTACATTACTGGTCGATTTTGTTACACTACTGGTCGATGTTATTACATTACTGGTCGATTTTATTACATTACTGGTCGATTTTTGTTACACTACTGGTCGATGTTATTACATTACAGATTGTAACAACTGGGGGACTGGGAAACTTGGAGACTGGGGAACATAGGGACTGGGAAACACCAGGGGCCAATTTCATAGAGATGCTTAACGGTAAGCAAATTTTTTTGCTTACTGTAGCAGAAAAATTTGCTTAAGCGTAAACGTATTTCACCAGCGGTTGCTAACTTAAGCACGTAAACAAACTGCGCGCGCAATATTTTCGATCGTCTGCTTAAGCAAACAATTCCCCCAAATAAAATAAAATAAAAATGGCGGACGAAACCAACAGCGTAAAAAAAGTTGGGCCGGGCGGGGCAAAGCCCAAATCGTCGCCCTTTACCGTTGAAATGGATCTGGCACTGGCTACCTCATACATCGAGGAGAAAGCAGTGATTGAGGGGGCCCTAAAGGGTTCTCTTTTGACATCGAAACACAAGCAGGCAAGCTGGGAGCGAGTGAGGGGGTGCGTCAATGCGTGAGTATTACCAATGGGTGGCGCTATACTTTTGGTTACCCCGCGCAATGTTACCTTTTTTGTGTGAGAAACCACGGACACGGTACACAGAAAGCAACGGTAAATTGTGCTTTGTTATACCTACTTCTTGGTCTACATACGATTTGCAGCCTGTCTTAGGACAATGGTTGTGTCATTGTTTGGTCATTTCTATTTCGTTGACTATGATTTATTGCCGTTAATTGTAAGCAGTGTTTAACTTCTTGTAGGCCTTGCCCTTGGCTTAACGTTACGGTTGGTTTTTGTTTAGCTTACATGTACTGTAGATATATTAGAAAAATAGACATGTTAAAACATGGAGGAAGAGTATGATTAGAACTAGAAGCAGTTTAGTGTTGTTAATGTTAATTGTTATGATTGATGAAGACTAATTCAACATAATGGGTCACATGTCATAAGCCTTTGGCTTTAGTTCAATCATGATGTAGGCCTAGTTCCAGAAAGCTTGTTTTTCTGATTTGTTTTCCTGACAATACATTCCAAGCTACAGCCTGACGTTAGACATTTATAGTTTATAGATCATCATGATCATTTACAATAATTTCTGCAAAACTGAACACTCAAGAGTTCTATTTATATAATACAGCGCACTGAATTCTGTTGAAATTTAATTATTTTAACCGTAGGGAGCCAGACAGTCATTTCATGATTGATAGCAGTTGGAAATTGTGTTACAGCTGCAACTTCACTGCAACTTCATACATGTACTTTGAATCGCTGAACAATCATTGTGTTTTCTGTTGAAATTGATTTTTTTGTAGTTACATGTAGTTGCTACAGACAACAAATTGCACCACATTTTGGCTGCATCATATTATGTGGACTGTGTCAAAATAAATACATGTATGAAAGCTGTGCTTTTACTGTATGTAAAATAAGTTATGAGACCTTTGTTTTGCTTCTTTATCTTCAGTGTGGCTGGAGGAAACTCTAAAACTACAGCTCAGTGTAAAGACAGATATCGAAATTTGGTGCAGTCAAGTAAGTAAAATTCTCCAGATTTTGAGTGAGCTCTTGTAATTTTACCTATGCACCCATCAATTGTTTGTCTGGACTCTGGATCCTGACAAAATATATCACGTGTTGTGTTTTATAACAAAGGTTTTATTTTAATAAAATTGGTTCCAACTTCCTGACCATTAAAAGTAAAAGTAAAAGTCAAACCATTTTTTGTTAAAGTTGGTGATATTCTCTTGAATATTGTTCACTAAAAATATTATTTTATGTTTGTGGCCAAAAATCGAACCTAGCATAATTCTATTGTCATCACACACACAGTTTTTATTTAAAGTATGACAGTTTTAAAGAAATTTATTGGTAATTTTTCAATCAAATGATTTAAATTAATGTACCCTGTAGGAGTCACTGGTAATGAAATCTTATTCCACAAAACATTTTTGACTAATGCTAAAGCTGAGTGTCTTTTTTTGGAAATTTTCACTTCAAACTTTCAGTCACAAAAAGAAGATGGCAAGTTCAGGCCACAGGAGGTGGTGCTGCTCCCCCTCCACTTACCAAAGCACAGCTTTTGATTGAAGGGTCGCTGGCAAGTGTCAAGTTGGAGGGGATCGACTGCCCAGTTGACACCTTCAGTTGCAGTAAGTCATGCATAACCTTGAGACTTCGTTCAATTTCCATTTTTTTCCACTAAGAATTAATTTTTGGCTCTTTGAGTAAGAAAGTGACCAACACAGTATGCAAGACAGTCACATACTTGTAATTGTATTCATCTGTGATGAGAACTCTGGGGAAATGACAATGACAAATTTAAAGTTGACATTGATAACCACCGGAAAAAAACAGAAAAACCAACAAAAAAAAAGAAAAAAAAAAAGTGTCTGAAGTCTAAGTTCAACGGAGGTAACATGGTTAAGGCGATCAGCACATGGGCTGTGTCCTTGATGAGATACAGTGCTGGTATTGTCGATTGGACTAAGGATGATCTAGACGTCATCAACAGAAGGACAAGAAAACTAATGGCCATGCACGGAATGTTGCACCCATGAGCAAATATCAGCAGGCTGTATCTTCCAAGGTCAGAAGGTGGGAGAGGGTTTCTTAACATAGCGGAGAGTGTTAACATCGAACGGAGGAGTATGCACCGCAATGTTGGAAACACCACGAAACGTTCGTTCAAATACACAAGATAAAAATCAAATTAAAATTGTATTTTCTTTGTCAACCTAAACTTGGCATTGCCTTTTTTCTTTCTGAAGCTGCTGAACCTGAGGCAGCAGGAGCTGAACCTGAAGCAGCTGCGTGCGAAGTGTACGTGCTGGACAACCTCGTCCCAGGTATGATAATGAAATGAAACAATGAAACAATGAAATTTGGGTCATTAGGGAGACACTCATAGTCATTAATACTAATTAGTGGAGACAAGTGATATTTTGATGTTTCTCTAAAAATGTTGCTTTTTTTTAGCCATTTTTGAGACAACATTTTAAAATCAAAACGTAATTTAGGTGAAAATGCAGAGAGCAGCGTGTAGAAAATAGACAATGAAGAGCTTCTGCTTCCTACATGCCACAAGGTCAATGGTTGAGTGGTATAATACTACTACCTCTACAACTACTAATAACTATGAATATGAATAATCAAAGTGCCAACAATGGAGGAGCGCAATTTACAGCCAGCATTCCAGAAACACCCAGGCAAGCCCCTTCTCTTTCTCGATAAAATGTCCTGGGTTCTTTTACGTGCATTACACTTTACACAAACCTCCAGCTTTGTGTCCCCTCCAAAGGATGAAGCAGTTAGTGCAGGCGCATGCATATTTCGATGTTTCTGCCAACTAACTCAATTCAAAAGTAAGATTTTTATTCCACCTTGGACAAGTTAATGTATTTCCAGCTCGATTTATGTTTTTCTTGTTGATTTCAGTTTACAGCATGCCAATTACAATTGATGGTGAGTAAATACATTAACTTGCCATTATATGCATAATTTTTGATAATAATGCTAGCAAGCTTGAACTCTCAATAGTGAAAGGTCAATCCGTGGTAACAACATTGTGATACTGTAAAAATATAACATGGTTTGAGGAGGGCTAATATTGACTTTACATAAAAAAAAACATGTTTTTTTAGTTCATTAACCATCCAGTGGCATAAACTTGCAGGATGTGCCTGCGTGGAAGTCTTTTGCGATACTGCAAGGTATTATACAACCTACTGCGCCACAACCTACTGCAGTTGTCCTATTTCCTTTGTCATTATTTTTCTTCTATCTTTGATACACACTACATAATAGCTATGAAACATAAAATGCCATATTTACACTTTGATTTACATTTTATTCCTTTGTCACAGATAAACCTACTCAGCCAAAAACTACATCCCTTGCAGTGAATAGGCCCCCGGCAAAAAGAAAATATAAAGTCACTGCGGAAGAATACATGGAGCGGAAGCTAGCGGTCCTGGAGAAGGAACATGTCCTTAAGTGCCGTATGCTTGTTGCACAAGCTAAGTATTACGAAGCACTTTTTGAAAAGATGTAACGTTTGCCCTAGTGTAATACCCCTGTCACTCCTACCCGTGATCCTGCTGACGCTCCCATTGCATACTTTAAGCCACTGTTATAGGGACATACCATCCTCAAATTAAAATAAGAATAATGAGTCTACAACTTCGGAATTATAAAAGTTTAAAATATTTATATTCATTTCCCCAATGCAAATATTACATCAATTTAAATTGGGAATATAGTGAAGACAATGCTGTAAAATACTTTTAAGAAAACACATAATATTTTGCTGTAATTTTCAGAAAAGATTGGATTTAGGTGGTTATTGCTTGTACTAAAGGGTAGTTTTCATTGAGTACGACACATTCCACATTTCAGTGTGTTGATTGATTCACTTATTACACATTGAGCTGCCTATGGTGCCTGTGATGATAAATTGATGTAGCTAAACGATCCCTCATGGCTTGTCCAAGTGCCGTATCATTCCCCACTCTTCTGTAATCAAGTTGAAGGTTGCCACTAGGGTCATCTTCCATCATGTGCTCCTCCTCCGGCATTAGGTCACCTTCAACACATGTGCAAACAAAGGTTGCTGGTTAATGGAAATACATTGTGGGTTGCATGTCGATGAACCATAGTGTTGACCATTGTGTTCCCGGAATCTCAGGAATTCCTTTTAGGTTTCAAGGGGGGGATGGGTTAGGTTACAATAGTGTTGAGTGTGTATAAGGTATAGGGATAATAGGGGGTACCCTTCTGCCACATATCGTGCTGGGTATACGATGAACAGGTGCAAACCAGGGAGACTGGTTCTCTAACCTAACAATTCCGAGATGTTTAAAAATTGCTATATTTCATCTTAGGTTGATTCAAGAGACCAGACTATACCTAAACCAAGCAAAACAACAATGTTCCCGTGGTATAGGAACATTACTGTTTTGCTTGGTTTTTCCAGATATCTCGAACACAAAACAATTTTGTTTTCTATTATACTAGCCCCCAATTCATCAATTTATGAAAATTACAGAAGAAGCAAATGTTGTACACTTTCTTGTATATCATAAGTTATATACTATTGTAACTGTACATATTAAATCGCACCGAGTCTGATGAACCCGTGAAGAGATGATGAAGAAATGTTCGGTTTTAGAGGAGGGAGGGAAAACCCCAGAATAATATTTATGGATAAAATTCACAGAATCAGATAGGGACCGAAAGTCCAATCCACATTACCTTCATCAATTCCATAGTTATGGAGCAGGCAGCAAGCAAGAATTTCGGCTGCTGCCTTTCCCATGGTGCGAACTCTTGTACCGGTTTTCATTAATGCAAACCTTCGCTTTGCTATGCCGAAGGTTTGCTCGATGAGTGACCTGAAAAATATTAGGGAAAATAGGATGTTGTAAAAAGAGATGGTACAGCATCGGTCAAATTTGCAATTTAAGTGAAATTGTTACCGAATTTACCCATGAAAACAGTATGTAAAAGTCACAACCTTTTTTAGATTGTACAAATAATATTTGCAATTTAAGGGAAATTGTTACTAAATTTACCCATGCAAACAGTATGTAAAAGTCACAACCTTTTTTAGATTGTACAAATAGTATTTGCTTCCCAAACAAATTCCACGGCATTTGAGAAATAGAAAAGAAAAGAGAAGGGACAAAATCAGCAAAGGAAACTAACTTGTATTACCTTGTTACCGCATGTACAGTATTGTAAGCAGTTTGTTCGTCTGTCTGTGGGTTTGGATATGGGGTCATAAGGAAAACTCTCTGGTAGTATCCCGAGTCTCCCAATAATATACAACTTGGCCATCTGTCTAAAGTGTAAAGAAGAAGTTCAACATTTTTTTGCTCATTTGAAGTCTGTTCATATACGACTGTAAAATATGGAGTGAAAGGAGCAAGTTTAAATATCGTTTCTATGTTTTATGGAGTGTATTCCCTGGAACAAACTTAGAGGCTATAATGAAATACTTACTAGCTTCAAAAGCAACACCAATATTGCTTTCTCTCCAAACTCGGCTATCGTGTGCAGCCTCAGGAAATTTCACGACCACATTAAGAAACCGCTTGCGGTGATCACATATCATCTGAAATTAAACAAATAATCCTTATTTCTTTTTTGTTGAGTCCGAACCGAAATGGTGTCGATCGGAAATAGGAACCATAGAATTAAAACGGGACGCCCTTATTACCTGACAATTCAGGGATGTGTATCCTTTCCTGTTAACATACTCGTTTCTATACTCCGATGGGGGCTCAACACGCACGTGTGTGCAGTCCACGGCCCCTATCACATTAGGGAATCCTGTAATTTAAAAAAAGTGATTTTTTATTATTAATAGTCAACCCAGGCCTACTAAATTAAAAGACAGCAATAAAACGAAGAAGTATCTACATGTTTCAATTAAACCTGGAAAAATAACGAAATAGTTCAGAACTACGCTGCCAGAATTTGACAAAACATTAAATGTGTATCATTTTAATATATTTGCATGATGAACCTATTGCTTTTTAAACGCAAGACGGATAGTGCCACTATACACAATCCACAAAAAATATTTTGAGGCGGACTAAAAATCTATGTATTCAGACGTATTGAGTGGCACTATCCGTCTCCCATCATCCATATCCCAGTATTTATATTTATTATATTTATTAAATTTATTATATTTATAGGTCATTGTAAATTGGATTATAAATAAAAGATTATAGTGTTACTTATGCTTTTGTCTGAACTTGTGATAATCAAAACCGATTCCAATGGCCAGACCTGAACACACACACACACATGCACACATACATGTAGACACTACCACACTGAGGGCATACTTGTCATTCTATCCAATGGAGGACACTTGAGTGTGTGTGAATTACACCTATCAAAGTGAGGACACTACACTAAATTGCTGGTTGTCCATTGGTTTCATATTGATGTGCATTCTAAAGTCATCATTGCGATTGCAAATTCTAAATAGTCAAGTACTCTGACGCATCCGTACATGTATGTGAACTGACGAAACACCCTGCTTAGCTTTGATGAAGCTTCATTTTGTTCCGACAAAAGTCTTTGATGTTCCTCCAGCTTCGTGTCTGCAGTGCCACAAGACAGGATGTTTCGATGTCTCGTTTGCCAGGAAGCTTCTTCAGCAGAAAGAATTTCTGCAAACCCTTCGTAACGTCTCCCTTCTCCTCGGCAGTCCAGGGACGACGTTTCACTCGTCTCGAGTTGTTCAGAGATGCCAGACTTCCAGATGGAACACTGATAGGAGCCTGTCGAGTACCTAATGTCAAATAGGAAACAAGTCGATATAAAACACAGATATTTCGGCACTTTTAATTCAGACAGCCCGATAGCCAGATGAACAAACAAATGGACAGACAGACAATTGTTTTTTTAAAGACAGCCCGACTTAACCAGTTTGCGCCGGGATTATTTTAACATCGCCAAGCCCACGGGAGGGATTATTTTTTAAGAAACTCGATCTGAAGCGGGTTCAGGCTGATAGTGCCGGGAAGCACACCCACGCATTTCCGGCCTTGCGCGCTGCTGACATACATTTCCGAACTTGAACTTGGCAGGTTTATGCGTCATTCGTTTTGAATTTTGGAAAATTTTTGCGTTTATATACGTCATCCGGCGCGAACTGGTTAAAATACAGACACATAAAAGCCTAAACTTACTGTTTTCACTGGGCACATCACAGGAATTGTCACTGCTGTTATCGCTGTCCTCGTCACTAGTGAAGCCTTCTGCAAGTCACAAAGAGCAGTTTTTGTTAGATTAATGCACACATACCCGACAGTTGGTTGTTGTCCTGCATGTAAATTCAGAAAAGTGGACTCAACTCTTGTCAAATTTCTGTGGTCTGTTTCTTTCTATTTTTCTCTATTTCTCTTTCTTGTTCTGTAATGCAGGAGCAATAGCAAAAGAAATGCACACAAACACGTATACCATTTGTTATCATATATTGTGAACTGATAACAAAATGTTATTTCTTGCATTTCTTTCGCTGTTGAAGATGTATTAGTGAATAGTAATTACTGATCAAATATGTTTCAACAAAAGCAATAATTAATGTCTTTCTTTTGCTGTTGAGTAAATAATTTAAAACAACTGTGTCCTTACCGCCAGTGACATGCAGTTCATCCAGGGATTTGCCCTGCTGGGAAGGCAAGTTTCCCCTCTCCAAGCTGAGAAAAAGTCTAGAAAGTTTGGTGACCCTCTGCACAGTATCTGGCAACTGGTAGTATTCACGATGGACACGCAAATCATGACCCATGAAGTTTGCAAGTGTTTCAAGTTGATGTTCCTTCAAGGCAAGAATTTGCGATGCGGTTGCCACGTGCTTACGAAGTTTTGTAGACCGGATGCTGGCAGCATTGTCAAGGCCCGCCATGTCTGCGTACAATCTTATACAGTCACATCCTCTTATATGACCTGTACCTCCATAAGAACATCGTGCAAACAAGTAGGTGTTGTCGTGGGCGACTCCAGCTTCATTTCTCTTCGCAATCAGAGCACTCAACCACGCCACCACCTCATTGCTGAGAAGCACAGGAACAGTTCGACCCCTCTTGCCAACTATTTCGACAACTCTGAACATCTTGCACAGATGCCGTTCAAGATCAGTCAGCAGGCATTCCCCGTTGACACTAGCTGTTGTGTGCTTCTGAAAGTCTTCTAGTTTCATTTTTGATACCTCCCCTTGCCTTCTGCGGTTGAACATAATAAGGTGGCACAGTGCGACTTCATTCAATCTCTTCCAAGCTGGTCCAATTTGTTCGCCCCGAGCATCCTGGACAAGTTCCACTTCTCTGTTGCCAGCTTCATAGAGGAACGCCGACATTTTCACAACATCAGCATTTGTCGGCAGAATTTGAGGTTGGTTGCGCTTTCCTTGGTACAGTGTTCTGTGTGCATGGGTGGATACACGGTCTCGCCAGGTCAGTTCGCACAACTGCAGAAATTCTTCAGCGTGTTGGGCTTTTTGCTTCTGGCCAGACTCTAGAGCATTTCCTTTAAGTATGAGTGCACACTTCTTGATGGAATGTCCAATCTTTAAAGCTAGAGACGGAACATCATACAACTGGTTGTCTTCATTAAAGCCAGCAATACCGTGAATAGCCTTGATGATATCATTCAGGTAGTGGGGGTGGACAAATAATTCAAGTGATGCATTTGGCTGGTGGGTATTCTTGCGGAGTTGTATGACAAGACGACCCAATTCCCGTATCTTGTTTCGGATGTAGCCATGTTGATCTACATCGTGCCCGAGTTTCGCGTATTCCCGCTTGGCTACTTCCACAATCAAAGTGTCATTCTTGGCCAGCAGAGTCACCTCATCTCTTTTCATCGGAATAAGAACCTGGTTCAACTGGAAAGACACACCGACAGGTGGAGGCTTTAACAAATCACTCTTGTGAGCAACACATCTACGCAGAGGAGTTGTGGTAGTGCTACCATGCGAGTGTGCAGGGAGTGCAGGTTTCAGTGGGCACTGGTGACGCCAGAGATCACTTCGCACATAATAGCCATAACAATATATGCACGGTCCGTATGCATGTGGAGATACCTTATGATTAGGCCTATATCCTACAATAAGTGCACCCCGGCCTTTCCGAAGGACTTGGCAATTGTGCCTATGATTACCAACATTGCGGATTTTCCACAAAAGTATCTTACGGGCACTTGGGTTGGTCTCAGACGCAATCTCTACAACTTCGCTCTCTTCTTTGTGACATGACTGGAGATGACGGGGCAACTTAGATTGAGGTACTTCACAGAAAAAGCAAAAGTGTTTCTTGTCCCATTTCCTGTGCCCACTTTCATTGCTGGTCTCCATGACCGTTATGTGACCGGTCTCAGTAGCCTCGGTTGATGATCTCTGTGACTCGGCACTTGAGGCTTCATATGGAGCAGTACAAACGGCAGGTCCTGTACCAGAATCAGCCTGTGGGCCATCATCCCAAATGGAACTGCTTTGTAGACTGTCTGAACCATTTAAGTGCGGATTCAAGAAACTCGGATGGGCCACCTGGCATAGAAATCAAATCAAAATCACATTTAATTTTAAACAAATAACAATTTCTTTGGGGAGGGGTGGGAGGGCGAGGGGAGGGGTGGGTGTGTGGGGGAGGGGTGGGTGTGTGGGGGGGGGGGGGGGGGGGGGGGGGGGTGGGTGTGTGGGGGGGGAGGGGGGGGGGTGGGTGTGTGGGGTGAAGGGGGGGGGGATGGTGCTTGCCAAAAACACTTTATTTACAAATTTGTTTCTGGCTTCTGGGCACCCACAGTGAATATTTGATAGGGTTCAGAAAACAAGTTCACTAATGAATCAAAATCTTACTACTTTCTATGTTGCCGGATGCAGAAAACGTTTATGATTTAGAACGAGTGGAAAAAAACCAAAACACCACTGTTATTTTCTTTCGGGGTAGACGCATATGCCTAATTGCCTCGGACTAGTTGCCCCTCTGAAGGAGAGGGAGTTGGGAGTAGGGGTGGGAGGGGTGGGGTGTGGGGTGGGGGGGGGGGGGGGGGGGTGAAAGGGGGGGGGGGGGGTGCTTGCCAAAAAACACTTGATTTATAAATTTGTTTCTGGCTTCTGGGCACCCAGAGTGAATATTTGGGTTCTGAAAACAAGTTGAGTGTGTGTGAATTACCTCATATGGAGCAGTACAAACGGCAGGCCCTGTACCAGAATCAGCCTGTGGGCCATCATCCCAAATGGAACTGCTTTGTAGACTGTCTGAACCATTCAAGTGCGGATTCAAGAAACTCGGATGGGCCACCTGGCATAGAAATCAAATCAAAATCACATTTAATTTCAAACAAATAACAATTTCTTTGGGGAGGGGTGGGAGGGCGAGGGGAGGGGTGGGTGTGTGGGGGAGGGGTGGGTGTGTGGGGGGGGGGGGGGGAAGGGGGGGGGGGGATGGTGCTTGCCAAAAACACTTTATTTACAAATTTGTTTCTGGCTTCTGGGCACCCACAGTGAATATTTGATAGGGTTCAGAAAACAAGTTCACTAATGAATCAAAATCTTACTACTTTCTATGTTGCCGGATGCAGAAAACGTTTATGATTTAGAACGAGTGGAAAAAACCCAAAACACCACTGTTATTTTCTTTCGGGGTAGACGCATATGCCTAATTGCCTCGGACTAGTTGCCCCTCTGAAGGAGAGGGAGTTGGGAGTAGGGGTGGGAGGGGTGGGGTGTGGGGTGGGGGGGTGAAAGGGGGGGGGGGGGGTGCTTGCAAAAAAACCACTTGATTTATAAATTTGTTTCTGGCTTCTGGGCACCCAGAGTGAATATTTGGGTTCTGAAAACAAGTTGAGTGTGTGTGAATTACCTCATATGGAGCAGTACAAACGGCAGGCCCTGTACCAGAATCAGCCTGTGGGCCATCATCCCAAATGGAACTGCTTTGTAGACTGTCTGAACCATTCAAGTGCGGATTCAAGAAACTCGGATGGGCCACCTGGCATAGAAATCAAATCAAAATCACATTTAATTTCAAACAAATAACAATTTCTTTGGGGAGGGGTGGGAGGGCGAGGGGAGGGGTGGGTGTGTGGGGGAGGGGTGGGTGTGTGGGGGGGGGGGGGAAGGGGGGGGGGATGGTGCTTGCCAAAAACACTTTATTTACAAATTTGTTTCTGGCTTCTGGGCACCCACAGTGAATATTTGATAGGGTTCAGAAAACAAGTTCACTAATGAATCAAAATCTTACTACTTTCTATGTTGCCGGATGCAGAAAACGTTTATGATTTAGAACGAGTGGAAAAAACCCAAAACACCACTGTTATTTTCTTTCGGGGTAGACGCATATGCCTAATTGCCTCGGACTAGTTGCCCCTCTGAAGGAGAGGGAGTTGGGAGTAGGGGTGGGAGGGGTGGGGTGTGGGGTGGGGGGGTGAAAGGGGGGGGGGGGGGGGTGCTTGCAAAAAAACCACTTGATTTATAAATTTGTTTCTGGCTTCTGGGCACCCAGAGTGAATATTTGGGTTCTGAAAACAAGTTGAGTGTGTGTGAATTACCTCATATGGAGCAGTACAAACGGCAGGCCCTGTACCAGAATCAGCCTGTGGGCCATCATCCCAAATGGAACTGCTTTGTAGACTGTCTGAACCATTCAAGTGCGGATTCAAGAAACTCGGATGGGCCACCTGGCATAGAAATCAAATCAAAATCACATTTAATTTTAAACAAATAACAATTTCTTTGTGTTATCTATAAAATATACTATCTATTTTAACACCATCACAAGCAACAACATTCGCCCTTGATGTGCAACTTAACTGACGACATACCGGTATTTCAATTCAATTCAATTCAATTCAATTCATTTATTCATCATGTGACACACATGAAATTTGATTTCCCTAGTACAGCAGTAATTACACAAAAATTACACAAATATTAGAAAATATGCTCACAAAGGCAATACACACAAGAAATCATTTACTAACATTACATATTACAAATTATACAATTTCAATTCCAATTAACTACATGATAACGACCCGGGCCCCTACTCTGTTATACCTTGAATATGAAGTTGGTAAAAGAATTTAAAAGCCTATTTCTTTGGGACTATACACATTGCACAAGGTAAATACACCCTGCAATCATCTAGTAAAATTACAGTTAAAGTTGTGTATGGCATTTGGTAAAAAGGAATTTTTGAACCTGTTTGTTTTTAGACTTAACTGACGAATTCTACCCGATTTATTTGTAACAATTAATGGGTTGAGAGGATGTGTGCCGTCAGACAAAACACAGTTGAACTTGTTCATGAGACTCCTTTGAACCAACACCTGAAGGCTCTCATTACCATCACCTATAATCCTATCTGCACGTTTCACAATACGTTCCAGTTTCTTCCGGTTGTTAACAGTGAGCGAGTTAAACCAAGCAATAGAACAGAAAGTTAACAATGATTGAATTGTGCTCTGGTAAAACAATTTTAAGATCCGGGTGTTTACATTAAAGGATTTCATGTACGGTATTTATCCTCTTCATAAAAAGATATGTAATTCAAATGAGAATTTGTGTCATGTGCATTCATTATATGACTTCTAAGACTTCTAAGGCACTTAGGGAGACACTAAAATGTCTCCCTAAGTGCCACTGTCTCCTTATTACCTAAAAAATTACGCTAGTTTGTCTCCCCAAGTGCCTATTTGGAAGAATTACGCATTTCATTGGTATTCTTCCTAACCTGTCTGTTTTTAATTAATGCATTCTATGGTAATTTGCTCACCTGGTGCTCAAATAGGCAGCGTGTCACACCATCTGTGTATCGGACGCAGTACTTTCCTGATAAGAAAGCCACAAATTCAACTAATTAAACTTTAAAGGGATAACATGCAATTGGGAGTGGAATGTTGAAAAGTATTTGTTGTTTACAGATCATATATATTTTTGGTTCTGAAAGGGGGGGGGGGAGGAATCAAGTTTAGGAAAAATGGCATTGTTTATTTACATGTGGTACATGTCATGGGGGGATGTAAGAGGGTATACAGCTGTCTTAATTTATGTGTGACAAATGGGATTCTACATTATGGATTACATTTCTTACCTACAGAACCCACAACCCTAATGTGGGTTCACGTTAACGTGAACCCACAAATTACGAGGGCATTCCATTTGTTTTCGTCATATGTCCTTTTAGAGGCTCCGCACTTACCTTTGGTGAAGGAGATTATTACGGCAGGATACCATGATGAATCTGGAGGCCACAGTGCGATTACGTTCTCCCCTTCATGATGCTGGTGATTTGTCAAGGTTCCATCAAGACGACTACTTCGTTTCATGTTTGTTATGGTAGTTCTGTCAGCCACACCTAGACTACACAACAATACAACAACAATATACCATTAAACTGATAATAAGCCACTTTGGAGTTCCGACTGCGCATGTGCACAACAAGATTCAACAATTTTTCTCAAGGAGGTCAAGTGATACAAACACGGCAGACAAATGCACACAAGGCTATGGGGGACGTGGTAACCAAATCCGCATTTTTTACATTTTCTTGTGAAATCGAAAAAAATAAATAATATTTGTTCGAACAAAAGTTTGGCCACACAAAGCGGCTGAAAACACCAAAACGTAAACAAAAATATGTTACTTAGTAACTTTAAAACACGACGATCTCTTGAAATTTGCTGGTACCCCGCTATGCTTTTGCACGCAATCGATGAAATGTTTATATCGAAAGAAAAATCGTCAAGGGAAAATGTGCGCATGTGCAGTTGGAATACCAAATTGGCTTATACAATTAAATATTAATAATTGTGGCTACTTATTTGTTTTATTATTTATACAATAACTACAATTAACTATTTCTTGTTCGCACGGTGCTCAACAACTCATGCTTGCGTTGGCAAAATAAAGCAGTTAAATTTGGTTATAACTTCTATATTATTCTGAAATTAGGCATATTCACTTCCCATATCATCCTATAGACTAGAGTAAGAGATCGAGGCCATTTAACTAAAAATTACATTACAACGTAAATGAGCACGTCATATACCGTCATCTGGGGTGACTTTGATACTCAGTGTGACTTTGATAAATCACCCCGAATGTCAAAATTGAACAACAAAGTGTCCAAAACTCTGTGTAGTTGTGTTTTTATGATAGTATTTGTCTTTTCTGTCTTCGCAGATACTGATTGAGCTCTGATGTACCGTAACAATCATGCCACGGGTCTATAAACGGAAGGCTGGGTCGAGGGGCTATCAAACCATTAAAGTTATCAGAAAACCCAAATATTTGTATTGTTTGAATAGTTTTGTAGCTTGTGTTTTTTTAAAACGAATTAAAATTATCAAAGTCACCCCAATAAGAGGGTTAATTTGATAACATAGGCTTTATTCATTGGTTATCAATGTCACCCCGACAACGGGGTGACTTTGATATTTTGTTGTGGTTTTAAAAAAAATATGAAAACACAATCTGATGAAGAAGTGATTTGGTCTATTGATAGCCAAGAGGCACATTGTTATTAGTTGAAAGAATCAAGGGTGAAAACCCCATTTATCCTACTCAAAAGATATCAGAAGTGCCAAAAACTATCAAAGTCACCCCAGATGACGGGTATGTCATACTCTGCTACATTCATACTCAGTCATACTCATAGTCATACATAGCGAGTAACATGCAAGCTTCCAAATACAATATCTCTACTTACCATTTATTCCAGCTCCATGGTACACCTAGCTAGCTGCAAATGACCACGTCTTCGCATAAACTACAATATGCACTTAGGCCAAAACAACGTTATAATAGTTAAGACATGTCTGAACGAGTATGTTGTCATGTACTAATGTACACATGTAATTGTACATACATGTTTACATTTACGTCATTTTCACACGCGCAACCAACGGAGGGCGCTATGCCATTCAGAGTAATCCCGTTTGCGGGTTTTTTGACGGGGAAAAAAATGTGCATACTGCCTCACGTCAGGTCTTATGCGTCAACCGAGGACTCCTCCCAAACGCTTTGATATTTAACCAACAGTCAAAAACGGCCACGAAAGTGCCATTTTTCACAATATTTCATACCGAGGACGCGCTCGGTTTGCAAGGTGTCCTCAGTATGTGAGTGTGTACTTACATTAAAGCCCTCCATTTGCGGTATTGACATGTACACGCACCCAGACGGGCCGTACTACACCGACTGACTAAACTTTTCAATCATGCTTTTATATAGCGCTGGCTAGCTAAGCCACTGCATTGATTTTGAGTAGAGATAATAAGAATTACGTAACGACGCATCCATTAACCCTTTCCGAGTCTAACAATATTTCCGACACCAATTTGGACCAATATTCCTCGTGATGACCCACATATTGAAAATGATAAAAATGTGTCTAGGCCGCCAGCATTTTGTTCCTGTTTAGAGTGTCTCCTATTAATTTCAAAGGCCTTACACACGCTGATCATATAGGTAAATTATATTTTGCGGTTAGGAAGGGGTGGGTGGAGTTTCTAACGGTCGACACGATAGACCAAAGAGGAGGCACCACGATTTACCATGACTAATTCAAGATAACCGGACGCCTCCAAACGAATGTCTGTTTTTTAACAGTGACTTTGCAGCGTCAAAAAACAATATAATGTTACTTTCGGTATATTGACTTACGAGAATCCGTGAAATCATTGTTTTATTCAACGGTAAACCATAAGTCTGTGTTTAAAGTAATAATAATTCTTATCTTACTTTACCAGTAGGGGTTAACCGTTCACGTTTACTCAAGCTTCCCAGCGAATTAAGACACATTGCAACCACAAAACCATCTATTGGTCAGACGGCACATTTGAAACTCTCATGACAAGACAAATAAGAAAAAGATTCATACAATCACATTTAAAACCATTTTTTGCCGACTGTCAACCGTGAAGGGTTGACCGTGACGGTCTACGACGTTGGCAGGGTGCCAACTTGACAGGTGTACATAATATGACGTCATTAAGAGTTAAGTAACATTTGTCCAACGAGACACGTGTAGTTTTGAATGTACATTGTAGTTGATTGTTCTAGCATGGAGAAAATTTGGTGCTGGGTAATTGCAAGGCTATATAAGCCGCCGGTCGTGTAGTGTCATTGGGGCAATTGCAGAATTGGCATCATTGACATCTATCCGGGCACTTGGTCTACATTTTGGCCGCACTCGAACCACCATGGACAACAACGTGGAATTAATGCCACTGGCGGACCGTCAAGTGCGACAAGTCTACTTGATTACCTACAGCCAGGCAGACGATAGGGTCATACCAGATCGAGCGACATTTGCGGGAAAAGTCGTGCAAGCTTTTAGTCCGGTGCATGTCGTGTGCTGGTCTTGCTGCAAGGAACCTCACATAAACGGGGGTTTTCACTATCACATGGCGGTTAAACTTCAAGCTGCCATGCGCTGGCTACAAGTGCGAAATCGTTTAGCTGATGTGAACGGTATCAGAGTGAACTTTTCGTCCAATCACACCAATTATTTCAGCGCATGGCAGTATGTCATGAAGGAAGACGAACTTGTAATACAGTCACCCGGCCATCCCGATTTGACAAACGCGGACCCGCCTAGGACAGCCCAGGCCTCTAAAGTGCGTCATGACGCGGTCGTGAAGCGGTCTGCAGAAGATACGGAACAACCGTCCAAAAAAAAGCGTCGATCCCGGTTGTCGGCCTACGACGTCGGCCAAATCATGGTCTCCAAAGGCATCAAGTCACGCTTGGAGTTGTTGGCCTTTGCCAACAAACAGAAAACGATGGGGAAAACCGACCTGGCCGAGTTTATAATCAACAGGGGCGAGAGAGTTGTCAACCAAGTACTAAAGGTAACACATAGCCTATAGGCTGCATTAAAATGAACATCAAATAATTTGAGGTACACACCATCTTTGCTAACAAATTAGTGTTTTAATAAACTCAGATTTCCACAAATTTTTCATTACACTTTAGCTGTGTACATATTGATGAGGGTCGCAGAATCCCACAATAGAAACAACAACAACAACAATTATTATTTATACGACTCTTTGAAAATTCGTTAATAAGCCCTAATAGTATTATCTCTCATGCTTATTTATTTTGTCTGGAAAAAGTAGAACTCCTTCGCCTGACTGTTCGAAGCCTGTTGTAAATTCATCCAGTAATGTTATTGTGTGGTTTTTTTCTCTCTCCCTCCCCCCCCCCCCCTTCCCCCTTCCCATTTTGTTTAAAGGACGCCTGGGACATGGCGGAAGCTGAACCACTACTAGAGCGATCGAGACTGACTCGACTTCAAATACTGGAGAAGTGTCATAAAGTCGATAAATGTGTCTGTCATGGCGACTGGCTGAGATGTGCTAAAGACGTTCTGCATAACAATGGTGTGTTCGAACAGACTTTTACAGAAGCAGTTGCCACGCTTCTGGACAAAGGCAGGGGAAAATATCGTAACATAATGATTACTGGCCCAGCAAATTGCGGAAAAACATTTTTATTAAATCCACTCAACAAAATCTATAAAACATTTACCAACCCAGCAACAACCACGTTTGCGTGGATTGGTGCTGAGCAGGCAGAAGTCCTCTTTCTCAATGACTTTCGTTGGACTCAACAAATGATACCCTGGCAAGACCTTCTTTTATTACTAGAAGGTCAACTTGTCCACCTTCCGGCCCCTAAATCCTACTTTGCACGAGATCTAGTTTTAGAAAATGACACCCCAATTTTTTGTACTGGGAAACATCAACTTGTGCTTGTCCAGGGTGGGGCTGTGGATGAGAGGGAAACTGAAATGATGGCTGTCCGTTGGAAGGTTTTTCCATTCCACTACCAAATTCCTGAAGACCAACAAAAGCGCGTTCCACTTTGTACGCGCTGCTTTGCGTCGCTGATATTGGGTAAAGATTGATTATTATATGTATTGTTAGAATGAGAGGTTAAATAAGACAATAAGACAAATGGTACAAATGTGGGTTTTTTGAATTCCCCCCCCCCCCCCCCGCCCAAATGTTTTTTCACTAAATATATTATTTGCTTTACAAATATTCTCTCAACTAAACAAGTTTTACTCAAGGTCACGGTGTATTTAGATAAATTATAGGGTCTACCCTGGTGAAATAAGGAATTTAGTACATCATTACTTAAAGATAGGATGCACCATTGGTAATAGCTTGAATTATCATGAATGGGTGGATTTTGGGGGGTGTAGTTTAAAGTAAATTATGTCCGAAGTTTGACAATCGTGCATGCCGAGAAAAGCACAAACAGCGTTTATTTTTAACCGGCGTCGAGCAGTTGATCTTAATTGTGTTTTTTCGCGATCGCAATTTTTTTTAAATAAAATTATATTTTTCAGAATAATTAAAGGACATCTAGCGCACTCAATTTGCTGGATGCCTCCAATCATTATTAATTATTAACTTTCAGATGATAAGATATCTTTTAATAATTAGGTAGTAAATTCTTTCGATATCTGCAAATGGTGTATTCTACCTTAACACAAAATCAAGACCAAGAAACATGAATTAGTTTTCCGCAATTAAGAACTGATTGTTTTTATTGCCAGATAAAATGTACATGTACTATGCTACACAACTTGTACTGATTTTTCGATATCGCTTGTTTGTTTGTAACACTTGAAGGAAAACTCTATGTTAAACAGGTGTTTTTTTTTCTAATTACGGCAATCTTTGTCATACAATGTGAAAAGGTGGTTTTCAGCACGATTGCAAACATCTACAATTTAACTGTAGACTTCCATGTTTATGTCTATACTGTCATGTCACAAACATAGTACAATTAACAACAATCATATTTTTTTTAGATGAGCATTAGGCATTAGAGTGTTTACAAAAACAATTATATTATTAAAAATAAGGTCCTAAGTTTGTTCAGAGGTAGTATTCCTTTATAGAACTGTCCATGGTGGTTTGAAAAAGCAAATAAAAATGATGATGCCAATTCTGCAATTGCCCGCCCCCTCCAAAAGTAATATAATAAAATTAAACAAAAGCAAACTTTAAAACATAATGAAATTGAAATTCTAAAACCAAACGAAAAAAACTGAATATATAATGTACATTTAAAAAAAAATGCACTTGAACAATAAAATGTACATTAATTTAAATGAATACTGGTGACTGTGTAAATTTTTTTATACTTCCACTTTGTAAAATGGTTGTTGTGCTGCCCAAAAGCATCAGCCGAAATGCCAAGCAAACACTTTGGAATTTGTTGTGCGGAAACCAAGATTTATCGATTTCTGTACACGCTGTTCACTAATTTTGGTCAGGGGTTAAGCGTAACCCCCGCGCCCCCTGTTCAGTGTTGTTCATTTTGGGCGGTTCCACTTTGTGCGCACGGACCGGCAAACATCTCCAACATTGGAAAAGGGGGGAGGGGGGAGGGGGGAGGGGGGAGGGGGGAGGGGGTGGGGGGTAGGGGGGAAGGGGGGGAGAGGGAGGGGGGAGATGGTGCTTGCAAAAAACACTTGATTTACAAATTTGTTTCTGGCTTCTGGGCACCCAGAGTGAATATTTGATAGGGTTCAGAAAAAAAGTTCACTAATGAATCAAAATCTTACTCCTTTCTATGTTGCCGGATGCAGAAAACGTTTATCATTTAGAATATGTCTAATTGCCTCGGACTAGTTGCCCCTCTGAAGGAGGGGAAGTGGGGAGGGGGAGTGGGGAGGAGGGGGAGTGGGGAGGAGGGGGAGTGGGGAGGAGGGGGAGTGGGGAGGGGTGAAGGGGGGGGGGATGCTTGCAAAAAACACTTGATTTATAAATTTGTTTCTGGCTTCTGGGCACCCAGAGTGAATATTTGATAGGGTTCAGAAAAAAAGTTCACTAATGAATCAAAATCTTACTCCTTTCTATGTTGCCGGATGCAGAAAACGTTTATGATTTAGAATATGTCTAATTGCCTCGGACTAGTTGCCCCTCTGAAGGAGGGGAAGTGGGGAGGAGGGGGAGTGGGGAGGGGTGGGAGGGGTGGGTGTGGGCGGGGGGTGAAGTGGGGGGGGGGGGGGGGTGCTTGCAAAAAACACTTGATTTATACATTTGTTTCTGGCTTCTGGGCACCCAGAGTGAATATTTGATAGGGTTCGGAAAACAGTTTAAAAAAAAAAGCTCTATTCGCATTGTGAAAGAGATCTGGGTAAGCATGGATCTTTTTCAGTGTGAGAAGCTGGTTCTTCTGTTCCATCTTCCCTTAGTAGTAGCCCCCACCTTGTGTGCTATGGCGAATTGCATTAACCCTAACAGTCCTCAATCCTTCACCTGTTGGAGGATTGAGGACTTTGAGGGTTACAAAAAATAACCCCCCAAAATTAATAAAAGTTACACCTACATGTACACGCATACATGTAGACACTACCACACTGAGGGCATACTTGTCATTCTATCCAATGGAGGACACTTGAGTGTGTGTGAATTACACCTATCAAAGTGAGGACACTACACTAAATTGCTGGTTGTCCATTGGTTTCATATTGATGTGCATTCTAAAGTCATCATTGCGATTGCAAATTCTAAATAGTCAAGTACTCTGACGCATCCGTACATGTATGTGAACTGACGAAACACCCTGCTTAGCTTTGATGAAGCTTCATTTTGTTCCGACAAAAGTCTTTGATGTTCCTCCAGCTTCGTGTCTGCAGTGCCACAAGACAGGATGTTTCGATGTCTCGTTTGCCAGGAAGCTTCTTCAGCAGAAAGAATTTCTGCAAACCCTTCGTAACGTCTCCCTTCTCCTCGGCAGTCCAGGGACGACGTTTCACTCGTCTCGAGTTGTTCAGAGATGCCAGACTTCCAGATGGAACACTGATAGGAGCCTGTCGAGTACCTAATGTCAAATAGGAAACAAGTCGATATAAAACACAGATATTTCGGCACTTTTAATTCAGACAGCCCGATAGCCAGATGAACAAACAAATGGACAGACAGACAATTGTTTTTTTAAAGACAGCCCGACTTAACCAGTTTGCGCCGGGATTATTTTAACATCGCCAAGCCCACGGGAGGGATTATTTTTTAAGAAACTCGATCTGAAGCGGGTTCAGGCTGATAGTGCCGGGAAGCACACCCACGCATTTCCGGCCTTGCGCGCTGCTGACATACATTTCCGAACTTGAACTTGGCAGGTTTATGCGTCATTCGTTTTGAATTTTGGAAAATTTTTGCGTTTATATACGTCATCCGGCGCGAACTGGTTAAAATACAGACACATAAAAGCCTAAACTTACTGTTTTCACTGGGCACATCACAGGAATTGTCACTGCTGTTATCGCTGTCCTCGTCACTAGTGAAGCCTTCTGCAAGTCACAAAGAGCAGTTTTTGTTAGATTAATGCACACATACCCGACAGTTGGTTGTTGTCCTGCATGTAAATTCAGAAAAGTGGACTCAACTCTTGTCAAATTTCTGTGGTCTGTTTCTTTCTATTTTTCTCTATTTCTCTTTCTTGTTCTGTAATGCAGGAGCAATAGCAAAAGAAATGCACACAAACACGTATACCATTTGTTATCATATATTGTGAACTGATAACAAAATGTTATTTCTTGCATTTCTTTCGCTGTTGAAGATGTATTAGTGAATAGTAATTACTGATCAAATATGTTTCAACAAAAGCAATAATTAATGTCTTTCTTTTGCTGTTGAGTAAATAATTTAAAACAACTGTGTCCTTACCGCCAGTGACATGCAGTTCATCCAGGGATTTGCCCTGCTGGGAAGGCAAGTTTCCCCTCTCCAAGCTGAGAAAAAGTCTAGAAAGTTTGGTGACCCTCTGCACAGTATCTGGCAACTGGTAGTATTCACGATGGACACGCAAATCATGACCCATGAAGTTTGCAAGTGTTTCAAGTTGATGTTCCTTCAAGGCAAGAATTTGCGATGCGGTTGCCACGTGCTTACGAAGTTTTGTAGACCGGATGCTGGCAGCATTGTCAAGGCCCGCCATGTCTGCGTACAATCTTATACAGTCACATCCTCTTATATGACCTGTACCTCCATAAGAACATCGTGCAAACAAGTAGGTGTTGTCGTGGGCGACTCCAGCTTCATTTCTCTTCGCAATCAGAGCACTCAACCACGCCACCACCTCATTGCTGAGAAGCACAGGAACAGTTCGACCCCTCTTGCCAACTATTTCGACAACTCTGAACATCTTGCACAGATGCCGTTCAAGATCAGTCAGCAGGCATTCCCCGTTGACACTAGCTGTTGTGTGCTTCTGAAAGTCTTCTAGTTTCATTTTTGATACCTCCCCTTGCCTTCTGCGGTTGAACATAATAAGGTGGCACAGTGCGACTTCATTCAATCTCTTCCAAGCTGGTCCAATTTGTTCGCCCCGAGCATCCTGGACAAGTTCCACTTCTCTGTTGCCAGCTTCATAGAGGAACGCCGACATTTTCACAACATCAGCATTTGTCGGCAGAATTTGAGGTTGGTTGCGCTTTCCTTGGTACAGTGTTCTGTGTGCATGGGTGGATACACGGTCTCGCCAGGTCAGTTCGCACAACTGCAGAAATTCTTCAGCGTGTTGGGCTTTTTGCTTCTGGCCAGACTCTAGAGCATTTCCTTTAAGTATGAGTGCACACTTCTTGATGGAATGTCCAATCTTTAAAGCTAGAGACGGAACATCATACAACTGGTTGTCTTCATTAAAGCCAGCAATACCGTGAATAGCCTTGATGATATCATTCAGGTAGTGGGGGTGGACAAATAATTCAAGTGATGCATTTGGCTGGTGGGTATTCTTGCGGAGTTGTATGACAAGACGACCCAATTCCCGTATCTTGTTTCGGATGTAGCCATGTTGATCTACATCGTGCCCGAGTTTCGCGTATTCCCGCTTGGCTACTTCCACAATCAAAGTGTCATTCTTGGCCAGCAGAGTCACCTCATCTCTCTTCATCGGAATAAGAACCTGGTTCAACTGGAAAGACACACCGACAGGTGGAGGCTTTAACAAATCACTCTTGTGAGCAACACATCTACGCAGAGGAGTTGTGGTAGTGCTACCATGCGAGTGTGCAGGGAGTGCAGGTTTCAGTGGGCACTGGTGACGCCAGAGATCACTTCGCACATAATAGCCATAACAATATATGCACGGTCCGTATGCATGTGGAGATACCTTATGATTAGGCCTATATCCTACAATAAGTGCACCCCGGCCTTTCCGAAGGACTTGGCAATTGTGCCTATGATTACCAACATTGCGGATTTTCCACAAAAGTATCTTACGGGCACTTGGGTTGGTCTCAGACGCAATCTCTACAACTTCGCTCTCTTCTTTGTGACATGACTGGAGATGACGGGGCAACTTAGATTGAGGTACTTCACAGAAAAAGCAAAAGTGTTTCTTGTCCCATTTCCTGTGCCCACTTTCATTGCTGGTCTCCATGACCGTTATGTGACCGGTCTCAGTAGCCTCGGTTGATGATCTCTGTGACTCGGCACTTGAGGCTTCATATGGAGCAGTACAAACGGCAGGTCCTGTACCAGAATCAGCCTGTGGGCCATCATCCCAAATGGAACTGCTTTGTAGACTGTCTGAACCATTTAAGTGCGGATTCAAGAAACTCGGATGGGCCACCTGGCATAGAAATCAAATCAAAATCACATTTAATTTTAAACAAATAACAATTTCTTTGGGGAGGGGTGGGAGGGCGAGGGGAGGGGTGGGTGTGTGGGGGAGGGGTGGGTGTGTGGGGGGGGGGGGGGGGGGGGGTGGGTGTGTGGGGGGGGGGGGGGGGGGGGTGGGTGTGTGGGGTGAAGGGGGGGGGGATGGTGCTTGCCAAAAACACTTTATTTACAAATTTGTTTCTGGCTTCTGGGCACCCACAGTGAATATTTGATAGGGTTCAGAAAACAAGTTCACTAATGAATCAAAATCTTACTACTTTCTATGTTGCCGGATGCAGAAAACGTTTATGATTTAGAACGAGTGGAAAAAAACCAAAACACCACTGTTATTTTCTTTCGGGGTAGACGCATATGCCTAATTGCCTCGGACTAGTTGCCCCTCTGAAGAAGAGGGAGTTGGGAGTAGGGGTGGGAGGGGTGGGGTGTGGGGTGGGGGGGGGGGGGGGGGGTGAAAGGGGGGGGGGGGGGGGGTGCTTGCCAAAAAACACTTGATTTATAAATTTGTTTCTGGCTTCTGGGCACCCAGAGTGAATATTTGGGTTCTGAAAACAAGTTGAGTGTGTGTGAATTACCTCATATGGAGCAGTACAAACGGCAGGCCCTGTACCAGAATCAGCCTGTGGGCCATCATCCCAAATGGAACTGCTTTGTAGACTGTCTGAACCATTCAAGTGCGGATTCAAGAAACTCGGATGGGCCACCTGGCATAGAAATCAAATCAAAATCACATTTAATTTCAAACAAATAACAATTTCTTTGGGGAGGGGTGGGAGGGCGAGGGGAGGGGTGGGTGTGTGGGGGAGGGGTGGGTGTGTGGGGGGGGGGGGAAGGGGGGGGGGATGGTGCTTGCCAAAAACACTTTATTTACAAATTTGTTTCTGGCTTCTGGGCACCCACAGTGAATATTTGATAGGGTTCAGAAAACAAGTTCACTAATGAATCAAAATCTTACTACTTTCTATGTTGCCGGATGCAGAAAACGTTTATGATTTAGAACGAGTGGAAAAAACCCAAAACACCACTGTTATTTTCTTTCGGGGTAGACGCATATGCCTAATTGCCTCGGACTAGTTGCCCCTCTGAAGGAGAGGGAGTTGGGAGTAGGGGTGGGAGGGGTGGGGTGTGGGGTGGGGGGGTGAAAGGGGGGGGGGGGGTGCTTGCAAAAAAACCACTTGATTTATAAATTTGTTTCTGGCTTCTGGGCACCCAGAGTGAATATTTGGGTTCTGAAAACAAGTTGAGTGTGTGTGAATTACCTCATATGGAGCAGTACAAACGGCAGGCCCTGTACCAGAATCAGCCTGTGGGCCATCATCCCAAATGGAACTGCTTTGTAGACTGTCTGAACCATTCAAGTGCGGATTCAAGAAACTCGGATGGGCCACCTGGCATAGAAATCAAATCAAAATCACATTTAATTTTAAACAAATAACAATTTCTTTGTGTTATCTATAAAATATACTATCTATTTTAACACCATCACAAGCAACAACATTCGCCCTTGATGTGCAACTTAACTGACGACATACCGGTATTTCAATTCAATTCAATTCAATTCAATTCATTTATTCATCATGTGACACACATGAAATTTGATTTCCCTAGTACAGCAGTAATTACACAAAAATTACACAAATATTAGAAAATATGCTCACAAAGGCAATACACACAAGAAATCATTTACTAACATTACATATTACAAATTATACAATTTCAATTCCAATTAACTACATGATAACGACCCGGGCCCCTACTCTGTTATACCTTGAATATGAAGTTGGTAAAAGAATTTAAAAGCCTATTTCTTTGGGACTATACACATTGCACAAGGTAAATACACCCTGCAATCATCTAGTAAAATTACAGTTAAAGTTGTGTATGGCATTTGGTAAAAAGGAATTTTTGAACCTGTTTGTTTTTAGACTTAACTGACGAATTCTACCCGATTTATTTGTAACAATTAATGGGTTGAGAGGATGTGTGCCGTCAGACAAAACACAGTTGAACTTGTTCATGAGACTCCTTTGAACCAACACCTGAAGGCTCTCATTACCATCACCTATAATCCTATCTGCACGTTTCACAATACGTTCCAGTTTCTTCCGGTTGTTAACAGTGAGCGAGTTAAACCAAGCAATAGAACAGAAAGTTAACAATGATTGAATTGTGCTCTGGTAAAACAATTTTAAGATCCGGGTGTTTACATTAAAGGATTTCATGTACGGTATTTATCCTCTTCATAAAAAGATATGTAATTCAAATGAGAATTTGTGTCATGTGCATTCATTATATGACTTCTAAGACTTCTAAGGCACTTAGGGAGACACTAAAATGTCTCCCTAAGTGCCACTGTCTCCTTATTACCTAAAAAATTACGCTAGTTTGTCTCCCCAAGTGCCTATTTGGAAGAATTACGCATTTCATTGGTATTCTTCCTAACCTGTCTGTTTTTAATTAATGCATTCTATGGTAATTTGCTCACCTGGTGCTCAAATAGGCAGCGTGTCACACCATCTGTGTATCGGACGCAGTACTTTCCTGATAAGAAAGCCACAAATTCAACTAATTAAACTTTAAAGGGATTACATGCAATTGGGAGTGGAATGTTGAAAAGTATTTGTTGTTTACAGATCATATATATTTTTGGTTCTGAAAGGGGGGGGGGGAGGAATCAAGTTTAGGAAAAATGGCATTGTTTATTTACATGTGGTACATGTCATGGGGGGATGTAAGAGGGTATACAGCTGTCTTAATTTATGTGTGACAAATGGGATTCTACATTATGGATTACATTTCTTACCTACAGAACCCACAACCCTAATGTGGGTTCACGTTAACGTGAACCCACAAATTACGAGGGCATTCCATTTGTTTTCGTCATATGTCCTTTTAGAGGCTCCGCACTTACCTTTGGTGAAGGAGATTATTACGGCAGGATACCATGATGAATCTGGAGGCCACAGTGCGATTACGTTCTCCCCTTCATGATGCTGGTGATTTGTCAAGGTTCCATCAAGACGACTACTTCGTTTCATGTTTGTTATGGTAGTTCTGTCAGCCACACCTAGACTACACAACAATACAACAACAATATACCATTAAACTGATAATAAGCCACTTTGGAGTTCCGACTGCGCATGTGCACAACAAGATTCAACAATTTTTCTCAAGGAGGTCAAGTGATACAAACACGGCAGACAAATGCACACAAGGCTATGGGGGACGTGGTAACCAAATCCGCATTTTTTACATTTTCTTGTGAAATCGAAAAAAATAAATAATATTTGTTCGAACAAAAGTTTGGCCACACAAAGCGGCTGAAAACACCAAAACGTAAACAAAAATATGTTACTTAGTAACTTTAAAACACGACGATCTCTTGAAATTTGCTGGTACCCCGCTATGCTTTTGCACGCAATCGATGAAATGTTTATATCGAAAGAAAAATCGTCAAGGGAAAATGTGCGCATGTGCAGTTGGAATACCAAATTGGCTTATACAATTAAATATTAATAATTGTGGCTACTTATTTGTTTTATTATTTATACAATAACTACAATTAACTATTTCTTGTTCGCACGGTGCTCAACAACTCATGCTTGCGTTGGCAAAATAAAGCAGTTAAATTTGGTTATAACTTCTATATTATTCTGAAATTAGGCATATTCACTTCCCATATCATCCTATAGACTAGAGTAAGAGATCGAGGCCATTTAACTAAAAATTACATTACAACGTAAATGAGCACGTCATATACCGTCATCTGGGGTGACTTTGATACTCAGTGTGACTTTGATAAATCACCCCGAATGTCAAAATTGAACAACAAAGTGTCCAAAACTCTGTGTAGTTGTGTTTTTATGATAGTATTTGTCTTTTCTGTCTTCGCAGATACTGATTGAGCTCTGATGTACCGTAACAATCATGCCACGGGTCTATAAACGGAAGGCTGGGTCGAGGGGCTATCAAACCATTAAAGTTATCAGAAAACCCAAATATTTGTATTGTTTGAATAGTTTTGTAGCTTGTGTTTTTTTAAAACGAATTAAAATTATCAAAGTCACCCCAATAAGAGGGTTAATTTGATAACATAGGCTTTATTCATTGGTTATCAATGTCACCCCGACAACGGGGTGACTTTGATATTTTGTTGTGGTTTTAAAAAAAATATGAAAACACAATCTGATGAAGAAGTGATTTGGTCTATTGATAGCCAAGAGGCACATTGTTATTAGTTGAAAGAATCAAGGGTGAAAACCCCATTTATCCTACTCAAAAGATATCAGAAGTGCCAAAAACTATCAAAGTCACCCCAGATGACGGGTATGTCATACTCTGCTACATTCATACTCAGTCATACTCATAGTCATACATAGCGAGTAACATGCAAGCTTCCAAATACAATATCTCTACTTACCATTTATTCCAGCTCCATGGTACACCTAGCTAGCTGCAAATGACCACGTCTTCGCATAAACTACAATATGCACTTAGGCCAAAACAACGTTATAATAGTTAAGACATGTCTGAACGAGTATGTTGTCATGTACTAATGTACACATGTAATTGTACATACATGTTTACATTTACGTCATTTTCACACGCGCAACCAACGGAGGGCGCTATGCCATTCAGAGTAATCCCGTTTGCGGGTTTTTTGACGGGGAAAAAAATGTGCATACTGCCTCACGTCAGGTCTTATGCGTCAACCGAGGACTCCTCCCAAACGCTTTGATATTTAACCAACAGTCAAAAACGGCCACGAAAGTGCCATTTTTCACAATATTTCATACCGAGGACGCGCTCGGTTTGCAAGGTGTCCTCAGTATGTGAGTGTGTACTTACATTAAAGCCCTCCATTTGCGGTATTGACATGTACAGCTAGGTATTCGTGGCCCACCTAACTGTTGCTTGCAATGATTCATAAATAGTTATGGCGCTATTGTTTTTAAAGTAGGCCTGAGTTATTTAGCTTAATGCTGGTAGTTTCTTACCGGCCACCTTGAAAAATCCCTGCTTCAGTGTATGCAAGGTTGCTTGATCTTGGGGATGCGGGAATTGAATATGATTCCTAAGAATCCTGTTTATGGCTCTGACGCTGCGGTCAATTGCTCGCCATGCCGTAGGGGGGCTCACCATGGGGCAAGTATCCCCAACGACAATCGCGAACGTGCCCGAAGACAAATACCGCAGCGCTAGACATACTTGAAGGAGCGGTGGTAGAGCGTGATTGTTGTCGGTGGGATGCTCCAACTCGCCGAACAACAAGTCGACCAATCTTACTATGGTCGCTGGGCGAAATCTGTAGCGGGCCCAGATTTGACTAGGCGAAAACAGCTCGAGGGGATTTTGCCTATCGCGGAAAACTCGTCGCTGTCTTTCAACGGGATAATTTCGCCGCTGAATTTCACGTCGCCTTCGAAGAATAGCGGCCATTTTAACTGTTGCTACGTTAAGGTTAGACCTTGCTTAAGCAAAAAATGCGGTGGTTAAGGCTCCTTTTCCTTTGCTTATCGCGTTAAGCAAAAAATCTTGCTTAACGGTTGCTATGAAATGAAAATTTGCTTAAACACCCCGCTTAAGCAAAAAATCGTCCGTTAAGCATCTCTATGAAATTGGGCCCAGTGTTTACGGACAGGACCTTTGATATTTGATATGACTACGATCACTTAGGTATGACTTAAACCAATTAATTACGGAAGATGACATGTTCATTCTTTCTAGTTTCTCTAGTGAGATGTTATGATCAACACAATCAAATGCTTTACTGAGATCTATAAACACAATGCCTTTAACTTCTACATTATCCAAAACACTGTTTGTTAAGTCGTGTAGGGTGTTCACCTGCCCCCGTTATTCGTTGCTCATCGCCGTCGGACCTTTTTTTCATCATGTGGACTCCTCTACCGTGGAGCGCCTTCCGCCTTATTTGATCCAGGTGGTGAGCTGGTCGCGGGATCCCAACTCCACACCATTTTGGCTCGATATCACACCAGGTTCCTGGGACAACAGCGGTACGACAGAGTGTAATTGAGCTACAACAGCAGTCCTAAGTCAAGCCAGTGTTGTAGTTACTTTAGTTTGAACAATGACGCTAATACATTGTTATTGCTCATTCAACTATAGTTACACATAGCCCAGAGGTACATTAAAGCACTTTGAAAAACGGCTTCTGTCGACATCTCACGGTATCTTAGTGGATAATGGGTGAAGTTATAGATCGTTCGACTGGGGTTCGAATTCGCTCTCTGCCTATTTTTCATTGACTATTTTGGTCTCCAAGTTTGTTGTTGGAGTGAGTTTAATTTAAGAGAAAATAAGGATCTGAGAACCTAAGTGTCTTCCACTCAGTGTGGTGTAGATACGCCCTTTTATGATAATTACCCCTAACCCTCCTTGGAAAACAATTACGCAAACCGGAACGCCATGAACAGTAATACAGAGCCAACGTATTGTAGCAGTATGATCGGACCCCTTTTGTAGCGGTTATTTGGTAAACACGTTAAGTTAAAGGTAGGAGGGACCATTGGTAATTTCTTGAATTATCATGAATATGAGGATTTTTTTTTGTTATAGTAAAATTTATTGGGCCTGTCCGACGTTTAACAATCATGGATGCTGAGAAAAGCAAGAAAAAAGGCGTCTGTTTCAACCGGCGTCAGGCAGTGGTTCTTATGTTGTTCTTGTTTTTTTCTGGGTCGCCGTCTGGCGATCGCGAATTAGTTTTTATAACATTCAATTTTGTTGGAACAATTACAGGATATCTAGCGCAATCCTTTTGCTCGATGCCTACAATCATTATTGACTTTCAAATAAGTAAGATATTTTTAATAATTCGGTAGTTATTTTTTTTTATCTGCAAATGGTGTATCCTACTTTTAAATAGGAGACATATCTTTTGGGACACATTAAAAAACAGGTCGTTTTTCTCATTTACAAACTAATATACAAAATGATAGTTGATAAGAATATCGATAAATAAACGTTATTCATGAACTCCCCCCCCCCCCACTTTTCTGAAAACGGTGACGATGTATGTTCAAATTCCTAAAATATGTTTAATACATTTTGCAAGAACAGGATATACAGTCACGGGTGAATGGGTACGGTGTTGGCACACAACTTACCAGGCTTTTCACGCTTTCGGCTTGTATACATGTAGGGTCCTACATGTAGATAACATTATTTGGTTGCTTTACTGTCAAGGTAAGTAATTTACAAACTAATATACAAAATGATAGTTGATAAGAATATCGATAAATAAACGATATTCATGACCTCCCCCCCCCCCCCCCCCCTTTGTGAAAACGGTGACGATGTATGTTCGAATTCCTAAAATATGTTTAATACATTTTGCAAGCCCAGGATATACAGTCACGGGTGAATGGGTACACTGTTGGCCCACCACTTACCAGGCTTTTCACGCATTCGGCTTGTATACATAACCGTCACCACTGTGGAAATACGTTTGGGAGGTAGGGTCCTACATGTAGATAACATTATTTGGTTGCTTTACTGTCAAGGTAAGTTTAGAAAACGATGGGCATGTTGTTGTTATCTTTAATGTGATGATATATCTACATAACTCCCTGTGTATCTGTCGGGCTGTGTTTCTGTCCGTATTTCAATTATCTCCGATACGGGGCACGGTATGAAATAGAAAACCGGCAGTGTATTGGGCTCAGGACACAAACATTTGCAGTGTCAAGCGGTTCTTAAACAAAGTTGCAATGCCAACAAATCGACATGGCGTATTGTTGTATCGATCAATACATGTATTCGAAGGAGACCAAGCTATTTGCCTGTTCTGAAAGGGTACACTTTGGACTATATGTACATTACCACGTTTCGATATAACGTGTGTGCGTGGTTGAGACACACACATAATCCAAGTAGGCCTTGTTGGTAAAACAAAGCGAAGTATTGTTATTGTATACCCTTAGATTAGAAATAACAAGTTGTGGTTCCTAACTATTTAGTTTGCTAGTATTTTCAGTTTACATTGAGCAGTTTAAATATGAGAGAAGATAACAGATTACCCCCAAATATTAGAGAAGTTGTGATTTATAACTATTCAGTTTATAGCATTTTCTTTTAATATTCAACAATGATACAAAACTGTTGCTCAGAAATCACATTTGCGGTTCAAATCCATTTAATTTGCTTATATTCATTTATTTTAACAGACTAAATGAGACTGGACTTTTGATTAAAAAAAACCACAAGCTATTATTTACATTTAATTATTATTTTTGAATATGGCTAACTTGCCCCACCATGTGGGCGAACCTGTCCCAATAGGATGGGTATGGGGTAACTTCCCCACTTGTCTTGATGTGTTTCCCCCTGCTGTTATTGTAAGACCTGCCGATCAAAAAAAGGGGTGGTTTTAGCCAAGACATAGTGCTTTCACGTGTAAAAAGTATGGCTTTTTAGCCTGCAAATTTACATATCTAGGCCAGTGAGAAAGAACACGAGGCGGACTATAGCCCCGCTTTCCCCTACTGAGACCAGTGGTCTTATTTACAAAACTTCAACTTATAACAAAAGACCCGTGAAGACCGGTTCATGCCGATGCGAATTTCGCAAATTCGCAGCGCAAAATTTCGCCGTGACATCATCCATTCTAGTTCGCGTTCGCTTTCGCGCCGAGTATATGAACCGGCCTTAAGTCACATGTACATTCAATTTGGTGCTCAATAAAAAAAAGAAAAAATCGTGTCTTAAAAGTACTGTGGCGTAATTGTTATCTTCAAACGAGCCAGTCTAAGTTTTACTAGTTTACGAAAGCTATCTCCAATTCTTCCGTTTCGCAATACGATGCGCCCCCATGCTTAGCGCGTTTAATCTTGGGGAAAAGTTGACATGCCGAAACCGAAAGTGTGTATAATTGGTGACATTTTGATCTATATTTTGACCTTGAATTACCATCACCTGACATGGTTTTTATATGTGAAGCTACCGATTGTAATTTGCATACAGCAAAGCTTAATAATCGTTAGTATTACTGGATAGCGGATGTTACGTGGTTCAATTTGTGATGTCAACACCAAGTTTGAAAATCGGCCTCTCCGAGTGAACCGTTGGGGGCGCATCGTATTGCGAAACGAGAGAATTTGTAGAGATCCGTCTCCCAACCTAATTCCAAACTCTGCCTCGGTCCTATAGACGATGTGCCCTCAGACGTCACGTGTTTACATCTGTATTCAAATGTGCCCGGCAGTGATGCGCACCCATCATGTTTTACATAAAATTTGCTTAAAGAGTGACGTCGCAGGTCAGATCGCCTTTGAATTATGTGACCTCTGATGTAATCTTTTAACCAAATTTATGTAAAACATGATGCGTGCGAATATTGACGGGCACATTTGAATACAGATGTAAACAGAGGCACATCGTCTATAGTATTAGCCTATTGACGAGCAATCAATCAATTTCTGAGGGAAATACATTCGTGTTGGTGGAAATGTACAACCGTCGATTAATGTTGATGGATGTATTTTGTTGACTCACGTACAGGGTAATACACAATTTAATACGAGAACTGGTTTTAATATTAGTCTCTTTGATTATTGGGAATTATCTCATTCACACAAATGGATGAGAGTTATACAATTATATGGTGACGCGAATAATCCGCTCATTATCTCCGGGCTCCGCTAGACGAAACATACACTTGCAGAAGTTTCGCGCTGCTGTCTGCATGTACTTACACATTCTATTGACGCATATTAGTATTAACTAGGCGGTCACCCGGGGTTTGTCGGTTCTCGGGTTTGTAGCTACTTCCCTGGATGGATGGGGATTGTGGATACATGTTGACTCTATCATTCCAAGTTCGACTCGCATTCGGGCTTCCCGTCCCCGAGTTTAAGCCCGATCGGACAAACTGTGAAAATTCGACCCTTAGATGACCTTTGACCCGACAAACGCTTTTTTTTTCAAGTTCGACTCGCATTCGGGCTTCCCGTCCCCGAGTTGAAGCCCGATCGGACAAACTTTGAAAATTCGACCCTTAGATGACCTTTGACCCGACAAACGTTTTTTTTTCCAACTTCGACTCGCATTCGGGCTTCCCGTCCCCGAGTTTAAGCCCGATCGGACCAACTTTGAAAATTCGACCCTTAGATGACCTTTGACCCGACAAACGGTTTTTTTTCCAACTTCGACTCGCATTCGGGCTTCCCGTCCCCGAGTTTAAGCCCGATCGGACCAACTTCAAAAAGTTGACCCCTAGATGACCTTTGACCCGACAAACGCTTTTTTTTCCACGCTCAACTTGCATTCGGGCTTCCCGTCCCCGAGTTTAAGCCCGATAGGACAAACTTTGAAAATTCGACCCTTAGACGACCTTTGACCCCGGAAGACCCGAAAAACGCTAACCCGTTTTATTTTTGCCACGCTCACCTCGCATCGAGCATTGCGATCACCGAGTTTAAGCACGATCCGACCAACTTCAAAAAGGTGACCCCTAGATGACCTTTGACCTCGTACGCTCTAGCGAATGCAAACTGGTTCTTGCGGGGACCGAGCCGGACCCACCCACCGAGTTTGAACGCCGCACGACCCCGGGAAGGGGACGAAAAAGCGCGCACAGACTTCAAAAAGGTGACCCCTAGATGACCTTTGACCTCGTACGCTCTAGCGAATGCAAACTGGTTCTTGCGGGGACCGAGCCGGACCCACCCACCGAGTTTGAACGCCGCACGACCCCGGGAAGGGGACGAAAAAGCGCGCACAGACTTCAAAAAGGTGACCCCTAGATGACCTTTGACCTCGTACGCTCTAGCGAATGCAAACTGGTTCTTGCGGGGACCGAGCCGGACCCACCCACCGAGTTTGAACGCCGCACGACCCCGGGAAGGGGACGAAAAAGCGCGCACAGACTTCAAAAAGGTGACCCCTAGATGACCTTTGACCTCGCACGCCCCAGCGAATGCAAACTGGTTCTTGCGGGGACCGAGCCGGACCCACCCACCGAGTTCGAACGCCGCACGACCCCGGGAAGGGGACGAAAAAGCGCGCACAGACTTCAAAAAGGTGACCCCTAGATGACCTTTGACCTCGTACGCTCTAGCGAATGCAAACTGGTTCTTGCGGGGACCGAGCCGGACCCACCCACCGAGTTTGAACGCCGCACGACCCCGGGAAGGGGACGAAAAAGCGCGCACAGACTTCAAAAAGGAGACCCCTAGATGACCTTTGACCTCGTACGCTCTAGCGAATGCAAACTGGTTCTTGCGGGGACCGAGCCGGACCCACCCACCGAGTTTGAACGCCGCACGACCCCGGGAAGGGGACGAAAAAGCGCGCACAGACTTCAAAAAGGTGACCCCTAGATGACCTTTGACCTCGCACGCCCCAGCGAATGCAAACTGGTTCTTGCGGGGACCGAGCCGGACCCACCCACCGAGTTCGAACGCCGCACGACCCCGGGAAGGGGACGAAAAAGCGCGCACAGACTTCAAAAAGGTGACCCCTAGATGACCTTTGACCTCGTACGCTCTAGCGAATGCAAACTGGTTCTTGCGGGGACCGAGCCGGACCCACCCACCGAGTTTGAACGCCGCACGACCCCGGGAAGGGGACGAAAAAGCGCGCACAGACTTCAAAAAGGAGACCCCTAGATGACCTTTGACCTCGTACGCTCTAGCGAATGCAAACTGGTTCTTGCGGGGACCGAGCCGGACCCACCCACCGAGTTTGAACGCCGCACGACCCCGGGAAGGGGACGAAAAAGCGCGCACAGACTTCAAAAAGGTGACCCCTAGATGACCTTTGACCTCGCACGCCCCAGCGAATGCAAACTGGTTCTTGCGGGGACCGAGCCGGACCCACCCACCGAGTTCGAACGCCGCACGACCCCGGGAAGGGGACGAAAAAGCGCGCACAGACACACAGACAGACAGAGAGTAGCGTATTATTATATAGGATAGGATAGGATAGGATGAGGCATGATCACTGACTGAAAACTGCTGCTAACGCATGCTCAGCAATTATTAAATAAAAACGATGCCATCATCTACTGAATTAATCAGGACACTAAACTTGTATAAGCCATTTCATTGCATTACTATAACAACAAGAAATACAACCTCCATGATATCAAACACCGTACACGAAATTGAAGTGAGTACATACTCCAAACCGCAGTACTTATTCAGCAACTTTATAATGCTTTCATCCGTAATACTAGGCATCATGGAATCATCTGTAGGTACTTCACTAAAGTGTTTCCTTTTCTGGTCATTTCCAGTTGCGTCTCCCACCTGCATCATACATTCAACATGCTACTTCGGGGATATCATTGTTTACGCTTGGTTGCGCTCGTACTGCTGGAAACTGCTCTTAAATCCACACACGCCGGTGAGTGAAAATATTTAGATTAACACATGAAATACTTTTATTTCAGACTTTCAAATACCTGTTAAGGAAAAGTACACATTCATAGTTGATTAGTCTCCCCCAAAGCAAAGGGTAAAATAAGTTTAGTGGTACCCACCCATGCACCTACGAGTAATCTGGGGTTGCCCCGTTCCCATACTGCTACCTAGCGAGATCTGAATTATCGTGGACCAGCTATGAAGTACATTGTACAAGCAACAAGTATTTTTAAAAGCAGTTTGCATTATTGTTTTGAATTATCAGGTTTTGCTTCTGCTTCTGCTTCTATAGGGATGATTGTCACTTTTGAAACTGGATCTACGACCATTGAAATGACATTATTCCGAAAATACATGGTTTATTGAACATGAAGTGGTATTTTGTAACCAATTAATAATCCTGACAGCCAAACATATCCAACTTCAATTCAATTCTTTATTATCCATTTCAAAAATGAAATTTACCTGTCTGCAGTAAAACAACAGTTATTATAGCAATACAATATTTTTAAATTTGTAATTTAGAGTACATGTATTTTGTTTCTTTTTTTCTAGCCCGCTCCCCTGTGCCACTATTTATTCACACATGCTCTTAAAGAGTATGGCACAAAGAAATTCAAATATTGGGTAGTACGGCATCTGAGGCTCCCCAATCTCTTTCCTGACCTTATAAACTGATATTGGGTTCAGCGTGTGATCCTATATGTAGTATACCATTGACCTTGCTAACAACACAAACCACACACTTCTCTGACATTTTCCCCGAATATTTTACTTGCTTGGTTGACAATATTGTAACGTAGATTTCTCTGGGTTCTACACCACACACAGGAAGGACTCTTGACGCAAGTATTCTGTATTTCCGGTGATTCTCTCTGGTTTATTGTGACCTCTTGCCGACCAAAACATGGACTTCAGGCTCCCGCAATCACGCGGCACCCGAACTGGTTAGAACCAGTTCGGCGCTTGCGCAATCCAAAGGCGGGTTTCCGGGGCGCACCAGCAGGAGCCACCAGGGCGATCCCACCACCGTGGAATCGCTCCAGCGCCCTCTACCGCCCAACCGGCACGGGCGTTACACAGCCCCCCACGAAGACCTTGTTTGCCCCCAAACAAAACCATGGGCGCTGCTGCCGCACCCCGGCCAACCGCCCTGGAAAACGCATAACGCCAACAATTACACAACAATTTACATTACAAAAGAAATGAAAAGTTCAAAAGTTCCCGCCTAGTAGGTGGGAGGTGGCCTGAAGCTGCTCCCAGAATTCCGGTGGAATGTCTCTCCACGCCTGGGCCGTCTCCCCGAGGCGCGTGCGTGGTCCGACTCCGTCGCGCATGCACAGTCCGACTCCGTCGCGCATGCGTGGTCCAACTCCGAGGCGCATGCGTGGTCCGACTCCGTCGCGCACGCGTGGTCCGCCAGACGACCCCAAGCTCTGGCACCCCCAGCTCCGGCACACCCCCAGCTGTCAAGACTTGACTGGCTCCTGTGACTGGCTCCTGTGACTGGCTCTTGTGACTGGCTCTTGTGACTGATTCCTGTGACTGGCTCTTGTGACTGATGACTGTGACTGGCTCTTGTGACTGATGACTGGCTTAGAGAGCGTGGGCGTCCCGGCGAGGCCCCGCCCCCGCTGCGCCGACGGGCACGGCTCGGGCTCGCTCCGAGTGTTGCGAGCCGTGTGCCGCGCCGCCGTCTACAGCATGGGCCGGGCCCCCCCGACTCGGTTTCATTCCTGCAGAAGATCCAGAGAATGTCTCGACGAGGCCCCGCCCCCCACTGCATCCACGGGCACAGCTTGGGATTGTTCCGCGTGGAACCATCCGTCTGCTGCGCCGCCGTCTACAGCATGGGGCGGCCCCCCGACAGACCTGGTAGCGGACCCGGACAAATATGGAGAAGGGCGCCCTCTCTCCAAATCGGAGTGGACGCACTGAAGCCCCCAGCCATTGGCGCATGTCCCGAAATTCCCGCTATCCTTCTCCAACTCCTCCCCCAGGAAACATCCAGACTCCCAAGTCCCCATAACCTCCCTAGAGTTCCCCAAAACATCCCTAAAGAAGGCCTCTAACTCCGCCAGCGTGATGTACGGAATGCACCGGCTCCTGGGCCCCCCTCCCCGGGCCCGCACTCCAGCTCGCCTCCCCGCCGCAGGGCGAGTCGGCCGCCACACCATCATGGTTTCGTGAAAACATGAAAACTTCACCTGGTTTCCTTAGTCCTCCTGCATGCCGACCGCTGCCACCAATGTAACGTAGATTCGCCTGGGGTCGCCACAACACACAAGAAAGACTCCTGAAGCAAGTGTTCCTTTATTTCCGGTGATTCTCTGCCGTTTATTGTGATCTCTTGCCAACCAAACATGGACTTCAGGCTCACACAATCACGCGGTACCAGAACTGGTTAGAACCAGTTCGGCGCTTGCGCAATCCAAAGGCGGGTTTCCGGGGCGCACCAGCAGGAGCCACCAGGGCGATCCCACCACCGTGGAATCGCTCCAGCGCCCTCTACCGCCCAACCGGCACGGGCGTTACAATATTTTGCAATGAATGCATATCTTCTTTCCTGAGGTTCAAAATCATACAACAGAACTGTTCAGAATAACACTTTCAATGACTGATGTGTAAAACAGCATCATTAATGTTCTTTCAGTATCAACAATAAAAGATCGGAGCTTTGTTTGCATAATTATAGGCCTATGCGTTGTCGACCTTTAGTGTCTTGCATTGTTTTCCAGGTGAGTTTGTTGTCTACAACAATGCCTACATATTTATATAACTCAACAATGTCAATATCACAACTGGGATGATCGGTTGTTGTGTTTGTTTTGGTTTGAAATCAAACACTTTTCCCCGTTGTTTTACTTAAATTCAACAGTAAATTATTATACATACACGAGGTAGCAAATGTTTGAATACTCTGCCTGTAGACTGTTTCAATATAATTTGACATAACCATTGACATAGCCATTAACCGTTTTCGAGAAAATACCAAATAGTATTGTGTGGCAAAGTATATTCCATTATTATTTGGGAGACATGGACAAGTCGTCTTGTTTCGCAATGTCGCATGCGTGATGTGAACGGATTTTCTGACGGTTAACAGACGCAAGGAAAACCAACCCCTTCCGTACGGCTGTTGTTGTACGATAGCGAGAAGTGAATACAAATCACTTATTCACTCATTTGGTGAACATTAAAATTATAGTATGTCAAAGAGTGATACTTCCCCCTCGTGACAGTGTTAACATAAATTATATTGCAATTACTTCTAGGTAAATTTACCAGACTATATCATCTGACTAGCTTCCCGAAGTTAAGGAGCTCAGTGGTCGCCATTTTGCCTCAGATTATGACGTCACTTTCAGGTGACCCAAGACGACAGACGGCTTCTTCACAGAAGGGATCCGTATGCTTCATGACCGCTGAACTAAGTGTGTTAATATCAGCTGTAGGGGAGGGGGTCCAGCTATCTGGAAGAGTAATGTGTTTGAAAAGTGACTTCTAACTTAGCCTACTTATCAATCACCCCTCGTATTTACATCTGATGTTTTCCCCGGCAGTTATTTATGTCATTAGAAAAGCCCTTTTTGTTTCAAAGCACAAATTTTTACACCTTAGGAAACTACAAAGAAATAACAGCGTGTCCATTCTACAAAAAAAACCAGCTTGTTGAATGCCATGATAGTAAGTACAGCAAGTTAAAATACACAAACACATGCATGTTCTGTATTGCCCCTCGTAATGTAATACACTAAATGTTATCAACAATGGCCTCCGGTCGGATGGCTGACGTCGTTCCCAATCGCTTCAGAAGGCTAAAAATACAGTTATTGTTGGTGTTATACTACAACCTAAGGTAAACAAACACACAAGCACGATGTGCGACCAAGGGACTTCCCCTTAATCCCCCATACCTATACACTCTCTAGACTATTGTTACCTAACGCACCCCCCCCCTCAAAACCTATTCCACAAGCACAATGACTACCACAAAGGCGGGGGGGGGGGGGGGGGTCCTCTGTCCCATGTCTGGCTTCATATTAACAACAATGGAGTCTCTGATGACTTCACGTTGAAGAAATTGTGCATGATATTAATAGTAATAGCCTAGGCCTACTGTTTATGTTTGGGACAAATCAGGTTGGCGAAGTGGTTCTTTCATCGCCTTCCACCGCTGTGACTTAGGTTTTAAGGAATATTATACCGTTCATTTGCTTAGCTTTAAAGAGAATAACGTGAGCTATGCTCAAATGTATTTAATAAACAGACGACCCTCAAACCGGGTCACAATGAGCAAATTAAAACACTTTCAGACCAAGTCAGCGGGTGAGTATAGGCAGCTGAGGCAGCTGAACATGGATTTGTAAAACGTCCTAAATGTTTGAGTCCAAGGAACTATCCTAATAATTGTTACACGTCTTGATACGTTGCTTGATAAGGTTCTCATAACATTTAACTTATAAGCATTTGTGCAGACCTAGTCGAAGACAAAGGGGGAAATAGGAATGCAACAAGTTGAACGTATTTAATATAGTTTATTCCTTTAATACGTTCCCTGACCTACATACCAATACAATGCCAACATTTCTTTACTGGCTTACTTGATTTTAGAAAAACTCGACATTCGTGTATACAATAATGAAACATTATTGGAGCGTGTTAAGTGGGTAATACACTCGGTAGCGCGCCGTTCGTGATATGGGGATCGTGGGCCGTTCGGAATGGCCCTCAGGCCATTCTCACCTACAAACGGCGCACTTTTTGTGTTGATATCCTACTTATACATCATGTATGACATAAAGGTTTTGGGAAAGGTATATCATTTGCTTTTGCTGTATTATTTATAAATGAATGGGGTTAGTATAGACAGGGCCCAGACCAGGAAAAACTAAGGGTTTTTCCTGTCAAGGTTTTCTCAACGGTTTCATCATCCTGAACCTCAACCATTTGATATTAGCTTAGGGGCCACCCTGATTTTTGCCCCTAATTCAAAATGGCCGCCAAAATCCAAAATGGCCGCTAAAATTACATTAATTACATATATACTGCTAATTACGTTTAATATCAACGGGTTTTTTAGTGAATATGTCATCTTGAATGTACCTCCATTGAATTTAGCTCCAGAGCCACCCAGAATTTGGCCTCAAATCCAAGATGGCCGCCAAAATCTAAAATGGCTGCCAAAATAACATAAAATACATATATACTGCTAATTACGTTTAATATCAACGGTTTTTGTGTGTGATTCTGTCATTTTGAAGGTATACCCATTAAATTTAGCTCCAGAGCCACCCCAAATTTGGCCTCAAATCCAATATGGCCGCCAAAATCTAAAATGGCTGCCAAAATTACCCTAATCAGGTTTATACTGCTTCTTGTTTTTTTTTGTCAGAGTTTTTTCAGTGATTCCGTCATTCTAAGGACTTTAAGATTAGTCTGGGGAATACCCAGGATTTATCGTCTAATCCAAGATGGCTGTCAAAATGGCTGTCAAAATGGCTGCTAAAATGGCTGCCACAATGGCTGCCAAAATGGCCATCAAAAGCATCTTACTTAAATTTAAAGTACATCTTTGCTTTATCCTGTTAAAGTTCACTAAAGTTGGTTTCATTATGGCGTCTTGAACCTAAGCCTTTTGAAATTAACTTGTGGCTACCCAAGATTTGTCCGCCCAAATCCAAAATGGCTACCAATATTACCTTAATCAGATTTAAACGGTCTCTTATTTATCCCCCATAATTTAGTAAAGGACCTGGCTCAGATATGCAAGCAACTCGCCTTCTGGTTTTGAGATCACAATCTCGGGGACTAATGAATTACCCCTTCTTACAAAACCATAAGACGCGGCATTCGAAATCAAGGTGGCGTCTCTAAATGGGGCTTTGACCCACAGCTGCTGTTGGTAATAGGCTCTTCATGATATGTTTCCTTGCATTAGTTGAGGTGCAAGTGGTTTTCTGAAAGTCTATCTTGATGGCATTGTTATCAAATGCAGCGAGACGCAGGTCATCAAATGTTTGCAGGTCTGTTGATGGTTTGAGACACTTGACCAAGAATGTTTCTGCCATCTGTATTGCATTTTCTGTTAGCTTTGGACAGTCGAAATTCAGGATCAGGGAGAAATTTTCTGGTTTGCACACAGCATTCAGGGCTGCAGGTTTAGTTGATATCTTGCTGGTTGTATCGGATCCAGTCAGCGCATGGAAAATACTTTGTGAGCTCGTCTCCCAGCGTTATGTAGATATCGTGGAGTGTTAATATTGATCTTTTCACTCTTGAGTTGTGGATGAGCCAGAACTCTTGGAGGCCAAGATCTCTCAAATTTACCTGATGACACATCTCGTCACCGTTTTCACGAAGAGGCGAATTTCATGAAAAATCGTCTATTTATCGAAATTATTTTTTTTGATGAAAACGATTAAATATTGCAATTTCTACAACTTGGTGAAGTTATACATCCAAAAAATCATTAAAATCCTAATTAACCTAATTAACGAATGGGCGAATTGGTCCTCAAGTGCCCTTTTGCGTTTTCACGAAGAGGCAAATTCGAAATAGCGTTGACTTCAACGTGTTTATGAAGGGGCGAATTGGTCCTCAGGTGCCCTTTTGCGTTTTCACGAAGAGGCGAATTGGGCGAATTGGGCTCGAAGTGGCTTTTAGCGTTTTCACGAAGAGGCAAATTGGGGCGCAATGGGGAAATGTATACATTCTGACTCTCACAGCCACGGGCGAATTTGCTAATGTATCGTTTTTTCGTTTTCACGAAGAGACAATTCTGTTAATTGATTAATTCTGCAAAACTAATCACCTATTTTTCTTAACGTTTGCTATATTTAAGAAGATTGAAATCTCTTCTTTCCCATGATACCTCAATCTTGTATATTCTATTGATATTTATGTTTTAAACTGCCAAACGAAAAAAGGACGAACTTTACAAGCGATTATCTCGAAAGTTTGTTCAGACCGTGAAAGGCTCAACTTGCCTCTTCGTGAAAACGGTGACGATCTGTGTCACCTGGTGGCAGAGTCAGGGATGTAGGTCCTGTCTGGTGACTTATAATGTCCTGCACATGGAACATCATCCTGTCATCAGCTTCCTCGTGTGTGCAGTTGAGCCGAAAAAATGGAGAAGCACACACAGCTGAAACAATTCATTCCCTTTGTGATATACCAGTGTATAGAGGTTTGGTGTCTTGTTATCTGATGGTGCGCCACTCAACATAGAATGCCTGGAAAGCAGTTTTGCTGATGGAAGATGACCAAAAGTCACCATGTCTTTTGACCCTTACAGAGAGGACAGCATCAAGAATGGAGAGAGGGGAAGAAGAGGAAAGTGAACCTTGATTTTGAATGCTGCGTCTTATGGTTTTGTAAGAAGGGGTAATTCATTAGTCCCCGAGATTGTGATCTCAAAACCAGAAGGCGAGTTGCTTGGATCTATTGTGGCAAGTACTGCAAATGCAAGGGAGGTAATTGTTGTAAGAACCCATCACTGAATGAACACTGCTCATAATTCTCATACCTGGGCTCTGTTGTGTTACTTTATAATAATTAAATGCTTTTTTCTTTTTTCTTAAAAAAAATCCTTGTATTGTTTAAATTCCGAATCGTCAGTTAAACTCTAGTAGATGACACAAATGTTCCAACTTTGTTCTAAGTTTGGAAAGTTTAATTAATAAATATATATGGAAATTCCCGGTGTATGTATCTATTTGTATGGTAATAAGTTGACCGAACGGTTTTTATAAATGTTCTTGTAAAATATCAAATGAACATCTTGAGCACATCAGAAAATGTCTAGCTCCAACGGTTTAGAAGATACAGCTATGTCGGAAGTAGCACTTCCGATAAAAAGGGCGTGGTCATTTTAAAAAGGGCGTGGTCATTTCCGGGCTGTTTACCCCGGATAGAGATTTTGGCACACATCCCAAGTTGTTCCTTGGGGTCATATCAGCCTAGAACAGTTGAGTTATCCTCTCCTAAATAATGTGCATACATGTCTGAGCCAGGTCCTTATTAATTAATACTACATTATGGGGATAAATAAGAGACCGTTTAAATCTGATTAAGGTAATTTTGGTAGCCATTTTGAATTTGGGCGGACAAATCTTGGGTAGCCACAAGTTAATTTCAAAAGGCTTAGGTTCAGGACGCCACAATGAAACCAACTTTAGTGAACTTTAACAGGACAAAACGAAGATGTACTTTAAATTTAAGTATGATGCTTTTGGTGTCCATTTTAGCAGCCATTTTGGCAGCCATTTTGACAGCCATTTTGACAGCCATTTTGACAGCCATTTTGACAGCCATCTTGGATTAGACGATAAATCCTGGGTATTCCCCAGACTAATCTTAATGGCCTTGGGCTTAAAATGACGAAATCACTGAAAAAACTCTGACAGAAAAAAACAAGAAGCAGTATAATCTAATCAATCTAATCAATTATTGTTTAAAGTGCACCACATACAATTATCTCAGCACACTGTACATAGTGACAATAACAGTTAAAGTTAAAAAGTTGAACAAGAAGAATAAAAACTTAAAGTAAACAACGACTACCATAATAAGAACGAAACAAATGAGTTTTAACCAATGACTTAAAAGATTCATAGCTGTGGGCTGTACGAATGTTTGATGGAAGATCATTCCATACCATGGGAGCAACAACTGAGAAAGCACGATTTCCATAGTACTTAGTCCTCGTAGAATTCACAGGTGGAGGCTCCAGCCGAATCTCACTACTCTGCCTTGTTGATCTCTGCGGAACGCGGAGACCAACCAGGTCAGTGAGATAGATCGGCGCATTGACATTCTCAATTATCCTATATGTAATGGCAAGGATTTTGAATCGAATCCGCTGTTCAACTGGCAACCAATGTAGATCCCGAAGCACTGGAGTAATACTCTCCCGAAATCTGGTTCCAGTTATCAGTCGAGCAGCGGAATTCTGAATGAGTTGTAATTTTTTCAGTTGATTTGAATGAAGCCCAAAAAGCAGACTATTGCAATAGTCCAACCTTGAGGTAACAAAAGCATGAATAAGTTTCTCAGTTGAGGACTTATCCAATATTTTTCGAACCTTCCCAATCTTCCATAAAGCAAATGAAGCCGACTTACACATATTTGCTACATGGTGCTCCATGGTCACAGCAGAGTCTAAAAAAACACCAAGATCACGTACTTTAGATGAAGGGTGTACGTGAACATCACCCACCCGCACACTGACCGCGGCAGCACCATCGGACACAGTCTTAAACTTTGACGAGAACCAAACTACCTCCGTTTTACTGTCGTTGAGTGCAAGCAAATTAAATCGCATCCAACGTCTTAACTCGTCAACGCATGCCTCAATGGAGGCAACGACTGATGTATCCGTCGGCGTGTCACAGGCAATGTACAGCTGGGTGTCATCAGCGTAAATGACACTACTGAGACCATGGCGGTCAATAATGTCTTCAAGTGGTACTATATATAGGGAAAAAAGGACAGGCCCCAATACTGACCCCTGTGGAATGCCAAATTTCAACTGAGCCTCGTCTGACACCATCGATCCAATACACACACGCTGGGTACGATTTGTTAGGTACGACTTTAGCCAGCTTAAAACTGTTCCCCCAATACCAAAACGGGAGCACAGTCGCCTAGTGAGAATATCATGATCGATGGTGTCAAACGCGGCAGAAAGATCTAACAATACCAGAACGATGTCATGGTGCCGATCAAGAGCAAGTGCAACATCATTCTGCAATCTCAAGAGTGCAGTCTCAGTGCTATGTCCCTCTCGGTACGCTGATTGACATCTTGCATACATGGAATTAGTCTTAAAATAGCAGTTCAATTGCAATAAAACCAACTTCTCAAGCAACTTTGATAAAAATGTAATGTTAGACACTGGTCTATAATTTAACAACACATTTCGATCCAACCCAGATTTCTTGATCAGTGGGCGCACTAGAGCTGACTTACACGCAGCAGGGAAAACACCCGATTTGAGTGAATTGTTAGCAATGCGACAAAGAATAGGCGCCAACTGATCAGGAAACTTCTTCACAAATTGGGTTGGCATTGGATCGAGAGAACATGTTTTATCTGTCATCTTACGAACAAGTACAATAATATCTCTGGGCGTTACTGAAGTAAATGAATTTAAAGACACCTTCTTTGGCACAAAATTTTCCAAAAACTCTGGGCCATCCATCAAAGCCGTTCTAATATTACAGATTTTCTGTGTACAAAAGTCCATAAATTGTTGTGGTAGTAGATGAGCACTAATATCAGGTAAGATCAAAGACGATGATTTCTTATGACCAGAAATTTCATCTACAATAGAAAACAGAGTCTTCTGATCAGAGTTCTCAATTCTTTTCCGATGATAAGATGCCTTGACTTCATCACAGTGTCTATTGTAGATGGAACGGGCAGAGACAAAAGTCTGCCTATCAACCTCGAGATGTGTGAAGAGCCAACGCTTCTCTAAGCGTCTAAGAGCAGTCCTTTCCTCCAACAGCTCCTTGGTGTACCACTTAGCTCGTGGCTTGTCCAGTAACGTCTTCGTCTGGATCGGGGCAACTTCATCAAGGACGTTGCTGAGAGCTGTGTTATAGGAAGCTGTCAGCTGGTTCACATCGGAGACATGATCTGGTATATCATTCAGCGAGTGTTCTATCCGATCTTTAAAATCCGTCATATTGATGGCTCTCAACCGACGATGCTGCTTTATGACTTTGCGTGTAGGTGGTCGGTGCATATCCAAGGCAAAATGTATCGCAGTATGATCAGATGGCAGTGTGTGATCCAGGACAATATTTGACAGGCACGAGTCACCAGCTCTTGTAATCACCAGATCTAGAGTGTGGCCTTTCTCATGAGTAGGCTCACGTATATGCTGCACAAGACCAAGTGAAGAAATCAAGTCACTAAACCGAATGGCATCAACACACCCGGGGTTGTCCACATGTAAATTGAAATCGCCTGTAATGATGAGTTGACCTGGCGAAATTATTGTTTTTTCTAATAATGTAGAAAATTGTGATAAAAAGTCAGTAGCAGTAAAACGGTGCTCCTCGGAATATGGTGGACGGTAAACTACCAAAAGGTGTATCAAATCATTACCAGTGCTTACATTTATGTCCATGAGCTCAAATGACTTGTACGTAGCAGTTTTGTTTATTGTCACTTTCAAGTTAGACTTGGACAATATGGCGATACCTCCACCCCTCCGTCGGTCTCGTGGTACATGGTGGATATTAAAACCGCTAAGCGATGATGTGAACTCCGCTTTGATGAAATCTGCATTTTTATCTGACATCCAAGTTTCTGTGAGTATAGCAATGTCAGTATGATTGTGCAAAATTGAATCACAAACAGTATAAACCTGATTAGGGTATTTTTGGCAGCCAATTTAGATTTTGGCGGCCATATTGGATTTGAGGCCAAATTCTGGGTGGCTCTGGAGATAAATTTAATGGGTGTACATTCAAGATGACAAAATCAACAACAAAAACACGTTAATATTAAACGTAATTAGCAGTATATTTTATGTTATTTTGGCAGCCATTTTATATTTTGGCGGCCATCTTGGATTTGAGGCCAAATTCTGGGTGGCTCTGGAGCTAAATTTAATGGGTGTACATTCAAGATGACAGAATCACCAAAAAAAGAGTTGATATTAAACGTAATTAGCAGTATATTTTATGTTATTTTGGCAGCCATTTTAGATTTTGGCGCCATCTTGGATTTGAGGCCAAATTATGGGTGGCTCTGGAGCTAAATTCAGTGGGTGTACATTCAAGATGACAGATTCACACAAAAAACACGTTGATATTAAACGTAATTAGCAGTATATATGTATTTTATGTAATTTTGGCAGCCATTTTAGATTTTGGCGGCCATCTTGGATTTGAGGCCAAATTCTGGGTGGCTCTGGAGCTAAATTCAATGGAGGTACATTCAAGATGACAGAATCACTAAAAAAAACGTTGATATTAAACGTAATTAGCAGTATATATGTAATTAATGTAATTTTAGCGGCCATTTTGGATTTTGGCGGCCATTTTGAATTAGGGGCAACAATCAGGGTGGCCCCCAAGCTAATATCAAATGGTTGAGGTTCAGGATGATAAAACCGTTGAGAAAACCTTGACAGGAAAAACCCTTAGTTTTTCCTGGTCTGGGCCCTGTCTAGTAGTTGCAGCAAATTGTTACACTGACGTTTTGTGTTTGTCGTCAGCTTTCCCGACCCCACTTGTTGATGAAACGGAGCAATTTGTAGACGTTGGGGTATTGTAAGGTCACATAATCAGTTGTACCCCTTCACATGTGTAACCAGCGTTGGAGATTTATACAAAAATACCACTATGCTTGAAAATATCAGCACACCAGAAGCCATTATTTTACACGATGCTTCAGACTACCATGATCTAACAGTCCAGTCAAGTATTTTGTGATAATGTAGTCATGAATTTCTTTATGTTTGCAAATGTTATATATTCTTTTTAATAACGAGTTATTCAATCATTTTGTTGACAATGTATTGATATAATTATCATTACTTTGGATCATGTTGTATTTCGATGTTCTATTAACTCCTTGGTATTGTTGTAAACGTTGTGACAACGTTGTATGATGTTTTCCGCAATGCAGAAGTCGAAAGTAATTTTCTAGGCCCCCTAGGATTTTTAGCTCATGGTCTATGGTTTATTTTTTCCTGTAGCCGATGTTCGTCTGGTCAATGGTCCTACCCGTAATGAAGGACGCGTTGAGATTTTCTTGAACGGTACATGGGGCACGGTGTGTGACGACAGCTGGGGGATAGAGGAGGCCAGGGTGGTCTGTCGGTTGCTAGGCTTCCCTGGTGCAATCACTGCTACAATGAGCGCATCATATGGAGTTGGAGACGGACCGATTCACCTTGATGACTTAATGTGTACTGGTGAGGAAATTAGCCTAGAAGCCTGTCCTCATGATGGCATCGGACAACATAACTGTGATCATTCTGAAGACGCTGGCGTCGTTTGCAGTCCCGCAGGTAGGCTTACTTAAAAAAAATCATTCATTCGAATTAACCAGTCGATTTAATGAACTTTGAATGTTCCATTTTGTGAGTGCAAACAAATTCAAAACAATGACCACACGTTTTCGTCTCGAGTTTTTGATTTTGACCCAATTCGTTTAATGCCACACCATTAAAAATTATTGTGTTTACTTGATATTTTTATAGTTGAAGAATTACTTCTCTTTGTATTTATACTTGTTTTGGTTTTTATTTTTTATTGTGTTGTTAATCTTGATAATCATGATGTTTTATAGATTTTACCGGTTATTTAACAAAAAATCATTACAATTCACGAACTCTAGTCCGGAAAAAAATACACGCTTTTACCAAACCAATTTAAGTCATTTACCGTTCAATTTCAAATTTTAGTCACTCTATTTAAACATTGTCTCGAGAATAATCGTCATTACAGATTAAATTCGCCTAAGGTATTGCTGAAAGGCAGCATTCAGAGATCGAATTCGTTTTAGCCTATATCAGTCAATTTCAAACGTATGTTACATTAATTCGTCCGGTGTGTGCCTGAGTCAATCAAAATTACTACATGTAATTTACTTAGCATAAGTTTGACATCGTTTTATATCAGACGAATTCGATCTCTGAATGCTACCTTTTGTCAACAGCTTTAAAGAAATGATCTGTAATGACGAATATTTTCCCAGAAATGTCTAAATAGAGTGACCAATATTTGAAATTGAATAGTAAATAATTAAATTGGTTTAGTAAAAGCGTGTGATTGTTTCCCCTGTGACGAAAATGTTAGTGGATTCAGCATTGATTCTCGCGGTCGGACATCCGGGAACTTCGTTTATCTTCCCATTGTTTATGCACTTAGCGCAAAGGGGAAAATTTGAGGTTAAACGCATGTTGTTATGGACGGCTCGCCCCTTCGTGACGTCATGCCGACCGCGAGAATAGAACACTTTTAAAAGAGCGATGGGGTGAAAGGGGGAACTTAATGGAACTGAATGTCCCCTGCCCCTGTTCTGTTGCCCTTGGTTGAATTGAAATGAAAACTGTTTTAAAATAACCGGGAAAACCTAAACTTATAATAAACATATTATGTTGAAAACAAATTGTATGTCCTTCCAGTTCGTTTGATTGGCGGATTGAGCTCCAACGAAGGTCGAGTGGAAGTTTTCTCCGGTGGTCTTTGGGTTACCGTCTGTGATGACTCGTGGGACTTGAATGATGGCGCAGTCGTTTGCCGAGAGCTAGACTTTACAGGCGTTTTACAGCCGCTGCGAGGAGCTACCTTCGGACAGGGTTTAGCGATTGGGATACTTCTCGACAACGTACGGTGTAACGGAGACGAAGGGACACTGTTCGAATGCCAACACGATGGAGTGGGGAGTCACAACTGCCTCCATGAACAGGATGCTGGGGTCAAATGTGGTAAGCTGACGCAGTGATAACACTTTCTTTTCTCTGCCTACATCGTGTGCAAATATGAACAAGCCAGGAAGTAAATTAGTATACATATCCGGATTTATTGTAACTACACAAACTTGGTATACCTCTTCTTATTAAGACATCGGATCGAACGATAACAAACCTTGAAGCATCTGAGATCTTCACGAAAAATAGGCAACCACTTGTCGCTGGGTAGTGGCTGTGATGGCTTTGGCCGCGCGCCTGCTAATCCGTCAGAAATGTTGTTGTCAGCTGTGCTACGCCGCATAACACGGCTTGTGTCACAGGTGCACGCTCGGGTCCATTGTGCAGTGCAGCTGCTGGACAAAGGCTGATGTGCAGATGCATGCGTATAACCCGGTGCAGTGAGGAATGAATACAGCTCTCAAGGGGTTAAGAAGATATTATACAGGGTTTCCCTAAATAAAGTATACCCATTAAAAAAACGTTAAGCAATTCCTCCAGTTTTTGGCCACGTGACATTGGCGGCTAAATAATAAATGAAAAATCACAAATAGTGAGAAATATTTGGTCTGGGAACCAGACTATAATAATCGAACACTACATTACATATGAAGCACGATATGTGGCAGAGAACCCCCCCCCCCCCCTCTTTTGTGTTGACCATTGTGTTCCCGGAATCTCAGGAATTCCTTTTAGGTTTCAAAGGGGGATGGGTTAGGTTACAATACACCGCCGTTTCTTAAGCGACATACAGTTGTGCGCATGTGTCATTTTCAAATCTAGATTAAATAAAATGCATTATTCATGAGCGGTGACCCGCGACAGAGGGACGATAAAAAAACGGAAATTACAGATGAATACTGACATTAGGGGCTCTTTTTATTTTGATGAGTTCATTCATAAGAATATCCGTGATTTAATAAACCCCCAAAACCAAACAAAATTGGAATGACAAGCGCAAAATTTAAACTTAAATACAGACGCTCCGTTTCGTTAGTCATTAAGGAAAGAATGGTTTTCGGGACAAATTTGACAGTGAAGGTGACTTTTTCCAAACTCAAAAAATGGTTTGTATAAAAAAGCAGATTGTGATCTCTTTAATTCATGTGTTTTCGAACGAGCAAACCCAGCAAGTGATAAACAAAACTAGGTTTGAATATTTTTTTTTCCCCATCTTTAACGGAGTTTTCTGCAACGCGACATTGCGGCCTAGTATGATACCCGTGTAAATAAGTCTCGCATATTGTTTAAGGACACGTTTGGGAATACGCGGTTCTAGATTTCGAACCAGAGTGGGCAAATATCAGGCTGAATACTGTTTACAATTTTAATTTGCCGCGTATTCGGCCCGTGATTTGCCAACTTGGATTCGAAATCTAGAACCGCGTATTCCCAAACGATATGCGTATTCCCATTTGGACAGGTATCATGCTAAACCGCAATGTCGCGTTGCGGAAAACTCCGTTCAAGATGGAAAAAACTAAATATTCAAACCTAGTTTTGTTTATCACTTGCTGGGTTTGCTCTTTCGAAAACACATGAATTAAAGAGATCACAATCTGCTTTTTTATACAAACCATTTTTTGAGTTTGGAAAAACTCACCTTCACTGCCAAATTTGTCCCGAAAACCATTCTCGAAACGGAGCGTCTGTATTTAAGTTTAAATTTTGCGCTTGTCATTCCAATTTTGTTTGGTTTTGGGGGTTTATTAAATCACGGATATTCTTATGAATGAACTCATCAAACTAAAAAAAGCCCCTAATGTCAGTATTCATCGGTAATTTCCGTTTTTTGATCGTCCCTCTGTCGCGGGTCACCGCTCATGAATAATGCATTTTATTTAATCTAGATTTGAAAATGGCACATGCGCACAACTGTATGTCGCTATACACAATGTCAGAAACAGCGGTGAATAGTGTTGAGTGCGTATAAAGTATAGGGATAAGAGGGTGGGGGGGGGGGGGGGGGGTACCCCTCTGCCACATATCGTGCTGGGTATACTACATTAAACAAAAACGACTTAGCGCGCATGCGGGGGCGAGTAGCTATTTGAGCTATGCTTGGAATATCCTCGGACTTTTCCGGGTTCACGTGACACTTGCGCCAAGACCAAGATAGGGGAACGAATCTGGCGATAATTAAGGGCACCCTCAATAAGCCCGGATATATACGGACGGCGCGCCGCGGAACAAATGAACGGCTAGCTAGCTTGGTCTTGGATCAAGACTACCATTTCCATAGAGATTGGTCTTTTTCTGAAATTGTCAGTAGTTCAGCAATAATATGAATTTGAAAAAGGTATACTTTTTTTAGAGACACCCTGTATAAATATTTAAGAATCTGTCAATATCGACTCCGTCCCAAACCACAATTTCCTCTCAGACAATCGATCCAACAGCATTAAAAGGTTCAAGCAGACCTTTCTGGAACAATTGCTGTGTACTAGTTTAAAATGTGCTTTGGTGTTTAAGTAACATGACAAGGAGTGATAAAATGGTATAAAATGACATTATTTTGAATTATTAAGTAACAATTTAATTAGCCCCCTCGTTAATGTCTAAACACTGACAAATAGTGGCGCTGTTCGTGACGTAAATGTAGGAGCCCAAACAAATTGGCAGCACTATACGTCTGGACGGTGGTACATGTATACATTTAAGCTAAACAAAACCCCACATTTATACATAAACCCTTTAATGCCAGGAGTCCACTGGGCCGCGCCAGTTGGTGCCAGTTCGCGCCAAAGATTATGTGATTGGCGCGTAGTGGCTCGCTGTGGCGCCGAATTAATGTCCGCTCGGCATGTGTCGCCAAGTGGAATAAACTGGGTGCCATATGGCGTGCGCCAAATGCCACCCGGCTTGCTCCAAAATGTTGCGCCAGTTTGCGCCAGTTCGCGCCATTACACGGCCATTTGATTCCAAAATTCACCCTGTTGGCGCCATTCGCGCCAATAGACGGCTACTTTGCGCCACTTGGTGATTAGTTTGTGCCAAAGGTCGCCAAATTGGTTTGAACTTGCCGCCGCTTGGCGCTACTTGCCGACTATATAAATACCGGCCATCGGCTACCTGGTTCAGACCCTCCTCAGCTGCTGTTGCTAGGAGTCCACTGGGCCAGCGCCAGTTGGTGCCAGTTTGCGCCAATGCAATTTGCTGTGGCGCCTAGTGTCGCCAATAAGGTGCCTAGTTGCGTGTAGTGGCTCAAACTGCCTCCCAACTGGCTCGTGGTGGCCCGTAACGGCACCAAATTTGAATGTGGCGGCAAGCAAATTTCAAAATGTTTGAAATTTTCGTCGCGCCACTTGCATCGAGCAATCAGCGCCAAGTGTCCGCCAAGTGGCACCAAATGGCGCGAACATATCGCCCTTTGGCGCAAACAATCCGCCTATTGGAATCCACTGGAATGTAATGGCGCGCGCCAAATAATTCCAACAGAGGCGGATAGCCCGCCAAAGCGCGCCAAATGTGCAGTGGCGCGAGCCAAACGGCACCCGATTGGTGACTACTTCGCGCCAAATGCCACCTGGTTGCCCGCCATTCGGCGCTACTTGCCGCCTATAAAAGCAGCTGAGGAGGGTCTGAACCAGGTAGCCGATGGCCGGTATTAATATAGTCGGCAAGTAGCGCCAAGCGGCGGCAAGTTCAAACCAATTTGGCGACCTTTGGCACAAACTAATCACCAAGTGGCGCAAAGTAGCCGTCTATTGGCGCGAATGGCGCCAACAGGGTGAATTTTGGAATCAAATGGCCGTGTAATGGCGCGAACTGGCGCAAACTGGCGCAACATTTTGGAGTAAGCCGGGTGGCATTTGGCGCACGCCATATGGCACCCAGTTTATTCCACTTGGCGACACATGCCGAGCGGACATTTATTCGGCGCCACAGCGAGCCACTACGCGCCAATCACATAATCTTTGGCGCGAACTGGCACCAACTGGCGCTGGCCCAGTGGACTCCTAGCATGTATGAACAACATCTCTACTAAATATGGCGCAACTTAGCGCGCGCCATTACATTCCAGTGGATTCCAATAGGCGGATTGTTTGCGCCAAAGGGCGATATGTTCGCGCCATTTGGTGCCACTTGGCGGACACTTGGCGCTGATTGCTCGATGCAAGTGGCGCGACGAAAATTTCAAACATTTTGAAATTTTCTTGCCGCCACATTCAAATTTTGTGCCGTTACGGGCCACCACGAGCCAGTTGGGAGGCAGTTTGAGCCACTACACGCCACTAGGCACCTTATTGGCGACGCTAGGCGCCACGGCAAATTGCATTGGCGCAAACTGGCGCCAACTGGCGCTGGCCCAGTGGACTCCTAGCATTAGCTTACTGAGTTTGCGCCGTGCGCAAAGAAATTCCTTCTCGCTACAATTACCTAAAACAGCAATTTCAAAAATGTATTCTGTGATAATTCCTATTGTATTTCTAACAATCTGTCAAACGATCAATTGGTAGTCAATGTAATTTCGAGCCAAAATAGCCACATTCTCAACCCAACTTTCAAAAAGTGTTTTGCTTTTTAAAAATAGGAGTTTCATTTAGTAACATGTTATTGTATTATTAAGAGAGTATGTTCTCAATTCATCCAGTTCCCAAACCTCGTCTTGTGGGTGGCGACACTCTCAATGAGGGGCGGCTCGAAATCTTCTTAGACAGAGAATGGGGCACCGTTTGTGACGATTTGTGGGGTACACATGACGCCCAAGTGGCTTGTAAAGAGATGGGATATCCTGGCGCCATCGAGGCTACTGCTGGAGGATCGTACGGGAGTGGAACTGGGCCAATTCATCTGAACCGAGTAACGTGCACTGGTTCGGAAAGCACTCTGGAAAGCTGCTCGCATGCTGGAAGTGGAGTTAGTAATTGCAATCACGAGAGAGATGCAGGCGTCGTATGTATTCCATCAGGTAATGCATTCTTCTTGACTGCTGGGTTAGATAGGCTGCAGCTGGCAACATACGAGGCAGATCGTGAATATTTACGTCAATATTTGAAACAAAAATTTACGACTTGGCTCTAAATTCGTGAATATTGACTTCAATTTCACGACCGATCATACATTTTGACGCGATTGTTTTTTGCGCGAATATAGATTCTTGTGCGCATTTCTAAAATGCTAAAGCTATGCTTCAGTCATGTGCACTAACGTTCGTAAAACTTAAAATGTATACAAATGTACTATACATCAAAACTTGTGATAAGACAGACAATAACACTAAATGTTATTAACAAATAAGCTTGTGTTAAAATGTTACATCACTTACAATTTTGAAATGTATTCATTATAGTCCCAATCAATCGAGGGATAATAGTCTGTTCAGCCATCCTGCACTCAGTGCACGCTGCCGTATTGTAGTCCCTCGATCGGGAGATATGAGCTTGTTTTGAATTACTTGTTGCGTTATTGTCTTTGTCTTATCACAAGCCTAATTTGATGTAAATATTATAGTACATTTGTATATATATTAAGTTTTACGAACATTAATGCACATGCACAAAGCATCGCTTTAGCATTCTAGAAATGCGGACCAGAAGCTATATTCGCGCAAAAAGAATTAGTGTATAAGATTATGACCGGTTTTGAAATTGTACGGTAATATTGACGTCAATATTTACGACTTTGGGAGAAAGTCGCAACATTTGTCGTCAAATTTGACGTCAATATTGACGTCAATATCGACGTCAAAATTCACTACTTTAGGGCAAGTCGTGAAATTTGTCAGTATTCACGATCTGCGTAGTCCCTTCAGGGCCGCCACAGTTCGGGCAATGTCTCCTTTATGAAAGGAATGTAGGCCTATAGGTTTTCCCAGTTATTTATATCGCAAACAATTCCTTGTAACTACCCTTTAATTTCGTCCCCGAACATCGTCGAGCTCAATTTTCAATTCAAGTTTAAACAGTTACCAATTGATTTCATTCACTGTCCAGTAGAATTCAAATTTGTAGAATTCCGATTCGTCCAAAACTCGTGAATTTCATCTCATCCGGCGATTGGCGCTAATCGGCATTTTGTTGTTATTAACATAGGTAACTCACGTTCCAAATACACTTTATAATTCGTAGTTCGTTTAGCCAACGGGAGGATCCCCACTGAGGGTCGAGTGGAAGTGTTTGTGCACAGTGTTTGGGGAACCATCTGCAACAACAACTGGGATCTGAACGATGCTACTGTCGTCTGCCGACAGCTGGGTCTGCCTTACGACGCACTATAACGTAATTTGCAATGGTGATGAACGAACGGTGTTTGGCTGCATGAACAGTGGGCTTGGTTATCACGATTGCCAATATGAGGACGCCGGTGTACGATGCGGTAAGGTTGGTTGTAAGCCCTTGGCCCTGATCCCCACGATTAACACTCCACGCCATGAGTTCAACTAAGCATTAGGTCTTTTGCACAACTTTGTTAAAAGCTTTTTAACGGTAGAGTAAACATACATTGCCATTGGCTTATTTGTGTCGGGGGGGGGGGGGGGGGGAGGGAGGGAGTGCTCAAAACCTGAAGACGGGAACTCATGGTCTTGGCTCTGTGAATGCTGTATATCCTTGAAATATGCACCAACCATCAGTGTTCAGGACATGTTTTCATTTTCCAATGGTTTTCCTAGCCCTGTACGCGCTCATTCCTCAAAACCATATATAGGTGTTTCATTCAAATTCATAAACGGTTAACTTCAATTTCGTCCCAAGAAGACTGGGATGTACAAATGGCACAATGAATTTAGATATTGGTCAATCCAAGTGATCAATGGTCAACCAGTTTCAACATTTTCCCATCCAATGACGTCAGATGTCGAATTCGTCTCACCTGATGGTCATCTACTAATACAATGATTGAATTCGTCTGTGTTCTGTCCATTTCAATAATGTTTCAATCAAATTCATCCTATATGCTGGTACAACCATGCACAGACGTATTTGGTACGGTGTATTGCAAGACAAGAAATTGAAACGTGCAAATATGAATACATTTTCGTTTCATTATTATAGGTATATAGTTATTTCTTACATGAAATCGAAAGTATATTCATTTTTATTTGCATGTGTCCTGATATTGTTTCTTCTAGTTGTTGACGCATACAATTGTCGAAGAAATGGATACACATACGTATTGGTGAAAAAATGTAATTTTTCAAATTAATATACCTGATGCTTATTTAAGGGTGTAGACCTACGTTATACAAGGGAAATATTTGTAAATGTGTTTAAAGTAGAAATGAAAAGGTGACCACGTTAAAGTACCAAAGATAGCATACAATCATGTGACGAGTTTAAATAAAATTTGCATGACATTGATTGCCAAATGAAAAAAATGCGGACGACCAAACTGAATTGTCTTTCCCTAAAACGTATGGCAAATGTATGCAATTATTCGGATAAGTGCGAACATGAACATGAAATTGAACATGAGATATGCAAGGTCATGATATTTTGAGACGAAATTGAAGTTAACCGTTTATGAAATTGAATGACAAAAATGAATGTGTTTATGGCTGTGTTGTGCGCGCACCATTCACAGGTTACAAATCAACTAGGAATTGCCCCCAACAAATTATCCGAGACATTTTTTTGAAATAACTTTCTTTTATTGTTTTCTCCAAACTGACAGCATAGGCCTATCAGAAGGAATAATTTCACAAAGAGTTTAGGCCTATTGTCATCAATATTTTTACAAAGCCTTTTCAACAATAATTCGGTCGGTTACGTTTTTGGATGGCAGAAAATGATATACCCACCCTTTAAATATAACTGATGCCTGATGGACTGTTTTTCTGAATTTCTTCAGCGCCAACAATTCGGCTTGTCGGCAGTGCGCACAACAAGGGTCGCCTCGAGATTTTCCTGGGCGGTGAATGGGGCACGGTTTGTAACAACTCCTGGGGACTGGAGGAAGCTACCGTTGCTTGTCGGCAGCTCGGCTTCCCGAACGTAACGAACGTTGACGCATCGCACCGCAGCGGAATCGGACCAATTCACCTGGACGATGTTCGGTGCTACGGTCTGGAAACAGACTTGCGGAGTTGTGTGCACAGCGCTGTTGAAATGCATAACTGTAACCATGAGAAAGATGTAGGCATCGAATGTGCCCTTCCTGGTAAATATTGTTGATTTGTACAGTACATTTTAAACGCCAAACAAGTCGCTATATCTAGGTTTTCCCAGTTACACACATATAGACCTATATTCAAATGTGCCCGTCAATATGCGCACGCATCGTGTTTTACATAAATTTGGTTAAGAGGCGACATCAGAGGTAACATAATTCAAAGGTGGTCTGACCCGCTGTGACGTCACTCCTCAACCAAATGTTATGCAAAACACGATATGCGCGCATATTGCCAGGCACATTTGAATACAGATTAACTACACTTTAATTTCGTCCCTAAACACCCTGAAGCTTAATTCTCTATTTCAATCAAACAGGTTATCAATACAATTTCTTAAGGTGCAGTATAATTCAAATCCGTGGCGTTCTGATTCGTCCTTAATTCGTGAAATTCGTTTCATCAGGCGATCGGCGTTGAATTGAAAAGTTTTTTTGTCAATTGGCACTAGGAAAGTGTATGATGTGATTTTGCTTTCAAAGCGGTCACGGTCAGTAGCAGGATGTGATTTCAACAACAGATACAAACAAAATCACATTCTAATGCTCCAAACTCACATCGTCGGACCAAATTCACAACCTCGGTTTTGTTTGAATCGAGTGGGTGTAATCTTGCATTATATTGACCTAACCCAGGATGTGAATTTGCACCAACGATGTGAATTTTTAGGATGTGATTTTGAAAATCTGTTGTTGAAATCACATCCTGCTACTGACCGTGTCCTTTTTGAATGCAACATTTACATCATGCCCTTTCGGGGACGAAATTAAAGTATCATTATAAGAATTTGTGTGATTTAAGAGTTAGAATAACTAGGAAACCTATGTTAATATTTTTCCAACAATGGACCTACCTTTAAAAAAAAAAATATATAAAAAAGGGTCACTGTCAAATATCTTTACCCACAATCAGTTTAATTTATTGTAATTAGTTAATCTATTATAGGTTTTCCCGGACAATATTGGAACTAATGTGCACATTCTTTTTAAAAAGATGCATTCAATTTCGTGCTGAAAATCTGGAATTTGTAATCACCTTGAAGAATATAGTCATTATGGATGATCGATTCAGGGACATATACAACATTCCAGTGAAGTATGATTGATGGGAAGAAGTTGGCACTGTACATCTTGGTTTTTGCATGAAGAAAAAGTGATTGGTTCGGTTATTTTTGTCGCTGCTCCTCTGTGGCAAATTTTGTGAGAAAATTTCTCATTTTAGTTAACCAATTTGTAATAAGGCACTGTATAATTGTAACGAGCTGCTTTGTTTTCGAATTCCTTTTCTTATGTGCACCTAATGGTGAATTCGAATCTCCAAACTGGCGCAATTTAGTTAATTGAATAATGATCTAAAGCGTGCATCTACATTCGTGCGAAAATGGTTGATTCGTCATCATTTTGGCTGCCAAATCAGTTAAACTGACCGGGAAAACCTATAGTTAACTTCCAACCTTTTTTAGCTTTACTTGTTTATATTTTTTCAATCATTGACCTTGACTCCTTCAATTCAAGGTTGGCCCACACCCTATATTACAAAAGTATTACGGTGACCGCTTGATGCACTTATACCCCGTTAATGTGCCCCTTCCTTCCCTGAAGTTCGGTTAGTTGACGGCCTTAGCCCTGCAGAAGGTCGCGTAGAAGTGTACTCAGGAGGTGCTTGGGGAACTGTCTGCGATGAGGGCTTCGACTTAACTGATGCAGCTGTCATCTGTCGTCAACTGGGTTTCTTTGGGGCACTGTCAAGTGGTTTATATGGGGCTAACAGCGGGCTGGACATTTCGTTGGGTAACCTGATGTGTTCGGGTGACGAGGAGACGGTGTTTGATTGTCAGCAGTTGGGGCCTGGGTTCTGCAGTCATTACGAGGATGTTGGAGTTCGATGCGGTAAGACTGTAGGCGTTGAGACCAACTCTCCAGTTCAAGAACGCTTTTACCAAACCAATTTAGTCGTTCACCATTCAATTTCAAAGTTTGGTCAGTTTAAAACATAAGTGACCTGGCACCACGAAATAGGTAGAAAGTCGCAAAACAACAAAATTGGCATTATATATTTCCAGAAAGAATAAGTCCTAAGCTTTCAAATGGTGTATTGTGTGTTACTGTAGCTTATTCCTAGCCGCCGCTATACTCTTTTGAAAGAGATGAAGTCATGCTCCCTTGTTTTGAGAAAACGGAGTTCAACTATACTATCAATCAGTGCACTTCAGCCGCAAAAAAACACCACACTTTAGAGTTTTAATTGACCTATAAAATCTTGGGATATGATAAAGAAGTTTTTGTTGTACGTAAAAACGTTAACAACTCGAAACCGACCTCCTACTTGAAAAATGAACGTTTCGGCCAATAACTCAATTTGGACATGTGCGACTTTCCGCTCATTTCGTGGTGCCAGGTAAATTATTCTGGTGTGTGCTTGACTTAATCACACACCAGACAATAAAGTCTGAAATTGATTGGCATAAGACGAATTCAAACTCTCAATGCTGCCTTAGACGAATTTGTTCTGTACTGACGAATATTCCCCAGTTAATGTTTAAAAAGAGTGAACACAATTTGAAATTTAATTGTAAATGACTAAATTGTTTGGGTAAAGGCATGTGAATTCTTTTCTCGAACGAAATTGATTGGGCGAGTTGGTGTTTATCTGTACAAAGAAAAAACCCACCTATATTATACAGATACGACGTGCATATCCTAAACTTTATGTTATCATGCAACGATGTAAGCACCTTAAACGTCAACAAACGTATACTTCTTTGTTGTTATTATTATTATAGTTGCAGGATGTATGAGACCCAGCAGCCAGTCCGGTCGTCTCATCATTTTGTCGGACCAACTCGATCGATATCCTCCTGGCTTCGTCATCGAGTTTGACTGCCCTGAAGGATATCAGCTTAGTGGGCCCGCTTCACTGATTTGTAGGCTGGAATATTCCTGGTCGGGTCAACCAGCTGAGTGCATTGCCGAACGTGAGTTGTTGTTGATTATTTGTTTGCAGGGAGCTGGTACTCAATAATTTGCTAACTTTAGGTTTATTTGTCTAGTGACTTCTTTAACGGTAGTATACACCATTATTTAGCAAACGTCAAAAACAAAACTACTTAATTATTATTACATATCTTACTTGGCTAAGTGAGTAAAATTGGAATTAGAAACAGGACTGGGAACGTTCATACTATTTCGCACAAAAACGAATGCATCTTTTACAAATTAATGTGCACATTTTCCGATATCGTCCGGGAAAACTATTCTCACCCTTCCATCCATCTCTTATCCCAATTCTTACTCGAAAGCCTCCCCTATCCTAAAGGAAAGCGTGTACATTATTTGCATAATTTAAATACAAGACCTTTAAAACTTGCCCTTAAAACTTTACCTTTAAAACTAGTACCCATTCAAACTTACCATGCTCGTGTCATGTGACCTTGCCGAATCTGATATGCAGCCACTTTGAACCCAAATTTACTACTTTATAGTCCGAGAGAACAATAAATTTCCCGAGAAACCACAACATTCTGCAAGGACAATGACCGCCACAAAGTAAAGGGGGGGGGGGGGGGGGGGCCTTCCGTCTTCTATCTCGCTTCATGTGAAAGTCACTTCACAAGTCCCGTCAGAAATCCTTATATAAAGCTAGTCACAAGTAAATTGATGAACATTGACAAAATAATGCTTTTGTTAAGAGTTTATTTGAATATCTATTTCGACCTTGCTTGAGATTGAAGGACTTGTGATAGACTTGCAGGTACTTGCAGGGACTCTAATGCAACTCTGTCATCTAGGAGTTGAGGTCAATTTCTAGCCCCCAGACATGCAAATACCTCCCATTCAGGATAACGTAACCACTCGAAAAACAAGAAATATGAATATTTCATTAAGGTAATTTTGGCGGACATATTTAAAGGGTGTAGATTCACGATAACATAACCAACTTGGTACCGGTAGCCAAGTAAATTTCAAGGGATTACACGTAGGTTCAGAATGATGGGACCATGATAAAACGTTAACAGCAAAAACGAACGGGTATTAAGATGATTTTGGTGGCCCATTTTTCGCAGCCATCAAAGATTTGAGGATAACTCCTGGGTAGTCTCCAGACTATTTTCAGAAGGCCTTAGGTTCACAATAATGGAACCAATGAAAAATACTCTGACATAAATACACAAGAAGCGGTATGAATCTTATTAGATTATTTAATGTTGCCAGCCTTTTGAGATTTTGGTGGCCATCTTGGATTTAAAGGCAAATTCCAGGTGGCTTCGGAGCGAAATACAAACGAGTATAGGTTAAGGGTGACAGAACCACTACAACAAAACTTTTGATATTAAAAACTACGAGGCAATACAATTCCAATTTAAGTAATTTTGGCAGCCATTTAAGATTTTGGCGGCCATCTTTAACTTTAAGCGAAATTCTGGCCGGGTGGCTCCCTAAGACGATAGAACCAATGAGAACACGTTTAGAGAAAAACAAAAACGAAGAGGACATTTGTAATGGCCATTTTGGATTGAGGCTAAATCCGGGGTAGTTTCCAGAATGCTTTAAAAGGCCTAAATACATTCAGTATGACGGAACCACATAAACAAATTCTGGATTGGAAGCCAAAATTACGGGTGGCTTCGGAGCATATAGATTGAGGATAACAAAATCTCCGATGAGTAGCCCCAAGTTATTTTTAAAAAGAACAATGGATCCAATGAGAAAAGTATAACAGGAAAAGCGAAGACGTAGTTTAAAAATGATTTGCAGTCCAATTCAGCGGGCACTTTCGATTTGAGACTATATCCTGGGAAATCTCCAGACTAATTTCAAAGGGCTAAGGTTCAGGATGACGAAACCACTAAAAAACTTTGCCAAAAAAATGAATCTTTGATATAATTTGGCGGCCATTTTATATGTTGGTTGCCATCTTGGATTTAAGGTCAAATTCTGGGCGGGTCCGCAGCGAAATTTAAAGGACATTCAGGATGACAGAACCAGTAAAAATAAAAAATTGATATTAAAAAGTAAGAGGCAGTATACAAAATAATTTAGGTAAATTTGGCGGCTATATTGGATTTTGGCGGCCATGTTGAATTAGGGACAAAAACCAGGGTGGTCCCAAAGCTAAATTCAGGATGATGAAACCGTTTAAAAAACCTTGACAGGGACAAATTGCAGTTTTTCCTGGTCTGGGCCATGTCTATACTAGCCGCGCCCTGGAGAGTTCCTTTTCATAATGACGCACAATGTTGTTTATAATTTGAGTTTCTCGCATTGTGAGTGGACAATGGGCATGTACCTGGATTTGTCTATAGGCCTATTTCAATTGGTACGGACGGCGGACCGAAATGTAAAACAAATATTGAGAATGATATTAATTGCTGCAAACTGCTTACTTTCTAGACTGACATGAGATATACAAATACAAACAAATCTAGAATGGCCTGATAGTTCAGTCTTAGCAGGGCCCTAACCTTGATTTGCCAAGGAAATATGATTTGCCTCCGAGCTCGAAATAGTTGGTTGTCCAAATGGTTGTATTAATTTGTATTTACGTGTATTAATTGTTCAAATAGACTTAATTTTGTTGTATCAGAAACTCAATTTGCCAGAAAGCTCCTCAATGCACATCTTTTGTATACTTGTATTTTTCCCTGTCACAGACCAAATAAAATATAGGTTTTCTCAGTTATTTTAACACTTGATACCATTTTTTTTGTAACTATACTATGATTTCGTCCCCGATCATCGCCGAGCTTAATTTTCAATTTCAATTGAAAAATATTACCAATAGATTTCATTTAAGTATGCAAGCATCAGTAGTGATGACGACACAGTCATGATAGATCCTGAAGAAGTTATCAATAGATGTGGCAGATACGACGAGACCTGATGTTCGCTAAACCACCAGGCGAACAACATACCCTCACTCGCACACCAGTAGAAAAAGCAGAGCCATCACCTCTCCTGGAAGAAGCCCAGCATGCTATCGACAGGCTGAAGAATGGAAATGCTCTATAGGAGTGGAGGGCCTGTTTCAGTACTGCACAAGCTTATATGCAGCATCTGAAACTCATGCGATTGGCCAAAGGACTGCCGAACCCAAGAGTTTGTGCCACTCTTTAGATCAGGCGCAAGGACAGATTGTTCTAACTATCGCACCATTGTGCTAATCAGCCATGATGCAATAATATTATTCTACTTACCATCATCTTGGATGGGCTCCGAAACAAGCTCGAGTCGAAAACGCCTGAAGAACAAACGCTTTTAGAAGAGGGATGAGTTGCGCTGACCTTTTAGTGGCCATTCAACTGCTATAACAGAAAAGTTCTACAATGTAGACCACAAAGCCTGTCTGATCGTTATAGACTACAGCAAGGCATTTGGCACACCCAGCTATATACAGTTGTTTGACATCATGGTGCAGATGGGCTTCCCGTATAGTTGCCATGTTGCAAGGGCTATACATTGACCACTCAGCAGTCATTAGGTAAAACAACGACAGAGCAGACACATTTATCATCGGCAGAAGGGGGAGGCAAGGATGAATTATGTCCCCTCGCCTGTGTACAATGTACACTGAACAAGTGATGCGAGAAATTGAACTCTAGCAGTTCGGAATCGCCCCCGTGGCCCATTTAATCACCAACTTGCGATATGCTGACGACACTGTCCTGATGGTAGATGGCCCAGCCGACCCTGCTGACAGCTTTCGAAAGGCTCGACAATGCTGGAAAAGAGCGCTGCATGCCTGTGTTGCACCCCTCGTGGCCTGACTTAAGTCACTGCAGGGTGTTCATTAAATTCACTGCAAATAGATGACACAAAACGTCAAGTGAGTGGGCTGATAAAACTTTAATAGTGTTCACTCAATTGCAAAGTCATCCGGTGTAAGAGTGACTGTGGGTGACCACTGATCCACTCACCAGGGCTCTGTGCCATGAGTCCAATTATGGCTGTTCCATGAACAGGCTGTTGAAAATTAGGGGGGTGGTTTCCAGAGGGGGCATGTAAAGAATCATGTAAATATAAGGCTGCTACATTCTCCCCCACCAACTTAAATGTTGACCCCAACATTTCCAAAAATCTTCAAATACAAGCGATCTGTTAGCAAATTGTGTTCGTTAGCCTACTCTCGTGGACTGCTGAGGCATTGGCTGCTGATACCATTGGTTCCACGGTAACATCATCGGCCACCGGTAGACAGGCCAGGGCATGCATCATTGGACGAGATTCCTGCATAGGATGGGGTGACCCCGGCATTGGCGTATAGACCGGTGATGGCATCATTGGTACCTGCGAACAGGGCAGCAAATGATGTAGGGCGAGCAGGGGACTCCTGTTGTGACCTCGTTGACATCCCCAGATCTCTGCTGTGGCTGACCCAACTGCTCATAGGCCAAACGCTGAGGGGGCTGCCTTTGTCTCGACGGATAGGGCCTGGTCTCGTGCGGTTCAGGCTCCCAGTTGAGGGGTTCGCCTGGTGCTGCGTGGTAGGTGACCTGGGGCCGGTTGCACCAAACATGTCCTACATGCTTGTCGTAAGATAAGAAATTTAGGACAACCCTAAGACAAGTCGTAACTGCGGTTGCACCGAAAAGCTTTTAGGTCTGTCCTAAAATGCATATCTTACGACACGCCGTAGGACATATCCTAGTGTCTAATTATAACTGTATTGGGACCGACGCAGGTCACAATCTCAAAATTAGATATAGCAACTGCACCCAGCTTGTTTTCAATAAAATAAGTTGTATTTTTCTTATAAAGCAATCCAATTTGATACACCAATCAAGCATGTCAATAAAGAGCATGTTCTCCCACCAATTTCGAAAAAAGAATTTGAACCATGCTATCAGAAGTTATGCATGTACATGGAATACTATTGGAAGCTCTTGAATTTAAATACAACGTCACCGACACCACGAAGTAACACTCGACCATACTTCCATGCAGTAAATTTTTTTTTTTTTTTTAATGCATTAAATATATTAGTAAGACAAAAACTATTATATTTTAAATTCTACAATTTAAAAAGTTAATTATTATGGTAATTAGGTTAATGAGTGTAAGTACAATAACGCGGTTTGGTGGATTGTTCGTTTTCACGAAGTAACACTCTATAGGGTGTTACTTCGTGAAAACGATTCTGAGCACTTTGCATGTCTGTGTAGTTCCACGAAGTAACTCTCTACTCTCGTCCTCAGGGGTACACGCACATGTACCATCACACGGACATTGTACAGTGTACATGAATTGTACGTGCGCTCAATCAGTGCATTACGGCGCTCTACGGTCATTATTGAAAACGACGTTGCATTCAAAGATTTCGTTTTCACGAAGTAGCACTGATGCTTGTGTGCGCGCACTGTACGTATTTCCTGCAGATTTCGTTTCCACGAAGTAGCACTGAGTTGTATGTGCGCACTGTACGGTTTTCCTGCAGTTTTCGTTTTCACGAAGTAGCACTAATAATATCTTTGTGTACGCGCACTGTACGGATTTTATGCAGATTTCGTTTTCACGAAGTAACACTCTTCTTAAATCTGTAATTAATTCGTAATTAATTAACCCATGGAAACATAAGTAACACATTCACGACGTTTTAATGTAGTACTTTATATAAATCCCAAACAGGTTTTCAATTCACATTTTATTTGCGGGATAATCACTTGCAAACATTCAAACGCGTTTATCTTCAAATCAAAACTATTCGCTGTGTGTACATGAGTGCTACTTCGTGGTGTTGGTGACGACAAATGAGATTTTAATAATTTAAATTAAGACTAAAAATCTGTCTGCATTGTCAAATTTTGTATTTAGTATTGGGAACAAGTGAACACCTTTCCCCCGAAATATTAATGACGATTGTTTGTATTTCTTTTTTTTGCAAGTCAATAAAATGTACCTTATATCCCCGTAAAAAAATATGTATATATATATATATATATATATATATTTATGAAATAAATTCAGGATACGAGTTAAAATAACTTTGGCATATTTATTTCTGGACAGACTGTTTCGTACCGTGTGGCACTCATCAGCAGAATGACATAGAATACCGTGTAGCATCTTCGTATACACATGGAATCAGGCTTGCGTTGCGCGCGTTATATATCGAACCCTGATCGCGCTCCGCGTTTATACGTTATTGAACTTATTGCGCGCGTTACGTCACTGACCCTAGCACGCACCTGTCTCGGTGCCTACACTTAGAGACGATTTCGCTCCTCTTATTTAGTGTACCTAGGTTGGGCTTGCATATGATTATGTATTTCTCTGCTATACACAGGTTGCATCTTTTGTTTACATTAGAGTATGGTAGTGCTCTTTGGATAATGTCCCATTTGATTTCAAAGTTCTTTCCTTCGTCCTTCAGGGCCCATAGGTGTTTGCTCAGTTCGGTCTGTGCTCTCTTGCTCTCGCATCTAAACGACTGCTTGTGGTTCGCCAGCCTCGCCTTGAATGTTGTTGAAGTTAGCCCGATGTACGATTCTTTTCTTCCCTCCTCACTTGCGACGGTGGCCTGGTAGATGATGTTTTTACTTAGGCACTCTCCGTTTAGTGGACATTCTGTGTTGCGGGGGCAGCTGCACATCTTATCTTTGATTTCTTCTACTTGCTTTATTTTTCGCTTGTTGGCTGACTGAATTGCTGTTTTGACGTTTGGCATGCAGCTGTACGACAATTTTACCGTATTCCGGTTCAGTATCTTGTGGAGTATATGTTCTTTGGGAAAGCATCTATCGATGATCTGGAGAAATCTCTTACCAATGTTGGTCCGCACATTTTGGTTGTATGGTGGGTTGTACCACGTCACTTCTCGTTTTCTGGTATTCTTTCTTTTCTTTTCACTCGGTTTGTAAGATAACTGGTACCTGTACCCGCTTTTCTGTAGAGCCTCTTGGTATAGCGGGGCAGCTTCATCAAATGCATCCTTGGATGAAGAGATGTTTGACAGGCGTTTATTGACTCCCTCTGGTATCTGCTTTATTACGGCGGGTGGATGATTTGACTGGGCATGCACGTAGAGGGGCGCATTTTCTGGCTTCATGTATGGCTTGAATCCTCCCGTTTGGAGGTCTAATGTGACATCGAGGAAGTTAACTGTTGCTTTGTTGGCCTCTATAGTTACCTTTAAGTCGTTCTTTCGGAATACTTGGCATATGTCCTTCTTGATTTTTTCTATTTTCTGGGGGGACTCGTTGAACACTCCTAGACCATCATCCCTGTAGAGTCCTATTGGAGATATATATATATATATATATATATATATATCAAAATTTGGGATGCTGCGTAGCACTGAAGAGCATGGAAAATGTGAAAATATAAATATAACAGTGCTCACCGGAAATAAGACCGAGCTTTCGGTGCGAATGCACCTTCTTCAGGGAGAATTATGGCGTTTAAGCCATAATTCTCCCTGAAGAAGGTGCATTCGCACCGAAAGCTCGGTCTTATTTCCGGTGAGCACTGTTATATTTATATTTTCACATTTTATATATATATATATATATATATAAAATCAATCACAAAAACTAGGATAGGTTTTTGTTCACCATTTTGTTATTCCGACAAATTTGTTTCGTGGATACCTCCACTCGTCAGGGAATATTATTACAAACACGTATATATATATATATATATATATAAATAGGATAAATATATATTACGACGACCGGTCCATAGAAACGTACGTACAAATTTACTTTTTTATTTGTAACCTAACCCGTTTTTACCTGGAGCTTTTTCCACGAAATTTCATATTTAAGCATTTTAGACCTTACTCTAACTAATTCAATAAAAATTAAAAAAAATTATCGTTTTTTAATAGAAGGGCGCTAGGACGACCTCCAAACGGTCGTCCTAACGACGGTGGTCGTCGTAATACGGTATACTTACTGCAAACGGTCGCTCTAAGCGCGCATAGGCCATAATATTGGAGTGAGCCAAATATTTTTCATCTTTTTCCTTCAAATTCGGTCATTTTTTTGTTTACTCGTCTAGTGCGTGTTCTATGTGGATTAAAACAATTCCAAGTTGTAGATTGAACAATTTCACTTCGTTCGACCCTGCTACATTGTAGAAACAATTTGAGCATTTGAACAAAATCTAAATAGTTAATCCCACGTGCAGTCTCCAAAACGTCTTTTAAATCGCTGTCTGGTTGTTTTTTCCCTCAGCTACTGATTTTCGGAAAGATTTTTTGATAACTTATTTCCTAATCATTTCTAACACGATTTTCGTGTTTTACAAAAGTTCGTCTAATGTGATGCTATTTGGTCCTTCGAAAAAGTTTAGTTTTGAATGAAAAATTTCTTTTTCATTTTTTTTTTACAACCGAATGGTGTTAAAACTGCAGAAGTGTTGTTTTCAATATTTTCATTCAAAAATTATAATTGACACTGTACTTCAACCCGAACATACTGCCGCGTATGTCAACCCTAACTATTTAAGTCACCTCCCCACTAGACGTAATTTTATGTCGTAAATTCATGTCCTACTAATGCGTAAGTTGTGATGGTGCAACAGTTGTGTCGTAATTTCTTTCGGTTGCACGAAAGTTGTCTTACACCACACGTAAGTCAGAATGCGTACGGCAAGGAAATTAGTACATGTCGTAAGACATCGATGGTGCAACCCATTTTCGTTCGTAACTTTAGTACAGCACTTAAGACCGTTGGTGCAACCGGCCCCTGCTCCCACGAAACCAGACTTAAGTGGTTTTTTTAAAATGTGAGATATTGTTATTTCCATTTAGTAAACATCTTAAGCTTTCATTTGGTACCAAAATTACCTTTATACTATACATACTTTCAATTTCTATGAAAAATTCGATGTATTTGGAAGATAAATTACCACTTTTAGGACACAGTTTGCCACAATAAAATGCAAGATTCTTGTACTTTCAATCACAATCAATAAAGCTGATTTTGTTTAACTAAGGGGTTACATATTAAAGAATAAACAAATAACGAAAAACAAAAATCGTTGTCCGCCAGATTGTTTACACCTTTTCAACCTTGACGAGCTGTATCTCGAAAATAGCCTGTGCTACTTATGCCGGGTTTCGTAGGAGCGGGTCACATTTGCTAACGATTTTAGATCCAGTATTTGCTAGAACATAGTATTTGCTCCATTTGATATAAATAACGTGAGTAAATGCTTCAGATTTGCAGTATTTACTCGTCATTTTTCAAGGTTGGTTTGGGGCTACCTTGAAAAAATACTAGTATGCAAAATAGAATCGTTGTGGTTAGGCAGGAAAAAGGTATAAAAGTGGAAGGTGAACTGTCTAGGATCAAAATACAAGCAGTTGTACCGGGTTTGGGCCTTGGGTAACGAAATGTGACTTAGATGACCGATTATTTCTTGCAACATTCTGGGGATAGAAAGGGGCAGCATGACTACGAATCAACAACTTGAGGTTCCGATTTCATTCAAACACCTCTGTCAGCCTACGAGCTGATGTGTGTATGTGGCTTTACACACAATAGAGACGCTATTGTTGTAACCCATTCGGCTGTGCAATCATCTGCAAGTATTAAGATGCATTTACTACTATTTCAACCGGTAAATGCTAAGCAGTACAACTTTATTTTATTCATACTTTTTTATATAGCATTCTCTTCTCCTTAATGCTTTTACTCCGTAAAAAATGCTTTTACATTTTACTTGTACTTTATAGCATTTGCTAGTTTGTATTCATACGACCCAGTGTATAGTAAACGTAATAGGGTTCGATACAGCATGTGCTTCAATATCATTTTGACTCTCCTCTAAAAAAGTTGTGCTCGGAAAATTCAACTGTCCTCCTCCCGCCCCGCCAGCCATTCAGTAAAGTTACGAGTGTTGAAGATTTTGTAATAGTTTGTGTGATATTGTAAGTGCTTTGTTTACAGTACAGTTGATGGGAGTGCAGGGCAAAACAGTTATTTTCGGTCGTTGAAATTCGATTCCTTTCTGATAATAGGTTGTGTTCTGAATAAATCGTTTTGTTGTCGTTATCTTTGTACGTCAATGAACGATTTTATCAAGTATAATACGCTTAAGAATTCAAGAGTAAATTTGATATATATATTGGCGGAACAACACAATGTACTTTTTCAATCGCAAGTAAAGGATACTTGTTGTATTCTGCCCTAAACCGTTTAGCGCAGAAGGATGCATTGCTAATAAGGATTGAAAAAAGTATATTGGAAAGCAAACGTAATGTTATATAGCTACTTTATTACAGAAAGTTGATTGTCTTAGTATTTTAAGATGATTGTCTAAACGAACAATTAATTTAGTACCTTAAGCAAACTGAATTAGTCGGTAAGATTTAATGTTACTGACTGACTAACTGATTCAAACAAAATAAAATTAATTTGTATACTGTTTTGATAAATTTACTAAGTGTAATGTATATTAAAATGTGAACTCCTAAACACAGAATTTTGATTGGTCGTACAACATCAGTTTTATTTTCAGACTCAGACTCGTGAATCCATACAAATAAAAAATATTCCATTTCTGACTGAATGCTGTCTTTTGGCAACGTATTAGACAAATTTCATTAGTAATGACGAAATATCTCGACCCGGTGTTTAACAAGGGTGAGCAAACGTTAAAATTGGACGATAAATGACTAAATTGGTTTGGAGAAAGCGTGTGATTTTTTTTCTGGGACGAAACTAAATATGAGAGTTGGTGAATTTGAATAAAGTTTTTTTTAAATAGCCGGGAAAACCTACACCTTAGTACTATTTATATACATTACATTTTGTTGGCCTTAGGGGGGTCTCTTTTTCTTTCTCTTTTATTGGAATTTACTGATTTAGTTGTTTTATGCAGAGACTGGATGCTTGCCCCTGATTACTACCAGCCATGTGACGTTGGTGGAATCAGACGTAGTCTTGTTTCAAGCAGGTGACAATGCGACCTTTATCTGCGACAGCGGCTATGTTGTTACAGGCTCCACAAGCGATCAGTCTGCTACACGTATGTGTCTGTCACCTGGCGCCTGGTCTGGAGACCAGATTTCCTGCTCTCCTGTTAGTCAAAACCCCAATCCGACACCAGGTAGGGCATTAGTTTCCCGAATTAAATAGGATGGTCAAACAAACAAACCGGAACGGCCTATTTTCAGGATCCCCCGACCAGAAAAAAAAAAAAAAAAGTTTGGATAGACAAGGAATCTTTCTAGATAACAAAATATATCAAGATCATCCGATCAGTCTCATAGTTTTCATTCTAGTGGCCTTTTTCTGGAACAAAGTCATGGGCGGGGGTCGGTTGGACAGTTGATCAACAAGCGCAACAACAATGAAAATGTTGATCACCTACTTTGTTCCAAAAAAATATCTCTGGAATAAATACTAGCTTATTAAGCAAAATACAAAGTAGAGAAAACCGTCCTCTTCAGTTCATTATTACGGCAATGAATGGATTGTGATAATTTGTTCATTGCCTATATAGTTATTTTTGACATTGACTATAGCTTTAAATGTATGAAAATAGTTAGAAAGTTTCCACTGCCCTTTTGTTAATTGACCCGGGGTGGTTTCGTATACGATCTTTCTGATTGCAGAGAAGAGCCATGTATCTACCATCGCCGGGGGAGTTGGCGGAGCTGTCCTCATTCTGATCCTGATCCTTGTCGGTGTTGCTGTCTTTATGAGAAGGTAAATGCCGGTTCATACTCGGCGCGAATGCGAATTTCTGACGTCCACGCTGAATTTTCACGCAGCGAATTCGCAAAGGTTGAACACATTTCCCCTCTGGCGAATGTTCGCATGCAGCGAATGCTTCGTGACGTCAATTTGTGTCGCATCACCTTCGCTTTCGCGTAAAGTATGAATTACGGCCTTAAAGGCAGTATTACTACACCATTTGCAAAACAACAAGAAGCAAAAATACTGAATTATTATAAAATACTTTACTTTACTTGACTGTATAGGTGAATAGCAGTTCAAAGCGTCCTGTAAAATCACAGCATCTGGTGTGCTGTGGTTTTCAAACAATTGTAAGGAATTTAGTATAACTTTTCAAACGATTGCCGGCCGGAAATCGTTGAAAAAAATCCAACTATTTAAAAAAAAAAGACTTCAAAAGTACTATAAAACTTACGATAAGAACTATACAACCTACTAGCAGTAAAAGATCTGCTAAAAACATAATAAATGAGTCTTCAGGAGAGACTTTAAAATGTTCAGTGAGTCAGCTTAACGGAGACTGTTGGGCAAGCAGTTCCAAAGATCAGCTGCAGCCTGAGAACATAATCGATCCCCGTAAAACTTTGTGCGGGATCGTGATCAATACTGGGTGAGTGCCAGCCAACTAGTCTTGTTTTCCAACCTGGTCATATATTATGTCATCTATCCGGACATCTATAGGTTTTCCCGGCTAATTTTAAACTTTCTTTTTTTCATTCCAATTCACCAACTCTCACATTTAGTTTTGTACAGGAAAACAATTGACAGGCTTTACCAAACCAATTTAGTCATTCACCATCCAACTTCAACATTTGGTCACTATATTTTAAACATTGAATCGAGAATATTCGTCACTACAGATCAAATTCGTCTAAGCTGTTTGAATTCGAATTTGATCTTATACTAATATTTTAGACCTGGTGTTTAAATTGCGACAAAAGTGACTAAATTGGTTTGGTAAAACCCTGTGACTTTTTTTCTCGGACGAAATCGAAGGTGAGAGTTAGTGAATTTGTATAAAAAAGTGTTAAAAAATCCGGGAAAACCTATATTAAAATTGCTCCGTTTCGTCTGAAGGAAGTCAAGGAACCAGACCACAAAAACAGCATTACGTCACATTTCTTATAATCTATTAATACAGACCTTTAAAGATATGTCAGCGTCACAATTGTTACTATAAAATGTTACCTGTCACCACAAAAAAAGCTTAAAATAGGAAATTGCCATTTTGCAGAACAGAGGGCAAAAGCAACATTTGAAGGGGTGGTTTATATTTGTGTTATTATGTTAACTTTAATCTGTAAGCTATGTTTTACCTTTCTCCAATGTTCTTCTATATAATCCTTTTTGAAACATATTTCATCCCACTTTTATTATGTCATCATACATTCACTGTAACACAACTGTGGGATTGTAAATGCCATTTTCTCAAGAATCAGTTTTACCACTTAATGTAAGTTGCTGGTCTATGATTCCGTTACTGAACTCAGTATTCCTCAATGTTGCATAATAATAATAATAACAATTTAAAATTGACCATGTGCCTTTTCCGTACAAATGATCAAAAGCGCATTACACTAAAATTGACTAAAAATATACTTTAAAAAGAAACACCAAAAAGACAGAGATTTGTATAAAAAGTCATGTCACTGCACCATTCAAAACCTCCCGTTCTGCAGAATCCAGATGTATAAATATATAAATTCTTTAAAAGGTCCGACTTTAAGCAAATTGTTTTGGTGACAGGTCACAAATATAAACTCCTAGCCCATCTATTTTTGAAAAAATACAGCAAAAGCAAATGATGTACACTACCTTCAACACACAATAAGTCAAGCACTTTTAAAGTGATAATGATCAAATGACATGCTTTTTTGTTACTAACATGTGATTTTTGTTTAAACAGGAGGCGAATTCGAAATACAGAGAGAACAGTACACGTTCCTATGGTGGGCCTGATTGAGAAAGACAAAGCCAAAGACCAATATGAAGAACAACCTGGGGGATTACAAAATCAATCCCATGTATACGAATCCTCGGTGCGTCCAACTTTGCCAACCGCCAATTATCAGTCTTCACCAATAACAACTCCCGAACCTATCTATATGGATGTAACCAATTAAAGGGAATATACAACATTTGGCAAACATAATTCTGTTTAACCAAATTATCATGAAATACCCAATACTGGACTGTTGGTGAATGACAGTCTATAACACATAGTATCCTGTACAATTATGACACCGTCATTTAAAAAAAAAAGTGATATTTTCATAGCAATTTCCAACGCTGATCGACTGACATTTGAAATAAACTGGGTTCTTTCAAATACTAACCACAATTTACTATATTTAGTTAGTCCACATTTTGTTGTTAACGAGTACAATCGATGTTAACGAGTACAAGCCAGCTAGACTGGTTCCATGAACGGACAATTCAAGTTTATAAATTGCTCCGATTCATCTTAAGTGGGGTCAGGAAACCAGACTACGAGAACATAATCGTTTTTCTTGGTTTTTCAACGTCGACGAACACAAACCTTCAAACAAGTCAGTGTAACAATATTTGCTATACAATACTAACCACCGCAATCCATCCATTTCTGAAAATTACAGCAAAAGCAAATGTTGTATATTTCCTTTAAAGCTTTTATTTTATTTTAATACACCGATCCAGTAGACCACGCCCTCTATAGCTATTTTAAAATATTTTTTTATTAAATTTCACCAATTCTCACATTCATTTCGTCCAAGAAAAACAGTTCACGCACACTTACCAAACCAATTTAGTCTAGTTCAACGTTTGGTCACCGTTTTTAAACTCAATCACACGCAGACTAATTTACTTTGCATCAGTTTGAAATTGATTATTGAATAATTCAATCTCTGAATGATGCCTTTTGGCAACAGCTTAGACGAGACAATTCCCGAGACAATGTTTAAATAGAGTGACCAACATTTAAAATTAAATGGTAAACGACTAAATTAGTTTGGTAAAATATGTAAATTTGTTCTTGGACGAAATTGAATGTGAGAGTTTGTGAATTTGAATAAAAAATGTATGAAAATAACCTGGAAAACCTAAAAGTTTGCAAGTTATCGAAGCACATCATCTGTGTGGTGGGAATGTTTTAATTCTTAAGTAAAAAGGTCAATAGTGGGGTGGGCGTGTGACGGTAAACTCGTCGTGCTGACGACAACATCGTGTTTCCTTTGGGTAGTGTTCCTGCAACTGCAAGAACAGAAGAACATCATTGTATTTTTTTACATTCACCGGGCCCAGGCGCGGGATTGTTTTTCACGAACCCCGATCCGAGACAGGTACAGGCAGGCATCTGTAGCCAGCACACCCTGGTATTTTCGGCCTCGATCACCGACATATTTCAGGCCTCGATCGCCGACATATTTCCGGCTTTGCTCGTAACGTGTTTCGCCATCCATTTTGAATTACGGGGAAAAACACTTTGCGTATTATACGCGTCATCCGACGCAAACTAGAATTCTGTTATATTCTGTTCGATGGATGGCGCGGGATGACTCAGAGTATGTAAAATTACTGTTTGTTTTGTGCGTTTCTGATCTTATTAGTAAAGTTTCATTAAGAAAAAGGCTTACCCTTCAATACACATTAACATTCGTTGTATATATTTTTATATGAACAGGTTTAAACCGCATCTTTGCAAATATTTACCCAGAAAAACCTTTTTAACCTGAAAATCGTATGCCTAATTTTATCATTGGTGTGTTAGCATAATAAACTGGCACTAATACTCTAGCAAAGATAATAGCAGTAAGAACAATTGGCGCTATCCCCTATACTACTCAGTGTTATTAGTTGGCATCTTTCAGAGACTGGTTTCAGCCTCTGTATAATTATAAGGGGACTGCCAACTGCCAGGCGAAGATTGTAAATTTCGTTCGCTCATGCGCAAGTATACATAGAGTTGTAAGCGTTGTTTGCATCACTTCAGTGTGTACGAGTCTCTGCATGCGATGCGACAAGTTTTGAAATATAACAACTGTTTTTTAAGCCACAAATTTGCCCTGTTTCACCAGGAAAAGTGTTATTTTGATCGGGAAAAAATTTAATTCACATCTGACCCAGGAGTGTATAAAGTGTGTGGATGCCTGTCGGCATGACTTGACGGCATAACTGTTTAAACATGCATTCAATGTGTCAAACAATTTGTAGTAATACGTGCCAGATTTGTAAAAAATCTATGAAAGTTTTGAAATATATATGGCTAAACAACTTTTAATTAAGCCACAAATTTGTTCTGTTTTACCAGGAATAGTGTCATTTTGATCGGGAAAAATTAAATTCACATCTGACCCAGAAGTGTCTAAAGTTTGTGGATGCCTGTCGGCATGACTTGACGGTATAATAGTTTAAACATTCAAAAATTGTGTCAATAAATTGTAGATAATGTCATAGTTAAATTGTAAAGAAGAGTCATCGACGTCCAGCGGCGTAACTACAATTGAATTTGTAGGGGCACCTTGGGGTGCACAAATTATGAAGGGGTGGGGAGTTAGATCACCTGATATAATTGTTTGTAGCCCCTGTAGCCCGCCCCCCCCCCCCCTGCGCCCCCACACTACGTAGTTACGCCACTCTACACGTCTTATGATAAGGTTCCCTTCCCCGACCTCCGATTCGCTAGTACCCAGCTAATTGGTCGATCATTCACATTGTACTGCAGTGAAATCCATTGCTTCCTCGGTCTGTCACGAAGCCAAAAGACACACTATGTTGATTTGGTTTTCCTCGTTTCTAAATATGATTCGTTCTCCGTACGTTAAGTTGTTGAATCGATTATAGAAAAACTTTTGGTATTGCCATTAACTCCGTCAGCCACCCTTGCCATTTTGATTGGCCGAAAACGATCGATTTATTGTACATGGACGGATTTGAAGTTTACCTTTGTTCAAGAAACGTATTTACCCAGACGGGCATCAGGGCCGAGTTCGGGCGGTCTGTTCTTGACACGCGTAACTTGTTCTTGCAAAACCCTGATGGATAGGTGGTGTGTGTTCTTGTTCCGAGTGTGTGTTCACGGGTCGCGTTCCCGCCGTTCGAGCGCGAGGACAGAGTTCGCGTGTCAAGAACAGACCGCCCGAACTCGGCCAAAGTGTGTAGACCCAATCCAATTGTTTAAATGCTATAGCCAAATTGAAATTTAATGATAAATGACAAAATTGTGACCGTCCACGACGCAAGGGCTGTAAAGTAGGCATCTTTAGGTTTTGAGATTTTAGAAAAATAAAATCTACAAGAAATAAGCTTTAAAATGATGTATTACAAGACATAGTTGGTATTTATGGTTAGCTACAACAAGTAACACTGAGTATGACAATCCTTTGTTTTTTTGGTTTTTTTCACATGTTTTAATGGTCCTTTTCTCAAAATAAGTTTTGGCGACTTTACAAAGTGGGAGTTGGTGAATTTGAATGATTTTTGTTTTAATAGCCTAGAAAACCTATATTATTTTATTTAGTTGCAGCAAATGCCTATTAATTTAAGGGGTTAATGAATATAGTTAATTTATGAGGCTTTTATTTTCAAGTCAAAAGTAAAACTTGTTTGCAAATTTCCTAAAATTTGTTGATGGTTATAGGTATGATATTGGTTTATCAAAACTGCTCTGTTTATTGCATTTTAAAATAAATATGGTGTATATTCCACACTAGGTTTCTTATTTTGATCTTAAATTTAATTGCTTAATTTCGGAAATAAATGAGGAGAACATAATCGGAAAAAAAAAATATATGTATTCCCCACTTTTGTCATTGGAGTGCAACACTGGTTAGGTATACAGCTGTAATCTCTGCTGGTTTACATGACATTAACCCTTCATTTCCCCATCTTCCAATCCCTTGCAGAAACATATTAGTATGTTATCAGTTAACATAAACAAAACGGATCTTGAAAAGCATGTATAGCTATTCGTTCCGACCCCTGGATGACAACTTATTATGCAAAATGTGTATAACACTGTGGTTAATTAGCCCACTTATTTCACTCTCTTTCACTGACGGGATTGAGCATTCCATCAAACAAGTGCGTATGACTTGCCAGAAACCAGCACAGTCGACTATGTAAGTCCACTTTTTTCCTTTGCTTATTTGTTAACACTTTTCTAACGATTTTCCAATACTTTAAGTAAACAATTCAAAAGCTCAATTAATTGTTTGAGACATTTCGGTATTATTTGTTTGTCCGTTATGTGAAATGCATTTAAACGTTGATAATGTAGCAGGCTGTACATATCTTTGTCCCGCTTTAATCGTAGTATTCACCATTTGCAAACATAAACAAAACTTCTGAATTATTATGAATACCTTACTTGACTGTAAGTGAATAGGAGTCTCAGGCATCCTGTGAAATCATGGCACCGGTGTGCTGTGGTTTTCAAGACAAAATTAATTTTATATCAATTTTAAACGATTGCCGGCTGGTAAACCTTTTATAAAAACATGACTATTTTCAAACACTGCCCCAATTTGTTGAATTCGTCTAAAGAAAGTCTAGGAACCAGACTGCAAGAACAGCACTTCTTATCTCTTTTCCCCAGCATACAAATACACAACTTTAAATGGGTCAGCGTCACATTATTTACTATAAAATATGATTCCAGCAAATTACAGCAAAAGCAAATGTTATATACTATCTTTAATGCTTTAAACCACTCTATCATATAGTAATTTAGATCTTGCATGTTTCCGCTGATTTGAATCCTTAGAACCCAGCGGCCTCACTGGGGTTTAATTTGGAGGGGGCACTTCGTACTCGGGGGTGCACCAACGTTCCACTGTTGGTGTCACGGTTGTTCTGCTTGCCTATCCTAAAAATGTTAGTTTTGCAGGAGGAATATCTTCGTTAATTGTTCTCAAACCATCTGTGAATGTGAAATGTCCACAGCGTGTATTGTAAAACAAATACAAAATAATGAAAATGCAATAGACAAATTAGTGGCAATTTGTGCAAGTAACTCAAAAATAGAACCACATTTTAGTTGCAAATGGATATCAACTAGAGGTATACGCACTTGGAAAAATCCTGGGAAAAAAAATCGTTTAAAATGTGTGAACTTGAGAAGTCCCTGGATGCGTAAATGTTGAAGTGGCATATTACATGGTAATCAACGGAAATCATAGCAGAGTATATTTCCGTGTTTTGTTTTGTATCATTTTCACTTCCGCAAATTTCCGCAAAGTTCGCCAGATATCTAGAGAAATTAACGAATAATAATAATCTTGTACAAAACGAAACTCACCAATCCTAACTTTTCAATTTCGTCTATATATATTACATACAAATTACGTGTTTGTAAACCGATTCAACTTCAGAGAGTGCTCTACTTTACACAAGGAGCTATACAACATCAATCACAAACTAGGATAGGTTTTAGTTCACCATATTTTATTCCAACAAATTTGTTTCGTGGATACCTCCACTCGTCAGGGAATATTATTGTAATGGCGTTCTCGAAACGTTCTACCTGTGCATCAAGTTGGGGGGCGCGCGAACGCAATAACGCGCGCTGGGATTGCAACATGACGCGGGCGTGGGAAAAATATGGCCGCGCCCGAACTACCCGGCCGCGGCTTGACATCGCACATACAAATTATATATTTCTTTATATATGTTTTATATATAAATTATATATATAATAATGTTTATATATATGTTTTTATTTTATATATATATATATATATATGTTTATATATAATTATGTTATTTTATTTATAATACACATTATATTATATATATTACATACAAATTATATATATTTTTATATGTTTTATATATACATTATATGTATAATAATGTTTATATATATATATATATATATATATAATAGACAATTCTTATATAGCGCCAAATCCGTCAACAATTGACGCTCAAGGCGCTTCACAGTAAAACATGTTAATTTAAAACCCAATAAGTATTTTACAAAAGGAAATTATGCAATAAGAAATCGTAATTACAATTACATAAACATTATAAATTAAAATACATTAAAACCAAGCAAATTAAATGACAGACACAGAACATCAATCAACGCAACAGCAAGACAATCACGACAAAGAGACTGCATGGTTAACACACACAAAATGGACAAATGAACGGACTAACAGTAAATAGACAAGACACACAATCTGGTTGATAAAAACAGAAAAACACCAAACAGAGAAGGTGGAAGGAGGGTTTCAAGCTAGTAAAAAATTTAACGCTAAAGGCGCATTACAGAAATACAATAAATACAATAAATACAATACAAACTATAAAACAGCCAAACTAAGAAAAAATTACGGACTAAGAAAGATTACGGGCTATGCTTGGTTGCTCTTAAGGCAAATGCGTTTTATATAATTAATTGTTTCCCTCTTGCCATAGAGTACCCTTAAGAAGATACATTTGGTCGGGAGCCTCGCTAGAACTAGAAGAAAACCCAACTCGAAAAACAATTTGTCATTTTTCTCTTTTTACATTTTGCATAATTTGTTTCTATTCTTTAGTTGACCTTCGTCTTGTTGGCAGTGTCAATAATGCAGGCCGACTTGAAATTCGTCTAAACGGTGAGTGGGGGACGGTGTGTGACGACTCCTGGCGCCTACTAGATGCCCAGGTAGCTTGCAGACAGCTGGGGTTCCCTGGTGCCATATAGGCTTCCTCTGCTGGGTCTTATGGAACAGGAAGCGGGCCCATTTACCTTGACGAAGTCACTTGTTCAGGATCTGAACGTAGCTTGCTCTCTTGTGTGCATAATGGCATTGGAGTCAATGACTGCAGTCACGGTGAAGACGCAGGAGTTATTTGTCAGCCTAGAGGTATGATCTATTTCTTAAAGGGTAATTCCAGGCTCAATAATATTTTACCTAGTCTAAAAGAAAATATGGTAACATACTGACTCCGCAGAGAATTTGTTTTGATTTTTTTTCGAGAACGACACACGCGCTTATTATATTCACGATTTCTTGCCATTCAGGAGTACAAGGGCGCGGCCATATTGTTCAAATTTCCCGCCTCGCCCGGGAAATTATGACGTAGTGTCTGCACCTCAATGCACATCGCATTTTTGCCTGTTGTTCGCACTGGTATCCCACATGGACGCGGCCAGCTACATTATGCAGACGTATGTTGTACGGCGCCCGACTATTGCGATTACATGTATTGCATTTCTGTGCAGAATATCGACTTGACGCGCCACAAACTATCGTTTAGTTTTGTATTTTCTGAGAAGAATAGAAAATCTGTGAGCTAGTAATTATGGCATCAGGTCCGTATAATTTCGAGCCCATTTTCCCATGTACAGTACACATTGTGTATACACTATGCCGTACACAAAAGGGTTCGCTTGTATTCCTTGCGCGTGCAGGGCCGCTATCGATCGGGCTTCGCGTACTGATGGTGCAGACACTACGTCACAATATATCGGATGTACCGATAAACCAGAACAAAATGGCGGCTCGCATGACGGTAAGCGCAGTGCGAAGAAAATCTCTGTTTTATATGATTACCGAAACCGATAAAAATGAAATAAAAATAAAGTCACAATTGCAATTGACACTCTTTAACATTATGCAATTATAAACTATGGGTGGAGTTTCCCTTTAACAAACAGGGGCCATATTCATGAAACCTTACCAAGCCTTGTTGGTTAATAAAATGGCATGTAGTTGCTTACTAAACATATAGTTGGTAAATAATTGATATTCATAAAACATTACAAGCTTTAGTTATTATACATTCTAAGTTTCCTAAAGTTAGAGTTGATCCAGGGTAACTTTAAGTCACTAGTTATAGCAACTATATCATTGTATCACGTGGCTAGAAGAAACATAGAGTTGGTAGAACGTAGTCGTGTTATACCCGCGCAAGTGCTGGTCGTGGATTAGCTAAGTCTTTGCCAAATTCGACTGTATTCGATATTTTATTGTGCACGTAGCGTATTCCTTTCACGAAGTGCGCGCGCCTGCCGCTAACGACACGATTATAGACCAACTTCCTAATTTACTCAGTCGTCTTTGCAAACCCATCCAGCGGTTTATGGTTTTCCTTATTTCTTCGCAGGCTTTCTCTACGGAGCCAATTAGCGATCGCGGAACTGTGGTTATCAACACGTACTAAGCGCGCGGACGACATTCTTTTGTGAAGCAGTGCTGGTTAGATATACAACACAGGTCGCGCTGAATAGGTAGTTTACTGTGTGAACCCCCTATAGCTTTTCGAACGGTCAGATTTGCATATCACGTCCCATTTACGGGAGTTTGCAAATATGACTGTGTCATTAGCGGTCGCAATGTATACACAGAAAACGCGACGTGTATAATAAAATAAAGTCGTATTTCGCAAAGACAATTATTAGCCTTGTCCACATTTTACACAAACCTGAAATAGACCACGGGGTTGGGCCGTTTAATGGCGAAAAAAGTGCACAGCTGTAATGTTTATTTTCTGTTATAATACACCTTAGGGCATCTGAAAAGGGTAGTCTTAAGTCGCTTATGGGGGGACTTTAGCCTACAAGCCAAAATAATCGCTGCATTTTGAGCAATTTTCACTGATAATGCCGAAAAACACATTTTGGGGTACTGTGACCTTAAAAATAGCCCCACAGTGGGGTTCTTTCTCATTTATCATCAGGATGTGATTAACAAACATTAAACAAATCAATATAACCCTACTTCTGAAGAATATGTGGGTTTCGAGACGGAGTTTCCTTCAGACGAGGCTACAAATATTTTCACTTATCCCAAACCTGGGACGCTTATGACATCAGAAATCATATTTCCTTATAACTGACGCGTCTTTTATGGTCATAGAAATCTGCCTGGGGCCAAAAGCTTTGATTTGAGTGGTTGATGAGCTCAATAGCTCAAAAGCTGTGGTCGCAACGGCAATTTAGGCTAAACCTACCCCTATCACTCCAAATCCCCAAGATATGGGTATGCGTTTAAACATTGAAGATAACTCACCAACCAATTGCCGTAGACGCCTGAACTTGGGCTCTATACCCCCATTGATGGGTATGGGCTTTCCAATAAGACTGTAATTGACATGGTTTGGTTCAAATTTTTGGCGCTAGGGGCTAATTTTGCCTTAAATAAGGGTCATTTAGCCTTTGAATCTCAAAGATTCACACCTATTGGCATACCCATGGCATAATGTGGTCTAAACAAAATAGACAACTTCTAGTTGCAATCGTGGCCAATAGGCCCTAGTTTGAGATTAAACTTCAGTCAATTAGGACCGTTGTAAAAGTGATGAGTGATGCGCCATGACCTTAATTCAATACACAGACTGCCGTTTAAAGTGCTACAGCTATTTCAGGAACAATTTTCACGGATATGCATGTTTATGAAAAAGTAAAATAAAAATACATAGACATAGTGGACAGGTGGAATAGGGTGACAACTATCATAAGTCAATTTATTAGCACGGTTGATAACATTAATAAATAAGCCCACTTGGAATTTTACCCGATATTACCCGGGTTGTAACGAGCAATAACGCTAGTTATTACTGGGTAACATTACTGAGTAATAACGGGGAAATAGTAGACCAACATTTCCCTGTTATTACCACCCGATATTACCCCATTTACCCTATTTACCTGTTACTGTTACCAGGGAGAATGTTACCGATATTTCTGGCATTGCATTGTTATTACCACCATTTACCCCATATACCCAATATTACCAGGGAGAATATGTTACCGATATTTCTGGCATTGCATTGTTATTACCACCCGATATTACCCAATATATTACCAGGGAGAATCATCATATCCGGCTTTAAGTCGCTTGTCCAGACTCCGCTTGGTCCGACTTGGGTCTCTTTTAATGGCACGTCTCCACTGGGCTCGGTCCTGGGCGTCCGTCGACTTGAGGCCCAGTAACTTCATATCAGTCCTCACCACACCATGCCAGGTCTTCTTCGGCCTTCCCACATATCTCGTCTCTTCCACCACCATCGATGCTGATTTTTTCACCCAGTAACCTTCGTCCTTCCTCTCCACGTGTCCATACCATGGGCGTCAATCCTGGGGGGGACAGGGGGACACGTCCCCCCCATATTTTGAAGGGTGGGGGACACAATATCAAATGTCCCCCCCATGTTTTTGAACTCGCGTATCTCATAATAGGGCAATATTTACTGTAGCGGAAACTGTCAAGAATAGCGGAGCGGCGGCGTGATGACGGATTTAAACGGAGTCCATCCAAGTAACGGCTGCGGATCCAACAGAACCGGACAAATTAACGCGCTACTACTGCGGGTTTGGCCGCCCTATGCAGGCGTATGTGTGCGCGCGAATCTTCACGTGTACATGCGTCTGTTTATGGTGTAAATGGAGGACACATACCTGGCGACACGAAGGTGAATTGGGGTTAGGGTTAGAATCGAGGACGACCTCGATTGAGATTCCTGTACAAAACCAATGAGAGCCGTCGGAAAACGAGTACAAACAAAGGAAATTTTCGAGAGGAACAAAGGAAACTCCTCGATTTACACCATAAACAAACGTGATAGTACGTGTGCATGTACATACGTGAACATACTGTTCGCCTGAAAACAGGCGTTATCTTGTCCAGACGTAATCTCACTTTTTCCTAATTTTTTCTTATCTGTTGCTGTAACATAGCCCCTGAATTGGATAATTCAGTAAATTATGTTTTGCAGCCATATTCATACTGTAGAACATGTAGGTTGTGTGTGGACTTCGGCTGTGGTTAAAATCTGTGTTTTTGGTAAAGTTGTAGCCTAGTTCGAGAAAGTTTTGTGTGTACAAAAGTTCAGTGAAGTGCCGTGTGCCATTGGCTGTGCTTGATCGTGTTCAACTCTAGCGAACCTTCGCAAAGCTGACAATCAATCAAATCGCAGTATAACGCTGCGTTCCAATCGCGTCGTTTTTATCGTGTTCACCGTGAATTTCTCCACGTTCACGATCGGGGCCCAATTTCTTGGCTCTGCTTATCGTTAGCGAAAAATCCCTGCTTACTATAGCAGAAAATTCGGTGCTTATGGTAAAAGTATTTCACGCGTTAGCGAGGAATTTTGTTTTCTGAGCATGCGTACATCCCGTAACTAAGGATTCTGTGCTTACAGGGTTAGCGCAATTTTTTTCTGCTAGCGCGGTTAGCGGAAAATGGTGACCGTAAGCGCAGAATTATGTTGTTAGCAGAGCTAAGAAATTGGGCCCTGGGGCCAACTTCACGGAGCTGCTAAGCACAACAATTTGCTTAGCATGAAAATTTGTCCTTGGTAAAAACAAGGTTACAGACCAAATTTTCACGTGATCTTTATTGTTTTTGATTGATAATCAGCTGGTTTTTTGCTTAGCATGAAAAACACGTCGAATTTTTGCTGATAACTTATTTTTTAATGAGCAAGACTTTTTGGCGCTAAGCAAATTGTTGTGCTTAGTAGCTCCGTGAAATTGGCCCCTGGTTGCATTCCAAACGCTACTCACCAAGACGCACGCGCACAGTCGAGTTAGTTGTACGGCAAGGACATTCTTTATCGCTCAAGAACTCGTACGTGAACCAACACGCATGCGCGAGTATTTCATTCGTTTATGAAGTCGTGAACATGGAGAAAAAAATCCACCTCGAGTTCACCACTGGTGAACACGAGTTACCAGGCGATTATAACGCCATTATACGACTCGTGAACTCGTGAACACGATAAAAACGATGCGATTGGAACGCAGCATTGAAGTCAGGGGACCACTGCGCCCCCGGGTATGGGTATGGCACCCCCAGGCCAGAAACACGTGGTTCTCCCTTCAAGTTCTCTCTTATATCGTGTCCGATGTAAACCACAGGGTTTTCTCGAGAACGGTAAAACATGAGGTTGGTTTCCTTTCAACCAGACATTTGAAATAGGATAAGTAAACATCCAAAACATGAGATTTTTGGGGATTCCAAGAGTGCCCCTTTAGGTCTTCGCAGGAAGACGCTCGCCGTCTGGGCTTGTCATAATTATGCCGGCCGCATGATATGCTGGCTGTGCCAACACTCGGGTTGACGTTTGTATAATGTGCATGCTAAACCCCTCTAATAATTCTTGACTTCAGTAATGTCCCCCCCACATTTGAAATGGGATTGACGCCCCTGGTCCATACCACCTCAGCCTGTTCCTCCTCATCACCACCTTGATCGATTCCACCTCCAGCCTCCTTCTCAGCTCCTCACTGGACTTCCTCATCCTCAGCGTCACGCCACACATCCACCTCACCATCCTCATCTCTGTCATCTCCTGGTCCACTCTCATCGCCACGTCTCACTCCCATACACCATCTTGCTTCTAATACATGCTGCGTACACCTGCCCTTTCTTTTTCAGGGGTGGCCCCTTAGATGTAAGAAACGAGGCCAACTCCCTGAACTTTGTCCAACCAGTTCTAATCCTGGCAGTCACCGCTGACTCCACACCACCATCTGCAGCCAGCGTATCTCCAAGGTAGCAGAAGCTTTCCACCCTCTCGTACGACTCCCCATCCACCGCCAGGCCTTCCAGGTCAGCTGCGGATGGCTGTACCATTCACCCCTGCACCTCTTACACTCGAACATCGCACCTCTTGCTGCTATCAGGCTCCCCTTCACGCCGCTGCACCTCCTGTGGACCCACTTCCTGCATCTCGTACACTCAATGGAGTTGGCCTGAACGCCCCTGCCACAGACGCCGCAAGGCCACGCTCCGGACTGTGACACGACCTCCGCACCAACACCACCGACCATGATCTTTGATTTTGATACATTCACCCGCATTCACCCGACGAGAGGCTGGCCCGCCACACTGATACCTTCCTGGCGAGCTCCTCCCTAGTGGACGTCATCAACACCAGGTCATCTGCGTAGAGCAGCTCCCATGGCAGTGTTTTCTTCGCCTCTCTCGTCACCACATCCATCACGGTCGCGAACAGCAGCGGACTGAGTACGGAGCCCTGGTTGACCCCGACCTCCACACCAAAACCATCGCTGTTGCCGCCGCCCGTTCGGACCACAGTGCGGGCCCCTCTGTACAGTGCCATTACAGCCTGGACCAGCCGCTCACCCACACCCGACTTTCTAAGGGCCCACCTAACCACCTCTCTGTCAAAAGCCTTCTCCAGGTCGATGAACGCATAGTACAGCTTCTTCTTCTTCGCCTGGTACTTCTCCTGAAGCTGTCTCACGATGAAGATCGCATCAGTCGTCTCTTTCCCTGGCATGAAACCGAACTGCATGTCATCAATCTTCACTTGCGACCGAATCCTCTTCTCCAGTACCCTTTCCACCACCTTGAATGCATGTTCAAGCAGTTTGATGCCACGATACGAGTCACAGTCCAGCGCGTCCCCCTTGCCCTTGTACAATGGAACTAATATGCTCTTCCTCCAGTCTTCCGGTATACTGCCGTCTGCCACGATGCCGTTGCACAAGGTCGTGAGCCACTCCACTCACAGGTCTCCTGAAGCTCTCATCATTTCAATTACCACTCCAGATGAACCAGCTGACTTGTCTACTTTCATGCATTTCATAGCTCTCACCAACTCCTCGTTAGAGATCTGGCCACAAGGACCCTCCACCCTGTCGCACTCCACGTCGCCGTCCCACTCGTTCTCTACGTTCAGCAGCTTCTCGTAGTACTTTCGCCATACTTCCTTGATGCCACCTGTGCGTCACAATGTTACCACTCCCGTCCTTCACGCAACTAACCCCAATCTCATCCCGCCTCTCCTTCACCATCTGCTTCGCAATCCTAAACACATTTTTTCTTCCTTCCTCACTTTTCAGTTCATCGGAAAACTCTTTCCTCTTGCCATCCTGACCTTTCCAGACTACTCTCCGTGAAACTTTCTTCGCCTCTGCATACCTTGCTATATCCTCATCCGTTTGCATCTTCTTCCAGTCTCTGAAGCATTTCCTTTTCTCCGCCGCTGCCTTTTCCACCTCCTCATTTCACCACCATGTCTCCCTGTGTCCACCCACACACATTCTCTGTTGCTTGTAACCAGGTCTTTTTCATTGCTTCCTACTTGTCATCCATTCCAACTGCCTCCTTCACAGCCTCCGCACCGTCAGCAACTCTATCACAAAACTTCTTCTTGATGTCATCATTCTTCAGTTTCCACACCTTTAGCCTTGGAGCGTACTTTTGTTTCTGCTGCTTAAGGGAGCCAGTTCTCACATCTCCAACAACCAGACGATGCTGCGAAACACACTCTTCTCTCGGAATAACCTTCACATCTGTAACTTTACAGCGGTCTTCTTTGCTCACCATCAGGAAGTCGATTGCACTCTTGCAGCCACCCGAACTGTACGTCACCAGTTTGGATACCGTAACCGTTATTTCCGACATTGCATTGTTAATACCATCCGATATTTCCCCCTTTACCCAATATTACCAAAGAGAATGTAACCATTTTTTGGGGCATTGCATTGTTATTACCGCCCGTTATTACCCAAAATTACCAGGGAGAATGTTAGCGAATTTCTGGCATTGCATCGTTATTACTACCCGATATTACCCCATTTACCCAATATTGGTTAATTGGTTAATTATATTGGTTAATACTAATAATTATTACGATACCACCGGAACAATACTACAATGTATACACATATAAACATCAATGAATCTTCTGAGATGCCACTCCTACAATCTTAGCGTGTACTTAAACGCTATATTACCGCCGTCTGTAATCACAGTTTGCAATTAATTTTGTGTTAATTTATTTGTGTGTTGGCTTTTGGTAAATTTGTAAATACAAAAATATATATTTTCCTCTTGGGATGACTTTCCTAAATTATAAAGTTGTCTTTGTATGGTTTGAGACTCATCCCGGGGTTAGCTCACCCTGGTGAAACAAGAGGTTGCTCTGCCCTTGGGATGAGTTTCACAATAAACCCTGTCTCTCATTCTTTATTGTCCAGTTTGTTTTCTGTGCATGTGTGTGTGTGTGTTTGTATGTTGTCTTCAGTCTGTTTCATGTTTTGTCTTCGACGTTTCAGGTATGTGGGGGTTGCCGAGAAGCAACTTATAGTGCTTGCACTCTTCCCACTCTACCTGATTCGTCTTGTTTAATAATAATAATAATAATAATAACACCCTAAACGTATCGCTATTACGCAAAAAGAAAGTTGAAATATAAAAGCATATTTTACATAGATAATGATGAATAAATGCATTGGGCATCTTCGCCCTCATTTTTCTGAAAGAGGATTATCCAGTCACAAATGTGGATTGAAAAAAACCAATCATGGTGTGAAAAGTATTAGTATTTGGTGAAATACAAAGGATGTCCACACAGTGATAATTGTGTTTGTATGTGGGTTAGGTAATACCGTATACGACTAAAGACATATAGCAATGTGGATTAGTGATAACAATCACCCCGAGGACCTGAGCCGAGTCCTCGGGAGAATATCGCGTACAAACAGTATGAGAGCTTTTGAGAAAAAGTACAAACAAAGAGAACTAAAGAAGGGAACAATAGCGAGTCTAGTATAGCTAGCTCATCAGCAAAGCTCATCAACGTTTCCCAGCGCCCAGTATGACGGTGTGTATGAGCACAATCGTGTTTACGTTCATTTTGAAATAGTTCGCCATATAACGGCATAATTAGACAAGCTACCAGTTCGCCCTAACGTCTTTTGAATCCTGTAGCAGCGGTTTATATTTTTCTTTATTTTCTCTCTTTGTTTTCCTATTAATCCAAAGAACAAAATTATAAGCCATTTGTTGGTACCGCCACCGGCAACGCACATCACCGCTGTTATTGTATATAGCGACATACAGTTGTGCGCATGTGCCATTTTTAAATCTAGATTAAATAAAATGTATTATTCATGAGCGGTGACCCGCGACAGAGGGACAATAAAAAAAAAATTACCGATGAATACTGACATTAGGGGCTTTTTTTATTTTGATGAGTTCATTCATAAGAATATCCGTGATTTAATAATCCCCCAAAACCAAACAAAATTGGAATGACAAGCGCAAAATTTAAACTTAAATACAGACGCTCCGTTTCGTTAGTCATTAAGGAAAGGATGGTTTTCAGGACAAATTTAACAGTGAAGATGAGTTTTTCCAAACTCAAAATATGGTTTGTATAAAAAGCAGATTGTGATCTCTTTGAATCATGTGTTTTCGAAAGAGCAAACACAGCAAGTGATAAACAAAACTAGGTTTGAATATTTAGTTTTTTCCATCTTGAACAGTATTCAGCCTGATATTTGCCCACTCTGGTTCAAAATCTAGAACCGCGTATTCCCAAACGTGTCCTTAAACAATATGCGAGACTTATTTACACGGGTATCATACTAGGCCGCAATGTCGCGTTGCAGAAAACTCCGTTAAAGATAGAAAAAACCTAGATTCAAACCTAGTTTTTTGTATCACTATGTCTTGTTGGGTTTGCTCTTACAAAAACACATGATTGAAAGAGATCACAATCTGCTTTTTTATACAAACCATTTTTTTGAGTTTGGAAAAAGTCATCTTCACTGTCAAATGTGTCCTGAAAACCATCCTTTCCCTTAATGCCTAACGAAACGGAGCGTCTGTATTTCAGTTTAAATTTTGCGCTTGTCATACGAATTTTGTTTGGTTTGGGGGGTTTATTAAATCACGAATATTCTTATAAATAAACTGATGAAAATTGAAAAGCCCCTAATGTTAGTATTTATTGGTAATTTCCGTTTTTTTATCGTCCCTCTGTCACGGGTCACTGCTCTTGAATTATGCATTTCATTTTATCTGGATTTGAAAATGACACATGCGCACAACTGTATGTCGCTTAAGAAACGGCGGTGACACGATGTATGCTCTTAATGACGACGCGCGCGCATTTTGGCAATGCTATAATTGGTTGAAGGAGCCGAGGGTGTGCGCATGCATGCTACCTGAGCAATGGTGGTACGATAGAAAATTGCTGCCCTCGGATTAGTCTAATAGTGTATGCTGTTATGTTGCAATTAACAGGGGAGTAAACCTTTCATATAGAATCTTGAAACTGGTACTTATTGACTTCTTTAGATCACATAGGACCCAAAACCACCTGTTTCCATTTTTTCCCAGCATGGATACGCACTAAATCCAAGATGGCGGCCATTTAACACGATAATCGCTTAATCGCCAACTATTTTGGACATTTGTAATGGATATAGTTGTCCAGTATATCGTGTTATAGGTGTTTTGGTCACTGAATTCATTGAAGTACTTATATCATCAATAACACAAAGCATAAAGTGAATAATCATCCAATATGAGGTATAATTGGCGCCATATGGCACGGCACACCCATAAATACCCAATGAATGGTACACAAACATTTTGGTTATAATAATGTATATTTGTTTTTTAGCAAAATAAATCTGTCCTGATCGTTCTATGGAAGACTGCATGGCATGAGCCATAATAATGTAACCACAGGAATGGATGCATGGGTGCAATCTGCCATGAAATCAGAGTTGACCGGTTAAGAGAATGATGGCGCTTTCCCATTCAGTGACATTTCTTCTCTGGTGACTTGTATGGCTTAAATAATCGTGATTTAGTCTATGCCAATTATGTCCGTAATAAATGAAATGGGCGGACATAATAGACTGGATGACCGTTGTAGGTTTAGGTAAATCAAATGTGATTTGTTTTGGGGGTGCGAGAAGAGGATTGTGTTCGCAAATCCTCTTGTAAGCAAGAGCATGCTTTCGTGCCTGCTGTCGTGGCACTCGTCAGTTGCATATGGGTGATTCCATGGGGAATCGGTAATAACTCGCTGGGTGTGTGGGTTTAGTGTGGTCCAATCAATTATCGTGAATTGGAAGTGTTTGGAACATAGCCATATGTTTTTAGTTGGTTCCGTGTTGTTCCTCTAGTAAAGAGAGCAGTATGTTGAGGGTTTCATCATTTTCAGTAGGTTCTTCAAAGCCTGAGTCGGATGGGAGTGGTTTGACCACTGGTTTTTGTTGTTCTAACTTGGCTCGTAATAGTTTTTTCTTGGATGTTCTGGGCTTTTCGGAAGGCAATGAATGGGGGTTTGGGAAATATTTCCGAGAGTATTTTATTTCCTTGGCTTAAGTTCCAGTGTCTGTTTACTGCTTGATGTATGTCACGGTGGTTTATGGCTGGGTTGTATGTAGTGGAGAAGACAAGTGGAATTTGTTTGGATTTGTCTTCAACCTTGGTTCTGTGTATCAATCTTGTTCCGTCAGTATGCGATAATTTGGTTGTTGCTTTTTCAATTTCAGTGGGGCTGTATCCTCTTTTGACTAGTTTCTCTGAGAAAGATTTGACTTTGTGTTGGTAATCATCCTCGTTGGTGGTGTTTTTAGCGCATCGGAGTGTTTCTCCGTAGATGAACGCTTTGAAAACGTGGGGTGGTGGGTGGGATGGAGATAGTAGAAGGTTTCCGTTAGTTTTGTGTAGACTTTGGTGTCTAGGATTCCTGTTTTTCGGAAACGATCTCCTTTGAAGATGGTTAATTGAAGGTAGTTGATGAATGATCCAGAGGCTTCGTATGTGAACTTTAGTGTTGGGTGCATCTTGTTTATTTCTGTGACGAGATTTTTGAATTCGTCCAGAGTTCCACTGTAGATGACCATTATGTCGTCTCTATAACGCCACCATGTTAGGATGTTATCCGCTTTGGGGGTTATTTTTTTCTCGAAATCGTGTAGGGTGATATCACATATTTCAGGGCTTGATGTGGAGCCCATTGCACAACCAATTTTCTGGAGAAACAAACTTGTTTCCGAATTGAAAGCAGTTTCGGCCGAGGATGAGTTCCAGGAGTTTGTGGACATAGGTTGATGGTGGCTTTGTGATGGTATAGTTGTGGTTGGTATTTTTTAGGGCATTGCATACACAATCGATTGCTTTCGTTTGTCGGAACAATTGTGTACATGGAAACAACGTCTATGCTAGCGATGAGAGCATTGTAACGGAACAGGGTATATGCCGACTCGTATTCGAGTCTAGTTATTCTAAACATACATTGCTTATGCAGGATCACGCGCTCATGCTGCGCGATACATGGCGCAGCGGCCAATCATCAACGCGCGGCTGCATGATCAGGGTGAAGCAACCAATTACCGGTGCGCGTAGCTTCTGCCCGGGTGGTGCACATATAATTAGCGCGTGGTGACCAATCGCCGTAGCGCATTATCGCGACTGCTGGGGCCTTTCGCGCGGTTTCCAGTCAGTTCCACAGAAGGCGTCAATGCTAGAACAAGTACCTGAATTACCCGAAGATTATAACCGAGTGTTGCCGTAGCGGATTGCTGGCGAACGGGATTGACCGGTGAGTCAGCGTAGAAGTTGTTTGTTAAGTCACTGGGGACCAGGGTTAAACGTGCGAGGTAGACCGCTTGGTTTGGGGATTTAGCGAAGCTTAGAGGGATCGGAGGGCTTGCACGCTGGGTGTATGTTTCATGCCTGTTGGCGTGGCGTCGGCTGAGCAGTCCTGGTTGTTGAGCTAGTTGTTCCCGTAGAGGTTTACTGAGTTAGCGGTTTAAGTGTTCCGTGTGGTTTAGTCAGATTTCCTTGAGCTATTCGTTGATCACTGTAGTTATTCAGGTGTATGGTGGAACCTGCGAGGTTTACCTGTGCTCGCTGCCAGTGAGCTGAACCTGGTCAAGGTGCGTGGTACCTCGTGAGGCTTACTCTGTGAATATTTAATGAGGTTGCCTGTTAAGTGTTTCATTACCCTGCTTTACCTTGTGTTTCTTTATATTACTATAACACATATAAGGATTATAATTGTATAAGCTGTGTGAGGCTTACACTGTATAAAGATAACTTGTTGTAAAGATATTATAATTGTATAAGCTGTGTGAGGCTTACGCCGTATAGAAAGAGCTTACTGTGAACTGGTTATATTGTATAAGGTTATATTATATAAATTATAGTTAACGTGGTGCAGTTGACCACGTGAGGCTTACCGAGCCTTGTGAGGCTTACTGAGCTTCGTAAGGATTATTAGGTGGTGCAGTTGACCACTTTTATTCTGTATAAACTGACTGATTGTTAATCATCACCGATTCATTGATAAGAGAAGAATAATAAGAATCATAACTGTCCTTGGAAATTCTTGTCGCTGTGAGGATTATTTGGATCACTGTGAGGTTTATTGTAATTATTTAGTGCTCTGCTATTATATCAAGTTAACCACGCAGTCATAAAACGGTGGTATATTTCCACCAAACGAGCTGCCCCTAGGTTAAGTCCGCCGTTCGTTAATTGTCCCCCCTTGCGTCTGGATAGCCGCTCATCCTTGCGCGAGGTTAATAAATATATTTGTTGGATAATAAGAGTTGGTTGGAGTCCTGGGATAATAAGACCAGTCCCCATCTAGGTCCTCCGCCGGTTCCGCCACAGCATTTTGTGAGAATGTTTTTCCTTCTAGTTTGCGCAAAATGTATGCGGTGTCGCGGACATATGTGGATTGCGCGGTTACAATTGGAAGGAGTAAATATTCTATGTATTCTAAAAAAAAATGGCTGTAGGACTTAATATAATAATAATAATAATATAAAAGCATTTATAATGCGCCATCTATCTAGAGAAAACCTATTCCGAGGCGCAACATAAAACACAAACATGACAAAGGAAAAAATAATGAACCAAAATAAAAAGCAACAATAAATAAAACATAGAGGAAATTCAAGATCAATAATGTGACCCTACAAGATCAAAGAGGATATCACAGTACCAACACACACTGCCCAGCTGCACATGGCCAACAAGCAAAGAGAGGAGAAGACCAGAATTAGCAGTTACAACAACTTAACAGCAATAACTGATTCCTGCCCGAACAAAATAAGAAAAAATGGCCGAACATACATGTATTAAGGTATGTGCCAGCAATGCGATACCAGAAATCACATTAAAGACATCAAGTAAAAGCTCAAAATGAGTACATAAATCACAATAAAATGTTTTGCAAAAACAATCAAATATTATAAGCAGTTTCAAATAAATGAGTTTTTAACAACTTTTTGAAAACATTGATGGAACTACAACTGCGAAGTTCGAATGGCAAGGCATTCCAAAGCTTGGGAGCAGCTGCATAAAATCCACGATCACCATACGACGAAACAGTTCTAGGGACTGTCAGAAGAATTTTGTCAGCAGATCTCAAGGTGCGTTTGGGAATATATGGAGAAAGAAGTTCATTAATATACACTGGTGCCATAGCATTAAGTGATTTCCAAGTGAGCAAAAGTAGCTTAAATTGAATTCTTTGACGAATTGGTAACCAGTGTAGTTGTTTCAAAATTGGCGAAATATGATCAAATTTACGAGTGCGGGTTAACATGCGTGCTGCAGCATTTTGAGCACGTTGGAGCTTTGCCAGTAGTTGTTCATTTATACCATATAATAGAGAATTCCCATTGTCCAATCTCGATATTACCAAAGCATGGACTAAAGTAGCTGCTGTATCGTCATCCAAAACTTTACGAATTTGATTAATGTTCCTGATGTGGAAATATGTAGCTTTGCAGACACGTTTGATGTGATCCTCCATAGATAGCGTGTTGTCAAAAATAATTCCCAAATTACGAGCATTTGGCGAAGCATGAATGGGTGATGACACTATTTGAATAGAGTTGTCTGTGGCTCTGGATTGAAGGTATTTGTGCAGCCACTTATGATTGGTCGTCCAACAAATGGTTCTCCCCTTGGTGGAATTTTGTGTATTTTCAGGAGAATATGTGAACCATATTTTCAGGAGAAAATACATTGTTGGACATTGGCACTTATGTGGAAGTGGGTCGAGGTATTTCAGAGTATTGGTGTCGATGTGTTGGTTGTTTCTCATTTGTGTTGTGAACCACAGTTGTGGTTTGATGGGTAATATCCTGGTCCAGTTGGGTGTAATGATGGGACTCAAGATGGCGGTAACCCACTTGTAAATAGTCTGTGTGGTTCATTATACATATGCCTCTACATTTGTCATATGGTTTGACTACGATGTCGGGATGGTTTTTGAGGTTGTTTATGGCGGATAGTTCTTGTTTAGTCAGGTTCCTTTGTTGTTTTTCTAGCCTTATGTAAGCCAATTTCGAATTTGGTGGCTTCCAGGTATTCTTCTAGTGTTGCACTAGGTGTTGATTTTGGATGCCAATTGGATGGTGTGTTGAAAGAATGTGTTTTGGAGCGTTTGTTACGCATTAGGAAAGCAACTCGCAGTTTTCGATTGAATGTATTTATTTCACTCACGAGTGTTGTGTTTAGCAGGAGTAGGGACGAAGTTGAGGCCTTTTCCTAAAACAATTTTCTCGGTATGCGATAGTGTTGCTTTGGATAGGTTTGTTATAAATGACTCGCATTGTTCTGCTAATAGTTTTTGTTGTTGTTGATTGGATTTGGCTTTTTTGCTTTTGCATTTGAAAGAGAAGGTTTGATTTTAGTTGGCTAAGGGATCTCTTTGTTTCTTTATTCAATTTTCTTCTTGCCATGGCTATCCTATGCGGACATTTTATTTCAATATAATAATTTTGTTCGGATGGTAGGGCACAATGTAAACAAGAAAAACGGTTTTGTCTCTGTTGAGAAGTTGTGGTGGTCTTGAAAAAGACCATTTGGTTTGAAGAGATTTTTAGCAGGGATGTTTCATATTGATGCCTCTTGATTGTCGGGGCCTTGTGAAGAAACTTAGCAGCTGTTGTGCTGTTTGGTGGTCTTGGCCTTGGTATTCAGCAAGCTTTTCCTGATCAGCTCGTCTTGAGTCGGTGTATTTCGCCTCCGCCAGGTCGAGTTGATGTTCGTACTCTTCTAGTGCGACTTTTGTTAAGAGTAGCGATGTTTGGCTTTGCAGTTTATTCCAACGTTCTGTGAACGATTCTTGAAGTTTCACCGATCGTTGTGGTCTTGGTTGCCTTATTCTGATTTCCAGGTATGGAGGTGGTCTGGAGGTCTCTAAGTGTCGGGACAAAGACTTTATTTGTCGAGCGATGTGATCCTTAGCAAAAGTCAAAATGTTGATCTTTACTGCTAAGGTTTTCACTTCTTTGAACGTTGTCGCTGGTAAACGGTGAGAGACCGGTGGTGTGTTACTTGATGTTGATGGGCGGGGTTTGTTTGTCTAGTTGTAATGATAGAAGTAGAGACTCATCGTCGGTGCCAAGTGGTGTGCGTTGCCCGCAAGGTATGCTTGGAACCGAACTGTATGGAGACGGAGGCGGCTGGCTGGACTTGCTCTTGCTCTTGCTGGATTTGCTTCTGCTGAGTTTAGACATTATGAACATCTGATGACTAATAACGTGGTAGATAACTAGCATCCGGATACATGTATAATTGAGCATCCAATTTGATATGTGTATGAACACCATTTTGTTTTCCCCATGTTTGTTAGATACATAACATGCCTAGGTAAATTTCCATAACACAAGCATGTTGATAAATGGTTTGATTTTTCTGTATATGGTGGCCACCATCTTGAACTTATTCTACGACATTAATGAACACATTCAAAACTTCTTAAAGAAGTAACATACTTGGTAGAAAATAAAATTGTAATCACAAAAAATGTCCTTAGCTTATCATTATACATGTATGTAAATAAATGGTTCAGATATAAAAATATCGTATTTTTTCGAAATTTGGTGGACGCCATTTTGGATGTTGTCAATGGATATGAATGAAACAATTGAAGACAGTCTACTTCATACAACCAGATGTAGATACAAATATATTGTAATCAAAAGCATGTCCATAATAAGCTTATTATTGTGCATACATTGAATACGTTGGTTCAAATATAACGATTTATTGCTTTTTCGGTATATGCTGGCGGCCATCTTGAATTTTGCCACTGGACATAAATTAAAAAAATGGAAACAGGTTGTTTTGTGTTCAGTGTGATCATAGAAAGTAAAAAATCACAAGTTTCCAGATTCTATATGAACCGTTAATTAAATAACACAATGACATACACTATAAAGGGAACCAATCAGAAATCGCAAAACGATAATTAAATTAATTCATGTTGATAACGTCGTAGTATATGCGCTATGTACATACCTCGAAAATGTGTCCAGGAAATGATTTGTTTTTAGACAATGTTTGCTTATCCAAAAAGTAGGCTGTATTGGCAAGTTAAGTACGTGTACATGTACCAAACGTGGGGCGGACGGACCGTGGGGCGCACCGTGATTGTTTACGTGGCTTCTAGTCTTGGCTTTCTCTCCCATATTTGTTTATTTTGTATGTTGAACTTTCCATTTATTTAGTTGTTCAGAATATTTGTTCAAACCCTTATTTTCAAATTGTGTGAGCTTCTAGTGAGTAGTATTTAGTAATTGGTGTATGTGAACGAGCGTACAGCCTGAGCTTGTTTCATGCAATTTTGAAACACAAGTCATCAATTATAAAACAAATTCACACACCATGAACTCCATTTCTTTCTCTGAATTATCGTAACACAGAGAAAACATGTTTTTGTGATTTATTTACAGAAGAAGTGATTTTGGTTGTATTCCTTTTTTGTTCTTGTTCCTATAAATGCAATGACTGCAAGACAATGTAATTAATTCGAGTAGCTTTTTGCACAATCTCCAACAGGAAAAGGATTGAGGACTTTTAGGGTTAACATTTAATGTAAGCCAATTTTGTTATGGAATCCTTCAATAAATCTTCATTTATTTTATATGCACGTGTAAACTGTAGACAATTGTGTTCTGTTGCTTTGTAAAAATGACACACGTGCACACAACAGCCAATCAATGAGCACATTGTATGCACAGACTGTTACAATGAGTTGCATTTCATGTTCTAAAGTACATCTACATGTAACTGCCTATTATTAAACATAAATTGAGAGCTGAAGATAAACATTACAGTGCCCTCATATGACATTTCAAAAACGGGTTCCATTTTTTTAAATTCAGTTAAGATGCATAGAGATTTGTTTTGGTGTAAAAACATGTCTTATGGTCCTTTAATTAATACAACTGTCAGTAATGTGAATAACAGTTTGAAAGTTAGCTTAGAAAACCAAGACTTCAATCCTAGAACATGAAGTAGGTTTCAACTTCTGCACGGTCGTCAGCATCATCTCGATCACCGTGATGACCAGGTCCTGGTCATGCTGGCGGGTGGTGGAAGATGCAGCGCAGTTTTCCAGCCCATGGAGAATGTTAATAAGTGATGATCAGCCCGTCAACTGTCATGGCCAGTGCAATTTGGTTTGGAGTCGGAACCTAATTATTCTCAATCATAAAAACCAATTAGATCTTGACCAACGGACGGAAGTTGAAGCTAGGTGACAGTTAAACAATGCTTGGGGCGCACATCATAGAGCAGTCATGGTATCGGTCCTTCCTTATAACTGTTTTTCGTTAATTGATTATCTCCGTGTCAATTTTACTATCTAAGATTTCTGTGGTATCAGACCGTGTTCAAACGGAGGAACTTGTTCAAATACACCCACTGGGTTCACCTGTCGGTGCCCATCTGGCTACGAAGGACCAACATGTGAAATCGGTATATGCAATGTTTAAACTCCAAACAATATTTAGAAAATGGTGAAAACAAAATTTATTCTGTACATTATCCGTAAATACAAGCATCTAATAGATATCTCCACTCTTTATAGTCTTGATGACTGATTATATACACATCGTGTTCACACACGTTTGTTTATGGTGTAAATCGAGGAGTTTATTTTGTTCCTCTTCATAGTTTCCTTTGTTTGTACTAACTTTTTTTCCGACGGCTCTCATTGGTTTTGTACACGAATCTCAATCGAGGACGTCCTCGATTCTAACCCTAACCCTAATTCACCTTCGTGTCGCCAGGCATGTGTCCTCCATTTACACCATAAACAAACGCAAGTTAAACTGAACGCTTGGTGTCGCACATGCATGAACGTTGTTAAAACGATCTGCTATTATGCCCTACAAATGTCTATGTGCTTCCTGTTTTACCTTCCTGGTGACTCGGTTGAGTACGGTTGACCAAACGGATACCTTCTCAGTGGGCCTGCCACGAGACTTTGCCAGTCGGACTTTACATGGTCGGGCCAGCTGGCCGAATGCTATGAAGGTTATCATAGAGGAACGATTTTTACACTCTACATTTCCGTCAAAATGATGGAGAATTAAATAATATTTTATATTACTAAAAAGCTCCTAATTCTACACGCCCAAACGTTAGGGAAATTGGTTAGAAATGTGTCAAATTTCGCAAGAAAACAACGTCTTACACTATTTGGCAAATTATCGAAAAGTGTGCCATTTGTTTCCCCATTTAACCAACACATGACGATTTGACACTTGTGTGAGTAAATAACATTGTCTTGTAGTATTTACCATTTTACATTGGAACAAACATGCGCTCATAAAAGTCATTGGAACTTTCTGTTTTGAAGAATAAAACTAGCTTCCTCGTGGACAAACATGCTTATTCATAATTACCGCAAACATCAAACAAATGATGATATTGAGATTGATGAATGCAATCAGGGTTTCGTTTACCAATCCATACAATTATCGTTTAAACTTTTCTTAGAGAGATGCTCTCATTTAAGTCAGAAAAAACAAAATTCATTTGCTGATTGCAAATACAATTTCTTTCCCGTGAAACAGACTACTGCGTCAGTGGACCTTATGTGAACAGGGGAAGTTGCACTAGTACACCAAGCGGGTTTACTTGTCTATGTCTTGATGGGTACGACGGGATGACCTGTGAAACTGGTAAAATCGCCATTCACGTATATTATTCATGTTTTATGATTACAGATCTAGCTTTTTAAGGTTGGTTAGTTGTTGAGTCTTTCGACTTTTTTTCTGTGCAACAACGATAATATAAATTGTCCCGCTATAGGTTTCTCATACCAATACTTTAATTTCGTCGCCGAACATTGTCAAGCTCGATTCCCAATTTGAATTTCAAAAAGCCACCACTAGATTTCATTTAAGGTTCAGTATAATTCAAATGTATAGCATACCGATTTGTCCTAAATTTGTAAAATTCGTCTTGTGTAGCAATTGGAGTTAAATTAAAGAAGCAAATTTGTTTTTATCATTCAATTTGACGCTGCCGTCGTTCAATTTCGTTTCGTTTATTCTTAAATGTTGAGGTTAGAACATAAATTTAAATGACTAAAGTGTTAAAACCAATACCAGGGTATGGCGTGCATAGTTGACATTTAATCTAAAATAGAGATATCTCTATTAACAATAGAGATATCTCTATTTCTAATAGAGATATCTCTATTATTAATAGAGATATCTCTATTGTTAATAGAGATATCTCTATTGTTAATAGAGATATCTCTATTACAAATAGAGATATCCCTATTTCGGTTTAATAGAGATATCTCTATTATGTTTCCGCTTCCGGGTCACGGACGCGAGTTCATTGTAAAAATGTAACAGCTTAAGGGATGTCTGCGAGATGCGCCGACACTACATACCCCGGGACGATAGATTTTAGTACCCTCATCAGTTTCAAACATGTATTTAACAACAAGCGCGCTGTTCGCGCGCTATACATGCAAGAACTGCCTATTATTTATGGGGTTTGTTGAAACTAAATGGACCCCTTGGTATAACGCCCTCATGCGCCCAGCACAATAAAATGTGTTTGAAAGGATATCACCTAAAACGTATCTGCGAAAAGTAGCCCTTAGCTTTGTGAGAAAATGCGCACGTTAAGATTTCGGTGACCTCCCGTTGACACGGTGCATGGAACCGGAAACGAAATAGAGATATCTCTATTTGTAATAGAGATATCTCTATTTGTAATAGAGATATCTCTATTTGTAATAGAGATATCTCTATTAATAATAGAGATATCTCTATTAGAAATAGAGATATCTCTATTAAAAAGGAAATATAGATATCTCTATTAATAATAGAGATATCTCTATTATTAATAGAGATATCTCTATTATAAATAGAGATATCTCTATTATTAATAGAGATATCTCTATTACAGGAAATAAATGTTAACTGTGTACGTCCGAAATAGAGATATCTCTATTGTTAATAGAGATATCTCTATTGTTAATAGAGATATCTCTATTTTGGATTAAATGTCAACTATGCACGCCATACTAGGGAACGATTATTTTGGGTTACGATTCTACGCCAATCTCCCGATGAGACGAATGAGCTCGGCGATGTTTGGGGACAAAAGTCTTGTTTTAGGGAATGTGACATAAACGCTAAAATGGCCGGGAAAACATATAATAAAAACCCAAAGGTATTTCATTGGTATTATAGAATATTATTGTTATATCGTTATATTTTGCTTTTCTGTTTGTTGTTTTTTCTTTGCTAAAACGTGATGTAAATAGGGGAGAGGATTGAAGACCTTCGACATGAAACACTCTGGACATGTCCGGACGAAAGTGACCCTCTTTTATAATAGTTATTTACTACGATTTGATTTAATTACTACGATTTCATTTTAATATTAACTTACTTCTAAACAGCTGCCCAATGCGTGCTCACCCTCAACTCATCCGATGTCCTCACGGCGATATCGGGTCAGCAGACTGTATACCTTCCTGGTGACTCGGTGGAGTATACCTGCCCAGACGGATATCTTCTGAGTGGATCCACTGTCAGGGTTTGTCGGGGAGACTTCACCTGGACGGGACAGCAAGCTGAATGCAATGAAGGTAAAGCTTATTAATATTTTAGAAGCATGAGTGTGTGCAAGAAGATGGTAACACCCACAAGGCTAACCTTGAACGGAAATTGCTTCTGATGATCAGGTTCCGGATGATTGGGTCGCTGATTATCACTCACTGCTTTTCCCTCGTCGATTAAATCTCCGATCAGGTAGGTCTTCCATGATGTCAATAATTTGTTTCGCCAGGGCTCCTCCGTCGTGACTGGCTCCGGAGTAGTAACTGTCACGAGGCTTAGCAGAGGTAGATATCTCGGGACTCGGGAACTAAAGTGCCTTGCTCATCCATCATCTGGCTTAAGGACGGGCTTTCCGCTGGGTGACTCGCGAAACTGGCGCCGGAGCCTTTATTTGTGGATCGCACCCTCATCTTCCAATCATACGCAAAATACACCAATTCCTTTTGGTTAGTTACACAAAATGTTGTGACTAACCTAATCTCGATTTCTAGCTGGAACTCACAACTTCGGGCTCCCTCACCATAGTCTGATAATTAACTGGAGCCAGTTGTGAGTTCCAGCTAGAAATCGAGATTAGGTTAGTCACAACATTTAGACTACTAGGCTTGGTCTCAGGAATTTCATCTTGTTATTCGGCCAATGGTTTCTCCACCATCGCTACGCCCCTGACTACAAAAGCCCCATTTCAAGGCTTTAGCTGAATCCGGTTGTTCACATCGGAAAGCCACTTGACCACCAAGTATGGTCCTACCCATCGAAGTTCGAGCTTCTGAGATCTCCTCTTATTCTTCGCCTGGTTGTACAGCCAGACAAACTGGCCTTGCTTTCGGCCTTCGCCGTGTACCTTACGATCGTAATTTTGGCTTCTGTTACTGGCACTCTGCTTCAGGCACTCTGGCACTGCCATATTGCTTAATGGGCCTTCCGGGACAGCCCATCTTCATTCCCATGCTTCCGCCCAGGTTTGTGTTGAATCGTCACGTCGTACTCGTTAATCACTTTCAGCCACCTTGCAAGCTGACCCTCGGGGTCCTTAAAATTAAGCAACCACTTAAGCAGCATAATAATTTAGCAGAAGTAGCACCTTCTGATCATACAGGTACTGTCTAAACTTCCTGAGGTAGACAACTACCGCCAACAGTTCCCTCCGAGTCACTCAATAATTTTCCTTACTGATTTGCCTCTTTGCACTGAGCTTACGGCTCGCAAAGACGAGGACTTTCTTCTCCCCATCATGGATCTGAGACAAAACTGCCCCTATCCCATCTCTATTAGCATCTGTATCTATAATGTAGTCACTGCCTTAAACGGGATATGCCAATACCGGTGCAGTCTGTAATTTTTGCTTCAACTCAACAAATTCCTGCTGAGAGGAATCTCTCCACTGGAACTGACGCAACTTTTAAATCAGCGCATGCAACGGTGAAGCAACCTCAGCACCCCCATGATAAACTTCCGATAATAGGAAGCGAGGCCTACATGCTTCGAACTTCTTTAACACTGATGTGTTGGCCACTCGGCCACTGCCCGAACCTTCTCCGAATTGGTAGCCACACCTTTAGATGATAGAGTATGTCCCAATCTGTCTGAAACAAGTAGCACTTACTAAGCTTCAACTTCAAACCAGTTTGCTTAAACCTGGAGTAGACGACTGACAGTCGTTCAATCTCCTCTTTCACAGTCGTTTCAAACACAATTACATTGTCCAGGTATAATCTACTGGAGACCTGTCATCACCTTCACCACCAACCTTTCAAACGTCACAGGGGCGTTTCAAAGACCGAAGGGTATACAGCGCCACCATTCCGCACCACAAATGTTGACTTCTGGCCGGCGTCATCTTCGAGGGTGACCTGCCAATCCTGGACGCTAAATTGAGAGTGGAAAACCACTCTGCACTCGCCAATGCATCTAGTGTCTCGCGATTTGAGGGACAGGGTAAGCATCTTTGATTGTTACCCAATTCAGACCTCGATAGTCGACACAAAACCGCTTAGTCCCGTCCTTCTTCCGGACTAACACAACATCTGCAGCCCAGGGACTATCGGATGGCTCGATAACCCCTCGATTCTGCAAATCTCCTACCTGCCTCATTATTACACAGGGGATTACGCCTGGGCCTTTCCTTGATAGGCCTCGTATTACCAGTGTTGACATGGTGCCTCACCACTTAAGTTTGCCTTATGTCACCTTCACCAGAAGAAAATACATTCTCAAATTATATCAAATAGGCCTTCACCTCTTTATGATCCCCCTCGCAAGCTTGATATAATACTCCGGCCATGCAGGTGACTTGGCAAGTCTCCATAAACCTCACAACCACGACTTTCGCCCGGCACTACCACCGAGTCAACCTCAAATGTCGCAATTGTGCCCACCGTTGTTTCCTTTCGAACAACCCGTCTCTACTCATCCGGATTGAGTATCCGCATCGGGAGAATCCCAGCTTGAATCCCAGCAACCGGGCTAGTAGTAACCCTCGATAAGCCAACTCGCCTCCATCTTCCACAGTCTCGATGATTGCCGGCTGTCCCAATGCCTCAACTATACTGCTTACAGTATATCAGGCACAACTGCCTCTTGACCTGCCGGAATCTTGGTGGTTTCGGCCACCATCACCCTTCTAATGAACGGCTTACCACTCATGCACCCCATCCGTCCCTCATTTAACCTCAACTCAAGGCGACGGAAATCCAAGTTACCGCAAGTAGGTAACAATGAATCCCTGCCTGATATGCCGTCGTACTTGAAAAAACTGCACGAGCTGGGCGCACCGTTTTTCCCAGTTGAATGTCGAACGCATCAATGCTCATCACAGCCAGTGGACTTCCACCAACCTGCTGAATGTTGGACTTCAGTTGACTCCCATCAACCTGCTGAATGTTGGACTTCAGAACCGGCCTCGGCTCTATAGCCGTTTGTTGGTAGACCCGACTGCTAACTAAAGTATGCGTCGACCCTGAATCAAGCCTGCACCTTGCCCCTAACAACCCCTAACAACTCCTTAAACAACTATCTTTCTCGCTTCACTCGTCTCTGGCTCTAGACTCCGTTTGGATCCTCGGAAATGTTCAGCCTGTCCGCGGGCCCACCGATTGGCTGGCTGGAGTTTCCCTGCTACTAATTATCATTACGATGTATATCACATTCTCTAGTGAAATGGTCAACCTCACCACATCTGAAACATTTTCGTAAACCAGGCCCTTACAGGCGACTTGGCGACTGCCTCTCAGGAAACCTTGCCTGCTCACCCGAACTCAACCCATGCTTGGTGAGTCATGTCAACTTAACTCAACCACCTAATCTATCTTCTTCGAATGAAGACCCGCACTTTCATCCAGCTCCCGAAGAAGCTGCTAAGTTTCAGAGTCGACGGCCCTTGTAATTTTGTCACGGGCCTAATCCACATAATTGGACCAGGTAGGATTTGAACCCGGGTCACATCGGTGGAAAGTGAGGAAAGAACCGCTGCGCCAACCTGACTCCCCAACCTATGATGCACTTTATACGCAATGATAATTATTAAAATCACTCAACTGATCGAGACCAATTTTGTAGAAGGCCTCGAGTATCGAGACCGTCTCGATACCCTTTTTGTCTAGGTCTCGGTCTCGTTCTTGGCCTTGTCCTAACAAAGTCTCGGGTCTCGGAGGGCTGGTCTAGGTCTCGAATGCTCGGGCCTCGGTCTCGGACGCCACGGTCTCGGGTTTTACCCTCGAGACCTGACGAGACCACAGCATGCAATGTACGTGCGCGATCGATAAGCGCCACACAAATGTAGTCTTTATTCTAAACATAAACGACATTGTAAGTGCAAGTATTTATGCTGAAGAAACAGTTTGAAGCTGGAACGGAGACAAGTATTATACGCGGCTTGTAAATGGTACCCGTGGGTGTACATTGACAATGTATTTCACTGGTGCACTTTTGGGCTTTTGACTGATTTGCACGTAAAATCAACTTAATCAAAAGACTGCCCAGTGGCACAGCGCTGCCATGTCAAATAAATCGGAATTGTATCGTCATTGGGAGGGCATTTCATGCTGTGTTAGTGTTAGCTAGATGAAATCAAAAGCCAGTCATTTACCATTAATAATAATCGGTAATTCAAGTCTTTTTTTATACAAATAATATTGGGAGAAATACGTCAGTCTGTCACACTCCGATAGGTCTCAAAATGTCATGTATTTATTTGCCATGAAAATAAACAATTCAAATACCTCCAATTATTAAATTTGTGTTTGTGCTGCGAGTCTTTACAGGTAATATTTTATAATTTGCATAATTATAGTACCCCTTTAACAAAGCCGACTTTATCTATACATGTATGCATGTGTAAAACACCCACTGTATTGTGTATTGGATGACCCCTCATAAAGGTTTGTATATTGGTCTTTTTAAACACATACAACATATATGAATTTATATTTGGGATATATATTGGAATCGCGGGCCTAAGTGTTTTTCGGGATATGCCATCCGCCACATTGCCGGCTGAATTGCGGGGTGAATCTCATTGTTTATACCGCCGCAAATGGAGATCCAGCTTGCAAATCAGCCCCCGTAATTCCACACGCAATTTGTTTGAATATACTGCACTTGTGCTAAAAGGAGCCGCATTTTCTTCAAACTCGGACGGAAAATAGTATTTAAAGTTGTAATTATGTAACCGTAAATACCCACTTATACCAGATTAATAGTATATTTCCTCTGTTTCAATTTTATTATTTAAGATTTCTGTGGTAGCAGACCTTGTTCAAACGGAGGAACCTGTTCAAATACACCCGCTGGATTCAACTGCCAGTGCCCATCTGGCTATAAAGGACTGACTTGCGAACAAGGTATGTCTGATATTTCGAATTATAAATATAACAATTTGAATATTGTTTTTGTATACTACATATAGAAAGACTCAAAGTAGATCTCCACACCATTATGTGCATACCAACAAGTTTATTTATTATTGATTTTCTTCTATTCTGTAGACATTAATACAAACATACAAATTAAAAAAAACAAAGAAACCATAAAATAAATAGAATATGGTAAACAGGGGCCTGTCACGGAATTAACAAAAGTATAAAACTGTCATCAAAAGATGTGTTTATCATAAAACATGTTTTACCAATTACAAACAAATGCGCCAATCTGATTGGCCTACGTTATAAACTGGTATTGAACTATATTGAACCTGTTATTGGTAATTCGTTGGCTCAGGTAACATTTTGTGTCTTCATTTTGTTTTCCTAGATGCTAGCTGCGTGCTTTTGCTTGACCAACACGATGGTCTTGTTGTGATATCGGGCCAGCAGGCTGTATACCTTCCTGGTGACTCGGTCGACTACGACTGCCCAGATACATACCAGCTCAGCGGGTCCACCACCAGGATTTGTCAGCCTGACTTTACTTGGTCTGGGAAGCCAGCTGAATGCAAACAGGGTAAAGAATATTGTATGACTTATGCTGCCCTGAGAAGGCAAGTGTTCTGCCTTCAGTCGGCTTTGTATAATGTAAAAGAGTGAGAAGCTCACTCTCCAAAAGAGTGAGTCTCTTACAAAACCAATTGAGTTTTTCAAAGCTACTCAAATAGAGCAACTTTTCACTCTTTCGAGGAGCCATAAAAAAGCCTGCTCTTTTTTTTTCCTTAGTCGTCTTTTATATGGCTTTTAAAAACAAGTGGTAATTTGACTCTTTTTGAGAGGTTTTATAAAAGACTCATTATATCAGCCGTGCGAAGCAGGCTGATATATTGTATTCGTCGCCTTTCTTTCTTTCTTTCTTTCTTTCTTTCTTTCTTTCTTTCTTTCTTTCTTTCTTTCTTCGGGCAAACGCTCACAAAAAAATCTGCCAAATTCAATATCTGCCAAATTCTGTGTCCGATTTCAACCAAATTTGGACAGGATCTTCCTTGACCCGAGTTCTATCTGTAGTGATCAGCAGGTGTGGTCAAACGTCACCTAGTGGTCACTAGTGGTCACTAGTGGTCATTTTCTTTAAAAGTACAAAATGCTACTTCTTCCACAGTCTTGGTCCAATTATTGTCAAACTTGGCCAGTTACATATCTGGACCATGCCTCATAAAAGTTGTTCACAGAATTTGGCCAGTGGTCACCAGATGGTCAGTAGGGGTCATTTTCTTCAAAATTAGGAAATGCTGCTTCTCCCAAAGTTTTGATCCAATTCATGTCAAACTTGGTCAGTTATATCTCTGGACCAAGCCTCATATAGGGTGTACACCGATAATTTGGCCAATGGTCACCTAATGGTCAGCAGGGGTCATTTTCTTTAAAATTACGAAATGCTTCTTCTCCCACAGTCTTGGTCCAATTAATTTGGCCAATGGTCACCTAATGGTCAGTAGGGTCAGAATTTGACCATTGGTCACCTAATGGTCAGTAGGGGTCATTTTCCTTTCAAAATAACGAAATGCTTCTCCCACATCCTTGATTTAATTAACTCGTAAAAGTTGTTCACAGAATTTGGCCAGTGGTCACCTAATGGTCAGCAGGGGTCATTTTCTTCAAAATTACGAAATGCTTCTTCTCCCACAGTCTTGGTTTAATTAATTTGGCCAATGGTCACCTAATGGTCAGTAGGGGTCAAAATTTGGCCATTGGTCACCTAATTGTCAGTAGGGGTAATTTTCTTTTCAAAATAACGAAATGATTCTCCCACAGCCTTGATCTAATTAACTCGTAAAAGTTGTTCACAGAATTTGACCATTGGTCACCTAATGGTCAGTAGGGGTCATTTTCCTTTCAAAATAACGAAATGCTTCTCCCACATCCTTGATTTAATTAACTCGTAAAAGTTGTTCACAGAATTTGACCAGTGGTCACCTAATGGTCAGTAGGGGTCATTTTTTGTCAAAATAACGAAATGCTTCTCCCACAGCCTTGATCTAATTAATTTGGCCACTGGTCAACTAATGGTCAGTAGAGGTCATTATATTGAAGCATATCAAATGTATTTTCTTCTATATTCTTTAGCCGATTTCAGTCAAACTTGGTTAGATGCTTTTGAAATTTGGGAGTGGTAGTCATCACCAAATGGTTAGTGCGAGGCGGTTCACACAAGCCTTACAAAAGACTATTTAGGCTGATATCCGTGCTTCCTGAAGCACATTAGCTCTAGTTCCTTTTGCACCCGATCCAACTATCCACCGTTGTTAATAAGCGAGGCTTTTTACGTCAACATTTCACGTTACAAGCGTGCCTGTAAAATAGTTCGGTAACACATAATGTATTATCATTGGTGTTTAGTAGGTACGTGGTTAGAATCCGACCATATAGTTCTTTTTAATATCCTCCAAGAGTCTGTATCGTCGAAGTCGTTATGTCAAGGAAAATTAGGATCACTTTTTGCATGGTGTTGAAGTATACCGGCCTCGCTTATTAGCGTGCTTATTAGCGTGTCAACACTGTTGCCATAATATATTTATACAGGCAAACTCGTAACGTCGCATTATGACGTAAAAGCCTCACATTCCAACAGTGGTAGTCGAATCGGTTGTTTTTTTAGAGTGAGCCGTTCACTCTTTTACATGAGAGATACCTCGCTATTAAACCGATGACTGTCATTTATGAATTAGATGAGTTACAAATATCCAACTGATCGAATGTATAACTTGTGCCTGCATGAAAACTGCTCCTAGAGCACCTGCGAGGCTTGCATTATAATATGTTATGTACTTGTTTAGTGATGTAACATCAACACCTATAGTCTGGGAGCCAAGTTCGAAAAAAGCTTATTCTGTTTAGTTCGTTTCACTTCTAAAGGGCAAAAGGTTCGGCATTTGTACATGGAAGGGGGTTGTCTCTGGAGTATTATAAAATCGGGTGTAAGCATCCAAGGTGTCAGCAAAGTACTATAATTCATCAACCTCTCAAGGTACCCCTTGCTACTCACATTCCCCAAATGTATATTTTGTAGGAACAAGGTATAGGCTGAGTAAAACACACTTATTTTTCTATTGAAAAACAATAGTTCAAGGATGTTGTTGTTTTCCATCAGACCAATCCACACATTTACTTTCTCTCAGCTATCAGAACGGGATTTGGAATGATGAACTGGTAATGATTGCAGGAAACAATGAACAGGTTCTAACACAATCGCACAGTTTAGCTCCACGTTAATGAAATTTGAATGATCTATTCAGAATAGCCGGAAATACTGGGCACACTTATTGTATTTCTGAGAAAATTTACTTTGATGTAATTTTGGTTTTACTCAGCCTATATTTTGTTCTTACAAAGTATAGATTTGGGGGATGTGTGTAGCTAGGCGGGGTTACCTAGAGAGATTGGTGAATTAAAATACCTTGCTGCCACCTAGAGATGAATTCTGCGCGTTTTTGCTTTTTTAGTGACAGCTATATATTTGAGAAAAAATACTTAATGCGTATACAATTCTTTAATTTGTATTTGGTTTTATAAATTTGTCTTAGGGGTACCATTCTTATTCGGTGTTCAAGAACATCACTATGAAAAGCAGAATAGCAAATTACTTAACAAAAGTTTGAGACTACCGATCCTATAGTGCCTTACAAAAAATGTAAATACAACAGGTACGATGATTCTGCTAACGAAACATATCTACCTTTTTCAGATCATGCGGTGCAAGCAGAAACTGTCTACACTCCGGTGGTACCGATTGTTGGCGGTGGAGCTGGAAGTTTAATCTTCATTCTGATGGTCGGCGCTGCTGTCCTAGCAATAAAAAGGTTTATAATCAATCTGTCTTATTGGTTTACGAGTCTTTTAGAACACTTGAGTACGAAGCTGTATTAGGGACATGGTGACAATAATGTATTATCTCTAACTCGTACGTACGACTTATACGTCGTACGTTCAAATTATATGTATATTACATGCGACTTATAATTATGTCTTACGTACGACTTATATGTCTTAGGTACGATTTATATGCCGTACGTATACGTACGTACGTACGTATTTACGACTAACACGTCGTAAATACGTACGTACGTACGTACGACTTACATGTCATACGTACGACTTATGAGAGATGACTGTTTACACCATGTCCCAAAAGCTTCGGACTTGTGCTATAAATGCCAATTTATTTTACTCCATTCACCTATATTTTACTGAAACTTATCTTATTTTGGCAGGCGGAAACAACGCCAACAACTTGATCACGCCGTCCTGAACAGACCCGCAGCCACCGCGCCCAGCTGTGCCGTCCTGGCAGAGGGCGCCCTGGCATCTACGGGTCAATCAGATGGGCGATATCAGGAAACCGCCCTCGACGCTGGCTTCGATAACAGCTACGCTGAAGTGCAGCCCTGTCTGGGTCCACTTCGACCGCTCCCAGCTGGAAACAATGCTGAGGATGACTACGAGAACTATACTGTAAAATGCTATTCTAAACCTGCGTTCGCACTCTAGATACAATACCATTGTTAAGTTAAGATTATTTTGCACTGAATTGAATTTGTAACAAAAATGTTGGTCCAGTACTGTAAATAAGAACATAACGCACAAAATAAAATAATGCTGAATAACAAACTGTTCACTATATGGCTCAAGCCGCACAGTCAGCTGGTAATTTATTCAGTATATTTACAGGCTCATGTTTAATCTCGTTTGTCAAACATGTGTACCTTCTGTGCGCACGACATCTAAATATGTCAAGAAGACGCCCGTTTTTAAATGAATATCGGCTAAACGAATAGAAGGCCGTGTGACTATCCATAAGCATGAACAGCAACCTAGAACGATACTATGTTTGGGAGGAGGGAGCAGCGAAGCCATAGCGACGAAAGGGTTATGTACATGTACATTTCGTGTGGAGAGATAGTATACAAAGCGAAAAGTAGACGATTATCCCGCATTACCTGTAGCACTAACATGGATCAAAACTCAGGCATGAATTCGTAGTCGTGCGCACGAAGTGTTGAAGGTCATTCTTGAGTGCCATGTAATACACAGATTAGAATGAGTTTCAGGCTTGCAATTTACATATTAAGTGTACACACGGAACTTGTTATCATGCATTCAGTTTTCATATATTTACCTAGATGCACGAACTGAATTGAATGAAACATACGTAATAATCTTGTTTATTACTTATCTAAATATTATAATACTCAGGCTGATATGTGTTAAACGGAATGCTACTACACAGTTTAAAGAAAGATTTATATTTATAATTTCGAAAAGATACATAGGCCCTATTATAGGTTTCCATAGCCAATTTCATCAAAACAATTACTCAATTTAACATCATCCATGCACTCATATTCGTTTTAAATAAAGCTTTCCAACATCAATAAGAGGTAGTCGTTTGATAAATAATTTCATTCAATTCAAACAGTCGTTTTGTTCATTCAAATTCGTCGAACGCCTCAGTAGAAGGTTGACCAAGAATTCGATTTAATCAGTTGGCAAGCACATTTCAAACTCAACAATCTTTTTTTGTGCACGCAATGTGCTTTCTTAGAAAACCTAAGAAAACAATTAGTCGGGTTTATGCTATATCGACGACTCCATATCTTTGTTTCTGTAAACCTTGTTAACCTTAATAATAAACATAAAATAATAAAGACCAATGAAAAGCACCTTGACACTAGGAATTGGCATGATGTAATTTTGCAATGAAAGTGGACACAGCCAGTAACATGATGTAATTTCAACAACATTTCCAAAATCACGTCCAAATGCTCAAAATTGTAAAAGTCCAAAGTCACATCCAGTGGATGTGATTTTTTATTTTAACGACTTAACCCAGGATGTGCATTTTGACTGAGGATGTGAATTTTGACATTTGAATGTGATTTTGTAAATCTTTTGTTAAAATCACATTATGATACACCTGGCCACGTCCACTTTGAATGCAAAATCACAATCATGTCCATTCCTTGTGTGATTTCATTTTACTCAAATGACAGGCATATAGACACAAATAACAGAACAGTAACACGAAAGTCAAATGAATTTAAATCAAGACAATGATTTAAAATTCAAGACAATGATTGTGGACATTACTATCGTTCAGAATACTTACAGTAAAAGAAAGATATAAATACCTACTCCAATAATCCATACTCAGAGTTTAAAATATATTGAACCAAACAAAACAAAAAACAAAACAAAACAAAACAAAACAAAAAAGAGAAAATCCACGCAGATAACTTGCACCAATCAGAAAAGGCAGTAGAAATAATACTAAAGTAAAGATTGAACAAAAAATGCTGTCTTGAAATTATACTATAAATCAAATGGAATGGCAAACATTAACCTAAACTGCAAAATCCCAATTCTGTGTGCACTGAAATGAAATTGAATACGGTAATAAGAAAAGAAAAAACGCAGTCTAAATTAGACATAGCGAGTATATCATTTTCTTAAGCTTGTAATCAGGGATTGGTTTAGGATAACCTGTTGATATACAAATAAATGCAAGTTGCACTCAACGTTATAATTATTAGTGTTTATTGACTTATGATGACCTTTGACCCTTTCTTAATTAGGGATGGCACCACTTGAAACTTTCTTAAGTGGCGGATTTTTCTCCAGCAAGGTGTCAGCTACACATTGACACTTGTTTTATTCTTGCACTCAAAATTAAGTGCAATTAGCACTAATTAAAGACCTTCTTAAATGTACTTAGCACCAATTATATTGTTCTTAAGTATACAAATCCTATTTAGTACACGATTAACTTTCGACTCATGACGAAATTAGGTTTGCACTCAAGATTATGATTAAATCGATGTTTGGGGGGTCTGTCAGGGGCTCCCCCTCCCAACGCACCACAAGCCAAACTTAAGAAAATCTATTTTGCAATTGTCCCAGTCACCCATACATATTCCAAGCTTCAAACCTTTTGCACTCATCTGTGTTCTGATTGGCTAATGTACCAACCTATACCTGCAGAAAAAAATTATCGCCTCCCGGACTACTTTGTTTCCGAGCGGTTCGTGAGTGATGATAGCTTGTCCCGAAAGCGCCCTCTCGTGGCTGCGGATTATACAACGTCTTGCTGAAAGACTACATTGAGCGGGGGGCGGGGACACTGCGAGAATTTGGCTGGGATTGTAGAGTTGGAAAATAATGTATGTAATAGCATTGACGCATTACAGCGTGAGCGGTGACAGCTTTTTGTGTGTTCTCACTTGTTTTATTTGTTTGGTCAAAATGGCTACGTTTTGTGGTAACGAGCATTTTGGCAGCCATTTTTAAAAGGATTTGAACATCGTAAGCCTAGGTGATACCAGAGATCCGGCAGAACCCGGTAGAACCCGGCAAGGCGACCGTGATCTACAGTGCTCTACCGGGGAGTCAACCGTATTGCTGCCGTGGTCTACCGCGCTCTACTGAGGGCTGCCGGGAGAGCGTTTTTTTAATGTTAACATGTTTAAAAATTAAAATACCGACCCCGGTCGACCAGGACCTGCCGGGATTGTCACCTCTACCGGCGTCTACCGTGTAGCTACCGTGTCAATGCCGTGTTGCTGCCGGCGTCTACCGTAACGCTGCCTGGGCTACCGTGTTGACGCCGGCGTCTGCCGGAGAAGCATTAGCAAACATGGTAGCGACACGGTACACCCCAGCAGCAACACGGTTGACCACGGTTGCTACCGTGTTGCTGCCGGGGTCTGCCGGCGTCTGCCGGGGTCTACCGTAACGCTGTCGGGGTCTACCGTTGTGCTACCTTTTCTTCCGTTTTGGTGCCGGGGTTTACCGTATTACTACCGGGGTGACAGAGACCGGAGACGCGATTTCATCAGTCCCGGTAGACCACGGTAGAACCCGGCAAGGCCACTGGGCTCTACCGGGTCCTACTGGGGCTACCGGGTTCTGTCGGGTCTCTGGTGTGACCAAGGCTTAAAAAGCTACCACCCCTGCAATGCTATGACATATTTTGCAACTACAGGGGTGCCAAAAATTATTCCTCTCATTTAATACCGACCAAGCTAGGTATACAAGATGACGAAGTCATCATGTAACTACTTAGCACTCCGCTCAGCATTTCCATAAATTGCCATTAATTTTATCACTTCAATTCATCCGCGGCGGCCGGCGTAATTTTTTTCCAAGGAGGGTTAGGGGTAATTATCATAAATGGGCGTTTCTACACCACACTGAGTGAAATACACTTAGGTTCTTTTCACTTGCATTCAACTCACTCCAACCATAAACTTGAAAACTAAAAATCGTCAATAAAAAAAAGGAGAGAGCGAATTCGAACCCCAGTCGAACTATCTGTAACCTAACCCACTATCCACTAAGCTACCTTGAGAGGTCGACAGAAGCCGTTTTTCAAAGTACTTTAATGTACCTCTGGGCTATGTGTAACAAGTTGAATGAGCAATAACACTGTTTTAGCGTCATTGTTAAAACTACTGAATAATCATTACGCGAGGGGTCTACAGCCGCCCATTTATGATAATTACATACTGTAGCATTCACATTATGTTAGCCGCACGGCGTATTTTGAATTTGTGGAGACAGAAAACTTGCGGCGGCCGTGCGGAAGCCGTGCGTGGGCCTTGCGTTGCCCGCATGGTGTGCCATACCGCATAGCCACCGTAGGGCCGCCTTAAGGCTGCCCTAGGGTGCCCGTGGAATTCCTGCGGCCGCCGCAATTTTGTTGGGGTCAGCAAAAGTCAATTATAATTCATAAGACCCCAGGGAAGCTGCACAGAAAACGCAAGCCACCGTACGCCCGACGTATGGTCGCCGTGGAACCGCTCTACGACATGGCTACGGCGTGTCTAATTGCTACGGCGAACCTAGAAATGAAAATAGTTATAACTCCGCGCTATAATCCCACGGCGACCCCTACGGCCTGTAAAAGATAGGGATACGCCCTAGGGCGACCCTAAGGCCACCGCAGATCCTCTGCGGCTGCCGCAGGTATCTTTCGATTTGGGGGGGTTACGGCCGCCGTATCCTAGCCGTAGAGCAAATGTGACTTGGGCTTTAAGCGACTATGTTTTACAATGTATAATCCTGTTCCACGTCAAACTCCAAAGGAACCGCACGGCGCTCCATTAGATCGTTTACCGTATCCAATCTTATATTGACTGACACTAATAAGAATAAGATGACCATCTCCGACCAACAAAGTCAATAGGACGTGTAAGTTAACATCGAGAACGTACGAGACTTTACGAACGTACAAGATTATTACGTTACTGGTCAATTTCTATTTCGTTACTGGTCGATTTATATTACATTACTGGTCAATGTTATTACATTACTGGTCGATTTTATTACATTACTGGTCGATATTATTACATTACTGATTGTAACAACTGGGGAACATAGGGACTGAGAAACATAGGAATTGGGAAACATCGGGTTGACCACCCCCCCCCCCCCCCCCCCAACCCCCCAAAACCCCCCCCCCCCCAAAAAAAAAAAAAAAAAAAAACCACAACAACCTAGTATCAACTCCTTTGGAACACTAGTGTTTACGGGCAGGACATTTGATATGGTGCTGCCAATATTCACAGACTGACTAGGATCACTTATGTACGACTTAAAATAACTAATTACGGAAGATGACGTGTTCATTCTTTTTAGTTTCTCTAGTGAGATTTCATGATCAACACAACCAAATGCTTTACTGAGATCTATAAACACAATGCCTTTAACTTCTACATTATCCATGGCTTCAAATAACTGCCCCCGTTACTCGTTGCCCATCGCCGTCGGACCTTTTTTCCATCATGTGGACTCCTCTACCATGGAACGCCTTCCGCCTTATTTGATTCAGGTGGTGAGCTGGTCGCGGGATCCCAACTCCACATCATTTTGGCTCGGTAACACCAGGTTCCTGGGACAACAGCGGTACAACAGAGTGTAATTGAGCTGCAGCAGCAGTTCTAAGTCAAGCCCTTTTTTTAGTTACTTTTCCTAAGGTTTTGTCCTTTTGACGGAAAGAAAATAAATAATCGAAGGCAGAAACCTCATTAAATCAATCTATGCCAAATTGAATGACGACTAACCTGTTTAATTAAATGACGCAATTTCTAATTAAGATGGGTTGGCAAACCGGAACGCCATTAACAGTAATACAGAACCAAAGTATTGTAGCAGTATGATTGGACCCCTTTTGTGGCTGTTATTTGGTAAAAACTTTAAGTTAAAGGTAGGATACACCATTGGTAATTGCTTGAATTATCATGAATATGTGGACTTGCGGGTTGTACTTTATAGTAAATATCGTTTTACGGACCTGTCCGAAGTTTTACAATCATGGATGCTGAGAAAAGCAAGAAAAACGGCGTCTGTTTCTACCGGCGTCGGGCAGTGGTTCTTATGTTGTTCTTGGTTTTTTCGTGATCGCCGTCTGGCAAATCGCGAATTAGTTTTTATAAAATTCATTTTGTTGGGGGAACTATTACAGGATATCTAGCGCAATACTTTTGCTGGATGCCTACAATCATTATTGACTTTAAAATAAGTAAGATATTTTCTAATAATTCGGTAGTAATATTGTTATATCTGCAAATGGTGTATCCTACTTTTGAATAGGAGACTAACATATATTTTGGGACACATTAAAAAACAAGTCGTTTTTCACAACTAATTTATACAAAATGATAGTTGATAAGAACATCGATAAATAAACGATATTCATGAACTCCCCCCCCCCCCCCCTTTGTGAAAACGGTGTCGATGTATGTTCCAATTTCTAAAATATGTTTAATACATTTTGCAAGACCAGGATATACAGTCACGGGTGAATGGGTACACTGTTGGCCCACCACGCTTTTCACGCATTCGGCTTGTATACATAACCATCACCACTGTGGAAATACGTTTGAGAGGTAGGGTGCTACATGTAGATAACATTATTTGGTTGCTTTACTGTCAAGGTAAGTTTATAAAACGATGGGCATGTTGTTTTTATCTTTACTGTGATGATATATCTACATCACTCCCTGTGTGTCGGTCGGGCTGTGTGTCTGTCCGTATTTCAATTATCTCCGATACGGGGCACTGTATGAAATAGAAAACCGGCAGTGTATTGGGCTCAGGACACAAACATTTGCAGTGTCAAGCAGTTCTTAAAAAAAGTTGCAATGCTAACAAATCGACATGGCGTATTCTATCGATCAATACAATGTATTCAAAGGAGACCAAGCTATTTGCCTGTTCCGAAAGGGCTGTATGTACATTAACACATTTCGATATAACGTGTGTGCGTGCGTTTGTTTATGGTGTAAACGGAGGACACATACCTGGCGACACAAAGGTGAATTGGGGTTAGGGTTAGAATCGAGGACGACCTCGATTGAGATTCGTGTACAAAACCAATGAGAGCCGTCGGAAAAAGTACAAACAAAGGACATTTTCGAAAGGAACAAAGAAAACTCCTCGATTCACACCATAAACAAACGTGCATGGTTGAGACACACACAAATAATCCAAGTAGGCCTTGTTGGTAAAACAAAGCGAAGTATTGTTATTGTAGGGGAGAGCGGGGCTAGTCCGCCCCATTTTCTTTCTCACTAGCCTAGAGATGTAAATTTGCAGGCTTGAAGGCCATACTTTTTACATGTGAAAGCACTATTACTTAGCTAAATACTACCACCATTTTTGGAACGACATGTCTTACAGTAACAGCAGGAGTAACACATAAAGACAAGTGGGCGAACCTGCCCCAACAGGATGAGTGTGGGGGCAGGTTCGCCCACATGGTGGGGTAAGTTCGCCATTATCAAAAATAAGTCAAAACAATGAGACTCTTTGACCTAGATGTAAATAATAGCTTGTGTTTTTTGTTTTCTTTGAAATTTCACTCTCGTTTCGTATATTTAAATATATGAATATAAGCAAACCAAATGGTTATGAACCACAACTTGTGATTTCTAAGCAACAGTTCTGTCTCATTAAACTGTTGATAATTAGAAGAATGAATAAGATTAAAACTGCTGCAAACTGCTTATTGGCTGGAATGATCTGAAATATACAAATCAAATAAGGGAACAAATAACAAAAAGAGGGATTAAAGGGTGAGTCAGTGTGGGTAGGATCAAATAAAGAACTAACAAAGAAGTATTAATAGGAGTAATGTGGAGGGGGTGGGGGGGGGGGGGGGGGGGGGGGTTAGGACAGTAGACAGGACAAATTAGAGGAGTGAGAACAAACAAGAACAAACTCCTGGCAAGGAATAAATCTAAAACAGATGACATATAGGAAAAACAATATATAAGTTAATCATTTCCTAGTTGGATGTTAAGCCCATGTGGTTGAATAGTCTGAAAACGATTCATCCAAACTTTCTCCCGGCTGAAGCGAACTGAGTCTTTCCGATGGCCAAGTGATTCTATGCCCTGTATAATCATATAAGAAATGCAATGGTTGGGCTGATTCAAGTGATGACCGACGGGGTATCCAGTTTCTAGGTGTGGACAGTCGATCGATGACCGTAGAAACGCTTTTTAGGGCATTTTTGGTCTCTCCGATAATTAGAAGAAAAAGCTATACACTAAATAGTTATAAATCACAACTTGTGATTTCTCTAATTGTTGGAGGGTATAACTTTTCTCATATTTAAACTGCTGAATGTAAACTGAAAATACTAGCAAACTAAATATTGTTGAGCCACAACTTGTAATTTGTATTCAACAGTTTATTTAGTGATTGTAAAGTACAACGTGGAACAACTTGTCATGGTAACCCAAAATGGTATCCACCTGTTGCGCATGACCTTTTAAAAACTTGATTTATCAAAGTGTTCTGGTTTTATAACAAATTATCATGGGTATTAGTGCTAGTTTTGCAACGTGACATTATTATGTATAAGGATATATCTCTATATATGTTCATTTCACCTTAAAATATGTATATTTAGCTAGCCTAAATAAATAATAGGCATATAAATTTGATGGGGCAAATCCGCCCATCCCCGTGGGGTGAGTCCGCAACAGGTCGAACCTGCCCCACTATATTCAGGGCGAGTCCGCCCACCACGAGATTTTCCACCACTACAGCCGTGGAGGAAGTTTTGATGATGTAATTAGATTACGCAGGACATGATAAAACTCCTATAATACCTGCACGAGCAGGCTCAACAAGCTCATAAAGTTATCATCAAAACACTGTTTACATATCATGTAAGTAAACATTTCTTGCATCAATAATATTGTATACACCCCAAGACATTAACAGGTATTGTTTTATAGTGGTTGTTAGAAGAAAAGAGACTAGCCAAAATTAATATGCAGTTATGAACTCGGTTTACTGTGTTAATGACTCATACGACGTGGCAAAACACAAGATGAGCTCTAGGGGCACGTTCGCCCGGTTTAGAGTGGGGCAGGTTCGCCCTGTGGTGGACTCGCCCCAAGGTGATGGGCGGACTTGCCCCATCAAATTCATATGCCTATTATTTATTTAAGCAAGCTAAATATATATATATTGAAAGGTGAAATAGAAATATATAGAGATATATCCTTATATATAATAATGTCACGTTGCAAAACTAGCACTAATACCCATGCTAAGATGTTATGAAACCAGAGCACTTTGATAAATCAAGTTTTTAAAATGTCATGAGCTACAGGGGCATAACATTATGGGTTACCATGACAAGTTGTTCCAAGTTGTACTTTACAATCACTAACTAAACTGTTGATTACAAATTGTGGCTCAAAAATATTTAGTTTGCTAGTATTTTCAGTTTACATTCAGCAGTTTAAATATGATAAAAGATTACCTCAAATATTAGAGAAAACACAAATTGTGATTTATAACTATTTAGTGTATAGCCTTTTCTTTTAATATTCAACAGTTTAATGAGACAGAACTGTTGAACAGAAATCACAAGTTGTGGTTCATGACCATTTGGTTTGCTTATATTCATATATTTTAAGATACTTAACGAGACTGAACTTTTAAAGAAAAAACACAAGCTATTATTTACATCTAGGTCAAATAGTCTCAAATAAACATTTCTAAGTACAGTTATATGCAATATATGATAGTTTGTGCATTGTTTTGACTTATTTTTGAATATGGCGAACTTGCCCCACCATGTAGGCGAACCTGCCCCAAAAGGATGGGTGTGGGGTAAGTTCGCCCACTTGTCTTTATGTGTTACTCCTGCTGTTACTGTAAGACCTGTCGTTCCAAAACTTGTGGTGGTATTTAGCAAAGTAATAGTGCTTTTACATGTAAATAGTATGGCTTTCTAGCCTGCAAATTTACATCTTTAGGCTAGTGAGACAGAAAATGGGGCGGACTAGCCCCGCTCTCCCCTGTATGAACCGGCCTTAAGTCACATGTACATTCAATTTTGTGCTCAATAAAAAAATAAAATTCGTGTCTTAAAAGTACTGTGGCGTAATTGTTATCTTCAAACGAGCCAGTCTAAGTTTTACTAGTTGACGAAAGCTATCTCCAATTCTCCCGTTTCGCAATACGATGCGCCCCCATGCGATGTACAGGCTTAGCGCGTTGAATCTTGGGGAAAAGTTGACTTGCCGAAACCGAAAGTGCGTATAATTGGTGACATTTTGATCTATATTTCGACCTTGAATTACCATCACCTGAATTTGTTTTTTATATGTGAAGCTGCCGATTGTTATTTGCATACAGCGAAGCTAAATAATCGTTAGTACTATACTGGATGGCGGATGTTACGTTGTTCAATTTGTGATGTCGACACCAAGTTTAAAAATCGGCCTTTCCGAGTGACCCGTTGGGGACGCATCGTATTGCGAAAGGGGAGAATTTGTAGAGATCCGTCTCCCAACCTAATTCCAAACTCTGCCTCAGTCCTACTAGCCTATTGACGAGCAATCAATCAATTTTCGAGGGAAATACATTCGTGTTGGTGGAAATGTACAACCGTCGATTGATGTTGATCGGTGTATTCTGTTGACTCACGTACAGGGTAATAAACAATTTAATACGAGATAAGAATGAATTTGGGCAAGATCAATGGAACTGGTTTAATATTCGTCTTTTGATTATTGGGAAATTATCTCATTCACACAACTGGATGAGAGTTATACAATTATAGGGCGACGCAAATAATCCGCTCATTATCTCCGGGCTCCGCTAGACGAAACATACACTTGCAGAAGTCTCCCGCTGCTGTCTGCATGTACTTGCACATACTATTGACGCATATTATTATTAATGAGGCATGATCACTGACTGAAAACTACTACTCACACATGATCAGCATTATATATATATATTAAATAAATATGATGCCATCATCCACTGAATTAATCAGGCCACTAAACTTGTATAAGCCATTTCGTTGCATTACTATAACAACAAGAAATACAACCTCCATGATATCAAACACCGTACACGCAATTGAAGTGAGTACATACTCCAAACCGCAGTACTTATTCAGCAACTTTATAATGCTTTCATCCGTAATAGGCATCATGGAATTATATGTAGGTACTTCACTAAAGTGTTTCCTTTTCTGGTCATTTTCAGTTGCGTCTCCCACCTGCATCGTACATTCAACATGCTACTTCGGGGATATCATTGTTTATGCTTGGTTGCGCTCGTACTGCTGGAAACTGCTCTTAAATCCACACACGCCGGTGAGTGATAATCTTTAGATCAACAAATGAAATACATTTATTTCAGACTGTCAAAGACCTGTTAAGGAAATGTACACATTCATAGTTGATTAGTGTCTCCCAAAGCAACAATTAAAATAAGTTTAGTGGTACCCACCCATGCACCTACGAGTAATCTGGTGTTGACCCGTCCCTTTAGCCATACTGCTACCTAGCGAGATCTGAATTATCGTGGACCAGCTATGAAGTACAAGCAAACATTGAAAGTATTTACTTCAGAGTACAAGCATTAAGGAAAAGCAAATGCAATTTGTATGAATACAATAAAGTGTTACTGTTTAGCATTTACTGGCTAAAATAGTAGTAAATGCTTCTTATACTTGCAGTTGATTGCAGTTGAATGTAATTATAACCTCAAGTTGGTGCTTCGCAGTCAGGCTGTCCTCTTTCCCAGAATGTGGCTATCTACGTCTTATTTCCCAAAACTTGCCCAAAACCCGTAACAAGTGCTTGTATTTTGATCCCAGACAATCCATCTTCCATGTTCATACATTGTTCTGCCTAAACATATAAACGATTTTATTTGGAATACTAGTATTTGCTTCTCTTTTTCGTAGTAAAAGCAAATGCTAGTTGTTACGACCCCATAGGTTGTATTAATACAAACTAGCATTTGCTTTTACTACCATTTTTTTAAGCATTTACTAGAATCTGTATGAATACAAATGAAGCAAAGGTTATTACTGGAAAGTATTTGCTAAAAAACAAAAGTGTTTACTTTTTTGCTTTTTAGCATTTGCTACAATACTAGCTTCATTTAGTATGAATTGAAAGGAGTAAATGCTTTAGATTTGGAGTATTTACTATATTTTGTTGAAGGTTCGGTTGGGGCAACCCTGTAAAAAAGATAGGCAAATACTATAGTTGGCAAAATATGAGCTTTTTATGTGATTAGGCAGTAAATGGTATTCGCACGGAAGAGGAAGGATCTAGGATCAAAATACAAGTAGGTTTATCGGGTTTTGGGAAAGAAATGAATCATGGATGGCCGACCATTTCTTGGAACATTCTGGGGATGGAAAGTGGCAGCACTGACTGCAAATCAACAACTTGAGACAGGGTCGGATTAAGTGCTCTGCATAGACCCTACTCCACTATAGTTAACCACTAAAGTATGAAGCATTTAGTACAATTTCTGTTAGCAAATGCTTCCAAGTATAAGCTTTTTGCTGTTGCTTGTACTTCCTATCACTTGCTAGTTTTTACTAAATGGTCACTGTATATCAACGGGGCCTACTACGCTGATCTCTTGAAATACGGGAAGCGGACAAGAAGGGTGCTCTTACTTTGGCACCCTCCTTTGGCACCCTATGAGTCCGGTCAATTTAAGTTAAGACCAAAAACTTATTGCAATACAAATCATTCAAGGGTCAAAGAACTTCGAATACATAAACATACAACATGTGAACAAATCGAATGTTTTCTATTGAGTGGAAGGTTGCTTTTTCGTGAACTTTTTAGAGATTCACATTCAGGACTTTTTGTCCTCGAAGTATTCGCCTGGCTTCGATCGACATGCCTGTGTAAGCTCATGTTTGCGAGTGCCGCAGACGACAGGCAGAGCGTCGGCCGTTTTAGAAACACTGGCTTTGGTCCATAGAGGCTTCATCTTCGTTGCCATACTGCACGAAAAAGGCCCAAATGCAGTCGAAGTCAGGGTTTAGGAAACGGCCCTAAATAATAAAAAAAAAACGTTTTGAAACACATATCTTCTTCTTTCTGATTTTTTAGCGTTTTTACAGTACGTTATATATTATAAGTAATACAAATTGTTAACTTGTTTACAACTCGACAATTGCAGAAAAATTGTATTTGTTCAAGTAGAATGTCATGGCCCAGTGGTTACGGTGTTCGACTCATGTATGATGGTGCTTGGGTTCGAACCCGGCCAGGAACATGGTGTTTGTGCCCTTGGGCAAGACACTTAACTACAATTGCCTCTCTCCACCCAGGAGTATAAATGGGTACCTGTGAGGGTCGAGGCCGATTGAGCGCCTATAAACGGCTGCCGCGTGGTCCAGGGCCTGATGAACGGGGTAATAATAATTGTAAAGCGCTTTGAGATCGTTGATACGATGTAAAGCGCTATATAAGCACGAACATTATTATTATTATTAAGTCAACATTTTGTTGGCCCTTCTGACAGAGTAGATGACTTTCCACTCAACAGTGCGCAAGTCCATAGGTGAAATACGTTTATTATTTTGCAAAAAGGATGTACATCCTCGATATTAAAAAAACAATTGGCCAATTATATTCAAAACAATTTCACATGAAAGATTTTAATCCCGTTTTTTCATTATTAAAGGCTTTTGGCGTATACACCTTTTTTGTAATTATTATAGTTATGCCAAGGACCTTAATTTCTTCTGGAAACTAACACACGAATCCCGGATCTTTGATATAAATTTATACCCAATTTGTTTACATTGAACTCGGGCTTTTAATACGTGGATGGAAACCTCAAATTGTTTTTCAATGTGTCACTTCCTGCACATCATTATCCACATCTGTATCAATTTAACCTAATTATGCCAAAAAATATTCCGAAAAATACATGGTCTATTGAACATGAAGTGATTTATTTTAACCAATTAATAATCCTGACGGCCAAACATATCCAACTTCTATTCAATTCTTTATTATCCATTTCAAAAATAAAATGAAACATTTACCTGTCTGCTGTGAAAACACATTTAACAATAAAACAAAAGTTATCATAGCAATACAATTTTTAAAAAATGTGTAATTTAGAGTGCATATATTTCGTTTCCATTTTCTATCCCGCTCCCCTGTACATGTACATGTTTGAACATTCACTATTTATGCACACATGACTGAATTAACAGTTGGCAAGAATGCCCTTACAAAGTATGGCACAATTGGACATAACCATTATACCCAATATTCTTGTGTGGCAAAGTAGATTCCATTATTATTTGGGAGAAATGTCGCCTTGTTTCGCAATGTCGCATGCGTGACGTGAACGGAATTTCTGACGGTTAACAGACGCAACAGAAAAACGAACCCCTTCCGTACGGCTGTTGTTGTACGATAGCGAGAAGTGAATACAAATCACGTATTCACTCATTTGGTGAACATTAAAATTATAGTATGTCAAAGAGTGATACTTCCCCCTCGTGACAGTGTTAACATAAATTATATTGCAATTACTTCTAGGTAAGGACCTATTTTGATGTAAATTTACCAGACTATATCATCTGACTATAGCTTCCCGAAGTTAAGGAGCTTAGTGGTCGCCATTATGCCTCAGATTATGACGTCACTTTCAGGTGACCCACGACGACAGACGGCTTCTTCACAGAAGGGATCCGTATGCTTCATGACCGCTGAACTAAGTGTGTTAATATCAGCTGTAGGGGAGGGGGTCCAGCTATCTGGAAGAGTAATGTGTTTGAAAAGTGACTTCTAACTTAGCCTACTTATCAATCACCCCTCGTATTTACATCTGATGTTTTCCCCGGCAGTTATTTATGTCATTAGAAAAGCCATTTTTGTTTCAAAGCACAAACTTTTACACCTTAGGAAACTACAAAAAAATAACAGCGTGTCCATTCTACAAAAAAACACCAGCTTGTTGAATGCCATGATAGTAAGTACAGCAAGTTAAAATACACAAACACATGCATGTTCTGTATTGCCCCTCGTAATGTAATACACTAAATGTTATCAACAATGGCCTTCGGTCGGATTGCTGACGTTGTTCCCAATCGCTTCAGAAGGCTAAAAATACAGTTATTGTTGGTGTTATACGACAACCTAAGGTAAACACACACAAGCACATACAGCGACCAAGGGACTTCCCATTAATCACCCATACCTATACACTCTCTAGACTATTGTTACCTAACGCACCCCCCCCCCCCTCAAAACCTATTCCGCAAGCACAATGACTACCACAAAGGACCCAGCCAGCAAGCCCAAGTGGGCCCCATGTGGGTTGTGGTTGGGTTTGATGGGCTTAGGTGGGCTTGGGCTTGAAATGGGCTGCCCACATGGGTCCTGTGTGGGGCGACGGTGGGTTTTCAGTGGGCGTGTATTGTATGTGGGCTTTGGGAGGGCTGTCCCAAATGGGCTCTGGGTGGGATATAGGTGGGCCCGATGGGCTGTATAGTACGTGGGCTTTGGAAGGGCTGGCCCAAGTGGACCCTGTGTGGGATATACATTACCAGCACGTTGTCGTGAAAGTTTCTACACAACACCCCCGACACCGGGGGTTTTGTGTACAAACCCTATCAGCTTGATCAGACGGTTATTTTACGACCCCCATGACATCGACAGTAGTCTAGCCCTAGACCCTTGTGTTATTTCGGCGCCCACGCGCGTGCAGATTCGTTAACGCTGTCTCTTTTTCAAATCCCGGCTTCGTGTGCGTTCTGGTCTCACGCATGCGTAGTTTACAAAATGCAGCTGGATCCATGTTCGCACGTACTGGAGCCGGCGTTTGACAAACGTACATGATTTTAGATTCCCTCAAGGGTCTAGCACTAGTTGGCAAGCAATTGTTAACCTTAACCTTAGTTTTCGACGATTCTCCCTCGCTTTTCCGAGGGATCCAATCAGCGACCGAGTTTGAGCCTCATCATGAATTATTCATTAGACACAAATGCAAAGGATATGACTGTGTATGTACACAAGACTTTCGTGGGTGTACATGTGTGATGGCGACTGTATGCATTGCGCGAAAATGTGCAGATTTTAATAGCATTGTGTGGCCGATAAGCTTCCGGGGGCAGTGAAAGCTAGCTACATGGTTGAGCCAACCGGCGCGCCCGCACCGTACCGTACCGCTGCAGCATAGTTGGTGCCGCGGCGCGCGGGGACGGATTTTGTATTCCAGTGTATATCGAACCACTTTCTCTATGATGTCAGTATTAGCCTCAAATCTAGTGAGGTCGTGCGTCATTTTGGCAAACAGTTAATTACCTGCAAAAACTACGTTTCCCTGAAATAAAAGAGGAAATTTATGGTGGCCCTGAAGGGACATAAAAGTCGTGAAGTCGTGAACCACATTTGAAATTGTATGGGTCTTTAAAACAGCAATTGTATTAAAAATGAAGTACGTTTAGCCTTATCGTTTACAAGAAATAAAAAAGAACTATTTTGAGAGATATAAGGGTCGCGAATTTATTAGTCTACAAAGTGTACATACATGCTCCATAGCACGTATGTCAATTGAACTGTTGCTGGCAGTACAAAGGAAACAAGGTGCACTGTTCTGGTTATCCTTGAATTTCTATTACGCGCACCTATCATGAAATAATTCTGATAGAAAAGTAGTGTCTGTAGCAAATCATGACCAAATACAGACATGTGTAGGGAAATTGCAGTTGTAACAGGTCTTTTGTATTGTCAGGGACACACGCCTACGGCATCTATAATCACAGTATGGTGAATTAAACCTCGACCATGACGATGGCAGTTATTTATGCTTACGGGCGGTTGTAGTCGCTTTATTATTCGACTTTTTCAAAAAGGGCAATTATTAATACATGTACCTCTCGGCTCCGGTGATACCTTTGTATTTTACTAGCTATGTGAATAATACTGCGTTCACACACGTCCCAAACGTAATATAAATGTTTACGTCCTTTCATTTAAACTAGTCATGCTTTACACCAATTCCTGATGTTTTACTCTGCAAGATTGTTCCTTATAAAATCTAGGCTGATAAAATATTATCGACGTGGCCCAAATTTTCCCTTTAGTTTTCTTTTTTTATATATTTGCGGTTCCCCGTAAGAAACTAAAGTACACTGCACTGTAAAATATTATTGCTATACAACATTTCTGCCACTCGAAGGCAATTATCCCTATTCCATTCAATTTTGTTGATCTATAGTTGTTTTAGTCACTAATATCAATTTAAATTGAATTTTCAAATCTGTTTTACTGACGACATTACATTCAATAAGGCCAAAGTTAATCTGCGGAGACTGAAGACACCCCAAGATTTTTACTCATCATACATGTGTATAATAAATATATGCCCAACTACAGACTTTGAAGTTTGCATCAACTCCTTACAACTTTATCCTTGAAGTCTTTGATAGGTTATGTCGCATTGTCATGCTGTCATGGCGATTGTATGTGTGTGTTCACTGCATGTGGTGACTGGTCAATTAACATCAACAGTATTGGTAGATATAAACAAGCTGATTGTTGTATGAAGACTGTTGTGGTTGCTGTAGGATGTCCCTTCATGTGCAATCAGTCAGTACGCAGCGCGCGTTCGTTAATTAAGTGATTTGGTTTATTTTCAACGTATTTGCAACGGTAAAATGAATATTCTTGAGATTGGATACCACATTTAAAATTGTATGGGTCTTTAAAACAGCAATTGTATTAAAAATGAAGTACGTTTAGCCTTATCGTTTACAAGAAATAAAAAAGAACTATTTTGAGAGATATAAGGGTCGCGAATTTATTAGTCTACAAAGTGTACATACACGCTCCATAGCACGTATGTCAATTGAACTGTTGCTGGCAGTACAAAGGAAACAAGTTGCACTTTTCTGGTTATCCTTGAATTTCTATTACGCGCACCTATCATGAAATAATTCTGATAGAAAAGTAGTGTCTGTAGCAAACCATGACCAAATGCAGACATGTGTCGGGAAATTGCAGTTGTAAGTTTTAAGATGAATCACAGGTCCACGTGTCCTTTGTATTGTCAGGGACACACGCCTACGGCATCTATAATCACAGTATGGTGAATTAAACTGCCTGATCCGCCGGTGATACCTTTGTAATTTACTAGCTATGTGAATAATACGTACTGCGTTAATTCACACACGTCCCAAACGTAATATAAATGTTTACGTCCTTTCATTTAAACTAGTCATGCTTTACACCAATTCAGATTGTTCCTTATAAAATCTAGACTGATAAAATATTATCGACGTGGCCCAAATTTCCCCTTTAGTTTTTTAAAAATATATTTGCGGTTCCCCGTAAGAAACTAAAGTACACTGCACTGTAAAATATTATTGCTATACAACATTTCTGCCACTCGAAGGCAATTATCCCTATCCCATTCAATTTTTTTGATCTAGTTGTTTTAGTCACTAATATCAATTTAAATTGAATTTTCAAATCTGTTTTACTGACGACATTAAATTAAATTAGGCCAAAGTTAATTTGCGGAGACTGAAGACACCCCAAGATTTTTACTCATCATACATGTGTAAAATAAATGTATGTCCAACTACAGACTTTGCAGTTTGCATCAACTCCTTACAACTTCATATCCTTGAAGCCTTTGATGTGTTATCCAATATGTCGCAATGTTATGCTGTCATGGCGATGGTATGTGCATGTGTGTTCACTGCATGTGGTGACTGGTCAATTAACATCAACAGTATTGGTAGATATAAACAAGCTAATTGTTGTATGAAGACTGTTGTGGTGGTTGTATGATGTGAAGTCCCTTCATGTGTAATCAGTCAGTACGCAGCGCGCGTTCGTTAATTCCCAGCCAGCAATTGACCCTCGGCCCAGGGTTGGCCCAGTCCTGGCAAGACCTGGCAGAAAGGGCTGGCCCAGCCCTGGCATGCCACAGCTGGCCCACCCCTGGCCAGCCCCGGGCCAACCCTTGCCAGCCTTGGGCCAGGCTTGTTAATGCTACCTAATTAGGTGAATCGGTTTATTTGCAACGTATTTGCAACGGTAATGAATATTTTTGAGATTGGATACCACATTTAAAATTGTATGGTCTTTAAAACAGCAATTGTATTAAAAAATAAAGTACGTTTAGCCTTATCGTTTACAAGAAATAAAAAAGAACTGCTTTGAGAGATATATGGTCGCGAATTCATTCTTTAACACTAGTTTATATTCTACATACACGCTCCATAGCACGTGCTGCTTGTATAACCTCGATCGTGTTTCATCCCACATATACACTGTTATGCAACATTTACTTAAATCTCGCTGATCTCAGCTGCTGGGTGCCGGCGACGCCCGCCGGTTATTGGCTACATCTATCGGTGCACAAACCAAGGGCGCTGTTTTCTTATTGGCTCACTCTGGTTTGTACACAAACCATCAGTACCAATGGTTCATTCACAGTCAATTAAATGTCACTTTTATCGAGAGTGTCCGAGTAATAATGTTCGGTCATTTGTTCTGTGCCAAAGTCCATAGTGTGTGTGTAGTGTAGTAGATGTACTACTACGTACTGTACATGTACAATGTACTGCATGCACATGTACATGTACACGTACACTATATAGTTGCTGCATATGGGGGTCACACACTTTTTTGTAAGTTGCCCATGCTAGCTACAATGAGGTTGACCTGGTCCTTTCTCCAGTGGGTTGACCATGTTGACCCTCCACTGAAATCCCCTGACTGCACATAAAACTGCCAGTCTGTAAACCACAAGCCCCAATAAGAAGAATAAGTTAAGACAGAATTAAGGTACCAACTTTTACGAGAGTGTGTTGATAATGTAGGTGGGCCTGGTGGGCTGTATTGTAAGTGGGCTTTGGGAGGGCTGGCCTAAGTGGGTCCTGTATGGGATATAGGTGGGCCCGGTGTGCTGTATTGTACATGGGCTTTGGGAGGGCTGGCCCAAGTGGGCCCTGTGTGGGATACAGTTGGGCCCGGTGGGCTGTATTGTAAATGCATGGGTTTCAAGAGGGCTGGCCAACAAGTGAGCTATGTGTGGTATATAGGTGGGCGAGGTGGGCTGTACAACACTGTTATGGCCGATGGCGGTTTGCCTAAAGGTCACATTCTTGCCCGCCGATTTGCCCTTAATAATAAGGTACCAGTTTTGTGGCAGTGACCTCGCATACCACAGAAAAACCGTTACTGCTGTGTGACTCGACTGTGAGCCACATTTGAATTTTGGAGACGGATCGAGCAGGTACATCACACATCGTTTTACATGAAAACAACTGGTTATTCGTGGATATAAATGCAGTTTGGCTGTCAACATACAACTAAAGTTTATTCCTGTAACGCAAGCCTTTGCTGGATGACTGTAGCTTTCTTTGAAAGGAATTTTAAGTTACGTGCAGACAAACATTCGGTTTAACTGGTAAGTTCATTGTTATTCAAATCTTATGCCCAATTTTCCACTTGTAACGTTTTACGACATGGTTTAGATTACTTCAAATTTTACACTGCTGTATGGCTTTTTGTGAGTGTTGATCTGTGAGTCAACCTATTCATTAATTTTATTTCCATGCAACAAACGGCTATATTTTGGCATCATTTGGCCAATTTCAAATTCGCTCGGGCGTAACAAATTATTGTAAATGGGAATAAAGAAGAGACAACCACCTTTGTGGATTGCAACCCCGGTCAGCAATTTTGAACTTAATCATGCTGACTGTTTTTATTTTAAAGTTCTTGTTGGCCTACATTTGGGACATTTCGTGACTGAAAACATTGAAAGCTAAAATGCTGGTTGAGTCTTCAAAATGCATATGTCTTTCAGACCGTATTTGTTTATTTATTTTATGTTTTAGGAGCCACCAAGAAGAACAGTCAAACCGATACTGAGGAATCGAAGCGCACAGGCTGGCTAGCGACAAGGTTGGACCATGGACATGACAGAGATGAGACAGCGGATCAGCGAGCACACTTGAAGACGAAGTAATCAAGAAACAAGCTGCCGCAATTAAGTTAGTCACTGAGCCGCAAAACAAATAAGGAAATAATTGTTAAACTGTTTCGGTTACATGTTTAGGAAGTATACTTGTTGATAGTTTTAATCAGGTTAATATCTACAGTGGTAAAATAAAGACTATTTCATTCATCGTGCATTTGTAAATTTTGGCAAACCACATTTCATGGCGTTTTAACCTGCCTGTCAAATTATATTTCCCAGGTACTTAACGATTATTTCATCCGAGTTATTTCAAAGACGAGTGGCTTGGCCGTGATGCAATAGACTAGAAATCCAAATGTAGTATATTTAGTATTTTTACCAATTTACCCATCACAAAGATTCCCACAGCTAATTGTGCTACACTATAATATAAAGCTCTGTACACATGGACATAATGTTTAGTCGGACTCATCTATAGTTTAGATATTTTTTTCAGAGAAATAAAAAAGGTGTTTATTAGGTCCTGTTTGGGGAAACAGTATATCCTAGAAATATCCATCAAAGAAACCATTCTATGATCATAATCTGCATAGCTTGGATTAACTAAACCGTCTTTTGTAAAAGAGACATATTGTTAGTAAACCCAGTTCTCTTATGGCATCGAGTTGGCCGTGCATTTGACTCACAAATCGTGTTTTAAAATAATCTAAATTATTAATAAGTTCCAAATAATTATTACCATTGCGAATTCTGGTTATTAAAGTACGTTTTGACAAGACACGCGTACAACTGTTTGTCACTGGTTTTGCATGCTTTCTTCTATTCCCACGACCTGAATTTGCTATAGTATATCCGGTCCGTAATATCCCACAATAAACCGATTTTATAGTGTGGGTGCTCCTAATTTAATTTAATTGAAATGAAATGAATCGAATTAAATTGAATAATGATCGAGCCCATGCTAACTTGTGTACAAGACATTTTGCCAACTTATAAGCCGGTTAAAGCACAGAATGAGCCCACACAGGACCCACATAGGACCCGCATGAATTTATGTGGGCTTGCCCATTTGGGGCCCAACTGGCGCCGGCGGACAAATCTCTGTGGGCCCCAACTGGGCAGCCCACATGGGACCCATGAGGGAGCCCATTTGGAGCCCACTTGGGCCCCATGTGGGGCCCACTTATACCCCGGTTAAAGCTCAGAAGGGACCCACACAGGACCCACATGGGACCCACACGGGGCCCACATGAATTTATGTGGGCTTGCCGATTTGGGGCCCAAGTGGCGCCGGCGGACAAATCTCTGTGGGCCCCAACTGGGCAGCCCACATGGGACCCATGAGGGAGCCCATTTGGGCCCCATGTGGGGCCCACTAGGGAATGTTGACTGGGGAGGAGGGGGGGGGGGGGGTCCTCCGTCTCATGTCTGGCTTCATATTAACAATGGAGTCTCTGATGACTTCACGTTGAAAAAATTGTGCATGGTAATAATAATAGCCTAGGCCTACTGTTTATGTTTGGGGCAAATCAGGTTGGCGTAGTGGTTCTTTCATCGCCTTCCACCGCTGTGACTTAGGTTTTAAGGAATATTATACCGTTCATTTGCTTAGCTTTAAAGATAATAACGTGAGCTATGCTCCAATGTATTTAATAAACAGACGACCCTCAAACCGGGTCACAATGAGCAAATTAAAACCCTTTCAGACCAAGTCAGCGGGTGAGTAGGCAGCTGAGGCAGCTGAACATGGATTTGTAAAACGTCCTAAATGTTTGAGTCCAAAGAACTATCCTAATAATTGTTACACGTCTTGATACGTTGCTTGATAAGGTTCCAATAACATTTAATTTCATTATCTGTATCGCTATGTTTTAGGTTTTTATTAGCACACTCCTATTACGTCACACTTTTGTGTTTTCGCGACATTATTTTGCACGAATGGAGCTAGCACAGCGCGCCATTCGCCATTTTACGAATGGCGTGCTGCATTTGTTCAGACCTAGTCGAAGACAAAGGGAAAAATACGAATGCAACAAGTTGAACGTATTTAATATAGTTTATTCCTTTAATACGTTCCCTGACCTACATACCATGGTATGTAGGTCAGGGAACGTATTAAAGGAATAAACTATATTAAATACGTTCAACTTGTTGCATTTAAAGATTAACATTTTCGCCAATAGAGGGCGGGCTTCCGCCAAATTTCGGTTGTAAGACGCGGAAACGGATATTTCCATACCGGAATTTATGAATGAAGTTTGCACTCTTGCCGATGTCACACATCCGGGATATTGATGCTATTGCAAATTTGACACGTTTGCAACAACCCACGACCCCAAAATTAAAAAAAACAACTAAATTTATAGTAAATATGCTCGTTCACATTTGATGAATAAAGCGTGACGTCATTATAACATAAAAGCCACACAAAAAATCGTCAAAATGTATAAAATCGTTCTAGTTCGATCTTGTTTCACTCATGCTGGTGACCTTTCAACCCTGTTCTTCCCTAATTACCGTTAGAAACGCCAGAAGAAATCCGCCATTTAGAAGAAATAGTCCCTTCAAATTGGGGACTTTCTTGTATTGTTTTAAGCCAAATGATGACGTCATCAATATTTACTCGTTATTGAAAGAGTATTTTTCAAGTACAGGTACATCTATTTTAGTTTTAAAACTTGATGAAATATTTTAATTATACTGTAATGACGTAGTCCCAAGTGATGCCGATGATATTACTCCGCGAAATCAGACGATACAATAATAAACAACATGGCACGCTATGCGTGTACACGTACGTATATGGAAGAATTGCTCGTAATTTCAGAGCGATTATGACGCTCAAAATCCTTTTTTTTCTCCGTATTCAGGTCAGTTTCGATACCGAAATATTGTGGAAACGAATGCTTACATATTTATATGGTGGTTGAACTTAATATAGTTATCCAAAGTACGCTCTCTTGAACATTTTTGCTATTTTCTGCGGTCCATCCAGTGGCTTTTTTTTCGTTGCGTTTTTGAGAGGGTTTTTAAAAATGGCGACTATTCGTGTCAATAATATTTTCACGAATTGGATGCAGTGTAGGCCAGGCCTCGGGTTGTACTTACTTTTGTTATATCTAGACAATATTGTTTGTTTTTTGTTTAATTCAGGACGTTTAATGTTGCCAGTTTATTGTTGAAATAGAATAACATTTGATTTTGGTTTATAATTTTCATTTTGAAAACAAAATTATTGAAGTAGGGCACTAGCTAGGTCGGATGACGAGCCTAGCCTGGCTCAGTGGCTGGTATAAGCCGAGGAAATTGTTGCGAAAAGATTTAGCCATAACATGTATCATCCACCCCACGACGGAACCAGCTACATGCGCGGGCTATCATCGGAAATGATTGTTGCCATGGCATGGTTGCCATTAGTGTGAGTTTGTTTGGGACTGAACATTTTTTAAATAATTAAGGGTGAACATTAATTATTAACTAGGCGTAGCCGTAGTAAGAAAACCCCATCACGTTGGTCTTGAAAAGTGAAATGCAGCAGAGTCCCAGCTGGTCACCTGTTCACTGCTGGCAGGGAGCAAGACTTCATCTACGGCCACAATTCCCAACTCGACTCGGTGAAGTGCAGAATTCCTCGCGTACTTATTATGGTGTGGTCCCATTTCTGTGAGGGGAATAGTTTGGCACTACCCTCGGGATTTACGTCACGATAATAAACTTCCTTGGCACGGCATGAGTAGGCTAGTGATGCTGCGTTCCAACTTCCAATCTGGTTCAGTCCTACAATCGTCTCTTCTACTAGCTGGTGTGACAGTGCTCATCAGTGGCCAAACAAGGATTGTCCCCCTTTTTTTTGGGGGGGGGGGATTTTTTGTAAAATGTGACCCACTAAAAATTTGACAGACAAGGGAGGGGGTAGACCGCCGTCACTGATTAAGGGATGCATGTACATACGTGCAGACAATATGCTCTGGTATTATGACTTCGAAATGTACCTTACATGTACAACAACAAACATATAACTTCTTAACAAAAATGAAACAAAAAGGTAAACGTGTCTTTTTTATAGCTCAGTCACCTAGATACTACCCAAGTACATACGAGGCAGTGCCTCGTACTGCAGGTTTGATATCATTGTGTCATCATGGCTGTTTTTTTGGTTTTTGTTGTTGGCGCAGGCAACTGATATCACCTTACAGGCACTGCCACTGCAGGTAAGATATCAGATGCCATCACTGCCTTTTTGTATTTTTGTTATTACTCCAACCACGGAGGAAAAATTAAAGAAAGAGATTGGGTGAAAACCCCCCAAAGAATTATTTATGGGGAACCCAGAGTGGATAACCCGGATTGTCCCAATTTTGTTAACTTCATTATTTTTATGCTTTTTGGTGGTTTTTTTTGCAGTTGGTTCTTACACAGCAGGAAAGAAGTAGTTGTAACTGGATACCCCAAGTCTTACTTCTACTTTCTCCAATAGGTTGTTAAGAACCAGCTGCTTTTTTAGAACAATTTTCAACTAAAACAATTCAATATTTACATACGTGGGGATCTAAACAACTTGGTTACATGACAATGACGTCGACGACAGATCATGTAAAATGGCAAGTTCTTAAATGTTGCTTACAATTTGAGTTTCTTCAAGTGTGGTTGGCTGTACTGGGTTTGATGTCTGACCACGAGATGCTGTCGCTTTTCTGGCTCTCGCACTGAAGCATACATTCGCTCTAGTTTATTCACATGGGCGTGAATACTTTCTGTTGCCTGCTCAGACATCAAACCCACAGTACGTAGCATCCTAGCTTGTCTTGGAACTTCGACTGTAAGTAGATGAAATTTTCGTTTCAGATTTGAATTTGGGAAGTTTACAGGGAACCAGTAACCATACTCTGAGCATTTTAACACTAGCAACTCCACTTCATGCTTGCACAGCATTCTGTTCATGTTGTACAAATCATAGCAAGATTTGAATTTCTGGAACATGGTTTCTATTTTTATTGACAAATCTTGTGACCCGAATATTTGGAAACCAGTGTCTGTGTCAACATCAATGGGGAGAAAGATGTCGGCAAACATTTTATGATTTTTCAACATCCTATGTACATCAGGACCAATCAATGAACCCCCATGGTAGGACTGTTTTGCAATGTGCAAATGGTCTGACACCTTCTTGAATTTTGTCATGAATGGCCCATGAACATTCTGAATATCTGTTTGGATTTTACCCTTCAATGCCTGGTTTTGATTTATTTCTTTGTCAATGCCCTGAACATTCTTCTTTATTTCCTTGATTTCAGCTTTGAGCTGCTGGACCCGCTTTCTTGATTCCTTAGCCCTTCCCTCTCAACTTGAAGCAAAAAACATGCTTTTAGATCTTTGTAGTACCCTGTAGTCGGAAAGAACTTACAACTTGCACCTGTTTTGCATATGCAACATTGCTTTTTCGTGGAAGACATGTTGATTTTGATGTACTTTTTGTCTCGGAAGTCACACAAAATTAAATATCACCGATCTTGACACCGTGACAACAACACGCACAAAGCAAGTCGTAGCTTTAGTCTCCTCACATTATTTTGCAACGTCGCTTTGCGCGTAGCATTTGCACCAGACTACGAGATGACGCCGACTGTACAAACTCAACCCCAAGAGGGCGCCCTTTTACATTTCGGCTCCTGCGACCGGTGACCAATGCAATGCCGACATTTCTTTACTGGCTTTCTTGATTTTATAAAAACACGACATTCGTGTATACAATAATAAAACATTATTGGAGCGTGTGGGTAATACACTCGGTAGCGCGCCGTTCGTGATAAGGGGATCGTGGGCCGTTCGGAATGGCCCTCAGGCCATTCTCACCCACAAACGGCGGACGCCTTGTGTTGATATCCTACTTATACATCATGTATGACATAAAGGTTTAGGGAAAGGTATATCATTTGCTTTTGCTGTAATTTTTTTTTAATGAATGGGGTTAGTAGTTGTAGCAAATTGTTACACTGACTTATTTGACGTTTTGGGTTTGTCGTCAGCTATCCCGACCCCACTTGTTGATGAAACGGAGCAATTTGTAGACGTTGGGGTATTGTAAGGTCACATAATCAGTACCCCTTCACATGTGTAACCAGCGCTGGAGATTTATACAAAAATACCACTTTACTTGAAAATGTCAGCCCACCACAAGCCATTATTTTACACGATGCTTCAGACTACCATGATCTAACAGTCCAGTCAAATATTTTGTGATAATGTAGTCATGAATTTCTTTATGTTTGCAAATGTTAAATATTATCTTTAATAACGAGTTATTCAATCATTTTGTTGACAATGTATTGATATAATTATCTTTACTTTGGATCATGTTGTATTTCGATGTTCTATTTACTCCTTGGTATTGTTGTAAACGTTGTGACAATGTTGTATGATGTTTTCCGCAATGCAGAAGTCTAAAGTAATTTTCTAGGCCCCCTAGGATTTTTAGCTCATGGTCTATGGTTTATTTTTTCCTGTAGCCGATGTTCGTCTGGTCGATGGTCCAACCCGTAATGAAGGACGCGTTGAGATTTTCTTGAACGGTATTTGGGGCACGGTGTGTGACGACAGCTGGGGGATAGAGGAGGCCAGGGTGGTCTGTCGGCAGCTAGGCTTCCCTGGTGCAATCACTGCTACAATGAGCGCATCATATGGAGGTGGAGACGGATCGATTCACCTTGATGACTTAATGTGTACTGGCGAGGAAAATAGCCTAGAAACCTGTCCTCATGGTGGCATCGGACAACATAACTGCGTTCATTCTGAAGATGCCGGCGTCGTTTGCAGTCCCGCAGGTAGGCTTACTTTTAAAAGATTATTCTTTCGAATTAACCAGTCGATTTAATGAACTTTGAATGTTCCATTTTGTCTTTTGTCAGACAATTTCAAATTGAGTGCAAACAAATTCAAAACAATAACCACACGTTTTCGTCTCGAGTTTTTGATTTCATTTTGACCCAATTCGTTTATGCCACACAATTTAAAAATTATTGTGTTTACTTTTGCCTTTCTTCAATGATATTTATGGTTGAATAGTATCCCTAACTTAAGGTTCATCTGTGAAAAAATTTAAAAGAAGCTAATTTCAACTGATTTGGGTAGGTATGGGTATGGACAACTACCAAAAAAAAGGAAGGAGGGATAGGGGTTGGGGAATTTTTTTTATTAGAGGTCAAAGGTCATTGACCCCTGCCCAAATCCCTAAAAATTATATTTCAGCAACAAAATATGGTATATAGATGATCTTGCTGTCAAAATGCACAGAATTACAATAGAAGATGACATCAACTAATTATTGACCCTTGGGACCAAATCCTGACCTCCGAAAATGAGGTCAAAGGTCACAAAACAATTTTATTACTAAAATGTCATATTTATAGCAACAAAATATGGTATATAGATGATCTTGGTGTCAAAATGCACAGGATTATGAAAGAAGATGACATAGAATAACTACTGACCCTTAGAAAAGAGGTCAAAGGTCAAAAATAGACGTATTACTAAAATGTCATATTAGTAAAATAACAGGAAAATTACCATGAACAAAAACAAATCTAAGAGGCTAATTTCAACTTATTGTGGCGGGTATGGGGGTTATTATTTATTCCAAGAGCAAAGAAGAAGGGGGCAATTCCCTTTCTGAGGGTCAAAGGTCTTTGACCCTGCACTAAAACATTATAAATTGTATCTCAGCAGCAGTATGTTTTTCATAGGCCTAGATGATCTTGGTGTCCAAATGCACAGAATTATACTAGGAGACAAACACAATATGAAATGGATTCTTCACCACCAAAATACGAGGTTAAAGGTCAAAATGAGCAATTGGGCGGGGGGAGTTAAAGTTCATTAGTGTCAAATAGTTTGTGTATGTAAAGTATATATGTGCATTTATAATCATGTTTGGTGTTTATTGGGAAGGAGCGTAATCATACATTCAGCCTACGTTTTTTTATTATTAAAACGATTCTCGGTCACATGGGAAGGACATTAAATTAAAGGACGTCTAATGCTGGGTTATGTGGAATTGTTTTCTTTTTCTGTGAGACTATTAGGTTTTTTAGTTAAAGATGAAGTGCTTTTGCAAGAAAATAGCAAAGGGAAACCGGTTTATGCAGGCATACTTCAAGGAATGATCAGTTTATTTGTTGTTGTTTGTTTGATCAATCCCATAGTTAGCTGCAGTGAATCAGAACTCATTCTACTATGGGAAGGGGAGGGTGTTTATGGAAGTTGTCACAAGTCAGAACTATTTCTCATCGTTTTAATTATTGTTTTGGAGATGCTGCAACAGTTCTTCTGCGTGAAGTATCATAGGATTGTATGTCTGTTACTGGTCTGCCGAGATAAATCAGTCGGTAGGAGGAGGGGGGGGGGGGGGGGGGGGGTTACGTGTACAAGTTTCAAGAGAACCCCTCCGTGTTTTTCGTTATTTTCTTGAGACGCGGTTCTGCTGACAAGTATCATATGGATTGTATTTGAGTTAAATCTGTAATTGTACGTTATCTAGTGGGTATGCCCGGTATGCCAGAGAGTGGTTGTTTGACTGGCCTCTCCGGAGCGTAATTCTTAACTCTTTTTTTTTTTTTGGGGGGGGGGTTTTGTGGTTTGTGTATTGCAACAGTGGTCCTTTGTTTTTAGTTCACTCAGTGATTGATTATTACCGGTAAAAATATGCCGTCCCCTTTTTTTCTCCTTTTTTGGAAGGGGAGCAGGGCATATTGTTTGTGCTATATTATGCACTTCATCAGTCACCATTCTTTCAGTTTACTTTTCTTTTTCCTTGTTTTTATTTGTGTGTCGGTTTATATGACAGATTGCAAGGACAAATACCGGCTTTTGGGGGGTATTGATCGAAAGGAAGGCATCTTGACTTATTTATTTTTTTTAGTCTTGAGAGCCATTTCTTTGATCATTGTTTTTTTCTTCCAATAGTTCCAATAGGATTTGCACATTCTCCTCATCCAGGTTGTTTTCTTCTTGGTTGGATTGTGGAGATGCTTTAGTCCTAGATCGAACAAGTTCATATTTTATGTTTTTGTGCCGTTTGTATGCCAAGGGTTGGGTATCAAATAGCCTACATGTATTTAGGTATTCGTTTTCACTAATCCAGTGCCAGTGTTTGAGGAGGGCCCGTTTGAGAGCTGGGTGCGCGACTCGTGGGTAGTATGGTAGGACGAACACCAGTGGGGTATTGTGGTGTGTGTTTTTTGGGTTTTTTTCACGCTTAGAGTCCGCGGAAGGCTCGCCCCTTTGAGGAAGGGCTAGGTCTTCGTTTGTGTATCTGCGCTTTTTAAGTTGGTCCTTGAATAATTCAACCCTCTCCTCAAAGTCTTTTAAATGGGTACATATACGGTTGTTCCAGTCACTTCGCCCTTGATTAAGCCGCCAAATACCGACTTAGGGTGTGCTGAATCTCTCTGCTGTATACAAGACTCTCTGCAAGATGCACCAAACTCCTCTTCTTATTAATAGGAAACCTTTGGGACATCACACTTCACTGGGGTAACTAGTCAGGGTACATGTAGGCTAACTAGGTGTTATGAGTAATCACTTCTTAAACAAAGACATAATTCATGTTGTTTTATGTTATACGTATATCTCTAGGGTGGTGCTTTGTGGATTCAATATGGGGCTTCGAATAATGACCTTTGACCTTTAAGGTCATATGTGGCGGTCAATTTGTATCCCACATTTATATCACAAGAATTTACATTTTTCTACTTCCAGTGTAATTATGACCATTTTGACACCAAGATCATACAAGTACATATGTTGTTGCCGAGATAAAATTTATAGTGTTTTAGTCCAGGATCAATGACCTTTGACCTCTGCTCCTAGAATAAATAATAACTCCCATACCCGCCACGTAAGTTAAAATTAGTCTCTTCCATTTGTTTGTGCTCATTTTTATTTAATGATAATTTTCCTGTTATAAATATGACATTTTAGTAATAAAATAGTTTTTTGACCTTTGACCTCATTTTCGGAGGTCAGGATTTTGTCCCAAGGGTCAATAATTATTTGATGTCATCTTCTTTTGTAATTCTGTGCATTTTGACACCAAGATCATCTATATACCATATTTTGTTGCTGAAATATAATTTTTAGTGATTTAGGCAGGGGTCAATGACCTTTGACCTCTAATAAAAAAAGTTCCCCAACCCCTATCCCTCCTTCCTTTTTTTTGGTAGTTGTCCATACCCATACCCACCAAAATCAGTTGAAATTAGCTTCTTTTAAAAATTTTCACAGATTGGCTCAATATATGGCTAATTTAGGGTTACTAGAAGGATTATTTCTCATTGTATACTCGTTTTGGTTTTAATTTTGTATTGTGTTGTTAATCTTGATAATCATGATTTGTATAGATTTTTCCGGTTATTTAAAAAAATAAAAATCATTAAAATTCACAAACTCTAGTCCAACAAAAACAATATACACTTTTACCAAACCAATTTAGTCATTTACCGTTCAATTTCAAATTTGAGTCACTCTATTTAAACATTGTCTTGAGAATAATCGTAATTACAAATTAAATTCGCCTAAGGTATTGCTGAAAGGCAGCATTCAGAGATCGAATTCGTTTTAGCCTATATCAATCAATTTCAAACGTATGTTACATTAATTCGTCCGGTGTGTGCCTGAGTTAATCAAAACCAGACTGCATGTAATTTAATTAGCATAAGTTTGACAATGTTTTATATCAGACGAATTCGATCTCTGAATGCTACCTTTTGTTAACAGCTTTAAAGAAATGATATATATAATATAACAATATAAAAAAGCATTTATAATGCGCCATCTATCTAGAGAAAACCTATTCCGAGGCGCAACATAAAACACAAACATGACAAAGAAAAAATAATGAACCAAAATAAAATGCAACAATAAATAAAACATAGAGGCAATTCAAGATCAATAATGTGACCCTACAAGATCAAAGAGGATATCACAGTACCAACACACACTGCCCAGCTGCACATGGCCAACAAGCAAAGAGAGGAGAAGACCAGAATTAGCAGTTACAACAACTTAACAGCAATAACTGATTCCTGCCCGACCAAAATAAGAAAAAATGGCCGAACATACATGTATTAAGGTATGTGTCAGCAATGCGATACCAGAAATCACATTAAAGACATCAAGTAAAAGCTCAAAATGAGTACATAAATCACAATAAAATGTTTTGCAAAAACAATCAAATATTATAAGCAGTTTCAAATAAATGAGTTTTTAACCACTTTTTGAAAACATTGATGGAACTACAACTGCGAAGTTCGAATGGCAAGGCATTCCAAAGCTTGGGAGCAGATGCATAAAATCCACGATCACCATACGACGAAACAGTTCTAGGGACAGTCAGAAGAATTTTGTCAGCAGATCTCAAAGTGCGTTTGGGAATATATGGAGAAAGAAGTTCATTAATATACACTGGTGCCATAGCATTAAGTGATTTCCAAGTGAGCCAAAGTAGCTTAAATTGAATTCTTTGACGAATTGGTAACAAGTGTAGTTGTTTCAAAATTGGCGAAATATGATCAAATTTACGAGTGCGGGTTAACATGCGTGCTGCAGCATTTTGAGCACGTTGGAGCTTTGCCAGTAGTTGTTCATTTATACCATATAATAGAGAATTTCCATTGTCCAATCTCGATATTACCAAAGCATGGACTAAAGTAGCTGCTGTATCGTCATCCAAAACTTTACGAATTTGATTAATGTTCCTGATTTGGAAATATGTAGCTTTGCAGACACGTTTGATGTGATCCTCCATAGATAGCGTGTTGTCAAAAATAATTCCCAAATTACGAGCATTTGGCGAAGCATGAATGGGTGATGACACTATTTGAATAGAGTTGTTTGTGGCTCTGGATTGAAGGTATTTTGATGTGACTATGATGAGCTCAGTTTTGTCGTCATTTAATTTCAGTTTATTATAAGTCATCCAAGATTGTATGTCCACAATACATGATTCCATGCGTTTGCGAGTAGCTAGTTCATCTTCGTTGTCATACAAATCAAATGGTAAATACAGTTGCGTATCATCCGCATACATGTGCACCAGTAAACCATGTTTACGAGCAATATTTGCAATGGGAGCTGAGTAAATAGTGAAAAATTGAGGGCCCAGAACAGAGCCTTGTGGGACACCGAAGAGAAGCGGGAGGATTGAAGATAAACTTCCATTTATGTTGACTGCTTGAGATCTATCACTCAAATACGATCCTATCCATTCAAGGGCGCTACCTTTGACACCAATAGATGAAAGACGTGATAGAAGGACACCGTGGTCTATGGTATCAAAGGCAGCCGACAAGTCCAGTAGCACCAGAAACACACCACGTTTGTTATCGATAGCATGGAGAATATCATTTTGCACCCGTAGCAAAGCTGCCTCAGTCCCATGGTTTTTCCTGTAGGCAGATTGGAATGGTTCGTAGAGATTATTTTCAGTAAGATGATCTGATAACCTAGTCGATACTACTTTTTCGATGATTTTTGAGACAAAAGCCAAATTTGAAACAGGACGGTAGTTCTTTAGGTTTTCTGAGTCCAATGATGGTTTCTTAAGAAGAGTTGTAACGAGAGCTGTTTTGAAGCATGATGGGAAAGTGGCCGAGTCCAGCGAGAGGTTGACGATCCTTGTGATTACTGGAACAAGTAGACTAAGATGTTTCTTTAAAAGCCAAGTAGGGATTGGATCAGTATCGCAGGATTATGGTGGAGATGCATCGATTATTTTGCGAATTTCAACTTCAGATGCAGGAAGTAAAACTTCAAGATTGGCAATCGATTTATCATGATCCGTCTGGGGGGAAATTGTGTCATTACTTATGCCAACATCAGCAGAAGTATCGAGTTCCTTGCGTATTTTGCAGATTTTGGAAATGAAGAACTTATTAAATTTCTCTGCCAGTTCTGCTTTAGAATTGTGAGAGGGAAGTTTAGATTTCCCTTTTTGATGAAGTAGTTGTTCCACAATCTTAAAAAGTTCTTTCTGGTCTGTACATGTTGATATTTTGTCTCTATAATAAGAAGCTTTGGCATCATTGATCATGTTAAAAACTCGTTGACGTTGTGCTTTGAACAGTTCACGATCTATTTCCAACCTGGTTTTCCGCCATTTTCTTTCAAGTCTTTTTCTCAGCTTCTTTGCCTCATCGATTTCAGGAGAGTACCATGGATTGGAAGGTCGAATTGTGATGCTGCGGGATTTTAAGGGGGCATGCTTGTCCAAAATGCTCGTAAGTAAAGAATTATACTGATCAACAATATAATCTAAATCTGATGAGGGATCACAATTCAAAAGTGATTGTTCTAGATCAGTAGAGAATTCTGCATGGTCGATTGTTTTCAGCTTTCTATAAGAAACTTGCTGTTTCATAGGTGGAGGCTTGTCAAGGTTCAACTTACAGTGAATTGCAGCGTGATCTGTTAACAAACAGTCAACTTTCACAGATTCAACGACGGAGATTATCAGAAGCACGTGCAATTATTAAATCTAAAACATGGCCACTAATGTGAGTTGGTGAGGTGACAAACTGTTCAAGATTAGAAACATAAATTATTTCTTTCAAGTGATTTGTATCAGGATCAGTCAAAGATTCATAGTGGAAGTTAAAATCTCCAACGATTAGGAGTTTACATTTTGATGCAGATAACAAACTAAGGTAGTCAGCGAATTCTTGAAGAAATACTTTGGGTGTAGTGCGATTTTTCTTACTATATAGTGGTCTATAAATCACAACTAGTTTGATGGGAGAACATGTTCCTGGGAAAGTCAAGTCACAGCATAGACTTTCAAAAGATGAAGCGTCATGAGCCGTAGTAGCACCTCTGATGATTGATGACTTGTGTAAAATAGATACACCGCCATCAGGCCCAGGGCGGGGTATGTGATACATACCATAACCAGGCATACACAACTCTCCAATAGCTTGTTTGTTCTTGCTGGAATCAGATGAGAGCCAGGTTTCAACCAATGCAATAAGATCAAAATCCTGTTGTAGAAAGTAATCGGTGAGCACAGAAGTCTTGTTATTTACAGACTGGGCATTTAGGACACAAACGTTTACTTTTCTTTCACTCTGCATTTCACCAGTAGTACTACATGTAGTACATGGGCTTTCAGTTCCACTTCGGAAGTTGTTGATCGGGACAATTGATTGGGAAACATTTTGCCATTTGCGACGCCCACCTCGTTTTCCTCTTGGGGAGTGCTTTGCTATTCCCAAAGTGTTGATGCAAGTCCACAAAGATTGAGGCAGGGGTGGAGAAGTTTTGGTATTGAATTTGTTCAGAGACAGAAGTTGATGTTGGTTATAGGTGATCCGTTGTTTATCCTGAAGGGTATGAGAAACATATTTATTGTCAGTTGACGTGGGACCAGGGTTTGGATTTACATCACCAGATGCAAGAAGATCAATTTGGAAAGTAGCATTTGTATTTTCATAGTAAGGAATTCTACTTCCAAGATATTTATTGTGTTGAAGAAGTTTATAAACGGCGCACTCCTTGTGTTGATATCCTACTTATACATCATATATGACATAAAGGTTTAGGGAAAGGTATATCATTTGCTTTTGCTGTATTATTTAGAAATGAATGGGGTTAGTAGTTGTAGCAAATTTATTTGACGTTTTGGGTTTGTCGTCAGCTATCCCAACCCCACTTGTTGATGAAACAGAGCAATTTGTAGACGTTGGGGTATTGTAAGGTCACATAATCAGTACCCCTTCACATGTGTAACCAGCGCTGGAGATTTATAAAAAAATACCACTATACTTGAAAATGTCAGCCCACCACAAGCCATTATTTTACACGATGCTTCAGACTACCATGATCTAACAGTCCAGTAAAGTGTTTTGTGATAATTTGGTCATGTATTTAGTTATGTTTGCAAATGTTATATATTCTCTTAAATAACGAGTTGATCAATAATTGTGTTGACAATGTATTGATGTAATTATCTTTACTTTGGATCATGTTGTATTTCGATGTTCTATTAACTCCTTGGTATTGCTGTAAACGTTGTGACAATGTTGTATGGTGTTTTCCGCAATGCAGAAGTCAGAAGTAATTTTCTAGGCCCCCTAAGATTTTTAGCTCATGGTCGGTCTATGGTTTATTTTTTCCTGTAGCCGATGTTCGTCTGGTCGATGGTCCAACCCGTAATGAAGGACGCGTTGAGATTTTCTTGAACGGTATTTGGGGCACGGTGTGTGACGACAGCTGGGGGATAGAGGAGGCCAGGGTGGTCTGTCGGCAGCTAGGCTTCCCTGGTGCAATCACTGCTACAATGAGCGCATCATATGGAGGTGGAGACGGATCGATTCACCTTGATGACTTAATGTGTACTGGCGAGGAAAATAGCCTAGAAACCTGTCCTCATGGTGGCATCGGACAACATAACTGCGTTCATTCTGAAGATGCCGGCGTCGTTTGCAGTCCCGCAGGTAGGCTTACTTTTAAAAGATTATTCTTTCGAATTAACCAGTCGATTTAATGAACTTTGAATGTTCCATTTTGTCTTTTGTCAGACAATTTCAAATTGAGTGCAAACAAATTCAAAACAATAACCACACGTTTTCGTCTCGAGTTTTTGATTTCATTTTGACCCAATTCGTTTATGCCACACAATTTAAAAATTATTGTGTTTACTTTTGCCTTTCTTTAATGATATTTATGGTTGAATAGTATCCCTAACTTAAGGTTCATCTGTGAAAAAATTTAAAAGAAGCTAATTTCAACTGATTTGGGTAGGTATGGGTATGGACAACTACCAAAAAAAAGGAAGGAGGGATAGGGGTTGGGGAATTTTTTTTATTAGAGGTCAAAGGTTATTGACCCTGCCCAAATCCCTAAAAATTATATTTCAGCAACAAAATATGGTATATAGATGATCTTGCTGTCAAAATGCACAGAATTACAATAGAAGATGACATCAACTAATTATTGACCCTTGGGACCAAATCCTGACCTCCGAAAATGAGGTCAAAGGTCACAAAACAATTTTATTACTAAAATGTCATATTTATAGCAACAAAATGTGGTATATAGATGATCTTGGTGTCAAAATGCACAGGATTATGAAAGAAGATGACATAGAATAACTACTGACCCTTAGAAAAGAGGTCAAAGGTCAAAAATAGACGTATTACTAAAATGTCATATTAGTAAAATAACAGGAAAATTACCATGAACAAAAACAAATCTAAGAGGCTAATTTCAACTTATTGTGGCGGGTATGGGGGTTATTATTTATTCCAAGAGCAAAGAAGAAGGGGGCAATTCCCTTTCTGAGGGTCAAAGGTCTTTGACCCTGCACTAAAACATTATAAATTGTATCTCAGCAGCAGTATGTTTTTCATAGGCCTAGATGATCTTGGTGTCCAAATGCACAGAATTATACTAGGAGACAAACACAATATGAAATGGATTCTTCACCACCAAAATACGAGGTTAAAGGTCAAAATGAGCAATTGGGCGGGGGGAGTTAAAGTTCATTAGTGTCAAATAGTTTGTGTATGTAAAGTATATATGTGCATTTATAATCATGTTTGGTGTTTATTGGGAAGGAGCGTAATCATACATTCAGCCTACGTTTTTTTATTATTAAAACGATTCTCGGTCACATGGGAAGGACATTAAATTGAAGGACGTCTAATGCTGGGTTATGTGGAATTGTTTTCTTTTTCTGTGAGACTATTAGGTTTTTTAGTTAAAGATGAAGTGCTTTTGCAAGAAAATAGCAAAGGGAAACCGGTTTATGCAGGCATACTTCAAGGAATGATCAGTTTATTTGTTGTTGTTTGTTTGATCAATCCCATAGTTAGCTGCAGTGAATCAGAACTCATTCTACTATGGGAAGGGGAGGGTGTTTATGGAAGTTGTCACAAGTCAGAACTATTTCTCATCGTTTTAATTATTGTTTTGGAGATGCTGCAACAGTTCTTCTGCGTGAAGTATCATAGGATTGTATGTCTGTTACTGGTCTGCCGAGATAAATCAGTCGGTAGGAGGAGGGGGGGGGGGGGGGGGGTTACGTGTACAAGTTTTAAGAGAACCCCTCCGTGTTTTTCGTTATTTTCTTGAGACGCGGTTCTGCTGACAAGTATCATATGGATTGTATTTGAGTTAAATCTGTAATTGTACGTTATCTAGTGGGTATGCCCGGTATGCCAGAGAGTGGTTGTTTGACTGGCCTCTCCGGAGCGTAATTCTTAACTCTTTTTTTTTGGGGGGGGGGGGGGGGGGGGGGGTTGTGGTTTGTGTATTGCAACAGTGGTCCTTTGTTTTTAGTTCACTCAGTGATTGATTATTACCGGTAAAAATATGCCGTCCCCTTTTTTTCTCCTTTTTTGGAAGGGGAGCAGGGCATATTGTTTGTGCTATATTATGCACTTCATCAGTCACCATTCTTTCAGTTTACTTTTCTTTTTCCTTGTTTTTATTTGTGTGTCGGTTTATATGACAGATTGCAAGGACAAATACCGGCTTTTGGGGGGTATTGATCGAAAGGAATGAATCTTGACTTATTTTTAATTTTTTTAGTCTTGAGAGCCATTTCTTTGATCATTGTTTTTTTCTTCCAATAGTTCCAATAGGATTTGCACATTCTCCTCATCCAGGTTGTTTTCTTCTTGGTTGGATTGTGGAGATGCTTTAGTCCTAGATCGAACAAGTTCATATTTTATGTTTTTGTGCCGTTTGTATGCCAAGGGTTGGGTATCAAATAGCCTACATGTATTTAGGTATTCGTTTTCACTAATCCAGTGCCAGTGTTTGAGGAGGGCCCGTTTGAGAGCTGGGTGCGCGACTCGTGGGTAGTATAGTAGGACGAACACCAGTGGGGTATTGTGGTGGGGTTTTTTTGGGTTTTTTTCACGCTTAGAGTCCGCGGAAGGCTCGCCCCTTTGAGGAAGGGCTAGGTCTTCGTTTGTGTATCCGCGCTTTTTAAGTTGGTCCTTGAATAATTCAACCCTCTCCTCAAAGTCTTTTAAATGGGTACATATACGGTTGTTCCAGTCACTTCGCCCTTGATTAAGCCGCCAAATACCGACTTAGGGTGTGCTGAATCTCTCTGCTGTATACAAGACTCTCTGCAAGATGCACCAAACTCCTCTTCTTATTAATAGGAAACCTTTGGGACATCACACTTCACTGGGGTAACTAGTCAGGGTACATGTAGGCTAACTAGGTGTTATGAGTAATCACTTCTTAAACAAAGACATAATTCATGTTGTTTTATGTTATACGTATATCTCTAGGGTGGTGCTTTGTGGATTCAATATGGGGCTTCGAATAATGACCTTTGACCTTTAAGGTCATATGTGGCGGTCAATTTGTATCCCACATTTATATCACAAGAATTTACATTTTTCTACTTCCAGTGTAATTATGACCATTTTGACACCAAGATCATACAAGTACATATGTTGTTGCCGAGATAAAATTTATAGTGTTTTAGTCCAGGGTCAATGACCTTTGACCTCTGCTCCTAGAATAAATAATAACTCCCATACCCGCCACGTAAGTTAAAATTAGTCTCTTCCATTTGTTTGTGCTCATTTTTATTTAATGATAATTTTCCTGTTATAAATATGACATTTTAGTAATAAAATAGTTTGTTGACCTTTGACCTCATTTTCGGAGGTCAGGATTTTGTCCCAAGGGTCAATAATTATTTGATGTCATCTTCTTTTGTAATTCTGTGCATTTTGACACCAAGATCATCTATATACCATATTTTGTTGCTGAAATATAATTTTTAGTGATTTAGGCAGGGGTCAATGACCTTTGACCTCTAATAAAAAAAGTTCCCCAACCCCTATCCCTCCTTCCTTTTTTTTGGTAGTTGTCCATACCCATACCCACCAAAATCAGTTGAAATTAGCTTCTTTTAAAAAATTTCACAGATTGGCTCAATATATGGCTAATTTAGGGTTACTAGAAGGATTATTTCTCATTGTATACTCGTTTTGGTTTTAATTTTGTATTGTGTTGTTAATCTTGATAATCATGATTTGTATAGATTTTTCCGGTTATTTAAAAAAATAAAAATCATTACAATTCACAAACTCTAGTCCAACAAAAACAATATACACTTTTACCAAACCAATTTAGTCATTTACCGTTCAATTTCAAATTTGAGTCACTCTATTTAAACATTGTCTTGAGAATAATCGTAATTACAAATTAAATTCGCCTAAGGTATTGCTGAAAGGCAGCATTCAGAGATCGAATTCGTTTTAGCCTATATCAATCAATTTCAAACGTATGTTACATTAATTCGTCCGGTGTGTGCCTGAGTTAATCAAAACCAGACTGCATGTAATTTAATTAGCATAAGTTTGACATTGTTTTATATCAGACGAATTCGATCTCTGAATGCTACCTTTTGTTAACAGCTTTAAAGAAATGATATATATAATATAACAATATAAAAAAGCATTTATAATGCGCCATCTATCTAGAGAAAACCTATTCCGAGGCGCAACATAAAACACAAACATGACAAAGGAAAAATAATGAACCAAAATAAAATGCAACAATAAATAAAACATAGAGGCAATTCAAGATCAATAATGTGACCCTACAAGATCAAAGAGGATATCACAGTACCAACACACACTGCCCAGCTGCACATGGCCAACAAGCAAAGAGAGGAGAAGACCAGAATTAGCAGTTACAACAACTTAACAGCAATAACTGATTCCTGCCCGACCAAAATAAGAAAAAAATGGCCGAACATACATGTATTAAGGTATGTGTCAGCAATGCGATACCAGAAATCACATTAAAGACATCAAGTAAAAGCTCAAAATGAGTACATAAATCACAATAAAATGTTTTGAAAAAACAATCAAATATTATAAGCAGTTTCAAATAAATGAGTTTTAAACCACTTTTTGAAAACATTGATGGAACTACAACTGCGAAGTTCGAATGGCAAGGCATTCCAAAGCTTGGGAGCAGATGCATAAAATCCACGATCACCATACGACGAAACAGTTCTAGGGACAGTCAGAAGAATTTTGTCAGCAGATCTCAAAGTGCGTTTGGGAATATATGGAGAAAGAAGTTCATTAATATACACTGGTGCCATAGCATTAAGTGATTTCCAAGTGAGCCAAAGTAGCTTAAATTGAATTCTTTGACGAATTGGTAACCAGTGTAGTTGTTTCAAAATTGGCGAAATATGATCAAATTTACGAGTGCGGGTTAACATGCGTGCTGCAGCATTTTGAGCACGTTGGAGCTTTGCCAGTAGTTGTTCATTTATACCATATAATAGAGAATTTCCATTGTCCAATCTCGATATTACCAAAGCATGGACTAAAGTAGCTGCTGTATCGTCATCCAAAACTTTACGAATTTGATTAATGTTCCTGATTTGGAAATATGTAGCTTTGCAGACACGTTTGATGTGATCCTCCATAGATAGCGTGTTGTCAAAAATAATTCCCAAATTACGAGCATTTGGCGAAGCATGAATGGGTGATGACACTATTTGAATAGAGTTGTTTGTGGCTCTGGATTGAAGGTATTTTGATGTGACTATGATGAGCTCAGTTTTGTCGTCATTTAATTTCAGTTTATTATAAGTCATCCAAGATTGTATGTCCACAATACATGATTCCATGCGTTTGCGAGTAGCTAGTTCATCTTCGTTGTCATACAAATCAAATGGTAAATACAGTTGCGTATCATCCGCATACATGTGCACCAGTAAACCATGTTTACGAGCAATATTTGCAATGGGAGCTGAGTAAATAGTGAAAAATTGAGGGCCCAGAACAGAGCCTTGTGGGACACCGAAGAGAAGCGGGAGGATTGAAGATAAACTTCCATTTATGTTGACTGCTTGAGATCTATCACTCAAATACGATCCTATCCATTCAAGGGCGCTACCTTTGACACCAATAGATGAAAGACGTGATAGAAGGACACCGTGGTCTATGGTATCAAAGGCAGCCGACAAGTCCAGTAGCACCAGAAACACACCACGTTTGTTATCGATAGCATGGAGAATATCATTTTGCACCCGTAGCAAAGCTGCCTCAGTCCCATGGTTTTTCCTGTAGGCAGATTGGAATGGTTCGTAGAGATTATTTTCAGTAAGATGATCTGATAACCTAGTCGATACTACTTTTTCGATGATTTTTGAGACAAAAGCCAAATTTGAAACAGGACGGTAGTTCTTTAGGTTTTCTGAGTCCAATGATGGTTTCTTAAGAAGAGTTGTAACGAGAGCTGTTTTGAAGCATGATGGGAAAGTGGCCGAGTCCAGCGAGAGGTTGACGATCCTTGTGATTACTGGAACAAGTAGACTAAGATGTTTCTTTAAAAGCCAAGTAGGGATTGGATCAGTATCGCAGGATTATGGTGGAGATGCATCGATTATTTTGCGAATTTCAACTTCAGATGCAGGAAGTAAAACTTCAAGATTGGCAATCGATTTATCATGATCCGTCTGGGGGAAAATTGTGTCATTACTTATGCCAACATCAGCAGAAGTATCGAGTTCCTTGCGTATTTTGCAGATTTTGGAAATGAAGAACTTATTAAATTTCTCTGCCAGTTCTGCTTTAGAATGGTGAGAGGGAAGTTTAGATTTCCCTTTTTGATGAAGTAGTTGTTCCACAATCTTAAAAAGTCCTTTCTGGTCTGTACATGTTGATATTTTGTCTCTATAATAAGAAGCTTTGGCATCATTGATCATGTTAAAAACTCGTTGACGTTGTGCTTTGAACAGTTCACGATCTATTTCCAACCTGGTTTTCCGCCATTTTCTTTCAAGTCTTTTTCTCAGCTTCTTTGCCTCATCGATTTCAGGAGAGTACCATGGATTGGAAGGTCGAATTGTGATGCTGCGGGATTTTAAGGGGGCATGCTTGTCCAAAATGCTCGTAAGTAAAGAATTATACTGATCAACAATATAATCTAAATCTGATGAGGGATCACAATTCAAAAGTGATTGTTCTAGATCAGTAGAGAATTCTGCATGGTCGATTGTTTTCAGCTTTCTATAAGAAACTTGCTGTTTCATAGGTGGAGGCTTGTCAAGGTTCAACTTACAGTGAATTGCAGCGTGATCCGTTAACAAACAGTCAACTTTCACAGATTCAACGAGATTATCAGAAGCACGTGCAATTATTAAATCTAAAATATGGCCACTAATGTGAGTTGGTGAGGTGACAAACTGTTCAAGATTAGAGACATAAATTATTTCTTTCAAGTGATTTGTATCAGGATCAGTCAAAGATTCATAGTGGAAGTTAAAATCTCCAACGATTAGGAGTTTACATTTTGATGCAGATAACAAACTAAGGTAGTCAGCGAATTCTTGAAGAAATACTTTGGGTGTAGTGCGATTTTTCTTACTATATAGTGGTCTATAAATCACAACTAGTTTGATGGGAGAACATGTTCCTGGGAAAGTCAAGTCACAGCATAGACTTTCAAAAGATGAAGCGTCATGAGCCGTAGTAGCACCTCTGATGATTGATGACTTGTGTAAAATAGATACACCGCCATCAGGCCTATCAGGGCGGGGTATGTGATACATACCATAACCAGGCATACACAACTCTCCAATAGCTTGTTTGTTCTTGCTGGAATCAGATGAGAGCCAGGTTTCAACCAATGCAATAAGATCAAAATCCTGTTGTAGAAAGTAATCGGTGAGCACAGAAGTCTTGTTATTTACAGACTGGGCATTTAGGACACAAACGTTTACTTTTCTTTCACTCTGCATTTCACCAGTAGTACTACATGTAGTACATGGGCTTTCAGTTCCACTTCGGAAGTTGTTGATCGGGACAATTGATTGGGAAACATTCTGCCATTTGCGACGCCCACCTCGTTTTCCTCTTGGGGAGTGCTTTGCTATTCCCAAAGTTTTGATGCAAGTCCACAAAGATTGAGGCAGGGGTGGAGAAGTTTTGTTATTGAATTTGTTCAGAGACAGAAGTTGATGTTGGTTATAGGTGATCCGTTGTTTATCCTGAAGGGTATGAGAAACATATTTATTGTCAGTTGACGTGGGACCAGGGTTTGGATTTACATCACCAGATGCAAGAAGATCAATTTGGAAAGTAGCATTTGTATTTCCATAGTAAGGAATTCTACTTCCAAGATATTTATTGTGTTGAAGAAGTTTATAAACGGCGCACTCCTTGTGTTGATATCCTACTTATACATCATATATGACATAAAGGTTTAGGGAAAGGTATATCATTTGCTTTTGCTGTATTATTTAGAAATGAATGGGGTTAGTAGTTGTAGCAAATTTATTTGACGTTTTGGGTTTGTCGTCAGCTATCCCAACCCCACTTGTTGATGAAACGGAGCAATTTGTAGACGTTGGGGTATTGTAAGGTCACATAATCATCCCTTCACATGTGTAACCAGCGTTGGAGATTTATACAAAAATACCACTATACTTGAAAATATCAGCACACCAGAAGCCATTATTTTACACGATGCTTCAGACTACCATGATCTAACAGTCCAGTAAAGTGTTTTGTGATAATTTGGTCATGTATTTAGTTATGTTTGCAAATGTTATATATTCTCTTAAATAACGAGTTGATCAATAATTGTGTTGACAATGTATTGATGTAATTATCTTTACTTTGGATCATGTTGTATTTCGATGTTCTATTAACTCCTTGGTATTGCTGTAAACGTTGTGACAATGTTGTATGGTGTTTTCCGCAATGCAGAAGTCAGAAGTAATTTTCTAGGCCCCCTAAGATTTTTAGCTCATGGTCGGTCTATGGTTTATTTTTTCCTGTAGCCGATGTTCGTCTGGTCGATGGTCCAACCCGTAATGAAGGACGCGTTGAGATTTTCTTGAACGGTATTTGGGGCACGGTGTGTGACGACAGCTGGGGGATAGAGGAGGCCAGGGTGGTCTGTCGGCAGCTAGGCTTCCCTGGTGCAATCACTGCTACAATGAGCGCATCATATGGAGGTGGCGACGGACCGATTCAACTTGATAACTTAATGTGTACTGGCGAGGAAAATAGCCTAGAAACCTGTCCTCATGGTGGCATCGGACAACATAACTGCGTTCATTTTGAAGATGCCGGCGTCGTTTGCAGTCCCGCAGGTAGGCTTACTTTTAAAAGATTATTCTTTCGAATTAACCAGTCGATTTAATGAACTTTGAATGTTCCATTTTGTCTTTTGTCAGACAATTTCAAATTGAGTGCAAACAAATTCAAAACAATGACCACACGTTTTCGTCTCGAGTTTTTGATTTCATTTTGACCCAATTCGTTTATGCCACACAATTTAAAAATTATTGTGTTTACTTTTGCCTTTCTTCAATGATATTTATGGTTGAAGGATTATTTCTCATTGTATACTCGTTTTGGTTTTAATTTTGTATTGTGTTGTTAATCTTGATAATCATGATTTGTATAGATTTTTCCGGTTATTTAAAAAAAAAAAATCATTAAAATTCACAAACTCTAGTCCAACAAAAACAATATACACTTTTACCAAACCAATTTAGTCATTTACCGTTCAATTTCAAATTTGAGTCACTCTATTTAAACATTGTCTTGAGAATAATCGTAATTACAAATTAAATTCGCCTTAGGTATTGCTGAAAGGCAGCATTCAGAGATCGAATTCGTTTTAGCCTATATCAATCAATTTCAAACGTATGTTACATTAATTCGTCCGGTGTGTGCCTGAGTTAATCAAAACCAGACTGCATGTAATTTAATTAGCATAAGTTTGACATTGTTTTATATCAGACGAATTCGATCTCTGAATGCTACCTTTTGTTAACAGCTTTAAAGAAATGATATATATAATATAAAAATATAAAAAAAGCATTTATAATGCGCCATCTATCTAGAGAAAACCTATTCCGAGGCACAACATAAAACACAAACATGACAAAGGAAAAATAATGAACCAAAATAAAATGCAACAATAAATACAACATAGAGGCAATTCAAGATCAATAATGTGACCCTACAAGATCAAAGAGGATATCACAGTACCAACACACACTGCCCAGCTGCACATGGCCAACAAGCAAAGAGAGGAGAAGACCAGAATTAGCAGTTACAACAACTTAACAGCAATAACTGATTCCTGCCCGACCAAAATAAGAAAAAATGGCCGAACATACATGTATTAAGGTATGTGTCAGCAATGCGATACCAGAAATCACATTAAAGACATCAAGTAAAAGCTCAAAATGAGTACATAAATCACAATAAAATGTTTTGCAAAAACAATCAAATATTATAAGCAGTTTCAAATAAATGAGTTTTTAACCACTTTTTGAAAACATTGATGGAACTACAACTGCAAAGTTCGAATGGCAAGGCATTCCAAAGCTTGGGAGCAGATGCATAAAATCCACGATCACCATACGACGAAACAGTTCTAGGGACAGTCAGAAGAATTTTGTCAGCAGATCTCAAAGTGCGTTTGGAAATATATGGAGAAAGAAGTTCATTACTATACACTGGTGCCATAGCATTAAGTGATTTCCAAGTGAGCAAAAGTAGCTTAATTTGAATTCCTTGACGAATTGGTAACCAGTGTAGTTGTTTCAAAATTGGCGAAATATGATCAAATTTACGAGTGCGGGTTAACATGCGTGCTGCAGCATTTTGAGCACTTTGGAGCTTTGCCAGTAGTTGTTCATTTATACCATATAATAGAGAATTTCCATTGTCCAATCTCGATATTACCAAAGCATGGACTAAAGTAGCTGCTGTATCGTCATCCAAAACTTTACGAATTTGATTAATGTTGCTGATTTGGAAATATGTGGCTTTGCAGACACGTTTGATGTGATCCTCCATAGATAGCGTGTTGTCAAAAATAATTTACCTGTCTACAGTAAAACAAAAGTTATTATAGCAACAATTTGTTTTTAAATGTGTAATTTAGAGTATATGTATTTTGTTTCTTTTTCCTATCCCGCTCCCCTGTGCCACTACATGTACATGTTTGAAAATTCCCTATTTATGCACACATGACTAAATTAACAGTTGGCAAGAATGCTCTTAAAGAGTATGGCACAAAGAAATTCAAATATTGGGTAGTACAGCATCTGAGGCACCCCAATCTCTTTCCTGACCTTATAAACTGATAATGGGTTCAGCGTGTGATACTATGTAGTATACCATTGACCTTGCTAACAACACAAACCACACACTTCTCTGACATTTTCCCCGAATATTTTACTTGCTTGGTTGACAATATTTTGCAATAAATGCATATCTTCTTTCCTGAGGTTTATAAACCATACAACAGAACTGTTCAGAATAACACTTTCAATGACTGATGTGTAAAACAGCATCATTAATGTTCTATCAGTATCAACAATAAAAGATCGGAGCTTTGTTTGTATAAATATAGGCCTATGCGTTGTCTACCTTTAGTGTTGTCTACAACAATGCCTACATATTTATATAACTCAACAATGTCAATATCACAACTGGGATGATCGATTGCTGTGTTTGTTTTGGTTTGAAATCAAACACTTTTTTGCCGTTGTTTTACTTAAATTCAACTGTAAATTATTATACATACACGAGGTAGCAAATGTTTGAATACTCTGCCTGTAGACTGTTTCACTATAGTTTGACATAACCATTGACATAGCCACTAACCGTTTTCGAGAATATACCCCATAGTACTGTGGGGCAAAGTATATTCCATTATTATTTGGGAGACATGGACAATTCGTCTTGTTTCGCAATGTCGCATGCGTGATGTGAACAGGATTTTCTGACGGTTAACAGACGCAAGGAAAACCAACCGCTTCCGTACGCTGTTGTTGTACGATAGCGAGAAGTGAATACAAATCACTTATTCACTCATTTGGTGAACATTATAATTATAGTATGTCAAAGAGTGATACTTCCCCCTCGTGACAGTGTTAACATAAATTATATTGCAATTACTTCTAGGTAAGGCCCTATTTTGATGTACATTTATAGTCTAGCCAAAAAATCCAGAAATGTGCCTATTTAAGTTGCATGAGGCATTTTTGAGGAAAAGCAAACAAATAGGTGATTCTGAAAGATAATTTTGTGCTGAATATGAATATCTTGTTTGTGTTTCTCAAAATTGCCTAATTAGGTCAGTAATTAAGGTCAAAGGTCATTAAGTGCAAATTTCAGTTTTTCACAAGAAATGGTTTATTTTACCTTCTAAATCTTATGATGTTAATAATTTTGCAATTTCTTTTTTAATAAATCATACACAGCATGTCAAAATATCGAAATGAATGGAAATTGTTAAAGAATTATTCACTTCTTTTGTCAATATGTCCTTATCCATTGGACTTTCTCTTTTTCACCATGGGATGAGTTTCTACAGGCTGTTTTCAAACCTATGCACGTTTGATCGGTGTTCTCAGGCTGATTTACATTATTTTTGGTACCGAGGGACAGGAATATGGGGTCGTATGAATAAAAACTAGCAAATGCTATGAAGTACAAGCAAAAAGTAAAAGCATTTACTTCGAAGTAAAAGCATTAAGTAAAAGCAAATGCTTCAATTCGTATGAATAAAATAAAGTGTTACTGTTTAGCATTTACTGGCTGAAATAGCAGTAAATGCTTTTTACTTGCAATTGATTTCACAGCCGAATGGTTTATAACAATAGAGTCTCTATTGTGTGTACGATACACACCCACGCATAGACGCTCGTACGCTGACAGGGGTGTTTGAATGAAATCGGAACCTCAAGTTACTGCTTCGCAGTCACGATGCCGTTTTCTGTCTCAGCAATATTGCAAGAAATTATCGGCCATCTACGTCTCATGTCCTTGCCCAAAATCAGTACAACTGCTTGTATTTTAATCCTAGACAATCCATCTTCCATGTTCATAACTTTTCCTGCCTAACCACAATATACAAAAGCTTCTATTTTTTATATTAGTATTTGCTTCTCTTTTTTCAAGGTAGCCCCGACCCAACCTTGAAAAATTACGAGTAAATACTGCAAATCTGAAGCATTTACTCATTTTTATTCATACCAAATGGAGCAAATACTAATATTCTAGCAAATGCTGGAAATTAAAAGGTAAATACTTTTAGTCTTTAGCAAATACTTTCCAGTAAAACCTTTTGCTTCATTTTTATTCATACAGATTCCAGTAAATGCTTGAAAATTGATAGTAAAAGCAAATGCTAGTTTTTATGCATACGGCCCATGGTATTTGGTTTCATAAATTATTATAATTAGGACGGTAATTAGAGCCAAAGGTCAATTAGTGCAGAATACAAATTATTAGGAAATTTCATTTTTGTGCATCCCTACAAAATGCTGGTGCTGTAGTAGGCCCCTATATACAATACCTATACAATACCTCACATGCTTGTGTTAAATCTACAGGGTGGGAATCCCTACCCACTGTCTGAAGCAGTGATGTAGTACTCGAGACCGGTCTCGGCCTCGAGACCGGTCTCGGGGCCTGGTCTCGGTCTCGGCTAGCCGGTCTCGGCTAGCCGGTCTTGGTCTTGAATCTTAATGACTCGGTCTTGGTCTCGGATGTCTGGTCTCGGGTCTCGGTGCCGAGACCGGCAATGAAAATGTAGTAATAAATGCACTAGTAATACAAAACAAAGCCCAGCAGTATACTGTATAATGATAGTAGGCCTGTGTGGATATGGATAGGCATACATAATAAACATGTAACGGGTAGATTTATGACCCCCCCCCCTTCGTACCCACTCCTGCTAAACCAAACCGCATTTTACTTGTAAGTGACATAAATACCTTCAATCGAAGACTAAGAATTGCATTCTTAATGCGTAACAAACGCTCCAAAAACCATCCTTTCAAACCACCATCAAACTGGCAACCAAAATCATCCCCTAGTGCAACACTAGAAGAATATTTGGAAGCCAAAAGATTCGAACTGGCCCACATCAGGCTAAGGAATCGGAAGAAAACATGACCACATGCACAAGAACTATCGGCCATAAACAAACTTAAAAACAATCCTGACATCGTAGTCAAACCATATGACAAAGGCAGAGGCATCTGCATTATGAACCACTCAGACTATCTACAAGTGGGTTACCACCACCCTGAGTCCCATCATTATACCCAACTGGACCAAGACATTACCCCAAAAACTATTATGATGGTTCACAACACACTAATTGAAATGAGAAACAACAAACACATCGACAACGATACTTGACCTACTTCCACAAAACTGTCCAACATGTCCAATCATGTATTTTCTCCCCAAAATACACAAAACCATGCCACCGGGAGAACATTTTGTTGGACAACCAATTATAAGTGGATGTACCAGCCCTACGGCCAACATTTCAGAATACATAGACTATTTTCTTCTTCCCATAACAACCGCACAGCCCACATATGTCCGCGACACAGCAGACATTTTGCGCAAACTAGAAGAAAGACAATTTCAACAAGATGTCTTAATTACAAGTATCGATTTTGTTTCTATGTACACAAATGTCCGGCATACGGAAGCAATCCAATACGTTTGCAATGCCCTCGAAAACACAAACCATAACCATCCGATCACAAAACCACCCTCGACTTTACACCCAAAAACTTCTGAAACTCATTCTTGGCCGCAACTGTTTCCAATTTGGAAATAAGTTCTTTCTCCAGAAAATTAAACAATAATGGAACTTAAACAAACACTGAAACTTAATCCAAGGCAATCAAATACTTTCGGAACTATTTCCGAAACCTCTATTCATTGCCTTCAAAAAAGCCCAAAACATTCGGGAGAAACTAATAAGAGCTAAACTACCACAGCAAAATCAAAAGCTCGAACCACTCCCAACAGACTCTGGCTTTTTCGAACAACAAATTGAACCAGACGAAACCCTCAACATATTGCTCTCCCTACTGGACGAACAATTTGAAACCGACTAAAAAAACCATATGGCTCAAACCAAACTTACGTGATTGGAATATACCCAATCCCAGCCACAACTTGTCCACGAGTCAACCTCGATTCTTTTTTGAATCACCTATTTGCAACTGAAGAGTGCCCAAACAGCAAGGTACGAAAGTATGCTATATTGCTATCAAGAGGATATGCAAACATAATCCTCTGCATGCTCGCACCACAAATGACATTCACTCTAAAAACAGTTTGGTTAAAAGACCAACCAATCTAATTGGTTGACCCAATATTGGTTGTTTTTAACCAATGTGTTGGTTAAAGCGTAACCAATGCGTTGGATGTCCGTCAAACAGTCATATTGGTTGAAGGTATCAACCAATCTATTGGTCATTTATAACCAATATATTGGTTGTCCGTCAACCAGTCATATTGGTTGAAGGTATCAACCAATCTATTGGTCATTTATAACCAATATATTGGTTGTCCGTCAACCAGTCATATTGGTTGAAGGTATCAACCAATCTATTGGTCATTTAAACCGATATATTGGTTGTCCTTCAACCAGTTATATTGGTTGAGCTTGCAACTAAGGTATCAACCAATCTATTGGTTAATCATAACCAATATATTGGTTGTCCTTTAACTATTCATATTGGTTGAGCCTGTAACTAAGGTATTAACCAATCTATTGCCAATAGATTGGTTGTCCTTCAACCAGTCATATTGGTTGAGCTTGTAGGAAATGTACCTACAGCAACTGACCAATCAGAAGTGAGGAAATTTGTTTTGACAATAGTCGATGTTAAATTGTAGTATTTATACCAAAATGCATTTTGTTTACCATAATATGTAATTATTCAAACGATTCCATGATTGAATTTAGATTTTTGTGCAAACATAGTGAAAAATTCACTTTAAATTTCATTCGTATTCAAATTTTGACATTGTTCATAACAAAATCGCTTTGACTTAGTCGTGGACAAAAAAGCGAACTATAAAACTAACAACGGCAATAGCTAAGTTTGTAGTAAGTGCTATGTAGTTAATATCTATAGGTTATTATTGTATGTATGCGTAATTGCAATGTGTAATAAATTAATTCCATTGGTATTATTTCATTACGTAATTTGTCCACGTAGGAACCAATACATATTGGTTGTAGCCTAACCAATATTGACCAATATTGCATTTTGGCATTTGTTATAAGCAATGCAATTGGTTAAGTGTTAACCAATATGAATTGGTTGCAGCCCTACCATTATGTATTAGTTAGTGCTATAACCAATATGGATTGGTTACGTGGTAACCAATACAAATTGGTTGGAGTCCTACCATTGTGGATTGGTTAAATTAACCAACATTGCATTGGTTGGTGTTATAACCAATATGGATTGGTTAAATAGGTAACCAATATCAGATTGGTTATTTTAACCAATATTTTGGTTATCCACATATCTACCAACTGGATTGGTTGAAATCGACAAATATATTGGTTATTTTCAACCAATCTGTTTTTAGAGTGTTTAATTATTCCACCTATCATAGTCACTCAATCTCTTATGTCCGCCCACCTACATTTCAATCGGACATAACCGGCAAAGACTAGGCCTAAGTCATGCTTAAAATTCATTTTTTTAAGCCACACAGGTCACAGAGTAAAAGTGTCACTGAATGGGATAGTGCCATCCCTCTCTCCAAACCAAAAATGGACATAAAAGGAATTCCCTTAAAATTGGGTATTCTGCACTAATTGACCCTTGGCTCTAATTACCGTCCTAATTATAATAATATATGAAACCAAATATCATATTCCTGTCCTTCAATACCAAAAACAATGTAAATCAGCCAGATAACACTGATCAAAAGTGCATTTAGGTGTGAAAAGCAGGTACAAACTCATCCCGTGGTAAAAAAGAGAAAGTCCAATGGTTACGGAGATATTTGCAAACGAAGTGAATAATTCTTTAACAATTTCTATTATTTTAGATATTTTGATATGCTGTGCGTGTTTTATTATAAGAGAAATTGCAAAATTATTTACACCATTGTATACAAAAGGTAAAATAAACCATTTCTTGTGAAAAAATGAAATTTGCACTTACTGACCTTTGACCTTAATTACTGACCTAATTAGACAATTGTGAGAAACACAAACAAGATATTCAGATTCAGCACAAAATTACAGTTCAGAATCACCTATTTGTTTGCTTTTCCTCAAAAATGCCTCATGCAGTCATATTTTCTCAAAATCAAACCAGTCTATTACCAGACTATATCATCTGACTAGCTTCCCGAAGTTAAGGAGCTCAGTGGTCGCCATTTTGCCTCAGATTATGACGTCACTTTCAGGTGACCCACGACGACAGACGGCTTCTTCACAGAAGGGATCCGTATGCTTTATGACCGCTGAACTAAGTGTGTTAATATCAGCTGTAGGGGAGGGGGTCCAGCTATCTGGAAGAGTAATGTGTTTGAAAAGTGACTTCTAACTTAGCCTACTTATCAATCACCCCTCGTATTTACATCTGATGTTTTCCCCGGCAGTTATTTATGTCATTAGAAAAGCCCTTTTTGTTTCAAAGCACAAACTTTTACACCTTAGGAAACTACCAAAAAATAACAGCGTGTCCATTCTACAAAAAAAACACCAGCTTGTTGAATGCCATGATAGTAAGTACCGCAAGTTAAAATACACAAACACATGCATGTTCTGTATTGCCCCTCGTAATGTAATACACTAAATGTTATCAACAATGGCCTCCGGTCGGATGGCTGACGTTGTTCCCAATCGCTTCAGAAGGCTAAAAATACAGTTATTGTTGGTGTTATACTACAACCTAAGGTAAACACACACACAAGCACGATGTGCGACCAAGGGACTTCCCATTAATCACCCATACCTATACACTCTCTAGACTATTGTTACCTAACGCACCCCCCTCAAAACCTATTCCGCAAGCACAATGACTACCACAAAGGAGGGGGGGGGGGGGGGTCCTCCGTCTCATGTCTGGCTTCATATTAACAACAATGGAGTCTCTGATGACTTTACGTTGAAGAAATTGTGCATGATATTAATAGTAATAGCCTAGGCCTACTGTTTATGTTTGGGACAAATCAGGTTGGCGTAGCGATTCTTTAATCGCCTTCCAACGCTGTGACTGCAGGTATACCGTTAATGTGCTTATAGCTTTAAAGAGAACTAGAACTACGTCTGTTCGAGGAACAGAACATAGGGCTTTTTCGCATTCACAATTTTTTTTTATTACATATTTTAAAAATTGAACTTTTAAACCATCAAAACAATTTAAAATCATTGAAAACTAATTTAAGTTAATTTAAACAGAGTAAAATGAATTAAAACTGTTTTAAACGATGACGTCACACGTTTGTGAACTTTTTGTGCAACTATCTATCACCTAACAACACAAAATGAGGTGTTATGTTAACACGATTCGTTGCTGAGATATGGCTTAAAGGTCTAAAAACGTAATAATTCAAATATAATCGTAATATGACGTAACATTTGTCAACATGACGCTAGAGGGCGCTTTAACATTTTATGAAGTCACTGTTAACTTTTTTGTTACTTACAACCTAGCCAGCGCCTAACATCGTTGAAAGTAAGTTAGCATCGTTTTCCACTTTTAAATTATAAGGCACTTCCGGTTTGGACCGGAAGGAAGTGTCAAGTCTTTTTGCATGTAATACAAATTATGAAGACCATGGATTAATCTATCAATTTCCTTAAAAATCTAAATCAGATCTCTTACAGTTGATTTTATATTGATTTTCTAAGATTAAATTTAGAAATATTTGGTTGCTTGTAATCTGACACTTGATGACGTCATTGTGACGTAATTAACAGAAACTCGAGATCAGTCTTAACTTTGCTATTTGAAGCAAACATCTGGATTATATCTATAGCGGTTGATTTTTAAGCGACTTTTTAAAGTTTAAAGGATTTTTTTATTGTAACTTCCGGTTTGGTGACGTCATAAATATTTCTCCTTCCCAATATGCTCTATAATAAAGTTATTTCAGCAAACTTTGCAACACACAGCAACAGATTAATCATTTTAACCATTTTCAACCTGCCGCTAGAGGGCGCTATAACATGTTATGACGTCGCCGGAATTTTTTTGAAAAGTTTATTCTAGCCAGACAATAACATCCTTAAAAGTAAGTTCATATCATTTTTCACATTCAAATTATAAGGCACTTCCGGTTTTGACCGGAAGGAAAGGTCACGTGATTTCACGCACATGAGATAAAATGAAGATCCTGGATTATTCGATTAATTGCCACAAAATTCAAGTTTCGGTCTTTTGCGGTTGATGTTTTATTGATTTTCCAAGATTAAATCAATTGCACCTTTAAGATAAGGTCACGTGGGCCTGATGACGTCTTCCTCGTGGTGTCTGTCGGCGAGACTGGAGTTCACTATTGGGTCTTCACCTGGGTCGAGTTTATGGAAATACGACTTTGTTTTTCCGTTAAAAGTGCTTTGAATTGTGCAAGCAACGTTTACAAAGTCTACGGGGTTGGATTCTGCGTAGCCGAAAGCGTGTTTACCTACCTGTCGTACGCGGCGCCCTTCCTCATGGGCAACTTGATGACGTCATCCTGTTTCACAGGTTGGCGGCTAGTGCCATCTTGGGTGAGCGTAAATGTGCTTGCACGAACGATGTCAGTGGTGATACATTCGCTCAATACATAATGCACTATCGGTGTATACGTACATGTACTAGCATGTATATTATACGTGTGGCACGCACACGTAAGGGGTCAATGCTTTTTGCACCTAGGCCAAAACGATTACATTTCAAGGGTGCCGCAGGGTATGTTCAAGTTCGTTTTTTGCCCCAAAACACAGGGAAGTTCGAGAACTACTTTTACATTAACCTTTACAGCAAAAATCAAGATTGTATCTGTCAAGTTTAATTTTTTAGGAATTTTCAAAGGAAAAAGAGTCTTTTCATTCTAACTTCCGGTCTGGTGACGTCATAATTTTTTCTTCCGGTCAACTTGTTCCTAGCATGAAGCTGATTAAATACACCGGTTATAAAGTGATTTCAGCAAACTTCGCCACACACATCAACAGATTATTCATTTTAACCATTATTCAAACTGCCGCTAGAGGGCGCTATAACATGTTATGACGTCACCAATTTTTTTTTGAAAAATATATTGTAGCCAGACACTAACATCGTTGAAAGTAAGTTCATATCATTTTTCACTTTCAAATTATGAGGCACTTCCGGTTTAGACCGGAAGGAAGGGTCACGTGATTTCACGCACGCGAGATAAAATCAAGATCCTGGATTATTCTATCTATTGCCACAAAAATTAAGTTTCGGTCTTTTGCGGTTGATTTGTTATTGAATTTCAAAGATTAAATCAATAACACCTTTAAGATGACGTCACGTGACCCCTGATGACGTCACCATGACGTATTTCTGCGAGACACGAGTTCACTATGGGGTCTTCACCTGGGTTAAATACGACTTTGTTTTCGATTAAAAGTGACGGGCAGAAAAAACGTGTACAAAGTCTATGGGGTTTAGGTTACTAAAAGAAAAGAAAAAAAAAAAAAAAAAAAAAAAATCAGAACAAAAACAAAGGCTTTTTCGCAAAATTGCGAAAAAGCCAATAAGGTGAGCTATGCTCCAATGTATTGTATAAACAGACGACCCTCAAACCGGACACAGATGTGACACGATCAAGCAAAATCAGTCGGATGTCGGCCCCAGTAAAAAATTGAGTTTTCATGTAGGTTCAAATAGGGCACCTGTACGTTTTAAAAACTGAAAACCCCATGTTGATACGATGTTTTTTTGTCGAGTTATGTAAATTTGTTTAAATACCAACGAACAACACATATCGCTATGTTTTAGGTATTTATTAGCACCCTCCTATTACGTCACACTATTGTGTTTTCCCGACATTATTTTGCACGAATGGAGCTAGCACAGCGCGCCATTCGCCATTTTACGAATGGCGTGCTGCATTTGTTCAGACCTAGTCGAAGACAAAGGGAAAAATACGAATGCAACAAGTTGAACGTATTTAATATAGTTTATTCCTTTAATACGTTCCCTGACCTACATTCCAATGCAATGCCGACATTTCTTTACTGGCTTTCTTGATTTTAGAAAAACACGACATTTGTGTATACAATAATGAAACATTATTGGAGTGTGTGGGTAATACACTCGGTAGCGCGCCGTTCGTGATAAGGGGATCGTGGGCCGTTCGGAATGGCCCTCAGGCCATTCTCACCCACAAACGGCGGACGCCTTGTGTTGATATCCTACTTATACATCATGTATGACATAAAGGTTTAGGGAAAGGTATATCATTTGCTTTTGCTGTAATTTTTTTTTAATGAATGGGGTTAGTAGTTGTAGCAAATTGTTACACTGACTTAAACACCTCAACAAAAGTAAGTCCCCCTCTCAACAGTTCGTCATAACATCGTCAGGTAAAACATTTTACCAATCAAACTTAGTTAAAAATAATCCTATGACTGTTTCCTAAATGTTGTTGGAAAATAAAAGATGTCCATAACTTCATGGCTGAATGAGCTCAAATGAATGAACAAAACTGCCCTTCTCAAAAGTCACAAAAGTTGATCAAATCTTCAGGTCAGTATCGCGTGTATCCACCACTCCTGTTAATGACCGCCTGGCACCGTCTTCTCATGGTGTTGATCAATCTGGCGACACGCTGCTGTGTAATGGCATTCCACTGAACCTGCAGAAGATGGGATAGGTGAGCCAGGTTGCTGTTGGCGTTGATGTGAGGATATACAGATCGCTTCAGCTGGTCCCAGAGGTGCTCTAAGGGATTGAGGTCAGGCGAGCATGCCGGCCACACCATTCGATTGATGACTTCACCAGCCAAGTATGCAGTAGCTACTCTCCCTCTGTGTGGCGGGGCATTGTCGTCCATGTAAACAAATGCTCCACCGTGGGCTGCAGCAAGTGGTGCAACATGTGGACGCAGCACTTCGTCAACATATCGTTGAGCTGTCAGGTTGCCAGCAATCTGCACAAGTGGTGTTTTCCTGGTAAGGCTAATACCACCCCACACCATTACACTACCGCCGCCATAGGCTGTAACTGGCTGAACACAGCACTCGGCATGTTGCTCTCCAACTCGACGCCACACACGTCTCCGGCCATCAATGTGACGCAGACAACTTCTCATCTCACCGTGAACAACACATTGCTCCACTGCTGTCTGGTCCATCGAATATGAGCTGTGGCCCATAACATACGCGCTTGTCTGTGTCGTAGTTCCAGGGTGGCCTTCTTCACTAGACGTCGGCCACGAAGTCCAGCATTGTGCAAGCGCCTTGTAATCGTCTGCGTCGAAACTCTCTGGCGGTTGGGTGGTCGAAGACCAGTCTGGATGTCCTTTGCTGGGAAAAAAAATAACACAAAAAACAAACATTGTGAATTTTGTAAAGGCAAATTTGATCACAAAAATTAACATGTTTCCTTTATGACATCGATGTCATGCCATGCGCAGTTTGACACTTGGTTAAAATTTTAATTAAATTTATGAGCATAATGTAAGATCTCACCTGAATATGTCCTTCGTCTCAGAGCTAGGTTGACGATGAGTCGATCTTCTCTGACAGTTGTGATCTTTGGTCGACCACTACGGGGTAGATCTTTTACCTGACCAGTTTGCTTGAATTTCTGGCGTAGATCTCTTATGGCTTTCGAGCAAACACCCATTGTTCTAGCCACCTGCTTCACAGGGGTATTAGTCTGTAAAAGACCAATGGCAATGGCCCTGTCTTGATCAGACAGTCTGGGCATAATGCTTAATTTAAGAACACGAAAAACATTCAGTAGGCCTATGCTCTTTGCTTGTCAACTGCAAGGTGTATTGGGACAAGGAATGGGACTGATCACCTAACATATCACTGTGCTAAGCTCTGAGCCAAGAAAGGGATTTGCATGGTTGAATGATCCTGAATTGATTACAGATTAGAGTAATGTACACTTGGTGGGTATTTTAAACTGCATTCAACCACAGGTGTTTTTTCCATTAGTAAGAAGCCATTCATAAACTGTCGTGACTTTTGAGAAGGGCAGTTTTGTTCATTCATTTGAGCTCATTCAGCCATTAAGTTATGGACATCTTTTATTTTCCAACAACATTTAGGAAACAGTCATAGGATTATTTTTAACTAAGTTTGATTTGTAAAATGTTTTACCTGACGATGTTATGACGAACTGTTGAGGGGGGGACTTACTTTTGTTGAGGTGTTTATTTGACGTTTTGGGTTTGTCGTCAGCTATCCCGACCCCACTTGTTGATGAAACGGAGCAATTTGTAGACGTTGGGGTATTGTAAGGTCACATAATCAGTACCCCTTCACATGTGTAACCAGCGCTGGAGATTTATACAAAAATACCACTTTACTTGAAAATGTCAGCCCACCACAAGCCATTATTTTACACGATGCTTCAGACTACCATGATCTAACAGTCCAGTCAAGTATTTTGTGATAATGTAGTCATGAATTTCTTTATGTTTGCAAATGTTATATATTCTCTTTAATAACGAGTTATTCAATCATTTTGTTGACAATGTATTGATATAATTATCATTACTTTGGATCATGTTGTATTTCGATGTTCTATTAACTCCTTGGTATTGTTGTAAACGTTGTGACAATGTTGTATGATGTTTTCCGCAATGCAGAAGTCGAAAGTAATTTTCTAGGCCCCCTAGGATTTTTAGCTCATGGTCTATGGTTTATTTTTTCCTGTATATAGCCGATGTTCGTCTGGTCAATGGTCCTACCCGTAATGAAGGACGCGTTGAGATTTTCTTGAACGGTATATGGGGCACGGTGTGTGACGACGGCTGGGGGATAGAGGAGGCCAGGGTGGTCTGTCGGCTGCTAGGCTTCCCTGGTGCAATCAGTGTTACAATGAGCGCATTGTATGGAGGTGGAGACGGACCGATTCACCTTGATGACTTAATGTGTACTGGCGAGGAAAGTAGCCTAGAAGGCTGTCCTCATCGTGGTATCGGACAACATGACTGCGTTCATTTTGAAGATGCCGGCGTCGTTTGCAGTCCCGCAGGTAGGCTTACTTTTAAAAGATTATTCTTTCGAATTAACCAGTCGATTTAATGAACTTTGAATGTTCCATTTTGTCTTTTGTCAGACAATTTCAAACTGAGTGCAAACAAATTCAAAAAAATGACCACACGTTTTCGTCTCGAGTTTTTGATTTTGACCCAATTCGTTTAATGCCACACAATTACAAAATATTGTGTTTACTTTTGCCTTTTTTCAATTAATTGTTATAGTTGAAGAATTAATTCTCTTTGTATTTATACTCGTTTTGGTTTTAATTTTGTATTGTGTTGTTAATCTTGATAATCATGATGTTTTATAGATTTTACCGGTTATTTAAAAAAAAAATCATTAAAATTGACTACCACAAAGGAGGGGGGGGGGGGGGGGGGGGGTGGAGGGGTCCTTCGTCTCATGTCTGGCTTCATATTAACAACAATGGAGTCTCTGATGACTTTACGTTGAAGAAGTTGTGCATGATATTAATAGTAATAGCCTAGGCCTACTGTTTATGTTTGGGACAAATCAGGTTGGCGTAGCGATTCTTTAATCGCCTTCCAACGCTGTGACTGCAGGTTTTTAGAAATATTATACCGTTAATTTGCTTATAGCTTTAAAGAGAATAAGGTGAGCTATGCTCCAATGTATTGTATAAACAGACGACCCTCAAACCGGACACAAATGAGTAAAGTAAAACCCTTTTTCTTTACCATTGAGAATGAGAATATTAGGACCAAGTCAGCGGGTGAGTAGCCAGCTGAGGCAGCTGAACATGGATTTGTAAAACGTCCTAAATGTTTGAGTCCAAGGAACTATCCGAATAATTGTTACACGTCTTGATACGTTGCTTGATAAGGTTCCCATAACATTTAATTTCATTATCTGTATCGCTATGTTTTAGGTTTATATTAGCACCCTCCTATTACGTCACACTATTGTGTTTTCCCGACATTATTTTGCACGAATGGAGCTAGCACAGCGCGCCATTCGCCATTTTACGAATGGCGTGCTGCATTTGTTCAGACCTAGTCGAAGACAAAGGGAAAAATACGAATGCAACAAGTTGAACTTATTTAATATAGTTTATTCCTTTAATACGTTCCCTGACCTACATACCAATGCAATGCCGACATTTCTTTACTGGCTTTCTTGTTTTTAGAAAAACACGACATTCGTGTATACAATAATGAAACATTATTGGAGTGTGTGGGTAATACACTCGGTAGCGCGCCGTTCGTGATAAGGGGATCGTGGGCCGTTCGGAATGGCCCTCAGGCCATTCTCACCCACAAACGGCGGACGCCTTGTGTTGATATCCTACTTATACATCATGTATGACATAAAGGTTTAGGGAAAGGTATATCATTTGCTTTTGCTGTAATTTTTTTTTAATGAATGGGGTTAGTAGTTGTAGCAAATTGTTACACTGACTTTATTTGACGTTTTGGGTTTGTCGTCAGCTATCCCGACCCCACTTGTTGATGAAACGGAGCAATTTGTAGACGTTGGGGTATTGTAAGGTCACATAATCAGTACCCCTTCACATGTGTAACCAGCGCTGGAGATTTATACAAAAATACCACTTTACTTGAAAATGTCAGCCCACCACAAGCCATTATTTTACACGATGCTTCAGACTACCATGATCTAACAGTCCAGTCAAGTATTTTGTGATAATGTAGTCATGAATTTCTTTATGTTTGCAAATGTTATATATTCTCTTTAATAACGAGTTATTCAATCATTTTGTTGACAATGTATTGATATAATTATCATTACTTTGGATCATGTTGTATTTCGATGTTCTATTAACTCCTTGGTATTGTTGTAAACGTTGTGACAATGTTGTATGATGTTTTCCGCAATGCAGAAGTCGAAAGTAATTTTCTAGGCCCCCTAGGATTTTTAGCTCATGGTCTATGGTTTATATTTTCCTGTATATAGCCGATGTTCGTCTGGTCAATGGTCCTACCCGTAATGAAGGACGCGTTGAGATTTTCTTGAACGGTATATGGGGCACGGTGTGTGACGACGGCTGGGGGATAGAGGAGGCCAGGGTGGTCTGTCGGCTGCTAGGCTTCCCTGGTGCAATCAGTGCTACAATGAGCGCATTGTATGGAGGTGGAGACGGACCGATTCACCTTGATGACTTAATGTGTACTGGCGAGGAAAGTAGCCTAGAAGGCTGTCCTCATCGTGGTATCGGACAACATGACTGCGTTCATTTTGAAGATGCCGGCGTCGTTTGCAGTCCCACAGGTAGGCTTACTTTTAAAAGATTATTCTTTCGAATTAACCAGTCGATTTAATGAACTTTGAATGTTCCATTTTGTCTTTTGTCAGACAATTTCAAACTGAGTGCAAACAAATTCAAAAAAATGACCACACGTTTTCGTCTCGAGTTTTTGATTTTGACCCAATTCGTTTAATGCCACACAATTACAAAATATTGTGTTTACTTTTGCCTTTTTTCAATTAATTGTTATAGTTGAAGAATTAATTCTCTTTGTATTTATACTCGTTTTGGTTTTAATTTTTTATTGTGTTGTTAATCTTGATAATCATGATGTTTTATAGATTTTACCGGTTATTTAAAAAAAAATCATTAAAATTGACTACCACAAAGGAGGGGGGGGGGGGGGGGGGTTGGAGGGGTCCTTCGTCTCATGTCTGGCTTCATATTAACAACAATGGAGTCTCTGATGACTTTACGTTGAAGAAATTGTGCATGATATTAATAGTAATAGCCTAGGCCTACTGTTTATGTTTGGGACAAATCAGGGGGGTGGAGGGGGGGGGGGGGGGGGGGGGGGGTGGAGGGGTCCTCCGTCTCATGTCTGGCTTCATATTAACAACAATGGAGTCTCTGATGACTTTACGTTGAAGAAGTTGTGCATGATATTAATAGTAATAGCCTAGGCCTACTGTTTATGTTTGGGACAAATCAGGTTGGCGTAGCGATTCTTTAATCGCCTTCCAACGCTGTGACTGCCGGTTTTTAGAAATATTATACCGTTAATTTGCTTATAGCTTTAAAGAGAATAAGGTGAGCTATGCTCCAATGTATTGTATAAACAGACGACCCTCAAACCGGACACAAATGAGCAAAGTAAAACCCTTTTTCTTTACCATTGAGAATGAGAATATTAGGACCAAGTCAGCGGGTGAGTAGCCAGCTGAGGCAGCTGAACATGGATTTGTAAAACGTCCTAAATGTTTGAGTCCAAGGAACTATCCGAATAATTGTTACACGTCTTGATACGTTGCTTGATAAGGTTCCCATAACATTTAATTTCATTATCTGTATCGCTATGTTTTAGGTTTATATTAGCACCCTCCTATTACGTCACACTATTGTGTTTTCCCGACATTATTTTGCACGAATGGAGCTAGCACAGCGCGCCATTCGCCATTTTACGAATGGCGTGCTGCATTTGTTCAGACCTAGTCGAAGACAAAGGGAAAAATACGAATGCAACAAGTTGAACTTATTTAATATAGTTTATTCCTTTAATACGTTCCCTGACCTACATACCAATGTAATGCCGACATTTCTTTACTGGCTTTCTTGTTTTTAGAAAAACACGACATTCGTGTATACAATAATGAAACATTATTGGAGTGTGTGGGTAATACACTCGGTAGCGCGCCGTTCGTGATATGGGGATCGTGGGCCGTTCGGAATGGCCCTCAGGCCATTCTCACCCACAAACGGCGGACGCCTTGTGTTGATATCCTACTTATACATCATGTATGACATAAAGGTTTAGGGAAAGGTATATCATTTGCTTTTGCTGTAATTTTTTTTTAATGAATGGGGTTAGTAGTTGTAGCAAATTGTTACACTGACTTATTTGACGTTTTGGGTTTGTCGTCAGCTATCCCGACCCCACTTGTTGATGAAACGGAGCAATTTGTAGACGTTGGGGTATTGTAAGGTCACATAATCAGTACCCCTTCACATGTGTAACCAGCGCTGGAGATTTATACAAAAATACCACTTTACTTGAAAATGTCAGCCCACCACAAGCCTTTATTTTACACGATGCTTCAGACTACCATGATCTAACAGTCCAGTCAAGTATTTTGTGATAATGTAGTCATGAATTTCTTTATGTTTGCAAATGTTATATATTCTCTTTAATAACGAGTTATTCAATCATTTTGTTGACACTGTATTGATATAATTATCATTACTTTGGATCATGTTGTATTTCGATGTTCTATTTACTCCTTGGTATTGTTGTAAACGTTGTGACGATGTTGTATGATGTTTTCCGCAATGCAGAAGTCGAAAGTAATTTTTTAGGCCCCCTAGGATTTTTAGCTCATGGTCTATGGTTTATTTTTTCCTGTAGCCGATGTTCGTCTGGTCAATGGTCCTACCCGTAATGAAGGACGCGCTGAGATTTTCTTGAACGGTATATGGGGCACGGTGTGTGACGACAGCTGGGGGATAGAGGAGGCCAGGGTGGTCTGTCGGCAGCTAGGCTTCCCTGGTGCAATCACTGCTACAATGAGCGCATCATATGGAGGTGGAGACGGATCGATTCACCTTGATGACTTAATGTGTACTGGCGAGGAAAATAGCCTAGAAACCTGTCCTCATGGTGGCATCGGACAACATAACTGCGTTCATTCTGAAGATGCCGGCGTCGTTTGCAGTCCCGCAGGTAGGCTTACTTTTAAAAGATTATTCTTTCGAATTAACCAGTCGATTTAATGAACTTTGAATGTTCCATTTTGTCTTTTGTCAGACAATTTCAAACTGAGTGCAAACAAATTCAAAAAAATGACCACACGTTTTCGTCTCGAGTTTTTGATTTTGACCCAATTCGTTTAATGCCACACAATTACAAAATATTGTGTTTACTTTTGCCTTTTTTCAATTAATTTGTATAGTTGAAGAATTAATTCTCTTTGTATTTATACTCGTTTTGGTTTTAATTTTGTATTGTGTTGTTAATCTTGATAATCATGATGTTTTATAGATTTTACCGGTTATTTAAAAAAAAATCATTAAAATTCACGAACTCTATTCCGAAAAAAAAATTACACGCTTTTACCAAACCAATTTAGTCATTTACCGTTCAATTTCAAATTTTAGTCACTCTATTTAAACATTGTCTCGAGAATAATTCATTACAGATTAAATTCGCCTAAGGTATTGCTGAAAGGCAGCATTCAGAGATCGAATTTGTTTCAGCCTATATCAATCAATTTCAAACGTATGTTACATTAATTCGTCCGGTGTGTGCCTGAGTCAAACAAAACCAGACTACATGTAATTTACTGAGCATAAGTTTGACATTGTTTTATATCAGACGAATTCGATCTCTGAATGCTACCTTTTGTCAACAGCTTTAAAGAAATGATCTTTATTGACGAATATTTTCCCAGAAATGTCTAAGTAGAGTGACCAACATTTGAAATTGGATAGTAAATAATTAAATTGGTTTAGTAAAAGCGTGTGATTTTTCCCCTGTGACGAAAATGTTGGTGAATTCAGCATTGATAGAACACTTTTAAAAGAGCGATGGGGGTGGAGGGGTGGGGGGTGGGGGGGGGGGGGGGGGGGGTGGGGGGGGTGGAGGGGGGGGGGGGAGGGGGGGGTGGGGGGGGGTGGGTGGGGTGGAGGGGTGGAGTGGAGGGGTGGAGGGGTGGAGGGGTGGAGGGGTGGAGGGGTGGAGGGGTGGAGGGGTGGAGGGGGGGGGGGGGGCTGGGCTTAATAGAGCTGAATGCCCCTGTCCCTGTTCTGTCGCCCTTGGTTGAATTGAATGAAAAATGTTTTTAAAATAATCGGGAAAACCTATACTTTTAATAAAAATATTATGTTGAAAAAAAATGGTATGTCCTTGCAGTTCGTTTGATTGGCGGATGGAGCTCCAACGAAGGTCGAGTTGAAGTCTTCTTCGGTGGTCTTTGGGGTACCGTCTGTGATGACTCGTGGGACTTGAATGATGGCGCAGTCGTTTGCCGAGAGCTAGACTTTACAGGCGTTTTACAGTCGCTGCAAGAAGCTACCTTTGGACAGGGTTTAGGGATAGGGATACTTCTCGACAACGTACAGTGTAACGGAGACGAAGGGACACTGTTCGAATGCCAACACGATGGAGTGGGGAGTCACGACTGCCTTCATGCAGAGGATGCTGGGGTCAGATGTGGTAAGCTGAAGCAGTGATAACACTTTTCTCTGCCTACATCGTGTGCAAATATGAACAAGCCAGGAAGTAAATTAGTATACATATCCAGATTTGTTGTAACTACACAAACTTGGTATACCTCTTCGTATTAAGACATCAGATCGAACGATAACAAACCTTGAAGCCTCTGAGATCTTCACGAAAAATAGGCAACCACTTGTCGCTGGGTAGTGGCTGTGATAGCTATGGCCGTGCGCCTGCTAATCCGTCAGAAATGTTGTTGTCAGCTGTGCTTGTGTCACAGGTGCACGCTCGTGTCCATTGTGCAGTGCAGCTGCTGGACAAAGGCTGATGTGCATATACATGCGTATAACCCGGTGTAGTGAGGAATGAATACAGCTCTCAAGGGGTTAAGAAGATATTATACAAGCTGTTCCTAAATAAAGTATACCCATTAACAAAATCATATTATTGCAAAACTAATGAATATTTCAGAAAAAGACAAATGTCTGTGGAAAGGGTAGAATATCCTTTGTCCAACGGTATAAGATTCATTATGTCAATGCCATGAATGACTGAACAAACAAGACATTTATGAAAGGCACTGAAATCAGCACTGTTACAAGTTGTTTTTAATTGAGTGACAAAGCTCGGGCAGGTGTTTTTAAAGACACTTTATTTTCCGTTGGAACACATTGGAAAAGTGATGACTTGGTCAATGAACTTTTTTTTCGGACTTGTCACCGTGCTGATTTCAGTGCCGTTCACAAATGTCTTGTTTGTTCAGTCATTCATGGCAATGACATATTGAACCTTATACCATTGAACTAAAGACATTCTACCATTTCCATAGACATTGGTCTTTTTCTGAAATTTTCAGTAGTTCAGCAATAATATGAATTTGAAAAAGGTATACTTTTTTTAGAGACACCCTGTATAAATATTTAAGAATATGTCAATACCGACTCCGTCCCAAACCACAATTTGCTCTCAGACAATCGATCCATCAGCATTAAAAGGTTCAAGCAGACCTTTCTGGAACAATAGCTGTGTACTAGTTTAAAATGTGCTTTGGTGTGTAAGTAACATAACAAGGAGTGATAAAATGGTAGGAAATGACATTATTTGGTGTTATTCAGTAATGTTTTTATTAGCCCCCTCGTTAATGTCTAAACACTGACAAATAGTGGCGCTGTTCGTGACGTAATTTAGGAGCCCAAACAAATTGGCAGCACTATACGTCTGGACGGCGGGCACGGTGGTACATGTCCCTTTAAGCTTACTGAGTTTGCGCAGTGCGCAAAGAAATTCCTTATCGCTACAATTACCTAAAACAGCAATTTCAAAAATGTATTTTTGTGATAACTCCTATTGTATTTCTCAAACGATCAATTTGTAGTCAATGTAATTTCGAGCCAAAATAGCCACATTCTCAACCCAACTTTCAAAAAGTGTTTTGCTTTTTAAAAATAGGAGTTTCATTTAGTAACATTTTATTTTATTATTAAGAGAGTACGTTCTCAATTCATCCAGTTCCCAAACCTCGTCTTGTGGGTGGCGACACTCTCAATGAGGGGCGGCTCGAAATCTTCTTAGACAGAGAATGGGGCACCGTTTGTGACGATTTGTGGGGTACACATGACGCCCAAGTGGCTTGTAAAGAGATGGGATATCCTGGCGCCATCGAGGCTACTGCTGGAGGGTCGTACGGGAGTGGAACTGGGCCAATTCATCTGAACCGAGTAATGTGCACTGGTTCGGAAAGCACTCTGGAAAGCTGCTCGCATGCTGGAAGTGGAGTTAGTAATTGCAATCACAACAGAGATGCAGGCGTCGTATGTATTCCATCAGGTAATGCATTTTTCTTGACTGCTGGGTTAGATAGGCTGCATATGACAACATACTGAGGGCAGATCGTGAATATTGACGTCAATATTTGAGACAACAATTTAGGACTTGGCTCCAAATTCGTGAATTTTGACTTCAATTTCACGACCGATCATACATTTTGACGCGATTGTTTTTTGCGTGAATATAGATTCTGGTGCGCATTTATAAAATGCTAAAGCTATGCTTCAGTCATGTGCACTAACGTTCGTAAAACTTAAAATGTATACAAATGTACTATACATCAAAACTTGTGATAAGACAAAGACAATAACACAACATGTTATTAACAAATAAGCTTGTGTTAAAATGTTACATCACTTACAATTTTGAAATGTATTCATTATAGTCCCAATCAATCGAGGGATAATAGTCTGTTCAGCCATCCTGCACTCAGTGCACGCTGCCGTATTGTAGTCCCTCGATCGGGAGATATGAGCTTGTTTTTTAATTACTTGTTGCGTTATTGTCTTTGTCTTATCACAAGCCTAATTTGATGTAAATATTATAGTACATTTGTATATATATTAAGTTTTACGAACATTAATGCACATGCACAAAGCATCGCTTTAGCATTCTAGAAATGCGGACCAGAAACTATATTCGCGCAAAAGGAATTAGTGTAAAAGATTATGACCGGTTTTGAAATTGTACGGTAATATTGACGTCAATATTTACGACTTTGGGAGAAAGTCGCGAAATTTGACGTGAAATTTGTCGTGAAATTTGTCGTGAATATTAATATCAGTATTCACGATCTGCGTAGTTCCTTCAGGGCCACCTGCACAGTTCGGGCAATGTCTCCTTTATTAAAGGAATGTATAGGCTTTCCCAGTTATTTATATCACCAACAATTCCTTGTAAGTACCCTTTAATTTCGTCCCCGAACATTGTCGAGCTCAATTTTTAATTCAAGTTTAAACAGTTACCAATTGATTTCATTCACGGTCCAGTAGAATTCAAATCTGTAGAATTCCGATTCGTCCTAAACTCGTGAATTTCATCTCATCCGGCGATTGGCACTAATCGGCATTTTGTTGTTATTAACATAGGTAACTCACGTTCCAAATACACTTTATAATTCGTAGTTCGTTTAGCCAACGGGAGGATCCCCACTGAGGGTCGAGTGGAAGTGTTTGTGCACAGTGTTTGGGGAACCATCTGCAACAACAACTGGGATCTGAACGATGCTACTGTTGTCTGCCGACAGCTGGGTTTGCCTTACGACGCACTAACCACATCTGCAGCTACCTTCGGTGTTGGCAGTTGGCCAACATTGCTGTATAACGTAATTTGCAATGGTGATGAACGAACGGTGTTGGGCTGCATGAACAGTGGGCTTGGTTATCACGATTGCCAATATGAGGACGCCGGTGTACGATGCGGTAAGGTTGGTTGTAAGCCCTTGGCCCTGATCCTCACGATTAACACTCCACGCCATGAGTTCAACTAAGCATTAGGTCTTTTGCACAACTTTGTTAAAAGCTTTTTAACGGTAGAGTTAACATACATTGCCATTGGCTGATTTTTGTCGGGGGGGGGGGGGGGGGGAGGAAGGGAGTGCTCAAAACCTGAAGACTTGGCTCTGTGAATGCTGTATATCCTTGAAATATGCACCAACCATCATTGTTCAGGATATGTTTTCATTTTCCAATGGTTTTCCTAGCCCTGTACGCGCTCATTCCCCAAAACCATAGGTGTTTCATTCTAATTCATAAACGGTTAACTTCAATTTCGTCCCAAGAAGACTGGCATGTACAAATGGCACAATGAATTTAGATATTGGTCAATCCAAGTGATCAATGGTCAACCAGTTTCAACATTTTCCCATCCAATGTCCTCAGATGTCGAATTCGTATCACCTGATGGTCATCTGCTAATGCAATAATTAAATTCGTCTGTGTTCTGTCCATTTCAATAATGTTTCACTCCAATTCATCCTATGCTGGTACAACCATGCACAGACGTATTTGGTACGGTGTATTGCAAGACAAGAAATTGAAACGTGCAAATATGAATACATTTTCGTTTCATTATTATAGGCATATAGTTATTTCTTACATGAAATCGAAAGTATATTCTTTTTTATTTGCATGTTATCCAAATATTGTTCCTTTTAGGTGTTGACGCATAAAATTGTCGAAGAAATGGATACACATACGTATTTGGGGAAAAAATGCAATTTTTCTAATTAATATACCTGATGCTTATTTAAGGGTGTAGACCTACATTATCCAAGGAAAATATTTGTAAATGTGTTTAAAGTAGAAATGAAAAGGTGAACCCGTTAAAATACCAAAGATAGCATACAATTATGTGACGAATTTAAATACAATTTGCATGACATTGATTGCCAAATGACAAAACTGCTGACGACCAAACTGAATTGTCTTTCCCTAAAACGTATGGCAAATGTCTGCAATTATTTGGTTAAGTGCGAACATGAACGACCAAAGACGAAATTCAACATGGGATATGCAAGGTCATGATATTTTGAGACGAAATTGAAGTTAACCGTTTATGAAATTGAATGACAAAAATGAATGTGTTTATGGCTGTGTTGTGCGCGCACCATTCACAGGTTACAAATCAACAAATCAACAAATTATCCGAGACATTTTTTTGAAATAACTTTCTTTTATTGTTTTCTCCAAACTGACAGCATAGGCCTATCAGAAGGAATAATTTCACAAAGAGTTTAGGCCTATTGTCATCAATATCTTCACAAAGCCTTTTCAACAATAATTCGGTCGGTTACGTTTTTGGATGGCAGAAAATGATATACCCACCCTTTAAATATAACTGATGCCTGATGGACTGATTTTCTGAATTTCTTCAGCGCCAACAATTCGGCTTGTCGGCAGTGCGCACAACAAAGGTCGCCTCGAGATTTTCCTGGGCGGTGAATGGGGCACGGTTTGTAACAACTCCTGGGGACTGGAGGAAGCTACCGTTGCTTGTCGGCAGCTCGGCTTCCCGAACGTAACGAACGTTGACGCATCGCACCGCAGCGGAATCGGACCAATTCACCTGGACGATGTTCGGTGCTACGGTCTGGAAACAGACTTGCGGAGTTGTGTGCACAGCGCTGTTGAAATGCATAACTGTAACCATGAGAAAGATGTAGGCATCGAATGTGCCCTTCCTGGTAAATATTGTTGATTTGTACAGTACATTTTAAACGCCAAACAAGTCGCTATATCTAGGTTTTCCCAGTTACACACGTATAGACCTATATTCAAATGTGCCCGTCAATATGCGCACGCATCGTGTTTTACATAAATTTGGTTAAGAGACGACATCAGAGGTAACATAATTCAAAGGTGGTCTGACCCGCTGTGACGTCACTCCTCAACCAAATGTTATGTCAATTGGCACTAGGAAAGTGTATGATGTGATTTTGCTTTCAAAGCGGTCACGGTCAGTAGCAGGATGTGATTTCAACAACAGATACAAACAAATCACATTATAATGCTCCAAACTCACATCGTCGGACCAAATTCACAACCTCGGTTTTGTTTGAATCGAGTGGGTGTGATCTTGCATTATATTGACCTAACTCAGAATGTGAATTTGCACCAACGATGTGAATTTTTAGGAAGTGATTTTGAAAATCTTTTGTTGAAATCACATCCTGCTACTGACCGTGTCCGTTTTGAATGTTTACATTTACATCATGCCCTTTGGGGGACGAAATTAAAGTATCATTGTAAGAATTTGTGTGATTTAAGAGTTAGAATAACTGGGAAACCTATGTTAATATTCTCCATCACTGGGCCTACCTTTATACAAAAAAAATATATAAAAAAGGTTCACTGGTCATATATCTTTACCCACAATCAGTTTAATTTATTTGTAATTAGTTATTTTAGTATAGGTTTTCCCGGACAATATCGGAACTAATGTGCACATTCTTTAAACAAAGATGCATTCAATTTCGTGCTGAAAATCTGGAATTTGTAATCACCTTGAAGAATATAGTCATTATGGATGATCGATTCAGGGACATATACAACATTCCAGTGAAGTATGATTGATGGGAAGAAGTTGGCACTGTACATCTTGGTTTTTGCATGAAAAAAAGTGATTGATTCGGTTATTTTGGTCGCTGCTCCTCTGTGGCAAATTTTGTGAGAAAATTTCTCATTTTAGTTAACCAAAAATAAGGCACTGTATAATTGCAACGAACTGATCTGTTTTCGAATTCCTTTTCTTATGCGCACCTAATAGTGAATTTGAATCTCCAAACTGGCGCAACTGGAAGCTCGAGTGAATTCGAATGACCCAATGTGAAATTTTAATTTTAATGCCTCATTTGATTTATTGAATCGTTGCTAAATGCAGTGGCATGCCTTTAGAATTGAAATGTAACGATCTATTTAGTTAATTGAATGATGATCTAAAACCTGCATCTAAATTCGTGCGAAAATGGGTGATTCGTCATCATTTTGGCTGCCAAATCAGTTAAACTGACCGGGAAAACCTATAGTTAACTTCCAACCTTTTTTAGCTTTGCTTATTTATATTTTTGCATTCATTGAAGTTGAATCCTTCAATTCAAGGTTGGCACACACCCTATATTACAAAGGTATTATACGATGAGCGCTTGATGCACTTATACCCCGTTAATGTGCCCCTTCCTTCCCCGAAGTTCGGTTAGTTGACGGCCTTATTAGCCCTGCAGAAGGTCGCGTAGAAGTGTACTCAGGAGGTGTTTGGGGAACTGTCTGCGATGAGGGCTTCGACTTAACTGATGCAGCTGTCATCTGTCGTCAACTTGGTTTCTTTGGGGCACTGTCAAGTGGTTTCTACGGGGCTAGCAGCGGGCTGGACATTTTGTTGGGTAACCTGATGTGTTCTGGTGACGAGAAGACGGTGTTTGATTGTCAGCAGTTGGGGCCTGGGTTCTGCAGTCATTACGAGGATGTTGGAGTTCGATGCGGTAAGACTGTGGGCGTTGAGACTGATGTTCATTCAAATAAACCAACTCTCCAATTCAATTTTGTCTGAGAACGCTTTTACCAAACCAATGTAGTCATTTACCATTCAATTTCAAAGTTTGGTCACTTTAAAACATATGTTAAATAAATTAGTCTGGTGTGTGCTTGACTTAATCACACACCAGACAATAAAGTTTGAAATTGATTGGCATAAGACGAACTCTGAATGCTGCCTTAGACAAATTTGATCTGTACTGACGAATATTCCCCAGTTAATGCATGTTTAAAAAGAGTGAACAACATTTGAAATTTAATTGTAAATGACTAAATTGTTTAGGTAAAGGCATGTGAATTCTTTTCTCGGACGAAATTGATTGGGCGAGTTGGTGTTTATCTGTACAAAGAAAAAAATTAAGCCTATATTATACAGATACGACATGCATATCCTAAACTTTATGTTATCATGCAACGACGACATTTAGAAAGTTGAAACAATGTAAGCACCTTAAACGTCAACAAACGTATACTTCTTTGTTGTTATTATTATTATTATAGTTGCAGGATGTATGAGACCCAGCAGCCAGTCCGGTCGTCTCATCATTTTGTCGGACCAACTCGATCGATATCCTCCTGGCTTCGTAATCGAGTTTGACTGCCCTGAAGGATATCAGCTTAGTGGGCCCGCTTCACTGATTTGTAGGCTGGAATATTCCTGGTCCGGTCAACCAGCTGAGTGCATTGCAGAACGTGAGTTGTTGTTGATTATTTTTCAGGGGTTCGATTTTTTTTTTCAGAAAGCTGCCACTGAATAATTTGCTAACTTTAGGTTTATTTGTTTTGTGACTTCTTTCAAGGTAGTATACACCATTATTTAGCAAACGTCTAAAACCAAACTACTGAATTATTATAACATACCTTACTTGGCTGTAAGTCAGTAAAATTGGAATGGGGAACGGGATTGGGAACATTCATACTATCTCGCACGAAAACGAATGCATCTTTCACACATTAATGTGCACATTTTCCGACATCGTCCGGGAAAACCTATACTATACTCACCCTTCCATCCATCTCTTATCCCAACTCTTACTCAAAAGCCGTCCTTATCCTTAAGGCAACCTTTTACATTATTTATAGATTACTTAATGTTGCTAGCCTTTTTTAGATTTTCGTGGCCATCTTGGATTCAAGGGCAAATTCCTCTGAAAAACATTTGATATTAAAAACTACGAGGCAATATGATTCAAATTTAGGTAATTTTGGCAGCCATTTAAGATTTTGGCGGCCATCTCGAACTTTAAGCAAAATTCTTCTCGGGTGGCTCCCTAAGACGATAGAATCAATGAGAACACGGTTAGAGCAAAAACAAAACGAAGAGGTAATTTTTAATGGCCATCTTGGAATGAGGATAAATCCTGGGTAGTTTCCAGACTTTCAAGGGCCTTAAATTCAGGATGACGGAACCACCTAAACAAATTCCGGATTGGAAGCCAAATTCCGGGTGGCTTCAGAGCATTATAGATTCCGGATAACAGAATCTCTGATGAGTAGCCCCACGTTAATTTTAAAAGGACGATGGATCCAATGAGAAAAGTATAAGGGGAAAAGCGAAGACATAGATTAAAGATGATTTGCAGGCCAATTCAGCGGCCTTTTTGGATTTGAAAATATATTCTGGGAAATCTCCCGACTAATTTCAGGATGACGGAACCACTAAAAAATTCTGACAGAAAAAAGAATAAAGAAACGGTATGAATTTTTGAGATAATATGGTGGCCATTTTAAATGTTGGTGGACATCTTGGATTTAAGGTAAACTCTTGGGCGGCTCCGCAGCTAAATTCAAAGGACATTCAGGATGACGGAACCACTAAAAACGAAAAATTGATTTTAAAAAGTAAGAGGCAGTATAACAAATAATTTAGGTAAATTTGGCGGGCCTATTGGATTTTGGCGGCCATCTTGAATTAGGGATAAAAATCAGGGTGGTACCCAAGCTAAATTCAAGGGTTTAGGATGAGAAAACCGTTGAAAAAAACCTTGACAGGAAAAAATAGCAGTTTTTCCTGGTCTGGGCCATGTCTACTAGCCGCGCCATGGAGAGTTCCTTTTTGTAAGGACGCACATTATTGTTTCTAATTTGAGTTTCTCGCATTGTGAACAATGGGCATGTACCTGGATTTGTCTATATTTTAATTGTCGCGGACGGCGGACCGAAATGTAAAACATACATGTCCACGCAGGAAGAATAATCTGCATTGGAATACACACTCTGAGAAATCGAAACGTCACTGCATTAACGCTTCTCAGATTCTTTTTCCATAACCGCAGTACTTCGAAGTGAAAAGTTTCTAAAAATGCATTATACTATCCAAAGCTGCTGTACTTCTTACCAAGTAAGATTGTATTGCCATTAGTTTTTGAAGTAATTACCAAACGTATACGATCCCTGTAAATCAAAAAAGAAAATTCGTGTTTTGTCATTCGATTTGACGCTGTGGTCGTTATCTTTTGTTCTTTTTACTCTGGAACGTTACGGTTAGGGAATAAATGGTTAAAGCGTAACAAAAAATGGAGAAGACGAATTTGCTTTTTGATTAGACGTCAATCGCTCGATGGGACGAATTTCACAAATTTAGCACGAATCACAATGCTACAATTTTGAATCATACTGCAAATAAATTCATTGGTAACGTTTTGAAATTGAGAATTGAGCTCGGCGATGATCGGGGATGAAATTAAAGTGTCGTTATAAGTAATGTGTTTTAAAAAAATGCGGAAACCTATATTAAATGTTCTAATATACTTTAATCTGTTATCAGGGACTTCACTTGGCAGAAAGCTCTTTAATGTACATCATCTCTTTTTTATAATTTTATTTTGCCCTGTCACAGACAAATACATATCATCATTGCCATTTTTGTTTGCACACGCAGCGCCTGAAGTCATTGGCTGTATGCTTACACCTGACCCTTCTGGTGTGCTGATCATAACTCCACTACACGCGGTTTACCCCCCTGGAGAGTCGGTTGACTTTGACTGTCCGGATGGGTACCAACTGAAAGGGTCTACCATGAGCATTTGTAAGACCGATCGGACTTGGTCCGGTCAGCTGGCAGAATGCGAGCTGCGAGGTACAAACGTATACCATATAGTTATGTTCTAAAATTTCGTGGAGGATCAAACCCAACCCTTACTCTCTTCGGATGAAGCACTTACAAAACTGTGTCTCTGATGAACATATTGTATCCGTTGGGGGTGTACAACTGCACAACACAAGGTTTAAAAGTGGCACTGGTGTGGACCACTTATGTACACATCAGAATTAGAAGACTGTTTAAATCTCAACCAAATAAACAATACCGAAGTTGAGTAGTGGGCACACCGTAGAGTCTCATATTCATATTTTTGTATGTATATTTACTCGCAATGTTCTCGCAAAAACAAATGGCTTAACGTAATGTAAGTTGTTTAAATATTCATATTGTTTTCCCACACAGCCCCAGAAAAGCTATCTGGACCGACAGGGCCAATTGCTGGAGGAACAGTCGGCTTCATTTTGCTCCTCGCCGTGTTCTTTGTTGTTGTCATTCTTATAAGAAGGTAACAATATAATGTGTTATCACTCAATATGCTCTAGAAAAAAAGAGACTCGCGATAATTGGTTTTGTTTTCATTTTATCTTCCATCTAAACAAAACCCAGTATCGGTGCCAAGTAGAGTGTGTAAGTTAACCTCAAAATCGTGCGAGATTTTACGAGAATACACCACATCCGGGTACATTGTATATACGTGTCAAACATTCTTATTTTGCATCATATTACATGGGCCTATCCAATCAAAGGCCAAACATTGGGATTTGAAAGAAACTAAAGCATTCCAATTTACACCATATTGAAAATTATAAAATGTAATTTGTTGAGGCTTCAACTTCCGTTCAATTGAATACGCATAGCAGTTGGGTAAATTCAAACACGTGAGTCTGTGACTAGACTAGTCAGTGTTTGGTACCGAGACACTCACATAAAAGGTGAACGTGAACTGGCGGTGTGGAATTTGTTCCCACTAAATTAGACCACACTTAATGGAAGATACGTAGGTTATCAGAACCTTGCTTTTCCTTGAATTAAAACTCATCCCCACAATACACTTAAAATAAAGTCCAATAATAGTCAATGAACAATTAGGATCATCCGAACTCGAACCCCAATCTTACAATTATAACCTAACCCATTATCTACTTGGCTACTGTGAGAGGTCGAAAGAAGGTGTTTTCCATAGTGCTTTAATGTACTTCAGGGCCTACGTGTAACTAGAAACAATATATTTTAGCGTTATTGTTGAAACATCTAAATAATCATGACGCGAGGGGTGTAGAAACGCCCATTTATCCTTTACCAATCTCGGGAAAAAACTACGCGAACTGGCGAGACTTACGTGGTCTATGGACATTTTCTGTGTCTGTATTAAACAAATTCATTACAGAACAAAAACAAACATGTTCATTAAAAATAAACCGTCTTTTTACCAAAAGAAAAAGTAGAGATTATACCATGTGTCCCAATCTTTCGAAAAGACTCTTAATGACAAGTATTCAGTTATTTGTTTTTCACATGCAGTAGAAAGCATTTGCTCTTCATGTTGGTGTACTGAGGTTGCATCTTTAATATACCGATGTCAAGTGTTGACTGTTTGTATTGATTTGTATTGCGTGTGATAATGGATAAAGGCTTATTACTCAAAAGTAGCTCTATGACTCATGTTGCTGGGTTGAGTCACATATGCCATGACAAACTATAAAGGCGGGACGCCCTAAATTTCAAACCATTTAAATAATATATTTTTTGTTTTGAATGTAGACGTAAAGTCCGTCAAAGAGCAAACAGGGGCAGGCTGACTCGGAATAATGGCTTAGCGACCATAAGCTGCAAAGAGTTCCCACAGACTGACTCGCCTGTGTATAATGTGCCGGATCCAATTTACGAGGAAACCATTTGCGGTGGTACCTCGAATGACGACAGGTACAATGACGTTAAAAGACAGCAGGCTGCAAAACCCCCTCTCCCCCCTCTCCCAAAAAAGACGAGTTTCCAAGCTCCCCCATAATCTAGATTGTACCGTTTAATCATCGGTCCACTCTTAACGCGATGTTATCTAAAGGACATTAATTTAATGTTCATTGCGTCTTCAATGTCTTCAAAAATATCATTATAAAAATAAGAAAATCGGTGAGGTAAAAATACCAGCCTTTTAAAGGTATCCTTTTTCGATAAAGATTGAAGAAAGATCTTTGATTATCCTTTGAAGATTCAGATTACTATTTTTATCGAGTAAGATATGACAAATATAAATCATGCATTGGTTTGTGACAATTAATGTGGTTTTATTCAAATTTTGGCTGAAAATTGTTGGCAGTATGCTACAAAGAGAGTTGTACACAATGGTAATAACACTCTACATCTACAGGTGATCTATGGGCTCCAGGCGCGGTCGTATAAAGCCCCTTTCACACTAGACGATTTCCCCGGCAATTCCCGGGCAAATTGCCGGGGAATTTCGGTAGGTCTGTTCACACTACCAAAGAAATCCCCGGGATACTGCTTTTCCCCGGGAAATATTTACCCCTGCTCAGGAGTAGGGTTAAAGAAGAAATCCCCGGGGTTTAATGTTTTTCCCGTGGAAAAGCAACTATAGTGTGAACGTCGCAGGCTTGGAACTTACCCCACCTTTTTGCGTCCACGGGTAATCTCGAATTTGCCCTATATATCTTTGGTTCTGAGCAACATATGGAGTCAAACTTGGTGACAAAGCCTATGTTTTCAATACCAGGGAGTTAAAAAATATCAACATTAAGTTTATACCTGTAGCTATATACGTATGACCGCCATCTTGTATTTCAAAATGGCCGCCATTTCTAGAGGATTTTGCCCTATAACTTTTGTTCTGAGCAACATATGAAGTCAAACTTGGTGGCAATAAAATGTATAGCTATAGCTGTTGTCAGCAATCTTAGGCTGGCAGGTGTAATTACGCAGCTATAAATGTAAATTATAAACTTGACAATACTAATTTGCTTTTGATGCTGTTTTTACTTGTACCAGATGTTTTATAATATGCTAATTAAATTGTTGACCCTTTTGTTAATCTGTAATAACATGACAATATGAGAGCTGTCAAATAAGGGTGTCGTTGTGGTTACTTAACCCTGTATGTACCAATGCAAGCCTCAGGCTATCAACACCCTCCCTCCTCCTCCCCCCCCCCTACCCCCCCCCCCCCCCTATCTTGTCATCCATTTTTCAACAGTCGTTGAAGTCTGGTAAAATCCCTCATGACTCGATGATTGCAAACATGGTTTCCATAATAAAGATAGGTCATCGCAGTGAAGCCGCCAACTACCGACCCGTATCACTCGCATCAATATCATGTAAAATACTTGAGCATAATGTGTAGCCCTGTAATGTATCATTATGAAACTCACAACATTTTCGAAAGTCAACATGGCATTTGCCCTGGCCGCTCCTTTGAATCACAGCTTATCATTACAACTCATGAACTTGCTGAGGCCATGGATGACAGAAATCAAAACATTTTCATCATTCTTGACTTCTCTAAGGCCTTTGATAGAGTACTCTACCAAAGGCTCCTCCTTATTAAAACTATATCATTACGGAGTTCGTGGTTCACTTCTGAAGTGGTTCAACAACTTCCTCACCCAAAGAAGCCTGCGAGTTGTGGTGGGTGGCGAAGCTTCGGAGTGGTCATCTGGTTCTTTCTGGAGTTCCCCAAGGCACGGTGTTAGGGCCATTGTTATTTCTCACATTCACCAATGGTGTATCAATCACCATCACATCGAATGTTTTATGCCCCGTTCTATTAACAATGTGGATGAATGCAGAGCTCTTCAAAAAGATCTTGATTCAGCTGCATTCTTGGTCAGCCAAATGGCAGATGAAGTTTAACATCGACAAATGTCATGTGATGCAAGTTTCCCACCTGAATAACAACATCGGCTTTGACTACCACTTGGGTGATGATGTACGGACATCAGTTGATGAACATCCATATCTGGGACTTTCTTGCAACCCCAAACTGTCCTGGAATACACACATATCATCACTTGGAAAGCCAACCGGATGCTAGGGCTAAATAAGAGGAATCTAAGACACTGTAACCCACGGCTGCCGACACAAATTAAGCTTACATCTCTCTGGTTAGGTCACATTTATAATATTGCTCCACAGTTTGGAATCCCCATCATCAAACCCCCATCAATCAAGTAGAAGCCATCCAGAGGAGAGCAGCTATATTTGTGCAAAACATATATAAGCGCACTGAAAGTTTTACTGCAATGTTACAAAACCTGCAGGGGCCTTCACTTCAAGCTAGAAGGAAAGCAGCCATCAAAATTATGATGTACACAATTCCCCACGAGCTCATTTCCATCAACAAGTATCCTGTACCTGACCCCAATGACAGATACCAGGCTAAGAAAGTACCATCAGTCTAGATACCAGTTTCTCACAACTCATTCCTCCATAAGTTCCCCTTCATGCCTACAGCTGTCCGGCGGTGGAATGTTCTTTCTGTAGATGTCATCCCAGCTCCATTAGTGGGGGTCTTCCGGGCACTTGTCTCCCCACTACTTCTAGCTCCAAGATCGGAGTATTTAAAAAAAAATTGCACCTGTACATGTATATACGGTATTTTCTGCTCAACCTTCCCCCAGCTTCATGTGCACCTTAAGCTTCACCTCCGCGTTAATATCCAGAAGTGGACTTTGCTGAGTATCACCGTAGACGTAGTTGTGTCCTCGTTGGTCAGTGAATGAGGTGGAGCTGCAAGCCTTGCATTTGGTAATAGGGCAAAACCACTTTGGCCTTGAATGAAGCAACATTATGGAGGGCACCAAGGCCAGTAGATAGGGCACCAAGGCCAAATAATATCTGAGAATTTGAAAGTAATATCTGCATTATCAAAGTAAACTATTGTTGGCCTTAATCATCCCACCCCTATTTTTGTTCTTTCTGGTTACTTACAAACAGAAATAAGAGCCCCACGTTCCCCCCCCCCAAAAAAACCACCAAACTAAATAAATAAATAAATAAATAAATAAATAAATAAATAAATAAATAAATAAATAAATACTTTTTTTACTTTTCAAAATGGGCACTTTATTTCTGCTATTATAAACAACAGAGAAAGAACCATTAAATGGCTACAAAATTAAATGAATACATGTATATACAAAATAAAAGATTAATTGACAGATGATATTTCAAATGACACGATAAGTCATATAAAAGTAAACTGTAGTAAAGCGTGAAACACAGTAAATAACAGGTACTAAATAAATCCACAATGACTAGCCGTTTGGCTGTATACTACTGCCACGACGGCCAGTCAATGAGGTGACAGTTTAGGAAATAATTGTTCAAACAATGCAATTAACATTGTAAACCACAAAAGGGAATACAATACATTATTAAGGAACATATAAATATAAACAAAAAAAATAAAATTCAATTTATCTGTACCCTTGTCTTGTAGGGAGGGGACGGGAGGGGAGGGGGAAAAAGGGGGAAGGGGTGCATGGGTTCCTAAGCGTCTGGGTGTGGGCAAAAGTTACCCACTGCCAGTCCCCCATGCGGGGCAGGTGACAGGCTTGGGGGCAAAATATCACCGTGGCTCGCCTTTGGGGGGGCGAGACCAGTCCAAGCCCGTCAACCTAGGAAAGACAAGGGTATGAAAAAACAATATATATTATTATAGCGAACAGAATTAAATTCAGATCAACCATATCACTCGATCATTACTGTAGTCAAAAAGGGTGTTATTTATAGACCAGTTTGCGAGAAAAATAGGGATAGAGTTATGTAGCTTGTGATAGTTCAATTCTAGAATGATTTTGTTTTTTAACCTGTACTGCCAAACTAATAGCGGGTCGGAGGGGTTAGAGGTACGATAGAGCCAATAAATGATGTTTTTAAGGCTAATGCTCAGATAGTTTGCCAGGCGGACAGTCCCTCTGTTTCGACTCCGAGCAGGCGGAACGAGAGTCCAGTAAATGTCAAAATTAAGCTGAAGGTCCGGAAGAAGACGACTGATAAGGCTATGAAGAAGATTGAGAGCTGGTTGTATTGATGGGCAAGTGACGAACAGATGTGTGATAGTTCCTCTCTCCCCGCACCACCCACAGTCGGAAGAGATTTTGGGGTTAAGATGATGGAGAACTGGGAGAGAAGGCAAGACGTTACGAAGAAGCTTATATTGAACGTCCCCTTCTTTCTTGGAAGTTGGCGGCTGGTAGATTTCTCTCCAGGGGATTTGAAAAGAAGACGGAAAATAACCAAGGTCGTGCCAGGGTGTTAAGGTAGGAGAAGAGTTGTCGTTGATGTTCTGGCTGAAGAGTAGATAAAGCGATTTGGATGAAAGCGAGTAAACGTCTGTGTCCTTGTCGATGAGGACACTGACTGGAGAAGCTGGACGAGTTGGTATTTCTTCAAGTGGTGTGGTGTGTTGAAAAAGGCCGTCGATATTGAACAGTTCCGGGAAAGATGATGATATGGTGTGGTGCAGGCGAGAGATATCCAGTTGAAAAATACGAAGAGACGGTGGACGGATGAAGGAGGAAACAAGACGGATGTCATCAACCGGAAGCCACTTGCCGGTGTTGAGGTTGAGGAGCTGCTTGATGAAGTGAATGCCGCCCGCCCAGAGCTTTGCAGAAAAGACCGCACCGCCCGGCAAGGGGTTAACAAGGGGTGGGTAAATAAGGGGTAGATTGAGGATATGGTTGACTGAATTAGTGGGTGTTTCCATTCGAGCTCCGATTGCCATCCAGGCGCGCAGCGTTTCACTGTAGAAAAGGGGGAGACTAGTGAAAAATTTAGAGTCGAGATTCAACAGAAAAAGTTGGTAACCGAGATTGAGACGTTTGTATTTGGACAAATAATAGTCCATTAACGTAAAACAGGGGTGAGAGTTTAAAAGGAGATACCTCCGAAGAAGTTTAAATCTGAAAGTGAGGCTGCGTGCCTGGAGACAAGCTAGACCTAGCCCACCTTTGTCGCAGCTCTGAAAGAGTGTCCGCTTTTTTAGTAGGTGTCGTTTGTTGGACCAGACGTAATCGACAAGCAAGCCCTGGAGTTCACGTAGGTTTTTATCAGGACAAGGGAGGACGGCAAGACAGTGAAAGATTTTAGTGGCAGCTAACTGATTAGCTATTAGAATTTTCCCCTTGAGGGACAGAGTGAAGGAGAGATGCTTCCAGCAGGCAAGTGTTTTGACAAGTTTGTCTTTGCAGTTGTTCCAGTTTTGTTGATTATAGTTATTGTTATTCCCAAGGTGAACTCCAAGGAAAGCTAAACCTTGATTATTCCACTGGAAGTCCAGCGGCTTGTCGGTTCGTCCGGTCCACGACCCGACCCATAACCCCTTGGATTTTTCGTAATTAAGCCGTGCAGCAGAGGATCCGCTAAAAAGACTATACACCCTTTGAATAGTATCAAACCCAATGTCGGAGGTGATAAAAACAGTGATATCGTCAGCATAGGCCGAAACCGAACAATACTTGTCAGTGTTGGGCAAAGGAAATCCCTGCCCTTGCAATTCTTTCCGAAGAGTATTAAGAAAGGGCTCAATGGCAATAGTGTACAAAAGCCCCGAGAGTGGACAGCCTTGTCGGATGCCTTTCTCGAAAGAGAAGGGTGCGGTCAAAGAACCGCACACCTTAATGTGACTCTCGGCGCCGCTATACAGGAGATGAAGATAAGAAATGAATTTGTCCCCGAATCCCATGGCTCTCATAACATTAAAAAGATAGTCGTGGTCAACATTGTCAAAAGCTTTGCGCTGATCAAGGTTGACCACACCCAAAGGTAAATCATTAACATTACAAAAATTAATAACATCACGAATCAAGTTTAAATTATCATAAATAGTGCGATCAGGCACACAATAAGATTGATCTTCTAGGATAACATTACCAATGGATTGTTTCAGTCTATTTGCAAGGAGCTTGGCAAAAATTTTGTAATCAGTATTGAGAAGGGAGACAGGACGCCAGTTAGAAATTTCAGAAAGATCACCTTTTTTTGGAATGAGGGTGATCACAGCTTTCAGAAAAGAACGGGGGAGGGAACCAGAAATAACAGCAGAACTTAGAACATCAAAAAGATCGCTCTTAAGTAACGACCAAAATGATGCAAAAAACTCCGATGTCAGTCCGTCAAAACCAGGCGTTTTATTTTTGCCAAGCTGATTGACAACACAATCAAGTTCCTCCGGGCGAAGAGGACCATCAAGATCCTCTGCGTCCAGAGGATCAAGCTGAGATATATCAGATAATAAAGGCTCTAGGGCGTCCTCGTCTGTGGGAACGCGACTGTAAAGATTAGCGTAAAAATTACGGCAGTGAGTTTTAATTTCTTCTGGGTTGTCAGAGATTTCGCCGTCAGGAAGACGAATACCACAAAGGGTTTTAGAAAAGGAGTGGGATTTTTCAAGATTGAAAAAATAGGAAGAGCTGGTGTCAACTTCGTTCAGATGTTGAAAACGAGATCGGACGAGGGCGCCCTGAGCCTGATATTTTAAAAGAACATTTAATTCCTTTCGCTGTTCTTTGAGAACCTGTTGGGCCTCTGGTGTGATGTCTGGAGCAGACTGAAGCTCCTCAATTTGGGAATTTATTCGAAGAAAGACAGCTCGTTTTTCTCTGGCGAGTGTGGAACTGTATTTTTGGGTAAGGGTTTTAATTTGGGCCTTGCCGAGGTCCCACCACTTGCATATGTCATTAAAATGACATTTTTCAGTTTGCCAATTAGACCAGAAAAGATGTATAATTTCACGATAATTTTGATCAACAAGAAGAGAATTATTAAAATGCCAGTAAGCACTGCCTCTGTGCTGAGAGGACGGCGGTTTGATGCAAAGATGAACGGCAGAGTGGTCGGACAAAGAGCAAGGGATAATTTGACAAGAGTGAATAGCTGCTACCAAATTGGGAGGAGCGTAAAAACGATCAAGTCTGACCTGGGACATTTTGTTAGTAGCAAATGGGTTTTTCCTCATCCAGGTATAGCGTTTAACACGCGGATTTAGTCTGCGCCAGATATCACACAAATTGGACTTAATGAGAACGTTTTTGAGAGCCGTTGAGACCCGGGGACGATGTTCGGTCGGCCTATCTGCGCGGTCCATGGAGGGATCGCAAGTACAATTAAAGTCACCTCCAACAATAGTAATGGCGCCATCACTAATGTGCTGGTCACAGTGATTTTTAAGTATTTCAAGGGTTTTGACGGCAATGTTGTCAGTTTGAGGGACAAGTAAATTATAAATATTGTACAATGTGCTTTGGTGCTTAATTTGGGCAAAGAGGAGGTGACCAGAAGCGACAACACTGGAGGCAACCAGATCGACGTTTTTATTGATTAGGATAGTAACTCCCGAGCCAGGTGTAGTACTGGGGGCACAAAGGGGAGTATAATTAGACCAACTTTTCCAGCACAAACATTGTTCACTGAGAGAGTAAGTTTCTTGTAAAAGAATAACATCACACCTTTGAGTAAGGTTCGAAAAATAGCGAGCGAAGGCGACATTATTGGTTATTTTGTAACAGCCTCCAGTGTTGAGAGTAATTAGTGACAGCGCCATTAAAAGGGCAGAAAGGGTGTATAGTCTGAACATCATAACAGAGAAAATTAAGAGTCTAGTTTTTGTATTAGTTTGCGAATCCTGTGCTGCAGATTGTTCTGAATCAGGGGACTATTTGTCAGGGGTTTGAGTTGTCGAATCAAACCAGCTGTATTGGTAGTGAATTTCCGGGCAATAGCCTTGGGCTTTCTTTGGGATTTGACCGCGGAAAGAAATTTGATAAGTTGGGATTGGTTGAGGGGACCAGGACAGGAGGGGAACAAAGTCTGTGAAAATTCGCCGTCTGACGGGTTTTGGGAATCTTCCCATACAGAGGAGTCAGTATCGGTCGCTTCAACCGTGGAGTTAGGAGTTGACTGTGTAGATGGGATTACAAGGGAGGGCATGGGGGTTGGGGTAGTGGCAACGGACAAAGGGGTGGTAGCAAAGGGGGTGGGGGGAGCCGGGATAGGTGTGGGTGGAATGAGGATGGGCGTAAGGTGACTAGGGGTGGAATTGTCGGTAGAAAGATTTGTCGACTCTGGCATTGGAGTGAGGGTAGCATCATCGGGAGTGGACATGGAGGGGGACATATCCAGGACCTGAGAGAGGGTTGGGGTGTCCGGTTTGTTTGGTGACGCATTTTTCCTGCGAAGTTTGCGTAGGGGTTGTGGGGATTTCAAGGGAGTGAGATGGGGACTGTCATCGTTGGAAATTGGAGGGGATAGTTTTCGCTTTGACACGATGTCAGAAAAAAGCCTAGTAGGGGGAGGTGGGGTACCCCAGATGGATTGGTTGGTGTCCATCGAGGAGTCGCTGTGGGGAGTATCGGATGGTTTCTGAGAGGGCAACGATGAAGCCTCGGCTCGAGCGGCAGTAACGGCAGCCGAGATTGTGCTCGGCTTACCTGCACCGGCCGCTGGCCCAACTGGATCGGCACGGGGCACCGATGGTCCCGCTACAGCGTCTCCCCGTATCGGAGTTCGGGGCTTGGGTTTTGGAGGGGGGGCACCTTTAGTTTCTGCTGGAAGGACAGGAGGGTTGGGTTTGTTCTTTGGAGGGTGCTTGGGGTCTGATTTGTTGTGCATGAAGACTGGAGGAGGGTTGAGGTGGTTGACGGGTTCATTAACATTAGCCTGGGTGGGGGGTTTCTTGCAGAAGCGACTGATGTGGCCAAACTCCCCACAGTTGAAGCACCGAACTGACTCAATCGACAGAAACACACGATAATTCACACCAGAATGAGAAAAATTGATATGGTCTGGGAGGGTGATATTGGGCTTAAGGATGATCTGAACCTGTCGGCGGAAGGACATTATGTGGGACAGCTGTTTGTTTTTGTTTCCAAGGGGTATGGGTTTAACAGCGGACACTACTTTACAGAAGCTAGAAATATTGTGGAGAAGAACATAATTTGGAATCTCGGGGTATACATTAGATAGCGTAAGGCGAGTAGTAGGTTGAATTAGAGGGGTAAGTTCCAGGAAGGAGTCGTTGTACGTTAACCCACGGGCAATGGCGTCGGCTACCTCCTCCCTGGAACTCAAGTATACAGCAATGCGACCGTTGGAAATACGACTGGCCGAGACAATGTTCTTTTCAGGCATGGACTTATAGAATTTCTCTAAATAGGATTCAATGGATACATTGTCTACGGATTTGAAAACACACCCATTGTTCCTGGTGAGGCCTTTAAACGGCTCGTCACCAGGAACAAAGGGTTTGGGTGCGCCAGTCGTATTTCGTGGTTCTGCCTGAGTGGCCATGGTGGCCATCTCAGTACAAAACACCACAGTCTAGGCTAAAAATTGAACGTAAAATACAGGAAAACGACACAAAATATATACAGTGGGCTCGGTCTAGCTAGACCTATGTCATAAACTAAATACAATAATAAAGAAACAAGGACCTAAAAAGGTCAAGAAAGGAAAAAAATACAAACTTACTCGGAGCTCGAAGGAACACACGTCCGCTAAATAAATAAATAAATAAATAAATACTTTTTTTTACTTTTCAAAATGGTCACTTTATTTCTGATATCATTAAATAACAGAGAAAGAACCATTACATGGCAACAAATTCAATGAATATATGTATATACAAAAATAAAAGATTAATTGACAGAAAATATTTCACAAAAAGTAAACTTTAGTCAAAAACATGACAACAGGTACCAAAGCCGCCGCGACTAGCCTATTAGCCGTATTACTACGGCCAACCCGGCCAGTCACGGCGACAGCACATGATTACATAATACAAACCATTGTAACAAAAAGTACATTTGTATAAAGGAAATAACAAGAAAATAATAAAACAATTATAACCTTATCATGGTATGCGGGGGAGGAGGAAAGGGGCATGGGGTTCTTGGCGTCAGGATGTGGGCAACAAGTGCCCACTACCAGTCGCCCATGCCGGCGTGGATGATGGGTGCGGGTGATGACAAAGGTCATCGCGGCTCGCCTCTGGCTTTCGGCGAGTCCTACCCGCAACCCGTCAACCCGGGGAGGAGGGGTGGGGGATAAGGTTAAACAACGAAAATTGGAATTAATTAAACAAAAAAGATCAGATCAACCACGTCAGTTTAGATTGCTCAAAAGAAAAAAGGGTATCGTTAATAGACCATTTGGCGATAAATTTGTGAAGGGTGTCATTAAAATTATAATAATGATAATCCAGGATGATTTTAGCTTTTAGCCGGTGGGTCCAGATGATAAGGGGGGCGGTGAAATTGGTTGTTCGGTAGAGCCAGTAAATAACATTCTTGAGACTAATAATGAGGTAGTTTGCCAGGCACACGGCCTCTCTACTTCGACCCCGAGCGTGCGGAAACAGGCCCCAGTAAATGTCAAAGTCCAGCTTGACGTCAGGAAGAAGAGAGGAGAGGACACGATGCAGGAGATTGAGGGCGGGCTGAATGGATGGGCACAAGATGAAAAGATGATCTATTGTGCCTCTCTCGTTGCACCAACCGCAAGAAGATGAGATGGCAGGATTCAGGTGATGAAGGACAGTAAGCGGCGGGAGGATATTGTGGAAGAGTTTGAATTGGACATCTCCCTCCTTCTTGGAAGTCGGCGGTTGGTAAATGGACTTCCACTGGATGGTGTGAGAAAGAGGGAGGAAACCAATTTCATGCCAGTGGGTAGAAGATGATGAAGAAAATTCCAGGTCGTTCAGGTAAGCGGTGAGAGTTAGGTAGATTGATTTAGACGAGATTAAAAGGGCATCGGTGTCCACGTCCAAAAGTACTCGGCCGGGTGTATCGGGCCGAGCGGAGACGTCGAGGGGAAGGGGTGACGACCGATGCATTCCTTTGGAGTTGAAGAGCGCAGGAAAAGACGAAGAGATGGTGTGGTACAGACGAGAGAGTTCGATGTGGAGAAGGCGAGCCGACGGAGGACGGAGATTTGGAAGAGGCAGATGTAGGTCCTCAGTCCGGAGCCATTCGCCGGTGTCCGGGTTGATGATGTCCTTGACGAGGCCGATCCCACCCGCAAGGAGTCGGGCAGAGAAAGCCGCGTGTCCCGGCAAATCGCAATCAAATGGGGGATAGTTCAAGGGTAAATTAATGACGTGGTTGATCGAATTGGACGGTGTTTCTACTCGAGCTCCAACTGCCATCCAAGCACGCATAACCTCGCTATAGAAAACCGGGAGACTAGTGAAAAATTTGGGATCGATGTCGATAAGAAAGATTTGATAGTCTAGGTTTAAATGTTTGTACTGCCGAAGGTTGTGATTCATGAAAAAAAAAGAAGGATGAGAATCAAACTGGAGATAGCGTTGGATGCGGTTGAATCTGAAAGTGAGACTGTGTGCTTGGAGGCAGGCTAGACCAAATCCACCTTTGTCTGGCTTTTGAAAGAGGATCTGTTGCTTAAGAAGGTGTTTTTTGCCAGACCAGACAAAATCGACAAGCATCTTCTGGAGTTCACCCAGGACATTTTGAGGACATGAGAGAACGGCTATACAGTGAAAAAGTTTTGAAGCAGCGAGTTGATTAACGACCAAGATTTTCCCTTTGAAAGATAGAGCGCTTGAAAGCCGTTGCCAGGAAACAAGAGTTTTGTTAAGTTTGTCTTTGCATTGACTCCAATTTTGCTGAGTGTAACTATTATTATTTCCCAGGTGAACTCCAAGAAAAGGAAGTCCCTGGTTATTCCATTGAAATTTGAGGGGCTTGTCGATTCTGTCGGTCCAGCTACCGACCCATAAACCCTTGGACTTCTGGTAATTAAGACAGGCAGCAGAGGATTTCCTGTAAATACTATACACATTATCAATAATATCAAATCCGGCATCGGAGGTGACAAAGACAGAGACATCGTCTGCGTAAGCCGAGACCGAGCAGCGTGTATTAGTGTCGGAGAGGAGAAGACTATTGTCTGTCAACTCATTACGTAACGTATGAAGAAAAGGCTCGATGGCTATTGTGTAAAGCAGCCCCGAGAGCGGGCAACCCTGGCGAATTCCTTTTTGAAAGGAGAAAGGTTCAGTTAAAGAACCGCAAATTTGTATGTGGCTTTCGGCGCCGCTGTACAGGAGATTAAGATTGGAGATGAATTTTCCCCCAAATCCCATGGCCCTCATGGTATTAAAAAGGTAGCCGTGGTCAACATTATCAAAGGCTTTTTTCTGGTCTAAGTTAACCACGGCAAGAGGAAGGTCGTTATAATTACAATAATAAATAGAATCTCGGATAAGATTTAAATTATCGTAGATCGAGCGTCCGGGGACACAATAAGATTGGTCTTCGTGAATGACTTGCCCAATAGACTGCTTTAATCTGTTAGCAAGCAGCTTAGCAAAAATCTTGTAGTCGGTGTTGAGCAGTGAAACGGGGCGCCAGTTGGCCAAATCAGTGAGATCCCCTTTTTTAGGGATTAAAGTGATGACGCTTTGTGGAAAGAGTGGGGAAGTGTACCCGAGTCGGTGGCGAACCGAAGAACTTCAAAGAGATCGTTTTTAAACAGAGGCCAAAAAGAAGTGAAAAATTCAGAAGTGAGACCGTCGATTCCGGGCGTTTTGTTTTTGCTAAGCTGCTCGATGACAGCATCGAGTTCCTCGGGACGCAGAGGAGCATCGAGGTCCTCCGCGTCCGCGGGATCGAGGTTGGGCAAGTCTTGCAAGAGGTACTCAAGGGCACCCTCGTCGGTCGGCACAGAGCTGTAAAGGTCTTTGTAAAAGTTACGACAGTGAGTTTTAATTTCGTCGGGATCATCTGAAAGAGATCCCGATGGAAGGCGAAGACAAAAGACAGACTTGGATTTAGAGTGCGACTGCTCGAGATTGAAGAAGTAAGACGAGCTGGTGTCGATCTCGTTAATGTGTTGAAAGCGAGACCGGACGAGGGCGCCCTGAGCTCTATTTTTAAGAAAAACATTTAATTCGTTTCTTTGCTCTTGCAATACTTTTTGTGTCCCCGGAGTTACGACGGACGCAGACTGAAGGTCGTCAATGTAAGAGTTGATATCTTGGAATGTTTTTCGTTTCTCTTTTGCTTTTTGGGAACAGTACTTTTGAGTAAGTTGTTTTATTTGGGCTTTGCCCAAGTCCCACTAAGGGCAAACACTGCTGAAAGTGTGTTTTTCAAGTTGCCAGTTAGACCAAAACAGGTGAAGAATTTCACGGTAGTTTTGGTCTTCAAGAAGGGAGTTGTTAAAGTGCCAGTAAGCACTTCCTTTATGAGAGTTAGGGGGACTCTGAATAGAAACGGAAACAGCAGAGTGATCAGAAAGTGAGCAGGGGTGAATTTGACAAGAACGGATGCACGAAACGAGGCTAAGAGGGACATAGAGGCGATCGAGTCTAGCTTTGGAGGTGCGTTGAGGATTGTTTTTGTTAAATCTGAACCAGGTGTACTTATTCTGTTGCAGATTCAGTCTGCGCCAGACGTCGCACAAAGAGTTTCTATTCGTGGCATTTCTGAGGGCCAGCGCGACCTGGGGGCGATGCTCGGCCGGCTTATTCAGGCGGTCTATGGTGGGATTATCGGTACAATTAAAGTCACCTCCGATGATAATGGCACCGTCAGTACACATAAAACAATGGTTATCGATATCAGTAATAAAATTAAGAGCGTACGCATTTGACTGCGGAATAAGAACATTGTAAATGTGATAAATATTATTATTCGACTTAATTTTAACATAGAGAATGTAATTTTTACATAAAACACTGGAGGCTACTATGTCAATGTTTTTGTTTATTAAAGTTGTGACTCCGGAGCCAGGGGAGCTACCAGGAGCACAAACGGGGATGTAATTGGGCCACTGCTTCCAGCAGGGATGGTCATCTCTCAGGTTATAAGTTTCTTGTAGAAGAATGACGTCACTATTGGGATTGATGAAATCAAAATAGCCTTTGAGGGAGGCATTCCGAGTGATGTTACCGCAGCCTCCAGTGTTTAATGTAACAAGTGACAGTACCATTACAAAAAGAAAAAGCCTACACATTTTTACAAGCATTAAGAAAGAAATTAAGTATCGAGTTTCTTGATCAGTTTTTTTATCCTCTGCTGCGTCGAATTATGAAGGATGGAAGTGTTACGCAAAGGTTTTAATTGCTTGACAAGTCCAGGCACGTTGTGGGTGAATTTTCTGGCGATTTCCTTAGGTTTTCTTTGGTTTTTGACTGCAGAGAGAAATTTGATCAGGTCCGGATGACTGAGGGGTTTATTGGATGTTGGGAGAGCCGTGGGGTAAGAGTCCTCATCCTCCTCCCACTGGGTCGAGTCATCGCTCACATCACAATCAGTGGATTGTTGACTAGACATGGACATGGGGGTTGGAGTGGGCTGTGGGGTGGACGAGGGATCAACCAAATTGGCTGTGAAACGAGGTGTTTCGGGAACGGTGAGAACTGGTGTAGGTTCAGGGTTGGCGGTGGGGGTGGGGTGAGGGTAGGGGTGGGGGTGGGGGTGGGGGTGGGGGTGGGGGTGGGGGTGGGGGTGGGGGTGGGGGTGGGGGTGGGGGTGGGGGTGGGGGTGGGGGTGGGGGTGGGGGTGGGGGTGGGGGTGGGGGTGGGGGTGAGGGTAGGGGTGGGGGTGGGGGTGGGGGTAGGGGTGGGGGTGGGGGTGGGGGTGAGGGTAGGGGTGGGGGTGGGGGTGGGGGTGGGGGTGAGGGTAGGGGTGGGGGTGGGGGTGGGGGCAATGGAGGGAGTGAGGGGGACGGATGAGGGCATTGGGGTCAGTGATTGAGTGGGCGTAGAATCTAGAGCCTGGGTTAGTGTCGGGGTACTTGGTTCAACGAGGGGAGTAGGTTGGGACCTTTTCTTTAGTTTTCGTGGAGAGGTAGACGAGATGAGGGGGGTCAAACGGGGACCGTCATCGGGGGATTTCGAGGGGGACAGTTTACGTTTGGTGACGGCCTCGGAATACATTCTGGTTGGAAGTGGTGGGGTGCCCCAGACGTACTTGGATGTGTCCATATCTTCACCTTGATTGGGTTTAGTGGCACGGCCAGGGGTTTTGGACAAGGATGTCGGGGCAGACACGCTCGCGGGCGCATTTGTTGTTGCCGCGCGAGCAGCAGAGGCAGATCTAGAAGTGCGGGTTGGCGGGGGCGGGCGGACAGGAGGCGGGGGCACGCCCAGCTCTAGGTGCCCTAGACACGGGCAGGCCCACCCCAGCCGAGCCCTTAGCGACCGAGGAGGACGCTCCAGCAAACGCCGGTGCAGGTCTCCCTCTCGGCGCATCAGACCCGGCACGAGACGGACCAACCCCACCCGCAGCACCCGAGGCGGACACCCCACCGCCAGCCAGGGCGCTGGGTAGGTGAGCGGAAGCACGTTTGGGAGGGTGTTTGGGATCAGATTTGTTGTGTACAAACACGGGAGGGGGTTGGAGGGTTCGGTGGGGCCATCGCGGACCTGAGGTTTCTTGCAGTAACGGCTGATGTGACCAAATTCGCCGCAGTTAAAGTATTTCACTGCTTCGGTCGACAGAAAAACTCTGTAATTAGTATTGCAGTAAGAAAAATTGATGTGATCGGGAAGGGTGATGTTGGGTTTAACGAGGACTTGGACTTGCCGGCGGAAGGACATTACATGAGACAGATGTTTATGTTTAAGACCAAGGGGTATGGGTCTGATAGCCGACACTACCTTACAAAAATCAGAAATATTACTAAGAAGGACACGGTTGGGAATTTCAGGATAAACGTTAGAGAAAGTCAGACGGGTGGTTGGTTGGATGAGAGGGGTGAGCTCCAGGAAGGAGTCGCCGTACGTTAACCCGTGGGAAATGGCGTCAGCTACCTCCTCCCTGGAACTCATGTACAAAGCAATACGGTTGTTCGAAATACGACTAGCCGAAACAACATGTTTGTCGGGCATTGAGTCGTAAAATTTCTCAAGATAGGATTGTATAGAGACATTCTCTAATGCTCTGAAAGCCAGCCCATTGTTCCTAGTGACTCCACCAAACGGTTCGTCACCAGCAACAATGGGTTTGGTCGAACTCGCATTGTTAGAGTTAGAATGGGCCACAGTGCGTGGTTCTGCTTGAGTGGCCATAGTGGCCAACTCAGTGCAGAAACCAACGACACAGGGTGAAAAATATAACCTTAAAATACAGCAAAATAAGTAAATGAAAAACCATAAACTTGGTCTAGCCAGGTCTATACTATGAAATAAATACAATGATACAAAAACAAGGACCTAAAAAGGTCTATAAACAGATAATTTAGGGGACTTACTCAGAGCTCGAGGAAACACCGTCCGCTAAATAAATAAATAAAAATAAAACAAATAAAATAAAAAAAATAAAAAAAAATAAAAAATTAATAATAATAAAAATAAAAAATATATAATATAACAATGATTCAAACATCAATTTGTATTTGACTTTTTTAAAAGTAAATTCGGCCTACATTGTAACTTCAATACTGTTTCCATATCTCACTCACTTGGGATATGATAATTAGTATTAGTACTTCTTTGAGATGGAGAGCATTTTAACCATGCTAACCTACAAGGGAATTACAGATTCCTTTCAATGATCAAGTTTTAGAATCTGCTAGAATATGGTAAGGAGTTTACAAATTAATATTGCATCTTCTTGGCAAACTCGATGTTGATTATGGCATTCACATTCTAAGTTTTTAAGCAAACTGATTCTAAAATGGAGGCCATTTTGAAATTTAAGACTTTTCATCCTAATATAGATATATTAGCTAGTCAATAGTATGTCTTTGAACTGCTTAGCATAATACATGTGGGTATTGACACCAAAATGGAGTTCATACGAAATTCCAGTCCTGGGTTATAAAACATTGTCCTAAAGTGGCGGCCATTTTGAAATTCAAGATGGCTATCAACCAGTGAGATGGTATCAATCAATACTAATTGTATCTGTAACTCCTTGGCTTAATAAATTAAAGTAATTGTCAGTAAAATGAACTTCGTAAAGCATTAATACTTTGATTTATTAAATATTTGGTTAAAAAATGGCGGCCATTTTGAAATCCAAGATGGCGGCCATACGGTTAATGGAAAAAAATGTTACCAATACTTTTCTGAAACCTGGATGTCTACTCTTTCCAATGAAACAAAAAAAAGCATCCTTAGCAAAAACAAATGCACAACTTTGAAATCCTACATAACAGCCTGCACTATTAAGACTATATCATAATGGAAACAAGGTACTTAGCTTTAAGTTAGGGCTGCGTTTCACTCACTGAACAATGCAAGCGTTCGCTAATTGTTCGCGTAGTTGGCAAAAGATGGACAAAAATGGCGTCGTTATTGACTCCCCAGCTTGCATTTTCTTTACGCCGAGGGGGTACTTGTGCACGGAGCCCATGTATGTATTATGCTAAAATGTTGTAAAATGTATTTCGATTGCACGGCGTACTGTTTTGGTTAGAACCGACTTTGAGTTTGGGTCACAGTTACGGGATTTAATGGCTGGGGTTAATGTGAGGCAAGGCTATGATTCACAATGAGGGGTAAGGTAAAAGTAAGGGCGAGGCCAAATTTAAGGGTTAGGCTAAGGGTCCATGTTAGCTGATCCCGGGATTTTGCTTTGATCAGAAGTTAAAAAATAAATAAAACAATTCTGGATTAAAAAGGGTTGGGATTTTGCTCAGAGCATTTGGGATTGATGGGTTGGGATTTTGCTCAGAGCATTTGGGATTGATGGGTTGGGATTTTGCTCAGAGCCTTTGGGATTGATGGAGTGTGTTAGGGGTTAATGTATGATTATAAGATTTGATGGATGTGTGTTTATGCCAGAATTATATGGACTAATGGTTAATTTAAGGTTCGGGGAAAGCATCAATTAACTACCGCTAGTAATTTACGGTTTTATGGTTCTTTGAATTGGCATGAATTACAATTTTGGGTCAGAATGTGTGGTATATAATACACACGGTTTCTTGTATACAGTTGATCGAAGCCCTTTAAACACGTGTAAGTATCACTCAGCGATTCGATGGATTTAGCTTTAGATTTTATCGTTTATAATACCACCTGAATTTGGAAGATGTTATTTTGTTATGTTATGTTATCATTTTATTCAATGTATATTTTTATCCAAGAAATAAAAATCGAATATTTCGAACAATGTGTTAATGTCGACATAAATCACTTTAAATGATGCGAAATGCTTTGTTTTTTTATCTCCGACTTTTAATAATTAATTTGTTTACAAAATCAAAATTCCTTCATAAGTTTTTGCCCGCTTTTGTTCTGTTACCAAAACTGCTCTTAAAAAAAATACTATTCTTATAATTTTTTTCTGGTAACGGAAACCAAATATTTATTCCGCAAAAGTGGAGTAGGTGAATTAGCTGTGGAAAATAACGTGATGGGCGCTCGTATACCCAATATTATACTCAAGATAAATGTTGTTAATTACCCTTCTATACTTGGTGGGGACAAGCTATAATGGTTACCCTTTCCGTATGTTCATGGTTAAACGTAAACAACATCGTTCAAGTCATTTAAAATATTAAACAGTACAATCTGACCTCTCTTTATTAGTAGTTATAATTTTGAGGAAAACGCGTTTGAAATTAGGCCTATTAAATCTACCATTTGCCCCACAACACTAAGTTGTATTGGCTCAATTGGTATATGTAATAAACAAACTATAATATTAAACTGTTTCTAAGGCAAAAACTCATCAGTGCTAGATTAAACTAGGCGGCGAAATCATAAGTCACTTCGTGAAAATGTTATTTTCATATTTTATGCACGCAAACAGCGACCTGTATAGATAGGTCACTTTGTGAAACGAAAAATTCGTTTATCTGTGGCTGATGATAGTGACCTACACATGTACCATCATGTGGGCGCGCGTGGACATCTTCTATGGAGCTTAAATACCAACATACGTGAGCAAATCAGCTAGGTCCGATCGTGGTGCGATCGGCGAAACGTTTATAATTGGATATTCCCTATTCGGCACCTTGTACCTCGACATCTTAGCAACTCGGTATATACCAACTGGGGACGTTACAAACTTGGCCCTGCACACAATTATACTGGACACCAAAATAACTGGGCATTGCAAACGGTACCAAACGTTGGCGAACGCTTTCTGTGGCATTTTCAAGGCAACATTTCAGTCGTTTCTCCTCCCTTCAAAACATTTTTTCAGGCATTTCAACAGCATACTAAAATTGGGACGTATATTAATTTTTCTTAATATCGATCTGCACGTTTCACTTTGAAATTGAGCTTAAAACGGAGCCATTTATTACAAAATATACATACGCTAGAGCGTCTTGTACTACACCAGGGGCGGACCCAGGAGAAAAATAGAGAGGGAAAGAAGAGACATCAAAGATGGGGGGGGGGGGGGGGGGGGGGGGGGTGGTGAGGGAGAGACAAAACGAAATACATACCTGGTATTTGTTGGAGAAAATAAGCTACTAATAACCCATACCTCGTTTCATTTGTGGACCACTATCCACTGACAGACAATGTCTCATAAAGGTGTACAAGTGAATCTGTGTGTGTAGGCAGCATGTTTCTCACATTGAACATACGCGCGAAACACACAGCATACCTATGGCAACTGTATCAACTTTGCCTATCAGTTTTCCATCACATTGACATATTGATCACTGTTGAATAAAATTGAAATTGAAGATTGACCCAGTAGGTTGAAGCTGGATGGAAGTGGGAAAAAAACAGTTTTGGTTATTTTTTGGGGAAAGCTGCAATCTGGCCCAGAAACATTTTTTTGGGGGTACACAAAAAATAATTCATAGTGTTGTTACCAATTGTACACTTAGCAAAACATTTTTCCTTCCGATTTGTTTCACTGAAATGTAGATCAACTAAACAGGATGGGGCACTATACCCTACCTTTAAAGTGCAGTCTCATATGTATGAGAATAAATGGACCGTGTGTTGCGAATGGGGCTGGAATACAAGCTAGTATGTGTTACCTTCAGGGTTCCAACCCGCGTATCGTCACGAGTCAAACAAAATAACAGATGGACCACAGCTTATACTATATATTTAAGTTTATAGTATTACACTTTGAGGCCTGTTGGCAAAACTCTGCAAAACTCCTCAAAACTACTTGATTATTCTATATTAAAGTATATTACGGTGTCTATCTTTCTGTCGGGCTGTCCATGTATGTGTCCAAGAAGTGAGCGGTGAACACGTATCCTCTCTAAATTAAATCCGATATAACTTTCCACTTTTGACGGGTGGCGCCATCACACCGGGAATTAATTGTACGTGAACTTAAACTGACTACTAGAATTTATCAAATTCAAAACATGTATTTGTGTAAAAACAACCACAAAAACGGTTGTTTTTGAAAGGCTGCATTATCTGATCTGCTCTGTTGATTGTTCTGACATCTAAATATTAATTTCGTCTCAGAGATACATTAAAAAAACAATTCGTTTGAGTAGTAGCTTCAATATCTAAATAATTATTATAATAACATTATTATTTTCTCGAAATATACAGCATTCACAGAGCAAACAAAATGCACAACTGACCAAATTGGTGTACTATAACTTTAAAAGAAGGTATCCAGCGCGCATCAACCATCGCCTTCGGTTATCGTCAATGTACATAATGGCACACCATCCACAGTCAACAATTGTGTAATGTCACTGTCAACGATGTTGGAATACATGTAAAATACAAGAGAGTCCCAGAACAAAAGCACAAGTGGTGTATTATTGCTCCCCTATAGAGCGTGAAAGTTGACCTTCAAATCTCGCGAGATTGTATGAGAATACACCACAACCTGGCACCATGTATAGGATCTACACGTATGCCCGCCTTTTCAAGTGAAAGGCGGACATATGTAGAGATGATCTAATTGGCTGGTCATTTAATATCAACATGATTGCACGAAAGTTAAGAACCTACTCACACATTTAATTGTATAATATTTAAAACTTCGCAGTTTTCAATATGTTGTATTTCCCCTAAAAATACCCATTTATTGCCCCATGTCGGATGAGCCCCGTCACAATGGAAAACAATTAACTCATCACAACCAGTATCATGACACTTAAAAATGAGCCAATAATTAAAGGCTCGAAGGTTTATGGATTAATCGAAGCAAATAACCCAGTGCAAAATTTTGTTCTGCGTATTTTGTTGAGATATTATGTTGCGGAGCGAAGTTATTGTCATTTCAATGGTAGTAAATCCAGTTTTAAAAGTGACAATCATCCCTATAGAAGCATGTTTGTATTGATCAAACACAGATAATAGTTTGATAAATTTAAATACGGGAGTCTGTGACTAGACTAGTAAGTGTTTGGTACCAAGACACTCGCAGAACAAAAAGTTAGCTTGAACTAGCGAGACTTAATTACACCATGGAGCAATAAATTGCTCCATGATTACACGGTCTATTGAAAACGAATCTACGTGAATAAGCCAATTCGATGTTTCGTTTGAGTAATGAATTCTGGGACGGAATATTTGATGAACAAAACCACGTGATGCTAAAAGCTGTTACGGCATGCCGTGTTTTGTTTATTCCTCAAAATGCAGCGTTCAAGTCTAGTTGGCGCATGCGCGAGCGAAACATCGAAATGGCTTTATATAATTGTGGTGCAAGACTGGTTGTTCATAGCCCATTGTGCGCGGCGTGTCGTCCAAGGTTACAGAGTTGCATTGATCTAAGCAGTTGTTATTAAAATGCAAATGAAAAACAACAAAGAACGGGAATTTACCTCTGCGTACCCCGTCAGAGAAACACATGACGCATTCTTATGCACATGCCAGTAGAAACTACAGACGCAATTATTTTTAGGTCCTGGTTTTCCCCCCAACAATGACCAGTTTTTGCACACCGCGTATAGGTGTGGTTTTCACAAAAGTTTAGAAATCTGATATATATTTCCTACTTTCGAGGATATAACGAGCTTTGTCGTACGAAGTTGAAACATTGAAGCTGAAGTGAGAATTCGACCTCTTAGGAAAACAAAAAAGGTTTGTGCTGATCGATTGATATTTTCTATTTAAAACTTAGTCATTAGTTTCAGTCGATGGGAGTGCACAACTGCACAACTGACCAAATTGGTGTACTATAACTTTAAAAGAAGGTATCCAGCGCGCATCAACCATCGCCTTCGGTTATCGTCAATGTACATAATGGCACACCATCCACAGTCAACAATTGTGTAATGTCACTGTCAACGATGTTGGAATACATGTAAAATACAAGAGAGTCCCAGAACAAAAGCACAAGTGGTGTATTATTGCTCCCCTATAGAGCGTGAAAGTTGACCTTCAAATCTCGCGAGATTGTATGAGAATACACCACAACCTGGCACCATGTATAGGATCTACACGTATGCCCGCCTTTTCAAGTGAAAGGCGGACATATGTAGAGATGATCTAATTGGCTGGTCATTTAATATCAACATGATTGCACGAAAGTTAAGAACCTACTCACACATTTAATTGTATAATATTTAAAACTTCGCAGTTTTCAATATGTTGTATTTCCCCTAAAAATACCCATTTATTGCCCCATGTCGGATGAGCCCCGTCACAATGGAAAACAATTAACTCATCACAACCAGTATCATGACACTTAAAAATGAGCCAATAATTAAAGGCTCGAAGGTTTATGGATTAATCGAAGCAAATAACCCAGTGCAAAATTTTGTTCTGCGTATTTTGTTGAGATATTATGTTGCGGAGCGAAGTTATTGTCATTTCAATGGTAGTAAATCCAGTTTTAAAAGTGACAATCATCCCTATAGAAGCATGTTTGTATTGATCAAACACAGATAATAGTTTGATAAATTTAAATACGGGAGTCTGTGACTAGACTAGTAAGTGTTTGGTACCAAGACACTCGCAGAACAAAAAGTTAGCTTGAACTAGCGAGACTTAATTACACCATGGAGCAATAAATTGCTCCATGATTACACGGTCTATTGAAAACGAATCTACGTGAATAAGCCAATTCGATGTTTCGTTTGAGTAATGAATTCTGGGACGGAATATTTGATGAACAAAACCACGTGATGCTAAAAGCTGTTACGGCATGCCGTGTTTTGTTTATTCCTCAAAATGCAGCGTTCAAGTCTAGTTGGCGCATGCGCGAGCGAAACATCGAAATGGCTTTATATAATTGTGGTGCAAGACTGGTTGTTCATAGCCCATTGTGCGCGGCGTGTCGTCCAAGGTTACAGAGTTGCATTGATCTAAGCAGTTGTTATTAAAATGCAAATGAAAAACAACAAAGAACGGGAATTTACCTCTGCGTACCCCGTCAGAGAAACACATGACGCATTCTTATGCACATGCCAGTAGAAACTACAGACGCAATTATTTTTAGGTCCTGGTTTTCCCCCCAACAATGACCAGTTTTTGCACACCGCGTATAGGTGTGGTTTTCACAAAAGTTTAGAAATCTGATATATATTTCCTACTTTCGAGGATATAACGAGCTTTGTCGTACGAAGTTGAAACATTGAAGCTGAAGTGAGAATTCGACCTCTTAGGAAAACAAAAAAGGTTTGTGCTGATCGATTGATATTTTCTATTTAAAACTTAGTCATTAGTTTCAGTCGATGGGAGTGAATTATTGCCACTCGAATAGAGTATAAAAGCCGGTATTCCATCTTATAAACAACAGAAATTGTATGATCTACTGACCTTAACATCGTAAAATGATGTATCTTTATATAGGTTGTCCTGAGATTTTAGGAAAAAACAGTGAAATAAATAACTGACGACATTATTATATCTAGGGCCTTCCAGTCCTAATTTACAAAGAAAACATGATTGTAGAATAATGTACATGTACAGCTTAAAACTAATATAAGACGGATTGTGTTTTTTTGTTTTAAAGAAATGGTGCATCTCACAATTAAGGCAGATTATGTATGTAACGTATGTAGAAGATACATCATTTTACTGCATTAGGAGAAGTTGACGCATGCCTTTGTATTAACGAACATGCCTGTTCAGACAGTACTCCTTTTTAACTTGAAAATTGCACAGATGAAAAGAGCACCCTCACTTTGCCCTTTTCGCCCCAAACGTGAGATACATTTCTATTTTATAGGGCCGCAATGAAGACACTGTTGTTGAATAAAGAAAATAAAGGTATACAAGAAGATCTCGTGGACAAGCCAGTTTTGTGCATACCATATGTAATGGGTCATATCTTAAATTTGAATTAAGCTAGACCTATCATTTTTTCAGGATTATTTCTATACACCCTACTAATCAATACCCTGTAACACAAATTCTCTGTATTTGTAGGAGGAGGGTAAACAATCACCTTAAACTTAGGTTAAAGTTATTTTAACCACCCTGTATGTATGGTATTTGTATTTGTTTAAATTACAAGTACCGGTATACACTATAAGAAGATAGGCACGGAGAACACCACAGGGCAATACTTATTATTAACACGTTTTTGCTAAATGCCTCGCAATTAATTAGCTTACTACTAACCGACCAACATTCCTGCAATTTGTTTAAACAAATTTGAAGTCGAATTACTGTGGGGACACAATTATCATATAAAATGTACCAATATTACTAATAAGCTAAATATACTTATAAGCTACTCACGTCATGTTTTGTTTCCACTTGATAAATAAACAATTTTTTTTAATTTGTCATGATTAAAGTGTTGCCACCTCGGATACAGTTTGAGGAACGTTTACAGAACGCTCAGAACATTCTCAGAAGGGAGAGCACCTTTTGAAACCCTTCTATCTAGCTCCTTGAAAAGTAGAACATAAAAATGGGTGATTTCCAAAACATCAGTCAATTAACTGTTTTTGTTGTATAATAAACGATTTCTGCAGACGAATTCGTATTTCGTGATCAATGCTGCACGTACAATTTTTTCACTGTTTAGATAGTCGCCACAAGTTCACCAATTACAAGTCATTCAGTCTTGAGTCAACTCACAAGCTATTTAAATGAATTTTGACAAAACCATTTGTTTGTTATTGTTTCTCTTGATGCTTCTGAATTGACTTGTGAATTGACCTGTGAATGACTTGTGAATGACTCGATTACAACTCTGGCGCTATAATTGGAAATGAACAAAAAGCATGAACACAATTTTTTCATAATTTAAAAAATATACAGCATGCTAACATGAAACCAAGAATCTCTGCAAATAATTTGCATTCGAAATTTTGTTGTAGTTGTTTGCATACTTTAGGAATATTTTTTTTTCAAACACAATACATTTGGCATACATTGGATAAGTGATTAACGGTGAAAAGGCGAACAGATACCAATTACAAGCCTGCACTATAATGATATAATGAGTTGTTCCAAATGTCTTACAATTTAGATTCTTGCTTTTGTCCTGCTCAGACGGGATTTCAACTCCCATTTCACGTAGATCTACCATAAATAATGCAGCGGCACAGGGACACCATTGTGCATTTGGTTATTTAAGCATGAAACTTCACATCGTTTGTAACTCCTGCCATAAATACAGCATTTTTAATGTTGGGAGGCATTTCATAATTACCCTCAGGTGAACTTTTAGAGGTCAATGACCTGTACATAATAGCAATGACCTATAGCAATTATTCTTTAAAACTTCACTTTTATAAGATCCAAGTCTACGTTATATCGATCTTCATACAATTAAAACAATAATCGAATGTGGAAACATTTTCACATTTGACCTCTGGTGACCTTTGAGAGATCAACAACCTCTGTAAACCTTATTGTTTTTGCTATTTTAGCCGAGGCGTCATTAAGATGACATGCCGTTCCCCTGCGTCGGAACGGGAGGAACGGGGCTATTGTTGTTGTTAAAAGTGGTTGTTTTTCGAAACGGTTCTTTCCCTTTTTTTTGGAAGTACATGCAGGCATTAAAACCTTGATAGAAAAATATCAAAATTGATAGAATTAAGTGGATTATTAAAATATTAGACGAAAAAGAAAAGAAAATTATGTGACCATAAACTTTATTAACAAAACATCGATAGCGGACAACAAAACATCAACATGTACTCTCCCCGGTGTGAAACTACATGAAAACAAACCAGTACATGCACATATAAACTACACAGAATCCTGGTAGAGGTTCTGGACCGATTTTAGATCTATCCTATAAAACACATCACAGGCTAATCATTTGTGACCCACTCCTACGAAACCCGACATAAGTCGCACAGGCTATTTCGAGATACAGCTCGTCAAAGGTGAAAAATCTAATTTAATATGTATACTTTAACCCTAAGTTATGTTAAACGAAATCAATTATATTGATGAAAAAGTACACAAATCATGCATTTATTGAGTCAAAATGTGTCCTAAAAGTGATAATTTATCTCCCAAATACATCGAAATAAAATCCTCATAAAATTAGAAGTATGGTATGAAGGTGGTGGTTCTGGTACCAAATGAAAGCTGAAGATGTGTACTAAATGGAAATAACCATATCTCACTTAAAACAAAACACACTTATGTCTGGTTTTGTGGGAGCAGGTCACATTTGTGGTTTTCTTTACGCCCGGCTTCCGTTTATTCACCTTTTCGGATCGTTTTGCCGCTGCTTATGACCTGCCCGCGGCGGAACGCAATAATTTGCATAACAAGTAAGTACACAATGGCGCGTTCCAGCCTCGATGGATGGCTGAACTTTTCCCTGTTCCGATGCGAGAGAACGAACCCATTGTTGTATTTATTGATTCCTGTGCAAGAACGCCAAGGAATGTATGCGCTCGCAGGGTTTTTCATCTTAAGGCCCAGTCACACCGGGCTTGCGACCAGGTTACGACCTAGCTGCGACCGAAAAATGTTGCAATCCTGGACAAATCGTACAAAAAGCGTGCGACTGGTCGCAGAGGTCGTGGGTCATCGCCACAGCAAAATCAGTCGCAGCAAGGTCGATGGTCATGTTCAAAACTTCTGACCTGCGATTCCAAATCGTAAGAGGTTGCAGACAGGTCTTACATGGTCGTACCACCAATCGTGCATGCTCGCACCACCAGTCATGGATGATCACGGGTCACACAGTCGCACGATTAGTCGTGCAACTGGTTGTAGGTATACACGACTGATCGTGCGAGTGGTCGCAGGTATACACGATTGCTCGGACGATCAATCGTGGGTGCCTGGGACTAGTCGCACAATTACCTAGGACTGATTTTGCGATCAATCTTCTCCAATTGCTTGTGATCGCACGACCAAGCGTGCCACCAATCGTACATACCATTCCTAAGAGCAATCACAGCATACGACCGCTATGCGGAGATCGTCGCAAACATCGGCGATTGGTCGTATCTCTGCCAAATCGCACCAATCGCACGATCCAGAAATCGTACGATCCGGTGTGACTGGGCCTTAAATGACGCCTCGCCTTAGTAAGATTTATTCTTCAAACTCCATGTGACGAATCTCCAGGGGGGGTGGGGGGGGGGGGGGTTGGGGGGGGGGGGGGGGTGGGGGGTTAAACTCCCCCCCCTCCCTTGGGCTGTCCAGTGAAAATGTTCCGGGGGTGCATGCTTTACGGGTTTAATAGGTATAGCTTACGCTCAGGTAACCCCCCCCCCCCCATTAGTTAAAACCAAGAAACGGCAATCTGATAATGTTATTCATGGTATGAAGATAAAAGATAAGAAGTTTCATACTTTTATCACGAAGTGCACAATTCTTGGAAATAATTAGGGCTATGCCACCTACGCTCGGTTCAGACAGGCGTTCCACAGTCGCGCCGAACCAAATGAGTGAATTGAGTCCGACGTCTGAAACGAATAAGGGCGACAAGGCGCGCCAGACGGCGAACGATCGACTGCTGGAGTTATTAGAGCGACCCAGAAGTGACTTGATTTCAATTTGGTTCGGCGCGAGTGTGGAACGCCTGTCTGAACCGAGCGTTAGCTATAAGCGAAAATTAAAAATCGATGCAAATACAAAACCAATTTGCCTGTAGAACTCACTTTTTTGTAATAGATTCTTGTGATTAATTTGTGTGAAGTACATATTCAAACAAAGTTGTAACCACCAAGAGTAAGGCCAAATAAAAAAATTTTTTTTTAGCGTCATGCCTTTTTTTTTAAAGGAAGAAGGAGGCCCTTTTTTTTTTTTTTTTTTTCCCCCAAAATGGCCGCCCGATACATCTTGATTCGAGTCATGCAGTAAACATGTCACACTCTATCTTTCAATTTAAAATTAAAACATGGTTCACCCACGATTAGAAATTAAAATTCATGTGGGTCGATCCAGTATGCACCGTACACGACTACACCTCACATCCTAGCCTTCCTATCAGAACAAATATAGTTCCAGAGCATGCACACCGTGATGCTAAAGTCTAAAATACGATCCTAAAATTGTATTATCTTTAACAATTTTTTTGCCAATATGGTCAAATTTATCTTTTTTTTCAAAAAGAAAAAAGAAGAAAAAAGGAGGCGGCCCCCAAAAAGGAAGCGGGCGGTGACGCTAAACATGTTTTGTTTTTATTTGGCCTAAACACGCACACCCCCAATGAGCAGTGTTTTCTTTGCAGTTATTGCAACACTTAGCTACGGAATTTTTTGTATTTTTTTAAACTTAATACTTCCTTAAACTTTCTTTCAGCCATGTATGATATCGTATGCAAAGTCTACAAATCCCTCTATTCATAAACAAATTGTTTGATGTTGTTGCAATGAGTGAGCCAACAAAGAGTGTCCTGTGAGGGATTCAGAGTGGGAAATACCGCGTACTAGTAACCCTAAATTAGCCATAATATTGAGCCAATCTGTGAATTTGTTTTAAAGAAGCTAATTTCAACTGATTTCGGTGGGTATGGGTATGTACAACTACCAACAAAAAAGGAAGGAGGGATAGGGGTTGGGGAACTTTTTTTATTAGAGGTCAAAGGCCATTGACCCCTGCCTAAATCACTACAAATTATATTTCAGCAACAACATATGGTATATAGATGATCTTGGTGTCAAAATGCACAGAATTACAAAAGAAGATGACATCAAATAATTATTGACCCTTGGGACCAAATCCTGACCACCGAAAATGAGGTCAAAGGTCAAACAACTATTTTATTACTAAAATGTCATATTTATAACAGGAAAATTATTTCTATACACCCTACTAATCAATATTCTGTAACACAAATTCTCTGTATTTATAGGATGAGGGTAAACAGTCGCCTTAAACTTAGGTTAAAGTTATTTTACCCACCCTGTATGTATGGTATTTGTATTTGTTTAAATTACAAGTACCAGTACACAAGAAAGGCACAGAGAACACCACAGGGCAATGCTCATTATTAACATGTTTTTGCTAAATGCCTCGCAATTAATTAGCTTACTACTAACCGACCAACATTCCTGCAATTTTGTTAAACAAATTGGAAGTCGAATTACTGTGGGGACACAATTATCATATAAAATGTACTAATATTACTAATAAGCTAAATATACTTATAAGCTACTCACGTCATATTTTGTTTCCACTTGATGAATAAACCAAAATTAATAATTTGTCATTATTACAGTTTTGCCACTTCGGATACCGTTTGAGGAACGTTTACAGAACGCTCAGAACATTCTCAGAAGGGGGAGCACCTTGTGAAATCCTTCTATCTAGCTCCTTGAAAAGTAGAACATAAAAAATGGGTGATTTCCAAAACATCAGTCAATTAACTGTTGTTGTTGTTGTATAATAAACGATTTCTGCAGACGAATTCGTGTTTCGGGGGGGGGGTTCAACTCCCCCCCCCCCCCCCCCCCTCCTTGGGCTGCCCAGTGAAAATGTTCCGGGGGTGCATGCTTTACGGGCTTAATGGGTATAGCTTACGCTCAGGTAACCCCCACCCCCCCCCCCCCCCCCCCCATTAGTTAAAACTAAGAACCGGCCCTGAGTATGTAAAGGTCATTGACCTCTGAAAGTTAACCAGAGGTCGAATATGATATGCCTCCCAATCTGATAATGTTATTCATGGTATAAAGATAAAACATAAAAAGTTTCATACTTTTATCACGAAGTGCACAATTCTTGGAAATAATTAGGGCTATGCCACCTACGCTCGGTTCGGACAGGCGTTCCAAAGTCGCGCCGAACCAAATGAGTGAATTGAGTCCGACGTCTGAAACGAATAAGGGCGACAAGGCGCGCCAGACGGCGAACGATCGACTGCTGGAGTTATTAGAGCGACCCAGAAGCGACTTTTTCAATTATTTCAATTTGGTTCGGCGCGAGTGTGGAACGCCTAGTGTGGAACGCCTGTCTGAACCGAGCGTTAGCTATAAGCGAAAATTAAAAATCGATGCAAATACAGCACCAATTTGCCTGTAGAACTCACTTTTTTGTAATAGATTCTTGTGATTAATTTGTGTGAAGTACATATTCAAACAAAGTTGTAACCACCAAGAGTAAGGCCAAATAATAAAAAAAATGTTTAGCGTCATGCCTTTTTTTTAAAGGAAGAAGGAGGCCCTTTCTTTTGTTTTCGTTTTTTTCCCAAAATGGCCGCCCGACACATCTTGATTCGAGTCATGCAGTAAACATGTCACACTCTATCTTTCAATTTAAAATTAAAACATGGTTCACCCACGATTAGAAATTTAAATTCATGTGGGTCGATCAAGTATGCACCGTACACGACTACACCTCACATCCTAGCCTTCCTATTAGAACAAATATATTTCCAGAGCATGCACACTGTGATGCTAAAGTCTAAAATACGATCCTAAAATTGTATTATCTTTAACAAAAATGTTGCCAAAATGATCAAATTCATCTTTTTTTTTTTTCTAAAGAGAAAAAAAAAGAAAAAAGGAGGCGGCCCCCCAAAAGGAAGCGGGCGGTGACGCTAAACATTTTGTTTTAATTTGGCCTAAACACGCACACCCCCAATGAGCAGTGTTTTCTTTGCAGTTATTGCAACACTCAGCTACGGAATGTTTTGTATTTTTTAAAACTTAATACTTCCTTAAACATTCTTTCAGCCATGTATGATATCGTATACAAAGGCTACAAATCCCTCTATTCATAAACAAATTGTTTGATGTTGTTGCAATGCGTGAGCCAACAAAGAGTGTCCTGCGAGGGATTCAGAGTGGGAAATACCGCGTACGTGTTATTTTCTCTATGGTTGCACCAACGGCCTTATTAAGTGCTGTACTTAAGTTACGATCGTAAATGGGTTTCACCGTGACCATCGATGTCTTACGACATGTACTAACTTCCTTGCCGTACGCATTTTGACTTACGTGTGGTGTAAGACAACTCTAGTGCATCCAAAAGAAATTACCACACAACTGTTGCACCATTATTGTTTTATTTATTACTTTTTGTGTACTTAACTTTCCAATGATATACAATTATTTGGTTATTTACTTTATTGCAAAACAGCTAGCAACAAAGGATGGGGTGTCCCCCCCCCCCCGGGCTGCCTAGTGAAAATGTTCCGGGGTGCATGCTTTACGGGTTTAATGCCCCAGGCCGCCCAAGCAAGACTTGCCTAGGTAACACCCCCCCCCCCCCCCCCGCCCCCATTAGTTAAAACCTAGATCCGGCCCTGAGTATGTAAAGGTCAAAGGTCATGGTCATTTTTCCCTGTCAACAAACTTACCCAGTTGTTATCAACATTTACCTTCCCGGTTTTTGTTCAAATTAATTAATTTTGTCCTGTTTTGTCGTATTTTTGGTGTTCGTTTTTGGTTGTATTTCTATTCATGTTAATGTTAATATTAACTTTGATTTCAACATTTGAAAAAATCATGTAATTCAGCCTTGCGGCTGCGAGATTGATTCTTGTAATAAACTATTTTCAATTTAATTCAATTAATTAGTAGGACATGGATTTACGATATGAAATTAAATAGTTTGGGTAGCCATACGTGGTAATATATTCGGGTGGAAATACAGGGTCATTTATTATTTATTTTTATTAAAATATTAAAAACAATACTTCTGCATGTTTTAACACCATTAGGTTGTGAAAAAAAAAGGTTTATGATTTTTGTTTTATTTAAAACTAAACATTTGCGAAGGACCATGAAATATCTAGCATCACAATAGACGAGTTTTCGTACTTCGAAAACACGAACTTCAAGTTTAAAACAATTAGATAGTAAGTTATCAAGAAATCTTTCAGAAAATAATTTGCTGGGGGAAAAGAACAACCAGACAGCGATTTTAAAAGACGTTTTGGAGACAGCACGTAGGATTAAATCTTTAGATTTCGTTACAAATGCTTCAATTGTTTCTACTAAAAAATACAACAATTATAGCTGTGAAAACAAACTAAAAACAAAAACAAAAAAGTATGGTCGAACAAAGTGAAATTGTTCAATCTACAATTTGAAATTGTTTAATCGACATGGAACACGCCCTAGGCGAGTCAAAAAGAAAGTTACCGAATTTGAAAAAAAAATATATGGAAATATTTGGCTCACTCCAATATATTTTTGTTATACGGCGTAAAGTAGGCCTACATTTTATTAATTTGCAATGAAAAACATACCGAAATCGCCATTAATATTTCGGGGAGAAAGTGTTCACTTGTTTCTCATTCTAAACTCAAAATCTGACAACGCAAATAAGGTTTTTAGTCTTAAAGGTAGGATACACCATTGGTCATTCCTTGAATTATCATGAATGAGTAGTATGGGGGCTGGATTTTATAGTAAATATCGTTTAACTGAGCTGTCCGAAGTGCCTTCTGCACGCATCAGCACCCCACCCCCCCCCTTCTAAGTTAAAACCTAGATCCGCCCCTGCTATGCATGTGCATAGTCTGAATTCGATCAGATTTACCAAAGTGCCCAAGTTCCTTAGAAGAAAAAAAACATGTACAAATTCTAAGGAAGAGTCTGAAAAGCAAAAGAGGAAAAAAAGGAAAAACAACCCACACAAAATATTCTATCGAAAACGAAAGCTGTTGGCTGAGTGTTAACCATTGAACTAGAAAACAGCTACAAATGAGTGAGCCAACAAAGGGTATCGTGCGAATGATTCACTAGTGGGAAGTACTGCGTACGTGTTATCATACATTTTCCCGGTTATTCGACACTTAAATTTTTTTCACAAACATCGCCTAGCACAATTGATACTTTGAATTTTGAAACGTTAAGTCTCTTGTCACACTGACAAGTCCTGGCATGCCGTTTGTATTACGACCAAGGAAATTGGCAAAAACGGGGCGGCAACGTGGAACTAGTATTGGGGACTTGTTGATAACTTTAAAGAGGTCTTGAGAGGGGCGGGATGGTCTTGACTGAATGGCCTACTGTAAGGTTTGTTTTAGAAATGAACACATTTCACGTGGAACTTCCACGTTCTGACCAGAACGGGGTAAAGACTGTGCGTGAACTAGGTGTGAACGTTGCTCGAACGACTTTGTAGTATGATAGGGACATGCCGGATAAAAGATGTCCGTATCCCTAATTGAAAGGGGGGGAATAAGGCGGAAATAGTGTGTCATGTTAAGTCACAGACTATGCACTGTTCGCATGTACTGTGTTGAAGCGTCCCACGTGGAACCACCCCACGCTGTACATGGTGTCGTGGCAGACGAGACGTTCCACTCGGAATGTTGTCAAGTTGTTGCGCCTGTCGATGCGACAAGGGTAGGGCTCTATTTTGGAATCCCCACAATTTGTGTGCTAGTACACCTGGTACCAGGTCCTACGGGAAACCGCCGCGGGCTGTGGACGGCAGCGCAACAGACGCTCTGTTCAGGAGAGATCTAGCCCAACAGAAAGCCAGCCCAAGGAAAGCTAGCCCAACGGAAAGTCGGTCCAACGAAGATCCTGTCCAACTAAAATTATATTAAACGAAGATCCTGCTCGATGGAGAGCCGGCTCAACAAGAGCCAGTCCGGGGAGAGCCAGCTAAATGGAGAGTCAGCCCAATGAGCACCAGCCCAAGAAAAGCCCAAGGAGAGCCAGCCCAAGAAGAGCCGGCCCACAAGAACAGCCGGCCCAAAGATAGCCGGCCCAACAAGAGCCAGCCCAACGGAAGCTGGCCCAACGGGAATCAGCACAACGGGAGCCAGCCCAACGAGAGCCAGCCCAACGAATACTCGGCTCAAAGAGAACATGCCCAACAGGGAGTCCAAAGGAAATGCAGCTCCAAATGATGCAGCCCAAGGAGAGCCGGCCCAAGGAGAGCTGACTCAAGGAGTACTAGCTCAAAAGAAACTCGGTCCAAGGAGAACCAGCCCAACAGAGAGCCGGCCCAAGATGATCAAGGAAGCCTAAGGAGAGTTAGCCTAAGGAGAACAAGCCCAACAGAGAATTTGCATATAAAGGAGAGCCGGCCCAAGGAGAGTCGGCCCAACGAAGCTGGCAGAGCTGCTCCTCACATGAGTCCTTTGGTCATCTGTCCCCAAGGACAGCTTTGTGATATATAGTTGAATGCTGATTGTATGTGTTTTGTTGGTATGCGTGTTATGCCATGGCTTGTGAGCCTGAAGTATTTGGTCAAATATCATTCAAGAGCTTTATCGTAGAAGGGTCGACAATTTGCAGGACAACTTTGGTTTGTTTCTGTGTGTGATTTCTAAAGGCTACCGAATTTGGGATTAGTAGTCAGACCGCAACATGTGATTTCCGAAAATGTTTGGGCCTCTCCTTGTAGTCGTAGTCACCCTAGAATGCCAAACTCTCATCACGCTGTATAGCATCAGACACAACGTACACAGGCCCACAGAGCATCAGACACAACGTACACAGGCCCACAGAGAAAACCACTATCTCAACTACAAGCCCACAGCGCCCAATTTTAAGGTCCCCTTTCTAAAAGAACCAAGAATCTGATAGGGTCAAACTTGGTATGAAGGTAAATTGGGGTGCTTGTCGATTAAAACTGAGGTGATGTCATGATGACTTCATTAAACAATTGTATATTACTTATTATGTTTTTGGACCATCGACGGAACAAACAACATTTGTTTAGTAATAGATTTTAGTAAATAGGTACATTTATACAACAAAACAAATGTGGGATCCCACGATGACGTAACACACAAACCAAAATTCAAAACACATCAGGGTAGATCCCATTGTCATTGTCAAGACAGTGCCACTAAAATGCAACATTTAAGTTAACGTCATTCTCACGGACCTTTGTTTCGTACAGGAAACTGATCATTTAACTGAACTCATAAAAAACCTAATGGCGGACAATTAAGCCCCATTATGTTCTGTTCATTAAACATACATAGTTCTAGTTTTTGGTTTGTTTTCCCCAATAGATATAAACATGCTTTCTGCCAGTTTGCGACGTCTGATAGTCCAGGGATTACTGCGGACTGTTTGGGGATTTCTGTTGCTTGGATCTGCAGTTAGACCCACACAAGCAGGTAATGTTTGCGTTTGAAAATGTGAAATAAAACAAGAACATCGGCCTACCGACGCCTATTTCTTTCATAGAGTCAGTTCAGCTTTGGGAATAAATACTTGTTACCAAATCCTTTAAAATGAGTCTTGAGGACAAGTTTTTAGTTATTGTTGTTTACATGCAGTAAAAAGCAAATCATTTGCTTTTCTTTTTTGTATCCATATGTTATTGGCGTGAAAGGGATGACTGTTTCTTTTGATTTATTTTGTGTATGATAACCAATCAAACAATCAAACAATCAATCAATCAATCAATCAATCAATCAATCAATCAATCAACCATTCAATCAATCAATCAATCAATAGCAACGTTTATTTTCAAACCTTTTACAAGCAAATTAAGTTAGGCTTTGAGATAAAACAGAAAGAAATATGCATAAATATATAAAGCACATAATCTGGAATTGTTAACTGGAGATTAACATTGGGGCTGACACAGACATTAAAAAAACAGGCTATACAGACGATAGGAATGAACGCAACAAACGGACAAAAGACAGACAACAAAGGAGACAAAACAAAACAAAACAAAACAATGGATGGGACGGTGGCGACTGAGCCAAGGGCACAATACCAATGAAGATAAGTAATATGATGGAGATATCACATTTACACCATGCAGGAAGAATGAGAATATAGGAGGGGAGCTACGTTACATATTGTGACAGGAGCGCCATTTTGTAAGACGATTTCAAACGGCCCACAGACGACATTGGTATATAAATAAATATTATTGTCAATGAAGTTCCATAAACGAGCGTCATAGAAACGGAGAGTAGAATGAGACGCATACATCAGGCCCGTACGCAGGATTTGTTAGGGGGGGGGGGTGCGAATTTGTACTGATGGGACCAAAAATGAAACCACAATTTTTCGTGTGCCAATACAGTTATTTCTACCTCAAAATACCATTATTTGCCCCGGAAAATGTAGACCTTTTGGTAATTTGGGGGAGGGGGTGCGTACGCAGAACGTAGCCTGGCAATATTGATGGAAATGTTGTACATTTTTAATGGAAGCAAATTTATATGTCGATGGGAAGAAGCTTTGCTGAAGAAAAAGAAGTTAGTTTTAGTCAGGTTGAGAGAAAGTTTATGTTAAACCAAGTGTTGACTGGAGTAGAGACGTTAGAGCTTGAGGGGAAAATGGTGGTGTAATCAACAACAACAAGTGAAAGCCAGGATATATAAATCAAACAAGAAGAGTACAAAGAATGGACCCTTGGGAGACCCTATGCAGATTTGTGAGTTGAGTAGATTCAGTTGTTTTAATATAAGTATACTGATGTCGATTAGAGAGATAGTCAGCAAACCAATGAACAGAAGTTGTCCTAATGCCACAGTGGTCCAGTTTAGAAAAAAGGAATAGAATGATTGATAGTGTCAAAAGCTTTTGAAAGATCAAGAAAAACACCAATAGAAGAGAGTTTGTTATTCAAAAAACTGGTAATTATTTCGACGAATTAAATTAAAGCCGCGTCTGTAGAGATTTTTGACCAGAACGCATTGTTGATCGAACAGAATCTGAAATTGAGAAATGAATGAAAACAGGCGGTTTTAGATTAGCCTCTCGATATATTTTTTTAGAGAAGCAGATCTTTTTTTGAGAAGCAGGGCAAGATAGGAACGGGTCTGTTGTTGTTGATGTTGCTTTTATTACTTTTTTTGAAGTTAGGGAGAATTTTAGCGATCTTGAGTTTTAAAGGAACAGAAGCGGTTAGAAACGAGAGATTGAAGTAGTATCTGAGAGGTTCGGCATCAAGTGAGAAATCAGATTTCACAACATTAGAGCTGATGCCGTCCACAACTGCTTCAATTCTTGTGGTTCTTGGCAATGTTGATAATGTAATATGCATTGGTTGGTAAGAGGTAGAAGGAAGAAGCATTCTATATGTTTTGCTAAATAGAGTAGTAGTCTGTCTTGGTAGATCGAATAGCAGCAGTTACTCGATTACGAAACATCTTATATGCGCTTGATAGCTTCAGTTGGGTCGCGTGTGAATCTCCTTTGTAGTTTGTTTTGAAATAGACTAAACATTATTAGAGACTGGTTGATCTAAGGTTGATTGTTCTTACATAATTTGCTTACATAATTTGTATATTGTTAAAAGGCTTTTTACCCAAAAGTAACTATTGCGACTTGCGACCCCAAACAATTGATAATAATAATGTCAGTTGTATTATCTCATGTAGGTGATTTTGCACTTGTTGCTGATCTAAATAATGGGACTGTGTACGCCGGGAGCATGCACCTGGGACTTACCGACATAGTGGCACTTCCTCTCAGCGATGTAACGCGTCCAGTGGCCGTTGACTATGACCCGGTAGACAAAATGGTTTACTGGTCTGATCTGGCAAGCTTGCCATCTCCGCGGATTTCCAGGGCACATCTGAATGGCAGCAGCCAAATAATAATTGTAGACCAACTCCTTCGTAAGTTTGTCGGCTGTAATGTTGGCATTGCTAAATATAGGGTTTTCCCGGCTATTTTAAAACATTCAATTTCACATTTACATTTAATTTTGTCCGAGAAACAAATTCATTCGCTTAATACCAAACCAATTTCGTCAATTACCATTCAATTTCAAAGTTGTGTCACTCTGTTTAAACATTGACTCGGGAGTATTCGTCATTACAGATCAATAAGCTGTTGTCGAAAGGCAGCATTCAGAGATTAGATTCGTGTTTATAGCAATCAATTTCAAACTTATTTTAAATTAAATAGTCTGGTGGGTGCTTGAGTCAAGCACACACAAGACTGATTTATTTAACATCAGTTTGGAATTAAATAATGAATTGACTATAAAAGACGATTTTGATATCTAATGACGAATATTCTCAACCCGGTGCCTAAAAAGGTTAACTAAACGTTGACATTGAATGACAAAAATAATAAAATTGGTTTGGTAAAAGCGTGTAATTTAGTTTCTCTGACGAAATTGAATGTGAGAGTTTGTGAGCCTAAATGAAAAAAACACCTTAAAAACTGTATTGTTGTAATGTCTTTACTTTAACATTATTTTAGTTCCAGACGGATTGGCACTGGATATCGAAGCACGTATGATGTACTGGACTGATGGTACCATTGGCTACATCGGGCGGGTCAATATGGATGGTACGGGAGAGAGAGAGACCATTGTGGAGGGTTTGGACAAACCAAGAACTATAATTGCTGACCATGGGAGCGGGTGAGTTTGTTTTTACTCGTGGAACACACACTCGTTGAGTACCAACTTTAGTGTTTCAAACTTATTTAGCAGATACATGTACAAGTCGAATTGGGAGGAGTTATGTCAAAACCCTGTAACATCAAGGGGGCAAAATCCATCACAACTGAATGTAAACTCTGATTATATATACAGGATGGTCAAATACACACGCAACCTCATTATACTTTCAATATCCAGGGACCTGAACCAAAGGTGTATATGGCTAGAACATTTTGTTAGAAGAAAAATGATACCAAGAACTCCCGATTCGGTTTTGTAGTTTTGATTCCAACACCATTTGTTGTAAACCAAGGTCAGGGGTTATTCGGTCTTGGGCGTTCACTGTGTGCAATTATTCTAATTGGTGCCCTTGCTTTGTTTCACAAACATGGCACTGGAATCAACACTACTGGACCGAATGAGGAGTTCTCGGTATAATTGTCCTACCAACAAAATGTGCTATCTATACTAAAACGCAAAAGAAACTTACTACTTTAAAAAAATGTAATGAAACTGTAACAGTTCAAAATAAAATAAACTAATAATTGCTAATTGAAACATTGGCATTTTATTGATGACATGTCAAGTTTTTGACCAAGATACATCATCTCATCAGTTTGTTCTACAGTAAAGAACAGAAGAGGGTGCATTTGTCAGTCCCCTTTCCATAGCGTGTGTGGACACTATTGATTTGGATACAGGCAGTGCATCGTCGGCGCATACTGGGCCAGTCTTTGGATGGATTGCTGCTGGATTCTGCCCCACTTAGTTCTCAATGTCTGAAGCAGCTCTGCCCGTGTCCTGGCCCTGCCAACTACGCGTCTCCCAAGCTCTTCCCATAGGTGCTCTATGTGATTCAGGTCAGGGGAGAGCGAAGGCCACTGCATGGTGTTGATGTTCTCGCCTTGGAGAAATGCAGTGGTAAAGCGAGCACAATGGGGACGAGCGTTGTCATGCTGAAAGGTTCTCAGTTCTGGGTGGTGTAGCAGAAATGGCAGCAGATGAGGTCGCATGATGTTATCCACATACCGCTGGGCGTTAAGGGTGCACCACCCTAATTGAAAGGAGATTTTCTACGCGAGCTCATTTGCATGAAATGTGCCCCCCACAATTTCTTTTGAAAAAGGATGCCGTTTGGTGAAAGAAATGGTGGGATTGTGTAAATATAGCATATGATCAACTCCCTGGTTTTTGAGCTCCAATCTGAGGGCAGACTTGACAAAATTACGGTTGAAAAAATGGGTTATAATTGCCCTAGAACGTGGAGGGATGCCATTTGTAAAATGGCTGCTTGCAGGCTCGGGAAGTATCACTTTTCGGGAGGTGAGTTTCTTTTAGTGTGAATATTAAAAAATGTAATTGGCTAACCTACTAAAAATTGAAAAGAATTGGAAAGATAAGGACCAAGACAATAATCTGATTGTTGTTTGAGAAACCCCAGTGATGTCGGTGGGCATGAAACTCGGTCGTGAACATTGTTGATTTTACACTGTTTTCAATGGGACTTGAATTAGGCTGGTGCACCCTTAAGATTCCTATCCACAACCACCAGTGGCGTCCTGTACCGGCCTGGTATGGCGGCCCACACAATCACACTTGGGCCACCCCAAACAATGGTTTGCGCACGCAACAATCGGCATATCGCTCACCAGTTCTTCTCCAGACACGCTCACGCCCATCAGGATGATCCACACAGAACCTTGACTCATCGTTAAAAGCGACCTCGTTCTAGTGCGCCAAGCCAAGGTCCATCGCATCGCTGATGTCGGTTGCGGCGATGAACAGCCGTCAACATGGCGCCTCTGTATGTTCTTATGGCAATCAGACCATAGTCATGCAGTCGTCTTCGTTGGAGATTCTTGGGTTTGCACGCCCCGGAGTTTCTGTTGCAGTGCGGGATGCTAGACGGGATCGATCTCGCAGGTGACTTTAGGACCATCTGCCTGTCCTGCCTTGCAGTGGTGACTCTTGGCCTCCCTGATCGAGGTATGTCATATGCAGAGTTGTGGAGGGTTTCTCTGTCCACCAGGGCCGACAGCCAAGACGACGTGCCACCTCACGGTAGCTCACACAAATAAGTTCACACAATTACTACACGCAGTGTTATTGTTGCTATTTAAAGGTTTTAAAGGTGGTAAGTTTCTTTTGCGTTTCAGTATATTATATTAAACGTATAGGTTTTGGAACAGTGCCAGTATGAGGTTGCGTTGTTTTTTTACCAACCTAATTATCTGTTTCACCGGCTATTTTAAAACTGTTTGCATTCAAATTCACCAATTCGCACATTTAACTTTGTGCAAGAAACACTTTTTTTTACCAAACCAACAGGGTTGTAGTCGAGTCCCTGTAAGTCATTTCACAAGTCCTTTCGTGAAGCTAGTCACAAGTCCCTTCATAAAGGCAGTCACAAGTAACTGGATGAACAATGACAAAGGAATGCCTTTGTTAAAACTGATTTGAATAGCTTGTGATTTAAATTAGAACTGAAAGACTTGTGATGGACTTGCAGGGACTTACAGGGACTTGCAGGGACTTGTGATGGACTCGACTACATCCCTGCAAACCAATTTAGTTATTTATCATTCAAACGTTTGGTCACCCTTTTTAAACACTGGGTTGAGAATACTCGTCATAATATTTAAAAAAGAGCTGTTGCTGAAAGGCAGCTTTCAGCGATCGGATTCGCCTTCTATCAATCAATTTTAAATTTTGCTAAGTAAATTGAGTGTGATGTGTGCTTGAATTTGAAAATAGCGGAAAAACCTATTGTAAATGAGAACTCCTTTCGTAGTCAGGCTAATCAAGCTAACTTACATTAAGATGGGGGGGGGGGGGGGGGGGGGGGTTGCTATCTATAGGCAACCACATTAATATGCAATCGCTTATTATACATGTACACCACACAAATCTACTACGGTATCTCAGCCCGTGACGGAGATGGCTGTACCACTGTATCTACCAAATATGTACAACAACAATAATGATTTTTCTTTTGGTTTTAGTATTGATAAGTAATTTACACTAACGATTCCCCCTATACTTTCAAGCTTCATCTACTGGACGGACTGGGGGAACTCGTCGTCCAAGATTGAAAGAGCCGGCTTAGATGGAAGTAATCGGACTACTTTAGTTTCTGACGGTTTGGTTTGGCCCAACGGCATCGTTAAAAATGGTAAAAGGTTACTATGCTTTGTCAGTTATGTTCTTACTAAGTTGTTGTTTTATTGCAAGTCAGTTTATACTGATGATAACTTCAACAAGTAAAGCAAGAGCTGTATTAACCCCTTGACGCCGGTGTGATATTAATATCAGACTCCTGTACAAATCTGACTTTTTTTCCCTATTAATTGGTTAAACCCTCTTATTTCACTCTCCTAAATATTACGATCATCACTTAAGCATGCGCAATACCACCAATGAGTCTGTTATTCATAGAGTCTGAAATTCATGCTACACCGGTATTATCGGTTTTCCTATCCTCGCTGCAACCACCGGATTATACGCATGACTGAACAAAAGCCTTTGCAGCATTCTGGTTCGTCCTAAAATTGTATTACAATTCGTCTCAATAGGCAATCAGCATTGTAATATTGTAATATGTTTCCGGTCATACAATTTGACGCTGTTATTTCATTTTGTTCTATTTACTCTGAGAAGAGTTTGCCTACGAGATGTCGATTCCACTTACCCATATATTTAATGTATGTCTGGAAGTGGGATGTTTCCCAAATATTCGGAAAAGGCATCAGTTTTTCCTAAAGTCAATCCAATTTAGAACTTTATATCAGTTGCGAACACTTTCGATTACCCCGTTGATTGCACGAGTATTTGAATGATTGTTGGCTGAATGGGTAATGGTGATATTAAACAGCTCGTTTAGTTACAACAATTTGGAAACATGAAATTGGGAATTTGTGTTCCATAACTGTTTAAATGACTGGGAAAACCTATAATTACTCAGGCAACAAGTTGTATTGGTGTGATGCACACCTGGACAAGATTGAGATGAGCGACCTCCTAGGCAACAATCGAGAAGTTCTCATCGACCTGACTTCACTCCCGAATATCCACCCCTACGATCTTGCTGTATACAATGACTACGTCTATTGGACTGACTGGGCCTACAAAGCCCTTATCCATGTACACACGTCAGGCGCAGGCGTGCGATTATACGGCCCTTATATCTTTCAACGAAGTGGAGGTATTCACATCGAAGAAGGTTTGTAGTCTTTATTATAGTTGGTGTATCCGTTCTTTTTTTAAATTTCGATTGTCTTTTCCAAACTATTTTTGAAGAATTATGATGTACTCTAACGAATATGTTTGCTTGTTCGCATTGGCAGGCCTTTCTACTATTAAAAAAAGGTTGTTTTGGGTGATTGCTCAAATATACCAGTTTTCGAATAAATTCAAATTCATGCGCGCATGCGCATAAATAGGCCGGGAGACAAGAAGAGAAATCGGTCCATTGAAAATATACAGGGTCCATAAAGTTTTGCATTTTCTCTCAATAACACCCACAAAGATGCCACCGCTGATGCTGCAGTGCTATCATACATTTTTTTTTAATTCATAGGTGTGCATACCTTGCCAGACATTGCTATGAACATTACTCCTCTCGATTATTTGATACCGGTGGACCAATTTTGGCACCGAAGCTGATGGCATATAGGTAATACGAGTTGTATTGTTGGTCATCTTTGCACTTGCAGAGCCAAATTATTGTGATAGTTCCCCTTGCTACAACAGAGCAACATGTGTCGATGTCATCAATGGGTTTTCCTGTATTTGTCCTCCAGGATACCAAGGAGTAACCTGTTTGGAAGGTGAGTTTGTTTTATTTCATTGTATTTTGTTAAATATAATTTGGTACCCTAAACACAATGGGGACAATGGGAGTCAAAGGTCACCACAGGGTATATACATTTTGTATTTCACATTTGAACAAGATATTAGAGGGAGGGATGGGATTGACGATCAGGAAACACATAATTATCAGCTCTAATTTCAACAAATGGTGTTCTCTGGATACTATGCCCACTTGGCTGCTAAAAGCTAATATTCATGTCTTTGTCCCCTGCATTAATCATAATTGTTAATTCCTCATTTTCTACCGGTACTTTTCCAAGTTCTCTTTGTCGAGCCCATACTCAACCCAGTTAACCAAACAATTGGGACCCAGTTGGGTAATAATTAGGGAAAACTGGGCAATACAATTGGGGCCCAGTTGGGCAAATTGACTGGGACCCAATTAGGCAAACTGGGATTCGAATGGGGCCCAATTTTGCCCAACTGTTCCCCATTTGTGAAATGCACCCGGGTATTCGCTTGGGACCCAAGTGGGCAATCTGAGCTCACCGTTTTCACGAAGGGGCGATTTTCATGAAAACGATTAAGTATTGCAATTTCTACAACCTGGTGAAGTTATACATCAACAAAATCATTAAAATCCTAATTGACCTAATTAACGAATGGGCGAATTGGTCCTCAAGTGCCCTTTTGCGTGTTTACGAAGAGGCGAATTCGAAATAGCGTTGACTTTAACGTGTTTATGAAGTGGCACTTTGGTGCGCGTATTGACTTTAGCGTTTTCACGAAGAGGCGAATTGGGCGAATCGGGCGCGTACTGGCTTTTAGCGTTTTCACGAAGAGGCGAATTTGGGGCGCAATGGGAAAATGTATACATTCTGACTCTCACAGCCACGGGCGAATTTACTAATTTATAGTTTTTTTGTTTTCACGAAGAGGCAATACTATTAATTGATTAATTCTGCAAAACTAATCACCCATTTTTCTTAACGTTTGCTATATTGAAGAAGATTGGAATCTCTTCTTTCCCATGATACCTTAATCTTGTTTATTCTATGGATCTTTATGTTTCAAACTGCCAAACGAAAAAAAGGACCAACTTTACAAGCGATTTTCTCAAAAAGTTTGTTCCGACCGTGAAAGGCTAAATTCGCCTCTTCGTAAAAATGGTGACGAAGTGTGCACACTTCCATCGGCTGTTTTTCAGCTCAACTAACGTTTCCTGCCTACATGTCATGTACATGTAAATTGTGCATTTTTGTCAATACAATTATTTGTAATATACAAATGTGGGTGCTTATTAATTCCAAGGTTTATACCCGTGTAAATCCCACCCTTGCCCAGATTGCCCACTTGGGTCCCAAGCGAATACCCGGGTGCATTTTCCAACTGGGCCCCAATTGTATTCCCCAGTTGTTTCCAATTATTACCCAACTGGGTCCCAATTGTTTTGCTAGCTGGGAAGAAACACAACCTGGATCCTAACGCATTCCAAAACGACCAGCCTGGCTCTAACATTCTTTTTCCTTTTTTAGAGAAGATTGTGATCAGCCGTGTCAAGGATCATATCGATGATAACCATATACAGACGACGTTCCACTCTGCTTACAAATCCAACCTTAGCACTAAGTAAAACGCCATCAGCGTGTGAGCATCTCTGGAGTTTTGTTCTGAACAACCCGTTGATTTTGGTGTTCCACGTGGCTCTGTTGTCGACTGCCACTACTCTTCATTTTTTACACCCCACCTGTCTGTTTTATCCTTGAGAATCGCAATATGAATGGTCACATTTATGCTGATGATATCCAAATGTATATCAATTTTACCCCTCCATAGCTGGTGATTTATATCGAGCTCTTCGTAAGCTCTCTGTTGGCATAACAGATGTTAGATGCTGGATGATTTACAACAAAAATGAAGCTTAGGCCTAATGAAAACAAAACCCAACTTTTTACTGCAGCCAAATATCGTATTTTGTACCAATTCATCCTTCCCCTTCAGTCAGGAATGTTTAATTTCTATTCTTCAATTTCCATGTCTTCTAACATAACTTCGAAAACAAGTACTTGATCTCAACACCTGTATTTATGCAGTTCGTTCCCTCATCATTTCTCGCCTTGACTATTGTAATTCTTTACTGTATGGTGTTTAATCAGGGTGAGATCAACAGACTACATACACTCCAAAATGGACTGCTAGGCTTGTTTATTATGTTGATCGATTTCATGACGCCCTACATCTCATTACGCAACTACACTGACTACCAATTCATTACCGCATACTTTTCAAATTACTTCTGGTTGTGTTCAAATCCCACCATGGTTCATCACCCTCCTAGGCAGCTACCTCACAGACCTGTTATTCTCACATCAGTCTGGTCGGGAGGAGCTTAGATCTTCATCAGGTAACTTCCGTTTGCAGGTAACAAGAAACACACAAGCTATACAGGCGACAAAGCGTTCTCCATCGCAGGTTCTAAAGAATGGAACAAAATCCTACGCAATATCCGAGACTCTCCAATAATTTAGAATTGTAAGAAGGACCTAAAAACTCACCTGTTTTGTAAAACCCATCAGTAATTTCTGCTCTACCGGGTAGTTGATCTTTAGTGTTTAGTGTTTTCACTTCTTTGTAAAACGCTTTGATCTTAGTAAAAGCGCTTTAACTACCTGTATAGTATTACTATTATTACAGGAATTGATTATAGCCTGAATTATTAATGGGCTTAGTTAGTCCATAAATACTCTCCAAATGTAAACGAGTAATTAGCTCACTCTAAAAAAGAGTGAATCTCTTATAAAACCACTTAAAAAAGAGTTGCATTGAGTTGTTCAGAGTGAAAGCAACTCCAAAAGAGTAAATGTTTACTCTTTCCGACGAGGAGCCATAAAGGACAGCTCGTTTTCTTGTTGAGAGTTGTCGTCCTCCGGAAGAGGAGTAGTTTCCATTTTTTTGTAGTTGTTTTTACTCTGAAAATTATTTATTTATTTTGGGGTGGTTTTATAGGAGACTAGTTCACTCTTTTTTAGAGTGAGCTAGTCACTATTTTACAGTTAGAGAGTAAGGGGCCAAACGTGTGACATGTTTAGTGTCCCGGTTACACCTGACCTAGTAACTAATTTCCAATGCAAGTGTCACTCAATTGACTTAAAACCTGTTTTGCTTTGCAGATACTTTGCTTTATCATTCTTTGAGGTAAAAAGCTTCAAAGAATGTGTGCTGAATTAAAAAAGAAAACAATCTAATATCAGAAATGACAGGGACACGAACAATTAGACCCCTAATTTATGGACAAACCCGGAAAGACGTTCCACTTATGTGGTCGCACTGTGATCAGCTTGTCATTGATAACAAATAAGGGAAAACGGAACAACATGGAATCTAAACTGGCATTAATGATTTCCTCCCGTGTTTTTCAGACCCCTGTGGCAGTGGACCGTGTGCAAACGGGGCAACCTGCACCATCGTGCCCGCAGGCGGGTTTGACTGTCAGTGCTCAACTGGTTACGCTGGGCCAACTTGCATGATAGGTGAGAAAAGGAGATAATGTGAAAACTCAGTGTCAAACAGAGAGAGGCCTCTTGTATAGAATGATAACGCATCATCCCACTGTGAACAAGTAACAATGGATGTTGTGCGAAGTAACAATCGATTTGTATTGTTAGTGTATCGTGTTTCTTTTGTTAGATGTTCATGTAGTGTCTTTTCAAACAGTCTTGTGAAACTTTCTACGCTGTAGAATTTCGTTCAGCTTATATCACTAGAAAAAGGGCATTATGGGATTTTACATTACAAGTGGACACGGTCATTAGGCTGGATGTGATTTCAGACAAAAAAATCCAAAAATCGCAGACTTAATTAGGACTTAATTTTGAAAAAGTTGGGAATCTTTTGTTGAAATCACATCCTGCCAATAATAATAACAAGGACTATAATAATTGTTTGTATAGCGCGTTTAACTTAAATCAAAGTGCTTGAAATTATTATTGGGCCTGATCATTGGCCCAATATCATCTCAACAAGGCAGCCAAATCAATATTACAATAACCGTCTCTGCCGTCACAGCTACCCATTTAATCCAGGGTGGGGAGAAGCAATGAGTGCCTTGCCCAAGGGTACAGCACCACAATCTGAGGCTGGACTCGAACCCACAACCCACATAATTACCCGCATACCATGAGTTCAATGCTCCAGACCACGAGGCCACGGTACTGACCGTGTCCGCCTTAAATAAAAAATCACATCATGCCCTTGTCCTAGTGTACTGATGTTCACTGAATAAGTTATACAATGTATCTCTTTACCAGTCGCTCACTGTGTGCTCTCCCTTGACCCATCGGATGTGCTCGTGGTGGCATCGGGTCAACAGGCTGTATATATTCCTGGTGACTCGGTGGACTTTTCTTGCCCGGAACGTTATCGGCTCAGTGGGTCCGACACGAGATTTTGTCAGTCGGACTTCACCTGGTCCGGACAGCCAGCCGAGTGCACTCAAGAAGGTAATGGAATGAATAACTTACAAAAACTGCTACTTCGTTGTCATCATCAGCCATCTTAGCCTTTCGCTCGTGCCCACCGCCCATACTCTGCTCGGCGGTGGGGAACGCTGATGAGCTTCGTGCTCTTATTTTATCGATCTTGCTGGACCTGTGACCTGCGAAGGTCAACAGTTCCGCATCAGCACAACGTTTAATCATGGCGGTAGTATTGGCTCAAGACTGGATTTGGAATTTGTTTCTTATGTAGTGTACAGTCGGTGTCTATAGCGCCCTTTGTCGTTATTATGTTTGGCAAGCGCTAGCTATGCATTGCGCGCAATATAGGGCCGACTGTACACTACTACAAATCAAAATCAAGTCATGGGCCAAGACTATCACGGCGGCTTAGCTGACGTTGTAACTGATATGCTATTAAAGATTGCATTGTGTCACCTGAATGTACCCTACCCTAGAACTATATGGCTCCTCTGTCCTGTTGCCATTAAAAGAATCGGAAAGCTCTCCTAATATCGTTAACAATGTGAACACAATCCCAGTTCTGCGCAAACAGTCAACACTTATCAAGAAAGAAAAAAGGCAGATGACGAAGTTCACTAAACAGCTGACCGTCAGCGCGGATCATTCACAGGGCTTCCGTCATTTTTCAACACGAGGGCCATTTTCCAAACTCCAGTTAGGCTCCGTTCCTGCTCAACCACCTTTAGTCCGGGGAAAATAAGTTTTGACCTCACACAAATTGCAATAGAATATTTTTCACCACAGTGCACTTCTATAAGGTCCCTAGAATGACATACTAAAAATCTCAAAAAATTCAAGTGGTGGAAATATGAATAATTTGCATAAATCGTTAATCCCTGCTGCGTAATATATTTATTCCTATATTTGGGTATAATTATTATTATAATTTTTGTGAAAATTAAAGAATTCTGTTGCTTACAATAATCATATCTACGTTAAAATTTGGGAATTGTCTTGAACTTGTTCAAGTCTCTCACCTTAGGAAACCCTTCGTCTATCTTTTAGCTCAATTTATGGACACACCATTTTTTCCCCAGTTTTTGTTTGCTGGGCTAAATATCACAATGTTAATATTGTTCATATGATATTCCATATGGTTTTAATATAACTGTGCCATTAAGCAACTTGGTGAACTTGAAGCTCACCAGTACTGACTACTTGATGATATCTGGAGACGTGCGCCCATTTATGGGTTCACGAAGTTGTCATTTTGGATAATCACTATGTTCACATAATTATTCAGTCACTTATATGCTTTAGAAAATGTTATTGAAGTAAGGATATGTAAGAAGAATCACCAAAATAAACTTAAAAAAAAAAAAAAAATAATAATATACCTAAATATAGGAATAAATATATTACGCGGCAGGGATTAACGATTTATGCAAATTAGTCATATTTCCACCACTTTGATTTTTAGAGATTTTTAGTATGTTATTCTAGGGAGCTTATAGAAGTGCACTGTGATGAAAAAAATTATATTGCAATTTGTGTGGGGTCAACAAAAGAAAATTAAGTATTTTCCCTGGACTACTTAGCCAAACAGCATAAAAAACGAAATATAAATACAACAAACTGTTTACTTTACAGAAACGAGCAGTCCGAATAGTATCAAAAGCTGGCTATCGTGCTCATTCCCTTCCTTTATTTACAAACCTGAATCTTTTACAGTTTAATGACCTGTACTATTTAAATTTAGGCAAATTGATGTATAAATTTAAAACCAATTTATTACCCCGTTGTTTTAATTCATTCTTCATGTTAACCTCTGACATTCATTTGTATAATACCCGAAGTACTGCCAAGAACGCCTCTATCTTCGATTCTTTTGATGAAGAATGCGTAGTTTCTTCCTCCTTTCTTCCGTCAGAAAATACATTTCTTTTCTATTTTTTACCTAATGTAAACGCACCAAATCAAAGGACGAAAAACGAGAAAACTGACAATTTGTTTTGCAATGGTGAACATTGGGATACGGTCGTGAGCGAACCCTGCTGAGATACGCAAAAGAACGGGGTTTGGAAAATCTAGAGTGTTTGGGCTAAGGCGTGTAACAAATGCAACATTTTGTAAATCAGGTTGTTGGTGTCAAACGACCATATCCAACATAGTACGTTGGAATTATTATAAGCAAACCAACAATTCTGGTGTGATTCAGAGTTTCAAAAGGCACTGACTGTAGGCGTATACCTATATAGTGTAGGGGGCCTATAAACATAACATCGGTATCAGATAACCGAAATCGCATCAAAAAAGGCATCCTGGAGACTGTATGAAAATTGTTTCAAATTGAACGTGCTTAACTGGCTTTAATATAGGCATTATGTGGCAATAGCCGAGGTCAGAGCAACATAAGCCTTTATTAGTCTTAATGTGAGGGACTGTGTGGTCTATTCTTAGGGCTAATGACAAGAAAGTAGGTGAGCTGTTGGAAACGGACTTACGATCAAGCAATGGTGGAGAGAAGGAAATCTTTAGTAGGCGCCAGTCGTGAACACAATTGTTCAAATGGACGCCGTCGTAACACAAGGAAGGCCAAAAATAAGCCGATGTCCATTTAGGAACAATAAGGGTACAGTAAGCTCTACATTTTGCTAGGTGCTTTAAAGCGGCTGCTATGAGGGAAACTGGTGGGCAAATGTAATTATTTAGACTGGACCAATCGTGACAAAGCATCTACGCTGGAGGTGCCTTTGCACCAAAATCTAGAATTAAACTTCTGGACCTTAGAGTTACCCGGGGAAGCAAAACAGTCGATAGAATGGGGACCCCATATAATCCGGGAGCTTATGACACGAAATTAAGTCACGTAGGCACCGAATGATTAGAACATGCCACCTATCTAGATACCTAAATCAGACCCTCAGGAATAAGAAAAACCATGTTGGCAAAATGTTAAGTGTGGCAGAGGGCGGCCATCTTAGATTTCAAAATGGCCGCCATTTTTAGCCTCTTTTTGGCCTAAATCAACGTTTAAATGTCATATGAAATCAATCTTTGAGGCTGTAAACCCCCTATTGTTTATGTCAAAGGTTGAAACTTTACAATTTGTATTTGCAGGAAAAAACCCATGAATGGCTGCCATCTTGCTTTTCAAAATGGCTGCCCTTTTTTATTGTTGATGAATATGTTTTCCTTTCAATGTCTCAAGAATTGTATGTGGCCAAAAGTATCTATAATTAACAAATAATTGCAACATGTGTAATTGGACAGAAGTTATGTTCGCTGTCCCTCGTATCGACGAGACACTATATGCGCTGGTGGGTGGGTGCAGAGTGGTTTTCCACTCTCGATTTAGCGTCTGGGTATTGGCAGGTTGACCTCGATGAGGATGCCAGCCAGAAGTCAACCTTTGTAGTGCGGAACGGTTTATACAGGTGGCGATGCATGCCCTTTAGTCTTTGCAACGCCCCTGCTACCTTTGAAAGGGTGATGGAGAAGGTGATGACAGGTCGTCAGTGGGACATCCTGCTGATATACCTGGACGATGTCATTGTGTTTGGCAAGACTGTGAAAGAAGGAATTGAACGACTACGAGTCGTCTTCTCCAGGTTGAGGTGACTTCACCGTTGCATGCGCTGACTGACAAGTCGCGTGAGTTCCAGTGGACAGATGCCTGCCAACATGCATTTGTTGGGTTAAAGCAGAGGCTGCAGACAGCACCGGTGTTGGCATACCCCGTTCCTGATAGCGACTACATCTTAGATACAGATGCTAGTGGAGATGGGATTGGGGCAGTTTTGTCTCAGATCCATGGCGGGGAAGAGAAGGTCCTCGACTTTGCGAGCCGTAAACTCAACAAGGCGGAGATGAACTACTGTGTTACTCGGAGAGAACTTCTGGCGGAAGTTGTCTACCTCAGGAAGTTTAGACAGTACCTGTATAGTCAGAAGGTGATACTCTAAACCGATCATGCTGCTTTTATGTGGTTGCTTAATTTTAAGGATCCCGAGGGTCAGCTTGCCAGGTGGTTGGAAGTGATCAGCGAGTACGATTTGACGATTCAACACAGACCTGGGCGGAAGCATGGAAATGCTGATGGGTTGTCCCAGAAGGCCTGCAAACAGTGTGGTTGTGCTGACGCTGATGAAGCGCCAGAGACAGTTGGGGCTGCGAATAAGGCCAAGGTGACAACGACCATTGAGGTTGACGATGGTCGCCATGAGGTTGACTCTGACGTGCCGATCCCAGAGGCAAGGGTGAGGGGCATTTTTGCTCAACCACACTTGCCTAAGGATGCAGTCAAAGAGGGTCAACTTGGTGACGGAAGTATTGGTTGGATGATTAGGTCAAAGGAGTCGGGCACAGTCGGCCCAGTTTAGAGACTGTGTCAGCCTCTGGTCCTCTTGTGATCAGTTGGAGGTGCTTGGGAGTCCGACGATGGGAAGTCGGTGAGGTTGCGACTACTACTTCATGGGAGATTTAGAGAGGTCGTACTTCAGGAGCTGCATGGTAGCCGGACGAGCGACCATACAAAGCATAGAAATTCAGCTTCCACTGGCATTCCTAAAAAATACCAAAATTCATAACGAGTAACAGATCATAATACAATATACACTGCATCCAATGCCAGAGCTGCAATCGAGCCACTCACATGTCACTAACAAATCACTCACAAATCACTTCGTCAAAGTTCATCAACAGCTCGCGAGTCGACCAAAAATGAACGATGCGTGACCGACTTGCAGCGACCCGCGACCAGAACACTGATATACAACACTACAAAGAGACGATAAACACGACGTATAACAAATTAATGATGAACCAGTAATTAAACAATCCTAAGATATGCATCAGCAATTACCTCTTGACACACGTATTGAAAAGGTGGATGGCATTTTGAACAAATTAATTTCTAGTGCGACAGAGTGAAATGGGTGGAACACAAAGGAGGATGCCAGATATGTTGAATTTAAAATGATTATTCAATGGGTGTGAGGAGTCATGCATAATTTTGTTAACTTTCAACAAAACCCAATGCTCAAACAAGGAAACAATTGAGGGAAGATTCGAATTAATTATACGTTGGGCAATCTTCCTGGGTCTTTCTAACTTCTTGATGTTTTCTTTTGAAAAGTTACCAAAGTTACAAACAAGACAACAAGTAAGAATACTCTGAATCAAGGACTGATAAAAGAGAATTAAAAACCTAATGTCAACACGAAATTCCTTCAATTTCCTCAGGAAATATAATCTTTGATTTGCTTTTCCTGCAACACTTTTACAGTTGTTCGTCCATGCTAGTTTACTATCAATCACAGTACCCAAATACTTGTACTCAGACAATTGCTGAATAGGTTGATCATGAATAACTAAAGGCTCATGAACTACTGCTGACCGACGGAAATCAAAATCAAAAATTCATCAGATGTTGCGAGCTGTGTGAAAAGAGGAGAGTTTCCCCGATCCAACAGTATTTGGTGGGCGAGCCCATATAGAGAGTGGCTGTGGGCTTGCTGGGGCCACTCCCCGGCCCCCGGGAGTGACAGTGGCAACGTCTGGATCATGGTAGTTGTTTACTACTGCTCCAAATGGATGGAGGCATACGCTCTGCCTGATGCTAAGGCAGAGACGGTAGCGAACAAGTTTGTCAGTGAGTTTGTCTGTCGGTTTGGCATTCCCTTGGAATTGCATTCCGATTAGGAGACAAACTTTAAGTCGGCGGTGTTTGGCGGGATGTGTAAGGTCCTAGGAACCATTAACATGGTTGCTGTGATGATTGATCCGAGGAGGAGACAGCGTGACTGGGACGAGTGTTTACCGTACGCATGTTTTGCTTATCGGTGCACTCCCCCAGAGTCCACTGGCGAGTCTCCAAACATGATGATGTTTGTAAGGGAGGCGAGGCTTCAAATTGATTTGCTGGTTGAGGGTCCTACAGTAGAGGACGCAACGGCGACAGATTTTGCCCAGAGGTTACGGCAGAATCTGCAAGAGGCACATGGCAGGGCCAGAGAGTGCCTGAAGCAGAGTGCCAAAAACCAGAAGCGAAATTACGATCACAGGGTACATGGCGAAGGCCTAAAGGAAGGCCAGTTTGCCTGGCTGTTCAAGCACGAGGGCGAGGAAGAAGGGAAGAAGGCTAGAACTTCGATGGGTAGGACCATGCTTGGTGGTCAACAGACTCTCTGATGTGACCTACCGGAATCAGCTGAAGCCTGGGAGTAGTGTGGTTGTAGTTCACGGCGACCGACTGAAGCCATACACCGGCGAGAATTTTGAGACGTGGGGGTACCAGCCCAAGATAGTGGAGGAACCCTTGACCGAAGAACAAGATGAAGTTCCTAAGACCATGCCTAGTAACCTAATTGTAGAGTTAGGTGTAGGAGTAGAGGTTGAGCAAGGATAACGTCATGGCCACGAACAAGTTGGTTCTTACCCCCTCCCTTCACACCCTTAATACAAATCGGTATGTAGGTCTAAATGCATACATTATCATATACTGTACCAAGATACGCTTAGGATACACTACTATTATGACATACTGATGACCCTATTTGAATAAATAATGCTAAAAACCAAATATGACTTACTTTGATCACATCAGATGTATGTTGAACTGCTTCCTTATCATGGCAAATGTAAGGTTTGGCTCCAAAATCAGCTTTGCACGGCATTCAGAGCCATAGTTATGGCATAATGAAGATGTATATAGCGGCCATTTTGAAATCCAAGATGGCCGCCCTCTGCCAAAACTTCAAAATTGCCAACATGGTTTTTGTTGTGCTCTCTATTACCTAAATAACGTGGGTGGGATCTTCTAATCATTCATTTCCTACGGATCACCATAAGCTCCCTGACTAATAACTTGTCGACAAGTGCGAAAGTTGTCTGGTCAATGGGCCAATCGTCGTAATCAGTAACCCTACTGATGCTGTCTGCGATAGTGTTAATATTTCGTGGGATCCACTCCGCCATTAAGACAATGTTGTGTTTCAAGCACAGGTTGAAAATGGAAATGGCTAGTAATTGCAGGTCGGGCTTTGTGCTTCCGTGTGATATGATGCGGGGAACATTGGTGTTGTCCGTAAACCACCTGATTTTTTCGTGTGCGCAATTACTGCTAGATTCGGACAATATTCTGAATACGGCTGCTAATTCTCTCCATGTTGAACTGCGTGCTTTTTCAGATTCGGACCACGTTCCGTTAACAATCATTTGGGGGGCGTCTTGGACGTATCCACCCCAGCCAGTGTCTTTTGCGTCCGAATAAAATATGTGAGAAGGAGTGTGTTGTTGTTTAATAGAAAAACCGTTGTACGCGTCAAGGTTTGATTTCCAGAATTTCATGCCCACGTGGCCTTGGATTCCGCATTGAAAGCAGATGCGGCTGTCTTGATAGGTTTGCTGGTACGGACGAAAATACTGCTGACGAAAAGAAGGGGCAGTACGAATGGTGGTTGCGGTTGTCTTGCTTTGATAGGGTCTGCTGCTAGTTGCTCGCTTCTTGAGGGCCGGTTTCTTGGCGGCGGCTGCCCTTTCGGCTTTTTTGATTCTATTTTCATCTCCGTAGTCCTCAGCGAGGGTATCAGCCACGTACTCTTTGACGACACCCCAGCCGAGCTCCTATCTGTCGGCGAGTCGGATTAGCTTCTGTCGCTCTTTGGTGGCTTGTATTGCTTCCTTGAGGTTGCTCTTTGCTACGTCTAAGTCAAGCGTTTCAATGCTTTGTAGAGAGGTTTCGATCAAGGTCAGCACTTTCTCGCAATGAGCAAATTGCTGTTGGTTGCCTTCCCCCTTGAAGGTGGGAGTGTCGGTGAGCTTTTGCTTCTTGAAAGCAGATTGGACTTTTGAGTTGATAGAGTTTGTCAAAGCTTGGATGGCTTGTAAAAATTATGTCTTGATTGCTGCCAACGGACTGAGGCTGTGTGTTATCGTTCAGCGACATGATGCGTTATCGTTCAGCGACATGATGCGTAAGCGTAGCTGTATAGGCAGTCGTTCAAATCTGGTGTAGCAGGGCGTGTCGCTTGACCGATAATGAATGCTAAGAACTAGAACAGCTCTATATAAAGGCGATTAGTTGGGCATTCTTGATTATATAACCTGACGTAAGTGCAATGTGGCATGTCGCAGCTGCATTGTGACATCAGGCATATCGTACAAAAAACGAAAAGAAATTCCACTACCTAATGTTAAAGAAGAGTTTGTTAAAAAGCAAATATCATCCATGTCGGTCGGGAAAGAAACAGGTCCGGATGGCATTAGTGTAACAATGATCAAAATTGCTTCACCTTATATCATTAAATCTTTAACTCATATATTTAACCTGTCTATAAAATGTGAGCGATACTCGGAGATTGGAAACATGCTTTAGTAACACCAAATCACAAGGGAGGAAATAAATGTAGTACAGGTAACAATCTGATTCCCAGTTGCCAGTCAGGATTTAGACCCCTACACTCAACTGAAAGCCCTCTACACGTCTTAACAAACAAGTGTTTCGAGACCATGGAGAATGGAGAAGTTACAGGCAGTGTGTTTATAAATCTCATTAAAGCTCAGTAAAGTTATTGATGAAGCATTAAGTTGGGGCCCATAATGTCGAATACGTAAGGAGAACTGTGTTGTCTAAATTAGGTATAGTAAGCAGAATCCGTAATTATGTTTCTCAACAGAGTCTACACACACTATTAAGTTTAGTTATGCTAACATTAGAATATTGTTGTAATGTGTGGGGAGGAAGGACGTACATATCTCACAATAATATTGTTAACAAAATTTCTCAAAAGAGCCGCGCGGATAATCCTGAAATGTACCTTTCTCACCACTTCAGAGGATATGTTTTCTAAAAGAGTTAAGTCCGAAAAGGCTATTCTTATCTTCAAAAGTCTCAACAAAATGACTCCGTTGTACATGTAGGGGCCATTGCCCGACACGGGCATTCATCGCCAAATTCCTCTCTTGAAGTAGCTGCGAGCTCTCCTTTCAAGCTCCTTCAGCCTCCGTTCAGCGTCGTAGTCAGTACAGGCTTTCCTCGTGTAGGCTCTCCAGGTTGTTCGTTCTGATGCCAAGTTACGCCAGGTGGTAAGAGAGGACGTCCTCTTTAATGTCCTTCTGAAAACGTCCTTGTAACGCAGAAGGGGGCGTCCCACACGCCTAGTACCCTCCTCAAGCTCACTGAAAAAGAGGGCTTTCACTGGTCTCTCGTTGTTCATTCTGTGGATGTGTCCGATCCATCGCAGGTGGCACCGCATCCATAATATCTCAATGTCATCGACCTTTGCCATCGTCAAGATGTCATCGTTTGGAACGAAATCATTCCATCTGATCCGGAAAATTTGGCGAAGGTGACGAAGGTGTCCTCAGGGTGCGGAGTTGATGCTGGTACAGTGTCCATGTTTCGCAACCGTACATTAAGATGGGGATGATACATTGTTGGTACACCTTCACTTTCGTCTCATTTGTGAGGTCATGGCTGTCAAACACCCGTTCTCTCAGGCGCCCAAAGGCACAGGAAGCAGCCTGGATCCTGCTCTTGAGTTCGTAATTCATCTGGCAGTCGGCAGATAGATGGCTCCCTAGGTATTTGAAGTGGTCAACGTTTTTGAGTGGCCGACCATCAATCTCAAAGGTGACGTCTGGACCTGTACACATAGTCACGGTCTTGTCTTTGTTGATGCGCAGACCCATCTGAGATGCTTTGGCATTGTAAAGCGTAAGCAGATGTTGTAAATCATCCGGGTTGTCACTAAAGATTGCAATGTCGTCAGCATATTGTGCTTCCCGAAATAGGGCTCGTTGGGTCTTGGATGCTGCTTTCAGTCGCCTGAGGTCAAACAAATCACCGTCGAACCTGAAGCGGACCTTTATGCTGCATTTGGATTCTAGGTCAGTGAAGGAGAGGTACAGCAGGACTGCTGCAAACAAACCAAACAGTGCCGGTGCCAATTTGCATCCTTGTTTGACTCCGGTTTCGTACCTTACAGGGTCAGTTAGCTCACCGTCCACAATAAGCCTGGCAAACACATCAGTGTGAAAAGCTTCGATCATTTTGACAAACTTTTGCGGGCATCCTGCTTTGGAGAGTACCTGATACAGAAGTAGCCTGTTTACACTGTCGAATGCTTTGGCAAAATCTACAAAGGCGATATACATATATCGCCTCTGCTCTCTGCTTTTCTCCATCAGTTGACGTAGAGTGAAAATTCCATCGATGGTGCTTCTGTCAGCTCTGTATCCTGACTGAGATTGTGGGTATATTGGTTCCAGGACCTTTTGAAGGCGTTGAAGCAAGATGTCGGCAAAACATTTACCAACCACGCTCAGGAGAGAGATACCTCTGTAGTTGCCACACAAAGACTTAGCTCCTTTCTTGTAGAGGATCGACATGTTTGCATTCTTGAGATCAGCAGGGATATTCTCATGCAGCCACATGTCATTGAAGATTTTGTGTAGGTGCCTAATCATGACATCTCCTCCATTTGTTAGTGTTTCAGGTGGTATGCCATCCGGTCCAGGGCTTCTGTTACACTTCGTCCTCTTGATTGACTCCTTTACCTCAGCCAATGTTGGCTCCATTCCTAAGTCGTGATTGACTGGTTGCTGTTCAAAATCATCCAGGACCTGAATGTTGGCTATTGCAGGTTGGTTTAGAAGTGTAGACAAATGTTCCATCCATCTGGCTTTGATGTCTCCAGGAGAGGTCAGAAGCTGGCCATCGCTGGTCATGATGGAATGAGAACTGCGAGATCTAGGACCATATATCATGTTGAGCGATTTGTAGAATTCACGATAGTTTTTCTTCTGTGCAAACTTCTCAACTTCATCTGCTCTGTCTTGGAACCATTTATTTTTCAGGTCACGGATTCGACTTCGCAGTTCAGATCTGTTGAGTTGTCTGTCTACAATCAGCTTGCGAATGTGATGATCCTGAGAATCAAACCAGTCGTTCTTAACTACCCTCCTTCTGCCGAGAACTGTTTTGGATGCGTCTTGAAGGATCTGTTTGGTCTGTTCCCATGTTTTAACTTCGTCTGTTAGATTGACATTCAAAAATGCCTGTAGCTCAGTACACTTTTGGAGGTTCATCGCTGTGTCGTATTTTCTAGGTGGGTGAGTTGAAAGTGGAGGTCGCATGAAGACAAACCTGCACATTGCGATGAGCAACCTGTGATCTGTGAAGCAGTTTGCGCTCCGAAGAACGCGAGTGACGTGGATGTCCTTGAGTGCATCGGCATTTACAAGGATGTGATCTATCTGATGCCATTGCTTGGATCTCATGTGCTGCCATGTTGTCTTGAACTTGTTCTTCAATCTGAACAGTGATCCAGTTACTGTCAGTTTCAGTCGTGTGCACATTTCCAGCAGCAGCAGGCCGTTAGAGTTCATCTTTCCTACACCATGCCTGCCAAGAACACCAGGCCAAACTTCATGTTCTTTTCCGACACGTGCGTTGAAGTCTCCCATCACTATCATTTTTCCTTTTGTCTTGGAGATGATGCGACTTAGTTCTTCATAAAAGGCTTCTTTTTCATCGTCCGGTCTCTGCATTGTTGGTGCATAAACACTGATGAAAGTCACACTTTTGCCAGGTTGAACAAGAGCTGTCATAGTCATGAGTCTATCATTTATAGCTGTCGGTTGGCACTGCAGCTTTAGGTCGTTTGAGATGGCAAAACCAACACCTGCTGCGCAGTGTTTGCCACCACTCCAGTAGAATGTGTGTGATTTCTCGATAATGTTGCCTGTGCCAGGTTTTCGTACCTCGCTGAGTGCACAAACATCTATCTTCAGCCTCTGCAGCTCCATAGCAATAATGGCAGAGGCTCTCTCTGGACGTACATAGTTTTCGGTGTCGTTCATCGTTCGTATGTTCCAAGATCCGAGTTTCAGTCCATTTTTAGATGCTGTTAATTTCTTACCGCAAAAGAGGATCGGCTCTGGCCGCGGCTAGCCAGACACCGGCAGGTGAGATGACCAATGTTTACCCCACCTTTTCTAGGGGCTTCCCCAGCAGGGGAGGGCTCCGGTCGTCCTAAAAAGGCGAGCCCTGACATCATGGAGAGCAACCGAGGACCGTTGTCATCTCAAGACAGCGTTCAGCGACAGTGACTAGACCATGACCGCCGTATGTGCACGTCTCTGCTAGATACTTCCAGGCGATCAACCCTGTACCCACTGCAGAGAGCATGTCGCCGTCGGACTTTGACGCAACTCCAACGAAGAGTAGAGTAAGCGATAGGCATGCGCGTGAAAAGAGAGCGGCTGCGCAACCACTCCCGTGAGCAACCAGACGGAGCGTTGAATCGACGGTTTGGAGATCCATCACAGCCGCACTCTGCCTAGCTGTCGCAGTGAACATGCCAGAACCTCAGTATTTTAAGGACTGCCACGTTGTCGGACGAGTAGCACCACAGCAGCAGCTGATAAAACAGACTGAAAATATGCCACTAAACGTCATCCATCATTGCTGCTGCCCAAAGACTTAAGGTTTTAGATTAGAGTTAAATCAGAGTTGTCCTTCTCCTAGGCGGATCGCCGACCTAGGCTAACGAGCTCCACCTACCCGGGTTTGGAATCAGAGTTTTCCTTCTCCTAGGCGGACTACCAACCAAGGTTGACGAGCTCCACCTACCCGGAGCAACTGGTTATAGCGCCAGAAATTCGCTAACACCCTCTGCCAAGGAGCTCCGACATGTCACCCGTTAGATATTATGCCAACTGCACTGATCTACGGAGTTATAACTTGGTTGCCACTACAATGTGGAGCCGGATGGAAATGCCCCCTGTTCTTTTTCTTCCCCAATTCTTTTTTTTGCGGGTTTCCGCCCATCCCGTAAATCAGAATCAGTATCATTTTTTGTTTTCCTGTAAATATCCTTGTAAGTCTGTAAATATTCTGTTCGTATTTCTGTGTAAATTTGGTTGTATTTATGTATACTGTTATTATATGTAATGATGTATGCAGGGCCCCAATGAAAACAATTTTTTTAACTGTTTGGATACACACTGGGTAAAGAAATGTAATACATAAATAAATAAAAATGATGTGACTTTTCATTCAAAGCGGATATAGTTCTTTTGCAGGATGTGATTTCAACAACGGATTTCCAAAATCGCATCCAAAGGTTCCAAACTCACACCCTCTTCCAAATTCCCATCTTGAGTTAAGTCGTTAAAATCCAAATTCACATCCACTTGGATTCTCAGGATGTTAAATTGTTTGACTAATTTGGATTTGAATTTGAAGCATTTGGATGTGATTTTTGGAAATCCTTTGTTAAAATCTAACCCTGCTAGGGATTACTTTATATACATAATACAAAACAAACAATATACAAGGATCTTACACGTATTTCACATGCCAGCGTACAAGTTATATGATGTGTACCATATGGAACCTTGAAATTAATAAGTTACATTGGATCACAATATTTACCCAACAAGACTGATTTGTAATTCCGTTTAAACGTTGACAAATATCTAGACATTTTCAGGTTCTCATTAAAATAATTTCACAGCCTGGGCCCCTCGTAATTAATAGTTGTTTTGTTAAGATATACGAGTCAATGGAAGATGAAAATTTGAGAATTGACGAGTATAATGAGAATGAACATCGCAATTCCGGACGAAGATGGAATTTATATAAGATGGTAAGATACCAAAAACAGATTGGTACATGAGAGACCCAAGCTGATGAAAATAAATGTCTTTAACTTTCCAAATCTTGTGTTTGGAAAATAAAGGGTCAATATGAGCATTGAAATCAGAATAAATAATAATCCCGTTTTTGTAAAAGGAAAAGCCTGTTAAGATTACTGAGGGAACATGCTCCCCAGGCTAGAATACCATTACTATAAGATGAGACAATATTAATGTATTGTACAGGGAAACTAAGATTGTAGAAGGGATAACATATTTGATCTTGCTTATAACGCCTATGTTTCTAGCAATAATTTTAGATAAATAATCTATGTGATTAGTCCATGTTAATTTGGAATCTATGAAATATCTAAGACATTTAGGATAATCTGCTTTTTCTATGTTGATGTCATCAATTGATATCTTGGAAGGGAGATTACAAGCAGTATTACTAAATAACATATACCGGTAGTTGGTTTTCTTAATATTAAGTGATAACTTATTACCTGCAAACCAATCACAGATAGATCTGAACTCGTAATTAACTGTGTCAGTGAGAGTAGTCAAATTACTATTGGAAATAAATACATTAGAATCATCAGCAAATATAATAAATAAAAATACATCAGATGATTTAACAAAATTATTAGTAAAAATCTGAAAAAGTAATGGACCCAAGATTGACCCCTTGTGGAACGCCACATTTTAGGGTCATACGAGTTGAAGTTGAACCACCTATAAAGAAAGATACTGTTGTCTCTCTGAAAGGTAACTTCTGAACCACTCTAGGGCTACTCCTCGCACGCCATAATAAGAAAGCTTATAAAGTAAAATATCATGATTAATGGTGTCAAAAGCTTTTGAAAGCTTTTGAAAGTGTAAGAGATACGTACATTAATAGCTTATAGCCTGAATATTAATATAATAGAGATGTTACAGTTATGTGATGAGTTGTACTAGGATCGATTTCCAATCAACTCGTCATTGATGAAATTTATGAAAATAGAACAACATGGAATCTTCACCGGCGTATTGACTATTGTGTTTTTCAGATCCCTGTGGCAGTGGGCCGTGTGCAAACAGGGCAACCTGCATCACCGTGTCTACAGGCGGGTTTACCTGTCACTGCTCAACTGGTTACGTTGGGCCAACTTGCATGATAGGTGAGAACAGGAGATATGTGAAAACTATGTCAAACAGAGAGCCGCCTCTTTCATAAAATTATAATGTCTTATCCCACTGTGAACAATTTTCATTGTGAGTGTACCGCGGTTCTTTTGTTAGATGTTCATGTAGTGTCCTCTTAAACAGTCTTGTGACACGTTCTATGCTGCTTGCCCAGTCCTGATTGTTTTAACCTATACAGTAATTTCGTTCAGCTTATACCACTAGGAAATGCCATATGGTCATTAGGAAGGATATGATTTCAACAAAAGATTTCCATAAATCACATCCAAATGCTCCAAATTCGCACCCTCTTTCAAATTCACATCATGGATAACTAGTATAAACAAATCCTAATTAATATCCAGTTTCCGCAACTGGATGTGACTTCGGATTTTTAAAACTTAATTGTGAAAGCTTTGAAAATCTTTTGTTGAAATCTCATCTTGCTTATAATATTAATAATGATTAGTATGGATTTGTATACAGCGCGTTTAACTCAAATAAAAGCGCTTTACATTAATATCGGGCCTGATTATTGGGCCAATACCATCTCAGCTCCATGGGCAATGGGCAGTATACAGGTCGATGCAGCCATTTTGGCGCAAGGCAGCTAAACCAATCACAATAACCATCTTCACCTTAATCTCTACTCATTTACTCCTGGGTGGGGATACTCAATGAGTGACAAAGTGCCTTGCCAAAGGGCACACACACCACAACCTCAAGCTGGACTCGAACCTACAACCTGCAGAATTACCCACATACCTTGAGTTCAATGCTCCAGACCACGAGGCCACGGTACTGACCATGTCCGCTTTAAATGAAAAATCACATCATGCCCTTGTCCTAGTGTACTTATGTTCACTGCTGAAGTTATACAATGTATCTCTTTACCAGTCGCTCACTGCGTGCTCTCCCTTGACCCATCGGATGTGCTCGTGGTGGCATCGGGTCAACAGGCTGTATATATTCCTGGTGACTCGGTGGACTTTGCGTGCCCGGCAGGGTATCGGCTCAGCGGGTCTGCCACGAGATTTTGTCAGTCGGACTTCACCTGGTCCGGACAGCCAGCCGAATGCACTCAAGAAGGTAATGGGATGAACAAAACCGATGACAGAGACGATGATGGGGTTTGGAAAACGGCGCACGAAGCTGGGGTTAGAAAAAAGGTGCAAGCTAGTACTTTATACGCAAAAGGTCACAATACGCTACCAAGAATGCTGTGAATTTCCTTCACAGAAAACATGTGAAGCTCATCAGCGTTTCCCAGAGCCAAGTATAGTTTTGATGAGCTCAAGCAAGCTTCCCCCTATCGAAACAAATGTCATGCAAACCACCGATTCTCTATACGGTAGAGACATTATATGTACAATGACCGAACTACCGAAGCCCGTTAATTAGGGCCAGGTACCGCTTTCTGTTTCACAGAGGTACGTTTCTCTTTCACAGCGGTGGTGCGTTTCTGTTTTCACAGTAGCTCATCTTTTGTTCTGAACGTGTGTCTCTCTCTTATAAGGGGAAAGTTTTTTTCTTCACAGGGGTGTATTTCCCATTTATTACGATTAAGTGGCGTCCGCGACATACTAAGTCGCGGCCGCTATACTTGTTATCTCGGGACCGTGACTTATGATCTACTTATCTCGCAACTGCGACAGTCGCGGCCCCAACATTACCGTATTCCAAGATTTTCGAAGCACTGATCAAGCACTGTGGGTTAAATTTACTATAACGGTAAAAACTTCCAAAACATTGGGCAATAGTTGTGATTAGGTCTGGTTGCAGCATGCCACACTCTAAAAACAGATTGGTTAAAAGACCAACCAATCTAATTGGTTGACCCAATATTGGTTGTTTTTAACCAATGTGTTGGTTAAAGCGTAACCAATGCGTTGGTTGTCCGTCAACCAGTCATATTGGTTGAAGGTATCAACCAATCTATTGGTAATTTATAACCAATATGTTGGTTGTCCTTCAACCAGTCATATTGGTTGAAGGTATCAACCAATCTATTGGTAATTTATAACCAATATGTTGGTTGTCCGTCAACCAGTCATGTTGGTTGAAGGTATCAACCAATTTATTGGTCATTTATAACCATTATATTGGTTGTCCGTCAACCAGTCATATTGGTTGAAGGTACCAACCAATTTATTGGTAATTTATAACTAATATATTGGTTGTCCGTCAACCAGTCATATTGGTTGAAGGTATCAACCAATCTATTGGTAATTTATAACTAATATATTGGTTGTCCTTCAACCAGTTATATTGGTTGAGCTTGCAACTAAGGTATCAACCAATCTATTGGTCATTAATAACCAATATGTTGGTTGTCCTTCAACCAGTCATATTGGTTGAGCTTGAAACCAAGGTATTAACCAATCTATTGGTTATTCATAACCAATAGATTGGTTGGCCTTCAACCAGTCATATTGGTTGAGCTTGTATACAGCAACTGACCAATCAGAAGTGAGAACATTTGTTTTGACAATAGTCGATGTTAAATTGTAGTATTTAGTCCAAAATGCACTTTTTTGGCCATAATATGTAATTATTCAAACGATTCCATGATTGAATTTAGATTTTTGTACAAACATAGTGAAAAATTCACATTACATTTCCTTTGTATTCAAATTTTGACATTATTCATAAAAAAACTAGCTGTGACTTCGTCGTGGACAAAAAAAGCGAACTATAAAACTAACAACGGCAGTAGCTAAGTTTGTAGTAAGTGTTCAGTAGGTAATAGGTTATTATTGTATGTATGCGTATTTGCAGTGTGTAATAAGTTAATTCCATTGGTATTATTTAATTACGTAATTTGTCCACGTAGGAACCAATACATAAAAACAACCAATAGTATTGGTTGTAGCCTAACCATTATAAATTGGTTGAATTAACCAATAATGTATTTTTGCATTTGTTATAACCAATGCAATTGGTTGAGTGTTAACCAATATGAATTTGTTGCAGCCTTACCATTATGTATTGGTTAGTACTATAACCAATATGGATTGGTTACGTGGTAACCAATACAAATTGGTTGGAGTCCTACCATTGTGGATTGGTTAAATTAACCAACATTGCATTGGTTGGTTTTATAACCAATATGGATTGGTTAAATAGGTAACCAATGTCATATTGGTTATTTTAACCAATATTTTGGTTATCCACATATCTACCAACTGGATTGGTTGAAATCGACCAATATATTGGTTATTTTCAACCAATCTGTTTTTAGAGTGCATCGCTATCTCAAAGCAAGCGTTGAGTATAATGTCAGGAATGATGTGCGTTGTCTGCCTGGCCTCTTTTTACCGTATAATGCATGGTGTGTATAAAGGGTATAAATTAGCAGGTTCATCGTCTGGCATTCGGAGTATACCCAAGGAACTTGAGCTGCCGAGTTCTTCTTACACGCTCTAGACGAGGGCCTGTGTTGGTCATAGCATAGATAGAGGCATTTGACATGGCCAGTATGCTTGATGCTCAGTATAATGCGGTAGCACGAGGTGGCAAAATCGTTGATTTTGCTGTACATGTCCCTTGAGATGACCCATGACTCACATCCATAGAGAAGGAAAGTGATGCGTGTTGTGTTAACCAACATCATTTTGGAAAAAAATGGTAAAGAGGAGCTTCTCCCCAGCTTTTCTAGCTTCCAAAAGGCAGCCCAGACCCGTGCTTTGCGTCGTTTGACGTCGGTTGCGCAGGATGCCAACATGGATCCACGATATTTGAAATCGGTATTTGAAAGATGTATAGTCAACAACTATATTGAACACAAAGGGATAAAGTATACATCTCCTTGCAACACGCCAGTGGATACGGCAAAAAGCTCAGAGGTGATTCCGCCCACCATGGCAGCACTCAATAATGGCCCTGTCACACCAGATCATTTTAGGCCAACGCGTGAGTAACGTGTTGGAATTTAGGCAACACGCTGGCAAACGCTGACCAACGCTAACCTAGCGTTAGCAACACGCCGAGCGCGTTACTCACACGCTGGGAAACGCTGTAACACACTGAGGCAAATATAATTTTTTCAACATATCTAAAATTTTCAGCGTTTGCCAGCGTATGGCTGCACACGCTGGCGGCGCGCTGGGGGTCATTACTCACGCGTCGAACGCGCTAGACGATCGTTACTAACCCGTTATCAACGCGTTGGAGGCACGCCAGAGGTACGCTACCCCTCCAACCAGCGTGTCTTGTAACGTTGGTCAACGTTGGTCAGCGTATGTGTAACGACCCTCTAGCGCGTTCAACGACTGCCTAACGACCAGGTAATGCGTTCAGTGTGTGCTAGCGTATTGATAGTGTATTATCCAGTGTGTTGGGGTATCTGTATACGCAGCATCCCAATTTGTTATATATATTATATATATATATATATATATATATATAAACAGGTCAAACGAAATAAGTCCCCCCTGGGAAATATGCATTTTTCTGAAAGACAGTTAGGCTCCTTAACCTGTTACAAAAATGTAAAATGTTACACATTTATTGTGCAATAAAGTTTCAACCAACAGTTAACCTTCGCCTTGAAATGCTGCCATTTATTAAATGTGATGACCAATACAAAATGACACTTTCTTGCATAGGGATTGGACAAATCAAGAAAATCATGTGTTTACAGAATTTTTTAATATTCTTTCCTCACTTCCATTAATTTTCAAGTGTACAAATGTAAACATGCATTGGATGTTTTTGTTTTTAATTTCATTACTGAAACGAAAGGAGCAACAACAAAAAATTCCATTTCCACAAAACCTTTATGCTTTAAAAAAATTGCTTGAGTGACTCTAATTTATTGTACTTCGTAAATTTAGAAAATTTTAAACAAAAACAAAAATATTAAATGCATGTTTACATTTGTACACTTTAGAAAAATTAATTGAAGTGAGGAAAGAATATACACAAAGTCCGAGACGCAGAATCCTGGACGTGGTAGAGGCAAGAAGAGTACCCCGAAGAAGACTACTCCTGAAGAGTCTACTGCTGCTCCTTCAAAGCCGTATACCAGAAGCCGAGGAAGAGGTAGAGGAGCCAAGCTCCCAAGAGCTATTATCCCCACCCCCCTGTAGTTTCTGACGTGTTGGAAGAAAATGCGGGCTCGCGCTCGCCTTCTTCGGCTCGGTCCCATGATGGCTCTGTCCACTCTGCCCACTCCGAGGCCCCTGTGATGTCCCATGACTCCTTCGACTCTGCAGCTTCCAGTGCGTCCCATTCCTCCCCCGTGCAAGGTGACAAGCCCAAGGAAAGCAAGAAGACCAAGTCGCAGAACCAGCTGTCGCCAGAAGAGGAGGAGCTGATGTGCGAGTTTCTGGTGGCCAACCCTCTGATCTGGAACAACCGCATGCAGGAGTATCAGAGGTCCGACAAGAAGAGCTGACTCTGGGCAAAACAGGTGAAGGCGTTGCACAAGACCTCGGCCCATATCTAGGGTTGGTGGAAGTCACTCCGTGACTGCCACACCAGGCTGGACAGAAAGAAGAGCGGAGACGGTGCACCTGAGCTCACAGAGCGACAGCAGTGGGTGAAGAACAGGTTGAAGTTCCTGCAGATCATCACCCAGGGACTGGACAGCAGCATGCCAGAGCTCGGCCTCTCTGGATTCCTGACCGACCTGTCGGATAGCACTGCGGCAGCTGGGAATCCGAACCTGGACACCCCCTAGGAGACAGAGAGACAGTGACAGTGATAGTATAATACTGTATTTTTTGCCATGTTGTGATTGTTAATTTTTGGTCCAATTTTTTCGTGCCATAATGTATCAAACTGTATTTTTTTGGCGTGACAGTCTCTTGAGCATGCCCAAGGAGAAGTTCTGCAAGGCCAGGTTGTCCATCAGCAAGATCCTCACGAAGTGCTGGACTTCGGAGGACACCATCTTCTTGTATTTTTAGTTGATCACTTATACTAGATTGCTACATCTTTCTATAATTTCAATTGTTTTTCTATCATTATTTAACATTAATAATAATTTTGCCCATTATCATTAAACCATTCCATATAATAACATGTAAAGTACAATAGATAATTATGTCTCCCTTTCCCAAGTATTAAATATCATAATTTGGTTGAATACAAGAACATATATCCCGGGGATATCACAGGGGGAGGTATTACTTTTGGTTACACATCATAATGAAACAAACTATATACACTTGACACTACATACACACTGTACAAACGTGTAAGTTACTTCAATATTTATGTATTTAAACGGTAAAACACAGGGGGGGGGGGGGGGGGGGGGGGGGGGGGGGGGGAGGTACACTACATACACATTGTACAAACTTGTTATTTACTTCTATATTGATGTATTTATACGGGAAATTACAGGGGGGGGGGTATTAGTTTCGGTCACAAATCATAATGAAACAAAACTATATTTAAATTAAAACAGACAAATTGATGGTTCATTTAGTACAATACACATATGAAATACCATTAACATCATAATAACGTCATAAAACCAGGAGTGCTCTGGTGATCTGGTTATCTAGATCATCCTGTCTTGCCAAGGAACTAAACCTGCTGGAGCGTTGGCCCAGTGCTTCAGGAGATTCCTTTGTTTCTTGCCTTTCCTGGTGGAGGTGTTGTGGCCAGTCACTGTTATGGTGTCCACCAAGTTCCGTGCCTCTCTCCATGCTCCTGGGACATAGTCTCTGTTCTGGTTCTCGGCACGGTCAAGCTGCCTGTTCTGTAGTCCTGGGTACCGGATCCTCATTTGGTTGTACAGGACCATACAGGCTTTGACAATCAGCTTCACGGTATCGGGGTCATGCTGCATGGTAGTCAGCAGAACTTGAAACCTGTTGGCCAGGATGCCGAAGGCATTCTCCACTACCCTCCTCGCTCTGGAAAGCCTGTAGTTGAAGATGCGCTTTTCATTGGCTGTAGGGCTTCATCATAGTGGATCGCAGAGCGAAGGCATCGTCGCCGGTGAAAAAGTAGGGCACATCCTGGTTGTCGTTGGGAAGAGGATCTGGTGCAGGAAAACATAGCCTACCATCTTCAGTCAATTCTTTCAACTCAGACTCGTTGTAGATCTGAGCGTCTGATGCTGCTCCAGCGCCACCAATATCTGCCCAGATGAACTTGTAGTCCGCATCTACAAGCGCCATCAGAACAATGGAGTAGAATCCTTTGTAGTTGTAGTGCATGGACCCACTATTTCGAGGACACCGGCATGCAACGTGCTTTCCATCCAGGGCTCCAAGTGTATGGGGTAGGTTCCACTTTTCCCAGAACTTGTCAGCAATGGCACGCCATCCATCAGGAGTGGTTGGACAGATCATCACCTCTGGGAGGTATTCGTCGATATGAATGAATCGCTTATAGCCTGAATTAACAGAAAAATAGAGACGTTAGAGTTATGTGATGAACAGGCACGGTTCTAGATCCTTCGCATGTGACGTCAACTTTTAACTTTCGCATATCCAGTATACGTATTTTCCAGAATGTACTTTGTATTGCAATTGTATTATATTTGTATTACATGAATACATAACTGGCGTCTACCGTGTTTTCAGATCCCTGTGGCAGTGGGCCGTGTGCAAACAGGGCAACCTGCACCATCGTGCCCGCAGGCGGGTTCACCTGTCACTGCTCAACTGGTTACGCTGGGCCAACTTGCATGCAAGGTGAGAAAAGAATAAATTTGTGTAAAAGCTCTGTCAAACAGAGAGAGGCCTCTGTTATAGAATGATAACGTATCATCCCACTGTGAACAAGACATAGTAACAATGGATTTAGTGCCAAGTAACAATGGATTTGTATCGTTTACCGCGTTTCTTTTGTTAGATGTTCATATAGCGTCCTTTTAGACAGCCTTGTGAAACTGTCCACGTTTCTTGCCTAGCTGTCCCGATTGTTTTAACATGTACATTAATTTCATTCAGCTTATACCACTAGGAACGGGCATGATGGGAGTTGGCGTTAAAAGCAGACACGGTCATTAGTCAGGATGTAATTTTCCACAAATTTCCACAAATCACATCCCAATGCTACAAATTGGCATTCTATTCCAAATTCACATCTTCAATTACTAGTACAAATTCAAATACGAATTCAAATTCACATCCAGTTTTTGCAAATGGATTTGAATTTAGACCTATAAAGACTTAATTTTGGAAATTGTGAAAATATTTTGTTGAAGTCACAACTTGCTAACAATAGTGATTAATATGAATATTTATATACCGCGTTTAACTCAAATCAAAGCGCTTTACATTATTAGTACCCCTGATCATTGTGCCAATGAAACATTCCAAATACCATCTCAGCTCCCAGGGGAGTATACAGCTATTTCGGCGCAAGACAGCTAAATCATCCACAATAACTATTTCTGCCCACACATGTACCCATTTACTACTGGGAGAAAAGAAGCAATGCGTGACAACGGGCCTTGTCCAAAGGCACACGCACCACAACCTGCAGAATTACCCGCAGACCATGAGTTTAATGCTCCAGACCATGAAGCCACGGTACTGGCCGTGTCTGCATTAACTGCAAAAGCACCATGCCCTTGTCCTAGTGTACTCATGTTCAAGTTATGAAGAAGTTATACAATGTATCTCTTTACCAGTCGCTCACTGCGTGCTCTCCCTTGACCCATCGGGTGTGCTCGTGGTGGCATCGGGTCAGCAGGCTGTATACCTTCCTGGTGACTTTGTTAACTTTGCGTGCCCTGGAGGGTATCATCTCAGCGGGTCCGCCACCAGATTTTGTCAGTCGGATTTTACATGGTCCAGGCAACCACCCAAGTGCATTCAAGAAGGTAATGAGGTGCTGAGCTGAGTCGCTTAGCAAAATAATGGCAAGGCCAACTTGGAAGAGTGCTACTTCTTTATCATCTTCGGCCACCTCACTCATCCCAACCTAAACAAATTACATGCATGTTAAGGCTGGCTCACACTGTGAAGAAAAGGGGGGTACGGCAAGCTACGGTAAGCTGCGAATTTCAATTTTGAATTTGCCGCCACTCATCGTGTGTTGCCGTCAGTTGTCGCTGACAAATCCGCTAGCGACCGCAGACGACGGAAATCATCAGTCGCGTCCGTCGGCAAATTTTGAGCTTGTTGGAAATTTTGTGGCGGCAAAAAATTCGTTGTGATTCCGTTCAGATTTCGTTAGAGACCGCAACCCTCATTTCCTTGACGTTTCCATGCCGTGCGATTCCGTCTCTAATCGTTTTAAGGTCGTCACAATTTCGTTGGTAGTCGTTGTCAACGACCATTGACAGCAAAACAACGGCAACTGACGTCACATCTCGAACCCTGACGACACATTGCGGCAAGTAACGAAATTGTAACGACCTTGGTGCGACGATGGATTGCGAATTTTGGTCAGAGGGTGACGGGTGATGACTGTTGATGGCGGGTCGTTTGCGAGTACCTGCGGCATTGCAACGGTGGCCTGCGATGGGTTACGATTTTGCAACGATGGTCCACGATTTTAAACTTTTAGTGCGATTTTTCACGTTGTGTGACGCCAGAACGTTGTGAAGAGTGGGAACGCCAAACTCGACTATTTATACGACCCGCACACACACACACAAGTGGGTAAATGCCGTCAATAGGGGACGGGGCATTGTCCGACCGTCTTCCCTCTTTTGTTTGTACTCTAACGTTTTCGGATGATCTCCATAGGATTTGCACACGAGTCTGAATCGGGGACCTTTGCGGAATAGGGGACCCCATTGTTCCCTTTGTCATACGTCCCCTATTTCAATCAAAAACAAACGCACACACACCCCAGCTTTACCTTACATACGCACTGTGGACATTCCTTTGTCTTCGTGTAGTTAACAAACTTTGACTAAATACTCATTTTTCTCGCTTCCCCAAAACAAATTTACCCTCAAATTTGGATTATGGGCCTCTCAGCTGTCCCTTCTATCTTTTCTATATATAACCCTAACCCGTTTTTCCTCTAGCGCTCTTTTTCGGAAACTGAAAAACGGATTGTGGACGTGTGCAAGTCCACAAACCGTAACCTCTTCCCGCATCGTGTGGACCTATATTGTTCGGAGGTCCACAGTGCGTATGCAAGACTAACTCACAGGCTTTGATATCGACCGCAACCCACCGTCAGCCACCGTTCCTTGCCGCCAGCCAATCCGCTGCTAGCCGTCTGACCTCGTTCCTTGTTGCCGGGCTCCGTCGAGACATCGTCACTCGCCGCCCAGACAACGTCCGAGTTTGGTCGCTAGCCTCCGTTCCCTGCCGCAGCCATTTGTCCCTTGCCGTCGTGTTGTCGCTGGAGGTCGTTCCCAACCGTCAGCGAATCTTGGTTTTCCCCTTTTGCCGTCGCTTTGCCGCCAACATTTTTTGATTTTCACGTTCGTCGCCCTTCGTTGGGTCTTTGCCGCTACTATGTGAGCCAGCCTTTACGACCAATTCTGGAATCTTATTTTATACTGTCCATTAGAGACAGAATATTGGCACACACTCGGTTTTCTTTGAGATCGGTTTTGTTCGGCGTCACATTCAACTGAGTCCTTACTAAATGTGTTTCAAGTTTTGTTTAAAATGAGCATAAGAATATCTGGAAGGTTTGCCTTTGAGAAACATAAGTAGGGCAGAAAAAAAGGAAAACAATCCTAAAACTTTTTTTTTTACAATTTCGTTTTGGGTTAATTTCCATGTTCATTGCAACACTCGCGGATACATGTAAGTATTGGTTTCCCGGCTATTTTAGAAAAGATTAAAATATATATATAGCACAACGCTTATTCATGAACACGAGTAGTTTATTTTGCATGTGCAAATTTACTGACGGAATTTTCGTCTTCTGAGATTGTGGCGTGACTGCCACGAATAGTTAATGGACCACACTGGACTGGACGATTACAAGACGACCTTTAGTTAAATACGAACGAGCTGAGGCGACTTTGTTCTGTGTTTGTGGTCCACTGCGTCAGTAACAATACTATAGTACGATGGGGCGAATGAACAGAAAAATAGCATTTGAGTTTACTTCCAATTGTCAAGCTTTTACTATATCATCTGTAAGAATAAAACTAAAGCCAAAGGATTTACTGGAAAGTATTTGTGACCTGCTCCCACGAAACCAGACATAAGTGGTTTTTTTGAAATGTGAGATATTGTTTCCATTTAGTAAACATCTTAAGCTTTCATTTGGTACCAAAGTTACCTTTATACTATACATACTTTCTATTTCTATGACAAATTCGATGTATTTGGAAGATAAATTACCACTTTTAGGACACAGTTTGCCACAATAAAATGCAAGATTCTTGTACTTTCAATCACAATCAATAAAGCTGATTTTGTTTAACCGAGGGTTACATATTAAAGAATAAACAAATAACGAAAAACAAAAATCGATGTCCGCCAGAATGTTTACACCTTTTCAACTTTGACGAGCTGTATCTCGAAAATAGCCTGCGCTACTTATGCCGGGTTTCGTAGGAGCGGGTCACATTTGCTCACGATTTTAGATCCAGTATTTGCTAGAACATTGTAGTATTTGCTCCATTTGGTATAAATAACATGAGTAAATGCTTCAGATTTGCAGTATTTACTCGTCATTTTTAAAGGTTGGTCTGGGGCTACCTTAAAAAAAATACTAGTATGCAAAATAGAATCGTTGTGGTTAGGCAGGAAAAGGTATAACAGTGGAAGGTGAACTTTCTAGGATCAAAATACAAGGAGTTGTACCGGGTTTGGGCCTTGGGTAACGAAATGAGAATTAGATGGCCGATTATTTCTTGCAACATTCTGGGGATAGAAAGGGGCAGCATGACTGCGAAGCAACAACTTGAGGTTCCGATTTCATTCAAACACCCCTGTCAGCTTACACGCTGATGTGTGTATGTTTATGTACACACACTAAAGACTCTTTATTGTTATAACCCATTCGGCTGTGCAATCATCTGCAAGTATCAAGAAGCATTTACTACTATTTCAGCCAGTAAATGCTAAGCAGTAACACTTTATGTTATTCATACTTTTTTGTATAACATTTTCTTCTTCCTAATGCTTTTACTCCGAAGAAAATAATTTTAAATTGTACCTGTACTTACTTCATAGTATTTTGCTAGTTCGTATTCATACGACCCAGTGTATAATAAACGCAATAGGGTTCGATACAGCATGTGCTTCGATTTCATTTTGACTCTCCTCTAAAAAAGTTGTGCTCGGCAAATGCAACTGTCCTCCTCCCGCCCCGCCAGCCATTTAGTAAAGTTACGAGTGTTGAAGATGTTGTAATAGTTTTGTGTGATATTGTAAGTGCTTTTTTTACAGTACAGTTGATGGGAGTGCAGGGCAAAACAGTTATAAAAAGACGTTGTCGAAAGATTTCCGGTCGTTGAAATTCGATTACTTTCTGATAATAGGTTGTGTTCTGAATAAATCATTTTGTTGTCGTTATCTGTGTACGTCAATGAACGATTTTATCAAGTATAATACGCTTAAGAATCAAAGAGTAAATTTGATATATATAATTGGCAGAACAACACAATGTACTTTTTCAATCGCAAGTGAAGGATACTTGTTGTATTCTGGCCTAAACCGTTTAGCGCAGAAGAATGCATTGCTAATAAGAATTGAAACAAAAGTATATTGAATAGCAAACTTAATGTTATCGCTACTTTATTACAGAAAGTTGATTGTCTTAGTATTTTAGGACGATTGTGTAAAAAACAATTAATTTAGTACCTTAAGAAAACTGAAGTAGTCAGTAAGATTTAATGTTACTGACTGACCAACTGATTAAAACAAAATAAAATTAATTTGTATACTGTTTTGATAAATGTACTAAGTGTAATGTATATTAAAATGTGACCTCCTAAGCCCAGAATTCCGATTGGTCGTACAACATTAGTGTTATTTTCAGACTCAGACTCGTAAATCCATACAAATAAAAAACAATCAATTTCTGACCGAATGCTGTCTTTTGGCAAAGTATTAGATGAATTTCATCAGTAGTGATAAAATGTCTCGACCCGGTGTTTAAAAAGGGTGAGCAAACGTTACAATAAAATTGAACGATAAATGACTAAATTGGTTTTGAGAAATTGTGTGATTTATTTTCGGGGACGAAACTAAATATGAGAGTTGGTGAATTTAAATAAAGTTGTTGTTTAAATAGCCGGGAAAACCTACACCTTTGTACTATTTCTTATTTTGTTATAATACATTACATTTTGTTGGCCTTAGGGGGTCTTTTTGTTTCTTCTTTTATTGGAGTTTACTGATTTGGTTGTATATGTTTTATGCAGAGACTGGATGCTTGCCCCTGATTACTACCAGCCATGTGACGTTGGTGGAATCAGACGTAGTCTTGTTTGAAGCAGGTGACAATGCGACCTTTATCTGCGACAGCGGCTATGTTGTTACAGGCTCCACAAGCGATCAGTCTGCTACACGTATGTGTCTGTCACTTGGCGCCTGGTCTGGAGACCAGATTTCCTGCTCTCCTGTTAGTCAAAACCCCAATCCTACACCAGGTAGGGCATTAGTTTCCCGAATTAAATAGGATGGTCAAACAAACAAACCAGAACGACCTATTTTCAGGATCCCCCGACCAGAAAAAAAATACATGTAGTTTGGATAGACAAGGAATATTTCTAGATAAAAAGAATATATCAAGATCATCCGATCAGTCTCATAGTTTTTATTCTATTGGCCTTTTTATGGAACAAAGTCATGGGCGGGGGTCGGTTGGACAGTTGATCAACAAGCGCAACAACAATGAAAATGTCTGTCCAATTGATCACCTACTTTGTTCCACAAAAAAGTCTCTGCAATAAATACTAGCTTATTAAGCAAAATACAAAGTAGAGAAAACCGTCCTCTTCAGTTCATTATTACGGCAATGAATGGATTGTGATAATTTGTTCATTATATAGTTATTTTTGACATTGACTATAGCTTTAAATGTATGAAAATATTTAAACAGTTTCTACTGCCCTTTTGTTAGTTGACCCAGAGTGATTTCGTATACAATTTTTCTGATTGCAGAGAAGAGCTATGTATCTACCATCGCCGGGGGAGTGGGCGGAGTTATCCTCATTCTGATCCTGATTCTTGTCGGCGTTGCTGTCTTTATGAGAAGGTAAATGCCAGTTCATACTCGGCGCGAATGCGAATTTTTGACGTCACACTGAATTTTCACGCAGCGAATTCGCAAAGGTTGAACACATTTCCCCTCTGGCGAATGTTCGCATGCAGCGAATGCTTCGTGACGTCAATTTGTGTCGCATCACCTTCGCTTTCGCGTAAAGTACGAATTACGGCCTTAAATGCAGTATTACTACACCATTTGCAAAACAACAAGAAGCAAACGTACTGAATTATTATGAAATACTTTACTTTACTTGACTGCAGAGGTGAATAGCAGTTCAAAGCGTCCTATGAAATCACAGCATCTGGTGTGCTGTGGTTTTTAAACAATTGTAAGGAATTAAGTATAATTTTTCAAACGATTGCCGGCCGGAAATCGTTGAAAAAACCCAACTATTTAAACAAAAGACTTCAAAAGTACTATAAAACTTACAATAAGAACTATACAACCTACTAGCAGTAAAAGATCTGCTGAAAACAGAATAAATAAGTCTTCAGGAGAGACTTGAAAGTGTTCAGTGAGTCAGCTTAACGGAGACTGTTGGGCAAGCAGTTCCACAGATCAGCTGCAGCCTGAGAAATTGATCGATCCCCGTAGAACTTCGTGCGGGATTGTGTGCAATACTGGGTGAGTGCCAGCCAACTGGTCTTGTTTTCCAACCTGGTCATCTATATGTCATCTATCCGGACATCTATAGGTTTTCCCGGCTAATTTTTAACTTTCTTTTTTTCATTCCAATTCACCAACTCTCACATTTAGTTTTGTCCAGGAAAACAATTTACAGGCTTTACCAAACCAATTTAGTCATTCACCATCCAACTTCAACGTTTGGTCACTATATTTAAACATTGAATCGAGAATATTCGTCACTACAGATCAAATTCGTCTAAGCTGTTTGAATTCGAATTTGATCTTACACTAATATTTTAGACCTGGTGTTTAAATTGCGACTAAAGTGACTAAATTGGTTTGGTAAAAACCTGTGACTTTTTTTTTATGGACGAAATCGAAGGTGAGAATTAGTGAATTTGTATACAAAAGTTTTTAAAAATCCGGGAAAACCTATATTAAAATTGCTCCGTTTCGTCTGAAGGAAGTCAAGGAACCAGACCACAAAAACAGCATTACATCACATTTCTTGTAATCTATTGATATAGACCTTTAAAGATATGTCAGCGTCACAACATTTACTATAAAATGTTGCCTGTCACCACAAAAAAGCTTAAAATAGGAAATTGCCATTTTGCAGAACAGAGGGCAAAAGCAACATTTGAAGAGGTGGTTTATATTTGTGTTATTATATTAACCTTAATCTGTAAGCTATGTTTTACCTTTCTCCAATGTTCTTCTATATAATCCTTTTTGAAACATATTTCATTCCACTTTTATTATGTCATCATACATTCACTGTAACACAACTGTGGGATTGTAAATGTCATTTTCTCAAGAATCAGTTTTACCACTTAATGTAAGTTGCTGGTCTATGATTCCGTTACTGAACTCAGTATTCCTCAATGTTGCATATAATAATAATAACAATTGAAAATTGACAATGCGCCTTTTCCGTACAAATGATAAAAAGCGCATTACACTAAAATTGACTAAAAAATATACTTTAAAAAGAAACACCAAAAGACAGAGATTTGTATAACAAAAGTATCATGTGCACCATTCAAAACCTCTCGTTCTGCAGAATCCAGATGTATAAATATATAAATTCTTTAAAAGGTCCGACTTTAAGCAAATTGTTTTGTTGACAGGTCACAAATATAAACCCCTAGCCCATCTATTTTTGAAAAAATACAGCAAAAGCAAATGGTGTACACTACCTTCAACACACAATAAGTCAAGCACTTTTAAAGTGATAATGATTAAATGACATGCTTTTATGTTACTAACATGTGATTTTTGTTTGAACAGGAGGCGAATTCGAAATACAGAGAGAACAGTACATGTTCCTATGGTGGGCCTGATTGGGGAAGAAAAAGCCAAAGACCAATATGAAGAACAACCTGGGGGATTACAAAATTCATCCCATACATACGAATCCTCGGTGCGTCCAACTTTGCCAACCGCCAATTATCAGTCTTCACCAATAACAACTCCCGAACCTATCTATATGGATGTAATCATTTAAAGGGAATATACAACATTTTGCAAACATAATTCTGTTTAACCAAATTATCATGAAATACCCAATACTGGACTGTTGGTGAATGACAGTCTATAACGCATAGTATCCTGTACAATTATGACACCATCAATTTCAAAAAAAGTGATATTTTCATAGCAATTTCCAACGCTGATCGACTGACATTAGAAATAAACTGGGTTCTTTCAAATACTAACCCCAATTTACTATATTTAGTTAGTCCATATTTTGTTGTTAACGAGCACAATCGATGTTCCATGAACGGACAATTCAAGTTTATAAATTGCTCCGATTCATCTTAAAGGGATCGTACACGTTTGGTAATTGGAACCCATTATTTGTTTCAATCCTATATAGTTATAGATATATACTATAAAACTAACCTGTAAAAAATTCATTTCAAAAGGTGGTACCGATTTTGAGATATTGCCGAAAATGTCCACGCGGAAAGAATAATCTCCATTGGAATACACGCTCTGAGAAACGTCACTGCAGTAATAACGCTTCTCAGATTCAATTTTTTTGGGATAAAAAGTGATATCTTTTTCCATAACCGCAGTACTTCGAAGTGAAACGTTTCTAAAAATGCATTATACTATCCAAAGCTGCTGTACTTCTTACCAAGTAAGTTTTTATTGCCATTAATTTTTTGGAGTAATTACAAAACGTATACGATCCCTTTAAGTGGGGTCAGGAAACCAGACTACGAGAACATAATTTGTTTTCTTGGTAACAATATTTGCTATACAATACTAACCCCCGCATTCCATCCATTTCTGAAAATTACAGCAAAAGCAAATGTTGTATATTTCCTTTAAAGCTTGTATTTTATTTTAATACACCGATCTAGTAGACCACGCCCTCTATAGCTATTTTAAAACATTTTTTTATTGAAATTCACCAATTCTCACATTCATTTCGTCCAAGAAAAACAGTTCACGCACACTTACCAAACCAATTTAGTCTATTTCAACGTTTGGTCACCGTTTTTAAACTCAATCACACAGACTAATTTACTTTGCATCAGTTTGAAATTGATTATTGAATAATTCGATCTCTGAATGCCGCCTTTTGGCAACAGCTTAGACGAGACAATTCCCGAGACAATGTTTAAATAGAGTGACCAACATTTAAAATTAAATGGTGAACGACTAAATTAGTTTGGTAAAAGATGTGAATTTGTTCCTGAATGAAATTGAATGTGAGAGTTTGTGAATTTGAATAAAAAATGTATGAAAATAACAGGGAAAACCTAAAAGTGTGCACGTTATCGAAGCACATCTGTGTTGTGGGAATGTTTTAATTCTTAAGTAAAAAGGTCAATAGTGGGGTGGGCGTGTGACGGTAAACTCGTCGTGCTGACGACCGAATCGTGTTTCCTTTGGGTAGTGTGCCTGGAACTGGAAGAAGAGAGGAACATGATTGTATTATTTTGACATTGACCGGGCCCAGGCGCGGGATTGTTTTTCATGAACCCCGATCCGATACGGGTACAGGCAGGCATCTGTAGCCAGCACACCCTGGTATTTTCGGCCTCGATCACCGACATATTTCAGGCCTCGATCGCCGACATATTTCCGGGTTTGCTTGTAACGTGTTTCGCCATCCATTTTGAATTCCGGGGAAAAAACACTTTGCGTATTATACGCGTCATCCGACGCAAACTAGAATTATGTTATATTCCGTTGGATGGATATTATAGGCGCAGGATTACTCAGAGTATGTAAAATTATTGTTTGTTTTGCGCGTTTCTGATCTTATTAGTAAAGTTTCATTAAGAAAAAGGCTTACCCTTCAATACACATTAACATTCGTTGTAAATATTTTTACATACACAGGTTTAAACCGCATCTTTGCAAATATTTACCCAGAAAAACCTTTTTAACCTTAAAATCGTATGCCTAATTTTATCATTGGTGTGTTAGCATAATAAACTAATACACTAATAATGCACTAATACTCTAGCAAAGATAATAGCAGTAAGAACAATTGGCGCTATCCCCTATAATACTCAGTCTTATTAGTTGGCATCTTTCAGAGACTGGTTTCAGCCTCTGTATAATTATAAGGGGACTGCCAACTGCCAGGCGAAGATTGTAAATTTCGTTCGCTCTATGCAAGTATACATAGTAATTGCTGTAAGCGTTGTTTGCATCACTTCAGTGTATACGAGTCCCTGCATGCGAGGCAACCGAGTTGACATGCATTGTATATAATGCACAAGCAGTAGGCTATACAACTATAGCTTCGTTAAATGAGTCTACGTGCCAGATTTGTTAAAAATCTATGAAAGTTTTGAAATATAGATGGCTAAACAACTTTTAATTAAGCCACAAATTTGTCCTGTTTCACCAGGAAAAGTGTCATTTTGATCGGGAAAAATGTAATTCACATCTGACCCAGGATGCCTTGGCGGCATAATGGTTTAAACATACATTAAATGTGTCAATAAATTGTAGATAACGTAATAGTTATATTGTTAGGAAGAGTCATCAACGTCCAGCGGTGTAACTATACAATTGAATTTGTAGGGGCACCTCGGGGTGCACAAATTATGAAGGGGTGGGGATTTAAATCACCTGATATAATTGTCTGTATCCCCCGTAGCGCCCCCCCCCCCCCCCCAACACCACGTAGTTACGCCACTCTACACGACTTATGATAAGGTTCCCTTCCCCGACCTCCGATTCGCCAGTACCCAGCTAATTGGTTGATCATTCACATTGTACTGCAGTGAAATCCATTGCTTCCTCGGTCTGTCACGAAGCCAAAAGACACACTATGTTGATTTGGTTTTCCTCGTTTCTAAATATGATTCATTCCCCGTACGTTAAGTTGTTGAATCGATTATAGAAGAACTTTTGGCATTGCCATTAACTCCGTCAGCCACCCTTGCCATTTTGATTGGCCTAAAACGATCGATTTATTGTATATGGACGGATTTGAAATTTACCTTTGTCCAAGAAACGTATCTACCCAGACGGGCATAAAGTGTGTAGGCCCAATCCAATTGTTTAAATGCTATAGCCAAATTGAAATGTAATGATAAATGACAAAATTGTGACTGTCCACGACGCAAGGGCTGTAAACTTAGTAGGCATCTTCATGTTTTGAGATATTTAGAAAAATGAAATCTACAATAAATAAGCTTTAAAATGGTGTAGTACAAGACATAGTTGGTATTTATGGTTAGCTACAACAAGTAACACTGAATATGACAATCCTTTGTTTTTTATTGTTTTTTCACATATTTTAATGTTCCTTTTCTCAAAATAAGCTTAAGCGGCTTTACAGCCCTTTTGTCGTGGATGGTCACAATTGGTTTTTGTTTTAATAGCCTAGAAAATCTATATTATTTTATTTAGTTGCAGCAAATGCCTATTAATTTAAGGGGTTAATGAATATAGTTAATTTATGAGGCTTTTTTTTTTCAAGTCAAAAGTAAAACTTGTTCGCAAATTTCCAAAAAAATGTTGATGGTTATAGGTATGATATTGGTTTATCAAGACTGCTCTGTTTATTACATTTTAAAATAAATATGGTGTATATTCCAAACTAGGTTTCTTATTTTGATCTTAAAGTTTATTGCTTAATTTCGGAAATAAATGAGGAGAACATAATCGGAAAAAAAATATATATGTATTCCCCACTTTTGTCATCGGAGTGCAACACTGGTTAGGTATACAACTGTAATCTCTGCTGGTTTACATGACATTAACCCTTCATTTCCCCCTCTTCCAATCCCTTGCAGAAACATATTAGTATGTTATCAGTTCACATAAACAAAACGGAACTTGAAAAGCATGTATAGCTATTCGTTCCGACCCCTGGATGACAGCATTGGTTTTTTTTTTAAATTTCATGTGACTTCCTCTTGCGGTTGTGCTTAGATTTATGATAATGCATTCATGGTGACGTATTGTCAACTATAAGATGTCGCATAATCACGGGCCGATGATTTTGGCGTGCCCCCAAAATCCTTTGATGTCGTGTATTATTTTATTTTTTTAATTAATGCAGCTTATAGGTTTTCAGAAACAAAACGCGTGTGATAAAGCAAAGTGATTGGCTTCGCTATATACATATATAATTGATTAGTTTCGCTATTCCGTATTTATCAAAGTCATGTACTTGTGGCGCACGCGCAGCTCGCATTTTGCAAAGGGGAACTTATTATGCAAAATGTGTATAACACTGTGGTTAATTAGCCCACTTATTTCACTCTCTTTCACTGACGGGATTGATCATTCCATCAAACAAGTGCATATGACTTGCCAGAAACCAGCACAGTCGACTATGTAAGTCCACTTTTTTCTTTTGCTTATTTGTTAACACTTTTCTAAAGATTTTCCAATACTTTAAGTAAACAATTTAAAAGCTCAATTAATTGTTTGAGACATTTCGGTATTATTTGTTTGTCCGTTATGTGAAATGCATTTAAACGTTGATAATGTAGCAGGCTGTACATATCTTTGTCCCGCTTTAATCGTAGTATTCACCCTTTGCAAACATAAACAAAACTTCTGAATTATTATGAATACCTTACTTGACTGTAAGTGAATAACAGTCTCAAGCATCCTGTGAAATCATGGCACCGGTGTGCTGTGGTTTTCAAGAAAAATTGAATTTTATATCAATTTTAAACGATTGCCGGCTGGTAAACCTTTTATAAAAACATGACTATTTTCAAACACTGCCCCAATTTGTTGAATTCGTCTAAAGAAAGTCTAGGAACCAGACTGCAAGAACAGCACTTCTTATCACTTTTCCCCAGCATACAAATACCCAACTTTAAATGGGTCAGCGTCACATTCTTTACTATAAAATATGATTCCAGCAAATTACAGCAAAAGCAAATGTTAAATACTATCTGTAATGCATTTAAACCACTCTATCATATAGTAATTTAGATCTTGCATGTTTCCGCTGATTTGAATCCTTAGAACCCAGCGGCCTCACTGGGGTTTAATTTGGAGGGGGCACTTCGTACTCGGGGGTGCACCAACGTTCCACTGTTGGTGTCACGGTTGTTCTGCTTGCCTATCCTAAAAATGTTAGTTTTGCAGGAGGAATATCTTCGTTAATTGTTCTCAAACCATCTGTGAATGTGAAATGTCCACAGCGTGTATTGTAAAACAAATACAAAATAATGAAAATGCAATAGACAAATTAGTGGCAATTTGTGCAAGTAACTCAAAAATAGAACCACATTTTAGTTGCAAATGGATATCAACTAGAGGTATACGCACTTGGAAAAATCCTGGGAAAAAAAATCGTTTAAAATGTGTGAACTTGAGAAGTCCCTGGATGCGTAAATGTTGAAGTGGCATATTACATGGTAATCAACGGAAATCATAGCAGAGTATATTTCCGTGTTTTGTTTTGTATCATTTTCACTTCCGCAAATTTCCGCAAAGTTCGCCAGATATCTAGAGAAATTAACGAATAATAATAATCTTGTACAAAACGAAACTCACCAATCCTAACTTTTCAATTTCGTCTATATATATTACATACAAATTACGTGTTTGTAAACCGATTCAACTTCAGAGAGTGCTCTACTTTACACAAGGAGCTATACAACATCAATCACAAACTAGGATAGGTTTTAGTTCACCATATTTTATTCCAACAAATTTGTTTCGTGGATACCTCCACTCGTCAGGGAATATTATTGTAATGGCGTTCTCGAAACGTTCTACCTGTGCATCAAGTTGGGGGGCGCGCGAACGCAATAACGCGCGCTGGGATTGCAACATGACGCGGGCGTGGGAAAAATATGGCCGCGCCCGAACTACCCGGCCGCGGCTTGACATCGCACATACAAATTATATATTTCTTTATATATGTTTTATATATAAATTATATATATAATAATGTTTATATATATGTTTTTATTTTATATATATATATATATATATATATGTTTTTATATACTTGCCTATGCGCGCTTAGAGCGACCGTTTGCAGTAAGTTTACCCGTATTACGACGACCACCGTCGTTAGGACGACGTTTGGTGGTCGTCCGAACGCCCAAGTACTCGATAAAATTTCATTTTTTTAAATTTGATTGAGTTTGTCGATAGATTTGGGTACATTATCCTATAGATTTTTAATTTCGTGGCAAAAGCTCCAGGTAAAAACGGGTTAGGTTACAAATAAAAGAGTAAATTTTACCGTACGTTTCTATGGACCGGTCATGCTCCGGTCATCCTATACCGGGAAAGGGCGTTATATATATAATTATGTTATTTTATTTATAATACACATTATATTATATATATTACATACAAATTATATATATTTTTATATGTTTTATATATACATTATATGTATAATAATGTTTATATATATATATATATATATATATAATAGACAATTCTTATATAGCGCCAAATCCGTCAACAATTGACGCTCAAGGCGCTTCACAGTAAAACATGTTAATTTAAAACCCAATAAGTATTTTACAAAAGGAAATTATGCAATAAGAAATCGTAATTACAATTACATAAACATTATAAATTAAAATACATTAAAACCAAGCAAATTAAATGACAGACACAGAACATCAATCAACGCAACAGCAAGACAATCACGACAAAGAGACTGCATGGTTAACACACACAAAATGGACAAATGAACGGACTAACAGTAAATAGACAAGACACACAATCTGGTTGATAAAAACAGAAAAACACCAAACAGAGAAGGTGGAAGGAGGGTTTCAAGCTAGTAAAAAATTTAACGCTAAAGGCGCATTACAGAAATACAATAAATACAATAAATACAATACAAACTATAAAACAGCCAAACTAAGAAAAAATTACGGACTAAGAAAGATTACGGGCTATGCTTGGTTGCTCTTAAGGCAAATGCGTTTTATATAATTAATTGTTTCCCTCTTGCCATAGAGTACCCTTAAGAAGATACATTTGGTCGGGAGCCTCGCTAGAACTAGAAGAAAACCCAACTCGAAAAACAATTTGTCATTTTTCTCTTTTTACATTTTGCATAATTTGTTTCTATTCTTTAGTTGACCTTCGTCTTGTTGGCAGTGTCAATAATGCAGGCCGACTTGAAATTCGTCTAAACGGTGAGTGGGGGACGGTGTGTGACGACTCCTGGCGCCTACTAGATGCCCAGGTAGCTTGCAGACAGCTGGGGTTCCCTGGTGCCATATAGGCTTCCTCTGCTGGGTCTTATGGAACAGGAAGCGGGCCCATTTACCTTGACGAAGTCACTTGTTCAGGATCTGAACGTAGCTTGCTCTCTTGTGTGCATAATGGCATTGGAGTCAATGACTGCAGTCACGGTGAAGACGCAGGAGTTATTTGTCAGCCTAGAGGTATGATCTATTTCTTAAAGGGTAATTCCAGGCTCAATAATATTTTACCTAGTCTAAAAGAAAATATGGTAACATACTGACTCCGCAGAGAATTTGTTTTGATTTTTTTTCGAGAACGACACACGCGCTTATTATATTCACGATTTCTTGCCATTCAGGAGTACAAGGGCGCGGCCATATTGTTCAAATTTCCCGCCTCGCCCGGGAAATTATGACGTAGTGTCTGCACCTCAATGCACATCGCATTTTTGCCTGTTGTTCGCACTGGTATCCCACATGGACGCGGCCAGCTACATTATGCAGACGTATGTTGTACGGCGCCCGACTATTGCGATTACATGTATTGCATTTCTGTGCAGAATATCGACTTGACGCGCCACAAACTATCGTTTAGTTTTGTATTTTCTGAGAAGAATAGAAAATCTGTGAGCTAGTAATTATGGCATCAGGTCCGTATAATTTCGAGCCCATTTTCCCATGTACAGTACACATTGTGTATACACTATGCCGTACACAAAAGGGTTCGCTTGTATTCCTTGCGCGTGCAGGGCCGCTATCGATCGGGCTTCGCGTACTGATGGTGCAGACACTACGTCACAATATATCGGATGTACCGATAAACCAGAACAAAATGGCGGCTCGCATGACGGTAAGCGCAGTGCGAAGAAAATCTCTGTTTTATATGATTACCGAAACCGATAAAAATGAAATAAAAATAAAGTCACAATTGCAATTGACACTCTTTAACATTATGCAATTATAAACTATGGGTGGAGTTTCCCTTTAACAAACAGGGGCCATATTCATGAAACCTTACCAAGCCTTGTTGGTTAATAAAATGGCATGTAGTTGCTTACTAAACATATAGTTGGTAAATAATTGATATTCATAAAACATTACAAGCTTTAGTTATTATACATTCTAAGTTTCCTAAAGTTAGAGTTGATCCAGGGTAACTTTAAGTCACTAGTTAGCAACTATATCATTGTATCACGTGGCTAGAAGAAACATAGAGTTGGTAGAACGTAGTCGTGTTATACCCGCGCAAGTGCTGGTCGTGGATTAGCTAAGTCTTTGCCAAATTCGACTGTATTCGATATTTTATTGTGCACGTAGCGTATTCCTTTCACGAAGTGCGCGCGCCTGCCGCTAACGACACGATTATAGACCAACTTCCTAATTTACTCAGTCGTCTTTGCAAACCCATCCAGCGGTTTATGGTTTTCCTTATTTCTTCGCAGGCTTTCTCTACGGAGCCAATTAGCGATCGCGGAACTGTGGTTATCAACACGTACTAAGCGCGCGGACGACATTCTTTTGTGAAGCAGTGCTGGTTAGATATACAACACAGGTCGCGCTGAATAGGTAGTTTACTGCGTGAACCCCCTATAGCTTTTCGAACGGTCAGATTTGCATATCACGTCCCATTTACGGGAGTTTGCAAATATGACTGTGTCATTAGCGGTCGCAATGTATACACAGAAAACGCGACGTGTATAATAAAATAAAGTCGTATTTCGCAAAGACAATTATTAGCCTTGTCCACATTTTACACAAACCTGAAATAGACCACGGGGTTGGGCCGTTTAATGGCGAAAAAAGTGCACAGCTGTAATGTTTATTTTCTGTTATAATACACCTTAGGGCATCTGAAAAGGGTAGTCTTAAGTCGCTTATGGGGGGACTTTAGCCTACAAGCCAAAATAATCGCTGCATTTTGAGCAATTTTCACTGATAATGCCGAAAAACACGTTTTGGGGTACTGTGACCTTAAAAATAGCCCCACAGTGGGGTTCTTTCTCATTTATCATCAGGATGTGATTAACAAACATTAAACAAATCAATATAACCCTACTTCTGAAGAATATGTGGGTTTCGAGACGGAGTTTCCTTCAGACGAGGCTAAAAATATTTTCACTTATCCCAAACCTGGGACGCTTATGACATCAGAAATCATATTTCCTTATAACTGACGCGTCTTTTATGGTCATAGAAATCTGCCTGGGGCCAAAAGCTTTGATTTGAGTGGTTGATGAGCTCAATAGCTCAAAAGCTGTGGTCGCAACGGCAATTTAGGCTAAACCTACCCCTATCACTCCAAATCCCCAAGATATGGGTATGCGTTTAAACATTGAAGATAACTCACCAACCAATTGCCGTAGACGCCTGAACTTGGGCTCTATACCCCCATTGATGGGTATGGGCTTTCCAATAAGACTGTAATTGACATGGTTTGGTTCATATTTTTGGCGCTAGGGGCTAATTTTGCCTTAAATAAGGGTCATTTAGCCTTTGAATCTCAAAGATTCACACCTATTGGCATACCCATGGCATAATGTGGTCTAAACAAAATAGACAACTTCTAGTTGCAATCGTGGCCAATAGGCCCTAGTTTGAGATTAAACTTCAGTCAATTAGGACCGTTGTAAAAGTGATGAGTGATGCGCCATGACCTTAATTCAATACACAGACTGCCGTTTAAAGTGCTACAGCTATTTCAGGAACAATTTTCACGGATATGCATGTTTATGAAAAAGTAAAATAAAAATACATAGACATAGTGGACAGGTGGAATAGGGTGACAACTATCATAAGTCAATTTATTAGCACGGTTGATAACATTAATAAATAAGCCCACTTGGAATTTTACCCGATATTACCCGGGTTGTAACGAGCAATAACGCTAGTTATTACTGGGTAACATTACTGAGTAATAACGGGGAAATAGTAGACCAACATTTCCCTGTTATTACCACCCGATATTACCCCATTTACCCTATTTACCTGTTACTGTTACCAGGGAGAATGTTACCGATATTTCTGGCATTGCATTGTTATTACCACCATTTACCCCATATACCCAATATTACCAGGGAGAGTATGTTACCGATATTTCTGGCATTGCATTGTTATTACCACCCGATATTACCCAATATATTACCAGGGAGAATCATCATATCCGGCTTTAAGTCGCTTGTCCAGACTCCGCTTGGTCCGACTTGGGTCTCTTTTAATGGCACGTCTCCACTGGGCTCGGTCCTGGGCGTCCGTCGACTTGAGGCCCAGTAACTTCATATCAGTCCTCACCACACCATGCCAGGTCTTCTTCGGCCTTCCCACATATCTCGTCTCTTCCACCACCATCGATGCTGATTTTTTCACCCAGTAACCTTCGTCCTTCCTCTCCACGTGTCCATACCATGGGCGTCAATCCTGGGGGGGACAGGGGGACACGTCCCCCCCATATTTTGAAGGGTGGGGGACACAATATCAAATGTCCCCCCCATGTTTTTGAACTCGCGTATCTCATAATAGGGCAATATTTACTGTAGCGGAAACTGTCAAGAATAGCGGAGCGGCGGCGTGATGACGGATTTAAACGGAGTCCATCCAAGTAACGGCTGCGGATCCAACAGAACCGGACAAATTAACGCGCTACTACTGCGGGTTTGGCCGCCCTATGCAGGCGTATGTGTGCGCGCGAATCTTCACGTGTACATGCGTCTGTTTATGGTGTAAATGGAGGACACATACCTGGCGACACGAAGGTGAATTGGGGTTAGGGTTAGAATCGAGGACGACCTCGATTGAGATTCCTGTACAAAACCAATGAGAGCCGTCGGAAAAAGTACAAACAAAGGAAATTATCGAGAGGAACAAAGGAAACTCCTCGATTTACACCATAAACAAACGTGATAGTACGTGTGCATGTACATACGTGAACATACTGTTCGCCTGAAAACAGGCGTTATCTTGTCCAGACGTAATCTCACTTTTTCCTAAATTTTTCTTATCTGTTGCTGTAACATAGCCCCTGAATTGGATAATTCAGTAAATTATGTTTTGCAGCCATATTCATACTGTAGAACATGTAGGTTGTGTGTGGACTTCGGCTGTGGTTAAAATCTGTGTTTTTGGTAAAGTTGTAGCCTAGTTCGAGAAAGTTTTGTGTGTACAAAAGTTCAGTGAAGTGCCGTGTGCCATTGGCTGTGCTTGATCGTGTTCAACTCTAGCGAACCTTCGCAAAGCTGACAATCAATCAAATCGCAGTATAACGCTGCGTTCCAATCGCGTCGTTTTTATCGTGTTCACCGTGAATTTCTCCACGTTCACGATCGGGGCCCAATTTCTTGGCTCTGCTTATCGTTAGCGAAAAATCCCTGCTTACTATAGCAGAAAATTCGGTGCTTATGGTAAAAGTATTTCACGCGTTAGCGAGGAATTTTGTTTTCTGAGCATGCGTACATCCCGTAACTAAGGATTCTGTGCTTACAGGGTTAGCGCAATTTTTTTCTGCTAGCGCGGTTAGCGGAAAATGGTGACCGTAAGCGCAGAATTATGTTGTTAGCAGAGCTAAGAAATTGGGCCCTGGGGCCAACTTCACGGAGCTGCTAAGCACAACAATTTGCTTAGCATGAAAATTTGTCCTTGGTAAAAACAAGGTTACAGACCAAATTTTCACGTGATCTTTATTGTTTTTGATTGATAACTTATTTTTTAATGAGCAAGACTTTTTGGCGCTAAGCAAATTGTTGTGCTTAGTAGCTCCGTGAAATTGGCCCCTGGTTGCATTCCAAACGCTACTCACCAAGACGCACACGCACAGTCGAGTTAGTTGTACGGCAAGGACATTCTTTATCGCTCAAGAACTCGTACGTGAACCAACACGCATGCGCGAGTATTTCATTCGTTTATGAAGTCGTGAACATTGAGAAAAAAATCCACCTCGAGTTCACCACTGGTGAACACGAGTTACCAGGCGATTATAACGCCATTATACGACTCGTGAACTCGTGAACACGATAAAAACGATGCGATTGGAACGCAGCATTGAAGTCAGGGGACCACTGCGCCCCCGGGTATGGGTATGGCACCCTCAGGCCAGAAACACGTGGTTCTCCCTTCAAGTTCTCTCTTATATCGTGTCCGATGTAAACCACAGGGTTTTCTCGAGAACGGTAAAACATGAGGTTGGTTTCCTTTCAACCAGACATTTGAAATAGGATAAGTAAACATCCAAAACATGAGATTTTTGGGGATTCCAAGAGTGCCCCTTTAGGTCTTCGCAGGAAGACGCTCGCCGTCTGGGCTTGTCATAATTATGCCGGCCGCATGATATGCTGGCTGTGCCAACACTCGGGTTGACGTTTGTATAATGTGCATGCTAAACCCCTCTAATAATTCTTGACTTCAGTAATGTCCCCCCCACATTTGAAATGGGATTGACGCCCCTGGTCCATACCACCTCAGCCTGTTCCTCCTCATCACCACCTTGATCGATTCCACCTCCAGCCTCCTTCTCAGCTCCTCACTGGACTTCCTCATCCTCAGCGTCACGCCACACATCCACCTCACCATCCTCATCTCTGTCATCTCCTGGTCCACTCTCATCGCCACGTCTCACTCCCATACACCATCTTGCTTCTAATACATGCTGCGTACACCTGCCCTTTCTTTTTCAGGGGTGGCCCCTTAGATGTAAGAAACGAGGCCAACTCCCTGAACTTTGTCCAACCAGTTCTAATCCTGGCAGTCACCGCTGACTCCACACCACCATCTGCAGCCAGCGTATCTCCAAGGTAGCAGAAGCTTTCCACCCTCTCGTACGACTCCCCATCCACCGCCAGGCCTTCCAGGTCAGCTGCGGATGGCTGTACCATTCACCCCTGCACCTCTTACACTCGAACATCGCACCTCTTGCTGCTATCAGGCTCCCCTTCACGCCGCTGCACCTCCTGTGGACCCACTTCCTGCATCTCGTACACTCAATGGAGTTGGCCTGAACGCCCCTGCCACAGACGCCGCAAGGCCACGCTCCGGACTGTGACACGACCTCCGCACCAACACCACCGACCATGATCTTTGATTTTGATACATTCACCCGCATTCACCCGACGAGAGGCTGGCCCGCCACACTGATACCTTCCTGGCGAGCTCCTCCCTAGTGGACGTCATCAACACCAGGTCATCTGCGTAGAGCAGCTCCCCTGGCAGTGTTTTCTTCGCCTCTCTCGTCACCACATCCATCACGGTCGCGAACAGCAGCGGACTGAGTACGGAGCCCTGGTTGACCCCGACCTCCACACCAAAACCATCGCTGTTGCCGCCGCCCGTTCGGACCACAGTGCGGGCCCCTCTGTACAGTGCCATTACAGCCTGGACCAGCCGCTCACCCACACCCGACTTTCTAAGGGCCCACCTAACCACCTCTCTGTCAAAAGCCTTCTCCAGGTCGATGAACGCATAGTACAGCTTCTTCTTCTTCGCCTGGTACTTCTCCTGAAGCTGTCTCACGATGAAGATCGCATCAGTCGTCTCTTTCCCTGGCATGAAACCGAACTGCATGTCATCAATCTTCACTTGCGACCGAATCCTCTTCTCCAGTACCCTTTCCACCACCTTGAATGCATGTTCAAGCAGTTTGATGCCACGATACGAGTCACAGTCCAGCGCGTCCCCCTTGCCCTTGTACAATGGAACTAATATGCTCTTCCTCCAGTCTTCCGGTATACTGCCGTCTGCCACGATGCCGTTGCACAAGGTCGTGAGCCACTCCACTCACAGGTCTCCTGAAGCTCTCATCATTTCAATTACCACTCCAGATGAACCAGCTGACTTGTCTACTTTCATGCATTTCATAGCTCTCACCAACTCCTCGTTAGAGATCTGGCCACAAGGACCCTCCACCCTGTCGCACTCCACGTCGCCGTCCCACTCGTTCTCTACGTTCAGCAGCTTCTCGTAGTACTTTCGCCATACTTCCTTGATGCCACCTGTGCGTCACAATGTTACCACTCCCGTCCTTCACGCAACTAACCCCAATCTCATCCCGCCTCTCCTTCACCATCTGCTTCGCAATCCTAAACACATTTTTTCTTCCTTCCTCACTTTTCAGTTCATCGGAAAACTCTTTCCTCTTGCCATCCTGACCTTTCCAGACTACTCTCCGTGAAACTTTCTTCGCCTCTGCATACCTTGCTATATCCTCATCCGTTGGCATCTTCTTCCAGTCTCTGAAGCATTTCCTTTTCTCCGCCGCTGCCTTTTCCACCTCCTCATTTCACCACCATGTCTCCCTGTGTCCACCCACACACATTCTCTGTTGCTTGTAACCAGGTCTTTTTCATTGCTTCCTACTTGTCATCCATTCCAACTGCCTCCTTCACAGCCTCCGCACCGTCAGCAACTCTATCACAAAACTTCTTCTTGATGTCATCATTCTTCAGTTTCCACACCTTTAGCCTTGGAGCGTACTTTTGTTTCTGCTGCTTAAGGGAGCCAGTTCTCACATCTCCAACAACCAGACGATGCTGCGAAACACACTCTTCTCTCGGAATAACCTTCACATCTGTAACTTTACAGCGGTCTTCTTTTCTCACCATCAGGAAGTCGATTGCACTCTTGCAGCCACCCGAACTGTACGTCACCAGTTTGGATACCGTAACCGTTATTTCCGACATTGCATTGTTAATACCATCCGATATTTCCCCCTTTACCCAATATTACCAAAGAGAATGTAACCATTTTTTGGGGCATTGCATTGTTATTACCGCCCGTTATTACCCAAAATTACCAGGGAGAATGTTAGCGAATTTCTGGCATTGCATCGTTATTACTACCCGATATTACCCCATTTACCCAATATTGGTTAATTGGTTAATTATATTGGTTAATACTAATAATTATTACGATACCACCGGAACAATACTACAATGTATACACATATAAACATCAATGACTCTTCTGAGATGCCACTCCTACAATCTTAGCGTGTACTTAAACGCTATATTACCGCCGTCTGTAATCACAGTTTGCAATTAATTTTGTGTTAATTTATTTGTGTGTTGGCTTTTGGTAAATTTGTAAATACAAAAATATATATTTTCCTCTTGGGATGACTTTCCTAAATTATAAAGTTGTCTTTGTATGGTTTGAGACTCATCCCGGGGTTAGCTCACCCTGGTGAAACAAGAGGTTGCTCTGCCCTTGGGATGAGTTTCACAATAAACCCTGTCTCTCATTCTTTATTGTCCAGTTTGTTTTCTGTGCATGTGTGTGTGTGCGTTTGTATGTTGTCTTCAGTCTGTTTCATGTTTTGTCTTCGACGTTTCAGGTATGTGGGGGTTGCCGAGAAGCAACTTATAGTGCTTGCACTCTTCCCACTCTACCTGATTCGTCTTGTTTAATAATAATAATAATAATAATAACACCCTAAACGTATCGCTATTACGCAAAAAGAAAGTTGAAATATAAAAGCATATTTTACATAGATAATGATGAATAAATGCATTGGGCATCTTCGCCCTCATTTTTCTGAAAGAGGATTATCCAGTCACAAATGTGGATTGAAAAAAAAACAATCATGGTGTGAAAAGTATTAGTATTTGGTGAAATACAAAGGATGTCCACACAGTGATAATTGTGTTTGTATGTGGGTTAGGTAATACCGTATACGACTAAAGACATATAGCAATGTGGATTAGTGATAACAATCACCCCGAGGACCTGAGCCGAGTCCTCGGGAGAATATCGCGTACAAACAGTATGAGAGCTTTTGAGAAAAAGTACAAACAAAGAGAACTAAAGAAGGGAACAATAGCGAGTCTAGTATAGCTAGCTCATCAGCAAAGCTCATCAACGTTTCCCAGCGCCCAGTATGACGGTGTGTATGAGCACAATCGTGTTTACGTTCATTTTGAAATAGTTCGCCATATAACGGCATAATTAGACAAGCTACCAGTTCGCCCTAACGTCTTTTGAATCCTGTAGCAGCGGTTTATATTTTTCTTTATTTTCTCTCTTTGTTTTCCTATTAATCCAAAGAACAAAATTATAAGCCATTTGTTGGTACCGCCACCGGCAACGCACATCACCGCTGTTATTGTATATAGCGACATACAGTTGTGCGCATGTGCCATTTTTAAATCTAGATTAAATAAAATGTATTATTCATGAGCGGTGACCCGCGACAGAGGGACAATAAAAAAAAAATTACCGATGAATACTGACATTAGGGGCTTTTTTTATTTTGATGAGTTCATTCATAAGAATATCCGTGATTTAATAATCCCCCAAAACCAAACAAAATTGGAATGACAAGCGCAAAATTTAAACTTAAATACAGACGCTCCGTTTCGTTAGTCATTAAGGAAAGGATGGTTTTCAGGACAAATTTAACAGTGAAGATGAGTTTTTCCAAACTCAAAATATGGTTTGTATAAAAAGCAGATTGTGATCTCTTTGAATCATGTGTTTTCGAAAGAGCAAACACAGCAAGTGATAAACAAAACTAGGTTTGAATATTTAGTTTTTTCCATCTTGAACAGTATTCAGCCTGATATTTGCCCACTCTGGTTCAAAATCTAGAACCGCGTATTCCCAAACGTGTCCTTAAACAATATGCGAGACTTATTTACACGGGTATCATACTAGGCCGCAATGTCGCGTTGCAGAAAACTCCGTTAAAGATAGAAAAAACCTAGATTCAAACCTAGTTTTTTGTATCACTATGTCTTGTTGGGTTTGCTCTTACAAAAACACATGATTGAAAGAGATCACAATCTGCTTTTTTATACAAACCATTTTTTTGAGTTTGGAAAAAGTCATCTTCACTGTCAAATGTGTCCTGAAAACCATCCTTTCCCTTAATGCCTAACGAAACGGAGCGTCTGTATTTCAGTTTAAATTTTGCGCTTGTCCTACGAATTTTGTTTGGTTTGGGGGGTTTATTAAATCACGAATATTCTTATAAATAAACTGATGAAAATTGAAAAGCCCCTAATGTTAGTATTTATTGGTAATTTCCGTTTTTTTATCGTCCCTCTGTCACGGGTCACTGCTCTTGAATTATGCATTTCATTTTATCTGGATTTGAAAATGACACATGCGCACAACTGTATGTCGCTTAAGAAACGGCGGTGACACGATGTATGCTCTTAATGACGACGCGCGCGCATTTTGGCAATGCTATAATTGGTTGAAGGAGCCGAGGGTGTGCGCATGCATGCTACCTGAGCAATGGTGGTACGATAGAAAATTGCTGCCCTCGGATTAGTCTAATAGTGTATGCTGTTATGTTGCAATTAACAGGGGAGTAAACCTTTCATATAGAATCTTGAAACTGGTACTTATTGACTTCTTTAGATCACATAGGACCCAAAACCACCTGTTTCCATTTTTTCCCAGCATGGATACGCACTAAATCCAAGATGGCGGCCATTTAACACGATAATCGCTTAATCGCCAACTATTTTGGACATTTGTAATGGATATAGTTGTCCAGTATATCGTGTTATAGGTGTTTTGGTCACTGAATTCATTGAAGTACTTATATCATCAATAACACAAAGCATAAAGTGAATAATCATCCAATATGAGGTATAATTGGCGCCATATGGCACGGCACACCCATAAATACCCAATGAATGGTACACAAACATTTTGGTTATAATAATGTATATTTGTTTTTTAGCAAAATAAATCTGTCCTGATCGTTCTATGGAAGACTGCATGGCATGAGCCATAATAATGTAACCACAGGAATGGATGCATGGGTGCAATCTGCCATGAAATCAGAGTTGACCGGTTAAGAGAATGATGGCGCTTTCCCATTCAGTGACATTTCTTCTCTGGTGACTTGTATGGCTTAAATAATCGTGATTTAGTCTATGCCAATTATGTCCGTAATAAATGAAATGGGCGGACATAATAGACTGGATGACCGTTGTAGGTTTAGGTAAATCAAATGTGATTTGTTTTGGGGGTGCGAAAAGAGGATTGTGTTCGCAAATCCTCTTGTAAGCAAGAGCATGCTTTCGTGCCTGCTGTCGTGGCACTCGTCAGTTGCATATGGGTGATTCCATGGGGAATCGGTAATAACTCGCTGGGTGTGTGGGTTTAGTGTGGTCCAATCAATTATCGTGAATTGGAAGTGTTTGGAACATAGCCATATGTTTTTAGTTGGTTCCGTGTTGTTCCTCTAGTAAAGAGAGCAGTATGTTGAGGGTTTCATCATTTTCAGTAGGTTCTTCAAAGCCTGAGTCGGATGGGAGTGGTTTGACCACTGGTTTTTGTTGTTCTAACTTGGCTCGTAATAGTTTTTTCTTGGATGTTCTGGGCTTTTCGGAAGGCAATGAATGGGGGTTTGGGAAATATTTCCGAGAGTATTTTATTTCCTTGGCTTAAGTTCCAGTGTCTGTTTACTGCTTGATGTATGTCACGGTGGTTTATGGCTGGGTTGTATGTAGTGGAGAAGACAAGTGGAATTTGTTTGGATTTGTCTTCAACCTTGGTTCTGTGTATCAATCTTGTTCCGTCAGTATGCGATAATTTGGTTGTTGCTTTTTCAATTTCAGTGGGGCTGTATCCTCTTTTGACTAGTTTCTCTGAGAAAGATTTGACTTTGTGTTGGTAATCATCCTCGTTGGTGGTGTTTTTAGCGCATCGGAGTGTTTCTCCGTAGATGAACGCTTTGAAAACGTGGGGTGGTGGGTGGGATGGAGATAGTAGAAGGTTTCCGTTAGTTTTGTGTAGACTTTGGTGTCTAGGATTCCTGTTTTTCGGAAACGATCTCCTTTGAAGATGGTTAATTGAAGGTAGTTGATGAATGATCCAGAGGCTTTGTATGTGAACTTTAGTGTTGGGTGCATCTTGTTTATTTCTGTGACGAGATTTTTGAATTCGTCCAGAGTTCCACTGTAGATGACCATTATGTCGTCTCTATAACGCCACCATGTTAGGATGTTATCCGCTTTTGGGGTTATTTTTTTCTCGAAATCGTGTAGGGTGATATCACATATTTCAGGGCTTGATGTGGAGCCCATTGCACAACCAATTTTCTGGAGAAACAAACTTGTTTCCGAATTGAAAGCAGTTTCGGCCGAGGATGAGTTCCAGGAGTTTGTGGACATAGGTTGATGGTGGCTTTGTGATGGTATAGTTGTGGTTGGTATTTTTTAGGGCATTGCATACACAATCGATTGCTTTCGTTTGTCGGAACAATTGTGTACATGGAAACAACGTCTATGCTAGCGATGAGAGCATTGTAACGGAACAGGGTATATGCCGACTCGTATTCGAGTCTAGTTATTCTAAACATACATTGCTTATGCAGGATCACGCGCTCATGCTGCGCGATACATGGCGCAGCGGCCAATCATCAACGCGCGGCTGCATGATCAGGGTGAAGCAACCAATTACCGGTGCGCGTAGCTTCTGCCCGGGTGGTGCACATATAATTAGCGCGTGGTGACCAATCGCCGTAGCGCATTATCGCGACTGCTGGGGCCTTTCGCGCGGTTTCCAGTCAGTTCCACAGAAGGCGTCAATTCTAGAACAAGTACCTGAATTACCCGAAGATTATAACCGAGTGTTGCCGTAGCGGATTGCTGGCGAACGGGATTGACCGGTGAGTCAGCGTAGAAGTTGTTTGTTAAGTCACTGGGGACCAGGGTTAAACGTGCGAGGTAGACCGCTTGGTTTGGGGATTTAGCGAAGCTTAGAGGGATCGGAGGGCTTGCACGCTGGGTGTATGTTTCATGCCTGTTGGCGTGGCGTCGGCTGAGCAGTCCTGGTTGTTGAGCTAGTTGTTCCCGTAGAGGTTTACTGAGTTAGCGGTTTAAGTGTTCCGTGTGGTTTAGTCAGATTTCCTTGAGCTATTCGTTGATCACTGTAGTTATTCAGGTGTATGGTGGAACCTGCGAGGTTTACCTGTGCTCGCTGCCAGTGAGCTGAACCTGGTCAAGGTGCGTGGTACCTCGTGAGGCTTACTCTGTGAATATTTAATGAGGTTGCCTGTTAAGTGTTTCATTACCCTGCTTTACCTTGTGTTTCTTTATATTACTATAACACATATAAGGATTATAATTGTATAAGCTGTGTGAGGCTTACACTGTATAAAGATAACTTGTTGTAAAGATATTATAATTGTATAAGCTGTGTGAGGCTTACGCCGTATAGAAAGAGCTTACTGTGAACTGGTTATATTGTATAAGGTTATATTATATAAATTATAGTTAACGTGGTGCAGTTGACCACGTGAGGCTTACCGAGCCTTGTGAGGCTTACTGAGCTTCGTAAGGATTATTAGGTGGTGCAGTTGACCACTTTTATTCTGTATAAACTGACTGATTGTTAATCATCACCGATTCATTGATAAGAGAAGAATAATAAGAATCATAACTGTCCTTGGAAATTCTTGTCGCTGTGAGGATTATTTGGATCACTGTGAGGTTTATTGTAATTATTTAGTGCTCTGCTATTATATCAAGTTAACCACGCAGTCATAAAACGGTGGTATATTTCCACCAAACGAGCTGCCCCTAGGTTAAGTCCGCCGTTCGTTAATTGTCCCCCCTTGCGTCTGGATAGCCGCTCATCCTTGCGCGAGGTTAATAAATATATTTGTTGGATAATAAGAGTTGGTTGGAGTCCTGGGATAATAAGACCAGTCCCCATCTAGGTCCTCCGCCGGTTCCGCCACAGCATTTTGTGAGAATGTTTTTCCTTCTAGTTTGCGCAAAATGTATGCGGTGTCGCGGACATATGTGGATTGCGCGGTTACAATTGGAAGGAGTAAATATTCTATGTATTCTAAAAAAAAATGGCTGTAGGACTTAATATAATAATAATAATAATATAAAAGCATTTATAATGCGCCATCTATCTAGAGAAAACCTATTCCGAGGCGCAACATAAAACACAAACATGACAAAGGAAAAAATAATGAACCAAAATAAAAAGCAACAATAAATAAAACATAGAGGAAATTCAAGATCAATAATGTGACCCTACAAGATCAAAGAGGATATCACAGTACCAACACACACTGCCCAGCTGCACATGGCCAACAAGCAAAGAGAGGAGAAGACCAGAATTAGCAGTTACAACAACTTAACAGCAATAACTGATTCCTGCCCGAACAAAATAAGAAAAAATGGCCGAACATACATGTATTAAGGTATGTGCCAGCAATGCGATACCAGAAATCACATTAAAGACATCAAGTAAAAGCTCAAAATGAGTACATAAATCACAATAAAATGTTTTGCAAAAACAATCAAATATTATAAGCAGTTTCAAATAAATGAGTTTTAAACCACTTTTTGAAAACATTGATGGAACTACAACTGCGAAGTTCGAATGGCAAGGCATTCCAAAGCTTGGGAGCAGATGCATAAAATCCACGATCACCATACGACGAAACAGTTCTAGGGACAGTCAGAAGAATTTTGTCAGCAGATCTCAAAGTGCGTTTGGGAATATATGGAGAAAGAAGTTCATTAATATACACTGGTGCCATAGCATTAAGTGATTTCCAAGTGAGCCAAAGTAGCTTAAATTGAATTCTTTGACGAATTGGTAACCAGTGTAGTTGTTTCAAAATTGGCGAAATATGATCAAATTTACGAGTGCGGGTTAACATGCGTGCTGCAGCATTTTGAGCACGTTGGAGCTTTGCCAGCAGTTGTTCATTTATACCATATAATAGAGAATTCCCATTGTCCAATCTCGATATTACCAAAGCATGGACTAAAGTAGCTGCTGTATCGTCATCCAAAACTTTACGAATTTGATTAATGTTCCTGATTTGGAAATATGTAGCTTTGCAGACACGTTTGATGTGATCCTCCATAGATAGCGTGTTGTCAAAAATAATTCCCAAATTACGAGCATTTGGCGAAGCATGAATGGGTGATGACACTATTTGAATAGAGTTGTTTGTGGCTCTGGATTGAAGGTATTTTGATGTGACTATGATGAGCTCAGTTTTGTCGTCATTTAATTTCAGTTTATTATAAGTCATCCAAGATTGTATGTCCACAATACATGATTCCATGCGTTTGCGAGTAGCTAGTTCATCTTCGTTGTCATACAAATCAAATGGTAAATACAGTTGCGTATCATCCGCATACATGTGCACCAGTAAACCATGTTTACGAGCAATATTTGCAATGGGAGCTGAGTAAATAGTGAAAAATTGAGGGCCCAGAACAGAGCCTTGTGTGACACCGAAGAGAAGCGGGAGGATTGAAGATAAACTTCCATTTATGTTGACTGCTTGAGATCTATCACTCAAATACGATCCTATCCATTCAAGGGCGCTACCTTTGACACCAATAGATGAAAGACGTGATAGAAGGACACCGTGGTCTATGGTATCAAAGGCAGCCGACAAGTCCAGTAGCACCAGAAACACACCACGTTTGTTATCGATAGCATGGAGAATATCATTTTGCACCCGTAGCAAAGCTGCCTCAGTCCCATGGTTTTTCCTGTAGGCAGATTGGAATGGTTCGTAGAGATTATTTTCAGTAAGATGATCTGATAACCTAGTCGATACTACTTTTTCGATGATTTTTGAGACAAAAGCCAAATTTGAAACAGGACGGTAGTTCTTTAGGTTTTCTGAGTCCAATGATGGTTTCTTAAGAAGAGTTGTAACGAGAGCTGTTTTGAAGCATGATGGGAAAGTGGCCGAGTCCAGCGAGAGGTTGACGATCCTTGTGATTACTGGAACAAGTAGACTAAGATGTTTCTTTAAAAGCCAAGTAGGGATTGGATCAGTATCGCAGGATTATGGTGGAGATGCATCGATTATTTTGCGAATTTCAACTTCAGATGCAGGAAGTAAAACTTCAAAATTGGCAATCGATTTATCATGATCCGTCTGGGGGAAAATTGTGTCATTACTTATGCCAACATCAGCAGAAGTATCGAGTTCCTTGCGTATTTTGCAGATTTTGGAAATGAAGAACTTATTAAATTTCTCTGCCAGTTCTGCTTTAGAATTGTGAGAGGGAAGTTTAGATTTCCCTTTTTGATGAAGTAGTTGTTCCACAATCTTAAAAAGTTCTTTCTGGTCTGTACATGTTGATATTTTGTCTCTATAATAAGAAGCTTTGGCATCATTGATCATGTTATAAACTCGTTGACGTTGTGCTTTGAACAGTTCACGATCTATTTCCAACCTGGTTTTCCGCCATTTTCTTTCAAGTCTTTTTCTCAGCTTCTTTGCCTCATCGATTTCAGGAGAGTACCATGGATTTGAAGGTCGAATTGTGATGCTGCGGGATTTTAAGGGGGCATGCTTGTCCAAAATGCTCGTAAGTAAAGAATTATACTGATCAACAATATAATCTAAATCTGATGAGGGATCACAATTCAAAAGTGATTGTTCTAGATCAGTAGAGAATTCTGCATGGTCGATTGTTTTCAGCTTTCTATAAGAAACTTGCTGTTTCATAGGTGGAGGCTTGTCAAGGTTCAACTTACAGTGAATTGCAGCGTGATCCGTTAACAAACAGTCAACTTTCACAGATTCAACGAGATTATCAGAAGCACGTGCAATTATTAAATCTAAAACATGGCCACTAATGTGAGTTGGTGAGGTGACAAACTGTTCAAGATTAGAAACATAAATTATTTCTTTCAAGTGATTTGTATCAGGATCAGTCAAAGATTCATAGTGGAAGTTAAAATCTCCAACGATTAGGAGTTTACATTTTGATGCAGATAACAAACTAAGGTAGTCAGCGAATTCTTGAAGAAATACTTTGGGTGTAGTGCGATTTTTCTTACTATATAGTGGTCTATAAATCACAACTAGTTTGATGGGAGAACATGTTCCTGGGAAAGTCAAGTCACAGCATAGACTTTCAAAAGATGAAGCGTCATGAGCCGTAGTAGCACCTCTGATGATTTATGACTTGTGTAAAATAGATACACCGCCATCAGGCCCAGGGCGGGGTATGTGATACATACCATAACCAGGCATACACAACTCTCCAATAGCTTGTTTGTTCTTGCTGGAATCAGATGAGAGCCAGGTTTCAACCAATGCAATAAGATCAAAATCCTGTTGTAGAAAGTAATCGGTGAGCACAGAAGTCTTGTTATTTACAGACTGGGCATTTAGGACACAAACGTTTACTTTTCTTTCACTCTGCATTTCACCAGTAGTACTACATGTAGTACATGGGCTTTCAGTTCCACTTCGGAAGTTGTTGATCGGGACAATTGATTGGGAAACATTCTGCCATTTGCGACGCCCACCTCGTTTTCCTCTTGGGGAGTGCTTTGCTATTCCCAAAGTGTTGATGCAAGTCCACAAAGATTGAGGCAGGGGTGGAGAAGTTTTGTTATTGATTTTGTTCAGAGACAGAAGTTGATGTTGGTTATAGGTGATCCGTTGTTTATCCTGAAGGGTATGAGAAACATATTTATTGTCAGTTGACGTGGGACCAGGGTTTGGATTTACATCACCAGATGCAAGAAGATCAATTTGGAAAGTAGCATTTGTATTTCCATAGTAAGGAATTCTACTTCCAAGATATTTATTGTGTTGAAGAAGTTTATAAACGGCGCACTCCTTGTGTTGATATCCTACTTATACATCATATATGACATAAAGGTTTAGGGAAAGGTATATCATTTGCTTTTGCTGTATTATTTAGAAATGAATGGGGTTAGTAGTTGTAGCAAATTTATTTGACGTTTTGGGTTTGTCGTCAGCTATCCCAACCCCACTTGTTGATGAAACGGAGCAATTTGTAGACGTTGGGGTATTGTAAGGTCACATAATCAGTACCCCTTCACATGTGTAACCAGCGCTGGAGATTTATACAAAAATACCACTATACTTGAAAATGTCAGCCCACCACAAGCCATTATTTTACACGATGCTTCAGACTACCATGATCTAACAGTCCAGTAAAGTGTTTTGTGATAATTTGGTCATGTATTTAGTTATGTTTGCAAATGTTATATATTCTCTTAAATAACGAGTTGATCAATAATTGTGTTGACAATGTATTGATGTAATTATCTTTACTTTGGATCATGTTGTATTTCGATGTTCTATTAACTCCTTGGTATTGTTGTAAACGTTGTGACAATGTTGTATGGTGTTTTCCGCAATGCAGAAGTCAGAAGTAATTTTCTAGGTCCCCTAAGATTTTTAGCTCATGGTCGGTCTATGGTTTATTTTTTCCTGTAGCCGATGTTCGTCTGGTCGATGGTCCAACCCGTAATGAAGGACGCGTTGAGATTTTCTTGAACGGTATTTGGGGCACGGTGTGTGACGACAGCTGGGGGATAGAGGAGGCCAGGGTGGTCTGTCGGCAGCTAGGCTTCCCTGGTGCAATCACTGCTACAATGAGCGCATCATATGGAGGTGGAGACGGATCGATTCACCTTGATGACTTAATGTGTACTGGCGAGGAAAATAGCCTAGAAACCTGTCCTCATGGTGGCATCGGACAACATAACTGCGTTCATTCTGAAGACGCCGGCGTCGTTTGCAGTCGCGCAGGTAGGCTTACTTTTAAAAGATTATTCTTTCGAATTAACCAGTCGATTTAATGAACTTTGAATGTTCCATTTTGTCTTTTGTCAGACAATTTCAAACTGAGTGCAAACAAATTCAAAAAAATGACCACACGTTTTCGTCTCGAGTTTTTGATTTTGACCCAATTCGTTTAATGCCACACAATTACAAAATATTGTGTTTACTTTTGCCTTTTTTCAATTAATTGTTATAGTTGAAGAATTAATTCTCTTTGTATTTATACTCGTTTTGGTTTTAATTTTTTATTGTGTTGTTAATCTTGATAATCATGATGTTTTATAGATTTTACCGGTTATTTAAAAAAAACTCATTAAAATTGACTACCACAAAGGAGGGGGGGGGGGGGTGGAGGGGTCCTTCGTCTCATGTCTGGCTTCATATTAACAACAATGGAGTCTCTGATGACTTTACGTTGAAGAAATTGTGCATGATATTAATAGTAATAGCCTAGGCCTACTGTTTATGTTTGGGACAAATCAGGGGGGTGGAGGGGGGGGGGGGGGGGGGGGGGGGTGGAGGGGTCCTCCGTCTCATGTCTGGCTTCATATTAACAACAATGGAGTCTCTGATGACTTTACGTTGAAGAAGTTGTGCATGATATTAATAGTAATAGCCTAGGCCTACTGTTTATGTTTGGGACAAATCAGGTTGGCGTAGCGATTCTTTAATCGCCTTCCAACGCTGTGACTGCCGGTTTTTAGAAATATTATACCGTTAATTTGCTTATAGCTTTAAAGAGAATAAGGTGAGCTATGCTCCAATGTATTGTATAAACAGACGACCCTCAAACCGGACACAAATGAGCAAAGTAAAACCCTTTTTCTTTACCATTGAGAATGAGAATATTAGGACCAAGTCAGCGGGTGAGTAGCCAGCTGAGGCAGCTGAACATGGATTTGTAAAACGTCCTAAATGTTTGAGTCCAAGGAACTATCCGAATAATTGTTACACGTCTTGATACGTTGCTTGATAAGGTTCCCATAACATTTAATTTCATTATCTGTATCGCTATGTTTTAGGTTTATATTAGCACCCTCCTATTACGTCACACTATTGTGTTTTCCCGACATTATTTTGCACGAATGGAGCTAGCACAGCGCGCCATTCGCCATTTTACGAATGGCGTGCTGCATTTGTTCAGACCTAGTCGAAGACAAAGGGAAAAATACGAATGCAACAAGTTGAACTTATTTAATATAGTTTATTCCTTTAATACGTTCCCTGACCTACATACCAATACAATGCCAACATTTCTTTACTGGCTTTCTTGTTTTTAGAAAAACACGACATTCGTGTATACAATAATGAAACATTATTGGAGTGTGTGGGTAATACACTCGGTAGCGCGCCGTTCGTGATATGGGGATCGTGGGCCGTTCGGAATGGCCCTCAGGCCATTCTCACCCACAAACGGCGGACGCCTTGTGTTGATATCCTACTTATACATCATGTATGACATAAAGGTTTAGGGAAAGGTATATCATTTGCTTTTGCTGTAATTTTTTTTTAATGAATGGGGTTAGTAGTTGTAGCAAATTGTTACACTGACTTATTTGACGTTTTGGGTTTGTCGTCAGCTATCCCGACCCCACTTGTTGATGAAACGGAGCAATTTGTAGACGTTGGGGTATTGTAAGGTCACATAATCAGTACCCCTTCACATGTGTAACCAGCGCTGGAGATTTATACAAAAATACCACTTTACTTGAAAATGTCAGCCCACCACAAGCCTTTATTTTACACGATGCTTCAGACTACCATGATCTAACAGTCCAGTAAAGTATTTTGTGATAATGTAGTCATGAATTTCTTTATGTTTGCAAATGTTATATATTCTCTTTAATAACGAGTTATTCAATCATTTTGTTGACAATGTATTGATATAATTATCATTACTTTGGATCATGTTGTATTTCGATGTTCTATTTACTCCTTGGTATTGTTGTAAACGTTGTGACGATGTTGTATGATGTTTTCCGCAATGCAGAAGTCGAAAGTAATTTTTTAGGCCCCCTAGGATTTTTAGCTCATGGTCTATGGTTTATTTTTTCCTGTAGCCGATGTTCGTCTGGTCAATGGTCCTACCCGTAATGAAGGACGCGCTGAGATTTTCTTGAACGGTATATGGGGCACGGTGTGTGACGACAGCTGGGGGATAGAGGAGGCCAGGGTGATCTGTCGGCAGCTAGGCTTCCCTGGTGCAATCACTGCTACAATGAGCGCATCATATGGAGGTGGAGACGGATCGATTCACCTTGATGACTTAATGTGTACTGGCGAGGAAAATAGCCTAGAAACCTGTCCTCATGGTGGCATCGGACAACATAACTGCGTTCATTCTGAAGATGCCGGCGTCGTTTGCAGTCCCGCAGGTAGGCTTACTTTTAAAAGATTATTCTTTCGAATTAACCAGTCGATTTAATGAACTTTGAATGTTCCATTTTGTCTTTTGTCAGACAATTTCAAACTGAGTGCAAACAAATTCAAAAAAATGACCACACGTTTTCGTCTCGAGTTTTTGATTTTGACCCAATTCGTTTAATGCCACACAATTACAAAATATTGTGTTTACTTTTGCCTTTTTTCAATTAATTTGTATAGTTGAAGAATTAATTCTCTTTGTATTTATACTCGTTTTGGTTTTAATTTTGTATTGTGTTGTTAATCTTGATAATCATGATGTTTTATAGATTTTACCGGTTATTTAAAAAAAAATCATTAAAATTCACGAACTCTATTCCGAAAAAAAAATTACACGCTTTTACCAAACCAATTTAGTCATTTACCGTTCAATTTCAAATTTTAGTCACTCTATTTAAACATTGTCTCGAGAATAATTCATTACAGATTAAATTCGCCTAAGGTATTGCTGAAAGGCAGCATTCAGAGATCGAATTTGTTTCAGCCTATATCAATCAATTTCAAACGTATGTTACATTAATTCGTCCGGTGTGTGCCTGAGTCAAACAAAACCAGACTACATGTAATTTACTGAGCATAAGTTTGACATTGTTTTATATCAGACGAATTCGATCTCTGAATGCTACCTTTTGTCAACAGCTTTAAAGAAATGATCTTTATTGACGAATATTTTCCCAGAAATGTCTAAGTAGAGTGACCAACATTTGAAATTGGATAGTAAATAATTAAATTGGTTTAGTAAAAGCGTGTGATTTTTCCCCTGTGACGAAAATGTTGGTGAATTCAGCATTGATAGAACACTTTTAAAAGAGCGATGGGGGTGGAGGGGTGGGGGGTTGGGGGGGGGGGGGGGGGGGGGGGCTGGGGGGTGGAGGGGGGGGGGGGGGGGGGTGGGGGGGGGGGTGGGGTGGGGGGTGGGTTACATTAATTCGTCCGGTGTGTGCCTGAGTCAAACTAAACCAGACTACATGTAATTTACTGAGCATAAGTTTGACATTGTTTTATATCAGACGAATTCGATCTCTGAATGCTACCTTTTGTCAACAGCTTTAAAGAAATGATCTTTATTGACGAATATTTTCCCAGAAATGTCTAAGTAGAGTGACCAACATTTGAAATTGGATAGTAAATAATTAAATTGGTTTAGTAAAAGCGTGTGATTTTTCCCCTGTGACGAAAATGTTGGTGAATTCAGCATTGATAGAACACTTTTAAAAGAGCGATGGGGGTGGAGGGGTGGGGGGTGGGTGGGGGGGGGTGGGGGGTGGAGGGGGGTGGGGGGGGGTGGGGTGGGGGGTGGGTGGAGGGGTGGAGGGGTGGAGGGGTGGAGGGGTGGAGGGGTGGAGGGGTGGAGGGGTGGAGGGGTGGAGGGGTGGAGGGGTGGAGGGGTGGAGGGGTGGAGGGGTGGAGGGGTGGAGGGGTGGAGAGGTGGAGGGGTGGAGGGGTGGAGGGGTGGAGGGGTGGAGGGGTGGAGGGGTGGAGGGGTGGAGGGGTGGAGGGGTGGAGGGGTGGAGGGGTGGAGGGGTGGAGGGGTGGAGGGGTGGAGGGGTGGAGGGGTGGAGGGGTGGAGGGGTGGAGGGGTGGAGGGGTGGAGGGGTGGAGGGGTGGAGGGGTGGAGGGGTGGAGGGGTGGAGGGGTGGAGGGGTGGAGGGGTGGAGGGGTGGAGGGGTGGAGGGGTGGAGGGGTGGAGGGGTGGAGGGGTGGAGGGGTGGAGGGGTGGAGGGGTGGAGGGGTGGAGGGGTGGAGGGGTGGAGGGGTGGAGGGGTGGAGGGGTGGAGGGGTGGAGGGGTGGAGGGGTGGAGGGGTGGAGGGGTGGAGGGGTGGAGGGGTGGAGGGGTGGAGGGGTGGAGGGGTGGAGGGGTGGAGGGGTGGAGGGGTGGAGGGGTGGAGGGGTGGAGGGGTGGAGGGGTGGAGGGGTGGAGGGGTGGAGGGGTGGAGGGGTGGAGGGGTGGAGGGGTGGAGGGGTGGAGGGGTGGAGGGGTGGAGGGGTGGAGGGGTGGAGGGGGGGGGGGGGGGCTGGGCTTAATAGAGCTGAATGCCCCCTGTCCCTGTTCTGTCGCCCTTGGTTGAATTGAATGAAAAATGTTTTTAAAATAATCGGGAAAACCTATACTTTTAATAAAAATATTATGTTGAAAAAAAATGGTATGTCCTTGCAGTTCGTTTGATTGGCGGATGGAGCTCCAACGAAGGTCGAGTTGAAGTCTTCTTCGGTGGTCTTTGGGGTACCGTCTGTGATGACTCGTGGGACTTGAATGATGGCGCAGTCGTTTGCCGAGAGCTAGACTTTACAGGCGTTTTACAGTCGCTGCAAGAAGCTACCTTTGGACAGGGTTTAGGGATAGGGATACTTCTCGACAACGTACAGTGTAACGGAGACGAAGGGACACTGTTCGAATGCCAACACGATGGAGTGGGGAGTCACGACTGCCTTCATGCAGAGGATGCTGGGGTCAGATGTGGTAAGCTGAAGCAGTGATAACACTTTTCTCTGCCTACATCGTGTGCAAATATGAACAAGCCAGGAAGTAAATTAGTATACATATCCAGATTTGTTGTAACTACACAAACTTGGTATACCTCTTCGTATTAAGACATCGGATCGAACGATAACAAACCTTGAAGCCTCTGAGATCTTCACGAAAAATAGGCAACCACTTGTCGCTGGGTAGTGGCTGTGATAGCTATGGCCGTGCGCCTGCTAATCCGTCAGAAATGTTGTTGTCAGCTGTGCTTGTGTCACAGGTGCACGCTCGTGTCCATTGTGCAGTGCAGCTGCTGGACAAAGGCTGATGTGCATATACATGCGTATAACCCGGTGTAGTGAGGAATGAATACAGCTCTCAAGGGGTTAAGAAGATATTATACAAGCTGTTCCTAAATAAAGTATACCCATTAACAAAATCATATTATTGCAAAACTAATGAATATTTCAGAAAAAGACAAATGTCTGTGGAAAGGGTAGAATATCCTTTGTCCAACGGTATAAGATTCATTATGTCAATGCCATGAATGACTGAACAAACAAGACATTTATGAAAGGCACTGAAATCAGCACTGTTACAAGTTGTTTTTAATTGAGTGACAAAGCTCGGGCAGGTGTTTTTAAAGACACTTTATTTTCCGTTGGAACACATTGGAAAAGTGATGACTTGGTCAATGAACTTTTTTTTCGGACTTGTCACCGTGCTGATTTCAGTGCCGTTCATAAATGTCTTGTTTGTTCAGTCATTCATGGCAATGACATATTGAACCTTATACCATTGAACTAAAGACATTCTACCATTTCCATAGACATTGGTCTTTTTCTGAAATTTTCAGTAGTTCAGCAATAATATGAATTTGAAAAAGGTATACTTTTTTTAGAGACACCCTGTATAAATATTTAAGAATATGTCAATACCGACTCCGTCCCAAACCACAATTTGCTCTCAGACAATCGATCCATCAGCATTAAAAGGTTCAAGCAGACCTTTCTGGAACAATAGCTGTGTACTAGTTTAAAATGTGCTTTGGTGTGTAAGTAACATAACAAGGAGTGATAAAATGGTAGGAAATGACATTATTTGGTGTTATTCAGTAATGTTTTTATTAGCCCCCTCGTTAATGTCTAAACACTGACAAATAGTGGCGCTGTTCGTGACGTAATTTAGGAGCCCAAACAAATTGGCAGCACTATACGTCTGGACGGCGGGCACGGTGGTACATGTCCCTTTAAGCTTACTGAGTTTGCGCAGTGCGCAAAGAAATTCCTTATCGCTACAATTACCTAAAACAGCAATTTCAAAAATGTATTTTTGTGATAACTCCTATTGTATTTCTCAAACGATCAATTTGTAGTCAATGTAATTTCGAGCCAAAATAGCCACATTCTCAACCCAACTTTCAAAAAGTGTTTTGCTTTTTAAAAATAGGAGTTTCATTTAGTAACATTTTATTTTATTATTAAGAGAGTACGTTCTCAATTCATCCAGTTCCCAAACCTCGTCTTGTGGGTGGCGACACTCTCAATGAGGGGCGGCTCGAAATCTTCTTAGACAGAGAATGGGGCACCGTTTGTGACGATTTGTGGGGTACACACGACGCCCAAGTGGCTTGTAAAGAGATGGGATATCCTGGCGCCATCGAGGCTACTGCTGGAGGGTCGTACGGGAGTGGAACTGGGCCAATTCATCTGAACCGAGTAATGTGCACTGGTTCGGAAAGCACTCTGGAAAGCTGCTCGCATGCTGGAAGTGGAGTTAGTAATTGCAATCACAACAGAGATGCAGGCGTCGTATGTATTCCATCAGGTAATGCATTTTTCTTGACTGCTGGGTTAGATAGGCTGCATATGACAACATACTGAGGGCAGATCGTGAATATTGACGTCAATATTTGAGACAACAATTTAGGACTTGGCTCCAAATTCGTGAATTTTGACTTCAATTTCACGACCGATCATACATTTTGACGCGATTGTTTTTTGCGTGAATATAGATTCTGGTGCGCATTTATAAAATGCTAAAGCTATGCTTCAGTCATGTGCACTAACGTTCGTAAAACTTAAAATGTATACAAATGTACTATACATCAAAACTTGTGATAAGACAAAGACAATAACACAACATGTTATTAACAAATAAGCTTGTGTTAAAATGTTACATCACTTACAATTTTGAAATGTATTCATTATAGTCCCAATCAATCGAGGGATAATAGTCTGTTCAGCCATCCTGCACTCAGTGCACGCTGCCGTATTGTAGTCCCTCGATCGGGAGATATGAGCTTGTTTTTTAATTACTTGTTGCGTTATTGTCTTTGTCTTATCACAAGCCTAATTTGATGTAAATATTATAGTACATTTGTATATATATTAAGTTTTACGAACATTAATGCACATGCACAAAGCATCGCTTTAGCATTCTAGAAATGCGGACCAGAAACTATATTCGCGCAAAAGGAATTAGTGTAAAAGATTATGACCGGTTTTGAAATTGTACGGTAATATTGACGTCAATATTTACGACTTTGGGAGAAAGTCGCGAAATTTGACGTGAAATTTGTCGTGAAATTTGTCGTGAATATTAATATCAGTATTCACGATCTGCGTAGTTCCTTCAGGGCCACCTGCACAGTTCGGGCAATGTCTCCTTTATTAAAGGAATGTATAGGCTTTCCCAGTTATTTATATCACCAACAATTCCTTGTAAGTACCCTTTAATTTCGTCCCCGAACATTGTCGAGCTCAATTTTTAATTCAAGTTTAAACAGTTACCAATTGATTTCATTCACGGTCCAGTAGAATTCAAATCTGTAGAATTCCGATTCGTCCTAAACTCGTGAATTTCATCTCATCCGGCGATTGGCACTAATCGGCATTTTGTTGTTATTAACATAGGTAACTCACGTTCCAAATACACTTTATAATTCGTAGTTCGTTTAGCCAACGGGAGGATCCCCACTGAGGGTCGAGTGGAAGTGTTTGTGCACAGTGTTTGGGGAACCATCTGCAACAACAACTGGGATCTGAACGATGCTACTGTTGTCTGCCGACAGCTGGGTTTGCCTTACGACGCACTAACCACATCTGCAGCTACCTTCGGTGTTGGCAGTTGGCCAACATTGCTGTATAACGTAATTTGCAATGGTGATGAACGAACGGTGTTGGGCTGCATGAACAGTGGGCTTGGTTATCACGATTGCCAATATGAGGACGCCGGTGTACGATGCGGTAAGGTTGGTTGTAAGCCCTTGGCCCTGATCCTCACGATTAACACTCCACGCCATGAGTTCAACTAAGCATTAGGTCTTTTGCACAACTTTGTTAAAAGCTTTTTAACGGTAGAGTAAACATACGTTGCCATTGGCTGTTTTTTGTCGGGGGGGGGGGGGGGGGGGGGAGGAAGGGAGTGCTGAAAACCTGAAGACTTGGCTCTGTGAATGCTGTATATCCTTGAAATATGCACCAACCATCATTGTTCAGTGTTTCATTCAAATTCATAAACGGTTAACTTCAATTTCGTCCCAAGAAGACTGGAATGTACAAATGGCACAATGAATTTAGCTATTGGTCAATCCAAGTGATCAATGGTCAACCAGTTTCAACATTTTCCCATCCAATGTCGTCAGATGTCGAATTCGTCTCACCTGATGGCCATCTGCTAATGCAATGGTTGAATTCGTCTGTGTTCCGTCCATTTCAATAATGTTTCACTCCAATTCATCCTATGCTGGTACAACCATGCACAGACGTATTTGGTACGGTGTATTGCAAGACAAGAAATTGAAACGTGCAAATATGAATACATTTTCGTTTCATTATTATAGGCATATAGTTATTTCTTACATGAAATCTAAAGTATATTCATTTTTATTTGCATGTATCCAAATATTGTTTCTTTTAGTTGTTGACGCATAAAATTGTCGAAGAAATGGATACACATACGTATTTGGGAAAAAAATGCAATTTTTTAAAATTAATATACCTGATGCTTATATAAGGGTGTAGACCTACGTTATCCAAGGGAAATATTTGTAAATGTGTTTAAAGTAGAAATGAAAAGGTGAACACGTTAAAATACCAAAGATAGCATACAATCATGTGACGAATTTAAATACAATTTGCATGACATTGATTGCCAAATGACAAAACTGCTGACGACCAAACTGAATTGTCTTTCCCTAAAACGTATGGCAAATGTCTGCAATTATTTGTGCGACATGAACGACCAAAGACGAAATTGAACATGGGATACGCAAGGTCATGATATTTTGAGACGAAATTGAAGTTAACCGTTTGAAATTGAATGACAAAAATGAATGTGTTTATAGCTGTGTTGTGCGCGCACCATTCACAGGTTACAAATCAACTACAAATAGAAATTGCCCCCAAAAAATTATCCGAGACATTTTTTGAAATAACTTTCTTTTATTGTTTTCTCCAAACTGACAGCATAGGCCTATCAGAAGGAATAATTTCACAAAGAGTTTAGGCCTATTGTCATCAATATCTTTACAAAGCCTTTTCAACAATAATTCGGTCGGTTACGTTTTTGGATGGCAGAAAATGATATACCCACCCTTTAAATATAACTGATGGACTGATTTTCTGAATTTCTTCAGCGCCAACAATTCGGCTTGTCGGCAGTAGTGCGCACAACAAGGGTCGCCTCGAGATTTTCCTGGGCGGTGAATGGGGCACGGTTTGTAACAACTCCTGGGGACTGGAGGAAGCTACCGTTGCTTGTCGGCAGCTCGGCTTCCCGAACGTAACGAACGTTGACGCATCGCACCGCAGCGGAATCGGACCAATTCACCTGGACGATGTTCGGTGCTACGGTCTGGAAACAGACTTGCGGAGTTGTGTGCACAGCGCTGTTGAAATGCATAACTGTAACCATGAGAAAGATGTAGGCATCGAATGTGCCCTTCCTGGTAAATATTGTTGATTTGTACAGTACATTTTAAACGCCAAACAAGTCGCTATATCTAGGTTTTCCCAGTTACACACATATAGACCTATATTCAAATGTGCCCGTCAATATGCGCACGCATCGTGTTTTACATAAATTTGGTTAAGAGGCGACATCAGAGGTAACATAATTCAAAGGTGGTCTGACCCGCTGTGACGTCACTCCTCAACAAAATGTTATGCAAAACACGATATGCGCGCATATTGCCAGGCACATTTGAATACAGATTAACTACACTTTAATTTCGTCCCTAAACACCCTGAAGCTTAATTCTCTATTTCAATCAAACAGGTTATCAATACAATTTCTTAAGGTGCAGTATAATTCAAATCCGTGGCGTTCTGATTCGTCCTTAATTCGTGAAATTCGTTTCATCAGGCGATCGGCGTTGAATTGAAAAGTTTTTTTGTCAATTGGCACTAGGAAAGTGTATGATGTGATTTTGCTTTCAAAGCGGTCACGGTCAGTAGCAGGATATGATTTCAACAACAGATACAAACAAATCACATTCTAATGGTCCAAACTCACATCGTCGGACCAAATTCACAACCTCGGTTTTGTTTGAATCGAGTGGGTGTGATCTTGCATTATATTGACCTAACCCAGGATGTGAATTTACACCAACGATGTGAATTTTTAGGATGTGATTTTGAAAATCTGTTGTTGAAATCACATCCTGCTACTGACCGTGTCCGTTTTGAATGTTTACATTTACATCATGCCCTTTGGGGGACGAAAATAAAGTATCATTGTAAGAATTTGTGTGATTTAAGAGTTAGAATAACTGGGAAACCTATGTTAATATTCTCCATCACTGGGCCTACCTTTATACACAAAAAATATATAAAAAAGGTTCACTGGTCATATATCTTTACCCACAATCAGTTTAATTTATTTGTAATTAGTTATTTTAGTATAGGTTTTCCCGGACAATATCGGAACTAATGTGCACATTCTTTAAAAAAAGATGCATTCAATTTCGTGCTGAAAATCTGGAATTTGTAATCACCTTGAAGAATATAGTCATTGTGGATGATCGATTCAGGGACAATCATGTACAACATTCCAGTGAAGTATGATTGATGGGAAGAAGTTGGCACTGTACATCTTGGTTTTTGCATGAAGAAAAAGTTATTGATTCGGTTATTTTTGTCGCTGCCCCTCTGTGGCAAATTTTGTGAGAAAATTTCTCATTTTAGTTAACCAATTTGTAATAAAGCACTGTATAATTGTAACGAACTGATTTGTTTTCGAATTCCTTTGCTCATGCGCGCCGAATGGTGAATTCGAATCTCCAAACTGGCGCAACTGGAAGCTCGAGTGAATTCGAATGACCCAATGTGAAATTTTTATTTTAATGCCTCATTTGATTAATTGAATCGTTGCTAAATGCAGTTGCATGCATTTAGAATTGAAATGTAACGATCTATTTAGTTAATTGAATGATGATCTAAAACCTGCATCTAAATTCGTGCGAAAATGGGTGATTCGTCATCATTTCGGCTGCCAAATCAGTTAAACTGACCGGGAAAACCTATAGTTAACCTTTTTTCCAACCTTTTTTAGCTTTGCTTATTTATATTTTTGCATTCATTGAAATTGAATCCTTCAATTCAAGGTTGGCACACACCCTATATTACAAAAGTATTATACGGTGAGCGCTTGATGCACTTATACCCCGTTATTGTACCCCTTCCTTCCCTGAAGTTCGGTTAGTTGACGGCCTTAGCCCTGCAGAAGGTCGCGTAGAAGTGTACTCAGGAGGTGCTTGGGGAACTGTCTGCGATGAGGGCTTCGACTTAACTGATGCAGCTGTCATCTGTCGTCAACTGGGTTTCTTTGGGGTACTGTCAAGTGGTTTCTACGGGGCTAACAGCGGACTGGACATTTTGTTGGGTAACCTGATGTGTTCGGGTGACGAGGAGACGGTGTTTGATTGTCAGCAGTTGGGGCCTGGGTTCTGCAGTCATTACGAGGATGTTGAAGTTCGATGCGGTAAGACTGTAGGCGTTGAGACTGATGTTCATTTAAATAAACCAACTCTCCAGTTCAATTTCGTCCGGGAACGCTTGTACCAAACCAATGTAGTCGTTTACCATTCAATTTCAAAGTTTGGTCACTTTAAAACATAAGTGACCTGGCACCACGAAATAGGTGGAAAGTCGCAAAACAACAAAATTGACATTATATATTTCCAGAAAGAATAAGTCCTAAGCTTTCAAATGGTGTATTGTGTGTTACTGTAGCTTATTCCTAGCCGCCGCTATACTCTTTTGAAAGAGCTGAAGTCATGCTCCCTTGTTTTAAAAAAACGGAGTTCATACTATTAATCAGTGCAATTCAGCCCCCCAAAAAAACACTTTAGAGTTTTAATTGAGCTATAAAATCTTGGGATATGATAAAGAAGTTGTTTTTGTACGTAAAAACGTTAACAACTCGAAACCGACCTCCTACTTGAAAAATGAACGTTTCGGCCAATAACTCAATTTGGACATGTGCGACTTTCCGCTAATTTCGTGGTGCCAGGTAAATTAGTCTGGTGTGTGCTTGACTTAATCACACACCAGACAATAAAGTCTGAAATTGATTGGTATAAGACGAATTCAAACTCTGAATGCTGCCTTAGACGAATTTGTTCTGTACTGACGACTATTCCCCAGTTAATGTTTAAACAAAAATTGAAATTTAATTGTAAATGACTAAATTGTGTTGGTAAAGGCATGTGAATTCTTTTCTCGGACGAAATTTATTCGGCGAGTTGGTGTTTATCTGTACAAAGAAAAAAAATAAACCTATATTATACAGATACGACGTGCATATTCTAAACTTTATTTTATCTTGCAACGACGACATTTATAAAGTTGAAACAATGTAAGCACCTTAAACGTCAACAAACGTATACTTCTTTGTTGTTATTATTATTATAGTTGCAGGATGTATGAGACCCAGCAGCCAGTCCGGTCCACTGAATAATTTGCTAACTTTAGGTTTATTTGTTTTGTGACTTCTTTCAAGGTAGTATACACCATTATTTAGCAAACGTCTAAAACCAAACTACTGAATTATTATAACATACCTTACTTGGCTGTAAGTCAGTAAAATTGGAATGGGGAACGGGATTGGGAACATTCATACTATCTCGCACGAAAACGAATGCATCTTTCACACATTAATGTGCACATTTTCCGACATCGTCCGGGAAAACCTATACTATACTCACCCTTCCATCCATCTCTTATCCCAACTCTTACTCAAAAGCCGTCCTTATCCTTAAGGCAACCTTTTACATTATTTATAGATTACTTAATGTTGCTAGCCTTTTTTAGATTTTCGTGGCCATCTTGGATTTAAGGGCAAATTCCACTGAAAAACATTTGATATTAAAAACTACGAGGCAATATGATTCAAATTTAGGTAATTTTGGCAGCCATTTAAGATTTTGGCGGCCATCTCGAACTTTAAGCAAAATTCTTCTCGTGTGGCTCCCTAAGACGATAGAATCAATGAGAACACGGTTAGAGCAAAAACAAAACGAAGAGGTAATTTTTAATGGCCATCTTCGAATGAGGATAAATCCTGGGTAGTTTCCAGACTTTCAAGGGCCTTAAATTCAGGATGACGGAACCACCTAAACAAATTCCGGATTGGAAGCCAAATTCCGGGTGGCTCCAGAGCATTATAGATTCCGGATAACAGAATCTCTGATGAGTAGCCCCACGTTAATTTTAAAAGGACGATGGATCCAATGAGAAAAGTATAAGGGGAAAAGCGAAGACATAGATTAAAGATGATTTGCAGGCCAATTCAGCGGCCTTTTTGGATTTGAAAATATATTCTGGGAAATCTCCCGACTAATTTCAGGATGACGGAACCACTAAAAAATTCTGACAGAAAAAAGAATAAAGAAACGGTATGAATTTTTGAGATAATATGGTGGCCATTTTAAATGTTGGTGGACATCTTGGATTTAAGGTAAACTCTTGGGCGGCTCCGCAGCTAAATTCAAAGGACATTCAGGATGACGGAACCACTAAAAACGAAACATTGATTTTAAAAAGTAAGAGGCAGTATAACAAATAATTTAGGTAAATTTGGCGGGCCTATTGGATTTTGGCGGCCATCTTGAATTAGGGATAAAAATCAGGGTGGTACCCAAGCTAAATTCAAGGGTTTAGGATGAGAAAACCGTTGAAAAAAACCTTGACAGGAAAAAATAGCAGTTTTTCCTGGTCTGGGCCATGTCTACTAGCCGCGCCATGGAGAGTTCCTTTTTGTAAGGACGCACATTATTGTTTCTAATTTGAGTTTCTCGCATTGTGAACAATGGGCATGTACCTGGATTTGTCTATATTTTAATTGTCGCGGACGGCGAACCGAAATGTAAAACATACATGTCCACGCAGGAAGAATAATCTGCATTGGAATACACACTCTGAGAAATCGAAACGTCACTGCATTAACGCTTCTCAGATTCTTTTTCCATAACCGCAGTACTTCGAAGTGAAAAGTTTCTAAAAATGCATTATACTATCCAAAGCTGCTGTACTTCTTACCAAGTAAGATTGTATTGCCATTAGTTTTTGAAGTAATTACCAAACGTATACGATCCCTGTAAATCAAAAAAGCAATTTCGTGTTTTGTCATTCGATTTGACGCTGTGGTCGTTATCTTTTGTTCTTTTTACTCTGGAACGTTACGGTTAGGGAATAAATGGTTAAAGCGTAACAAAAAATGGAGAAGACGAATTTGCTTTTTGATTAGACGTCAATCGCTCGATGGGACAAATTTCACAAATTTAGCACGAATCACAATGCTACAATTTTGAATCATACTGCAAATAAATTCATTGGTAACGTTTTGAAATTGAGAATTGAGCTCGGCGATGATCGGGGATGAAATTAAAGTGTCGTTATAAGTAATGTGTTTTTAAAAAATGCGGAAACCTATATTAAATGTTCTAATATACTTTAATCTGTTATCAGGGACTTCACTTGGCAGAAAGCTCTTTAATGTACATCATCTCTTTTTTATAATTTTATTTTGCCCTGTCACAGACAAATACATATCATCATTGCCATTTTTGTTTGCACACGCAGCGCCTGAAGTCATTGGCTGTATGCTTACACCTGACCCTTCTGGTGTGCTGATCATAACTCCACTACACGCGGTTTACGCCCCTGGAGAGTCGGTTGACTTTGACTGTCCGGATGGGTACCAACTGAGAGGGTCTACCATGAGCATTTGTAAGACCGATCGGACTTGGTCCGGTCAGCTGGCAGAATGCGAGCTGCGAGGTACAAACGTATACCATATAGTTATGTTCTAAAATTTCGTGGAGGATCAAACCCAACCCTTACTCTCTTTGGATGAAGCACTTACAAAACTGTGTCTCTGATGAACATATTGTATCCGTTGGGGGTGTACAACTGCACAACACAAGGTTTAAAAGTGGCACTGGTGTGGACCACTTATGTACACATCAGAATTAGAAGACTGTTTAAATCTCAACCAAATAAACAATACCGAAGTTGAGTAGTGGGCACACCGTAGAGTCTCATATTCATATTTTTTTATGTATATTTACTCGCAATGTTCTCGCAAAAACAAATGGCTTAACGTAATGTAAGTTGTTTAAATATTCATATTGTTTTCCCACACAGCCCCAGAAAAGCTATCTGGACCGACAGGGCCAATTGCTGGAGGAACAGTCGGCTTCATTTTGCTCCTCGCCGTGTTCTTTGTTGTTGTCATTCTTATAAGAAGGTAACAATATAATGTGTTATCACTCAATATGCTCTAGAAAAAAAGAGACTCGCGATAATTGGTTTTGTTTTCATTTTATTTTCCATCTAAACAAAACCCAGTATCGGTGCCAAGTAGAGTGTGTCAAGCTCAACAGGGTCTTCTTTCCCCGCTGATTCTGCCAAGCCCGTTCCCTTGGCTGTGGTTTCGCTAGATAGTAGATAGGGACAGTGGGAATCTCGTTAATCCATTCATGCGCGTCACTAATTAGATGACGAGGCATTTGGCTATTAAAACTGGTAGACTTACACGTAACAAGGCCTCGTGTAGGCCAGAGGGGGCGAGTGCAACAACTAAACCGCCGCAGCGATTGTCCCGTGATGGGGCCCCTCCAAAGGCAACAAGGCCGAGCGGGACCGTACCGTACAGCCGCATCCCGTCGAACCGAGCTGGCTTACTTTTACAGGTACGCCACATCCCCTCCAGGCAGACAAGCATGCCTCGGAAGAGGCCACCATCCCCTAACCTTTAGGGGAAAATCGTGCGAGATTTTACGAGAATACACCACATCCGGGTACATTGTATATACGTGTCAAACATTCTTATTTTGCATCATATTACATGGGCCTATCCAATCAAAGGCCAAACATTGGGATTTGAAAGAAACTAAAGCATTCCAATTTACACCATATTGAAAATTATAAAATGTAATTTGTTGAGGCTTCAACTTCCGTTCAATTGAATACGCATAGCAGTTGGGTAAATTCAAACACGTGAGTCTGTGACTAGACTAGTCAGTGTTTGGTACCGAGACACTCACATAAAAGGTGAACGTGAACTGGCGGTGTGGAATTTGTTCCCACTAAATTAGACCACACTTAATGGAAGATACGTAGGTTATCAGAACCTTGCTTTTCCTTGAATTAAAACTCATCCCCACAATACACTTAAAATAAAGTCCAATAATAGTCAATGAACAATTAGGATCATCCGAACTCGAACCCCAATCTTACAATTATAACCTAACCCATTATCTACTTGGCTACTGTGAGAGGTCGAAAGAAGGTGTTTTCCATAGTGCTTTAATGTACTTCAGGGCCTACGTGTAACTAGAAACAATATATTTTAGCGTTATTGTTGAAACATCTAAATAATCATGACGCGAGGGGTGTAGAAACGCCCATTTATCCTTTACCAATCTCGGGAAAAAACTACGCGAACTGGCGAGACTTACGTGGTCTATGGACATTTTCTGTGTCTGTATTAAACAAATTCATTACAGAACAAAAACAAACATGTTCATTAAAAATAAACCGTCTTTTTACCAAAAGAAAAAGTAGAGATTATACCATGTGTCCCAATCTTTCGAAAAGAGTCTTAATGACAAGTATTCAGTTATTTGTTTTTCACATGCAGTAGAAAGCATTTGCTCTTCATGTTGGTGTACTGAGGTTGCATCTTTAATATACCGATGTCAAGTGTTGACTGTTTGTATTGATTTGTATTGCGTGTGATAATGGATAAAGGCTTATTACTCAAAAGTAGCTCTATGACTCATGTTGCTGGGTTGAGTCACATATGCCATGACAAACTATAAAGGCGGGACGCCCTAAATTTCAAACCATTTAAATAATATATTTTTTGTTTTGAATGTAGACGTAAAGTCCGTCAAAGAGCAAACAGGGGCAGGCTGACTCGGAATAATGGCTTAGCGACCATAAGCTGCAAAGAGTTCCCACAGACTGACTCGCCTGTGTATAATGTGCCGGATCCAATTTACGAGGAAACCATTTGCGGTGGTACCTCGAATGACGACAGGTACAATGACGTTAAAAGACAGCAGGCTGCAAAACCCCCTCTCCCCCCTCTCCCAAAAAAGACGAGTTTCCAAGCTCCCCCATAATCTAGATTGTACCGTTTAATCATCGGTCCACTGTTAACGCGATGTTATCTAAAGGACATTAATTTAATGTTCATTGCGTCTTCAATGTCTTCAAAAATATCATTATAAAAATAAGAAAATCGGTGAGGTAAAAATACCAGCCTTTTAAAGGTATCCTTTTTCGATAAAGATTGAAGAAAGATCTTTGATTATCCTTTGAAGATTCAGATTACTATTTTTATCGAGTAAGATATGACAAATATAAATCATGCATTGGTTTGTGACAATTAATGTGGTTTTATTCAAATTTTGGCTGAAAATTGTTGGCAGTATGCTACAAAGAGAGTTGTACACAATGGTAATAACACTCTACATCTACAGGTGATCTATGGGCTCCAGGCGCGGTCGTATAAAGCCCCTTTCACACTAGACGATTTCCCCGGCAATTCCCGGGCAAATTGCCGGGGAATTTTGGTAGGTCTGTTCACACTACCAAAGAAATCCCCGGGATACTGCTTTTCCCCGGGAAATATTTACCCCTGCTCAGGAGTAGGGTTAAAGAAGAAATCCCCGGGGTTTAATGTTTTTCCCGTGGAAAAGCAACTATAGTGTGAACGTCGCAGGCTTGGAACTTACCCCACCTTTTTGCGTCCACGGGTAATCTCGAATTTGCCCTATATATCTTTGGTTCTGAGCAACATATGGAGTCAAACTTGGTGACAAAGCCTATGTTTTCAATACCAGGGAGTTAAAAAATATCAACATTAAGTTTATACCTGTAGCTATATACGTATGACCGCCATCTTGTATTTCAAAATGGCCGCCATTTCTAGAGGATTTTGCCCTATAACTTTTGTTCTGAGCAACATATGAAGTCAAACTTGGTGGCAATAAAATGTATAGCTATAGCTGTTGTCAGCAATCTTAGGCTGGCAGGTGTAATTACGCAGCTATAAATGTAAATTATAAACTTGACAATACTAATTTGCTTTTGATGCTGTTTTTACTTGTACCAGATGTTTTATAATATGCTAATTAAATTGTTGACCCTTTTGTTAATCTGTAATAACATGACAATATGAGAGCTGTCAAATAAGGGTGTCGTTGTGGTTACTTAACCCTGTATGTACCAATGCAAGCCTCAGGCTATCAACACCCTCCCTCCTCCTCCCCCCCCCCCCTACCCCCCCCCCCCCCCCCTACCCCCCCCCCCCCTATCTTGTCATCCATTTTTCAACAGTCGTTGAAGTCTGGTAAAATCCCTCATGACTCGATGATTGCAAACATGGTTTCCATTATAAAGATAGGTCATCGCAGTGAAGCCGCCAACTACCGACCCGTATCACTCGCATCAATATCATGTAAAATACTTGAGCATAATGTGTAGCCCTGTAATGTATCATTATGAAACTCACAACATTTTCGAAAGTCAACATGGCATTTGCCCTGGCCGCTCCTTTGAATCACAGCTTATCATTACAACTCATGAACTTGCTGAGGCCATGGATGACAGAAATCAAAACATTTTCATCATTTTTGACTTCTCTAAGGCCTTTGATAGAGTACTCTACCAAAGGCTCCTCCTTATTAAAACTATATCATTACGGAGTTCGTGGTTCACTTCTGAAGTGGTTCAACAACTTCCTCACCCAAAGAAGCCTGCGAGTTGTGGTGGGTGGCGAAGCTTCGGAGTGGTCATCTGGTTCTTTCTGGAGTTCCCCAAGGCACGGTGTTAGGGCCATTGTTATTTCTCACATTCACCAATGGTGTATCAATCACCATCACATCGAATGTTTTATGCCCCGTTCTATTAACAATGTGGATGAATGCAGAGCTCTTCAAAAAGATCTTGATTCAGCTGCATTCTTGGTCAGCCAAATGGCAGATGAAGTTTAACATCGACAAATGTCATGTGATGCAAGTTTCCCACCTGAATAACAACATCGGCTTTGACTACCACTTGGGTGATGATGTACGGACATCAGTTGATGAACATCCATATCTGGGACTTTCTTGCAACCCCAAACTGTCATGGAATACACACATATCATCACTTTGAAAGCCAACCGGATGCTAGGGCTAAATAAGAGGAATCTAAGACACTGTAACCCACGGCTGCCGACACAAATTAAGCTTACATCTCTCTGGTTAGGTCACATTTATAATATTGCTCCACAGTTTGGAATCCCCATCATCAAACCCCCATCAATCAAGTAGAAGCCATCCAGAGGAGAGCAGCTATATTTGTGCAAAACATATATCAGCGCACTGAAAGTTTTACTGCAATGTTACAAAACCTGCAGGGGCCTTCACTTCAAGCTAGAAGGAAAGCAGCCATCAAAATTATGATGTACACAATTCCCCACGAGCTCATTTCCATCAACAAGTATCCTGTACCTGACCCCAATGACAGATACCAGGCTAAGAAAGTACCATCAGTCTAGATACCAGTTTCTCACAACTCATTCCTCCATAAGTTCCCCTTCATGCCTACAGCTGTCCGGCGGTGGAATGTTCTTTCTGTAGATGTCATCCCAGCTCCATTAGTGGGGGTCTTCCGGGCACTTGTCTCCCCACTACTTCTAGCTCCAAGATCGGAGTATTTAAAAAAAAATTGCACCTGTACATGTATATACGGTATTTTCTGCTCAACCTTCCCCCAGCTTCATGTGCACCTTAAGCTTCACCTCCGCGTTAATATCCAGAAGTGGACTTTGCTGAGTATCACCGTAGACGTAGTTGTGTCCTCGTTGGTCAGTGAATGCGGTGGAGCTGCAAGCCTTGCATTTGGTAATAGGGCAAAACCACTTTGGCCTTGAATGAAGCAACATTATGGAGGGCACCAAGGCCAGTAGATAGGGCACCAAGGCCAAATAATATCTGAGAATTTGAAAGTAATATCTGCATTATCAAAGTAAACTATTGTTGGCCTTAATCATCCCACCCCTATTTTTGTTCTTTCTGGTTACTTACAAACAGAAATAAGAGCCCCACGTTCCCCCCCCAAAAAAACACACCAAAATAAATAAATAAATAAATAAATACTTTTTTTTACTTTTCAAAATGGTCACTTTATTTCTGATATCGTTCAATAACAGACAAAGAACCATTAAATGGCAACGAATACAATGTATACATGTATATACAAAAATAAAAGATTAATTGACTGAAAATATTTCACAGAAAGTAAACTTTAGTCAAAAACATGACAACAGGTACCAATGCCGCCGCGACTAGCCTATTAGCTGTATTACTACGGCCAACCCGGCCAGTCACGGCGACAGCACATGATTACATATTACAAATCATTGTAACACACAAAATGAAAAATACATTTGTATAATCAAAATTACAAGAAAACAATAAAACAATTATAACCTTATCATGGTATGCGGGGAGGGAGGAAAAGGGGCATGGGGTCCTTGGCGTCAGGATGTGGGCAACGAGTGCCCACTACCAGTCGCCCATGCCGGCGTGGGTGACGGGTGCGGGTGATGACAAGTGTCATCGCGGCTCGCCTCTGGCTTTCGGCGAGTCCTACCCGCACCCCGTCAACCCGGGGAGGAGGGGTGGGGGATAAGGTTAAAACAAAAAGATCAGATCAACCACGTCAGTTTAGTTTGTTCAAAAGAAAAAAGAGTATCGTTAATAGACCATTTGGCCATAAATTTGTTAAGGGTGTCATTAAAATTATAATAGTGATACTCCAGGATGATTTTAGCTTTTAGCCGGTGGGTCCAGATGATAAGGGGAGCGGTGAAATTGGTTGTTCGGTAGAGCCAGTAAATAACATTCTTGAGACTAATAATGAGGTAGTTTGCCAGGCACACGGCCTCCCTGCTTCGATCCCGAGCGTGGGGAAACAGGCCCCAGTAAATGTCAAAGTCCAGCTTGACGTCAGGAAGAAGAGAGGAGAGGAGACGATGAAGGAGGTCGAGGGCGGGCTGAATGGAAGGGCACAGGATGAACAGGTGATCTATTGTGCCTCTCTCGCTGCACCAACCGCAAGAAGAGGAGATGGCAGGATTCAGGTGATGAAGGACAGTAAGCGGCGGGAGGATATTGTGGAAGAGTTTGAATTGGACATCTCCCTCCTTCTTGGAAGTCGGCGGTTGGTAGATGGACTTCCACTGGATGGTGTGAGAAGGAGGGAGGAAACCAATTTCATGCCAGTGGGTAGAAGATGAAGAAAATTCCAGGTCGTTCAGGTAAGCGGTGAGAGTTAGGTAGATTGATTTAGACGAGATTAAAATGGCATCGGTGTCCACGTCCAAAAGTACTCGGCCGGGTGTATCGGGCCGAGCGGAGACGTCCAGGGGAAGGGGGGACGACCGATGCATTCCTTCGGAGTTGAAGAGCGCAGGAAAAGACGAAGAGATGGTGTGGTACAGACGAGAGAGTTCGATGTGGAGAAGGCGAGCAGACGGAGGACGGAGATTTGGAAGAGGTAGATGTAGGTCCTCAGCCCTGAGCCATTCGCCGGTGTCCGGGTTGATGACGTCCTTGACGAGGCCGATCCCACCCGCAAGCAGTCGGGCAGAGAAAGCCGCGTGTCCCGGCAAATCGCAAGTAAGTGGGGGATAGTTCAAGGGTAGATTAATGACGTGGTTGATCGAATTGGGCGGTGTTTCTACTCGAGCTCCAACTGCCATCCAAGCACGCAGAACCTCGCTATAGAAAACCGGGAGACTAGTGAAACATTTGGGATCGATGTCGATAAGAAAGATTTGATAGTCTAAGTTCAAATGTTTGTACTGCCGAAGGTTGTGATTCATGAAAGAAAAGGAAGGGTGAGAATTAAACTGGAGATAGCGTTGGATGCGGTTGAATCTGAAAGTGAGACTGCGTGCTTGGAGGCAGGCTAGACCAAATCCACCTTTGTCTGGCTTTTGAAAGAGGATCTGTTTCTTAAGGAGGTGTTTTTTGCCGGACCAGACAAAATCGACAAGCATTTTCTGGAGTTCACCCAGGACATTTTCAGGGCACGAGAGAACGGCTATACAGTGGAAGAGTTTTGAAGCAGCGAGTTGATTAGCGACCAAGATTTTCCCTTTGAAAGATAGAGCGCTTGAAAGCCGTTGCCAGGAAACAAGAGTTTTGTTAAGTTTATCTTTGCATTTAATCCAATTTTGCTGAGTGTAATTATTGTTATTTCCCAGGTGAACTCCGAGAAAAGAAAGTCCCTGGTTATTCCATTGAAATTTGAGGGGCTTGTCGATTCTGTCGGTCCAGCTACCGACCCATAAACCCTTGGACTTCTGATAATTAAGACAGGCAGCAGAGGATTTCCTGTAAACATTGTACACATTATCAATAATATCAAATCCGGCATCGGAGGTGACAAAGACAGAGACGTCGTCTGCATAAGCCGAAACCGAGCAGCGTGTATTAGTGCCGGGGAGGAGAAGACTGTTGTCAGTCAACTCATTACGTAAGGTATGAAGGAAAGGTTCGATGGCTATTGTGTAAAGCAGCCCCGAGAGCGGGCAACCCTGGCGAATTCCTTTTTGAAAGGAGAAAGGTGCGGTTAAAGAGCCGCAAATTTTTATGTGGCTTTCGGCGCCGCTGTACAGGAGATTAAGATTGGAGATGAATTTTCCCCCAAATCCCATGGCCCTCATGGTGTTAAAAAGGTAGCCGTGGTCAACATTATCAAAGGCTTTTTTCTGGTCTAAGTTAACCACGGCAAGCGGAAGGTCGTTATAATTACAATAATAAATAGAATCTCGGATAAGGTTTAAATTATCGTAAATCGTGCGTCCGGGGACACAATAAGATTGGTCTTCGTGAATAACCTGCCCAATAGACTGTTTTAATCTGTTGGCAAGCAGCTTAGCAAAAATCTTGTAGTCGGTGTTTAGCAGCGAAACGGGGCGCCAGTTGGCCAGATCAGTGAGATCCCCTTTTTTAGGGATTAAAGTGATGACGGCTTTGTGGAAAGAGTGGGGAAGAGTACCCGAGTCGGTGGCGAACCGAAGAACTTCAAAGAGGTCGTTTTTAAAAAGAGGCCAAAAAGAAGTGAAAAATTCAGAAGTGAGACCGTCGATTCCGGGCGTTTTGTTTTTGCTAAGCTGCTCGATGACAGCATCGAGTTCCTCGGGACGCAGAGGAGCATCGAGGTCCTCCGCGTCCGCGGGATCGAGGTTGGGCAAGTCTTGCAAGAGGTACTCAAGGGCACCCTCGTCGGTCGGCACAGAGCTGTAAAGGTCTTTGTAAAAGTTACGACAGTGAGTTTTAATTTCGTCGGGATCATCTGAAAGAGATCCCGATGGAAGGCGAAGACAAAAGACACACTTGGATTTAGAATGCGACTGCTCGAGATTGAAGAAGTAAGACGAGCTGGTGTCGATCTCGTTAATGTGTTGAAAGCGAGACCGGACGAGGGCGCCCTGAGCTCGATTTTTAAGAAAAACATTTAATTCGTTTCTTTGCTCTTGCAAGACTTTTTGTGTCCCCGGAGTTACGACGGACGCAGACTGAATGTCGTCAATGTAAGAATTGATATCTTGGAAGGTTTTCCGTTTTTCTTTTGCTTTTTGGGAACAGTACTTTTGAGTAAGTTGTTTTATTTGGGCTTTGCCCAAGTCCCACCAAGGGCAAACACTGTTGAAAGTGTGTTTTTCAAGTTGCCAGTTGGACCAAAATAGGTGAAGAATTTCACGATAGTTTTGGTCTTCAAGAAGGGAGTTGTTAAAGTGCCAATACGCACTTCCTTTATGAGAGTTAGAAGGACTCTGAAAAGAAACGGAAACAGCGGAGTGATCAGAAAGAGAGCAGGGGTGAATTTGACAAGAACGGATGCACGAAACGAGGCTAAGAGGGATATAGAAACGATCGAGTCTAGCTTTGGAGGTGCGTTGAGGATTGTTTTTGTTAAATCTGAACCAGGTGTACTTATTATGTTGCGGATTCAGTCTGCGCCAGACGTCGCACAAAGAGTTTCTATTCATTGCATTCCTGAGGGCCAAGGCGACCTGGGGGCGATGCTCGGCCGGCTTATTCAGGCGGTCTATAGTTGGATTATCGGTACAATTAAAGTCACCTCCGATGATAATGGTACCGTCAGTACACGTAAAACAATGGTTATCGATATCGTTAATAAAATTAATAGCGTACGCATTTGACTGCGGAATAAGAACATTGTAAATATGATAAATATCATTATTCAACTTAATTTTAACATACAGAATGTAATTTTTACATAAAACACTGGAGGCTACTATGTCAATGTTTCTTTTGATTAAAGTTGTGACTCCGGAGCCAGGGGAGCTGCCAGGAGCACAGACGGGGATATAATTGGGCCACTGCTTCCAGCAGGGATGGTCATCTCTTAGGTTATAAGTTTCTTGTAGAAGAATGACGTCACTATTGGGATTGATGAAATCAAAATAGCCCCTAAGGGAGGCGTTTCGAGTGATGTTACCACAGCCTCCAGTGTTTAATGTAACAAGTGACAGTACCATTACAAAAAGAAAAAGCCTACACATTTTTACAAGCATTAAGAAAGAAATTAAGTATCGAGTTTCTTGATCAGTTTTTTTATCCTCTGCTGCGTCGAATTATGAAGGATGGAAGTGTTACGCAAAGGTTTTAATTGCTTGACAAGTCCAGGCACGTTGTGTGTGAATTTTCTGGCGATTTCCTTAGGTTTTCTTTGGTTTTTGACTGCAGAGAGAAATTTGATCAGGTCCGGATGACTGAGGGGTTTATTGGATGTTGGGAGAGCCGTGGGGTAAGAGTCCTCATCCTCCTCCCACTGGGTCGAGTCATCGCTCATATCACAATCAGTGGATTGTTGACTAGACATGGACATGGGGGTTGGAGTGGGCTGTGGGGTGGACGAGGGATCAACCGAATTGGCTGTGAAACGAGGTGTTTCGGGAACGGTGAGAACGGGTGTAGGTTCAGGGTTGACGGTGGGGGTGAGGGTGAGGGTGGGGGTGGGGGTGGGGGCAATGGAGGGAGTGAGGGGGACGGATGAGGGCATTGGGGTCAGTGATTGAGTGGGCGTAGAATCTAGAGCCTGGGTTAGTGTCGGGGTACTTGGTTCAACGAGGGGAGTAGGTTGGGACCTTTTCTTTAGTTTTCGTGGAGAGGTAGACGAGATGAGGGGGGTCAAACGGGGACCGTCATCGGGGGATTTCGAGGGGGACAGTTTACGTTTGGTGACGGCCTCAGAATACATTCTGGTTGGAAGTGGTGGGGTACCCCAGACGTACTTGGATGTGTCCATATCTTCACCTTGATTGGGTTTAGTGGCACGGCCAGGGGTTTTGGACAAGGATGTCGGGGCAGACACGCTCGCGGGCGCATTTGTTGTTGCCGCGCGAGCAGCAGAGGCAGATCTAGAAGTGCGGGTGGGCGGGGGCGGGCGGACAGGGGGCGGGGCACGCCCAGCTCCAGGTGCCCCGGACACGGGCAGGCCCACCCCAGCCGGGCCCTTAGCGACCGAGGAGGACGCTCCAGCAAACGCCGGTGCAGGTCTCCCTCTCGGCGCATCAGACCCGGCACGAGACGGACCAACCCTACCCGCAGCACCCGAGGCGGACACCCCACCGCCAGCCAGGGCGCTGGGTGGGTGAGCGGAAGCACGTTTGGGAGGGTGTTTGGGATCAGATTTGTTGTGTACAAACACGGGAGGGGGGTTGAGGGGGTTGGAGGGTTCGGTGGGGCCATCGCGGACCTGAGGTTTCTTGCAGTAACGGCTGATGTGACCAAATTCACCGCAGTTAAAGCATTTCACTGCTTCGGTCGACAGAAAAACTCTGTAATTAGTATTGCAGTAAGAAAAATTGATGTGATCAGGAAGGGTGATGTTGGGTTTAACGAGGACCTGGACTTGCCGGCGGAAGGACATTACATGAGACAGATGTTTATGTTTAAGACCAAGGGGTATGGGTCTGATAGCCGACACTACCTTACAAAAATCAGAAATATTACTAAGAAGGACACGGTTGGGAATTTCAGGATAAACGTTAGAGAAAGTCAGACGGGTGGTTGGTTGGATGAGAGTGATGAGCTCCAGGAAGGAGTCGCCGTACGTTAACCCGTGGGAAATGGCGTCAGCTACCTCCTCCCTGGAACTCATGTACAAAGCAATACGGTTGTTCGAAATACGGCTAGCCGAAACAACATGTTTGTCGGGCATTGATTCATAGAATTTCTCAAGATAGGATTGTATAGAGACATTTTCTAATGCTCTAAAAGCCAGCCCATTGTTCCTAGTGACTCCGCCAAACGGCTCGTCACCAGCAACAATGGGTTTGGTCACACTCGCATTGTTAGTATTAGAATGGGCCACAGTGCGTGGTTCTGCTTGAGTGGCCATAGTGGCCAACTCAGTGCAGAAACCAACGACACAGAGTGAAAAATATAACCTTAAAATACAGCAAAATAAGTACATGAAAAACCATAAACTTGGTCTAGCCAGGTCTATACTATGACATAAAAACAATGATACAAAAACAAGGACCTAAAAAGGTCTATAAACAGATAATTTAGGGGACTTACTCAGAGCTCGAGGAAACACCGTCCGCTAAATAAATAAATAAATAAATAAATAAATAAATACTTTTTTTTACTTTTCAAAATGGTCACTTTATTTCTGATATCATTAAATAACAGAGAAAGAACCATTACATGGCAACAAATTCAATGAATATATGTATATACAAAAATAAAAGATTAATTGACAGAAAATATTTCACAAAAAGTAAACTTTAGTCAAAAACATGACAACAGGTACCAAAGCCGCCGCGACTAGCCTATTAGCCGTATTACTACGGCCAACCCGGCCAGTCACGGCGACAGCACATGATTACATAATACAAATCATTGTAACAAAAAGTACATTTGTATAAAGGAAATAACAAGAAAATAATAAAACAATTATAACCTTATCATGGTATGCGGGGGAGGAGGAAAGGGGCATGGGGTTCTTGGCGTCAGGATGTGGGCAACAAGTGCCCACTACCAGTCGCCCATGCCGGCGTGGATGATGGGTGCGGGTGATGACAAAGGTCATCGCGGCTCGCCTCTGGCTTTCGGCGAGTCCTACCCGCAACCCGTCAACCCGGGGAGGAGGGGTGGGGGATAAGGTTAAACAACGAAAATTGGAATTAATTAAACAAAAAAGATCAGATCAACCACGTCAGTTTAGATTGCTCAAAAGAAAAAAGGGTATCGTTAATAGACCATTTGGCGATAAATTTGTGAAGGGTGTCATTACAATTATAATAATGATAATCCAGGATGATTTTAGCTTTTAGCCGGTGGGTCCAGATGATAAGGGGGGCGGTGAAATTGGTTGTTCGGTAGAGCCAGTAAATAACATTCTTGAGACTAATAATGAGGTAGTTTGCCAGGCACACGGCCTCTCTACTTCGACCCCGAGCGTGCGGAAACAGGCCCCAGTAAATGTCAAAGTCCAGCTTGACGTCAGGAAGAAGAGAGGAGAGGACACGATGCAGGAGATTGAGGGCGGGCTGAATGGATGGGCACAAGATGAAAAGATAATCTATTGTGCCTCTCTCGTTGCACCAACCGCAAGAAGATGAGATGGCAGGATTCAGGTGATGAAGGACAGTAAGCGGCGGGAGGATATTGTGGAAGAGTTTGAATTGGACATCTCCCTCCTTCTTGGAAGTCGGCGGTTGGTAAATGGACTTCCACTGGATGGTGTGAGAAGGAGGGAGGAAACCAATTTCATGCCAGTGGGTAGAAGATGATGAAGAAAATTCCAGGTCGTTCAGGTAAGCGGTGAGAGTTAGGTAGATTGATTTAGACGAGATTAAAAGGGCATCGGTGTCCACGTCCAAAAGTACTCGGCCGGGTGTATCGGGCCGAGCGGAGACGTCGAGGGGAAGGGGTGACGACCGATGCATTCCTTTGGAGTTGAAGAGCGCAGGAAAAGACGAAGAGATGGTGTGGTACAGACGAGAGAGTTCGATGTGGAGAAGGCGAGCCGACGGAGGACGGAGATTTGGAAGAGGCAGATGTAGGTCCTCAGTCCGGAGCCATTCGCCGGTGTCCGGGTTGATGATGTCCTTGACGAGGCCGATCCCACCCGCAAGGAGTCGGGCAGAGAAAGCCGCGTGTCCCGGCAAATCGCAATCAAATGGGGGATAGTTCAAGGGTAAATTAATGACGTGGTTGATCGAATTGGACGGTGTTTCTACTCGAGCTCCAACTGCCATCCAAGCACGCATAACCTCGCTATAGAAAACCGGGAGACTAGTGAAAAATTTGGGATCGATGTCGATAAGAAAGATTTGATAGTCTAGGTTTAAATGTTTGTACTGCCGAAGGTTGTGATTCATGAAAGAAAAAGAAGGATGAGAATCAAACTGGAGATAGCGTTGGATGCGGTTGAATCTGAAAGTGAGACTGCGTGCTTGGAGGCAGGCTAGACCAAATCCACCTTTGTCTGGCTTTTGAAAGAGGATCTGTTGCTTAAGAAGGTGTTTTTTGCCAGACCAGACAAAATCGACAAGCATCTTCTGGAGTTCACCCAGGACATTTTGAGGACATGAGAGAACGGCTATACAGTGAAAAAGTTTTGAAGCAGCGAGTTGATTAACGACCAAGATTTTCCCTTTGAAAGATAGAGCGCTTGAAAGCCGTTGCCAGGAAACAAGAGTTTTGTTAAGTTTGTCTTTGCATTGACTCCAATTTTGCTGAGTGTAACTATTATTATTTCCCAGGTGAACTCCAAGAAAAGGAAGTCCCTGGTTATTCCATTGAAATTTGAGGGGCTTGTCGATTCTGTCGGTCCAGCTACCGACCCATAAACCCTTGGACTTCTGGTAATTAAGACAGGCAGCAGAGGATTTCCTGTAAATACTATACACATTATCAATAATATCAAATCCGGCATCGGAGGTGACAAAGACAGAGACATCGTCTGCGTAAGCCGAGACCGAGCAGCGTGTATTAGTGTCGGAGAGGAGAAGACTATTGTCTGTCAACTCATTACGTAACGTATGAAGAAAAGGCTCGATGGCTATTGTGTAAAGCAGCCCCGAGAGCGGGCAACCCTGGCGAATTCCTTTTTGAAAGGAGAAAGGTTCAGTTAAAGAACCGCAAATTTGTATGTGGCTTTCGGCGCCGCTGTACAGGAGATTAAGATTGGAGATGAATTTTCCCCCAAATCCCATGGCCCTCATGGTATTAAAAAGGTAGCCGTGGTCAACATTATCAAAGGCTTTTTTCTGGTCTAAGTTAACCACGGCAAGAGGAAGGTCGTTATAATTACAATAATAAATAGAATCTCGGATAAGATTTAAATTATCGTAGATCGAGCGTCCGGGGACACAATAAGATTGGTCTTCGTGAATGACTTGCCCAATAGACTGCTTTAATCTGTTAGCAAGCAGCTTAGCAAAAATCTTGTAGTCGGTGTTGAGCAGTGAAACGGGGCGCCAGTTGGCCAAATCAGTGAGATCCCCTTTTTTAGGGATTAAAGTGATGACGCTTTGTGGAAAGAGTGGGGAAGTGTACCCGAGTCGGTGGCGAACCGAAGAACTTCAAAGAGATCGTTTTTAAACAGAGGCCAAAAAGAAGTGAAAAATTCAGAAGTGAGACCGTCGATTCCGGGCGTTTTGTTTTTGCTAAGCTGCTCGATGACAGCATCGAGTTCCTCGGGACGCAGAGGAGCATCGAGGTCCTCCGCGTCCGCGGGATCGAGGTTGGGCAAGTCTTGCAAGAGGTACTCAAGGGCACCCTCGCCGGTCGGCACAGAGCTGTAAAGGTCTTTGTAAAAGTTACGACAGTGAGTTTTAATTTCGTCGGGATCATCTGAAAGAGATCCCGATGGAAGGCGAAGACAAAAGACACACTTGGATTTAGAATGCGACTGCTCGAGATTGAAGAAGTAAGACGAGCTGGTGTCGATCTCGTTAATGTGTTGAAAGCGAGACCGGACGAGGGCGCCCTGAGCTCTATTTTTAAGAAAAACATTTAATTCGTTTCTTTGCTCTTGCAATACTTTTTGTGTCCCCGGAGTTACGACGGACGCAGACTGAAGGTCGTCAATGTAAGAGTTGATATCTTGGAATGTTTTTCGTTTCTCTTTTGCTTTTTGGGAACAGTACTTTTGAGTAAGTTGTTTTATTTGGGCTTTGCCCAAGTCCCACTAAGGGCAAACACTGCTGAAAGTGTGTTTTTCAAGTTGCCAGTTAGACCAAAACAGGTGAAGAATTTCACGGTAGTTTTGGTCTTCAAGAAGGGAGTTGTTAAAGTGCCAGTAAGCACTTCCTTTATGAGAGTTAGGGGGACTCTGAATAGAAACGGAAACAGCAGAGTGATCAGAAAGTGAGCAGGGGTGAATTTGACAAGAACGGATGCACGAAACGAGGCTAAGAGGGACATAGAGGCGATCGAGTCTAGCTTTGGAGGTGCGTTGAGGATTGTTTTTGTTAAATCTGAACCAGGTGTACTTATTCTGTTGCAGATTCAGTCTGCGCCAGACGTCGCACAAAGAGTTTCTATTCGTGGCATTTCTGAGGGCCAGCGCGACCTGGGGGCGATGCTCGGCCGGCTTATTCAGGCGGTCTATGGTGGGATTATCGGTACAATTAAAGTCACCTCCGATGATAATGGCACCGTCAGTACACATAAAACAATGGTTATCGATATCAGTAATAAAATTAAGAGCGTACGCATTTGACTGCGGAATAAGAACATTGTAAATGTGATAAATATTATTATTCGACTTAATTTTAACATAGAGAATGTAATTTTTACATAAAACACTGGAGGCTACTATGTCAATGTTTTTGTTTATTAAAGTTGTGACTCCGGAGCCAGGGGAGCTACCAGGAGCACAAACGGGGATGTAATTGGGCCACTGCTTCCAGCAGGGATGGTCATCTCTCAGGTTATAAGTTTCTTGTAGAAGAATGACGTCACTATTGGGATTGATGAAATCAAAATAGCCTTTGAGGGAGGCATTCCGAGTGATGTTACCGCAGCCTCCAGTGTTTAATGTAACAAGTGACAGTACCATTACAAAAAGAAAAAGCCTACACATTTTTACAAGCATTAAGAAAGAAATTAAGTATCGAGTTTCTTGATCAGTTTTTTTATCCTCTGCTGCGTCGAATTATGAAGGATGGAAGTGTTACGCAAAGGTTCTAATTGCTTGACAAGTCCAGGCACGTTGTGGGTGAATTTTCTGGCGATTTCCTTAGGTTTTCTTTGGTTTTTGACTGCAGAGAGAAATTTGATCAGGTCCGGATGACTGAGGGGTTTATTGGATGTTGGGAGAGCCGTGGGGTAAGAGTCCTCATCCTCCTCCCACTGGGTCGAGTCATCGCTCACATCACAATCAGTGGATTGTTGACTAGACATGGACATGGGGGTTGGAGTGGGCTGTGGGGTGGACGAGGGATCAACCAAATTGGCTGTGAAACGAGGTGTTTCGGGAACGGTGAGAACTGGTGTAGGTTCAGGGTTGGCGGTGGGGGTGGGGTGAGGGTAGGGGTGGGGGTGGGGGTGGGGGTAGGGGTGGGGGTGGGGGTGGGGGTGGGGGTGGGGGTGGGGGTGGGGGTGGGGGTGGGGGTGGGGGTGGGGGTGGGGGTGGGGGTGGGGGTGGGGGTGGGGGTGGGGGTGGGGGTGGGGGTGGGGGTGGGGGTGAGGGTAGGGGTGGGGGTGGGGGTGAGGGTAGGGGTGGGGGTGGGGGTGGGGGTGAGGGTAGGGGTGGGGGTGGGGGTGGGGGTGAGGGTGGGGGTGGGGGCAATGGAGGGAGTGAGGGGGACGGATGAGGGCATTGGGGTCAGTGATTGAGTGGGCGTAGAATCTAGAGCCTGGGTTAGTGTCGGGGTACTTGGTTCAACGAGGGGAGTAGGTTGGGACCTTTTCTTTAGTTTTCGTGGAGAGGTAGACGAGATGAGGGGGGTCAAACGGGGACCGTCATCGGGGGATTTCGAGGGGGACAGTTTACGTTTGGTGACGGCCTCGGAATACATTCTGGTTGGAAGTGGTGGGGTGCCCCAGACGTACTTGGATGTGTCCATATCTTCACCTTGATTGGGTTTAGTGGCACGGCCAGGGGTTTTGGACAAGGATGTCGGGGCAGACACGCTCGCGGGCGCATTTGTTGTTGCCGCGCGAGCAGCAGAGGCAGATCTAGAAGTGCGGGTTGGCGGGGGCGGGCGGACAGGAGGCGGGGGCACGCCCAGCTCTAGGTGCCCTAGACACGGGCAGGCCCACCCCAGCCGAGCCCTTAGCGACCGAGGAGGACGCTCCAGCAAACGCCGGTGCAGGTCTCCCTCTCGGCGCATCAGACCCGGCACGAGACGGACCAACCCCACCCGCAGCACCCGAGGCGGACACCCCACCGCCAGCCAGGGCGCTGGGTAGGTGAGCGGAAGCACGTTTGGGAGGGTGTTTGGGATCAGATTTGTTGTGTACAAACACGGGAGGGGGTTGGAGGGTTCGGTGGGGCCATCGCGGACCTGAGGTTTCTTGCAGTAACGGCTGATGTGACCAAATTCGCCGCAGTTAAAGTATTTCACTGCTTCGGTCGACAGAAAAACTCTGTAATTAGTATTGCAGTAAGAAAAATTGATGTGATCGGGAAGGGTGATGTTGGGTTTAACGAGGACTTGGACTTGCCGGCGGAAGGACATTACATGAGACAGATGTTTATGTTTAAGACCAAGGGGTATGGGTCTGATAGCCGACACTACCTTACAAAAATCAGAAATATTACTAAGAAGGACACGGTTGGGAATTTCAGGATAAACGTTAGAGAAAGTCAGACGGGTGGTTGGTTGGATGAGAGGGGTGAGCTCCAGGAAGGAGTCGCCGTACGTTAACCCGTGGGAAATGGCGTCAGCTACCTCCTCCCTGGAACTCATGTACAAAGCAATACGGTTGTTCGAAATACGACTAGCCGAAACAACATGTTTGTCGGGCATTGAGTCGTAAAATTTCTCAAGATAGGATTGTATAGAGACATTCTCTAATGCTCTGAAAGCCAGCCCATTGTTCCTAGTGACTCCACCAAACGGTTCGTCACCAGCAACAATGGGTTTGGTCGAACTCGCATTGTTAGAGTTAGAATGGGCCACAGTGCGTGGTTCTGCTTGAGTGGCCATAGTGGCCAACTCAGTGCAGAAACCAACGACACAGGGTGAAAAATATAACCTTAAAATACAGCAAAATAAGTAAATGAAAAACCATAAACTTGGTCTAGCCAGGTCTATACTATGAAATAAATACAATGATACAAAAACAAGGACCTAAAAAGGTCTATAAACAGATAATTTAGGGGACTTACTCAGAGCTCGAGGAAACACCGTCCGCTAAATAAATAAATAAAAAAAAAAAAAATTAAAAAAAAAAAAAAAAAAAAAAAAAAAATTAATAATAATAAAAATAAAAAATATATAATATAACAATGATTCAAACATCAATTTGTATTTGACTTTTTTAAAAGTAAATTCGGCCTACATTGTAACTTCAATACTGTTTCCATATCTCACTCACTTGGGATATGATAATTAGTATTAGTACTTCTTTGAGATGGAGAGCATTTTAACCATGCTAACCTACAAGGGAATTACAGATTCCTTTCAATGATCAAGTTTTAGAATCTGCTAGAATATGGTAAGGAGTTTACAAATTAATATTGCATCTTCTTGGCAAACTCGATGTTGATTATGGCATTCACATTCTAAGTTTTTAAGCAAACTGATTCTAAAATGGAGGCCATTTTGAAATTTAAGACTTTTCATCCTAATATAGATATATTAGCTAGTCAATAGTATGTCTTTGAACTGCTTAGCATAATACATGTGGGTATTGACACCAAAATGGAGTTCATACGAAATTCCAGTCCTGGGTTATAAAACATTGTCCTAAAGTGGCGGCCATTTTGAAATTCAAGATGGCTATCAACCAGTGAGATGGTATCAATCAATACTAATTGTATCTGTAACTCCTTGGCTTAATAAATTAAAGTAATTGTCAGTAAAATGAACTTCGTAAAGCATTAATACTTTGATTTATTAAATATTTGGTTAAAAAATGGCGGCCATTTTGAAATCCAAGATGGCGGCCATACGGTTAATGGAAAAAAATGTTACCAATACTTTTCTGAAACCTGGATGTCTACTCTTTCCAATGAAACAAAAAAAAGCATCCTTAGCAAAAACAAATGCACAACTTTGAAATCCTACATAACAGCCTGCACTATTAAGACTATATCATAATGGAAACAAGGTACTTAGCTTTAAGTTAGGGCTGCGTTTCACTCACTGAACAATGCAAGCGTTCGCTAATTGTTCGCGTAGTTGGCAAAAGATGGACAAAAATGGCGTCGTTATTGACTCCCCAGCTTGCATTTTCTTTACGCCGAGGGGGTACTTGTGCACGGAGCCCATGTATGTATTATGCTAAAATGTTGTAAAATGTATTTCGATTGCACGGCGTACTGTTTTGGTTAGAACCGACTTTGAGTTTGGGTCACAGTTACGGGATTTAATGGCTGGGGTTAATGTGAGGCAAGGCTATGATTCACAATGAGGGGTAAGGTAAAAGTAAGGGCGAGGCCAAATTTAAGGGTTAGGCTAAGGGTCCATGTTAGCTGATCCCGGGATTTTGCTTTGATCAGAAGTTAAAAAATAAATAAAACAATTCTGGATTAAAAAGGGTTGGGATTTTGCTCAGAGCATTTGGGATTGATGGGTTGGGATTTTGCTCAGAGCATTTGGGATTGATGGGTTGGGATTTTGCTCAGAGCCTTTGGGATTGATGGAGTGTGTTAGGGGTTAATGTATGATTATAAGATTTGATGGATGTGTGTTTATGCCAGAATTATATGGACTAATGGTTAATTTAAGGTTCGGGGAAAGCATCAATTAACTACCGCTAGTAATTTACGGTTTTATGGTTCTTTGAATTGGCATGAATTACAATTTTGGGTCAGAATGTGTGGTATATAATACACACAGTTTCTTGTATACAGTTGATCGAAGCCCTTTAAACACGTGTAAGTATCACTCAGCGATTCGATGGATTTAGCTTTAGATTTTATCGTTTATAATACCACCTGAATTTGGAAGATGTTATTTTGTTATGTTATGTTATCATTTTATTCAATGTATATTTTTATCCAAGAAATAAAAATCGAATATTTCGAACAATGTGTTAATGTCGACATAAATCACTTTAAATGATGCGAAATGCTTTGTTTTTTTATCTCCGACTTTTAATAATTAATTTGTTTACAAAATCAAAATTCCTTCATAAGTTTTTGCCCGCTTTTGTTCTGTTACCAAAACTGCTCTTAAAAAAAATACTATTCTTATAAATTTTTTCTGGTAACGGAAACCAAATATTTATTCCGCAAAAGTGGAGTAGGTGAATTAGCTGTGGAAAATAACGTGATGGGCGCTCGTATACCCAATATTATACTCAAGATAAATGTTGTTAATTACCCTTCTATACTTGGTGGGGACAAGCTATAATGGTTACCCTTTCCGTATGTTCATGGTTAAACGTAAACAACATCGTTCAAGTCATTTAAAATATTAAACAGTACAATCTGACCTCTCTTTATTAGTAGTTATAATTTTGAGGAAAACGCGTTTGAAATTAGGCCTATTAAATCTACCATTTGCCCCACAACACTAAGTTGTATTGGCTCAATTGGTATATGTAATAAACAAACTATAATATTAAACTGTTTCTAAGGCAAAAACTCATCAGTGCTAGATTAAACTAGGCGGCGAAATCATAAGTCACTTCGTGAAAATGTTATTTTCATATTTTATGCACGCAAACAGCGACCTGTATAGATAGGTCACTTTGTGAAACGAAAAATTCGTTTATCTGTGGCTGATGATAGTGACCTACACATGTACCATCATGTGGGCGCGCGTGGACATCTTCTATGGAGCTTAAATACCAACATACGTGAGCAAATCAGCTAGGTCCGATCGTGGTGCGATCGGCGAAACGTTTATAATTGGATATTCCCTATTCGGCACCTTGTACCTCGACATCTTAGCAACTCGGTATATACCAACTGGGGACGTTACAAACTTGGCCCTGCACACAATTATACTGGACACCAAAATAACTGGGCATTGCAAACGGTACCAAACGTTGGCGAACGCTTTCTGTGGCATTTTCAAGGCAACATTTCAGTCGTTTCTCCTCCCTTCAAAACATTTTTTCAGGCATTTCAACAGCATACTAAAATTGGGACGTATATTAATTTTTCTTAATATCGATCTGCACGTTTCACTTTGAAATTGAGCTTAAAACGGAGCCATTTATTACAAAATATACATACGCTAGAGCGTCTTGTACTACACCAGGGGCGGACCCAGGAGAAAAATAGAGAGGGAAAGAAGAGACATCAAAGATGGGGGGGGGGGGGGGGGGGGGGGGGGGGGTGGTGAGGGAGAGACAAAACGAAATACATACCTGGTATTTGTTGGAGAAAATAAGCTACTAATAACCCATACCTCGTTTCATTTGTGGACCACTATCCACTGACAGACAATGTCTCATAAAGGTGTACAAGTGAATCTGTGTGTGTAGGCAGCATGTTTCTCACATTGAACATACGCGCGAAACACACAGCATACCTATGGCAACTGTATCAACTTTGCCTATCAGTTTTTCATCACATTGACATATTGATCACTGTTGAATAAAATTGAAATTGAAGATTGACCCAGTAGGTTGAAGCTGGATGGAAGTGGGAAAAAAACAGTTTTGGTTATTTTTTGGGGAAAGCTGCAATCTGGCCCAGAAACATTTTTTGGGGGGTACACAAAAAATAATTCATAGTGTTGTTACCAATTGTACACTTAGCAAAACATTTTTCCTTCCGATTTGTTTCACTGAAATGTAGATCAACTAAACAGGATGGGGCACTATACCCTACCTTCAAAGTGCAGTCTCATATGTATGAGAATAAATGGACCGTGTGTTGCGAATGGGGCTGGAATACAAGCTAGTATGTGTTACCTTCAGGGTTCCAACCCGCGTATCGTCACGAGTCAAACAAAATAACAGATGGACCACAGCTTATACTATATATTTAAGTTTATAGTATTACACTTTGAGGCCTGTTGGCAAAACTCTGCAAAACTCCTCAAAACTACTTGATTATTCTATATTAAAGTATATTACGGTGTCTATCTTTCTGTCGGGCTGTCCATGTATGTGTCCAAGAAGTGAGCGGTGAACACGTATCCTCTCTAAATTAAATCCGATATAACTTTCCACTTTTGACGGGTGGCGCCATCACACCGGGAATTAATTGTACGTGAACTTAAACTGACTACTAGAATTTATCAAATTCAAAACATGCATTTGTGTAAAAACAACCACAAAAACGGTTGTTTTTGAAAGGCTGCATTATCTGATCTGCTCTGTTGATTGTTCTGACATCTAAATATTAATTTCGTCTCAGAGATACATTAAAAAAACAATTCGTTTGAGTAGTAGCTTCAATATCTAAATAATTATTATAATAACATTATTATTTTCTCGAAATATACAGCATTCACAGAGCAAACAAAATCGTCAGGTTGGTTGTTAAGCACCATTATTTAGATGTTGATAACTTTTGCTTCTTGAAATGATAAAAATGCACAACTGACCAAATTGGTGTACTATAACTTTAAAAGAAGGTATCCAGCGCGCATCAACCATCGCCTTCGGTTATCGTCAATGTACATAATGGCACACCATCCACAGTCAACAATTGTGTAATGTCACTGTCAACGATGTTGGAATACATGTAAAATACAAGAGAGTCCCAGAACAAAAGCACAAGTGGTGTATTATTGCTCCCCTATAGAGCGTGAAAGTTGACCTTCAAATCTCGCGAGATTGTATGAGAATACACCACAACCAGGCACCATGTATAGGATCTACACGTATGCCCGCCTTTTCAAGTGAAAGGCGGACATATGTAGAGATGATCTAATTGGCTGGTCATTTAATATCAACATGATTGCACGAAAGTTAAGAACCTACTCACACATTTAATTGTATAATATTTAAAACTTCGCAGTTTTCAATATGTTGTATTTCCCCTAAAAATACCCATTTATTGCCCCATGTCGGATGAGCCCCGTCACAATGGAAACAAATTAACTCATCACAACCAGTATCATGACACTTAAAAATGAGCCAATAATTAAAGGCTCGAAGGTTTATGGATTAATCGAAGCAAATAACCCAGTGCAAAATTTTGTTCTGCGTATTTTGTTGAGATATTATGTTGCGGAGCGAAGTTATTGTCATTTCAATGGTAGTAAATCCAGTTTTAAAAGTGACAATCATCCCTATAGAAGCATGTTTGTATTGATCAAACACAGATAATAGTTTGATAAATTTAAATACGGGAGTCTGTGACTAGACTAGTAAGTGTTTGGTACCAAGACACTCGCAGAACAAAAAGTTAGCTTGAACTAGCGAGACTTAATTACACCATGGAGCAATAAATTGCTCCATGATTACACGGTCTATTGAAAACGAATCTACGTGAATAAGCCAATTCGATGTTTCGTTTGAGTAATGAATTCTGGGACGGAATATTTGATGAACAAAACCACGTGATGCTAAAAGCTGTTACGGCATGCCGTGTTTTGTTTATTCCTCAAAATGCAGCGTTCAAGTCTAGTTGGCGCATGCGCGAGCGAAACATCGAAATGGCTTTATATAATTGTGGTGCAAGACTGGTTGTTCATAGCCCATTGTGCGCGGCGTGTCGTCCAAGGTTACAGAGTTGCATTGATCTAAGCAGTTGTTATTAAAATGCAAATGAAAAACAACAAAGAACGGGAATTTACCTCTGCGTACCCCGTCAGAGAAACACATGACGCATTCTTATGCACATGCCAGTAGAAACTACAGACGCAATTATTTTTAGGTCCTGGTTTTCCCCCCAACAATGACCAGTTTTTGCACACCGCGTATAGGTGTGGTTTTCACAAAAGTTTAGAAATCTGATATATATTTCCTACTTTCGAGGATATAACGAGCTTTGTCGTACGAAGTTGAAACATTGAAGCTGAAGTGAGAATTCGACCTCTTAGGAAAACAAAAAAGGTTTGTGCTGATCGATTGATATTTTCTATTTAAAACTTAGTCATTAGTTTCAGTCGATGGGAGTGAATTATTGCCACTCGAATAGAGTATAAAAGCCGGTATTCCATCTTATAAACAACAGAAATTGTATGATCTACTGACCTTAACATCGTAAAATGATGTATCTTTATATAGGTTGTCCTGAGATTTTAGGAAAAAACAGTGAAATAAATAACTGACGACATTATTATATCTAGGGCCTTCCAGCCATAATTTACAAAGAAAACATGATTGTAGAATAATGTACATGTACAGCTTAAAACTAATATAAGACGGATTGTGTTTTTTTGTTTTAAAGAAATGGTGCATCTCACAATTAAGGCAGATTATGTATGTAACGTATGTAGAAGATACATCATTTTACTGCATTAGGAGAAGTTGACGCATGCCTTTGTATTAACGAACATGCCTGTTCAGACAGTACTCCTTTTTAACTTGAAAATTGCACAGATGAAAAGAGCACCCTCACTTTGCCCTTTTCGCCCCAAACGTGAGATACATTTCTATTTTATAGGGCCGCAATGAAGACACTGTTGTTGAATAAAGAAAATAAAGGTATACAAGAAGATCTCGTGGACAAGCCAGTTTTGTGCATACCATATGTAATGGGTCATATCTTAAATTTGAATTAAGCTAGACCTATCATTTTTTCAGGATTATTTCTATACACCCTACTAATCAATACCCTGTAACACAAATTCTCTGTATTTGTAGGAGGAGGGTAAACAATCACCTTAAACTTAGGTTAAAGTTATTTTAACCACCCTGTATGTATGGTATTTGTATTTGTTTAAATTACAAGTACCGGTATACACTATAAGAAGATAGGCACGGAGAACACCACAGGGCAATACTTATTATTAACACGTTTTTGCTAAATGCCTCGCAATTAATTAGCTTACTACTAACCGACCAACATTCCTGCAATTTGTTTAAACAAATTTGAAGTCGAATTACTGTGGGGACACAATTATCATATAAAATGTACCAATATTACTAATAAGCTAAATATACTTATAAGCTACTCACGTCATGTTTTGTTTCCACTTGATAAATAAACAATTTTTTTTAATTTGTCATGATTAAAGTGTTGCCACCTCGGATACAGTTTGAGGAACGTTTACAGAACGCTCAGAACATTCTCAGAAGGGAGAGCACCTTTTGAAACCCTTCTATCTAGCTCCTTGAAAAGTAGAACATAAAAATGGGTGATTTCCAAAACATCAGTCAATTAACTGTTTTTGTTGTATAATAAACGATTTCTGCAGACGAATTCGTATTTCGTGATCAATGCTGCACGTACAATTTTTTCACTGTTTAGATAGTCGCCACAAGTTCACCAATTACAAGTCATTCAGTCTTGAGTCAACTCACAAGCTATTTAAATGAATTTTGACAAAACCATTTGTTTGTTATTGTTTCTCTTGATGCTTCTGAATTGACTTGTGAATTGACCTGTGAATGACTTGTGAATGACTCGATTACAACTCTGGCGCTATAATTGGAAATGAACAAAAAGCATGAACACAATTTTTTCATAATTTAAAAAATATACAGCATGCTAACATGAAACCAAGAATCTCTGCAAATAATTTGCATTCGAAATTTTGTTGTAGTTGTTTGCATACTTTAGGAATATTTTTTTTTCAAACACAATACATTTGGCATACATTGGATAAGTGATTAACGGTGAAAAGGCGAACAGATACCAATTACAAGCCTGCACTATAATGATATAATGAGTTGTTCCAAATGTCTTACAATTTAGATTCTTGCTTTTGTCCTGCTCAGACGGGATTTCAACTCCCATTTCACGTAGATCTACCATAAATAATGCAGCGGCACAGGGACACCATTGTGCATTTGGTTATTTAAGCATGAAACTTCACATCGTTTGTAACTCCTGCCATAAATACAGCATTTTTAATGTTGGGAGGCATTTCATAATTACCCTCAGGTGAACTTTTAGAGGTCAATGACCTGTACATAATAGCAATGACCTATAGCAATTATTCTTTAAAACTTCACTTTTATAAGATCCAAGTCTACGTTATATCGATCTTCATACAATTAAAACAATAATCGAATGTGGAAACATTTTCACATTTGACCTCTGGTGACCTTTGAGAGATCAACAACCTCTGTAAACCTTATTGTTTTTGCTATTTTAGCCGAGGCGTCATTAAGATGACATGCCGTTCCCCTGCGTCGGAACGGGAGGAACGGGGCTATTGTTGTTGTTAAAAGTGGTTGTTTTTCGAAACGGTTCTTTCCCTTTTTTTTGGAAGTACATGCAGGCATTAAAACCTTGATAGAAAAATATCAAAATTGATAGAATTAAGTGGATTATTAAAATATTAGACGAAAAAGAAAAGAAAATTATGTGACCATAAACTTTATTAACAAAACATCGATAGCGGACAACAAAACATCAACATGTACTCTCCCCGGTGTGAAACTACATGAAAACAAACCAGTACATGCACATATAAACTACACAGAATCCTGGTAGAGGTTCTGGACCGATTTTAGATCTATCCTATAAAACACATCACAGGCTAATCATTTGTGACCCACTCCTACGAAACCCGACATAAGTCGCACAGGCTATTTCGAGATACAGCTCGTCAAAGGTGAAAAATCTAATTTAATATGTATACTTTAACCCTAAGTTATGTTAAACGAAATCAATTATATTGATGAAAAAGTACACAAATCATGCATTTATTGAGTCAAAATGTGTCCTAAAAGTGATAATTTATCTCCCAAATACATCGAAATAAAATCCTCATAAAATTAGAAGTATGGTATGAAGGTGGTGGTTCTGGTACCAAATGAAAGCTGAAGATGTGTACTAAATGGAAATAACCATATCTCACTTAAAACAAAACACACTTATGTCTGGTTTTGTGGGAGCAGGTCACATTTGTGGTTTTCTTTACGCCCGGCTTCCGTTTATTCACCTTTTCGGATCGTTTTGCCGCTGCTTATGACCTGCCCGCGGCGGAACGCAATAATTTGCATAACAAGTAAGTACACAATGGCGCGTTCCAGCCTCGATGGATGGCTGAACTTTTCCCTGTTCCGATGCGAGAGAACGAACCCATTGTTGTATTTATTGATTCCTGTGCAAGAACGCCAAGGAATGTATGCGCTCGCAGGGTTTTTCATCTTAAGGCCCAGTCACACCGGGCTTGCGACCAGGTTACGACCTAGCTGCGACCGAAAAATGTTGCAATCCTGGACAAATCGTACAAAAAGCGTGCGACTGGTCGCAGAGGTCGTGGGTCATCGCCACAGCAAAATCAGTCGCAGCAAGGTCGATGGTCATGTTCAAAACTTCTGACCTGCGATTCCAAATCGTAAGAGGTTGCAGACAGGTCTTACATGGTCGTACCACCAATCGTGCATGCTCGCACCACCAGTCATGGATGATCACGGGTCACACAGTCGCACGATTAGTCGTGCAACTGGTTGTAGGTATACACGACTGATCGTGCGAGTGGTCGCAGGTATACACGATTGCTCGGACGATCAATCGTGGGTGCCTGGGACTAGTCGCACAATTACCTAGGACTGATTTTGCGATCAATCTTCTCCAATTGCTTGTGATCGCACGACCAAGCGTGCCACCAATCGTACATACCATTCCTAAGAGCAATCACAGCATACGACCGCTATGCGGAGATCGTCGCAAACATCGGCGATTGGTCGTATCTCTGCCAAATCGCACCAATCGCACGATCCAGAAATCGTACGATCCGGTGTGACTGGGCCTTAAATGACGCCTCGCCTTAGTAAGATTTATTCTTCAAACTCCATGTGACGAATCTCCAGGGGGGGTGGGGGGGGGGGGGGGGGGGGGGGTGGGGGGTTAAACTCCCCCCCCCCTCCCTTGGGCTGTCCAGTGAAAATGTTCCGGGGGTGCATGCTTTACGGGTTTTAATAGGTATAGCTTACGCTCAGGTAACCCCCCCCCCCCCATTAGTTAAAACCAAGAAACGGCAATCTGATAATGTTATTCATGGTATGAAGATAAAAGATAAGAAGTTTCATACTTTTATCACGAAGTGCACAATTCTTGGAAATAATTAGGGCTATGCCACCTACGCTCGGTTCAGACAGGCGTTCCACAGTCGCGCCGAACCAAATGAGTGAATTGAGTCCGACGTCTGAAACGAATAAGGGCGACAAGGCACGCCAGACGGCAAACGATCGACTGCTGGAGTTATTAGAGCGACCCAGAAGTGACTTGATTTCAATTTGGTTCGGCGCGAGTGTGGAACGCCTGTCTGAACCGAGCGTTAGCTATAAGCGAAAATTAAAAATCGATGCAAATACAAAACCAATTTGCCTGTAGAACTCACTTTTTTGTAATAGATTCTTGTGATTAATTTGTGTGAAGTACATATTCAAACAAAGTTGTAACCACCAAGAGTAAGGCCAAATAAAAAAAAAAAATTTTAGCGTCATGCCTTTTTTTTTAAAGGAAGAAGGAGGCCCTTTCTTTTTTTTTTTTTTTCCCCCCAAAATGGCCGCCCGATACATCTTGATTCGAGTCATGCAGTAAACATGTCACACTCTATCTTTCAATTTAAAATTAAAACATGGTTCACCCACGATTAGAAATTAAAATTCATGTGGGTCGATCCAGTATGCACCGTACACGACTACACCTCACATCCTAGCCTTCCTATCAGAACAAATATAGTTCCAGAGCATGCACACCGTGATGCTAAAGTCTAAAATACGATCCTAAAATTGTATTATCTTTAACAATTTTTTTGCCAATATGGTCAAATTTATCTTTTTTTTCAAAAAGAAAAAAGAAGAAAAAAGGAGGCGGCCCCCAAAAAGGAAGCGGGCGGTGACGCTAAACATGTTTTGTTTTTATTTGGCCTAAACACGCACACCCCCAATGAGCAGTGTTTTCTTTGCAGTTATTGCAACACTTAGCTACGGAATTTTTTGTATTTTTTTAAACTTAATACTTCCTTAAACTTTCTTTCAGCCATGTATGATATCGTATGCAAAGTCTACAAATCCCTCTATTCATAAACAAATTGTTTGATGTTGTTGCAATGAGTGAGCCAACAAAGAGTGTCCTGTGAGGGATTCAGAGTGGGAAATACCGCGTACTAGTAACCCTAAATTAGCCATAATATTGAGCCAATCTGTGAATTTGTTTTAAAGAAGCTAATTTCAACTGATTTCGGTGGGTATGGGTATGTACAACTACCAACAAAAAAGGAAGGAGGGATAGGGGTTGGGGAACTTTTTTTATTAGAGGTCAAAGGCCATTGACACCTGCCTAAATCACTACAAATTATATTTCAGCAACAAAATATGGTATATAGATGATCTTGGTGTCAAAATGCACAGAATTACAAAAGAAGATGACATCAAATAATTATTGACCCTTGGGACCAAATCCTGACCACCGAAAATGAGGTCAAAGGTCAAACAACTATTTTATTACTAAAATGTCATATTTATAACAGGAAAATTATTTCTATACACCCTACTAATCAATATTCTGTAACACAAATTCTCTGTATTTATAGGATGAGGGTAAACAGTCGCCTTAAACTTAGGTTAAAGTTATTTTACCCACCCTGTATGTATGGTATTTGTATTTGTTTAAATTACAAGTACCAGTACACAAGAAAGGCACAGAGAACACCACAGGGCAATGCTCATTATTAACATGTTTTTGCTAAATGCCTCGCAATTAATTAGCTTACTACTAACCGACCAACATTCCTGCAATTTTGTTAAACAAATTGGAAGTCGAATTACTGTGGGGACACAATTATCATATAAAATGTACTAATATTACTAATAAGCTAAATATACTTATAAGCTACTCACGTCATATTTTGTTTCCACTTGATGAATAAACCAAAATTAATAATTTGTCATTATTACAGTTTTGCCACTTCGGATACCGTTTGAGGAACGTTTACAGAACGCTCAGAACATTCTCAGAAGGGGGAGCACCTTGTGAAATCCTTCTATCTAGCTCCTTGAAAAGTAGAACATAAAAAATGGGTGATTTCCAAAACATCAGTCAATTAACTGTTGTTGTTGTTGTATAATAAACGATTTCTGCAGACGAATTCGTGTTTCGGGGGGGGGGGTTCAACTCCCCCCCCCCCCCCCCCCCCCCCCCCCCTCCTTGGGCTGCCCAGTGAAAATGTTCCGGGGGTGCATGCTTTACGGGCTTAATGGGTATAGCTTACGCTCAGGTAACCCCCACCCCCCCCCCCCCCCCCCCCATTAGTTAAAACTAAGAACCGGCCCTGAGTATGTAAAGGTCATTGACCTCTGAAAGTTAACCAGAGGTCGAATATGATATGCCTCCCAATCTGATAATGTTATTCATGGTATAAAGATAAAACATAAAAAGTTTCATACTTTTATCACGAAGTGCACAATTCTTGGAAATAATTAGGGCTATGCCACCTACGCTCGGTTCGGACAGGCGTTCCAAAGTCGCGCCGAACCAAATGAGTGAATTGAGTCCGACATCTGAAACAAATAAGGGCGACAAGGCGCACCAGACTGCAAACGATCGACTGCTGGAGTTATTAGAGCGACCCAGAAGCGACTTTTTCAATTATTTCAATTTGGTTCGGCGCGAGTGTGGAACGCCTGTCTGAACCGAGCGTTAGCTATAAGCGAAAATTAAAAATCGATGCAAATACAGCACCAATTTGCCTGTAGAACTCACTTTTTTGTAATAGATTCTTGTGATTAATTTGTGTGAAGTACATATTCAAACAAAGTTGTAACCACCAAGAGTAAGGCCAAATAATAAAAAAAATGTTTAGCGTCATGCCTTTTTTTTAAAGGAAGAAGGAGGCCCTTTCTTTTGTTTTCGTTTTTTTTCCAAAATGGCCGCCCGACACATCTTGATTCGAGTCATGCAGTAAACATGTCACACTCTATCTTTCAATTTAAAATTAAAACATGGTTCACCCACGATTAGAAATTTAAATTCATGTGGGTCGATCAAGTATGCACCGTACACGACTACACCTCACATCCTAGCCTTCCTATTAGAACAAATATATTTCCAGAGCATGCACACTGTGATGCTAAAGTCTAAAATACGATCCTAAAATTGTATTATCTTTAACAAAAATGTTGCCAAAATGATCAAATTCATCTTTCTTTTTTTAAAGAGAAAAAAAAAGAAAAAAGGAGGCGGCCCCCCAAAAGGAAGCGGGCGGTGACGCTAAACATTTTGTTTTAATTTGGCCTAAACACGCACACCCCCAATGAGCAGTGTTTTCTTTGCAGTTATTGCAACACTCAGCTACGGAATGTTTTGTATTTTTTAAAACTTAATACTTCCTTAAACATTCTTTCAGCCATGTATGATATCGTATACAAAGGCTACAAATCCCTCTATTCATAAACAAATTGTTTGATGTTGTTGCAATGCGTGAGCCAACAAAGAGTGTCCTGCGAGGGATTCAGAGTGGGAAATACCGCGTACGTGTTATTTTCTCTATGGTTGCACCAACGGCCTTATTAAGTGCTGTACTTAAGTTACGATCGTAAATGGGTTTCACCGTGACCATCGATGTCTTACGACATGTACTAACTTCCTTGCCGTACGCATTTTGACTTACGTGTGGTGTAAGACAACTCTAGTGCATCCAAAAGAAATTACCACACAACTGTTGCACCATTATTGTTTTATTTATTACTTTTTGTGTACTTAACTTTCCAATGATATACAATTATTTGGTTATTTACTTTATTGCAAAACAGCTAGCAACAAAGGATGGGGTGTCCCCCCCCCCCCCCCCCGGGCTGCCTAGTGAAAATGTTCCGGGGTGCATGCTTTACGGGTTTAATGCCCCAGGCCGCCCAAGCAAGACTTGCCTAGGTAACACCCCCCCCCCGCCCCCATTAGTTAAAACCTAGATCCGGCCCTGAGTATGTAAAGGTCAAAGGTCATGGTCATTTTTCCCTGTCAACAAACTTACCCAGTTGTTATCAACATTTACCTTCCCGGTTTTTGTTCAAATTAATTAATTTTGTCCTGTTTTGTCGTATTTTTGGTGTTCGTTTTTGGTTGTATTTCTATTCATGTTAATGTTAATATTAACTTTGATTTCAACATTTGAAAAAATCATGTAATTCAGCCTTGCGGCTGCGAGATTGATTCTTGTAATAAACTATTTTCAATTTAATTCAATTAATTAGTAGGACATGGATTTACGATATGAAATTAAATAGTTTGGGTAGCCATACGTGGTAATATATTCGGGTGGAAATACAGGGTCATTTATTATTTATTTTTATTAAAATATTAAAAACAATACTTCTGCATGTTTTAACACCATTAGGTTGTGAAAAAAAAAGGTTTATGATTTTTGTTTTATTTAAAACTAAACATTTGCGAAGGACCATGAAATATCTAGCATCACAATAGACGAGTTTTCGTACTTCGAAAACACGAACTTCAAGTTTAAAACAATTAGATAGTAAGTTATCAAGAAATCTTTCAGAAAATAATTTGCTGGGGGAAAAGAACAACCAGACAGCGATTTTAAAAGACGTTTTGGAGACAGCACGTAGGATTAAATCTTTAGATTTCGTTACAAATGCTTCAATTGTTTCTACTAAAAAATACAACAATTATAGCTGTGAAAACAAACTAAAAACTAAAACAAAAAAGTATGGTCGAACAAAGTGAAATTGTTCAATCTACAATTTGAAATTGTTTAATCGACATGGAACACGCCCTAGGCGAGTCAAAAAGAAAGTTACCGAATTTGAAAAAAAAATATATGGAAATATTTGGCTCACTCCAATATATTTTTGTTATACGGCGTAAAGTAGGCCTACATTTTATTAATTTGCAATGAAAAACATACCGAAATCGCCATTAATATTTCGGGGAGAAAGTGTTCACTTGTTTCTCATTCTAAACTCAAAATCTGACAACGCAAATAAGGTTTTTAGTCTTAAAGGTAGGATACACCATTGGTCATTCCTTGAATTATCATGAATGAGTAGTATGGGGGCTGGATTTTATAGTAAATATCGTTTAACTGAGCTGTCCGAAGTGCCTTCTGCACGCATCAGCACCCCACCCCCCCTTCTAAGTTAAAACCTAGATCCGCCCCTGCTATGCATGTGCATAGTCTGAATTCGATCAGATTTACCAAAGTGCCCAAGTTCCTTAGAAGAAAAAAAACATGTACAAATTCTAAGGAAGAGTCTGAAAAGGAAAAGAGGAAAAAAAGGAAAAACAACCCACACAAAATATTTTATCGAAAACGAAAGCTGTTGGCTGAGTGTTAACCATTGAACTAGAAAACAGCTACAAATGAGTGAGCCAACAAAGGGTATCGTGCGAATGATTCACTAGTGGGAAGTACTGCGTACGTGTTATCATACATTTTCCCGGTTATTCGACACTTAAATTTTTTTCACAAACATCGCCTAGCACAATTGATACTTTGAATTTTGAAACGTTAAGTCTCTTGTCACACTGACAAGTCCTGGCATGCCGTTTGTATTACGACCAAGGAAATTGGCAAAAACGGGGCGGCAACGTGGAACTAGTATTGGGGACTTGTTGATAACTTTAAAGAGGTCTTGAGAGGGGCGGGATGGTCTTGACTGAATGGCCTACTGTAAGGTTTGTTTTAGAAATGAACACATTTCACGTGGAACTTCCACGTTCTGACCAGAACGGGGTAAAGACTGTGCGTGAACTAGGTGTGAACGTTGCTCGAACGACTTTGTAGTATGATAGGGACATGCCGGATAAAAGATGTCCGTATCCCTAATTGAAAGGGGGGGAATAAGGCGGAAATAGTGTGTCATGTTAAGTCACAGACTATGCACTGTTCGCATGTACTGTGTTGAAGCGTCCCACGTGGAACCACCCCACGCTGTACATGGTGTCGTGGCAGACGAGACGTTCCACTCGGAATGTTGTCAAGTTGTTGCGCCTGTCGATGCGACAAGGGTAGGGCTCTATTTTGGAATCCCCACAATTTGTGTGCTAGTACACCTGGTACCAGGTCCTACGGGAAACCGCCGCGGGCTGTGGACGGCAGCGCAACAGACGCTCTGTTCAGGAGAGATCTAGCCCAACAGAAAGCCAGCCCAAGGAAAGCTAGCCCAACGGAAAGTCGGTCCAACGAAGATCCTGTCCAACTAAAATTATATTAAACGAAGATCCTGCTCGATGGAGAGCCGGCTCAACAAGAGCCAGTCCGGGGAGAGCCAGCTAAATGGAGAGTCAGCCCAATGAGCACCAGCCCAAGAAAAGCCCAAGGAGAGCCAGCCCAAGAAGAGCCGGCCCACAAGAACAGCCGGCCCAAAGATAGCCGGCCCAACAAGAGCCAGCCCAACGGAAGCTGGCCCAACGGGAATCAGCACAACGGGAGCCAGCCCAACGAGAGCCAGCCCAACGAATACTCGGCTCAAAGAGAACATGCCCAACAGGGAGTCCAAAGGAAATGCAGCTCCAAATGATGCAGCCCAAGGAGAGCCGGCCCAAGGAGAGCTGACTCAAGGAGTACTAGCTCAAAAGAAACTCGGTCCAAGGAGAACCAGCCCAACAGAGAGCCGGCCCAAGATGATCAAGGAAGCCTAAGGAGAGTTAGCCTAAGGAGAACAAGCCCAACAGAGAATTTGCATATAAAGGAGAGCCGGCCCAAGGAGAGTCGGCCCAACGAAGCTGGCAGAGCTGCTCCTCACATGAGTTCTTTGGTCATCTGTCCCCAAGGACAGCTTTGTGATATATAGTTGAATGCTGATTGTATGTGTTTTGTTGGTATGCGTGTTATGCCATGGCTTGTGAGCCTGAAGTATTTGGTCAAATATCATTCAAGAGCTTTATCGTAGAAGGGTCGACAATTTGCAGGACAACTTTGGTTTGTTTCTGTGTGTGATTTCTAAAGGCTACCGAATTTGGGATTAGTAGTCAGACCGCAACATGTGATTTCCGAAAATGTTTGGGCCTCTCCTTGTAGTCGTAGTCACCCTAGAATGCCAAACTCTCATCACGCTGTATAGCATCAGACACAACGTACACAGGCCCACAGAGCATCAGACACAACGTACACAGGCCCACAGAGAAAACCACTATCTCAACTACAAGCCCACAGCGCCCAATTTTAAGGTCCCCTTTCTAAAAGAACCAAGAATCTGATAGGGTCAAACTTGGTATGAAGGTAAATTGGGGTGCTTGTCGATTAAAACTGAGGTGATGTCATGATGACTTCATTAAACAATTGTATATTACTTATTATGTTTTTGGACCATCGACGGAACAAACAACATTTGTTTAGTAATAGATTTTAGTAAATAGGTACATTTATACAACAAAACAAATGTGGGATCCCACGATGACGTAACACACAAACCAAAATTCAAAACACATCAGGGTAGATCCCATTGTCATTGTCAAGACAGTGCCACTAAAATGCAACATTTAAGTTAACGTCATTCTCACGGACCTTTGTTTCGTACAGGAAACTGATCATTTAACTGAACTCATAAAAAACCTAATGGCGGACAATTAAGCCCCATTATGTTCTGTTCATTAAACATACATAGTTCTAGTTTTTGGTTTGTTTTCCCCAATAGATATAAACATGCTTTCTGCCAGTTTGCGACGTCTGATAGTCCAGGGATTACTGCGGACTGTTTGGGGATTTCTGTTGCTTGGATCTGCAGTTAGACCCACACAAGCAGGTAATGTTTGCGTTTGAAAATGTGAAATAAAACAAGAACATCGGCCTACCGACGCCTATTTCTTTCATAGAGTCAGTTCAGCTTTGGGAATAAATACTTGTTACCAAATCCTTTAAAATGAGTCTTGAGGACAAGTTTTTAGTTATTGTTGTTTACATGCAGTAAAAAGCAAATCATTTGCTTTTCTTTTTTGTATCCATATGTTATTGGCGTGAAAGGGATGACTGTTTCTTTTGATTTATTTTGTGTATGATAACCAATCAAACAATCAAACAATCAATCAATCAATCAATCAATCAATCAATCAATCAATCAACCATTCAATCAATCAATCAATCAATAGCAACGTTTATTTTCAAACCTTTTACAAGCAAATTAAGTTAGGCTTTGAGATAAAACAGAAAGAAATATGCATAAATATATAAAGCACATAATCTGGAATTGTTAACTGGAGATTAACATTGGGGCTGACACAGACATTAAAAAAACAGGCTATACAGACGATAGGAATGAACGCAACAAACGGACAAAAGACAGACAACAAAGGAGACAAAACAAAACAAAACAAAACAATGGATGGGACGGTGGCGACTGAGCCAAGGGCACAATACCAATGAAGATAAGTAATATGATGGAGATATCACATTTACACCATGCAGGAAGAATGAGAATATAGGAGGGGAGCTACGTTACATATTGTGACAGGAGCGCCATTTTGTAAGACGATTTCAAACGGCCCACAGACGACATTGGTATATAAATAAATATTATTGTCAATGAAGTTCCATAAACGAGCGTCATAGAAACGGAGAGTAGAATGAGACGCATACATCAGGCCCGTACGCAGGATTTGTTAGGGGGGGGGGGGGTGCGAATTTGTACTGATGGGACCAAAAATGAAACCACAATTTTTCGTGTGCCAATACAGTTATTTCTACCTCAAAATACCATTATTTGCCCCGGAAAATGTAGACCTTTTGGTAATTTGGGGGAGGGGGTGCGTACGCAGAACGTAGCCTGGCAATATTGATGGAAATGTTGTACATTTTTAATGGAAGCAAATTTATATGTCGATGGGAAGAAGCTTTGCTGAAGAAAAAGAAGTTAGTTTTAGTCAGGTTGAGAGAAAGTTTATTGGCCTTAAACCAAGTGTTGACTGGAGTAGAGACGTTAGAGCTTGAGGGGAAAATGGTGGTGTAATCAACAACAACAAGTGAAAGCCAGGATATATAAATCAAACAAGAAGAGTACAAAGAATGGACCCTTGGGAGACCCTATGCAGATTTGTGAGTTGAGTAGATTCAGTTGTTTTAATATAAGTATACTGATGTCGATTAGAGAGATAGTCAGCAAACCAATGAACAGAAGTTGTCCTAATGCCACAGTGGTCCAGTTTAGAAAAAAGGAATAGAATGATTGATAGTGTCAAAAGCTTTTGAAAGATCAAGAAAAACACCAATAGAAGAGAGTTTGTTATTAAAAAAACTGGTAATTATTTCGACGAATTAAATTAAAGCCGCGTCTGTAGAGATTTTTGACCAGAACGCATTGTTGATCGAACAGAATCTGAAATTGAGAAATGAATGAAAACAGGCGGTTTTAGATTAGCCTCTCGATATATTTTTTTAGAGAAGCAGATCTTTTTTTGAGAAGCAGGGCAAGATAGGAACGGGTCTGTTGTTGTTGATGTTGCTTTTATTACTTTTTTTGAAGTTAGGGAGAATTTTTGCGATCTTGAGTTTTAAAGGAACAGAAGCGGTTAGAAACGAGAGATTGAAGTAGTATCTGAGAGGTTCGGCATCAAGTGAGAAATCAGATTTCACAACATTAGAGCTGATGCCGTCCACAACTGCTTCAATTCTTGTGGTTCTTGGCAATGTTGATAATGTCATATGCATTGGTTGGTAAGAGGTAGAAGGAAGAAGCATTCTATATGTTTTGCTAAATAGAGTAGTAGTCTGTCTTGGTAGATCGAATAGCAGCAGTTACTCGATTACGAAACATCTTATATGCGCTTGATAGCTTCAGTTGGGTCGCGTGTGAATCTCCTTTGTAGTTTGTTTTGAAATAGACTAAACATTATTAGAGACTGGTTGATCTAAGGTTGATTGTTCTTACATAATTTGCTTACATAATTTGTATATTGTTAAAAGGCTTTTTACCCAAAAGTAACTATTGCGACTTGCGACCCCAAACAATTGATAATAATAATGTCAGTTGTATTATCTCCATGTAGGTGATTTTGCACTTGTTGCTGATCTAAATAATGGGACTGTGTACGCCGGGAGCATGCACCTGGGACTTACCGACATAGTGGCACTTCCTCTCAGCGATGTAACGCGTCCAGTGGCCGTTGACTATGACCCGGTAGACAAAATGGTTTACTGGTCTGATCTGGCAAGCTTGCCATCTCCGCGGATTTCCAGGGCACATCTGAATGGCAGCAGCCAAATAATAATTGTAGACCAACTCCTTCGTAAGTTTGTCGGCTGTAATGTTGGCATTGCTAAATATAGGGTTTTCCCGGCTATTTTAAAACATTCAATTTCACATTTACATTTAGTTTTGTCCGAGAAACAAATTCATTCGCTTAATACCAAACCAATTTCGTCAATTACCATTCAATTTCAAAGTTGTGTCACTCTGTTTAAACATTGACTCGGGAGTATTCGTCATTACAGATCAATAAGCTGTTGTCGAAAGGCAGCATTCAGAGATTAGATTGGTGTTTATAGCAATCAATTTCAAACTTATTTTAAATTAAATAGTCTGGTGGGTGCTTGAGTCAAGCACACACAAGACTGATTTATTTAACATCAGTTTGGAATTAAATAATGAATTGACTATAAAAGACGATTTTGATATCTAATGACAAATATTCTCAACCCGGTGCCTAAAAAGGTTAACTAAACGTTGACATTGAATGACAAAAATACTAAAATTGGTTTGGTAAAAGCGTGTAATTTAGTTTCTCTGACGAAATTGAATGTGAGAGTTTGTGAGCCTCAATGAAAAAAAAAACACTTAAAAACTGTATTGTTGTAATGTCTTTACTTTTACATTATTTTAGTTCCAGACGGATTGGCACTGGATATCGAAGCACGTATAATGTACTGGACTGATGGTACCATTGGCTACATCGGGCGGGTCAATATGGATGGTACGGGAGAGAGAGAGACCATTGTGGAGGGTTTGGACAAACCAAGAACTATAATTGCTGACCATGGAAGTGGGTGAGTTTGTTTTTACTCGTGGAACACACACAGTTGAGTACAAACTTTAGTGTTTCAAACTTATTTAGCAGATATGTACAAGACAGATATGTACAAGTCGAATTGGGAGGAGTTAGGTCAACACCCTGTATCATCAAGGGGCATAATCCATCACAACTAAATGTAAACTCTGATCCTATATACAGGATGGTCAAATAAACACGCAACCCCATTATACTTTCAATATCCAGGGACCACAGGTGTGTATGGCTAGAACATTTTGTGATAAATTATATCACAAAATGATACCAAGAACTCCCGATTCGGTTTAGTAGTTTTGATTCCAGCACCATTTGTTGTGAACCAAGGTCAGGGGTTATTCGGTCTTGGGCGTTCACTGTGTGCAATCATTATAATTGGTGCCCTTACTTTGTTTCACAAACATGGCGCTGGAATCAACACTACTGGACCGAATGAGGAGTTCTCGGTATAATTTTCCTACCAACAAAATGTGCTATCTATACTGAAACGCAAAATAAACTTACCACTTTAAAAAAATGTAATGAAATTGTAACAGTTCAAAATAAAACAAACCAACAATTGATAATTGAAACATAGGCATTTTATTGATGACAAGTCAAGTTTTTGACCAAGATACGTCATCTCATCAGTTTGTTCTACAGTAAAGAACAGAAGAGGGTGCAATGTCAGTCCCCTTTCCATAGCGTGTGTGGCCACCATTGATTTAAATGCAGGCAGTGCATCGTCGACGCATACTGGGCCAGTTTTCAGATGGATTGCTGCTGGATTCTGCCCCACTCAGTTCTCAATGTCTGAAGCAGCTCTACCCGTGTCCTGGTCATGCCAACTACGCGTCTCCCAAGCTCATCCCATAGGTGCTCTATGTGATTCAGGTCAGGGGAGAGCGAAGGCCACTGCATGGTGTTGATGTTCTCGCCTTGGATAAATGCAGTGGTAAAGCGAGCAGCATGGGGATGAGCGTTGTCATGCTGAAAGGTTCTCAGTTCTGGGTGGTGTAGCAGGAATGGCAGCAGATGAGGTCGCATGATGCTATCCACATACCACTGGGCGTTAAGATTCCCATCCACAACCACCAGTGGCGTCCTGTACCGGCCTGATATGGCGGTCCACACCGTCACACTTGGGCCACCCCACATGTTGGTTTGCGCACGCAACAATCGGCATATATCGTTCACCAGTTCTTTTCCAGACACGCTCACGCCCATCCGGATGATCCACTCATCGCTGAAAGCGACCTCCTTCTAGTGCGCCAAGGTCCATCGCTGATGCTGCTGGCACCATCTCTGTCGGTTGCGGCGATGGACAGCCGTCAACACGGCGCCTCTGTATGGTCTTCTGGCAAACAGACTATAGTCATACAGTCGTCTTCGTTGGAGATTCGTGGGTTTGCACGCCCGGAGTTTCTGCTGCAGTGCGGGATGCTAGACGGAATCGATCTCGCAGGTGACTTTAGGACCATCTGCCTGTCCTGCCTTGCAGTGGTGACTATTGGCCTCCCTGATCGAGGTAAGTCATATGCAAAGTTGTGGAGGGTTTCTCTGTCCATCAGGACCGATATTGTCTGGTGTGAACAGCCAAGACGACGTGCCACCTCACGGTAGCTCAGTCCCCCTTGCAGCATGCCCAGGGCACGCTGCCGTTGATCCGTTTAGTCTGACAATGAGGACACTAATTGTCCACAAATAAGTTCACACAATTACTACACGCAGTGTTATTGTTGCTATTTAAAGGTTTTAAAGGTGGTAAGTTTCTTTTGCGTTTCAGTATATTATATTAAACGTATAAGTTTTGGAACAGTGCAAGTATGAGGTTGCGGTTTTTTTTTACCACCCTAATTATCGGTTTCACCGGCTATTTTAAAACTGTTTGCATTCAAATTCACCAATTAGCACATTTAACTTCGTGCAAGAAACACTTTTTTTTTACCAAACCAATTTAGTTATTTATCATTCAAACGTTTGGTCACCCTTTTTAAACACTGGGTCGGGAATACTCGTCATTATATTTAAAATTCGTCTGAGCTGTCGCTGAAGGGCAGCATTCAGCGATCGGATTCGCCTTCTATCAATCAATTTTAAACTTTGCTAAGTAAATTGAGTGTGATGTGTGCTTGAATTTGAAAATAGCCGGAAAAATCTATTGTAAATGAGAACTCCTTTCGTAGTCAGGCTAATCAAGCTAACTTACTTTAAGAGGGGGGGGGGGGGGGGGGGTGCGTTGCTATGTAGGCAACCACATGTACACCACACAAATCTACTATGGTACCTCAGCCCGTGACGGAGATGGCTGTATCACTGTATCTACCAAATATGTACAACAACAATAATGATTTTTCTTTCGGTCTTAGTATTGATAAGTAATTTACACTAACGATTCCCCCTATAATTTCAAGCTTCATCTACTGGACGGACTGGGGGAACTCGTCGTCCAAGATCGAAAGAGCCGGCTTAGATGGAAGTAATCGGACTACTTTAGTTTCTGACGGTTTGGTTTGGCCCAACGGCATCGTTAAAAATGGTAAAATGTTACTATGCTTTGTCAGTTATGTTCTTACTAAGTTTTTGTTTCATTGCAAGTCAGTTAATACTGATGATAACTTCAACAAGTAAAGCAAGAGCTGTATTAACCCCTTGACGCCAGTGTGATATTAATATTAGACTCCTGTACAAATCTGATTTGTTTCCCCTATTAATTGGTTAAACCCTCTTATGTCACTCTCCTAAATATCATGATCATCACTTAAGCATGCGCAATACCACCAATGAGTCTGTTTTTCATAGAGTCTGAAATTCATGCTACACCGGTATTATCGGTTTTCCTATCCTCGCTGCAACCACCGGATTATACGCATGACTGCACAAAAGCCTCTGTCCGGTAGCTGCACTACACAATGGACTGAGCCTAAAGCTGCTTCGCAGGCCAGATTATCGGACCGCAGGTTAAGCCACTCCCACGGCGTTAAAGGGTTGATTTGCCCTAGTGCATCAGTATTATGACCGGTATCACACTAGTAAAGCGCATGGTGTGATTTTTGCAATGCTCCAAATTCACATCTTCGGTCCAAATTTACATCCTGGATTAAGTCGTTAGAATGCAAATTCACACCCACTGGATTCACACCCGATCAACCAAGGATGTGAATTTGGACCGAAGGTGTGAATTCGAAGCATTAGGATGAGATTTTGAAATCTTTTGTTGAAATCATATCATGCTACTGGCTGTGTCTGCTTTGAATGCAAGATCACATCATGCCCTTTCCTAGTGTGAAAACAATTCTTTGTATATGTTTTCTACGCAAATATGCGTTGTTATACAAGGGACATGTGATCGTTCTCGACCAATACAAATACAGTATTCAAGACACAACACACACACACAATTTCCTATAACAATAATATTTTGTCCCCGAACATCGTCAATATCAAATCCTAATATTTTAATTCACAAAGTTATACTATTGAATTTCAATGAAGGTGCAGTGTAATTCAAATTTGAAGCATTCTGGTTCGTCCTAAAATTGTATTACAATTCGTCTCAATATAGCAATCAGCATTAAATTGAAAATTGTAATATGTTTCCGGTAATACAATTTGACGCTGTTATTCCATTTTGTTATATTTACTCTGAGAAGAGTTTGTCTACGAGATGTCGATTCCACTTACCCATATATTTAATGTATGTCTGGAAGTGGGATGTTTCCCAAATATTCGGAAAAGGCATCAGTTTTTCCTAAAGTCAATCCAATTTAGAACTTTATATCAGTTGCGACCAATTTTGATTACGCCGTTGATTGCACGAGTATTTGAATGATTGTTGGCTGAATGGGTAATGGTCATATTAAACAGCTCGTTGAGTTACAACAATTTGGAAACATGAAATTGGGAATTTGTGTGCCATAACTGTTTAATTGACTGGGAAAACCTATAATTACTCAGGCAACAAGTTGTACTGGTGTGATGCAAACCTGGACAAGATTGAGATGAGCGACCTCCTAGGCAGCAATCGAGAAGTTCTCATCGACCTGACCTCATTCCCGACGATCCACCCTTACGATCTTGCTGTATACAATGACTACGTCTATTGGACTGACTGGGCCTACATAGTCCTTTTCCGTATACACACGTCAGGCGCAGGCGTGCACACTTACGGCCCTCGTATCTTTCAACGAAGTGGAGGTATTCACATCGAAGAAGGTTCGTAGTCTTTATTACAGTTGGTGTGTCCGTTCTTTTTCAAAATTTTGATTGTCTTTTCCGAACTATTTTTGAAAAATTATGATGTACTCCAACGAATATATTTGCCTGTTCGCATTGGCAGGCCTTTCTACGAAAAAAAAAAAGGTTGTTTTGTTGTGATTGCTCAAATAAACCAGTTTTCTAATAAATTCAAATTCATGCACGCATGCGCATAAATAGGCCGGGAGGCAAGAAGAGAAATCGGTCCATTGAAAATATACAGGGGTCCATACATTTTTGCATTTTCTCTCAATAACACCCACAAAGATGCCACCGCTGATGCTGCAGTGCTATCACACATTTTTGTTTAATTCATAGGTGTGCATACCTTGCCAGACATTGCTATGAACATTACTCCTCTCGATTATTTGATACCGGTGGACCAATTTTGGCACCGAAGCTGATGGCATATATGTAATACGAGTTTTATTGTTGGTCATCTTTGCACTTGCAGAGCCAAATTATTGTGATAGTTCCCCTTGCTACAGCAGAGCAACATGTGTCGATGTCATCAATGGGTTTTCCTGTATTTGTCCTCCAGGATACCAAGGAGTAACCTGTTTGGAAGGTGAGTTTGTTTTATTTCAATTTAAAAAAAATATATAATTTGGTACCCTAAACACAATGGGGACAATGGGAGTCAAAAGGTCACCACAGGGTTTACATTTTGTATTTCACATTTGAACAAGATATTAGAGGGAGGGATGGGGTTGACGATCAGGAAACACATATAATTATCAGCTCTAGTTCAAACAAATGGTGTTCTCTTGATACTATGCCCACTTGGCTGCTAAAAGCTAATACTCATATCATGTCTTTGTCCCCTACATCACTCATAATTGTTAATTCCTCATTTTCTACAGGTTCTTTCCCCAGTTCTCTCTGTCGAGCCCATACTCAACCCAGCTAGCCAAACAATTGGGACCCAGTTGGGTAATAATTAGGAAAAACTGAGCAATACAATTAGGGCCCAGTTGGGCAAATTGACTGGGACCCAATTGGGCAAACTAGGATTCGAATTGGGCCCAATTTTTCCCAACTGGTTCCCATTTGGGAATTGCACCCGGGGATTCGCTTGGGACCCAAGTGGGCAATCTAGGCTCACCGTTTTTACGAAGGGGCGAATTTTATGAAAAACGTCTATTTATCGATATTTATTTTTTTAATGAAAACGATTAAATATTGCAGTATCTACAACCTGGTTAAGTTATACATCCAAAACATCATTAAAATCCCAATTAACCTTATTAACGAATGGGCAAATTGATCCTCAAGTGCCGTTTTGCGTTTTCACGAAGAGGCAAATTTAAAATAGCGTTGACTTCAACGTGTTTATGAAGAGGTGCTTTGGAGCGCGTATTGACTTTAGCGTTTTCACGAAGAGGCAATTTGGGCGAATTTGGCGCGTACTGGCTTTTAGCGTTTTCACAAAGAGGCGAATTTGGGGCGCAATGGGAAATTGTATACATTCTGACTCTCACAGCCACGGGCGAATTTACTAATTTATAGTTGTTCGTTTTCACGAAGAGGCAATTATATTAATTGATTAATTCTGCAAAACTAATCACCTATTTTTCTTAACGTTTGCTATATTTAAGAATGGTACCCATTTTCCATGATACCTTTATCTTGTATATTCTATGGATCTTTATGTTTCAAACTGCCAAACAAAAAAGGACCAACTTTACAAGCGATTTTCTCGAAAGTTTGTTCAGATTGTGAAAGGCTAAATTCGCCTCTTCGTGAAAACGGTGACGAAGTGTGCACACTTCCATCAGCTGTTTTTCAGCTCAACTAACGTTTCCTGCCTACATGTCATGTACATGTAAATTGTGAATTTTTTACAATACAATTATGTGTAATATAAAAATGTGGGTGCCTATTAATTTAAGGTGTATACCCGTGTAAATACCACCTTTGCCCAGATTGCCCACTTGGGTCCCAAGCGAATACCCGGGTGCATTTCCCAACTGGGCCCCAATTGTATTGCCCAGTTGTTTCCAATTATTACCCAACTGGGTCCCAATTGTTCTGCTAGCTGGGAAGAAACCCAACCTGGATCCTAACGCATTCCAAAACGACCAGCCTGGCTCTAACATTCCTTTTCCTTTTTTAGAGAAGATTGTGATCAGCCGTGTCAAGGATCATATCGATGATAACCATATACAGACGACGTTCCACTCTGCTTACAAATCCAACATTAGCACTAAGTAAAACACCATCAGCGTGTGAGCAACTCTGGGGTTTTGTTCTGAACAACCCGTTGATTTTGGTGTTCCACATGGCTCTGTTGTCGACTGCCACTACTCTTCATTTTTTACACCCCATCTGTCTGTTTTATCCTTGAGAATCGCAATCACACTTATGCTGATGATATCCAAATGTATATCAATTTTACCCCTCCATAGCTGGTGATTTATATCGAGCTCTTCGTAAGCTCTCTGTTGGCATAACAGATGTTAGATGCTGGATGATTTACAACAAAAATGTAGCTTAGGCCTAATGAAAACAAAACCCAACTTTTTACTGCAGCCAAATATCGTATTTTGTACCAATTCATCCTTCCCCTTCAGTCAGGAATGTTTAATTTCTATTCTTCAATTTCCATGTCTTCTAACATAACTTCGAAAACAAGTATTTTATCTCAACACCTGTATTCATGCAGTTCGTTCCCTCATCATTTCTCGCCTTGACTATTGTAATTCTTTACTGTATGGTGTTTAATCAGGGTGAGATCAACAGACTACAGACACTCCAAAATGGACCGCTAGGCTTGTTTATTATTAGTCCAGGAAAAATACGTTTTGACCTCAAACAAATTGCAACAAATTGTTTTTCACCACAGTTCACTTCTATAAGGTTCCTAGAATTACATACTAAAAATCTACAAAAATCCAAGTGGTGGAAATATGTCTAATTTGCATAAATCGTTAATCCCTGCAATGTAATATTAGGTGAAGGGTTGCCTAAGGTGAGAGACTTGAACAAGTTCAAAGAAACCCCCCAAATTTAAGATTTTTGTTGCTTACAATAATCATATCTACGTTAAAATGTATTTCGGGGATTTCCTTGAACTTGTTCAAGTCTTCCATGTTAGGCAACCCTTTAACTACTTTTTAGCCAAATTTATAGACACACCATTTTTCCCAAGTTTTTGTTTTCTGGGCTAAATATCACAATGTTATTATTGTTCATATGATTTTTCATAAGGTTTTAATATGATAACTGTGCCAGTAAGCAACTTGGTGAATTTGAAGCTCACCAATACTAACTACATGATGATATCTGGAGACAGTGTAATGTGCGAACATGTATAGGGTCACAACGTTGTCATTTTGGATAATTACTGTGTTCTCATAATTATTCAGTCACTTATATGCTTTAGCAAATGTTATTCAAGTAAGGATATGTAAGTAGAATCACCGAAATAAACTTTTCTAAAAATATAAATAAAATATATACCCAAATATGGGAATAAACATATTACATGGCAGGGATTAACGATTTATGCAAATTAGACATATTTCCACCACTTGGATTTGTGTAGATTTTTAGTATGTAATTCTAGGAACCTTATAGAAGTGAACTGTGGTGAAAAACAATTTGTTGCAAATTGTTTGAGGTCAACAAAACAAAATTATGTATTTTTCCTGGACTATATGTTGATCGATTTCATGATGCCCTACATCTCATTACGCAACTACACTGACTACCAATGAATTACCGCATACTTTTCAAATTACTTCTGGTTGTGTTCAAATCCCACCATGGTTCATCACCCTCCTAGGCAGCTACCTCACAGACCTGTTATTCTCACATCAGTCTGGTCGGGAGGAGCTTAGATCTTCATCAGGTAACTTCCGTTTGCAGGTAACAAGAAACACACAAGCTATACAGGCGACAAAGCGTTCTCCATCGCAGGTTCTAAACAATGGAACAAAATCCTACGCAATATCCGAGACTCGCTATTAATTTAGAATTGTAAGAAGGACCTAAAAACTCACCTGTTTTGTAAAACCCATCAGTAATTTCTGCTCTACCGGGTAGTTGATCTTTAGTGTTTAGTGTTTTCACTTCTTTGTAAAACGCTTTGATCTTAGTAAAAGCGCTTTAACTACCTGTATAGTATTACTATTATTACAGGAATTGATTATAGCCTGAATTATTAATGGGCTTAGTTAGTCCATAAATACTCTCCAAATGTAAACGAGTAATTAGCTCACTCTAAAAAAGAGTGAATCTCTTATAAAACCACTTAAAAAAGAGTTGCATTGAGTTGTTCAGAGTGAAAGCAACTCCAAAAGAGTAAATGTTTACTCTTTCCGACGAGGAGCCATAAAGGACAGCTCGTTTTCTTGTTGAGAGTTGTCGTCCTCCGGAAGAGGAGTAGTTTCCATTTTTTTGTAGTTGTTTTTACTCTGAAAATTATTTATTTATTTTGGGGTGGTTTTATAGGAGACTAGTTCACTCTTTTTTAGAGTGAGCTAGTCACTATTTTACAGTTAGAGAGTAAGGGGCCAAACGTGTGACATGTTTAGTGTCCCGGTTACACCTGACCTAGTAACTAATTTCCAATGCAAGTGTCACTCAATTGACTTAAAACCTGTTTTGCTTTGCAGATACTTTGCTTTATCATTCTTTGAGGTAAAAAGCTTCAAAGAATGTGTGCTGAATTAAAAAAGAAAACAATCTAATATCAGAAATGACAGGGACACGAACAATTAGACCCCTAATTTATGGACAAACCCGGAAAGACGTTCCACTTATGTGGTCGCACTGTGATCAGCTTGTCATTGATAACAAATAAGTGAAAACGGAACAACATGGAATCTAAACTGGCATTAATGATTTCCTCCCGTGTTTTTCAGACCCCTGTGGCAGTGGACCGTGTGCAAACGGGGCAACCTGCACCATCGTGCCCGCAGGCGGGTTTGACTGTCAGTGCTCAACTGGTTACGCTGGGCCAACTTGCATGATAGGTGAGAAAAGGAGATAATGTGAAAACTCAGTGTCAAACAGAGAGAGGCCTCTTGTATAGAATGATAACGCATCATCCCACTGTGAACAAGTAACAATGGATGTTGTGCCAAGTAACAATCGATTTGTATTGTTAGTGTATCGTGTTTCTTTTGTTAGATGTTCATGTAGTGTCTTTTCAAACAGTCTTGTGAAACTTTCTACGCTGTAGAATTTCGTTCAGCTTATATCACTAGAAAAAGGGCATTATGGGATTTTACATTACAAGTGGACACGGTCATTAGGCTGGATGTGATTTCAGACAAAAAAATCCAAAAATCGCAGACTTAATTAGGACTTAATTTTGAAAAAGTTGGGAATCTTTTGTTGAAATCACATCCTGCCAATAATAATAACAAGGACTATAATAATTGTTTGTATAGCGCGTTTAACTTAAATCAAAGTGCTTGAAATTATTATTGGGCCTGATCATTGGCCCAATATCATCTCAACAAGGCAGCCAAATCAATATTACAATAACCGTCTCTGCCGTCACAGCTACCCATTTAATCCAGGGTGGGGAGAAGCAATGAGTGCCTTGCCCAAGGGTACAGCACCACAATCTGAGGCTGGACTCGAACCCACAACCCACATAATTACCCGCATACCATGAGTTCAATGCTCCAGACCACGAGGCCACGGTACTGACCGTGTCCGCCTTAAATAAAAAATCACATCATGCCCTTGTCCTAGTGTACTGATGTTCACTGAATAAGTTATACAATTTATCTCTTTACCAGTCGCTCACTGCGTGCTCTCCCTTGACCCATCGGATGTGCTCGTGGTGGCATCGGGTCAACAGGCTGTATATATTCCTGGTGACTCGGTGGACTTTTCTTGCCCGGAACGTTATCGGCTCAGTGGGTCCGACACGAGATTTTGTCAGTCGGACTTCACCTGGTCCGGACAGCCAGCCGAGTGCACTCAAGAAGGTAATGGAATGAATAACTTACAAAAACTGCTACTTCGTTGTCATCATCAGCCATCTTAGCCTTTCGGTCGTGCCCACCGCCCATACTCTGCTCGGCGGTGGGAAACGCTGATGAGCTTCGTGCTCTGATTTTATCGATCTTGCTGGACCCGTGACCTGCGAAGGTCAACAGTTCCGCATCAGCACAACGTTTAATCATGGCGGTAGTATTGGCTCAAGACTGGATTTGGAATTTGTTTCTTATGTAGTGTACAGTCGGTGTCTATAGCGCCCTTTGTCGTTATTATGCATTGCGCGCAATATAGGGCCGACTGTACACTACTACAAATCAAAATCAAGTCATGGGCCAAGACTATCACGGCGGCTTAGCTGGCGTTGTAACTGATATGCTATTAAAGATTGCATTGTGTCACCTGAATGTACCCTACCCTAGAACTATATGGCTCCTCTGTCCTGTTGCCAACAAGAGAATCGGAAAGCTCTCCCAATATTGTTAACAATGTGAACACAATCCCAGTTCTGCGCAAACAGTCAACACTTATCAAGAAAGAAAGATGGCAGATCATTTACAGGCTTCCGTCATTTTTCAACACGAGGGCCATTTTCCAAACTCCAGTTAGGCTCCGTTCCTGCTCGACCACCTTAGCCAAACAGCATAAAAATACGAAAACGGAGGCGAAGCTGGGTTTGGAAAACGGCGCACGAAACTGGGGGTTTGGAAAATATTGCAAGCTAGTACAAAGGTCACAATACGCTACTAAAAATGCTGGGCATTTCCTTCACATAAAACCTGTAAAGCTCAACAGCGTTTCCCATCACCCAGTATTGTTTTTGATGAGCACCAGCAAACCTTTGCTTTTCCCCTATCGACAAAGTTGCATGCACGAGACTGACTCTCTATACAATAGTGAAATATGCACGTAGACACATATTATACCTGTACTACGGAAGCCCGTTAGGACCAGGTACCTCTTTCTATTTTACAGAAGTGCGTTTCTCCTTCAAAGAGGTACGTTTCTATTTCACAGCGGTACGTTTCTCTTTAGTCTTGGTGCAAGACGTCCCTGTTTTGTATTTCCACAAATGTCCGCTAATAGAGGGCGCTATCACTCCACCAACCGCTATCACCCACGAACCGCTATCACAGGAACGTCTTGGAAATCTTGTGAATTCTGCTCGGGAAATTCCGAGCAGAATTCAGTGTGCGTATGCATACATTATGACGTAGCTTGTATAACCGATGAGCGCGTGTGATGAATCATTCAAGTCATGAGTCTAGTACCTGCACGTCTGCATGGTTTAGTTCACGTTGTATGCGTAGACTAAGAAGCTGCGATGCGATACACAATGCATGATGATTGGGCTGAATATAATAGAGTGCTCTCCATGATTTTCGGTATCTAAGGAAGCGTTTCATTATCAAAGAAATGGCTGACCGTGTTACAAATATAGACGAAGCGATTGATTTTGTTCAGGCGATCAGCGGAACGGTACCATTCTGTACAGCTTATTACCAATGCACTTATTGCTGTTAGTGCGCGTGCGCTAATATTTTATTGCCGTTTGTTGAATTATGCATTTCGTGTTCAGTAAGACCACGCCCTCTTTCACCACAAGATTCGGAATTTCCCGAGCAGAATTCACAAGATTCCCAAGACGTTCCTGTGATAGCGGTTCGTGGGTGATAGCGGTTGGTGGAGTGATAGCGCCCTCTATTAGCGGAAATTTGTGGAAATACAAAACAGGGACGTCTTGCACCAAGACTAGTTTCTCTTTCGCAGCGGTGCGTTTCTCTTTCTAATGGCCCTGTCACACCAGACCATTTTAGGCCAACGCGTGAGTAACGTGTTGTAATTTTGGCAACACGCTGGCAAACGCTGAACAACGCTAGGCCAGCGTTAGCAACACGCTGAGCGCGTTACTCACGCGCTGAGACATGCTGTCACACGCTGAGGAAAACATATTTTTTTCAACATACATACAATTTCCAGCGTTTGCCAGCGTGTGACTGTACACGCTGGCGAAGCGTTGGAGGTTTGTTACTCACGCGTCGAATACGCTAGACGATCGTTATCAACCCGCTACTCACACGCTGGCGCACGCTGGCGTACGCTGGCGTACTCTGGCGACACGCTGGTTATGGCCCTGTCACCCCAGAACGTTTTAGGCCAATGCATGAGTAGCGCGTTAAAAATAGTTGATACGCTGGCAATCGCTGAACTTTCACAGAAAAAGTCAAGTGGAACCGTGATTTCAGCGTGTCTATACAGGTTGATAACGGGTTCATAGCGTATGCCAGCGCGTGAGTATCGTGTGAGGAACGCGCTCAGCGTGTGAGGAACGTATCACTGATTTAAAGTAGAAATACGACAGCGGGTCGCCAGCGTGTGAGTAGTGGGTTAGTAACGATTGTCTAGCGCGTTCGACGCATGATTAACGACCACCCTGCGCGCCGCCAGCGTGTGCAGGCACACGCTGGCAAACGCTGAAAATTGTAGGTATGTTGAAAAATGTATTTTTGCCTCAGCGTGTGACAGCGTGTTCCAGCGTGTGGGTAACGCGCTTAGCGTGTTGCGAACGCTGGCCTAGCGTTGGTCAACGTTTACCCGCGTGTTACCGAAATTCCAACACGTTGGTCTAAAACGTTCTGGTGTGGCGGGGCCATTAGTGTAGTAGCGCGTCGGCTTTTTATACAACTAACCATGTGGTCGTTGCAGTACGCTGGCGCGCGTTGGAACGCGCTACTCACGCGCTGGGCAGTCGTTCATCAGTCGTCGAGCGCGTTACTAACGCGTTTCTCACCCGCTGGCAAACGCATTGAACCCGTTAACAACGCGTTATGGACACGCTGAAATCACGGTTCCACTTGACTTTTTCTGTGGAAGTTCAGCGTTTGCCAGCGTATCAACTATTTTTAACGCGCTACTCACGCGTTGGCCTAAAACGTTCTAGTGTGACAGGGCCAATAGTAGCTCATCTCTCTTTCTGAAGGTGTATCTCTCTCTTTCAAGGTGAAAGTCCATTTTCACAGTGGTATATTATTTCCCATTTATTACGGTTAAGTGGCGTCTGCGACACACTAAGTCGCGGCCCCGGCTTATATTATCTACTTATCTCGCAGCTGCGAAATAAATATCGCGAACCCAACATTACCATATTCTAACATTTTCGAAGCACTGATCCATACACTTTGGGCAAAATTTGACAACTGGCAATACCAAACACCGAGTGTTTTTGGATAGGCTTCCCAATCTTGAGTAGTTGCAGTTTTCACCCATAAATATATATATATTATCAGGTTTTGTTCAGTCTATTGTTACACGTCTATAGGCCTATTTTCAGATTCAATATCACCGGTTTAGATGCACTCGGATATTATACATGCGTGTACCAACAGAACAGAATGCCGTTTTGAATAAATTAAAGTAGCTGTAATATATAGTACTATAATAAAAACGCACGATGTATGATGATTGCGCACTGACGGACAATTAACACTAGGAGAGGTTTTTAGTTGGGATTGGGATTGGGATTCATACAAAAACCTGCGGAACAATGTAACTAATAAAATCCGCAGTAAAAAGAGTAAATACTACACATCGGCCATAGAAGAAAATAAAAGAAATTCATCTATGCTGTGGAAAAACTCTGAAGGAGATACGTCCCAAGGAACGGAAACTGTATCAAAATCGATTACTTCCCCCAAAAGGAAAAACATTGACCATCCCGTCGACATTGCTGATACATTTAATGAACACTTTTTTGACAATCGGCAAGCGTACTGCTGGAAATTACCCTTCGCGTGAACTTGAAATATATGACAATACTGACGCCTCTATCTTCGATTCTTTTGATGAAGAAGGCGTAGTTTCTTCCTCCTTTCTTCCGTCAGAAAATACATTTCTTTTCTATTTTTTACCTCATGTAAACGCACCAAATCAAAGGACGAGAACAGAGAAAACTGACAATTTGTTTTGCAATGGTGAACATTGGGATACGGTCGTGAGCGAACCCTGCTCTTTAATATTCTTCTGAAAGAAGATTACATTATTAGATTAGATATCATTCCAACATTTGTTCTAAAAGATCTTCGAGACAATATTCAATATTCTTCGTTATTCTAATTTCATTATTTACACGTTACTTCCAAAAGATCTACGATGTATTGTTTGCTATTATAATTGTATAGGTTTACGTTCAGCACACTCATTAATTTTATCTCTTGTTTATCGGTTCTTTTTCTTAGATGTTCTACTTTAGAGACTGAATTTAGTATTTCAATTAATTTAACTCGATTTTATTAAACATATTTAATTACAATTCTTAATGATACTCAGAAGTAAATTGTAAATGAAGTTTTCCGTTTTTCGTTTTTTATCATTTTTCAACCGCAAATCGGTTTTAAGCCGGAACAAAAAAGGCTCGTGTTTTAGATGCCGAGGTTCTTCGCAGCCAACAAAGTGGACTCGTTGTCTAGTTGAAAATACACATTCCTGGCGCTCTCAGTTTTCCACCTGCCCTGTTTGGATATCAGGAATGGGGGGGGGGGGGGGGGGGGGGGGGGGGACACTTGAATGGGGGGACACTGGCATTGAAGGCGGCGGATGCACCGCCTGACCTTAAGCTATGCAGGCCGTATGTGGCAACGTCGGGGACGATGGGTCGGATACTATCTCCCGTGTGCGTGTATAGCTGAGAGGTGTAATGGATGATATGAGGCCTTTCTTGGTGGCGACGAGCCTGCGCAGCACCGGTAAAGGTGAAGTGATTGAATCGCCTAAGGCCGCAAAGTACCTCTCGGCCACGAGCACCGGGCAAGTCGCTGTAAAAGTTCAGGCGATAACTACTTCTGCCCCTTGTCGAAATTGGTCCGACTTAGATTTGTGAAGGTGTATGGTTAGCCGGTCTGAGGTAATTGTACAATCCTTTCTGGTAATGTTTTTTATGTCGTCAAAGCGTAGGAATCCGGCGTATGAAATGAAACAAACAAACAGGATGCGCAGATCTGCCAGTGTTGCGGAAGAGTGTCCATGGCTGATGTGCAGCTTAGTCAGAATGTCCGGTGTAATTGGGTCTTTTCGGATGGTCGGTGAAGAGTTCAGCCTTTTGAATCCTTGCAAAGCCATCTTAAAGCGGCTATCTGTCGGTGAAGGCAGGACTGTCAAACTGTGCACCCATTTGACTGCTGCTGCAGCGAGGTCGGCGGTGGATTTTGTTCCGGTGGAAGACAGATGAGAAATGTAGAGTTGGAAAGGGTTGACTGGGAATGTGGTTTTCTCTGGTTTTGATAAAGCCCATTTCTCCCACTTCGTCCAAGAAGCCTTGTACTTGGTCGTGGTGGATTCGGCCTTTGCTGACATCAAGTGAGACAGAGAGACAGCGAACCCTGCTGAGATACGCAAAAGAACGGGGTTTGGACAATCTAGAGTGTTTGGGCTAAGGCTATAGTTGTGAAACAAACAAGCGTGTAACAAATTCAACATTATGTAAATCAGATTTTTTTGGTGTCAAACGACCATATCCAACATAGTACGTTGGAATTATTATAAGCAAACCAACAAATCTGGTGTGATTCAGAGTTTCAAAAGGCACCGACTGTAGGCGTATACCTATATAGTGTAGGAGGCCTATAAACATAACATCGGTATCAGATAACCGAAATCGCATCAAAAAGAGCATCATGGAGACTGTATGAAAATTGTTTCAAATTGAACGTGCTTAACTGGCTTTAATATAGGCATCTGTGGCAATAGCCGAGGTCAGAGCAACATAATCCTTTATTAGTCTTTCTGTGAGGGACTGTGTGGTCTATTCTTAGGGCTAGTGACAAGAAAGTAGGTGAGCTGTTGGAAACGGACTTACGATCAAGCAATGGTGGGGAGAAGGAAATCTTTAGTAGGCGCCAGTCGTGAACAAAATTGTTCAAATGGACGCCGTCGTAACACAAGGAAGGCCAAAAATAAGCCGATGTTCATTTGGGAACAATAAGGGTACCGTAAGCTCTACATTTCGCTAGGTGCTTTAAAACGGCTGCTATGAGGGAAACTGGTGGGCAAATGTAATTATTTCGACTGGACCAATCGTGACAAAGCGTCTACGCCAGGGGTGCCTTTGCACCAAAATCTAGAATTAAACTTCTGGACCTTAGAGTTACCCGGGGAAGCAAAACGGTCGATAGAATGGGGACCCCATATAGTCCGGGAGCTTATGACACGAAATTAAGTCCCGTAGGCACCGAATGATTAAAACATGCCACCTATCTAGATACCTAAATCAGACCCCAGAAAAACCATGTTGGCAAAATGTTAAGTGTGGCAGAGGGCGGCCATCTTAGATTTCAAAATGGCCGCCATTTTTAGCCTTTTTTTGGCCTAAATCAACGTTTAAATGTCATATGAAATCAATCTTTGAGGCTGTAAACCCCCTATTGTTTATGTCCAAGGTTGAAACTTTACAATGTTTATTAGCAGGAAAAAAACATGAATGGCTGCCATCTTGCTTTTCAAAATGGCTGCCCTTTTTTATTTTTGATGAATATGTTTTCCTTTTAATGTCTCAAGAATTTTATGTGGCCAAAAGTATCGATAATTAACAAATAATTGCAACATGTGTAATTGGACAGAAGTTATGTTCGCTGTCCCTCGTATCGACGAGACACTATATGCGCTGGTGGGTGGGTGCAGAGTGGTTTTCCACTCTCGATTTAGCGTCTGGGTATTGGCAGGTTGACCTCGATGAGGATGCCAGCCAGAAGTCAACTTTTGTAGTGCGGAACGGTTTATACAGGTGGCGATGCATGCCCTTTGGGGTCTTTGCAACGCCCCTGCTACCTTTGAAAGGGTGATGGAGAAGGTGATGGCAGGTCGTCAGTGGGACATCTTGCTGATATACCTGGACGATGTCATTGTGTTTGGCAAGACTGTGAAAGAAGGAATTGAACGACTACGAGTCGTCTTCTCCAAGTTGAGGTGACTTCACTGTTGCATGCGCTGACTGAAAAGTCGCGTGAGTTCCAGTGGACAGATGCCTGTCAACATGCATTTGTTGGGTTAAAGCAGAGGCTGCAGACAGCACCGGTGTTGGCATACCCCGTTCCTGATAGCGACTACATCTTAGATACAGATGCTAGTGGAGATGGGATTGGGACAGTTTTGTCTCAGATCCATGACGGGGAAGAGAAGGTCCTCGACTTTGCGAGCCGTAAACTCAACAAGGCAGAGATGAACTACTGTGTTACTCGGAGAGAACTTCTGGCGGAAGTTGTCTACCTCTGGAAGTTTAGACAGTACCTGTATAGTCAGAAGGTGATACTCTAAACCGATCATGCTGCTTTTAGGTGGTTGCCTAATTTTAAGGATCCCGAGGGTCAGCTTGCCGATTTGACGATTCAACACAGACCTGGGCGGAAGCATGGAAATGCTGATGGGTTGTCCCAGAAGGCCTGCAAACAGTGTGGTCTTGCTGACGCTGATGAAGCGCCAGAGACAGTTGGGGCTGCGAATAAGGCCAAGGTGACAACGACCAGTGAGGTTGACGATGGTCGCCATGAGGTTGACTCTGACGTGCCGATCCCAGAGGCAAGGGTGAGGGGCATTTTTGCTCAACCACACTTGCCTAAAGATGCAGTCAAAGAGGGTCAACTTGGTGACGGAAGTATTGGTTGGATGATTAGGTCAAAGGAGTCGGGCACAGTCGGCCCAGTTTAGAGACTGTGTCAGCCTCTGGTCCTCTTGTGATCAGTTGGAGGTACTTGGGAGTCCGACGATGGGAAGTCGGTGAGGTTGCGACTACTACTTCCTGTGAGATTTAGAGAGGTCGTACTTCAGGAGCTGCATGGTAGCCGGACGAGTGACCATACAAAGCATAGAAATTCAGCTTCCACTGGCATTCCTAAAAAATACCAAAATTCATAACGAGTAACAGATCATAATACAATATACACTGCATCCAATGCCAGAGCTGCAATCGAGCCACTCACATGTCACTAACAAATCACTCACAAATCACTTCGTCAAAGTTCGTCAACAGCTCGCGAGTCGACCAAAAATGAACGATGCGTGACCGACTTGCAGCGACCCGCGACCAGAACACTGATATACAACACTACAAAGAGACGATAAACACGACATGTATAACAAATTAATGATGAACCAGTAATTAAACAATCCTAAGATATGCATCAGCAATTACCTCTTGACACACGTATTGAAAAGGTGGATGGCATTTTGAACAAATTAATTTCTAGTGCGACAGAGTGAAATGGGTGGAACACAAAGGAGGATGCCAGATATGTTGAATTTAAAATGATTATTCAATGGGTGTGAGGAGTCATGCATAATTTTGTTAACTTTCAACAAAACCCAATGCTCAAACAAGGAAACAATTGAGGGAAGATTCGAATTAATTATACGTTGGGCAATCTTCCTGGGTCTTTCTAACTTCTTGGTGTTTTCTTTTGACAAGTTACCAAAGTTACAAACAAGACAACAAGTAAGAATACTCTGAATCAAGGACTGATAAAAGAGAATTAAAAACCTAATGTCAACACGAAATTCCTTCAATTTCCTCAGGAAATATAATCTTTGATTTGCTTTTCCTGCAACACTTTTACAGTTGTTCGTCCATGCTAGTTTACTATCAATCACAGTACCCAAATACTTGTACCATAGAGAAAGGACCACAGAAGGAGTTTGAACTTCCCGGGCGATAAAATCTAAGCCAATTACTGTTATCAGACCCCCTGGTATGCCCATTGCTAAAGCACTACGACTGCAAGCTGGACCACTGACCGCAAGCCTCCTTTGACGCGATACGTTCGTCGCTGACATTTTAGCTGGTAATCGGTAACCTCCTATGCGTTGTACGGTGAAAAACTCAACGCTGACGTCACTTCACTGCAGCGATTTCCCACTTTCTGGAGAGAAAAAAGTGTTAACAAGCGAAGCTTTAACGCATGCACAGTGTTTATTGGTGACTCATACCACGTGAAGTACCGATGTGCAGTTTCTATATTCGAAGCAGTATATTTCAACGTTTGTTCGGCGAAAATCGGCCAAGTTTTCAGTAAATAATGGTCCATTTATGAAAAAAATCAATCCTAGGGGATAGGTTTTTAAATATGATATTTTCATGAAAATGCATGACCCTGCATGCTAACGAAATAGTGCATGTATACTTTGTCATGAAATGGGCTTTCTTGTGATGTATGCCATTACGTTCCCCAGTGTTACCCAACTGTAAACCAAAATCTTGAAAATCGAGAATATTTTAAGTTTTAACGATTTTTTGTGTAAACAAGGCACAAATCAGCATGACCATTCCTACTGTATACAAAACAACTTTGAAATGATTTTGTCCATGTCAAAAATAGTATAATTTGTTGCGATTTCCAAGAGGTATGGAAATTTTAATTCAAATTAAAATTTTAACGTATTTACTATAGTATTGTTAACTTAAACATGTTAAAGGACAATCTATTGATGGAACAAAAAGTTACGTTTAATTTGATCCCTTGATGGATTACAAAATAACATTTTTGATACACATGGACTGTTGTAAAATGCTCAATTTCCAAGTCTTGCAATAATTTTGTTTGATCAATCAACAATAATTAGATAACTTATTGTAATCTGAAGAATTAAATCTCGTCGTCCTGAGCCAGCACTAGCAGTGTGTTAAATCACTTAAATTGCTGGAGTCGATGTCTTCACAGACCGGAGTCACGCTAGTGGAAGCCATTTTGTTGTTGTCGTCATGACGACGAGTCGAGGACGCGAGAGAGTTGTAATAATTACGCATGCGCAGTACCCATAATGCTGACCAAGCGAAAGTGAAGGTCAGAGTGCAGCACTCGCTGAGTGACCGACAATGTTTACACTAGCCTAATTGCGGTCGTAAAACCGCAGATCTTTATCAGCGCGGCGACGAACGTGAGGCGCTTTGAAGCCCAGTAAGTTCAAACTCCTTCTGTGGTCCTTTCTCTATGCTTGTACTCAGACAATTGCTGAATAGGTTGATCATAAATAACTAAAGGCTCATGAACTACTGCTGACCGACGGAAATCAAAATCAAAAATTAATCAGATGTTGCGAGCTGTGTGAAAAGAGGATATCTCCTGCGAAGAGGAGAGTTTCCCCGATCCAACAGTATTTGGTGGGCGAGCCCATGGAGAGAGTGGCTGTGGACTTGCTGGGGCCACTCCCCAGCCCCCGGAGTGACAGTGGCAACGTCTGGATCATGATAGTTGTTTACTACTGCTCCAAATGGATGGAGGCATACGCTCTGCCTGATGCTAAGGCAGAGACGGTAGCGAACAAGTTTGTCATTGAGTTTGTCTGTCGGTTTGGCATTCTTTTGGAATTGCATTCCGATCAGGAGACAAACTTTAAGTTGGCGGTGTTTGGCGGGATGTGTAAGGTCCTAGGAACCATATACATGGTTGCTGTGATGATTGATCCGAGGAGGAGACAGCGTGACTGGGACGAGTGTTTACCGTACGCATGTTTTGCAACGGCGACAGATTTTGCCCAGAGGTTACGGCAGAATCTGCAAGAGGCACATGGCAGGGCCAGAGAGTACCTGAAGCAGAGTGCCAAAAACCAGAAGCGGAATTACGATCACAGGGTACATGGCGAAGGCCTAAAGGAAGGCCAGTTTGCCTGGCTGTACAAGCACGAGGGCGAGGAAGAAGGGAAGAAGGCTAGAACTTCGATGGGTAGGACCATACTTGGTGGTCAACAGACTATCTGATGTGACCTACCGGAATCAGCTGAAGCCTGGGAGTAGGGTGGTTGTAGTTCACGGCGACCGACTGAAGCCATACACCGGCGAAACTGTTGAGACGTGGGGGTACCAGCCCAAGATAGTGGAGGAACCCTTGACCGAAGAACAAGATGAAGTTCCTAAGACCATGCCTAGTAACCTAATTGTAGAGTTAGGTGTAGGAGTAGAGGTTGAGCAAGGATAACGTCATGGCCATGAACAAGTTGGTTCTTACCCCCTCCCTTCACACCCTTAATACAAATCGGTATGTAGGTCTAAATGCATACATTATCATATACTGTACCAAGATACGCTTAGGATACACTACTATTATTACATACTGGTGACCATTTTTGAATAAATAATGCTAAAAACCAAATATGACTTACTTTGATCACATCAGATGTATGTTGAACTGCTTCCTTATCATGGCAAATGTAGGGTTTGGCTCCAAAATCAGCTTTGCACGGCATTCAGAGCCAGAGTTATGGCATAATGAAGATGTATATAGCGGCCATTTTGAAATCCAAGATGGCCGCCCTCTGCCAAAACTTCAAAATTGCCAACATAGTTTTGTGTGCTCTCTAGTACATAAATAACGTGGGTGGGATCTTCTAATCATTCATTTCCTACGGATCACCATAAGCTCCCTGACTAATAACTTGTCGACAAGCGCGAAAGTTGTCTGGTCAATGGGCCAATCGTCGTAATCAGTAACCCTATTGATGCTGTCTGCGATAGTGTTAATATTTCGTGGGATCCACTCCGCCATTAAGACAATGTTGTGTTTCAAGCACAGCTTGAAAATGGAAATGGCTAGTAATTGCAGGTCGGGCTTTGTGCTTCCGTGTGATATGATGCGGATAACATTGGTGTTGTCCGTAAACCACCTGATTTTTTCGTGTGCGCAATTACTGCTAGATTCGGACAATATTCTGAATACGGCTGCTAATTCTCTCCATGTTGAACTGCGTGCTTTTTCAGATTCGGACCACGTTCCGTTACAAATCATTTGGGGGGCGTCTTGGACGTATCCACCCCAGCCAGTGTCTCTTGCGTCCGAATAAAATATGCGGGACGGAGTGTGTTGGTGTTTAATAGAAAAACCGTTGTCAAGGTTTGATTTCCAGAATTTCAACTCTGTGATTGTGTGATCCGATAGGAAAATGCAGTCAGACCACGAAGACTTAGATTCGGTTGGTCGATACGTGGCGCGTGTCATGAGGCGCGTTACTGGGCCTAGTGCTACTGACATGGAAATGATCTGACCGGTGATGCTAGCGAGAGACTTTACATGGGTGGGAATGAATAACGCGTGATCTGACATAATTTTGTCGATTGATACTTTGAGTTTGGTAATTTTGGTGGAGGGCACGGGAAAAGTCATGGTGCGCGAAACTATGATCAAACCGAGGAACTTGATGCTGGTATGGTGGTACCGAATGCACTTTGTTTGACTTGGGACGAATCCGCTCTTAACTATATATTTTTTTTAACGGTACAAGAGTTGCGCAGTGCAATGATAAGATCTGTGGAAACAATTATACCGTCGTCGATGTAGGCAAACGAAGTGATTCCTTGTGCGCGCCAATGATAGATAAGCGGTCTTGTCATCTTAGTAAATATATAACACGAAAAACCGAGGTATTTTGTGGGGAACAAAAAGTCAATGTGATGGTAGCCGGATACGAGATCGAAACAAAAATAGTACTGATTGTGATCTAGTATTAGAGATATGTGGGATAGATCTTCATATTTGAACTTGGTCTTATAAACAAATTGATTGGGATGGCGCAGATCTAGAACTAATCTTAGCTTATTTCCTACGGCGACTGTAAGGGGGTTACAACAGTGGGGCGGACTATCGAGTTCGAGGATGCATCGCTTTTGCAAGAGCTCGGAAATGGCTTGTTCAACAAACTCGGGGTGATCTAGACTAGACGCATTATGTTTTGCCATAAATGGAGGTGGGATGGTTAGGAACGGAATCTTATAACCTGAATCTAAAACATCTATGACAAAACTACTGGCATTCAAAACATCTCTCCAAAAGGAAATGCGTTGTTTCAATCTACCTTGCACTCTTTCCGGTGTTTTACCGTAGACTTGATATTCCTAGTCTCTACTGCTTATCGGTTGTTCTGGATCCTTGCAGTCTTGGCTGTTTCAACTGCAGATGCGGCTGTCTTGCTAGGTTCGCTGGTACGGACGAAAATACTGCTGACGAAAAGAAGGGGCAGTACGAATGGTGGTTTCGGTCGTCTTGCTTTGATAGGGTCTGCTGCTAGTTGCTCGCTTCTTGAGGGCCGGTTTTTTGGCGGCGGCTGCCCTTTCGGTTTTTTTTATTCTATTTTCATCTCCGGAGTCCTCAGCGAGGGTATCAGCCACGTACTCTTTGACGACACCCCAACCGAGCTCCGATCTGTCGGCGAGTCGGATTAGCTTCTGTCGCTCTTTGGTGGCTTGTATTGCTTCCTTGAGGTTGCTCTTTGCTACGTCTAAGTCAAGCGTTTCAATGCTTTGTAGAGAGGTTTCGATCAAGGTCAGCACTTTCTCGCAATGAGCAAATTGCTGTTGGTTGCCTTCCCCCTTGAAGGTGGGAGTGTCGGTGAGCTTTTGCTTCTTGAAAGCAGATTGGACTTTTGAGTCGATAGAGTTTGTCAAAGCTTGGATGGCTTGTAAAAATTATGTCTTGATTGCTGCCAACGGACTGAGGCTGTGTGTTATCGTTCAGCGACATGATGCGTAAGCGTATATAGGCAGTCTTTCAAATCTGGTGTAGCAGGGCGTGTCGCTTGACCGATAATGAATGCTAAGAACTAAAACAGCTTTATATAAAGGCGATTAAGTTGGGCATTCTTGATTATATAATCTGACGTAAGTGCAATGTGGCATGTCGCAGCTGCATTGTGACATCAGGCATATCGTACAAAAAACGAAAAGAAATTCCACTACCTAATGTTAAAGAAGAGTTTGTTAAAAAGCAAATATCATCCATGTCGGTCGGGAAAGCAACAGGTCCGGATGGCATTAGTGTAACAATGATCAAAATTGCTTCACCTTATATCATTAAATCTTTAACTCATATATTTAACCTGTCTATAAAATGTGAGCGATACTCGGAGATTGGAAACATGCTTTAGTAACACCAATTAACAAGGGAGGAAATAAATGTAGTACAGGTAACGATCGGCCTATTTCTATACTGCGATTTTAGAAAGGTTGGTGCACTCGTCGGTATATAGCTATCTTGATGTAAACAATCTGATTCCCAGTTGCCAGTCAGGATTTAGACCCCTACACTCAACCGAAAGCCCTCTACACGTCTTAACAAACAAGTGTTTCGAGGCCATGGAGAATGGAGAAGTTACAGGCAGTGTGTTTATAAATCTCATTAAAGCTCAGTAAAGTTATTGATGAAGCATTAAGTTGGGGCCCATAATGTCGAATACGTAAGGAGAACTGTGTTGTCTAAATTAGGTATAGTAAGCAGAATCCGTGATTATGTTTCTCAACAGAGTCTACACACACTATTAAGTTTAGTTATGCCAACATTAGAATGTAATTGTAATGTGTGGGGAGGAAGGACGTACATATCTCACAATAATATTGTTAACAAATGTCTCAAAAGAGCCACGCGGATAATCCTGAAATGTACCTTTCTCACCACTTCAGAGGATATGTTTTCTAAAAGAGTTAAGTCCGAAAAGGCTATTCTTATCTTCAAAAGTCTCAACAAAATTGTTTGTTTGTTTGTTTGTTTGTTTTATTTCCATTCATACAAAAAGAAGAAAATTGACATACAAAGTAGTAAATTACATAAAAAAAAATTATATTGGTATCATATAAGAAGGAAAGTTAGGTATGAATGGGGGTGACATCCGAGAGAAGGACAAGCCTTCTGTAGAGGAGCACCCAAGACTGCTGTCAAAATACAATTAAGTCAATGATAATAATACAAGTCATGTACAATCCATTTCAGTTGCAATAAATCAAGGCAATTATAATTGGAAAATGGTTTGATTACATCTCAAAATTAACTGAAAATACAAAAGTGCTGCCTTGCTCCTCATAGACAAGAAAAACAATTTAGGTTGGTACATAGAAAATGTCTATACTTGTCTAAGTAAAATTATTTTAAATGCTTCACAAACACCTTTTTTGACATATTCGCTAAGTCATTTTTTTTTTTAAACTGGAAGAGAATTTACGATGGTTGGCAAAACATAATTATAATGAGCAGAAGCTATATCAAGTCTACCAGTACTTTGTAAATGGATAAGATTACTTTGACGGGTAGTGTACGAATGAATATCTTGGTTCAATGGAAAAAAATTATCACAACTTAAATTTAGAGGAAGTAATTTGTGAGAATACTCATAATAGTGGGAAACAATTTGAAGATTATAAACATCAACAAATTTGAGAATTTTGAACTTATAACAAAGAGGTGAGGTATGGGCATTATATTTGGCATGACACGCATTTCTGATGCATTTCTTTTGCAGTGAAACAAGCCTGTTAAATAGAGAAGGGTAAATTCTAATCAAACCACCCCATGCCAAAACCCCATAATTTAAATGCGAATTAACCAGTACATTATAAATAGAAATACTATCTTTTATCCTCATAAATCTTTTGGTTTTATTGAGAATATAATTTGCTTTAGATATTTTGTTACAAACAAAATAAACCTGTTCCTTCCAGACCATATTTTGATCAGTCACAAGACCTAAAAACCTAGTACTGGAGACCTTTTTAAGAGAACAATTCTCTAAAAATAATGTTATGTCTGGTAAGTACCGTTCCTTTTGCTTAGATGAGTAACACATATAAAAGGTTTTATCTGGATGGACTCTCAACCTATTTGCTCTGAACCAGTCTTGTACAATCAATAAATCTCTGTTTACATCCATGGCTAATACATTCAAATCAATCCCAGAAGCAAGTAAGGTTGTATCATCAGCAAATAAAATAGGCTTTACAACAGAGCAACACGAAGGCATATCATTAACATAAATAAGAAATAATAATGGTCCAAGTGTTGAGCCTTGGGGAACCCCACAGTTAATCTGTTGATAGTTCGATACTACTCCTTTCAGTGTCACATACTGCCTACGATTGCTAAGATAGTTACTGAACCATTCAAGTGAGACTCCCCTAATCCCAAGATGATGAAGCTTGTTTAGCAGCAAACTATGGTTAACAGTATCAAACGCTTTCTTCAAATCCAGGAAGACACCTAAAGAAACTTGCGAAGGATGCTGATTAACAGCATCTGTTAAATTATTATACAAATCAAGCATAGCATGAACGGTACTTCTCCCAGGACGAAATCCGTATTGATTAGAACAAAGCAAATTATTTGACTCCATGAATAACAATAGACGCTTATGCATTAATTTCTCTAAAATTTTAGAACAAGTATTCAATAAAGAAATGGGTCGATAATTACTTGGATCCTGGGCATCACCCTTTTTAAAAATTGGAATAACTTTAGCCATTTTGTACTCGTCTGAAAAAAGCCCTTGATTAAAATGACTCCGTTGTACATGACAAATATGTTTACACCACTTACAGTTATTCGCGAAACACGGCAATCAACCCACACGGCACTGAAAGTTCCTTTCGCAAAAAAAAATAATGCTACGCCACAAGTTTCGCTGTGAGTGGTGCCAACTATTTGAAATAATCTTCCCGATCAATCGCGAATTTTGGACTCATTGAGCACATATTATTAGGAGCTCCGACATGTCACCCGTTAGATATTATGCCAACTGCACTGATCTACGGAGTTATAACTTGGTTGGCACTACAATGTGGAGCCGGATGGAAATGCCCCCTGTTTTTTTTCTTCCCCAATTCTTTTTTTGGCGGGTTTCCGCCTATCCCGTAAATCAGAATCAGTATCATTTTTTTGTTTTCCTGTAAATATCCTTGTAAGTCTGTAAATATTCCGTTAAAATCCAAATTCACATCCACTTGGATTCTCAGGATGTTAAATTGTTTGACTAATTTGGATTTGAATTTGAAGCATTTGGATGTGATTTTTGGAAAACCTTTGTTAAAATCTAACCCTGCTAGGGATTACTTTATATACATAATACAAAACAAACAATATACAAGGATAGTACACGTATTTCACATGCCAGCGTACAAGTTATATGATGTGTACCATATGGAACCTTGAAATTAATAAGTTACATTGGATCACAATAATTACCCAACAAGACTGATTTGTAATTCCGTTTAAACGTTGACAAATATCTAGACATTTTCAGGTTCTCATTAAAATAATTTCACAGCCTGGGCCCCTCGTAATTAATAGTTGTTTTGTTAAGATATACGAGTCAATGGAAGATGAAAATTTGAGAATTGACGAGTATAATGAGAATGAACATCGCAATTCCGGACGAAGATGTAATTTATATAAGATGGTAAGATACCAAAAACAGATTGGTACATGAGAGACCCAAGCCTGTTAAGATTACTGAGGGAACATGCTCCCCAGGCTAGAATACCATTACTATAAGATGAGACAATATTAATGTATTCAGGGGCGGATCCAGACTGCCATTTGCCGGGGGGGCTGGAATTATTTTTATGAACTTGTGTCCAGGACATGCGAGCGCGGAGCGCGAAGCCCTTACGGCGTGGGGTCCGGGGCCCGCTTAATAGACCACAGGGCATGGCTGCAAAATGTGCTCAGAAATTGATTTCCTTGGCGCACCTCTTGAATCTAAGTGGAATCACTGCAGTCTGTTAGCTGAGATCATGTGGATCACGAAAAACCAAAATCCCCAATCGCAAGTTCACCAGTTAATTAAATATTTGCATTTTTAATGACCTGTATATAGAGGGCGCCCTCTATTGACCAGGATTGGAAAGCTGTGTACATTTTCAATGGGAATTGATTGCTCATTGCTGTTGCTTGCTAAAAAGGAACTATACAGAGACATAATTCGATTAGGAGGAATTAGGGTGTGGTTTGATGTCCCAATACAAATTTTCATTTTGTTATTGCCATATTTTTAACTTTTGGATAAAGTGTCATTTTCTTTTTTCTTTTTCTGTTTTTTTATTATAATTTAATTTGTGTTAAGTATTTGTTGTTGTTTTTTTTTTTTTTTGGGGGGGGTAAAAATCGAAATCTAAATTGTATGAACAAAATATATACACGACCAGAGGGTTTTCCAGCTTTAGCCTTTGATACATGTTTATTCTTAACGGTAAAACTTAAATTTGTCCATGTCTTTAACAATGTACATTTGAGTGGGTGAACAACAACTCGTACTGATTTACATACACAATTCTGTTATAACAAACATTTTGCCCATTTCCAGCTGAGTTTTTATTAAGGAGAGTCGGATGGAAAGCAGACTGTGTGGTACAATGTTTCTGTGCATGGTGACAAGATCCTTTCCCTCGATCTGTGAGAGCACCCACTGATCTTTTTTCCTCGCTGCTTCCAGAAGCTTTCCTGCAGTTAGCGTCTGGCATTGTGAAAGTTTGTCAAGGACAGTTGTTCAGGTCTTCTTGTCCAAACCTCCACCTCTGTCTTTTTGCAAATGATGCATATACGTGGCAGTATTGTGAAGTTTTTGTTGGTTTCTTGGAAAGAAGCTAGAGGTTGAACGCAGTTTTCTCCTTGGGGGCTCAGTGCTGCATTCGCATGTGTCTTTTTCCGTCGTATCTGCATCTGAGAATATTTGGAGGGGGGGGGGGGTAGGGAAATGGGAATATTTATAAATAGAGTGCCCGATGAATTGAAATCTGGAGATAAATTAATAATAGGTAAAATTATACATACAACAACATCTAAAAATTTTGGACAGATATGCTTCACTCCACTCTATAAAGTGGAGCATATCTGTCCACAATTTATTAAAGACACAGGTATAAACACAAACATGGAATGCATTTTGTTTATGAGAAAAACATTCTTTCCAAAGTACAGGTTCCAGGAATGCCGTATTTTTCACATTGATTTAACTTTAAAACTATGGAACCCTGACTAAAACCTTAAATGTGTAGAGGAAGACTACATTGTATCTCCAGCCGACCCCTGCTCTATGTATTTTTATTATATTTTTCTTGCTCCGTCATGCAAAATATCCTTCATAAATGTTGCATTCTTGCTTCGCCTCGTAGAATGTAACATTTCCTCTTTCAACTCGTACTATTATACTATTCTGGACATTGTGTAATCACAGGAAAGTAAATAAATACAATTGGAGGGAAAAAACGAAATTTAAACAAAACATAAATATTGACAGTGAGGGGGTAAAGGAATACAATTAGACAAGCAGGCAGGTTTTTTGTTGTTTTATTTCCAGGAAAAAAAAGGCAAGGAAATACAAAATACTGACAAATAAGGACGTTATATGAGCTTCCAGGTTAAGAATATAAAAATGTACTGGAAAATGTACTATATAAATGTCCCTCTCCCCCCCCCCCCCCCTAAATTGTTGTCCCCCTAATATAAAGTAATAACTGCTTTCAGTACTAGTGACAAGTTACATGTATATTTGTGTTCCTACCCTAGTTTCAATTTCCATGTGACCAAGTTGCATGCCTATTTAGAGCTGGAAGCAGAACTATTTTATTTTGCCCTTGTGGAATTGAAGAAGATCGCTTGAGGTATAAAAACTCTCTAAGAATTATGGGTTCCGAATTATGACCCGACAGAAATTGTCAACAATGGTCATAACTCTTTTTAATCTCCATTTAAAACATGTTTAGTGCAAATTACACAATCTATGGGGACATAGAAGGAATAGGTGGTTCTTGGATTAAGACAAATTAATTCTGAAAAAGCCCTATTCCTTTTTTTTAACGGAATCTACTCAACTACATCACCACATACCTTTGACACTGATTCCGGCCGTACATCAACCAGTGCGTGTACGATTGGAATGCCGATGATCATCTCCGCTTTTTTCGGCGATTTCTGCTTTGGTAGAAGTAGAAACATTCTTCCACCTATCGGCACAAGCGTGGAATTTGTTCCAACCTTTTTCAGTGAACGACAAAACCCTGTAATCTGCATCTGAAACGTGCATAATACACTTTTTCGTGTTCGAATCGCTGTCATCTGAGCAGCTCGTGTCGTCGGCCATCTTGCTGTAAACAGCGCCTACGCTCGCTCTATTTTACAGCGCCCGCTATTGGTCCATTTGCCCACTATTCGCACAAACGTACCGCACCACGACAAAAGGGCCTCGTTGATTGGTCGTTGAAAAATAATGACGTAATTGTTTACTGGGCAGTTTTGTGCATCGAAACGGGAAAAACATGAATTTTAAATGAAGATTTTATCGAGTACTGGTTCGCAGATCGTCTGGGGATTTTATTTGTGAGTTTCCCAACAACTTGCTAAGTAGTTTAAAGTAAGATTTATATAGATTCACGATATGCGTCAAGAAAGTGCAAGATAATCGGCCATGCCCTGTGGTCTATAAGGGCCCCGGAAAAATTTGGACTTTAGATTCTCGGTGGTGCAATCTGAGGCGATTCCTGGCTACTTTCCACCGTTTAGAAAACGTTTTAAACATCGAAAATTCCATTTCATTGTGTTATTATTTTGTTCTTATAAAGTTTGTTATGTACTCTTTCTGGCAAGCTATCATTTTGAAGTCATCAACGAAGGAAGGCCTGCACCGTAGGAAAATTTAAATAAGTTGTTCGTTTTGTTATTCGGCGCAACGCGCGCAAGCATTGGCACGTCACACAGGCGCGCGCGGTTGCTATAATTCGTCGGATCAGTACGTAGTGCGCGACATCGCGTATAGCTGCAATTCAAAACAATTCAAAACATGATTCAGCAATTTTTGATTTGAAATCGAGATCCTAGAATGTTCTTTTTCTCGAAATATACAGCGAGGTTATGTTTTAATTATATGTTGATCACTTTATATTAACCTCATTAATAGCGTCATCAAGTAGGGTAATGAAAAGCAGCCCTCCTTTTGAAGTTACATGGCAACGCCACATACTTTATTTGTTGATGTTTCATTTCAAAAATTGATGTTTTTCGTGGACTTGGTACTGCAATCAGCTCGCAAAAATGAATCAGATCATACATCCCTCTGAAAATTCCGGTATATTATCTTTTCAATGTATAAAACATTCAGGCCTAATATCACCAACACATATACATACACATCGTCACATGCTGTCAAACACATTATTTTCGTGGCATTATATTTTCGGGAGTGGGGAAAACTCACATTTGCGTGGCATTACATTTCTGCGAATTAATCTATTTTCTTTGAATGCCTGGTTTTGGCCGTATCATATCCGAGAAAAACATTGCATGCGGGATCAGAACAGCCAATCACAGTGTGTGCGTTAAAGAAAGAGAAATATTTTGGTCAGAGAACCAGACTACTTAAACTCGGCTATATAGCTGCCTGTCATGCACTGTCTTCTACTTCGTTTGACAAATTAATTTATAATAAGAGACGAACTTCACCAGAAGGAGGCACGGGGAAATCCTAATTTAGGGGGGAATATTGAGAGGTAAGTGATCCCGCCTTGCGAGTAAGATTGAATGATTGCAATAAAATGTGTGTTTGTTAAATATATTTTCAAGTCCTCAACCTTGCGAAGCCTCATGGCCCAGCATGCAGAGTCTACTTCAGTGCGTGGGTAAATTTGTGTTCTTTCATATGGAGCATAGTTATTATTACCAGGCTTGAGTGGAGGCTAGTATTATTTAATTTGGTACGAATTTCGGACTTTATTTTCCTTTCAAAAAAATCCCCCAGATCCTCGAATCAGAAAAGAAAAAGAAAAATCGCTGCTATACAATTAGTATCCAACTGGAAAATGATATTCATAAAATAAAACTTTAAAAGGTTTGAGAAAAAAAAATGAGTGATAGATAGGCTAGGGAAGGAATCGAACCTGAGACTTTCTGACCATGAGCCAGCTTGCCTAACCACTGGGCAACGACGGTCATCTACAAATGTCTGCAATTCATAAGTTATATACATGTACATACACACGTGTAGAGTGAGTACACGCGCAGCTGTGCAAAAGTACTAAAATGTTACATGATTGTATTCAAGTCGCCTGAAAAAAGGGGTGCTTAATATTATACTGTAAATAATATTCATTCACAGATTAGGGCTAAGCACAGGATAGCCACACAAGGCACACGATATACATACACAAAATATACGGATATTAGGCTGGCTCAAGCCTACCATTTGACCATGCTGTACCCGCGAGTCACCATTGACGAGCGTAATGCTTGCAACGCGCTCGCGTTGTCCAACGCAAATTGAATGCGAGTGCGTCAAAACGATTCGAAATATAGACACTAGGCCTTCGCCGTTTATAGGCCTTTATAATCGTACGTAACATAACGTCTGTAATTAAAAACTATAAATAGTCCTATTGATGGAAATAAAACACCTTACCTTGTACTGTTTACAATGTGTGTCGGCCCACAGCTTGGAAAATATTCATCAGTTCATGGAGGATGAGTTTATGCATGTACACTGAACTAACTGCGCACATGGCATATGCACAAACCTTCGCTGGTCCCATACTCGAAATTTCGCGCAGGACGTACTCTGGTGCATGGTAAAAAGCAGGGGACAGCGAAGAACAAACCATAACGTAATGTCGGCATAGCATTTCAACTTAACCACGGCCACGTACACCCCTACGTGCCGTACGTGTTTCACTTGGACTACGCAATAGAATGGCCGGCGGACAGCTAGGCGCGAGGCAGGCCGCGCTTAAGTTACGTACATGCTATGATTAAAATGTATAAGCGCGCGAACAATTTTAGCCTTCGGTACGTGTGCACGTACGTGTCACGGGCACACTCGTGTAGTTTCGTGGTTTTTTTTATTTTACCTTGGTTTTCGTATCCTGCGGCCATCATAACCCGCGCATAAAAAATATTTGCCGGGGGGGCGTGCGCCCCCTGCGCCCCCCGCTGGATCCGCCACTGGTATTGTACAGGGAAACTAAGATTGTAGAAGGGATAACATATTTGATCTTGCTTATAACGGCTATGTTTCTAGCAATAATTTTAGATAAATAATCTATGTGATTAGTCCATGTTAATTTGGAATCTATGAAATATCTAAGACATTTAGGATAATCTGCTTTTTCTATGTTGATGTCATCAATTGATATTTTGGAAGGGCGATTACAAGCAGTATTACTAAATAACATATACCGGTAGTTGGTTTTCTTAATATTAAGTGATAACTTATTACCTGCAAACCAATCACAGATAGATCTGAACTCGTAATTAACTGTGTCAGTGAGAGTAGTCAAATTACTATTGGAAATAAATACATTAGAATCATCAGCAAATATAATAAATAAAAATACATCAGATGATTTAACAAAATTATTAGTAAAAATCTGAAAAAGTAATGGACCCAAGATTGACCCCTGCATGTGGAACGCCACATTTTAGGGTCATACGAGTTGAAGTTGAACCACCTATAAAGAAACATACTGTTGTCTCTCTGAAAGGTAACTTCTGAACCACTCTAGGGCTACTCTTTGCACGCCATAATAATAAAGCTTATAAAGTAAAATATCATAATCAATGGTGTCAACAGATTTTGAAAGCTTTTGAAAGTGTAAGAGATACGTACATTAATAGCTTATAGCCTGAATATTAATATATTAGAGATGTTACAGTTATGTGATGAGTTGTACTAGGATCGTTTTCCAATCAACTCGTCATTGATGAAATTTATGAAAATAGAACAACATGGAATCTTGACCGGCGTATTGACTATTGTGTTTTTCAGATCCCTGTGGCAGTGGGCCGTGTGCAAACAGGGCAACCTGCATCACCGTGTCTGCTGGCGGGTTTACCTGTCACTGCTCAACTGGTTACGTTGGGCCAACTTGCATGATAGGTGAGAACAGGAGATATGTAAAAACTCTGTCAAACAGAGAGGCGCCTCTTTCATAGAATGATAACGTCTTATCCCACTGTGAACAAGTAACAATGGATTTTCATTGTGAGTGTACCGCGGTTTTTTTTTGTTAGATGTTCATGTAGTGAAATGTTCTATGCTGCTTGCCCAGTCCTGATTGCCCAGTTAAAACCTATACAGTAATTTCGTTCAGCTTATACCACTAGGAAATGCGCTTTACATTAATATCGGGCCTGATTATTGGGCCAATATCATCTCAGCTCCATGGTCAGTGGGAAGTATACAGGTCGATGCAGCCATTTTGGCGCAAGGCAGCTAAACCAATCACAATAACCATCTCCACCTTAATCTCTACTCATTTACTCCTGGGTGGGGATACTCAATGAGTGACAAAGTGCCTTGCCAAAGGGCACACACACCACAACCTCAAGCTGGACTCGAACCTACAACCTGCAGAATTACCCACATACCATGAGTTCAATGCTCCAGACCACGAGGCCACGGTACTGACCATGTCCGCTTTAAATGAAAAATCACATCACGCCCTTGTCCTAGTGTACTTATGTTCACTGCTGAAGTTATACAATGTATCTCTTTAACAGTCGCTCACTGCGTGCTCTCCCTTGACCCATCGGATGTGCTCGTGGTGGCATCGGGTCAACATGCTGTATATATTCCTGGTGACTCGGTGGACTTTGCGTGCCCGGCAGGGTATCAGCTCAGCGGGTCTGCCACGAGATTTTGTCAGTCGGACTTCACCTGGTCCGGACAGCCAGCCGAATGCACTCAAGAAGGTAATGGGATGAACAAAACCGATGACAGAGACGATGATGGGGTTTGGAAAACGGCGCACGAAGCTGGGGTTAGAAAAAGAGTGCAAGCTAGTACTTTATACGCAAAAGGTCACAATACGCTACCAAGAATGCTGTGAATTTCCTTCACAGAAAACATGTGAAGCTCATCAGCGTTTCCCAGAGCCAAGTATAGTTTTGATGAGCTCAAGCAAGCTTCCCCCTATCGAAAAAAATGTCATGCACACGACCGATTCTCTACACTCTAAAAACAAAGTGTCAAAATCCGCTGCGTAAATGTGTTGGGTACAAAAGTTGAGTACTTTCTTACCCAATTATTGGTTAAGTGGGGATTTGACCAGTACCCTTCGAAAAGTAACTTTGACCTTTTTATTGAGCAACCGAAAATATTGAAGTTGTAAGCAACGTTAGTGTAAGGAAGAACATTTGCCTAGCTACTAGGTCAAGTTGACCTTGCAGCGTACAACAAAATGGGCATTATGCCCGCAAATAGGTAAATATTGCCTCGAAATGGGTACATTTTGCCCATCTGTTGCCTTCTCGAAATGACATCGGCATTCAAGATGGCGGACCGTGGAGTTGCGAACGTGCTGCGAAAAATAGGATTCGAAATCGCCGATTTCTGGGTTTGAAGGTAATTATTTACTCTATACAAGGTACTGATCAATAAAATACGTTATTGTGAAAACGGGGGCTATGTTCTGCATTTGAAGTATGTTATATTTGTGGAAAAATAGGGTTGATGATTGGATTGCAGTGTCACGTTGTCAACAACGTATACATGTACACATGTAATGCGTTGTAACATTGAAAGTGTTCAAACCGCAGTAATTTGGCCTGAACGTCACTCCCTGTCATCAGAGTATGAAGCTAGGGTGGGGATGGGGGTGGTGGTGGGGGTGCGGGGGGGGGGGGGGGGGGGGGGGCTGAGGCTGGTAATTAAATATGGTGAAATGTCGACAGTTCCCTGGTCAGTTTAATCAACACATGGATGATGGAGCTATAAACGATATTGCATGTATAAACTGAGGGGATTTTTTCAAGTTACATATTGCATTTCCCTTTTTATTTTTCTTTGCAGAAATGACACTGACACCGGGTATTCCAACCACTGATGATGTACACCATACAAGATTCGATTTTGAAGGTTGGATAAAGGATTTAATTCAATAATTAATACAAAATCATCACTAGCAAATTATTTAGTTGCTGTTGTAGAGGAAGAACACTAAATTTGTTATTTATAATATTCTGTATTGTTTGATTACAAGAGACAGAGTTCTAGCTGTGTTGCACACAAGGCTATACAACTTGCAAATTGATAATTTATTTTGTAGAATTTTGCATCTGTTTAATGAGAAGTTAAATCTTATTTTGTGGCTATGGTAAATTGAATCAACACACAACATGAAACAAAATACAATGTGTCAAGATACACAAAAGTAGGTTTGAGTGCATATACCGGTACATGTATAATTCACACAACAGCTGTTGTTTTGTGGTTTGTTTCACTTAATTTGTTGTAATTTTGTAAAAGTTTGCTATTATATTAAACTAATTGAATTAACTTTAGGTTTGAACTTACAAAATGTATGTGAAAAATATTTAAACATAACACTGGTAGGTTATTTGCATTGATGATTGTTTGAGGTGTGGTGAGTGTTAGGATTTTGCCTTTAAAAGCATGACATTTGGTTTGTCATGAGAAAGTAATCGGACATAGGACCACCACAGATTTATCCTTTAAATACAAGCAATAACAGCACAATTTTCAAAATGGCTGCCCCACTACGTGTGAAGAGATTCAGACCCAAATTTCTAAGGCATTACAAACTGTTTTAGTTAAATATGTTCACCAAATGAATGTAAACTTAAATCTTCATTTAATAACTGTCAATTAAAATAAACAATTGAATAAAGAAGGTGGAAGTAAAACTGGTATTCGTGTCCATGTCACTGGAGTATGCTGTACAAAAAATTGTTTTTATTAAATTGACACAACTGTTGGGGGAAAAGTGCTCAATAGCTGAGTAAAAGGCAGGATACGTACACAGGTGTTGGGTAACATTGAACCAACTGGGTATCAAAAGGGTAGTCATTTATTGGGTATAATTTTGACGCAACGAAATTGGGTAAGAATTTTGACGTCGCTGTTGGGTAAACGTTTTACACAGAAGTTGAGTAAATGTTGACACAACCCCTGTTGCGTAGCGTTTTACCCCGCAAACGACCATGTTCCCTTTTTACCACCACAAAGAGTAAGATTTTACGCAACATTGTGTACTTATTTCTTAGAGTGATATACGGTAGAGACATATGTACAATGACCGAACTACCGAAGACCGTTAGGGCCAGGTACCTCTTTCTGTTTCACAGAGGTACGTTTCTCTTTCACAGCGGTGGTGCGTTTCTGTTTTCACAGTAGCTCATATTTTGTTCTGAACGTGTGTCTCTCTCTTATAAGGGGAAAGTCTTTTTTTCACAGGGGTGTATTTCCCATTTATTACGATTAAGTGGCATCCGCGACATACTAAGTCGCGGCCGCTATACTTGTTATCTCGGGACCGTGACTTATGATATACTTATCTCGCAACTGCGACAGTCGCGGCCCCAACATTACCGTATTCCAAGATTTTCGAAGCACTGATCAAGCACTGTGGGCTAAATTTACTATAACGGTAAAAACTGCCAAAATCTTGGGCAATAGTTGTGATTAGGTCTGGTTGCAGCATGCCATCGCTATCTCAAAGCAAGCGTTGAGTATAATGCCAGGAATGATGTGCGTTGTCTGCCTGGCCTCTTTTTACCGTATAATGCATGGTGTGTATAAAGGGTATAAATTAGCAGGTTCATCGTCTGGCATGCGGAGTATACCCAAGGAACTTGAGCTGCCGAGTTCTTCTTACACGCTCTAGACGAGGGCCTGTGTTGGTCATAGCATAGATGGAGGCATTTGTGACATGGTCAGTATGCTTGATGCTCAGTATAATGCGGTAGCACGAGGTGGCAAAATCGTTGATTTTGCTGTACATGTCCCTTGAGATGACCCATGACTCACATCCATAGAGGAGGAAAGTGATGCGTGTTCTGTTAACCAACATCATTTTGGGAAAAATGGTAAAGAGGAGCTTCTCCCCAGCTTTTCTAGCTTCCAAAAGGCAGCCCAGACCCGTGCTTTGCGTCGTTTGACGTTGGTTGCGCAGGATGCCAACATGGATCCACGATATTTGAAATCGGTATTTGAAAGATGTATAGTCAACAACTATATTGAACACAAAGGGATAAAGTACATCTCCTTGCAACACGCCAGTGGATACGGCAAAAAGCTCAGAGGTGATTCCGCCCACCATGGCAGCACTTAATAATGTACGTACATGGCTTTAAAGGCGCTGCTTCGGGTATGCAACAGTGGCATTATGGAAAACATGGCAGCTCTGTAGATGGAGTCAACGGCTTTTCTGAAGTCGATAAAGGATACGTAAGAGGAAGTTGGTTGTCTTTAAAGCCCCCATTATCCTTTTTTTCCTTCATTTTTTTACTGGAAATCGCCTATCACAGGGCCTTGATTCCACTCAAAGGTGTGGGCTACAGAAAAAAGAAGAACGAAAATTATAGAGAGCTAAGATATATATTCACGTTTCTTTTGAACACGGTCAGATTGTAAGTTTGTGGAAAGCAGAATATAGGCATGGAGTTCCAAAGTGCAGTAACACGAGAAAGAAAAAGCTAGAAGAATATCTCACAGTAGTGGCCTTTAAAACAGATATATTAACAAGATGGGAGGAAACGTGTTTTATGAGTGAAAGTGCGAACAGAAGCGACAAAAAATGAGAGACCTTCTAAGCACATACCATGATAATATCTATATAAAAGACCCGTTTGTGTAAAAACAAAATGGCCGCACGTCGCAAGGTTAAATAGCACGATGTATGACGATTGAGCACAGACGGATAAGTATCACTAAGAAAGGGCATGAAGGGATTTTGCATTCGAAGCAGACAAAGTTCTTTAGCAAAATGTAATTTCAACAAAGAATTTTCAAAATCACATCCAAATAGTCCAAACTCACATCCTCTTCCAAATTCACATCCTAAGTTAAGTCGTTAGAACCCAAATATCCACATGAATTCTAACGACTTAACCTAGGATGTTAATTTCGACTGAGGATTAAAATTTTGAGCATTTGAATGTGATGTTTGAAAATCCTTTGAATAAACCACATCCTGCTAAGAACCGTGTCAGCTTTGAATGCAAAATCAAATCATGTCCTTTTCTATAGTGTAAAGAGATACGTGCCTGAATCGCTTATAGCCTGAATTAACAAAAAATAGAGACGTTAGAGTTATGTGATGAACAGGCACGGTTCTAGATCCTTCGCATGTGACGTCAACTTTTAACTTTCGCATATCCAGTATACTTATTTTCCAGAATGTACTTTGTATTGCAATTGTATTATATTTTTATTACATGAATACTTAACTGGCGTCTACCGTGTTTTCAGATCCCTGTGGCAATGGGCCGTGTGCAAACAGGGCAACCTGCACCATCGTGCCCGCAGGCGGGTTCACCTGTCACTGCTCAACTGGTTACGCTGGACCAACTTGCATGCAAGGTGAGAACAGGATAAATTTATGTGACAGTTCTGTCAAACAGAGAGAAGCCTCTGTTATAGAATGATAACGTATCATCCCACTGTGAACAAGACAGAATAACAATGAATTTAGTGCCAAGTAACAATGGATTTTTATCGTTAGTGTGCCGCGTTTCTTTTGTAGATGTTCATATAGCGTCCTTTTAGACAGCCTTGTGAAACTGTCTACTTGCTTGCCTATCTGTCCCGATTGTTTTAACCTGTACAATAATTTCATTCAGCTTATACCACCATGAAACGGGCATGATGGGAGTTGGCGTTAAAAGCGGACACGGTCATTAGACAGGATGTCATTTTAACAAAAGATTTCCACAAATCACATCCCAATGCTACAAATTGTCATTCTCTTCCAAATTCACATCTTTAATTACTAGTACAAATTCAAATACGAATTCAAATTCACATCCAGTTTTCGCAACGTGATCTGAATTTAGACTTATAAAGACTTAATTTTTGAAATTATGGAAACTTTTTGGAAATTTTGAAATCACATCCTGCTAAAATAAAAATAAATAAAAATATTGATTGTTATAAATGTTTATATACCTCGTTTAACTCAAATCAAAGCGCCTACATTATTATTAACCCTGATCATTGGGCCAATAAAACATTCCAAATACCATCTCAGCTCCCAGGGGAGTATACAGCCATTTCGGCGCAACATCATCCTACATAGCTACATCATCCACAATAACTATCTCTGCCCTCACATGTACCCACACATACTGTCCTAGTGTACTCATGTTCACTAAAGAAGTTATACAATGTATCTCTTTACCAGTCGCTCACTGCGTGCTCTCCCTTGACCCATCGAATGTGCTCGTTGTGGCATCGGGTCAGCAGGCTGTATACCTTCCTGGTGACTTTGTTAACTTTGCGTGCCCGGGAGGGTATCGGCTCAGCGGGTCCGCCACCAGATTTTGTCAGTCGGATTTTACATGGTCCAGGCAACCACCCGAGTGCATTCAAGAAGGTAATGAGGTGCTGAGCTGAGTCGCTTAGCAAAATAATGGCAAGGCCAACTTGGAATAGTCCTACTTCTTTATCATCTTCGGCCACCTCACTCATCCCAACCTAAACAAATTACATACATGTTACGACCAATTCTCGAATCTTATTTTATACTGTCCATTAGAGACAGAATATTGGCACACACTCGGTTTTCTTTGAGATCCGTTTTGTTCGGCGTCACATTCAACTGAGTCCTTACTAAATGTGTTTCAAGTTTTGTTTAAAATGAGCAAAAGAATATCTGGAAGGTTTGCCTTTGAGAAACATAAGTAGGGCAGAAAAAAAGGAAAACAATCCTAACACTTTTTTTTTACAATTTCGTTTTGGGTTAATTTCCATGTTCATTGCAACACTCGCAGATAAGTATAGGTTTCCCCGGCTATTTTAGAAAAGATTAAAACATATATAGCATTAATCTTATTTATGAACACGAGTAGTTCATTTTGCATGTGCAAATTTACTGACGGAATTTCCGTCTTCTGAGATTGTGGCGTGACTGCCACAAATAGTTAATGGACCAGACTGGACGATTACAAGACGACCTTTAGTTAAATACGAACGAGGTAAGTAGACTTTGTTCTGTGTTTGTGGTCCACTGCGTCAGTAACAATACTATGGTATATACGATGGGCCAAATGAATAGAAAAATAGCATTTGATTTTACTTCCCATTGTCAAGCTTTTACTATATCATCTGTAAGACTAAAACTAAAACCAAATGTTTTACTAGGAAGTATTTGTGACCTGCTCCCACGAAACCAGACATAAGTGTTTTTTTTGAAATGTGAGATATTGTTTCCATTTAGTAAACATCTTAAGCTTTCATTTGGTACCAAAGTTACCTTTATACTATACATACTTTCTATTTCTATGACAAATTCGATGTATTTGGAAGATAAATTACCACTTTTAGGACACAGTTTGCCACAATAAAATGCAAGATTCTTGTACTTTCAATCACAATCAATAAAGCTGATTTTGTTTAACCGAGGGTTACATATTAAAGAATAAACAAATAACGAAAAACAAAAATCGATGTCCGCCAGATTGTTTACACCTTTTCAACTTTGACGAGCTGTATCTCGAAAATAGCCTGCGCTACTTATGCCGGGTTTCGTAGGAGCGGGTCACATTTGCTCACGATTTTAGATCCAGTATTTGCTAGAACATTATAGTATTTGCTCCATTTTGTATAAATAACATGAGTAAATGCTTCAGATTTGCAGTATTTACTCGTCATTTTTAAAGGTTGGTCTGGGGCTACCTTGAAAAAAATACTAGTATGCAAAATAGAATCGTTGTGGTTAGGCAGGAAAAGGTATAACAGTGGAAGGTGAACTTTCTAGGATCAAAATACAAGGAGTTATACCGGGTTTGGGCCTTGGGTAACGAAATGAGAATTAGATGGCCGATTATTTCTTGCAACATTCTGGGGATAGAAAGGGGCAGCATGACTGCGAAGCAACAACTTGAGGTTCCGATTTCATTCAAACACCCCTGTCAGCTTACACGCTGATGTGTGTATGTTTATGTACACACACTAAAGACTCTTTATTGTTATAACCCATTCGGCTGTGCAATCATCTGCAAGTATCAAGAAGCATTTACTACTATTTCAGCCAGTAAATGCTAAGCAGTAACACTTTATGTTATTCATACTTTTTTGTATAACATTTTCTTCTTCCTAATGCTTTTACTCCGAAGAAAATAATTTTAAATTGTACCTGTACTTACTTCATAGTATTTTGCTAGTTCGTATTCATACGACCCAGTGTATAATAAACGCAATAGGGTTCGATACAGCATGTGCTTCGATTTCATTTTGACTCTCCTCTAAAAAAGTTGTGCTCGGCAAATGCAACTGTCCTCCTCCCGCCCCGCCAGCCATTTAGTAAAGTTACGAGTGTTGAAGATGTTGTAATAGTTTTGTGTGATATTGTAAGTGCTTTTTTTACAGTACAGTTGATGGGAGTGCAGGGCAAAACAGTTATAAAAAGACGTTGTCGAAAGATTTCCGGTCGTTGAAATTCGATTACTTTCTGATAATAGGTTGTGTTCTGAATAAATCATTTTGTTGTCGTTATCTGTGTACGTCAATGAACGATTTTATCAAGTATAATACGCTTAAGAATCAAAGAGTAAATTTGATATATATAATTGGCAGAACAACACAATGTACTTTTTCAATCGCAAGTAAAGGATACTTGTTGTATTCTGGCCTAAACCGTTTAGCGCAGAAGAATGCATTGCTAATAAGAATTGAAACAAAAGTATATTGAATAGCAAACTTAATGTTATCGCTACTTTATTACAGAAAGTTGATTGTCTTAGTATTTTAGGACGATTGTGTAAAAAACAATTAATTTAGTACCTTAAGAAAACTGAAGTAGTCAGTAAGATTTAATGTTACTGACTGACCAACTGATTAAAACAAAATAAAATTAATTTGTATACTGTTTTGATAAATGTACTAAGTGTAATGTATATTAAAATGTGACCTCCTAAGCCCAGAATTCCGATTGGTCGTACAACATTAGTGTTATTTTCAGACTCAGACTCGTAAATCCATACAAATAAAAAACAATCAATTTCTGACCGAATGCTGTCTTTTGGCAAAGTATTAGATGAATTTCATCAGTAGTGATAAAATTTCTCGACCCGGTGTTTAAAAAGGGTGAGCAAACGTTACAATAAAATTGAACGATAAATGACTAAATTGGTTTTGAGAAATTGTGTGATTTATTTTCGGGGACGAAACTAAATATGAGAGTTGGTGAATTTAAATAAAGTTGTTGTTTAAATAGCCGGGAAAACCTACACCTTTGTACTATTTCTTATTTTGTTATAATACATTACATTTTGTTGGCCTTAGGGGGTCTTTTTTTTTCTTCTTTTATTGGAGTTTACTGATTTGGTTGTATATGTTTTATGCAGAGACTGGATGCTTGCCCCTGATTACTACCAGCCATGTGACGTTGGTGGAATCAGACGTAGTCTTGTTTGAAGCAGGTGACAATGCGACCTTTATCTGCGACAGCGGCTATGTTGTTACAGGCTCCACAAGCGATCAGTCTGCTACACGTATGTGTCTGTCACTTGGCGCCTGGTCTGGAGACCAGATTTCCTGCTCTCCTGTTAGTCAAAACCCCAATCCTACACCAGGTAGGGCATTAGTTTCCCGAATTAAATAGGATGGTCAAACAAACAAACCAGAACGACCTATTTTCAGGATCCCCGACCAGAAAAAAAATACATGTAGTTTGGATAGACAAGGAATATTTCTAGATAAAAAGAATATATCAAGATCATCCGATCAGTCTCATAGTTTTCATTCTATTGGCCTTTTTATGGAACAAAGTCATGGGCGGGGGTCGGTTGGACAGTTGATCAACAAGCGCAACAACAATGAACATGTCTGTCCAATTGATCACCTACTTTGTTCCACAAAAAAGTCTCTGCAATAAATACTAGCTTATTATATTAAGCAAAATACAAAGTAGAGAAAACCGTCCTCTTCAGTTCATTATTACGGCAATGAATGGATTGTGATAATTTGTTCATTATATAGTTATTTTTGACATTGACTATAGCTTTAAATGTATGAAAATATTTAGAAAGTTTCTACTGCCCTTTTGTTAGTTGACCCAGAGTGATTTCGTATACGATTTTTCTGATTGCAGAGAAGAGCCATGTATCTACCATCGCCGGGGGAGGGGGCGGAGTTATCCTCATTCTGATCCTGATTCTTGTCGGCGTTGCTGTCTTTATGAGAAGGTAAATGCCAGTTCATACTCGGCGCGAATGCGAATTTTTGACGTCACACTGAATTTTCACGCAGCGAATTCGCAAAGGTTGAACACATTTCCCCTCTGGCGAATGTTCGCATGCAGCGAATGCTTCGTGACGTCAATTTGTGTCGCATCACCTTCGCTTTCGCGTAAAGTACGAATTACGGCCTTAAATGCAGTATTACTACACCATTTGCAAAACAACAAGAAGCAAACGTACTGAATTATTATGAAATACTTTACTTTACTTGACTGCAGAGGTGAATAGCAGTTCAAAGCGTCCTATGAAATCACAGCATCTGGTGTGCTGTGGTTTTTAAACAATTGTAAGGAATTAAGTATAATTTTTCAAACGATTGCCGGCCGGAAATCGTTGAAAAAACCCAACTATTTAAACAAAAGACTTCAAAAGTACTATAAAACTTACAATAAGAACTATACAACCTACTAGCAGTAAAAGATCTGCTGAAAACAGAATAAATAAGTCTTCAGGAGAGACTTGAAAGTGTTCAGTGAGTCAGCTTAACGGAGACTGTTGGGCAAGCAGTTCCACAGATCAGCTGCAGCCTGAGAAATTGATCGATCCCCGTAGAACTTCGTGCGGGATTGTGTGCAATACTGGGTGAGTGCCAGCCAACTGGTCTTGCTTTCCAACCTGGTCATCTATATGTCATCTATCCGGACATCTATAGGTTTTCCCGGCTAATTTTTAACTTTCTTTTTTTCATTCCAATTCACCAACTCTCACATTTAGTTTTGTCCAGGAAAACAATTTACAGGCTTTACCAAACCAATTTAGTCATTCACCATCCAACTTCAACGTTTGGTCACTATATTTAAACATTGAATCGAGAATATTCGTCACTACAGATCAAATTCGTCTAAGCTGTTTGAATTCGAATTTGATCTTACACTAATATTTTAGACCTGGTGTTTAAATTGCGACTAAAGTGACTAAATTGGTTTGGTAAAAACCTGTGACTTTTTTTTTATGGACGAAATCGAAGGTGAGAATTAGTGAATTTGTATACAAAAGTTTTTAAAAATCCGGGAAAACCTATATTAAAATTGCTCCGTTTCGTCTGAAGGAAGTCAAGGAACCAGACCACAAAAACAGCATTACATCACATTTCTTGTAATCTATTGATACAGACCTTTAAAGATATGTCAGCGTCACAACATTTACTATAAAATGTTGCCTGTCACCACAAACAAGCTTAAAATAGGAAATTGCCATTTTGCAGAACAGAGGGCAAAAGCAACATTTGAAGAGGTGGTTTATATTTGTGTTATTATATTAACCTTAATCTGTAAGCTATGTTTTACCTTTCTCCAATGTTCTTCTATATAATCCTTTTTGAAACATATTTCATCCCACTTTTATTATGTCATCATACATTCACTGTAACACAACTGTGGGATTGTAAATGCCATTTTCTCAAGAATCAGTTTTACCACTTAATGTAAGTTGCTGGTCTATGATTCCGTTACTGAACTCAGTATTCCTCAATGTTGCATAATAATAATAATAACAACAATTTAAAATTGACCATGTGCCTTTTCCGTACAAATGATCAAAAGCGCATTACACTAAAATTGACTAAAAATATACTTTAAAAAGAAACACCAAAAAGACAGAGATTTGTATAAAAAGTCATGTCACTGCACCATTCAAAACCTCCCGTTCTGCAGAATCCAGATGTATAAATATATAAATTCTTTAAAAGGTCCGACTTTAAGCAAATTGTTTTGTTGACAGGTCACAAATATAAACCCCTAGCCCATCTATTTTTGAAAAAATACAGCAAAAGCAAATGGTGTACACTACCTTCAACACACAATAAGTCAAGCACTTTTAAAGTGATAATGATTAAATGACATGCTTTTATGTTACTAACATGTGATTTTTGTTTGAACAGGAGGCGAATTCGAAATACAGAGAGAACAGTACATGTTCCTATGGTGGGCCTGATTGGGGAAGAAAAAGCCAAAGACCTATATTATGAAGAACAACCTGGGGGATTACACAATTCATCCCATACATACGAATCCTCGGTGCGTCCAACTTTGCCAACCGCCAATTATCAGTCTTCACCAATAACAACTCCCGAACCTATCTATATGGATGTAATCATTTAAAGGGAATATACAACATTTTGCAAACATAATTCTGTTTAACCAAATTATCATGAAATACCCAATACTGGACTGTTGGTGAATGACAGTCTATAACGCATAGTATCCTGTACAATTATGACACCATCAATTTCAAAAAAAGTGATATTTTCATAGCAATTTCCAACGCTGATCGACTGACATTAGAAATAAACTGGGTTCTTTCAAATACTAACCCCAATTTACTATATTTAGTTAGTCCATATTTTGTTGTTAACGAGCACAATCGATGTTCCATGAACGGACAATTCAAGTTTATAAATTGCTCCGATTCATCTTAAAGGGATCGTACACGTTTGGTAATTGGAACCCATTATTTGTTTCAATCCTATATAGTTATAGATATATACTATAAAACTAACCTGTAAAAATTTCATTTCAAAAGGTGGTACCGATTTTGAGATATTGCCGAAAATGTCCACGCGGAAAGAATAATCTCCATTGGAATACACGCTCTGAGAAACGTCACTGCAGTAATAACGCTTCTCAGATTCAATTTTGTTGGGATAAAAAGTGATATCTTTTTCCATAACCGCAGTACTTCGAAGTGAAACGTTTCTAAAAATGCATTATACTACCCAAAGCTGCTGTACTTCTTACCAAGTAAGTTTTTATTGCCATTAATTTTTTGGAGTAATTACAAAACGTATACGATCCCTTTAAGTGGGGTCAGGAAACCAGACTACGAGAACATAATTTGTTTTCTTGGTAACAATATTTGCTATACAATACTAACCCCCGCATTCCATCCATTTCTGAAAATTACAGCAAAAGCAAATGTTGTATATTTCCTTTAAAGCTTGTATTTTATTTTAATACACCGATCTAGTAGACCACGCCCTCTATAGCTATTTTAAAACATTTTTTTATTGAAATTCACCAATTCTCACATTCATTTCGTCCAAGAAAAACAGTTCACGCACACTTACCAAACCAATTTAGTCTATTTCAACGTTTGGTCACCGTTTTTAAACTCAATCACACAGACTAATTTACTTTGCATCAGTTTGAAATTGATTATTGAATAATTCGATCTCTGAATGCCGCCTTTTGGCAACAGCTTAGACGAGACAATTCCCGAGACAATGTTTAAATAGAGTGACCAACATTTAAAATTAAATGGTGAACGACTAAATTAGTTTGGTAAAAGATGTGAATTTGTTCCTGAATGAAATTGAATGTGAGAGTTTGTGAATTTGAATAAAAAATGTATGAAAATAACAGGGAAAACCTAAAAGTGTGCACGTTATCGAAGCACATCTGTGTTGTGGGAATGTTTTAATTCTTAAGTAAAAAGGTCAATAGTGGGGTGGGCGTGTGACGGTAAACTCGTCGTGCTGACGACCGAATCGTGTTTCCTTTGGGTAGTGTGCCTGGAACTGGAAGAAGAGAGGAACATGATTAACATGATTGTATTATTTTGACATTGACCGGGCCCAGGCGCGGGATTGTTTTTCATGAACCCCGATCCGATACGGGTACAGGCAGGCATCTGTAGCCAGCACACCCTGGTATTTTCGGCCTCGATCACCGACATATTTCAGGCCTCGATCGCCGACATATTTCCGGGTTTGCTTGTAACGTGTTTCGCCATACATTTTGAATTCCGGGGAAAAAACACTTTGCGTATTATACGCGTCATCCGACGCAAACTAGAATTATGTTATATTCCGTTGGATGGATATTATAGGCGCAGGATTACTCAGAGTATGTAAAATTATTGTTTGTTTTGCGCGTTTCTGATCTTATTAGTAAAGTTTCATTAAGAAAAAGGCTTACCCTTTAATACACATTAACATTAACATTCGTTGTATATATTTTTATATGAACAGGTTTAAACCGCATCTTTGCAAATATTTACCCAGAAAAACCTTTTTAACCTGAAAATCGTATGCCAAATTTTATCATTGGTGTGTTAGCATAATAAACTTGCACTATTACTCTAGCAAAGATAATAGCAGTAAGAACAATTGGCGCTAGCCCCTATACTACTCAGTGTTATTAGTTGGCATCTTTCAGAGACTGGTTTCAGCCTCTGTACAATATAAGGGCACTGCCAGCTGCCAGGTGAAGATTGTAAATTTCGTTCGCTCATGCGCAAGTATACATAGTAGTTGTAAGCGTTGTTTGCATCACTTCATTTTGTACGAGTCCCTGCATGCGATGCGACAACTTTTGAAATATAACAACTTTTATTGAGGCCACAAATTTGCCATGTTTCACCAGGAAAAGTGTTATTTTGATCGGGAAAAAAATTAATTCACATCTGACCCAGGAGTGTCTAAAGTTTGTGGATGCCTGTCGGCATGACTTGACGGCATAACTGTTTAAACATACATTCAACGTGTCAAACATTTTGTAGTAATACGTGCCAGATTTGTAAAAAATCTATGAAAGTTTTGAAATATATATGGCTAAACAACTTTTAATTAAGCCACAAATTTGTTCTGTTTTACCAGGAAAAGTGTCATTTTGATCGGGAAAAATTAAATTCACATCTGACCCAGGAGTGTCTAAAGTTTGTGGATGCCTGTCGGCATGTCTTGACGGCATAATGGTTTAAACATTCAAAAAATGTGTCAATAAATTGTAGATAACGTTATAGTTAAATTGTAAAGAAGAGTCACCAACGTCCAGCGGCGTAATGTAGTTACGTCCAGCGGCGTAACTACAATTGAACTTGTAGGGGCACCTTGGGGTGCACAAATTATGAAGGGGTGGGGAGTTAAATCACCTGATATAATTGTTTGTAGCCCCCCCCCCCCCCCCCCCCCCCCCCCCCCCCCCCTCACACACACACCAGGTAGTTACGCCACTCTACACGTCTTATGATAAGGTTCCCTTCCCCGACCTCCGATTCGCCAGTACCCAGCTAATTGGTCGATCATTCACATTGTACTGCAGTGAAATCCATTGCTTCCTCGGTCTGTCACGAAGCCAAAAGACATACTATGTTGATTTTGTTTTCCTCGTTTCTAAATATGATTCATTCCCCGTACGTTAAGTTGTTGAATCGATTATAGAAGAACTGTTGGCAATGCCATTAACTTCGTCAGCCACCCTTGGCATTTTGATTGGCCGAAAACGACAGATTTATTGTACATGGACAAATTTGAAGTTTACCTTTTGTCCAAGAAACGTATTTACCCAGACGGGCATAAAGTGTATAGGCCCAATCCAATTGTTTAAATGCTATAGCCAAATTGAAATTTAATTATAAATGACAAACTTGTGACTGTCCACGACGCAAGGGCTGTAAAGTAGGCATCTTTATGTTTTGAGATATTTAGAAAAATGAAATCTACAATAAATAAGCTTTAAAATTGTGTATTACAAGACATAGTTGGTATTTATGGTTAGCTACAACAAGTAACACTGAATATGACAATCCTTTGGTTTTTTTTGTTTTTTTCACATATTTTAATGTTCCTTTTCTCAAAATAAGCTTAAGCGACTTTACAGCCCTTTTGTCGTGGATGGTCACAATTGGTTTTTGTTTTAATAGCCTAGAAAATCTATATTATTTTATTTAGTTGCAGCAATGCCTATTAATTTAAGGGGTTAATGAATATAGTTAATTTATGAGGCTTTTTTTTTTAAGTCAAAAGTAAAACTTGTTCGCAAATTTCCAAAAAAGTTGTTGATGGTTACAGGTATGATATTGGTTTATCAAAACTGCTCCGTTTATTACATGTTTAAATAAATATGGTGTATATTCCACACTAGGTTTCTTATTTTGATCTTAAAACCTATTGCTTAATTTTGGAAATAAATGAGGAAAACATAATCGGATAAATATTATAAGTATTCTCCACTTTTGTTATCAGAGTGCAACACTGGTTAGGAATACAGCTGTATTCTCTGCTGGTTAACATGACATTGACCCTTCATTTCCCCCTCTTCCAATCCCTTGCAAAAACATATTAGTAGGTAATCAGTCCACATAAACAAAACTAATCTTGAAAAGCATGTACGTGTATAGTCATTCATTTCAACCCCTGGATAACAGCATTGTTTGTTTTAATATTTCATGTGACTTCCTCTTGCGGTTGTGCTTAGACAATGCGCTCATGGTGACGTATTGTCAACTATAATATGTCGCATAATCACGGGCCGATGATGATTTTGGCGAGCCCCCCCCCCCCCCCTTCCCCCCTTCCCCCCACACACATACACCCACGTTTGTTTATGGAGTAAATTTGTTTCATTTGTTCCTCTCGATAATTTCCTTTGTTTGTTCCCTTAACTTTTTTGAACGGCTCTCATTGGTTTTGAACACGAATCTCAATCGAGGACGTCCGCGATTCTAACCCTAACCCCAATTCACCTTCGTGTCGCCAGGCATGTGTTCTCCATTTACACAATAAACAAACGCTTTCCCACCCACCCTCTACCTATGTTTAATCCTTGTTTTCACCGTTGTGGTTAAAACTAGATTCTTAATCGTTTGGTTAACCAATTCAAAAATTTAAAACAAAACTTTGTTTGTTTTAAAGAACATTGGCTAAGTTACCATTGGTTAAATCCATAAAAGAAAGTTTCGAAAACTCAGTGATCTTGCAATAAAACAAATCCTTTGATGTCGTGTATTATTATATATTTTTAAATTAATGCAGCTTATAGGTTTTTCGAAACAAAACGCGTGTGAAAAAGCAAAGTGATTGGCTTCGCTATATACATATAAGTGATTAGTTTCGCTATTCCGTATTTCAAAGTCATGTACTTGTGGCGCACGCGCAGCTCGCAATTTGCAAAGGGGAACTTATTATGCAAAATGTGTATAACACCGTGGTTCATTAGCCCACTCCCTTCACTCTCTTTCACTGACGGGATTGAGCATTCCATCAAACAAGTGCATATGACTTGCCAGAAATCAGCACAATCGACTATCATAATGTAAGTCCACGTTTTTCTTTTGCTTATTTGTTAAAACTCTTCCAACGATTTTCCAATACTTTAAGTAAAAAATACAAAAGCTCAATTAATTGTTTGAGACATTTCGGTAGTATTTGTTTGTCCGTTATGTGAAATGCATTTAAACGTTAATAATGTAGCAGGCTGTACATATCTTTGTCCCGCTTTAAAGGTAGTATTCACCCTTTGCAAACATAAACAAAACTTCTGAATTATTATGAATACCTTACTTGACTGTAAGTGAATAACAGTCTCAAGCATCCTGTGAAATCATGGCACCGGTGTGCTGTGGTTTTCAAGAAAAGTTGAATTTTGTATGAATTTTAAACGACTATTTTCAAACACTGCCCCAATTTGTTGAATTCGTCTAAAGGAAGACTAGGAACCAGACTGCAAGAATATCACTTTTTTCCTTTTTTCCCCCAGCATACAAACACACAACTTTAAACGGGTCAGCGTCACAATATTTACTTTAAAATATGAATCCTTTAATTACAGCAAAATCAAATGTTGTGTACTATCTTTAATGCTTTAAACCATTATATCATAAAGTAATTCAGCTCTAGCATGATTTCGCTGATTTGAATCCTGAGAACCCAGCGGTTTAACTGGGGTTTAATTTGGAGGGGGGCACCTCGTACTCTGGGGTGCACCAACGTTCCACTGTTGGTGTCACGGTTGGTCTGGTTGCCTATCCTAAACATTTTAGTTGTGCAGGAGGAATATCTTCGTTAATGTTCTCAAACCATCTGTGAATGTGAAATGTCCACAGCGTGTATTGTAAAACAAATACAAAATAATGAAATCGAAATAGACAAATTGGTGGCAATTTGTGCAAGTAACTCAAAAATAGAACCACACTTTAGTTGCAAATGGACATCACTAGAGGTATACACACTTGGACAAACCCGGGGAAAAAACTCGTTTAAAATGTGTGAACTTCCGCATTGATCATGCGGTGAATCTCAGTGTCAACTTGAGAAGTCCCTGGATGCGTGAATGTTGAAGTGGCATATTACATGGTAATCAACGGAAATCTTAACAGAGTATATTTCCGTGTTTTGTTTTGTATCATTTTTACTTCCGCAAATGGTTCGCCAGATATTGAGAGAAATTAACGAAGAATATTAATCTTGTACAAAACGAAACTCACCAATCCTAACTTTCAATTTCGTCTGAGAAAAAATTCCTAACGCTTTTACCAAACCAGTTTAGTAATTAATCATTCAATTTCAACGTTTGGTCACTCTATTTAGACCTTGGCTCAAGAATTTACAGATCAAACTCGTCTAAGCTGTTGTCGAAAGGCAGCATTTAAAGAGTGAATTCGTTTGATATCATTCAATTAATAATAAGGCGAATTTTATCTGTAATGACGACTATTTCCAAAGAAATTGAATAATACATGACTAAATAATTGGTTTGGTAAAAGCGTGTGAATTTCTTTTTCAGACGAAATTAAATGTTAGAGTTAGTGAATTTAAATGAATTTTATTTTAAATGGCCGGGTAAACCTATATTATAGATCAACGTGCACATGTTCTTTCTGCTGTTGTAGTTTACACTATAACCATGCCTACAATGGACAAGCTGTTGATTGCAATCGCACTGATGATGGGAACCGCCTTCAACTTCACAGACGCGGGTGAGCATCATCATTTCTTGTTTGGTTAGATTTGTATAGGCAGGTGGAAGTATTATTATCGTTCAGCTATTATTAACGTTCAGACCCTCGAATACGAGAGTATAAAAATCAAGTCTTAAAAGGGTCTAATGCTAGGGATATAAAAGACCCCGGGACTCACTTGGCATGTGAGAGGCACAAGGGATCTCGGAAGTCAGCGGGAACCACTGGCACTCCTATTAATACCTGAAGAATTGCAGGCATGACCGACTGCAATAAAAGACCATTCAAGCCGAACACAATGAAATGCTCAACAAGTATTCTTTTGTGTCTGCAGACGCTTTTAACATTTATTACAAACAAAATACACAGCCGCTACATATTATGAATGGAACTTACACAACGTCTAGGTGAATTCCTTTCTCCACTCTCGTGCACATTTCATTAATTATTACATTATAAATCATTCTACACTTCCTTGTAAAATCAGGAAGTTAAAGCATTAGGTAATTACATAAATCAGCAGTATATAGTCGCACATGCACATGTATGACTAGCGTGAGTTAGAGCGGTCTAAAAGTTCACATCATAGCGCCAGGGCGTGAGAGCATTGCAAAACGTAGAACAACACCTTGCAAGCTCTTATATAACATAAATAATCATATTGCGCATGTGCGGCAATGGTCCAATAGTGTTACTCAGACTCGGCGATTTCTCAACAGGTGAGGGAAGTCATATGCAAATTATTAATTGAAAGAATCGGCATAACAGTATATCTACTTGTTCGAGTTATTACTCGGGCCTGGTTCGAATCAGTCCGACTTTGGTTTGGTCAAGCGTTTTTTGTTTGTTTTTATTAATATTCGGGGTAAACAAAAAGGAAAAGGAAAGTAACAACTGGTGTCAATTGCCAATTTTCTGCACTCAAAAAATATTATTTCAACAAATACATGTACCTATTTCAGTTGACATAATTCAGTTTTGTTTATAAAATACATTTTTTCGGAACAATTACAGGATATCTAGTGAAAAAAAATGCTAGATGCATAGAATCACTAATTACTTCCAAATAAGTAAGATATTTTTTAATAATTCGGTAGTACATTTTTTCTATATAGCTAATGGTGTATAATTATGACTTTTTAACTAAGATATTAAAATGGAGATAATTAATTATGTATAAATATGCATAATATGTATAATATAAATATTTCTTTTTAGGAATAAGGTACCAAAGTGAGAGTAGACTATGTTTTAATAGTGTTTTTTTTTTATTAAAGCCACCGATAAAGTCACTAATTATGCTGATTTGCGACTTTTTGGACCAATGCCAATTTGTTATGGTCAGTGCCGTCTCGCAATAGATGTTCCTGAAATAGGCCAATCCTATTATGTTTGAGGGGGTCTATTTTCTTCGAGGTTTTTCCACTCATTTCTTGCGTACGTTTTAACACCAATGTTATTAAACTTGAAATTATCCTTATTAATTTATTTAATTACACAACTCTTTGTTCGATTGCAATAACATTTTTCAGATGTACCTCGAATATATATATTTGTATATGCACACTGCATTTCAAAGAAACGTACCATTAAAAAGCTAAGATCCACCCCTAGTAGTATGAGGGTTGGAAGCAGATATTGTGGGGGTTAATGATTATCTTAATTATGGCAGTTTTCCAAGCCCCAACTTCTTCTTCGTCTCAGGCTTCGATCATGCAGTTTATAAATGGTCTGGAGCCGGAGACGTAGCCGGAGCCGGAAGAAGAGCCGAAGCCTAGAGTTTGTAAAACGCCCTATAAGTGATTTTATTGAATTCAGCAACCCTGATAACATGAGTCTATATACCGCTTTAACGTTTTTTTCTCAATCGCTTTAACACGACAACTGAAACTAAAATTGACAATAATCAAAGGTAACATCGTAATGCTAGGTTCCTACGATCACGATTCGCGCCACGATTGAAATCGTGGTCTTAATCGTGGAGTAATCGTGGTGATCCTATCAGATCTTATCAGATCTTGAGGTCAGTCGTGGCAATCGTGTTGATCGTAAAAGATTTTTGGACGGTTCAAAATTGTCTACGATCAACACGATTATTTTTCAATCGTGATCATCGCATCAAATCGTAATGGATCGTAACAAAGCGCGACAGATCGCATATAATCGTGCTTCCAAATCGTGGTGATCGGGATCAACCTTGGACAAGACAAACACCACCTCTGTTGAGATGCGCTGCGATCTGATTGTGGGTTGTAGTCTTCACTCTGTAGAAGTTCAAGAAACAATGAAGTCTATGGTCAGTCGGGCTGTATATATACCCGTCGGGATCCAATCGTGGCTCAAATCGTAATCACTCTCGATCCCGATCGTGAAAGACATCGCGACCACAAACATATCTGATCGCAACAGAGCGCACCAATTCGTGATGATCGTATCGGAACGTATCGGAACGTATCTGCACGTAACAGATCGTCCCAAATCGGGAACCCAGATCGTGCTGATCGTGTCAGATCGGTACCCAATCGGTGACTCAATCGGGACAATCCTATCGGAACGTATCTGATCGTATCTGAACGGGAGACCAGATCGTGACAGATCGTGTGACCTGAAATTGACCAATCGTGACTATATCACATCCAAGCGCACCAAATCATACCAGTACGTATCGACTCGCATCAACTCGTATCCAAACGTGAAATGTCAGAAGAGGAAACGAAAAGTCAACGATCAGCTACGAATGGCTAATCGTGGCGTTCGTAACGGATCGCACGACAGTGGGAATCTAGCATAAATTAATATGTTCTTGTATTCGCACAATTTCATGACTGGCACATCGTTGCATCTGGTTAAACGTTAGCAATGTATATTTAACATGGTTTTCATCTGAATAAATTGTTCTCCCAACTGAGGGCATATTGTGTTCAAATTGAAACAAAAAGCAACGGCCTACTGGAATTATTCACCAAGATGCCGCTACGAGTATGTCCACAAATCACCCGGATGTTGTGAATCATGGGCAATCGTCGTTAAAGTCGTGAAAGTGTGACCTGGAATTCGCCTGGAGTCGTAGTAAAGCGTAGATTGACCGTGATTATTCATAGGAGAGTGCAATCAGGGCACTTTTTTCCCAATTCAGCCCAATTAAAACTGCTGCAACTAATCGGAGGATGTAGTCGTACAAATAGTGACAGCTAGTGAGACCTATAGGGTGCAACACTACACCGACCAAAGCCGCCGCATGACGATGTCGTAACCAAAGCCGCACGACGATGTCGTAACCAAACGCCACACGGCGATTTTGTTACAAAAGCCGCACGACGATATCGTGTTGGTAGCTCTCTCCCTCAGCGCCTCCTACATGGAGTACCGGTACTAGGTGAAAAGCACCCTCAGAGCCCATTATATTGTACAAACAATTACTGCCGATATAAAAATCCTTTATGTTTACCTAATAGGTGATTTTGCGCTCCTTGTGGACATGGCCAATGCTACCATCTACGTGGGTAGCTTGAGTCAGAGGCTGGTCGACGCAGAAGCCCTGCCACTCAGCGGGTTAGTCAAGCCCGTAGCCGTAGACTACGACCCGGGGGATCGGATGGTATACTGGACTGACCAGGGTAGTCTTCCAACCCACAGGATCTCACGAGCGCGACTTGATGGCAGCTATCAAATGACAGTTGTAGATGATCTTCGTAGTAAGTTGGAAACACCTTTTGTTCTTCTTCAATATACCAATCCAGTAGTAGGCCACACCCCTCGAGAAAAACAACCGACCAATCATAGTGCATGATTTTAATGTCCGGCAAATTGTCGACATTTCGTTTGACAACCATTCTTCACTTCAGTTTAGTTTTCCGCACACTTTTTGTTATTTTAAATTTTGTTCTATTTGTATGCCCCAATTCCATTACCAGCCTGGTTTTAATCATAATAGTCATGGTTAAGTGCATGGTGTTATGTTAATCGTAAATCCGACTTCCTGTAACGTCAACAAAGAGGAGAGTTTTGGGATATTTCATAAGCCAAAGGCGTTACTTAGTATACGCAATCACACTATAGGGACCAGAATGTAATACCTATGACGATGTCAGAGACTTTTCCGAAGACAAATGAGACAAATCCTGGATAAATTGAGAGAAAATTACCAAACTGTTGGGACCCCTGCACATTTTCAATACGCCGATTTCGCTTTTTGAATTCCAGCCTATTTATGCGCATGCGTGCATAAACGTTGAATTTATTACGAAACTGGTCTATTGATCGGCCAGGCCACGTCATAATTACTAGGTAGTTGATACGGGGCGTGGCCAACTGATTTTTTTAGGGAACTGGTATGTCTGTTGATCAGCCAGGCATACGTCACATTACTAGGCAGTTGCTACGGGGCGTGGCCAACTGGATGGTGTATTACAAGCATGGAGACTATTCAAGTTTGAAATTATAGAGCGAACTTATTTTGCGGACACTCTCCTGTCGAAATTCTAAAAGAATAACATTTATCATTGTCATTAGTTTAAAATAATTATTGATTGAAGTCGAATTGAACATTGCTTATTTTTATAAATTCTGTGTAATATTGGGTATAACAAAAATTGTGCAAGTGGAACGCATCGTTTCAACAAATTTGACAACAAATTTGGCTTTCAGGAGATTTGTATTTCTGATTGAGTTTTCTAAGTCCATAGATATGCCCAATTAACTAAACCTACGTTCGTGGTGTCGGTGACGATCAATTTGAATTAACAAAAGCAAGTAAGGTAAAACAAGAAATTAAAAAGCTAATTATTTATCTTGAAGCTCATACAAACGTCAATAGAAAAGTATGGGTACTTAATGAGCAAAATGACGCGTTCCACTTGCACCATTTTTAGGACACATTGTATATTTCACGCAGCACCACTTGGAATGGCTCTGAATGTGGAATCCAGAATGCTGTACTGGTCGGATTTTGTTTTGGAGCACATCGGCCGTGCCCGAATGGACGGGACTGGGAGCAAGGAGATTATTGTTGACAACCTCGACAGTCCTCAAACCATCGTGGTTGATCATGATAATGGGTAAGCGATTCAAATACCAATTAGGATGGTTATCGAACAGCGTGTCTCGTCTGTAATAGAGCAAGTAAGTTGACCTCGAGGACGTACGAGGCTTTACGGGAAACCAAACTTCCGGGCACATCGAATAGGAGCTTCACGTGTAATCGTGAAACCGTGAAATTTGACGTCAATATTTGCGACTTTGGGGAAAGTCGTGAAATTTTTCACGAATATTGACGTCAATATTCACGATATGCGTGTCCCTCCAAGGCCACCATATATACTTATCTTCAGCCATAATACCAACATTTCCACTTGAAGGAATCGGGGCACCGTGCGAAGATCTTCCGAGAATCGCCCGCGAACAAAAAAGGCATAAATCCGATTAATAGGCCTACTGTAACCAAATTAATTAATTTTTTATTTTATTTTAACTGGGACTCATGGGAGATCAGTGCTCTTATTAAAGCACTGAATGGAATACGCAGTATAAAAAGACATAAATAAATAAATAAATAAATAAATATGGTAAATCGGGTAGTATTTCAAAAAACCAGTTGGAAATTGACATAAAATACCACTTTTCTTGAAAGGATGACACACCAGGTGCCATCATTTTACAGAATGCTTTATACTGTCATTCATCAACAGTCCAGTGAGGTATTTCATAATTTGTTCTGGATAGTTTTGGTTGTTTTATGTTTTTTATGTTGTATATTCCCTTTAATCATGAATTCGCTAAAAGCTAGAGCCCGCGTCGCATGAATCAACATTGTCGTCTGTTGCCATACAATTTATACAGACGAAGACACAACAACCTTTGTTTTGTCATTAAGGCACATTTACTGGACGGACTGGGGGCTTCTTCCTCGGATCGAGAGAGCCGACCTAGATGGTAGCAACCGACAAGTCATCATTGCAACTGGCTTGGGTATACCGCACGGTGTCGCGATTTACGGCAAGTATTGGCGAGATTCGTCCTAAACAACTACAGAGTCTGCTTGTCATGGGGTCCGACGTCCAATAGGCTCGACGCCCCACATGTCCGACAATTACATTTACTTGTATTTTAAGCCCGACGCCTTGTAAGTCCGACTTACATTATTTATGCATACAAACATCTCTGTTAGAGTTTACATTTGCTTAGATTTTACCGTTGTCAGTGTTGTCCCAAAATAATATATGAAAGAACATCACTCGGGTGGGACTCGAACTCACGACGTCTTGCTTTATTGCATACGTCTTACCACTCGACCACCGATCTAGCCGGGGTATCTTAATTAACTGGTTCGAATCTGAATACCTAAAGAGAAAAGGGTGAAGGGAAAACCGTATTGAATTTACATCAGGCCGAGCCGATGCAAATTCGGTGGTCGAGTTGTAAGACGTACGTCTGAACGACTGAGAAAGCACAAGGTCGTGGGTTCAAGTCCAACTCAAGTGATTTTCTTAATATTAATCTCTTGGAAGTATACGTCAGTATATTGAATTTACATCAACCCAACGGAAAACATAGATTCTGATATTGGACAGTCAAGTTTAGCATTACCATTTTGCTACAATACTGTTTTACTATAGGAAACTATTTGTACTGGTGCGACGCCCTTTTCGACAACATTGAGCGCAGTGACCTTCAGGGTAACAACAGAGAGCTGGTGCTGAACACCACCAACTTGCTCCAAATCCACCCCTTCGATTTGGCTGTGTACCAGGACAACGTGTACTGGACAGACTGGCGTTACACTGTGGTTATCCGAGTCCACGTGAACGGCAGAGGCTTGGATGTATTTGGCCCAGCGTTGTTAAAAATGGCTGGGGGAATTCATATCCAAGAAGGTTTTTTCTATATCAAATTTAATATCAATAATTTAAAATACGCATTTTTGTATGGTCTTTGTTTATATGCCGTAAATACTTTATTTTTTTTCCAAACTTTAGTGCTCACCAAATAGGATCATTTTGTGCCACATTGCATAATCAGGAATCATCTCTCAGTGAACAATTTCTTTCTTTTCCCCAAGTTAGATTATCTCAGTTAAAACTGATGTAAGCCTTGTCTGTATAGATGCCTGCCCTAACCACATGTCTATCATTCGATGTTCAAAACCTGATAAAAGACTTGTTATTATTATAAACGTTAGCCAAACACATGGCACAAGACTAGGATGGAAATTCATTCAGAAAGATGTACACTCTAAAAACATCGGGGTTAATATATCCTGGTTACCAGAATATTGACTCTATACTGGTCAACCTTCGCGATCGGGCACCAATAATAGAGCCTATCCATCACTGATGCTGAATGCTGATGCTGAGGCAAGTTTCAGTTGACATATTTTCCTGGTTGCGTCGAATATTGCATCAGAAAACCTGTGACGTATTCTCCGACTCTGCTCTTGATTGGTTCACGTCATTGATACGTACACTGTTAAAAAAATACCTGTTAATTAACAGTACATTCTATTGTCAATTGGCATTACAGTAGTTACTGTTTTTTAACAGTACATTCTACTGTTGTTTTTATCTCTGTTTATTAACAGAGATTCTACTGTATTGGGTACTGTACACCTACAGGGATTCCCCTGTTTTGCAACAGTGATTAACCCGTTGTTGTTTTGTTAATATAACAGCAAGTTTTATGTCGAAGTTTTGTCCAAAAACAAACGCTCCTGTTGAAGTACGGTTTTCTGTTACGCGTATTGCGGCAATTTACATCGATGAATGAAGTGGGAATGGGAACCAGACATATTACAAGTAACTAGTTATTACACATTACACAATACTACAATATTACGTATACAGATATATAGTACAAATGCTACGATAACCTACTAAACACTTTAACCATTGTCGTGAGTTACTTTTATATTCAGCTTTTCCCGCAATGATGAAGTCACGCTTTCAAATGAATAATTTTAATATTTCAATGCGGAGGGAGATGGGATGCAATTCTTCAGCTTTATTTGCTAAAAATCAAAATTGTATCGGGGAATTGCTTTAATAATTACACAAAGTGGTAAAAAAAAGTGTGTTTTGTGGTAAAACAACACAGTTTAACATGACTTTTGTGAACACTAATTTCCTCACCTCTGATTGGTCAGTTGCTGCGTAATGAGATTCGTGTAGGAGAACAGTAGATTCTCTGTAAATAAATACTTCGTTGGCGTTGCTGTATGTTTACAGCAAAATGTGTTGTTATAAAACAGTAATGTTGATGTGTCTTAACATAACGGAAGAAAATGCTTGTTCAAAAGATGATGTTTCTTGTTCCAGTACAAAACTTTAATTTAACAGCGAACATTCTGTAACCAAACAGAGAAATTCAGAAAAATGTACATAGACAGTACTAGTTTTGTTTATATACAAAGAAATCCCAAAACAGTAATATCTACTGTTATAATATTGACATTTTCAACAGAAAAACAACTGTGAAGTTACACAATTTTTAACAGTGTACACTCTAAAAAATATCTGGTGAAAATTTCCTGGTGAACCATATCTTAACATTATACTGGTTATCACCAAACATATCAACATGATACTGGTTGTGATCAAACCATGTGTATTATCATCCTGGTTTTAGGTAAATTACTTCAACATAAATCTGGTGAAATCCTGTGACGTGGCCGTTTTCCAACGGACCAATCAGAACTCACGAAAGTTGTGTTCACAAAAGTCATGTTAAGTTGTGGCGTTTTGTCTAAAAATGCACTTTCTTGACCGAAATATGTAATTATTCTGACGAATCAATGAAAACATTTTCATTTTTGCAAAACAAAGGTACACAAAAATGTATACGAAATCTCTTTTTTGTATATTTTAACACGAATTATTCGTGGTCAAACCGTGACTTCTTCGTTGCGGGAATAAGCGTAATATAAATTTAAACCGCGACACGTTATTGATATGTAGTAGTCGTAAGTTGTAGTCATAGTTAGGCTTATCGTTTAGCATTCAGGCTTATCGTATAGTATTTGTACATTCTGGTCAATCATTCTACCAGGGATTCCCGGTCACTCCAACCAGGAAAACTGGTCAAAACACTTGACCACGATTTCCTGGTTAAAACGACATGGAGCCCTGGTCATTTTGACCTTTTCCTGGTTGATTGTCTGGTTGAATTATCCTGGTAAATATGACCAGGAATATGTGAAATTAACATATTCCTGGTCAATCATTCTACCAGGAATTCCTGGTCACTCCAACTAGGAAAACTGGTGAAATAACTTAACCAGGATTTCCTGGTTACAATGACCATGAATGCGTCGGAGGACCCGTGACCGCACTCCTGGTCAAATATTGATACTATCCTGGTCAAATTTGACCAGGATGTTTTTAGAGTGTATGTTTACATTCCTTATTAATAATCATTAGGAAATGGCCTGATGTGATTTTGCATTTAAAGCAGACACGATCATAAGCAGGGTATGATTTCAACATCAGATTTTCAAATCACATCCAAATGCTCAAAATTCACATTCTCTTCCAAATTCACATTCTGGTTTAAAGGTAGTATACACCATTTGCGGATATCAAAAATACACTACCGAATTATTAAGAAATATCTTACTCATTTGAAAGTAAATAATGATTCTAGGCATCCAGCAAAATGATTGCGCTAGATATCCTGTAATTATTCCGGAAAATATAATTTTATAAAAAAAAATTCACGATCGCCGGACGGCGATCGCGAACAAACAAAGAAAACACAAGAATAACTGCTCGACGCCGGTTGAAAACAAACGCTGTTGTTCGTGCTTTTCTCGGCATCCATGATTGTAAAACTTCGGACAGGTCAGTTAAATGCCTTTTACTATGAAATACAACTGCCCAAATCTACCTATTAATGATAATTCAAGCAATTACCAATGGTGTATCCTACCTTTAAGTCACTAACATCCCAATTCACAATCAAATTGTTAACGACTTTAATAATCGAGGATGTTAATTTGCAGTGGGACGCTCCTCCTTCACTAAATGTAAATGTTATTAATTATTTACTCGCCGTTAGCCGGTTTTGTCGTGTGCAATGTCTAATTTGTAAACCTGATAACAAATACAATGCTACACAATTATCAATTTAATTTGAACATATATTTGTTAGGGTTCAACCCCCTAAAAACACCAACACACCAACCTTAATTGTTTGCAGGGGGACGTAAGTCGTGAACGCAAATATGGCGGTTTGTCAACGTAAGTGCAATGTCAGAGTCCGATCCTTCGGGTGGGTTTTCACGGGGCACGCAAACGATTCGCAAAGGATGCGAATGCCGAGAAAATGGTTTAACATTCGTATTTTATGTTCCAAACTTTCGCCGGGGAATCGGAAGCGTCGTCAATTGTTTGCGGTAGTCGTTTTTAGTTCTGCGGGAATTTCAAAAAAGTTTGAAATTTCTTGCGAACGTTTCCAGCATTACGGGTCGTGATTTGCTCGTGATTTGCTCTCGAAAATGTCTTCAAAGCTTTGTATTATACGCACGACCTATACTCACGACGTGCGTGATGTTTCGCAAAATTGTCGTTAAACCTCAAACAGATTCCGACAGTTTGGATAATATCTCGCGCATGTCTAGCGAAAGCATCAAAGTTCGTCCGAAAAGTTCTCGAGCTATTAAGGGTGGGTTTTTACGGGGCACGCGAACGATTCGCGAAGGATGCAATTGCCGGAAACATGGCAAAGTCCAACATTCGTATGTTAGGCTCCAAAAGTTCACCAAACATACGCAGGGGTTTGGAAGCGCCGTCTATTGTTCGCGGGATTCGTTTTTAGTTCGGCGGGAATTTCAAAAAAGTGATTTGCTCGTGATTTGCTCTCGAAAATGTCTTAAAAGCTTCGCCATATGCGCACGACCTACTCACGACGTGCGTGATGTTTCGCAAAGTTTTCGTGAAACCCCAAACAGATTCCGACAGTTTGGAAAATGTCTCGGAGAATGTCTCGCGCATGTCTCGCGAAAGCAGCGAAGTTTGTCAGATCATTTCTCGAGCTATTCACGAACTGTTTGCGTACTTCTTGAGAACAGGGGACTTGCCAAAGAAGCAAACGCGAGCCTTTCGCAATTTATTCGCGCGAATTTAATATGTACGAATGTCGCATGAATGGCGCACGACGTTCAATATTCGCGAAATGTGCGCGAAAAGTTTCGCATGTGTCGCGAAATGTCCGCACGAATGTTGCCCGAGATTCGTGCAACATTCGTGTTGTTCGCATTTTAGTCGCATGTTATTCGTGTATGTGGACTGCAGCCATAGTTCGGCAAATCTACAAACGACATTTGCACATACGTTGTGAGAACTACGCACAAACTGCGTTGTCGCGACACATATGGAGAACATTTTGTCGGCATTCGCATCCTTCGCAAATTGTTCGCGTGCCCTGTGAAAACCCACCAAAACAAGTTTTTCTCCGAATATATCGCGACAATGCAGTTTGTCGGTATTTCTCAAAACGTATGTGCGAATGTTGTGTGTAGCGTTGCCGAACTATAGCCAGTCCACATACACGAATAACATGCGACTAAAATGCAAACAACACGAATGTTGCACGAGTCTCGGGAAACATTCGTGCGGACATTTCGCGACACATGCGACACATTGCGAACTTTTTGAACATATTTCTCGAATAATGAACGCCGTGCGACATTCGTGCAACATTCGTACATATGTCGCGCGATTATCTTGCGAACAGTTCGTGAATAGCTTGAGAAATGATCGGACGAACTTCGCGGCTTTCGCGAGACATGCACGAGACATTCTTCAAACTGTCGGAATCTGTTTGGAGATTTTGCAAAACATCACGTACGACGTGAGTAGGTCGAGCGCATATGACGAAGCTTTTAAGACAATTCCGAGGGAAAATCACGAGCAAATCACGACCCGGGATGCTAAAAACGTTCGCAAGAAACTTGTTTGAAATTCCCGCCGAACTAAAAACGACTCATGCGAACAATTGACGGCGCTTCCGAACCCCCGCGCATGTTTGGCGAACTTTTGTAGCCTGAAATACGAATGTTGGACTTTGTCATTTTTTCGGCATTCGCATCCTTCGCGAATCGTTCGCGTGCCCCGTGAAAACCTACCCTTACGAACTGTTCGCGTACTTCTTGAGAACAGGTGACTTCGCCAAAGAAGCATCGGATCGCCCGTCGCATAATAATCGCACGACGTAACGTACGAATGTCGCATGAATGTCGCACTGCGTTTATTATTCGAGAAATACGCGCGAAACGTTCGCATGTGTCGCATGTGTCGCGAAATGTCCTCACAAAGGTTGCCAGATTTTCTTGCGACATTCGTGTTGTTCGCATTTTAGTCGCAAGTTCTTCGTGTATGTGGACTGGCCATTGTTCATCAACACTACACACGACATGCGCCTATACGTTGTGAGAACTACGCACAAACTGCATTGTCGCATAAACTTCTCCGAATGTTGGACTTTTTTGGCATTCGCATCTTTCGCAAATCGTTCGCGTGGATCTGCAAACGGGCACATAGTATACGTCAGACGAACGACAAACGTGTTTGATAAAAACGTGCTGTGATCATCACTAAAGTTGATTTGAGAGAACTAGTAATATAGGTTTTCCCGGACGATATCGCAAAATGTGCACATAAATTTGTAACTGGTGCATTCGTTTTCGTGCGAAATAGTATGAACGTTCACATTCCCGTTTTTTATTTAACAATTGATAATTCGTTTTTGCATAATGGTGCATCCAGTCGTAAGAAATCATCACACGATTTCCCGAATGTGCACTGAATTTAGTATATTGATAGTTCATTTTAGCGCGAATTTGAATGCACACCCGCAATCATGTTTTTTTTTAAATTTATCAACAATCAATTTCGCTAAATGTGCAGCCGATTTTCTACGCATTTGTATCAAGCATTGGAATCCATTTATGTGTTATCAAAAGTAAAAAAATTTGGGAATTAAACCAGGTGGTCTCGTCTTTGAAACTACCAAATAAATGCTATATCAAACCCCTCAGTTGAAAAAAAATCTTTATTTGCTCAGCATTTACCACGATCGCATCATATAGCTACATTTTACTTTATGCCCCCTAAAATTTTCCAATATAATGGCTGCAAGAGGGAGATATCGACGAGTCTCAGACGTTGATCGAAATCGTCTCATCGATGCCTTTGAGGCTGACGACGCGGACTATACTTAGATGTAGAAAATAGACTGGACATCAACCACTCATGTCTTGGTGGGCAGTTCATTGACGGATAGACAATTGAACTGATAAAATGATAGATAAGTCATTAACAAAAACAAAAAAAAATCAGTTCTTCAAAATCTTCATTTGGATAAATTCCTAAGTAACCTCAATCCTGCAAATTCATCTGATGCATCAACTTCCAAGTGACCTCATTCCTGAAAAAATCTTCAATTTGCAAAGAGGATTTTTGAGGATTTGGGATGGTTATAGGGTTAAAATACATTTAAGAGTCAACACAATAATGATCAATTAGTCCCACAATACATTGATTTATTAATCTAAGTTGTACCGTGAATGGTATAGCCATATGTACTTTATTGAAATTGAATGCAGAATATGCGAATTTAAATTATAACAAATGAAAAAGAATATTCAATTCAGGCCGTGACACAATGATAAATCGATTTGCTGCGAAATAGATTACACATTCTTAATAATCGGCCACGCATCCGTCAAACCGAAAGCCGAATCACGTGTTTGTAATCGTTTAAATGAAACGCTCAGCACATTCATTTATTTGAATTAAACAAAATAAAATTGAATGCTCGTTTTTGCGAAAATGAAACTCGGATATACGTCGTTCTGAAAATCAGCGCGAAATCGAATGCATCTTTTACAAATGAATGTGCACATTTTGCGATATCGTCCGGGAAAACCTATAGTATCAAATACATTATATAATGTATATGGTATACTACCATGCAATAACGTAGCCATGTTTTAACATTGAAAACACATATAATCACTTTATAATTAATTAGCATGTAGCCTGTGGGAAAAAAAGGCACTTTATGGCATACGCGTATGTATAACATTAGGGGGGGGGGGGTGACCACGTGATTAACAATCATTTCTACGCCGATGAATTTGGACGAGGATGTGAATTTGGAAATATTTGTTGAAATCAAACCCTGCTAATTAATGTGTCCGCTTTGAATACAAAATCACACCATGCCCATTGTATGATGTCATGTGAACAAAATAAATACATTTTCAGGTGGTTTTTTTTCAGAGCCTGATTATTGTGATAGTTCCCCTTGCAACCAGGGACAGACATGCATGGATGTCGCCAACGGTTATACTTGCCAGTGCCCTTCCGGACCCCAAGCAGCCACATGTTCAAGTTCTGGTGGTAATAATTTGTATAAAAAGTATAAAAATAAAATAAAAATGCCTGATGCTGCATGTTAAGTTTATACTATTTGTTTGAACCAACTGAGATATCTACCAACTGAGTTGCTCTACCAGGTGAGATATCCAACTCTATACAGACGGTTTCCTAAATTGGTCAATAGTTTTGTTCGGGACGCGCTAATCCGCTAAGCCACAATCCTGTAATAATTGTCGTATGTGGCCATGAATGGATCATGCCCAAAGTCCCAATACTAGCAACATTGGCAATGTTGCATTGACCTGAGAAATTAAAAAAAAGGGATCACTCAAAGAAAAGCAATATTAACCAGTTGATGTTTCCTGTGATATGTAACATACCAGCCAACGTAGGGCGCTATAATCACGCTTCTTGATAGTTACAGGGTTCACGTTGACAGGCAATACTATACGGAAGCTCGTTAGGGCCAGGTACCTCTTTCTCTTTCAAATTATGTGCGTTTCTCTTTCATAGTAGCTCATCTCTCTTTCAGGACGTGTGTCTCTCTCTTTCAAGGGGCAAGTTCATTTTCCACAGGGGTGCAATTCTCATTTATTGCGATTAAGTCGCGGCTACGACATACTAAGTCGCGACCGCGACATAATTATCTCGCGGCCGCGAAACAATTATCTTGCGGCCGCGACTCCCCATGTCGCGGCCGCGACTTAATCGCAATAAATGAGAAACGAATGAGTAACAGTATTGTAAATAAATTGTGGACTCACTAAATTTAATAATTTTGGAGCAGAATTCGAAGAACAGTGCTCTGGTACCACATAACGACCGAGGGGCGAGACACAAAGGAGAACAAAGGAAACAAAAGACCCTCGGTCGGCGGTATGAATGGAAAAATTCGGTCCTCGATCGACGGTGCAAGCGCAAAGCAATGGGGATTGGGTATAACATAGGAATAAAGGAAAACACAATATCGAGCCTCGATCGTTATGTGGTTCACGACTGCGTGTTCTCACAGGATGGTTGAGACTGTTATTCATACAGTCAGGTAAGGTATTTAATAATACATTATAATTCAGTAGTTTTGTTTGTTATGTTTGAAAATGGTGTGTACTACCTTTAAGACAAAATGGTGACACATCATTTCTTTTATTTGACCATAACAAGGAGATGAACAAGCTTTGTTGGAAGTTGCACTATAGTCCCAGCCAAATTTAAACCCGTTTTCTCTTTCGAATTGGGCAGCTACCCACTGCATACTTAACCTCGACTCATCTGATGTGCTGATGGTAGTATCGGATCAGCAGGCTGTATACCTTCCTGGTGACTTGGTCGAGTACGGTTGCCCAGACGGATATCACCTCAGCGGGTCCACAACAAGATATTGTCAGTCAGACTTTTCGTGGTCAGGGCAAGAACCTGAATGCACCATCGAAGAACGTGCCTCGGGTAGGTTTACCAGCCGCTTGGACTCAAGTTGGAACTGTATACCAGCAGCTTGGATTCAAGTTAGAACTGTAGAATATACCAATTATAGGCCAAATTTGCTTAGCGTGAACATTCTGAGCGTAAAAACAAGGTGACGAACCAAACGTTTGGGTGATGTACAAGTTTATTTTATGTGACTGGTATTCAGCTGGTTTTTTGCCTATAATGAAAAGCACATAGCTTTTTGGCTGATAACCTAGCTGTTTTTACTGGCATTTAGTGCTAAGCAAATTTGTGTGCTTAGCTGCTCCATGAAATTGGCCTCGGGTCTGTCAGAAAACTCTTTAGTGGTTTTGAGCTTATCGTTATATTATTGCACTAGTCGATAATTGAACTTTATTGTAAAACTACAAAGCTGTATTGGGGACATGGTGAAAATAATAATTATCTCCTACACACGACTTATATGCCGTACGACTTATATGTTGTACATATGACTTATATGTCGTATGTACGACTTATATCTGGTACATACAGCCTTGTGTATAAACCAGATACCTTGTACCGAATTTACTTGTCAGTGCCCTGCATGCTGGCAACGATTGCAATGAAAACAACGATTTTCTCAAATCCATGTTTGTATAATATTCTGTTAGTTGCAGGTTAAGATTAATTGGGCTACTCTCTCGTGTGTCATTGATCTACTTGAGTTTAAAAATGCAACCCTTGATTCGAACAGCTGCCCACTGCGTGCTCAACTCATCTGATGTGCTGATGTTAGTATCAGATCAGCAGGATGTATACCTTCCTGGTGACCTGGTCGAGTACGGTTGCCCAGACGGATATCACCTCAGCGGGTCCACAACAAGATATTGTCAGTCAGACTTGTCGTGGTCAGGGCAAGAACCTGAATGCACCATCGAAGAACGTGCCTCATGTAGGTTTACCAGTCGGATCAGGGATTCAAGTTGGAACTGTAGAATATACCAGCAGCTTGGATTCAAGTTAGAACTGTAGAATATACCAATTAATGAGGCCAAATTTGCTTAGCGTGAACATTCTAAACGTGAAAACAGGGTGATGAACCAAACGTTTGGGTGATGTACAAGTCTATTCTTTGTGACTGGTATTCATCTGGTTTGTGCCTATCATGAAAAGCACATAGCGTTTTGGCTGATAACCTAGCTGTTTTTACTGACTTGTTGTGCTATAAGCAAATGTGTGTGCTTAGCAGCTCCATCAAATTGGCCCCGGGTCTGTTTGAAAACTCTTTAGTGGTTTTGAGCTTATATATTGTTATATTGCACTGGTCGGTAATTGAACTTTATTGTAAAACTAAAAAGCTGTATTGGGGACATAGTGAACATAATAATTATCTCCCACACACGACATTATGCCGTACGACTTATATGTCACACATATGACTTATAATGCCGTATGTACGACTTATATCTGGTACATACAGCCTTGTGTATAAACCAGATACCTTGTACCGAATTTACTTGTCAGTGCCCTGCATGCTGGCAACGATTGCAATGAAAACAACGATTTTCTCAAATCCATGTTTGTATAATATTCTGTTAGTTGCAGGTTAAGATTAATTGGGCTACTCTCTCGTGTGTCATTGATCTACTTGAGTTTAAAAATGCAACCCTTGATTCAAACAGCTGCCCACTGCGTGCTCAACTCATCTGATGTGCTGATGTTAGTATCAGATCAGCAGGATGTATACCTTCCTGGTGACCTGGTCGAGTACGGTTGCCCAGACGGATATCACCTCAGCGGGTCCACAACAAGATATTGTCAGTCAGACTTTTCGTGGTCAGGGCAAGAACCTGAATGCACCATCGAAGAACGTGCCTCGGGTAGGTTTACTGGCCGCTTGGATTTAAGTTGGAACTGTAGAATATACCAGCAGCTTGGATTCGAGTAGAATATACCAATTAATGAGGCCAAATTTGCCATCGAAGAACGTGCCTCGGGTAGGTTAATATCATTTAAAAATTCAAAAACGACACCAGCCGCTTGGATTCAAGTTAGAACTGTAGAATATACCAATTAATGAACCCAAATTTGCTTAGCGTGAACATTCTGAGCGTGAAAACAGGATGACGAACCAAACGTTCAGGTGATGTACAAGTTTATTTTTTGTGACTGGTAATCAGCTGGTTTTTGCCTATCATGAAGAGCACATGACGTTTTGGCTGATAACCTAGCTGTTTTTACTGAGCGAGACTGTTTGTGCTCAGCAAATTTGCTCCGGGTCAGTCAGAAATCTCTTTAGTGGTTTTGAGCTTATCGTTAGATTATTGGACGAGTCGGTAATTGATAGTTATTGTAAAACTACAAGGGACATGGTGAAAATAATTATTATCTCGTACTTAGTTATGTGTCGTACCTACGACTTACATGTCGTATGGAAGACTTATAATTATGTCGTACGTACGACTTATATGTGGTACGTTCGACTTATATGTGGTACGTACGACGTATATGTCGTACGTAGGACTTATGTCGTACTTACGGCTTAATTACGTACGGCTTATATATCGTACGTACGACTCGTCCCACTTTATCTAACTCACCGTCTAAGTCAAATCATTTCATTTTAATCACCTTCTAATACACAGTCGGCAATAGTCATATACAGACATGACGGGCAAACTTAATTGTGCACATTATTACCAAATGAGAAGTAAATACGAGATATAAATCTTACGAACGAAATAATAGTCGTACGTACGATCTATAAGTTGTATTTTCGACATATAAGTCGTACGTACGAGTTACGATGTAAACGGCGTATGTACGAGTCAGCTAAAGTGAGATGCATTTTTTTTTTATAAAACATTGTTTGGGCCTTCTTTTTTACACTGTTGGTATTTACAGTAGGAGGATGAAGGAACAATCTTGTATTCAAGTTTGGGTTTGAATCACAGCTGCTCCGCTTTTGCCACTGCAAAAGTGAATTGAATACGAAACAGCCTCGATGTAAAGACGGGTTTACCTATACCTTGCTGACTACAAGTACGATAACCGTGACAAAAAGTAGTCAAATCAATGCAGGCGCGGATTACAAACATAAATAAGATTAAAACTGCTGCAAATTATAAAAATCAAATAAGTTGAAAGGGCCTAATATTTCGATCTTAACAAGAACTTCTTCAGAGGCAACAAATAATTATACAAATAATCAAATCATAATCTCAGTGACGGATCTTTTGGGCAGGAAGTGCCCCCCCCCCCCCCTCCCCCCTCCCCCTCCCCCTCCCCTCCATGTTCAGCATGACATAATGTCATACAACCAAAATAGGGCCAACAATTTGATTGTATATTTAATAATTAAGTATTGTAGATTTTAATTCAAGGGCATGTCCTCATTTTCCCATTTGCTCAACCCCTTTGATCAACCCCCTCCCTTGTTTACCTAAATCTAGCCTCCGCCTGAATGTGCTGCATCACTGTCTGCCTGTACGCAAAAGTTGGACAAAAACAACACAATGAGGGCCTGACCCCTTCTGCCAACATTTCTGGATGCGCCCCTAAAATGTTGTTTTGTTCCAACACTAGTTGTGCTGTTTACATTTTTGCCACTAATTATTTGTCTCATTCACCTATACATGTACTTAAGTTAACAATTTCCCTCTGGATTCGAACAGCTTCTCACTGCGTGCTCACCCTCAACTCGTCCGGTGTTCTCTCGATGGTGTCGGGTCAGCAGGCTGTATACCTTCCTGGTGACTCGGTCGAGTATGCCTGCCCAGGCGGATATCAACTCAACGGATCTGCCACCAGGATCTGCCAGACGGATTCCAAATGGTCCGGGAAGCCAGCAGAATGCCTCGTGAACATGAAGGGTAACCAAACAGTAATGGATCTGTCCATAAATCGGGGGTCAAATTGTTGTGTGTCCCTTTTACATCTGACCATGGAGAAATAAGTCACATTTCTCCATGATCTGACATAAGATTTATTTTTTAATTCAGCGCACATTCTTTGATGCCTTCTATCTTAAAGAGTGATCACCTCAAAGCATGAGTACCTGTAACATACAATTTTAAAATCTTAGAAGTTAATTTTGTAATGACACTTGCATTCCTAATTTAACTAGATCAGGTGTAACGGGGACACCCAACAAATTTCACACTTTTGAACCTTGATTATCTATGGACTATTAACCCTGATGTTTCTATTCAGACATTAATAATTAAATGAAGAATATTCTATGACCAAACTTGCCTGTTTGGTTAATTATAACTGTTTTGACGACAATGACAATGTTTCCCTGCATTTTTACTACAAACTCTGGGTAACGCGAATTCATATTCGGGTATGTGTCCCTCGTTGTGCTGCCGGGTTGTTCAGGCCCATAAAGCTTGTATCCGTGCTACAAGCTGTGTATTTCTTGTCGTGTCGATCCGTTTGGGTGTGGCAGCCTTGCCATGCTTGGCTATTGCACACAACCAAAACATGACCGAATGAGAAAAACTCTTTAACATGGTTTTTCTACCTGTTTTAGGAATGAGAAGTGATGGCCATGCAGTACCCGTGGTACCCATTGTCAGTGCCTTAGGGGCGGTAATATTATTTGCTGCCGTCTTGGCCATTGCACTCACCGTCTTCATACGGTAGGTGGAATACCAATGCCATCTATCACATACATGAGCAATTATCTTTATTTTCTTTAAACGGGCGGCCTGAACACTGGTACCGGCAGGATCCCGAGTAGACGATGGCATAATTAGGGGCAATTAGATGGCAAATAAAATAATAATTAGTGATAGCCCCTGCTACAGTACACATATCCGGACAAAGATATATTTTATATCGCTTGAGGGCGCTGTCCTATTCACGCCTAGTATTAAACTTGCATAAGTGCTTTGATCACTCTACCGCCTTAAGCCGTTTTCTGTGCAAACGGTTTGTCTTTTCTTTTATATGAGTCAACTGGGTCGTTTACTGCACTTTCTTATGGAATATTTAGACGCTAGATGTAAATGCTTAATGATGGAAAACTTAGGGAAAAAAAAGCTTTCAATAATAGTCTGCTTAAGTAATGACGGACAAATCATTCGATCCTTTCCATTATCTCTTAACCCCATCGCTTCTTTATCTTAACGGGATTTTCAACTTATTTGATGGGTCGAATGAATGTATTGATAATCAACTTTATATAATATAAGACCCGATACAATTATATTTTGTTTTAATGTATATCCTCTAGAAACTGAAAAACGAATACCATATACTACATCATAATGTATATATATTTTAATTACACTCTTGCGAAATGTTTTAGTTTGTTCTTCTAATTCCTATTTTACAGGTGCAGGAAGGCAGCTAGCTACGGGGCTGAGTTGGTTAACACTACCCACTCTGAATACAGTACCTCCAAGGATATCTTTACAGATAGAGCATATCCATATGAAGAAGCGACGGGAAGCACGAATGATCCGATCTACCAAGACTCTATTCTCTAAACGTATCACATCAAAAGTTCCACCTCTGAGAAGAAAATCCTGCTTGATATGAAGATAGCGCTCAATCGGGCTATAAAACGCGTTTTGAACGAAATGATGTTAATCGGAAAGAGCATTTAAAAGTGGGATATAAACATCCACACAACTATCCTTACAAATAATTGGGCGTTTTTGTTAGTCTTGTTTTTTGTTAGTCGAGTTTCGGGGTCCACAAATTGACCCAGACCTTGTACGAGTGTAATCGTGACATTTTGCGAACGTATAAGAAACCACATTTGTGCATTGGTGCCGTGTGTACTTTTTAGGAAACACACAACGTGTATCGAACATTGAATGGAAACGACAAAAACAAATTACACAGAGTAGAACACTAATATTATTTATTGCATGCATTACATCGTAATAACTGTTTTAAGTTTAAGCTTAAAGTGATAGGGACAAAAGAGTGTATAGCCAGTACGCTGTCACATTATTATAGGCTTAATTACACAACTTTCATTATTCCAAACTTTATACTACAATTTGTTCAGACCATAAATAAATAAGTTCAAATATGTGGGCATATATCTGGGCATTTATCATTTGGTTTTCTAGTTATTATTATTATTATTATTATTTTTTATTTTTTATATAGGCCTATATATAGATTTTTTTAATTTTTATTTATTTATTTATTGTTATTTTTATTTTTTATTTTTTTAATTTTTTTTGGGGGTGGGTGTTTAGAGGGGAGGGGGGGGGGGTATTTTTATTATTTTGTAATTTTTCTACGCGTTTAAAAATGATGGTATATCGCATGCATCTATATTGTTATACTTGTATTTTTGGTTATCTCCGTATTGTTTTTTTAAAAATTATTAAGCAATTCCAACGGTTGGATAAGAAAAATACCTGCATGAAATATAATAAACAGGATTGCATATACATGTTCTAAGAACCAATGGTGCTTATGGAAAACCAGTTTGTATGTCAAACCTCTCTGACTAGTACGGAAACGAGACAATAAGAAGTGACAACGGACGGTGAGAAATAAACCTGCATGTACGAAGAAAATTGGACGACAACATATTCTTTATGATGCAGATATTGATGTGTGTCGTGTTTGTTGTTAATACATCGCATGTATGTGTAAAAACAAACAAACGCGATTTAACTTTAAATTATAAATCATTTTAAAAAGAGTACGGATTGTACACAAAGACGATTAAATACAAGTAGATACATTATAATGCAAGGTAGTCACATACATAAACCACATAAACCGCATAGACAGCAAGTCGTGTGTACAAAACCGTTGTAAAACAATGATGGGCAAAACAACATGTCCATGGTTGTGCGTATTACAGGTATATGACATTCCCTCAACTTAATGTAGGTTTTTAAGGGGATTCCCAAATACGCCCTGCCGACAAAGTTCGTGATCTTGGTCTGATACTCGACGCCAACATGACTATGGAACATCAAATTTCATCTTGTGTTAGGTCTTCGGTCTACCACCTGCGAAACATTCGCAGAATTAGAGAGTACCTGAATCCACAAGCAACAAAGCTGCTCATTCATGCACTAGTATCCTCACGTCTAGACTTGTACAATTCCACATTATTTGGGTTACCTCAACGACAGATCAAGAGACTGCAAAAGGAGCAGAATACAGCTGCACGTCTTATCTCCGGTTCCCGGTCTTCATCACATATCACACCAATCCTCAAGCAACTACACTGGCTCCCCATCAAACAGCGACTTCAATACAAACTTGCCATGACAACCTTTAAGGCAATTACCGGTCAATCTCCACTGTACATCTCGGAGCTTTTTCAAACTAATGTTCCCCGCCGTTCAGGTCTTCGCTCCGGCAACTTGCACAGGTTGTCGGAGATCAGATCGAGACGATCGTGGGGAGACAGGTCACTCGTAGTAGCTGCACCACGAGTTTGGAATACTCTCCCAAGGGACATCCACGAATCTTCATCCCTAAAGTGTTTTAAGTCAAACTTGAAGACTTTCTTATACACCCAAACCTTCTCGTGATTTGATTAATACTTCATTCATTGATTCGAACCTTTTTTCCTCCAATTTTTTATTTTTGTTCGCTCCTGATGTGCGCCTTGGGTGTCCTGCGCGGTATAAATGTGTAATTATTAATTATTATTCGTTTGTTGAATATCCACCACCTTTTCCGGAGAGGTGCAATCAAATTCAGAATCATCGAAGCGCACTGCGATTTTGTACCTATTGTAACTTTAGTACAGCATTTATTGACTGTTGGCGCAACCGGTGGTAAACCCCTTGTGCTTGGTTGCATGGAGTTGACCTCTGAATAATGGCGCGACTGCTCAAGCGAATAAAGGTCGGGTTTCTGGAGACCTGTAATGTTTGGTTTGGACAAATAAACACAATGCTTGCAATTGGCATCCATACAAGCGTGTCAACAGGCTATAACGTGGTGGGGTTATTGTAGGCAGGTTTTAATGAGAGGCATTTCGATGTAGATAACCTTGCGACACTGTTTTGTATCTGCCGGCACATATATCGCCACATCGCTGCTCTGACATAAGCAAGGACGCTCAGAGAAAATGTCATATACACGTACACCATATTCAGTAAGTAATTGCCATTACGTATTGAATTTTAAACTTAGGAAAGTTAAGAACGAAGGCCCATAATCGTTATAGGCCCATGGACGTGGGGGGGGGGGGGAATACACTCTTGCTTGGGTTCCCAACACGAGTCAGGGAAATTGTTTTTCATTTGATAATCGTCCATAAATTGTGGATTCGTAATTTATTAAACCATTGCGTCGACTAAAGTATTGCCATCCAAATAAGTGGACATGAAAAGCATGCATTCTGGTATCGTGGCCATTAGACGCGTATTAATTTTAGATGCAGGGGGTTTTCGGAATCATTACGTAATCATTGCAAGCTCTGGGTTAAAGACAAATATAACTGTGGATTCATAATTCGTAAATTTAACAAAGATAACGGGTGTCTAGAGATACAGCTACGGCTATTGTCTGCGTCGGCCATTTTTTGCGCTGTCCGAAATGCCGTCTAGAGCTACAGCTACGGCTACAACGTCACACAAATCTAGCCGTAAAATAAGTTGTCTAGCTTAGGCAAAACAAGATGGCGGCAGCACTAACGTTAATTTTGAAGCAAATTTTCGTTTATTTGTCAATGATAGTGCATTGAATTGAAACTAACAGATCGACAAATACGTCAATATCATCTGGTATTTCGACCGGCTGTAAACAAACATTGTGTAAAATCTAGCAGACGATAATTGTTGTAAATTCTTATATCGTAATTTTGCAAACACTAATTCAAGCATCGCTTGGGGGCGCAATAACTAGCCGTAGGCTCTACCGTAGCCGCGTCCAAATTCAATTTGCCTTAGCGCCTACGTATAGACGTAGTTGTAGCTGTAGACGCAGACCGTAGCTCTAGACACTCGTTCCGGAAACGGCCTAATTTAGCAGTGTGAGGACCGAGCCGTATGGTCAGATGTACCGCCCTCTATGTATATTTGCTAGACTCCTGTGGTAGAAATTTGTTTAACCCCAACCCTTCCAAATCCTCAAATCAAAAAGAGTATGCACACACACTAGAGATTTAGGTTAATTATAATTATATACAGCAGATAGAAAACAAATTCCTCGAGCAAATCAAGTACATGTGTCATCTTCAAGGTGAAACTCACTCTAAGAGACGGCCTAATTCTCTTCCTCGTGAGAAATCGAGTACTTTAGTTTTTATAACAAGATGCAGAATACCTGACTTCCAGTGAAACGCAATGTTTATCCCTTATTTGGATGAGGACATCTTCACCCTTCTTGTCCTCTGCAGCATTTTGAAGAATGATTAGCGAGCTTTCGATTCGGGACGGGAGACGAAGACAGTAAGCCGAGCAAAAACATCGATCTGCGCATGCGCGAAACCGAACTTGGCTGCGTCCTGTGGAGTTTGGTAACCAAAAAAACACTTTAATGACCTCTTAAATCCATAAGACTTTATATAGGGCAGACGCAGGTTCAACAAAATATAAGAGATACATTGGACAGTGACCAGTTGGCTTGGTAAAACCATCGTAAAACACTTAAACATAATGTTTACCTAAGCCCATCTAAATACAACAGGACGGAGACATGTTCGGTTTCGCGCATGCGCAGATCGATGTTTTCGCTTGGCTTACCGTCCTCTTTGACTGAAGAAACGTTATTGAAGTATTTGATGGAAAGGTTATATACAAGTGGTCAACACGAATGGTGGGTGTTAATCCTGTACCTGTATGATTCATTCTCAAGAAATACAGTAATTAATATGTGCGGCCCTCCGAATCGATAAGGACCCCCAAAAGTTTTGAATCTGACTACATTTCAAAATAGGTAGGAAGGAATATTCTTTTGTTTTGGCATGTTGTTGTGTTGGTCATATTTATGTGTCTGCGTGTAGTCAAAAGTAAAAGGTTGTACCGTATATTTTTGTGGTGGTTTCTTGTTCGCCTTGGTTGTTTTGATTCACAATGACACAACCTATGCCCTGGGTTGTGATTGAATAATTCGGATCACGTGGTGCCGGATCACAGGCATTTCAACCTAATTGTAACGCGAGTTAGTGCCAATTTTATTCGATAATTACTCAAATTTGACTGGTGTTTTTGAGGAGTACTATTTAAAATCATAATCTCCAGATAAAACTTTGTCCAAACCAAAAGAGCTCTTATAGATGCATGGAGTCGAAGCAGGATGTGTACCCCGTACGGCCTATTTCGTTTAATTTGGTTAGATTTAAAATCACCGTAAAAGACAGGAACATGTATTATAAACGCCATATTCTTTCTTCAGAACATAGGTCGTGGGTACGGATGGGCTGTAACTGTCTTGGGTTTCCTCATCGGCGTTATTGAGCTGGGAACTTTCAAAAGTTTTGGCGTCTTTATTTTGCCCATTCGCGAATCGCTGGATTGCTCAATTTCTGCATTGGGAACCGCCATTGCTGCATCGCACACGACGTGCTATATTCTAGGTAAGTATAATGCAAGTATTTTTTATACAAATATTATACACATTTTAATATATAAAAACAAATCAGAAAAAAATGTTCAACCTTGCCTGTATGTCTTCAACCTGAGATTATGTCAAGATCTCAACAAGTCGGACGACAAATCCATAGCTCCGTAAACTATTCTTAAATACATCAACAGAACCATATGACACCAGCCAATTTTTTCGAGTTTATCGTATATACCCAGCACCATGAGACTAAAGGACTTCGCCTTTAGTCCCACATATCTATATTATTGTTACCTAACGCACCCCCCCTAAAAGCCTTAGAGGAATTTCTGAGAAACCACAGTAAAGATGCAGTTTTCCCTTTTATAATTTGTACACGTTTTCTTCAACCGATACACTTTGTCACTTTGGTAAATCTGATCGACTTTAGACTTGTCGCATTCCTATACCACAACCCACAAATGGTCTTGTTGAAGATGTGTTGTTACGGTGATGTGTCATGGTGATGTCACGTTAAATGTGCAATATTCAAGACCTTCTATTCTAAGTACAAATCCGATTGGGTTTAAACTTGGTATGCAAGTATTCGGCGATATGTTATAGTTATACATTAAGGTGACGTCGTTATAATCACGAAGACGTCATCAGGTGTCATGTGACATCACGGATTTGTACGTTTGTTTATGCAATACAATTTGGCACTGTATTAATTCCGATTGACTAGTTCACTTTGAAATGTATGCACATTTACATAGTCAGTTTTCCTTGTGGTTTATTTGAGTATTATAAGTCGTATCCTCATTCAGTGATCCCAACAATGTCGCCTCCCATGTTGTATTGTAACATTTGGCGTGAACCCTGGCCAAACTGCATCTATAGTGTTTGTTACTTCTGACTAGCTCCCACGAACAAAGATACTGACAATTTGGGAGACCGCAAACATATGGCAAGATAGCTCAGTTGGTAGAGCGCCGGTCCGGTAATCCGGAGGTTCACAGGTTCGAGTCCTGCCTAGCCAATTTCTGTGTTCACTTTGAAATTAAAATATAACCTGTAACATTTGACATTGTATAGGCTTCAAGGAAAAAACATTACACACTTAGACCCCTTATCCGAAATGTTATAGGTTTGAAAAAAAAATATTTAACTAAAATCTAATATCCTCTTTTTAACTAAATTGTACACATGAATTTGTTTATTTGTATCAGTTCCCCTAGTGAACATCTTGACTGAGAAGTATGGCTCACGTAGTCTTGTCATTGCTGGAGGAATCGTCATGCTTCTTTCGTTCTTGGGTATATCAATGGCGACCAATATTGCAGTATTTTCACTTTTCACAATGATATGGGGTAAGTGAACCCTCGGCAAATATGTTCAAGTGGAGACCTATCAGATGCATTGTTTTTATTTATACAAAGCTTACAGTTAAAGAGAATATTTACCGTATGTCTGAAATCGAATGAAAACAAAATTGGTTCAATAGTAAATTTTAACTCTCTTGGGAAATTACTCATAACTCTGTCAGAAAAATATCATTTTAAAGTGGAAAGGTTGATCTTTCAAACCATACCTATTTTATGTTGGTTGCTTATGCCATGTGTAGCATTCCATTATATTTTGTTTGCCTGTTGTGTGAAAGACGCACGGTAACGTCACCGTGAAATTATCGGGTTGTAGATAAATATATAGATCAATGGATCGTAGGTGTATTTATAGCACAAACAGTGACTGTTATTATGAATGTTGAACGATGAATGTTTCATTTATACTTGTCCACATATAGTAACCCTAAATTAGCCATATATTGAGCCAATCTGTGAAAATTTTTAAAAGAAGCTAATTTCAACTGATTTTGGTGGGTATGGGTATGGACAACTACCCAAAAAAAGGAAAGAGGGATAGGGGTTGGGGAACTTTTTTTATTAGAGGTCAAAGGTCATTGACCCCTGCCTAAATCACTAAAAATTATATTTCAGCAACAAAATATGATATATAGATGATCTTGGTGTCAAAATGCACAGAATTACAAAAGATGACATCAAATAATTATTGACCCTTGGGACCAAATCCTGACCTCCGAAAATGAGGTCAAAGGTCAACAAAATATTTTATTACTAAAATGTCATATTTATAACAGGAAAATTATCATTAAATTAAATAAAAATGAGCACAAACAAATCGAAGAGACTAATTTTAACTTACGTGGCGGGTATGGGAGTTATTATTTATTCTAGGAGCAGAGGTCAAAGGTCATTGACCCTGGACTAAAACACTATAAATTGTATCTCGGCAGCAACATATGTACTTGTATGATCTTGGTGTCAAAATGGTCATAATTACAATGGAAGTAGAACAATGTAAATTCTTGTGATATAAATGTAGGATACAAATTGACCGCCACATATGACCTTAAAGGTCAAAGGTCATTATTCGAAGCCCCATATTGAATCCACAAAGCACCACCCTAGAGATATACGTAGCATATAACATAAAACAACATGAATTATGTCTTTGTTTAAGAAGTGATTACTCATAACACCTAGTTAGCCTACATGTACCCTGACTAGTTACCCCAGTGAAGTGAGATGTCCCAAAAGTTTCCTATTAATAAGAAGAGGAGTTTGGTGCATCTTGCAGAGAGTCTTGTATACAGCAGAGAGATTCAGCACACCCTAAGTCGGTATTTGGCGGCTTAATCAAGGGCGAAGTGACTGGAACAACCGTATATGTACCCTATTAAAAGACTTTGAGGAGAGGGTTGAATTATTCAAGGACCAACTTAAAAAGCGCGGATACACAAACGAAGACCTAGCCCTTCCTCAAAGGGGCGAGCCTTCCGCGGACTCTAAGCGTGGAAAAAAAACCCACACACACACCACACTACCCCACCCATGTTCGTCCTAACATACTACCCACGAGTCGCGCACCCAGCTCTCAAACGGGCCCTCCTCAAACACTGGCACTGGACCCTCTTATGGTTTTACCTTTCAAAACCTTTCAAAATCTGCTTAATGGGCAAAATGGCTATCAATAAGTATGAACCTTTCAAAACGCTCCAGAATTGTTTGCTACTGCACTACTACACCTTTCAAAACCTTTTGAAAGTGTTTTTTTTGTTAACACTAGTTTGTTCAGAGAGTTGTTTTACCTTTCAAAACCTTTCATAGGTTCCTTTTGTCAGACAGCTTTCTCACCTTTCAAAACGCTTCAGTCCAGAAAACTTGAAAGGTTTTGAAAGGTCTGACAGCTCTATGATAACTGCACTGTATATAGGAGGGTTAGTGAAAACGAATACCTAAATACATGTAGGCTATTTGATACCCAACCCTTGGCATACAAACGGCACAAAAACATAAAATATGAACTTGTTCGATCTAGGACTAAAGCATCTCCACAATCTAACCAAGAAGAAAACAACCTGGATGAGGAGAATGTGCAAATGCTATTGGAACTATTGGAAGAACAAAACAATGATCAAAGAAATGGCTCTCAAGACTAAAACAAAATAAATAAGTCAAGATGCCTTCCTTTCGATCAATACCCCCCAAAAGCCTTAAAAACAAGGAAAAAGAAAAGTAAACTGAAAGAATGGTGACCGATGAAGTGCATAATATAGCACAAAAAATATGCCCTGCTCCCCTTCCAAAAAAGGAGAGAAAAAGGGGACGGCATATTATTACCGGTAATAATCAATCACTGAGTGAACTAAAAACAAAGAACCACTGTTGCAATACACAAACCACAACCCCCCCCCCCCCCCCGAAAAAAAAAAAAAAAAAAGAGTTAAGAATTACGCTCTGGGGAGGCCAGTCAAACAACCACTCTCTGGCATACTGGGCATACACACTAGATAACGTACAATTACAGATTTAACTTTGCCAGTCACAAATACAATCCATATGATACTTGTCAGCAGAACCGCGTCTCAAGAAAATAACGAAAAACACGGAGCGGTTCTCTTGAAACTTGTACAATCAATCCTATGATACTTCACGCAGCAGAACTGTTGCAGCATCTCCAAAACAATAATGAAAACGATGAGAAATAGTTCTGACTTGCACTTCATCTTTAACTAAAAAACCTAATAGTCTCACAGAAAAAGAAAACAATTCCACATAACCCAGCGTTAGACGTCCTTCAATTTAATGTCCTTCCCATGTGACCGAGAATCGTTTTAATAATAAAAAAACGTAGGCTGAATGTATGATTACGCTCCTTCCCAATAAACAACAAACATGATTATAAATGCACATATACTTTACATACACAAACTATTTGACACTAATGAACTTTAATCCCCCCCCCCCCGCCCAATTGCTAATTTTGACCTTTAACCTCGTATTTTGGTGGTGAAGAATCCATTTCATATTGTGTTTGTCTCCTAGTATAATTCTGTGAATTTAGACACCAAGATCATCTAGGCCTATGAAAAACATACTGCTGCTGAGATACAATTTATAATGTTTTAGTGCAGGGTCAAAGACTTTTGACCCTCAGAAAGGGAATTTCCCTCTCCTTCTTTGCTCTTGGAATAAATAATAACCCCCATACCCGCCACAATAAGTTGAAATTAGCCTCTTAGATTTGTTTTTGTTCATGGTAATTCTCCTGTTATTTTACTAATATGACGTTTTAGTAATACGTCTATTTTTGACCTTTGACCTCTTTTCTAAGGGTCAGTAGTTATTCTATGTCATCTTCTTTCATAATCCTGTGCATTTTGACACCAAGATCATCTATATACCATATTTTGTTGCTATAAATATGACATTTTAGTAATACAATTGTTTTGTGACCTTTGACCTCATTTTCGGAGGTCAGGATTTGGTCCCAAGGGTCAATAATTATTTGATGCCATCTTCTATTGTAATTCTGTGCATTTTGACACCAAGATCATCTTTATACCATATTTTGTTGCTGAAATATAATTTTTAGGGATTTGGGCAGGAGTCAATGACCTTTGACCTCTAATACAAAAAGTTCCCCAACCCCTATCCCTCCTTCCTTTTTTTTGGTAGTTGTCCATACCCATACCTACCCAAATCAGTTGAAATTAGCTTCTTTTAAAATAATTCACAGACGAACCTTAAGTTAGGGATACTAATATTGACAGAGTATTCTAGTCTCGTTTATTTCATTTTTATGGCGTAAAACTGGCTATTAAAATACTCATCTTATTTACGACGACCCAAAGACTCGTCGTAACTTAAGACGGTTTCAAACCGTTGTCAAGGTAGTTGCGGTGTGTTCACCGCATCGCAAGTTTCGTGAAATGGATCGCGAGATGGGACGCGTTACTCTCTGTAATGGCCCTGTCGCACCAGAACGTTTTAGGCCAACGCGTGAGTAGCGCGTTAACAATAGTTGATACGCTGGCAAACGCTGAACTTCCACAGAAAAAGTCAAGTGGAACCGTGATTTCAGCGTGTCCATAACGCGTTGATAACGGGTTCATAGCGTTCGCCAGCGCGTGAATAACGCGTTAGCAACGCGCTCGACGACTGATGAACGACTGCCCAGCGCGTGAGTAGCGCGGTCTAACGCGCGCCAGCCTACGGCAACGACCACACGATTAGTTGTACAAAAAGATGACGCGCTACTACAGTAATGGCCCTGTCACACCAGAACGTTTTAGGCCAACGTGTTGGAATTTCGGCAACACGCGGGTAAACGTTGACCAACGCTAGGCCAGCGTTCGCAACGCGCTGAGCGCGTTACCCACACGATGGAATACGCTGTCACACGCTGAGGCAAAAATACATTTTTCAACATACCTAATAAATTTCAGCGTTTGCCAGCGTGTGACTACACACGCTGGCGGCGCGCAGGAAGGTCGTTACTCACGCGTCGAACGCGCTAGACAATCGTTACCAACCCACTACTGTTTTTACTATAAATCAGCGATGCGTTCCTCACACGCTGAGCGCGTTCCTCACACGCTAATCACGCGCTTGCATACGCTATGAACCCGCTATCAACCTGTATGAACAAGCTGAAATCACGGTTCCACTTGACTTTTTCGGTGAAAGTTCAGCGATTGCCAGCGTATCAACTATTTTTAACGCGCTACTCATGCATTGGCCTAAAACGTTCTGGTGTGGCAGGGCCATAACCAGCGTGCCGCAAGCGTACGCCAGCGTACACCAGCGTGTGAGTAGCGGGTTGATAACGATCGTATAGCGTGTTCGACACGTGAGTAACTAACCTCCAACGCGCCGCCAGCGTGTGCAGTCACACGCTGGCAAACGCTGGAAATTGTAGGTATGTTGAAAAAAAAAAATCCTCAGCGTGTGACAGCGTGTCCCAGCGTGTGGGTAACGCGCTCAGCGTGTTGCTAACGCTGGCCTAGCGTTGGTCAGCGTTTGCCAGGGTGTTGCCAAAATTACAACACGCTACTCACGCGTTGGCCTAAAATGTTCTGGTGTGACAGGGCCATAACGTAACGTTGCGACGCGTAGCAGCGTTTATATGAAATCGGGCTGTTGACTTGCGACTCATTTTGTTGGGTTGGGTTGGGTTGAGTCACATTGTTAATTGACCTAACTCACTAATCTTTTAAATATATATCAAGTGCAAAGTTGTAAATATTATTGTTTTGTGTGAAACTCTTCCTCCACAGGAATTGGTGTTTGCCTTGCCTACGTTCCTCCAATAGCTTCATTGATCAAGTATTTTCCAACCAATGCGGCTCTCCCTATCAGTATCACCACGACGGGATGTGCCTTTGGGATGATGATATATCCCCCCCTGACAGAAATTTTGATCGAGATATATGGATGGGACGATACTCATATTTGCAGCTTTTAATGCAAATATTTGTGTTTTTGGAGCCTTGATCAAGCCGCCGCCACCAATATATGAATCTATAGCCACTAAGTCTACTTCAGCTCAAGAGACGATATCAGAGCGTTCACTATCAGATGACAGTCAACTGAACAATGTTATCAACATATTTAAGAAAGCTGCTCGGGGCTTCAGTAAGATTGTATCGTTGGATGTGCTGTTACAGGAACCAGCATTCACAATATATGCTTTGGCGTGTTTTGTATTGGGTATCATGTACAGTGCCTGGATGATTTACCTCGTTCCTCATGCAGTGGTCAGGGGTATTGGGAACCAGCGAGCTACTCTTCTATCTACGGCAGGTGGGATCGGTACTCTCATTGGCAGGATCGCATACGGACCCGTACTGCACCGTGGATACATACAACCGGTTCAACTGTTCATACTTCTCGCTTGTGGCAATCTTGCAGCATTTATGCTGGACCCAGTCGTTTTAGATAACTACCCGGTACTTGTTGGGTTAGCTTCTATCAATGGCATTTGCCTCGGAGTTATGGCCGGTCTGTTCATACTAATGTCTCAGCAAGTCTTGGAGGGGGAAATAGGCGACAGGGCGTGGGGTACACTGTGTGTCTTCTTTGCGATGGGGGAATTGGCCGGAGGAGCTTTGGCAGGTAAATTAATGAAGTCTTACTTGAATTTGTGCCCATCTTGTCTTGATTTAGATGGAGACTTTACGCTTAAGGTGGAGTTAAAAGGATAATGAATGTGTATCGTTTGGAGAGGCATGGTCAAATCTTCTGTGCCGTTCATTGTACATGTATCATATTGTTCCATTTAAAATGACAAAGAACACCCGCTGAGGTACCCAAAACATTTAAAGTCTAACAAAGAATATGCACATAAGTCTACATTGTATTAGCATGTATTAGCATTGCATAACACTATCCTTCTAAAATAGTTGAATCTGCGTTGAACAAAAATGTGACCAGCACATCAAAATTTACTTTTTGAGATATGTACATGGTCAAATTGGAGATTTCAAAAGCTTTCTAATGATTCCCAAGACAAACCTGTAGCTCATAGCCAATAACATTTGAACTAAAGGCTTGTGATGGGTATCATTAACAAGCTTATGAAATTTCCTTTCTTACCATGTACATAATTATTTCAAAAAGTCATTTTCCGACTTATTCCTGATTCTAATGTGCTGGGTCAACCTAAATGTATTGTACATAGGCCTATGTGTATTTAATTATTGTGTGTGAGAGTTTTTCTTGTTCTTTTCTTTTCCCCACCAGGTGTCTTGTATGATGCCACCGGTAGCTACGATTTGTCTTTTTTGTTTCTTGGAGGTTTGTCAGCTGTAATCGTCGCGTCTCTAACAGTTGAACGCATATTGGGTCGCTGCCGTGAAAACTGATTCATTTCGCTATGTGCGTAGATTGATCAGTCATTAGGGAGGTTTAGCAGCACGTTTTCCGCGAACGTCAACGCGTAATTTATGAGTGTTTTATCACCCTTTCTATAACAAAAATGACCGTGAAAATGCTCTTCACCATCTACAATTATTTCGACAACAAAAATATTGGCCGCCATTTTGAAAAATCAATGACAACAAAAATAGATAAGCCACCACTCACGCTGCAATGCTACCTCACATTTTCCAACTTTAGGTTAGCATTCCTTGCCAAACATTGCCATGAGCATTACTCCTCTCGATCATTAATACCGGTGGCCCAATGTTTGGATCGAGGCTGATGGCCTATAGCTCGCGTTCCATTCACGTGATATTGTACACCCAGACCCGCTATTGCTTTATCGTGTGCTTCTGAGCACGTTTTGTCGAGTTCACCATAGAATTTTGTTCAGACTATCACACTCCACTGAAATAAGCAATAAATGTAAATGCGTGGTAGACCTTTGCGTTATTGCCTGCCCCAGCCGAAGGTGAAGGCATTAACAATGTTCGGGGCCATGAATCGGTTTTAAACTAGACGTTTATTACTGGCCAACACATGTATTCCCATTCATCAATACCTTTTGGGTAAAATACGTCAATACAAGTCAAAAATATAAGTTTCTAACTATTTTATTGGACAATTACATGCTTCATGTTTTGTGAAACACCCTTTAAATTACAGCTACGTTTATGGTAATTTCCTCGAATAATCGGTCAATAAAATAAGTAAGCTTACTTCTAATACGAACATCTGCGCGCGCGCGCGCGCGCCCTCCACGTACTGTTTGATGTTACTTAACGAATTCGCATACAAACTCAAATAAAGGTTGTAGGCCTATTAAATTAAAAACAGTCTACTAAAACCTTAAGTGGCGGGTGATTAGTCATTCTTCAAAGTGTAGCACAACCCAACAGGAGAGCTGTGAACTGGTCTACTGCAACAAAAACTAAATAATAATTAAAAAATTAAGTTTCAAGGAATTACGTTTCATTGTCACAAAGTTAAATAATGTGTTTGGAAAATGTAATGTACATATACATGTATACAAATGCATTTTATTGCAAACATTTTTGTAATCAAGCTACATATAAGAAATATATTGTGTTATAGATTATACATTTAATATGTAATTATTTGTTGGGTCTATTTTTTTCTCCACCTTTGGAGTCTTGAGAAGTAAATAGGCGTAATTAAGCTAACTACCACAGTATGTGTTTATTCCTCCATGGTCCTATTGAATTTTAAAATGTTCAGCTTTCAGGATTAGAAAACCTTGAAGGCAAAATTGCAGGAGAATTCTCTACTGAAAGTCGAGTTCAGGCAATAGATGAGTTAGGAAGATGGTGTGCTGCTCATAAGGTAGTCAGATATGAAGATAGGGAATATCTAGTGAGTTTTACGGGATAGCCTGGACACGGCATATCTGGGTGAGTGAAGATTCGACCAGACATCCAATATAGACGATGTGCCCTCTGAATACATCTGTATTCAATTGTGCCCGGCAGTATGCGCATACATCATGTTTTACATAAATTTGGTTAAGAGATGACATCAGGGGTCACATAATTCAAAGGCGATCTGACCTGCGACGTCACTCTTTAAGCATGTGTGCGCATACTGCCGGGCACATTTGAATACAGATGTAAATACGTGACGTCAGAGGACACATCGTTTATACTTCCCTATGAACATCAACTGAGACGTTGTACCTATACATGTTTAAATATTACATCCCTTTTTAATTAAGTTGTAGGCATATCTCCGAACTGAATTAGTGGATATTTCAATTCTTCTCATATACTCAATCAACTTGATTAGAAAATTAATATTTTAATCAACAAAAGGCTACGCGAAATATTAACATTTAAAAAGCAGGTTCATAATCGGTGCAAAAGCGAACGCAAACTTTAGGGTACATTTTCTTACGCTGCAAATTCGCAAAAGTTGAACACATTTAAACGTCGGAAAACTTTCGCAGCGAAAATGTTTTGAAATGAACGATGAGCTGATCAAGTTATATGTACAATTTGTTGTGTGGATAAGATCAGTATTAAAAACGACATCATTTATGTATTATAGTTAGCAAAAATATGTTTAATGGTTCTGTGAAAGTTTCTTTCTAACAACGTGAATGCAATGGCACCACAATAAATACATTTAAAAAGGTTGTTCTGTATAGGGGTAAATTATATAATGTTAGAGAGGTTTTGCACCGTCGCTGATACCGGTCCGCATACGAATACGTCATCACTTTGTGCGCTCACGTGACCTGTAACCGTTTTGAAGACGTTTCCATACACGCTACGAACTGATACCGGCCGCCATACACGTAGGTAAAAAACGGATACCGTTTTCGTAGACTTTTTAGCTAAGTGTCGTGTATAATCAACAACACTCCCCGCCATATTACTGTTAGTGTTATAACCCATGAATGTAGAGTGTAATTTGTGGGCAGTGCCCCCAAAAAGAAAAGAAAAATAGACTGAAAAAAGGTGTCGGTGGCGACTGTACATTTGTCATGCATGTTGTTATCGGTCACGGTTTGCGAAACAAGATTGATATCCGCTCCAACGCGTACTGTTACGGTTACCGTATGCGTATCCGTAAACGTACCGGTAGGCGTGCGAAAACTCTCTAGTGACAAGTTGATACCAATTTGATTCAGGTTGGCGCAGCGGTCTTTCCTTGTCTTTCACGGCTAGTATGACCCGGGTTCGAATCACGCCTGGACCACTATGTGGATTGGGTTTTCAGTCTTTGCCTGATTCCGTGGGTTTTCCCCAGAATATTCTTCTGGGGTTTTCCTCCCACCCCAAAAAGTTATTCACATAATTTTCTCTTATTTATTCCTCCTGTAATTGGCGCTGTTGGGTGTGGTAATAAATAAATAAATAAATACATGCCCTGCCTTGCAGTGGACTAGTTACCCATCCCAACCATATGTTAATACTGTGAAGAGATCATGTGAGGGGCTGGTTCTTTCCTACTTTTGTGTGTAGCTCACACATCGGTTGGCCTTTGGCCGTGTGAAGGGCGAAAGTGTCATTTTAAAGCAAGCCTAAAAATAATCTTACCAAAAATACCCCGATTATTACAAAATGCCATTTTGAAGTAAGGTTAAAATTAATGAATTATTACAAACAAGTTACATTTAGCTAACACTGGTGAATAGATAGGGGGGGGGGGGTTGCGAGGGTTGCAAATACAACAAAAAATTGCTTCGCGCTACGCACTCGCTGGAGTCTAGTTTGGTCAGTGAATGGTTCAACCCCTTCCCCCCCAAATTTTTTTTAAAAAAAATGGTTGTGTCAGTTAGACCGTTTTCAATTTTGTGTCTAGAGCTACGGTCTACGTCTACAGCTACAACTACGTCTACGTAGGCGATAAGGCGAAATGGATTTTGGACGAGGCTACGGCTAGTAATTGCGCCCTCAAGCGATGCTTGAATGTGTGTTTGCAAAATTACAACAATTATCGTCTGCTCAATGTTACGCAATGTTTGTTTACAGCCGGTCGAAATAAGTCAATTTATGGACGTCTTTATCGGTTAGTTAGTTGCAACTCAATGCACGATCATTACCAAATAATCGATAGATTACCATTAGTGCTGCCGCCATTTTGTTTGACATCAGCGCTACAAAATTACAGCGCTACAAAATGGCCGCCGCAGAAAATAGCCGTAGCTGTAGCTGTAGAAACTCGTTTCAGACACAGCCTAATAAGCTTATCCACATTGTTTTGTCCTCCCGTCGAAAGTGTATTTACAAGTTTTAGTGTGCTGTATAATTATAATGAGATTTTAGATTTTATATAGACTGATAAAGCTTGGTTTATGTAAAGTGTCTGCTATTTTCGGATTTGACGGAAGAGATGAATGTATGACAAGTTTATAATTATGTTGCTTTGTTTACAGGTAGAAAAAACATGTTTTGCAGGGTAAATTTCGTTACTCATTTACTCATTTACTCAGTTTGGGCCACGTTTGTTGATTACATGATGCCTGCAGAGAAGCGAACTGAATAAAAGAGCAACATAAACAAGTAAAGGAGCAGCGAAATGAGTAAAGGAGCAGCGAAATTGGTAAATGAGCGGCGAAATGAGTAACATAATGTACATAATGTACAATATAACATAATGTACATGCTGAACAAGTATCTAACATAAATAAAGTTGATGATGATCTTGACAATTCTGGCGTGGATAATTCTTAACCTGATGTTTAAAATGCATAGATTCGAAGATTCGGAAATCAAAAACTGTGTGAAACTAAATCTACACAGGATGCATATACGGAGATGTCGGGGAAAATGATTCGAAATCCGAAACAGAGGTACAGAATATGATGAAATTGATGAAAATGAGTCTAGTTCCGAGTTGGAAGACAATACTGCCTACATAGAGAGTAGTTGGAAGAGGCATACGAAGCCACTGAGGAGATGTGGAGTGAATGAAAAGTACGTCAACCGGGGTATGGGAACAAATCAAGCAAAACAAAAGCCAACAGGAAGACCCTAGACAGTTGGGTAAATCTTTTCAACAACTACAATGACTGTTTGTTAGGTTAGCTACATTTGAAAGAGAATGATACTCATCAAGATATTCCGGAAAATGTCGAAGAAAAAGTAAATAAAGGCATGGAAGTAAACAAGTAGTTAGAGTTAAATTAAAGAATTTCAGAAAGACTAATGTAATACACAAAAATAATCTAGTAGTGTCTTTGGGAGAAATAATTTATATATATTCACCTCTGTTAGTCACTCTTACATAAATCTATTACGGTTATTTCATACGTTACATTGGGGACACCAAGGTGGGACTTGTCTTCTGGGGTTCTATATAATTGAACAAGTTTTAAATCAATCTGTCGAGTCGTCGGCAGACGTTGCGCGCATCTTTGTTTTCACCTGCGCGCGTGCGTGTGCTCACACTGTAAGATAACGAGCATGGGGAATGATGCCCAAATCATTCCTATGTCGGCGAAATCATGACACAACCGCGTGACGATGGGTTACAGTGAGGTGCTTAGTTTATGTGAACTCCACAATTAGTATTCAAATCCTACACTGTGTGAATTTATCTCATATTAATGATACCCCTTTAAATTCATCGAATCAAATTTACCCAACTTTACCCAGTGTATTTGATTCCTCGTATAATATGAATGATGGATTTAGATGTGTTGTATTAACAACAACAACAACAACATCATATTTATGTAGCGCTTTTAACTGAGATCAAAGCGCTTTGCCGTAGTATTAGTTAGGTGAGTGTTCAGTTGAAGCGACATCTTAGTATTCAAATACCGTGTGAACTTTATCTCTTTCAAATCGGCATCTTAATGACCCTTTTACATTCACAGATTTTAAAAACTTTTCATCAAACAGTTTATGCAAATGAAAATGTAGCCATTGTATTCGTTTCCTTGTTCAATTATATAGGCCTACTGTTTACAGTGTTCAAGTTGTTTGGTTGAAATAACAAATAATGAGTATTGAGTTGTTCCAGTTGAAGAACGTATTATGAACTCTCCTGACTGATTTTGTTCAGGTTGTTTACCTCTTTTAAAACTTAGATTTAATCATTCAATGTTTAATAACCCAACACGTTACAATGTGAGGCCTGAAGACGTGAACACCTTTTGTTGAAACGATTATCGTGAAAAGTAAAGAATAGGCCCCATTGTCACTGTTTGTAATACGTGAAAAAGGAACCTATTGCACGTCTTTGGGCCTCACATGCACAGTGTTATCCTCAACCAACCCCAACTCAATGCGCACGCGCAATACACCCGAACATGGGTACAACCTGGCCCATAACGCCCTTACGGCGTCAACATTCCTCTAAAACACTGTATGGTACTGTTTTATATGACATGTCTGATCCTGCCCCAAATCTATCTTAAACTATAAAAATAATCGTATACACCTACTGCGTTCCCCTATACCCTCCTCCATCCTACATTTTAGGCCCCGCCCTCTTTCCATTCTCCTCCTCCACAAACGGGGCCTGTAATATGCATCAAAATACTACTCATAACGGTAACGGACGATCTTGTAAGTTTGATAAGCAAGGTCTTAAGCTACTAAGTGCGGAACTTAAAACACTACATTGCTTTTTTATGAATACATTTTTAAGCAATTGCTAATCTGGGAAACATTTGCTTGCAAGAAACAAACTTAAAAGTAGAAGCATTTATGTATACAAATGTGCCTAGAAAAGGTCATTGCTAGTTTTTAGCTAGTCGGCCTAACAAATACAATCAATACATTATAGTATTTACTTAATGTGTGACTTTATATTTCCTATAAGAGGTAATATTTAGTTTCACTACATTAATTAATTGAGTAAACACTACAATTGAACACGAACTGCAGATTACATTCCGAAGTGTAAAATACTGGTTTCCACACTTTGTTTCTGCATTTCTCTCGTTGCAGTTTCTTAATAATCACTGCGGCTCGTGATGACCCAAGAGCGACAATCATTGTGTCTGGCTTAATTGTCGTCCAGCTCCAATCGAACCACGTTTTCGTATATTTTTCGATCCAGCGCCATGTAACTCTGGGAAAAGTCAAAATACAAAAATGTATTAATGTATAGTATCATCAAATCAATGGCGTGCATACTGGACAATAAATCTAAAATATTGGGCCTATTGATTATCAATAGAGAGATATATTTGTTTCTAATAGGGATATCTATATTTCCTTTCTAATAGAGATATATATTTATAAATGTAAAAAAAAAGTTAAATGTGCAAGTCCGAAACAGAGATTTCTGTTATTATTAATAGAGTTATCTATTATTATGATCAAAGAATAGAAATACCTCTAATAGAATTATCTAACCACAAAATAGAGAATATATAAAAAAATATATAATGTTAAATTTACTTGTCCGAAACAAAGATATATCTTATTAATAGTTACTAATAGAGATATTTATATTACTAACATAATAGAGACATCTCTGTTTTAATAGAAAAATCTATGTTGATAAATAAGATATTTATATTATTAATCGAGATATCTCGATATGTCCACGTTTGTCAAGTATGCACGCCATAATATGCCCCTTGAAATAAAATCCCTCTTGAATCAAATCTTGTCCCATCCACAGATAAAGATATAAAGTTTTTCAATCAATTTGAGATAGTCAAAATAAAAAATCACCCCCCCCCAAAAAAAAAAAAAAAAACACACACACAAAAAACTACACACACAATAAAGTTAGTTTGATATTGGATATTGGAGATTCACATAGGTTTGTGCAGCGAATATCCATATTTTATAGCGCGTCTCGTGGGGAGTCGTCGGCGCCATTCACGGCAGGGGTACATCTTAATCACGCCTCCTCCTCCCGGACTAACACAAATGTGGAGATTCGCTGTACAAACCTATGAGAATATGCAATGTCCAGCAATTACCGGACAAACTTAGCAGCGCGTCTCGTGGAAAGTCGTCGGCGCCATTCACGGCAGGGGTACATCTCAATCACGCCTCCTCCTCCTCTTCCTCCTCCTCCTCCTCCTCCTCCTCCCGGAGTTTAAAAATATAGAGATTCGCTGCACAACCCTCTGTGAATCTCCAATGTCCAATATTCCCCCAATTATGGATATTCGCTGCACAACCCTATGTGAATCTCCAATTTCCAATATCCACCCCAAAATGGATATTCGCTGCACAACCCTATGTGAATCGTCAATGTCCAATATCCACCCAAAATGGATATTGGCTGCACAGCCCTATGTGAATTTCCAATGTCCAATATCCCCCAAAATATGGATATTTCAGTCAAAATCAACATTCGATGCTATGCCGATGAAAATCATCGCCGTTAATTAGCTGTGAACTCACGTGTTGTATTTTATTTGCGTCCATCTTACTCAAGACGGATACCAGGTCGGCAAATGTAGGTCTTTTGTTTGGGTTATCGTTCCAGCACAGCAGCATCATGTTGTATCTGTATGAATAAAAACATCCAACAATTTAAGATAAGTAGTTTGCGGTAACATCTTGTGGTAATTCTCTTTAGTGAATTATGTGATTCTGAAAACAACCGAAGGGGACACAACGTTTCGGACAGTATGCTCTGCCCGTCGTCAGGTCACTGAGGAATTTCAACGGTAAAGCGCAATCCCCAAGCCTCCTGACGACGGACAGAACTTACTGTCCGAAACGTTAAGTTACCTCTGGTTCTTTTCAGAACCACACAACTAAATACCACAATTAATAATTACCACATGGTGCTACCGCAAACTACTTATCTTATTGCCTTTTCACCATGCAAACCTTCAAATCTCATCTAACAATTATTTTTTAATAGGTGATTTCTTTCAGTACTTTAGTGTGGCAGCATGAGCCCCCGTGTTGTTTTTATAGCAATTTAATATGTAAATAGACAGGAAGAGTTCCAATCGTTGGTATATGGAACAAAAAGAACAAGTTATTGTCTTTGAAAGAAAAAGTTATGATTTGTTTTCCTTAATTGTGGTAATTTCTTGATTATTTCGATACTAAGTGGAGACTTGATCAAATCATGTCAGATTTTAAAAAAAAATGTTTAAAAGGGCTCATTTTAAGGCAAGAAGAAGCATTTTTTTTTGAAGTTTTGATCTATTTTACCTATTCGGCGGCCCTGAATCCAAAAATGATGGATACCAAGCCTGACTTAAAAGGGGCATTTTGACATTAACTGGTTTTCCAAAAACAACATTTATCTAATTTTAAGATGTTAAAAAACATTCGAATCAATAATTCTTAACAACAGTTACAGAGTGTATTGATTTGATATAATAGTCCAGAGAAAATAAGTTTTGACCTCACACAAATTGCAATAGAATATCTTTTCACCACTGTGCACTTCTATAAGGTCCCTAGAATGACATACTAAAAATCTCAAAAAATTCAAGTGGGGCAAATATGACTAATTTGCATAAATCGTTAATCCCTGCCGCGTAATATATTTATTCCTATATTTGGGTTCATTATTATTATTTCTTTTTTGTTAAAGTTTATTTTTGTGATTCTACTTACATATCCTTACTTCAGTAACATTTTCTAAAGCATATAAGTGACTGAATAATTATGTGAACATAGTAATTATTCAAAATGACAACTTCGTGAACCCATAAATGTGCGTACATTACATTGTCTCTAGATATCATCAAGTAGTCAGTATTGACGTGCTTCAAATTCACCAAGTTGCTTACTGGCACAGTTATCATATTAACACTTTATGGGAAATCATGAACAATGATAACATTGTGATATTTAGCCCAGCTAACAAAAAATGGGGAAAAATGTTGTGTCCATAAATTAGGCTAAAAGGTAGGTGAAGGGTTTCCTAAGGTGAGACACTTGAACAAGTTCAAGGAAACCCCCCAAATTAAAGATTGTTGTTGCTTACAATAACAATATCTACGTTAAAATGTATTTTGGGGATTTTATTGAACTTGTTCAAGTTTCCCATGTTAGGCAACCCTTTAACTGCTTTTTCGCCCAATTTATGGATACACGATTTTCCCCAATTTTTGTTTGCTGGGCTGAATATCACAATGTTATCATTGTTCATATGATTTTTCATAAGGTTTTAATATGATAACTGTGCCAGTAAGCAACTTGGTGAATTTGAAGCTCACCAATACTGACTACTTGATGATATCTAGAGACAGTGTAATGTTCGCACATTTATGGGTTCACGAAGTTGTCATTTTGGATAATTAAAATGTTCACATAATTATTCAGTCACTTATAAGCTTTAGAAAATGTCATTGAAGTAAGGATATGTAAGTAGAATCACCAAAATAAACTTTAAAAAAAAAAAAAAACGCGGCAGGGATTAACGATTTATGCAAATTAGTCATATTTCCACCACTTTGATTTTTTGAGATTTTTAGTATGTCATTCTAGGAACCTTAAATATTCTATTGCAATTTGTGTGAGGTCAACAAAACAAAATTAAGTATTTCCCCTGGACTAATACTGTTCTATTCTATTTTTACAGTGGTACAGTAGAATGCTTGTAATATTTAAGTGCACTTTCCAGTTTTCTTTTGCAATAGTTATTACTATGTGTTGCAGAAATGGCAGTAGCAAGCAAATATTACCAAATTCGGACCAGATGAATAAATACAGAATGAGGATGGACAAACTCGTTTTAGTAAATTAAAGGGGCATTATAGTATGAAAAGTATGAAATAGTATGAATAGTATGAATAATATGAATAATATGAAAGCTATTTTCTAAAACAGCCTGTTCTAAGGAGAACATGCTAATTTGTGTGTATTGAAGTTAGTAACTGACTAACTGTAACTAGTTTTTCTTTAAAACATTTCTAAGTGCTGAAAACAACTATGGTACATCAATCAACCCCCCCAAAAAAAAACAAAAAAAGGTGGTTTGTTGACTTTATAATGTTCTATTACATGTGTATTGTTTTGGTACTACAAGTTGCACGTCTGTACACTATATGAAAAAGTGTTGTTTTCATTATGATTAAGAGTGTTAGAATGTCAAACCAATTGTTGTGTTCATCTGCCCTAAATTCCAGTATTGGTTTGTTGCTACTTATTGTTTGAAAATATTACCTGTCTATTAAATAGACAGGTAATGTATAATTATATAACATTTATATAAAAACATTACAAGGGGAACTCTGACGATGCACTAAAAAGATGCAGAAGTAATTTTCAACCAAACAAAATACAGTACCACAACGTAAACTCAACACGTCGGATTTTGGAGGGTTAAATTAATATATTTAGCTGTTTTCAGCACTTGCATACATGTTCATAACCTATTTTAAATAAGTGATGTTTATTTAATCTTTTTTTATTTTGCCATATTCTGCCCCCCAAAAAAAAAAAATAATAATAAATAAATAAATAAATAAAAATTGTTATCTAAAAGTAGGACTTTTTCAAGGACTATGCCTTTTTAAGTTACAAAAACCACCTATGGTTATTTTCTTATTCAATTGACACACATTTCTTAATATTTGTTTGCTATACTGCCATTGAACAAAAATCCCTTTCTGAAACACAAAGTAATATTACAAAAAGAACATTTGACAGTGCTCTTAAAGATGTCAAGCATACCACAACAAATAAAATAGAATAAAACAGTATAAAATCAATAAACAATGTTTAGTTTATTTAATTATTTAATCAGTGGTTTTAGGACATTAAAATTAGATCAATACAGTTTTTGAAAATGTACAGTTAAAAACAAGTTGTGCTCTTGTCAAGTTAAAAAAATAATGTTGCCGCTTCGTGTAACATTTTCTGAAATATGGCCTACTGCAATAACATTTTCTGTCGTAGGTCTTCAAATATATATGTTGGTGGTTCCATGTATATGAATACAATTATAATATCCCGGGTTGTCCCACAATAGATACCGTAGAGAAGCCATGTTTTTTAGGGATGCAAGCAAGGATATACCCAGCAAGATATGGGACCGACGAACTCTCCCCTTAGTCACCTATACCTATACACTCTCTAGATTATTGTTACCTAACGCACCCCCTAACAACCTAAAAAGAATTCCTGGGAAACTACAACAATCCGCAATCACAATGAGCACCGCATATTAGGGGGGGGGGGGGGGGGGGGGTGGTCTCTCGGTCCCAAATATTGCTTTATATATAATTATATGGAGAAATATACATATTCCAACAGCATTACATTTCTTGGTCACAGCTGATTGGTTGAGGCATGCGATAACCTTCCTTCAGCAGGTCTGCTAACGATCGTGCATTCTTGATGTCTGGATACGGGGTTCCACCTTTTTTACAGATAAAACAAACGTGACAACCATGTTAATGACACAACCAAAAGCCAAATAGTTTTATGCATGTCTCTATATTAGTCTCTATAATCTACGATTTGTCTTCCGCATTCCAAGGTAATTCGAGAATAAAGTTACTTTAGCAGTTTTGTGTTTCTTTTCGGCTCCAGTTATTAACACTCAATGTCAAAATAATCCCGGCGCAAACTGGTTAAAACAAAGTGAACAAAAAATACGCAAGCCACTCGTTACAATTAATTGTAAAAAAATGTATATTTCAGTATTGTTCTCATTTGCATTTAAAGATGGACTACAACGGAATAATGATAAAGGCTGTGTTGCTGTTTTTTGTTCGAGAAATGTATAATGATTACTAATATATCATTAGTATTCAATAAATCTTGTTCCTTCATGCAAAAAAACAACAAAATTGATCGGCGTTCTACGACCCAGAAAAACTCAGTTTCAGCAAAAGCCCTTAACTCATGAATAATTCATACTTTGTGTGTGACGTACTACCCATGAAAACGCATACATATGGTGGCCCTGAAGGGACTCCGCAGATCGCGAATATTGACGTCAAATTTGACGTCAATATTCGCGACTTTTGGGGAAAGTCGTGAATATCGACGTCAAATTTGACGTCAATATTCGCGACTTTTTTGGAAAGTCGTGAATATTGACGTCAAATTTGACGTCGATATTCGCGATCTGCGGAGTCCCTTCAGGGCCACCATGTAGGCATGGGTAGTACGTCATCACTTTTCGCTGGTTTACAAGTCCGCTGGTACTATATCGTGGATTTCATTGTGGTTTTCAGTGGATCTTTGCCGGGAACCAGTACAGGGCGGGAAATTTCAAAATCGAAGAATCGAGGTCTAATTTTTTCGGTCAAATTGCAACAAAATTATTTAGAGAAAAACATGACCGTAACAATAAAGTGTTACCTGAACACAACATAAACAAGGTCCGATAATAAATTTAATGTGTGAATTTTCGTTGTAGTCCATCTTTAAGACAATATAAATATAATTTAGATTGAATAAAATTGTTATTTTAAAGAACTTACCCAGGGTTGATATTTCCCATAACAGGATTCCAAACGACCACCTATGAACAAGACAAATTTAAATGTGTATTTATGCACATACCACAACCAAATGTATTTATTAAACCTTCACACACTGTGTTCCATAAACACATACAGTCATGCACGACGACAACGCTTTGCCAGTCTCCGCAGAGTTCACTAAACAATTTTGTAAACCGCCGTGTAGTCTTAACAATTTCACGCTGGTGTAGCCCGACTCATTGATAGTATTGCGCATGCTTAATTAGGTGATGATCATGATAATTAGGGAATGAGAGTTGAAGGTTTGCATGGCAAAAAGGCAATAAGATTAGTAGTTCGCGGTAGCAGCAGACTGATAACGACGGGCAGAGCGTATTGTCCGAAACGTTGAGTTCCATCCAGTTCTTTTTAGAACCACACAACTCACTAAAGAGAATTACCACATAGTGTTACCACAAACTACTTATATCTTATAATTAGGATAGTGACCAGGTTAAATGAGTCTGATTTTCACAGGAGTCTGATATGCATATCACCCTGGATTGTACGCATGACTGCATTGCAGCCTTTGTCTAGCATCAGCACTGCACAATGTACCTAAGCGTGCACCTGTGACACAGGTCGTCTTCTACGGCGTAGGACAGCTGACAACAGGATTTCAGACTGATTAGCGAGCCGCGGCCATAGCCGCTCCCCGGTGTAAAGAGGTTAAACATGAACATAATAACTTACACATCACTCTGGATAGTGTAGGTCTGGTGTCTTAAAGATTCTACAGCCAGCCAGCGGGTAGGAACACGTCTCTGAGTATATTCAACAAAAACAACAAAACAGCTACTTCAAAAGAGCCCGAATGTGCGCCATTTTGTCTTTGCGCTTCCGTACCCCTCCTTTGACCCTTCTTTGGGTACGGGGCTGGTAATAAAGGGAAAGGTAATGTTGGCCATTGTGACGAAACAGGGTATGTGTATTCGTATACTCCGACTCGTGTTCGAGTCTAGCCATGCTATAAATAATATTATAAGCTGATGTTTAATGCATACATCCGGTGTATGAATAATGCAGCAGCTCGCAGCGACTAGTCAGTAGCGCGTAGCTTCTGCCCGGTAACTGCATAGATAATAAGCAGTGCCCAGCGACCTATCACCGTTGCGCATTTTCACTACTTGTGCGCGGCCGGCTTGGGGCTTTTGTTCAGTTGCAGTCTGGATACTGGCGTGGTAGCAGTAATAAGTCGTTCAGAGCATATTAATACGTGAATTACGTGTCCGACGTGAACTTAGCGCGGTCGATCGACGAACGACCGGTGAGTTTAAGTAGCTATCGGGTTATTTGACATTGGGTCTAGATTATAGTGGGACCTGGGCAAGTGGGGTAGGTAACCTTTGGTTGGGGAGTCAGTTAAGCTGGATTTGTTGTGGGGATTGTCTGCCTCTTACGGTGCGGTGACGGTTGAGTGCAGCCCAACGTGAATCGAAGAGCTTTCTGTTCCTGTTTAGGTTTACCAGGCGTTTTCAGTGCCCTGAGGTTTACTATAATTCTTTGGTAGTTTAACCCGAATCGTGTTAATTACCCTGGGCTACTCGCAACAACAGTGATGGTTATTGTAGATGCAGTGGGGTATACCTTGAGCTCACTGCCAGTGAGCTGAACCTGGTTAAGGTATACTAAACTCGTAGTGAGGATTAATTTGTGCATATGTAATTACCCCGCATTCTGAGGTATACCTTGAGCTCGCTTCCAGTGAGCTGAATATGGTTGAGGTATACTAAACCCGTTGTGAGGATTAATTTGTGCATATGTAATTACCCCTCATTCTGAGGTATACCTTGAGCTCGCTTCCAGTGAGCTGAATCTGGTTGAGGTATACTAAACTCATAGTGAGGATTAATTTGTGCATATGTAATTACCCCTCATTCTGAGGTATACCTTGAGCTCGCTGCCAGTGAGCTAAACCTGGTTGAGGTATACTAAACTTGTAGTGAAGATTAATTGGTGCATATGTAATTACCCACCACCCTGCCATATTTTGTGTTTACTCGTAAGGATTATAATTGTATTTTATGATTATATTGTGTCATTTGACAACGTGTAATAAAGATAAATAAATATTGCATTTGATTGTTGTTGGTGGGTGCACCTCTGTGAGGTACACAACGAGGCTTAATTGGTAACGAGGTTGGCAGGTAATGCTGATCTGGGTCGTTAGTGGTTTGGGAATTGTGTTGCGAACTTTGCGACGTACTGCAAGACAGCAAGTGCCAATCCTGTTAATAATTTATCGGGTGGTAGTCGGTACGCAGAGTTTAGTAGATTCTGGAGGCTTAAGACGAATGGTTTCGCTGCCTGAAATTACCTGTGAGGTACCGTTGTCGCCGAGTGGCCAGTGGCCAATTGTAGAGAGTGTGTTGGAGACTGAGTTTCCTAGTCAAGAGTATGAGTATGAGTAAGGACGGGGTGTCACTTTGGCTGAGGCTGGCACGGGTTCTGTCCTGGATGAACTGAGCCGCTCTAGAATGGAGGTCCAGTGGTTGAGGTGGGAGAAAGCTCGTCTTTCTTTGGAGTTAGAGGCTGTCAAGAAGAGGGAACAGCCAAAAATGGTCGGTGGGGGTACCCCTGAGAGAAGGGATACACCTTTGGTTAAGGTGGATTCTGATAATATCAAAATCCACCTTAACCAAAGATGTATCCCTTCTCTCAGGGGTACCCTCACCGACCATTTGTTGGAAGTTGCCGGAGGATACCTCAGGGTATGCCTCATTGAAGGCACGGGAGTGTTTCAGTGATGGCGCATCACCTGATTTGGTTTCAGAGGGAGCAAGGCACGCTGTGAGTGCACAGGTGAGGTATACTCTCACGCGTAGTCCTTGTGCCAATCCCTTCAAGAACCATGAGGATGATTGTGCTAGCAAGGAACGAGGGTTACACAGCGAGTTGTTTAGTTTTGCAACTCGTCCTACTGTGGGAACATCCAACGAGGTGGTTAGTAAGGTTGACTCGCCTGGTGTGGGCCCATGGCCACTTAATAGGGAGTCGAGATTAGTGGATAAAGGGGTGTGCGGTAAGCCTCACGGTGGTAAGCCTCACAGGCCTACAATTACTCCTGAGCGGTACAATGGTAAAGTTCTTTGAAACGAGTGTTACCGCCACTTTGAGGCGTGTAAGCAGGTGAATCAGTGGAGTGGGGAGCAAGCAACCGAGTTTTTGGCTGCTAGCCTCCAAGGCGAGGCACTCCGCATCCTCGGTGATGGGTCGAAAAGATTCACTTATAGTGAACTTAAAGGTGGTGTCGCAGAGGTTCGGTCCTGGTCGACAGGCTGAAAATTATTTGGTGGAGTTGAGGCACCGACGTCGGGGGCCTAAGGAAACTTTACGGGAGTTGGGCCAGGCAATTCGTTATCTCACGTTAAAGGTCTACCCTGAGATTCCCGAAGGGGCACGAGAGCGCCTAGGGAAGAACCATTTTATTGACGCGGTGACAAGTCAGGTTTGTAAGGGAAGGCGTATATCGCGATCGCCCAAAGACACTGGACGAAGCAATACATGCTGCCCTTGAGACGAACAATTACGAGAAGGTTGAGTGCGAACGAAGTGCTGAGGGGAAACCTGTGAAGTTTGCGAGAGCAGTTGCCTCTGACACCGAGAGGCGGCCGCTTCTAAAATTAGAAAATTAGAAGTGCCGGTCGACAGCAGTCACAGAAAATAGACAAAGTAGTTGAGCTGCTGGAAGGGCTCACCAAGCAAGGTTTGAGTTCGGTTGACCAGGCAAGGTTTCCTAAAGCCCTTTTCACACTGCAGAGCCAATCCCCGGGGAAAAAAATCTCCGGGAAATAAATCCCCGGAAAATTCCCGGGGATTTTTTACCCCACCAACACCCCAGCAACCGTTCACACTAGACCCATTTGGTAACTCCCGGGGACAGTATTTCCCGGGAATCTGCACGGTCGTTTCACACTGGCCATCAAACCCCGGGAAATTATAAATACACGTACACGAGAAGGAAGCTAAACACAGTCTTGTTCACGACACTTCTTTTATTAAATATTAAAACCATTCATTTTGCTCATATTCTTTAAAATTAAATTATTTGTATAATTTTCAAACGTTATTATTTGTTTTTTGTACTTGACTGTAAATATATTTACGACAAGTTTGAAAGGTACTTCATTACAATACTAAGTCACCGCGCGAATTATTTGGCTTGCTATTTGTGACCCTGTGACCTTTCGAGAATACCCGTGGACGCAAAAAGGTGGGGTAAGTTCAATCCCTGCGACGTTCACACTAGTTGCTTTTCCCCGGGAAAAACGTTAAACCCCGGGGATTTCTCCTTTAACCATACTCCCGAGCAGGGGTAAATATTTCCCGGGGAAAAGCAGTTTCCCGGGGATTTCTTTGGCAGTGTGAACAGACCGACCGAAATTCCCCGGCAATTCCCCGGGGAATTGCCTGGGAAATCGTCTAGTGTGAAAGGGGCTTAAGAGGCAGGCGAGGTTCCCTGAGAGGCAGTCGCCAAGGCCGGTGAGGAAAGTGCGTGGTGGGTTGACTTGTTTCAAGTGTGGTGAGGTTGGTCATTTTGCACGGGAATGTGCTAAACCTCGTAGGGGGAGATGGCAGCAGGGAAACGCCAGCCAGCCGACTGATGGGCCTGCGGGCAGGCTGGAGAGCCATTGGGCACTCGGCCAATGAGTGTTCCTAGTCCTAGGTACGGGTTGTTTGTTAATGGTGTCGTGAGGGGAGTAAAATGTAGGTTACTTGTCGATTCAGGGTCGACTGACACGCTAGTTAGCAGTCGAGTCTTCCATGAAATCGCAGAGAAACGAAGGCCTGTGTTGGAATCCGAAGAGTCCAACATTCAGCAGGTTGATGGGAGTCTCCTGGCTGTGATGGGTGTAGCATCGGTCAAAATTCAACTGGGCAAGACGGTGCATCCAGTTGGTGCAGTTTTTGCTGATGTCAAGTATGATGTCATATTAGGCATGGATTTATTGTTACCTACTGGTGGTTACCTATTTCTGTAGCCTTGAGTTGAGGTTGAACGGTGAACGAATGAGGTGCACAGGCGGTGCAGGTGAACCTTTCGTTGGAAGAGTAGTGGTGGCCGAAACCACCGAGATTCCGGCGGGCCATGAGGCTGTTGTGCCTGGTGTGGTAGCAACCATATGTGAGGGATCAGGACAGCTGGCAATCATTGAGCCTGTGGAAGGGGGTGGCGAGTTGGCTCAGCGAGGCTCACTACTAGCCCGGTTGCTGGTCAAGCCACAAGCTGAGACTCTCCCGCTGCGGAAACATATGGCGCGGTATCATTAAAGACTGTGTGTTCTTTCCCCGTTCTTACCCTGTTCTTCCCGATCGGTCCGTGGTTGTCAAGGAGAACGGGAATCCGCGAACTGGACGGGGTGTGCGCTCAAGCGCGGCGAAGTTTAATGAGCGAGGCTATTGTTATCGCTTCAATGGTGAAATGAATAAACATGATCCCACTACTGACCTCATGCATTCGAACAGGATACACGCGGACTGCACGCCAGGTTTAGAACGTGCGGCCTTTCCAAATAAATTGTGTGGGTACTTTTTGCAACTGGGATCTGGTAGTGGTACATAGTTTCGAGCTGACCTACACCGAGAGACCAGTAATTCCCACTATTCTACAGAAATAAACCATGTTGTATTTGTTTTACTACACCTCATAAAAATATTAACTGCCGTGTCGATAACGGCCTTCGTTGATTTTGCATCTTAATTCAGCACAAAACATTCAAATTCTTCGTTAGTCAATGACGAAAATCTAGTATTAGTAACGTTTACCGAGACTGGTTTTGGAAAGATTACAGAGGGAATTGTTGGTGCTACCCGGCTTTGTAATGATGCCGACTTTATGCGTCATTAGATTTGTTACTGCACAAGCTGTGGGCAGATAATTAACTCATTGTTATAAGAAATGGTAGATTCAGAAAGCCTGCATTTCTGAAGTACACATTATGACTAATTTTCCGAGTGAACAGTTCTATAAAGATTGGATTACAATTACGGATGAAAAGCGACCGCAACGTCGCTATCTAAAACCTTCAGAAAATAGAAGGAATCCGGTGTGGACGGTAATTCTGTCCCCGGTAAAATTGTCCCACAGGGTATTTATTATTTGGATTTCTCTTTACTTCATCGAGTTTTCGCGCTGTGAATTCGCAAAAGTAGAACACAATTCTCAAGCAAAATGTCTTCTCATGACATGAAATTTGTTTTGCATTTGCATTCTCGTGAAGTAAGTAGGTATGAATCCGCCTTTAGAACCTCGGCGAATTTGAACTAATTACTTGTAAAGGTACGTACGTGCACAATTTATTTGGTGGTGCATTCATATGTACACGTAAATTCACTGAGAAGTTGTTTTTATTCAACTCGTACGTTGATTGTCTCGGCATTTCCAGTAGTATTATAGTCCCAAATGCCGCGAAATACTTGTGGTTTGGCAGGCCGGTATTTAGCGGACTGTCGGCCCCGTGATGAACCATTCATATTTAAATTAGCCTTCTGGGCGCTGAGGGTGACCCGGCGCCTCCGCGGGAAGAACGGGAATATTCATGTCCTTTGATATGTAAATGACCGTTCCAGACGCGGTTAAACCGGGTTGTCATCAAGGGGTCTTTTGTTAACTTTAGTCCTGGGTATCTCGCGGACTTCCCGGGGCGCCGAACAGTCAGTCTTTAATGAGACCGCGCAATCCGAATGGGGAGAGGCGGCTTGTTTGAAAGGGAACAACGGTGGGCACAATTGCGACAGTTGAGGTTGACACAGTAGTGGTGCCGGGTGGGAGTCGTGGGTGTGAGGGTTATGGAGGCTTGCCAAGTCACCTGCATAATATATACGACCGGGTCAACCTCGCTGAGGAATATCATGAGGAGGTGAAGGCATGTCTGGTAGAATTTCAGGATGTTTTTTTTTGTCTGGTGAGGTCGAGATAGGGCGGACTGGTGTGGTTGAGCACTACATCAGTATGGGCGATGCGAGGCCAATCAAGGAGAGGCCTCGGCTCCATCCCCTGTGTAATCAGGAGGAAATAATGAGGCAGGTTGGAGATGTGCAGAAGCGAGGGGTTATCGAGCCATCCGAAAGTCCCTGGGCTGCAAATGTTGTGTTAGCCCGGAAGAAGGACGGAACTAAGCGATTCTGTGTCGACTATCGGGGTCTGAATATGGTAACAATCAAAGATGCCTACCCTGTTCCTTGTATCGACGAGACACTAGATGCGTTGGTTGGTGCAGAGTGGTTTTCCACTCTCGATTTAGCGTCCGGGTATTGGCAGGTCGACCTCGATGAGATCGACCTCGATGAGAAGTCAACCCCTGTTGTGCGAAACGGTTTATACAGGTGGCGCTGGTTATACAGGTTATACAGATGCCCCTTGGCCTTTGCAACGCCCCCGCGACACTTGAAAGGTTGATGGAGAAGGTGATGGCAGGTCTTCAGTGGGACATCCTGCTGATATACCTGGCAATGTCATTGTATTTGGCAAGACCGTGAAGGAGGGGATTTAATGACTGCGCGTCGTCTTCTCCAGGTTGAGGCGAGCTGGTTTGAAGTTGAAGTGCTTCTTGTTTTAGAGATCAGTGGGCTATTTGGGACATATTTTGTTGCCTGAAGGTGTGGCTACCGATCCTGAGAAGGTTGGGACCGTGGCCGATTGGACAACACCCAAGTGTGTTAAGGAAGTTCGAAGCTTTTTAGGCCTCGCTTCTTATTATCGAAAGTTTATGTGGGGATTTGCTGAGGTTGCTTCACCGTTGCATGCGCTGACTGAAAAGTCGCATGCGTTCCAGTGGACAGATGCCTGCCAACAGGCCTTTGTTAGTGGAGATGGGATTGAGGCAGTTTTGTCCCAGATTCATGATGGGGAGGAGAAGGTCCTCGCCCTTGCGAGCCCTAAACTAAGCAAGGCAGGTGATTTGGTGATCCGGTATTAGTTGGATTGTTAGGTCACACTGGGGAGTCGGGCAGTCGTCCCAGTTGGAATACCGTGTCAGCCGCCCCTTCGGCACACAAGACCCTCTGGTCCGCATGGGATCAGTTGGAGGTGCGGGACGGTGTCCTTTATAGAAGTTGGGATTCCGACGATGGGAGTCCGTGAGGTTACAACAGGTATCCTGAGAAATTGAGAGAGGTCGTACTTCAGGAGCTGCATGGTGGTCGGACGAGTGGTCATTTGGGGGTGAAAAAGACTTTGGCCAAAGTCAAGTTGCGATATTATTGGCCGGGAATGACCGCGGACTTGAGGTCATTCATAAGACGTTATGATCTGTGTGGGAGGAGAACATCTCCTGTGAAGAGGAGAGTTTCCCCGCTCCAACAGTATTTGGTTGGCGAGCCCATGGAGAGAGTGGCTGTAGACTTGCTGGGGCCTCTTCCCCAAAGTGACAATGGCAACGTCTGGATCATGGTAGTTGGTGACTACTGCTCCAAATGGATGGAGGCATATGCTCTGCCTGATGCTAAAGCAGAGGCGGTGGCGAACAAGGTTGTCAGTCAGTTTGTCTGTCGGTTTGGCATTCCCTTGGAATTGCATTCAGATCAGAGGAAAAACTTTAAGTCGGCAGTGTTTGGCGAAATGTGTAAGGTCCTGGAAATTTCCAAGACAAGGACCACAGCGTACAACCCGAAGTCCGATGGGATGGTTGAACGCTTTAACAAGACATTTGTCAACATACCCACAGAGGGAGCACAAACTCCCTGTGAGATATAGATAACTAACTGGAGAGGTACCGCCTCCGACCGAAGACGTTCCCCCTCCGACGAAAGATGGACCGCCTCGGCCGAAGAGGATGAAGATGGCCGTCGTCACGGAGAAGATCTTCCGCACCACTTTTATCGTTGAAGCCTTGGTGAGAGAAGAGGAGACTCGTCAGAAGTTCCACAAACCCGTGAATGCCTTACGATCACTGTAATATATCGATAATTATGTTTGATTCCATCAATACCGGTCTGTCTCGAGTTTGTTGTTTATTGTTGTTTTCTTAAAGTTTAGATTAAAGTTATATTTCCTATTTTTAAAGGCTGTTAGATCATGTAGTATTAGTAAGAAAATAAGAGACTCCCAAGGACATTTGTATTGTACTAAATTTTGTTCAGTGGCAGTCTGGATGTTGACGTGGTAGCAGTAATAAGACGTTGAGAGCATAAATACGTAAATTGTGTGTCCGCCGTGAACTTAGCGCGGCCGATCGACGAACGACCGGCGAGTTTAAGTAGCTAGCGGGTTATTTGACATTGGGTCTAGATTATAGTGGGACCTGGGCAAGTGGGATAGGTAACCTTTGGTTGGGGAGTCAGTGAAGCTGGATTTGTTGCGGGGATTGTCTGCCTCTTACGGTGCGGCGACGGTTGAGTGCAGACCAACGTGAATCGGAGAGCTTTCTGTCCCTGTTTAGGTTTACCAGGCGTGTTCAGTGCCCTGAGGTTTCCTATAATTAGTTGGTAGTTTGACCCGAATCGTGCTAATTACCCTGGGCTACTCGCAACAACAGTGAGGGTTATTGTAGATGCAGTGGGGTATACCTTGAGCTCGATGCCAGTGAGCTGAACCTGATTAAGGTATACTAAACTCGTAGTGAGGATTAATTTGTGCATATGTAATTACCCCTCATTCTGAGGTATACCTTGAGCTCGCTGCCAGTGAGCTAAACCTGGTTGAGGTATACTAAACTATAGTGAGGATTAATTTGTGCATATGTGATTACCCCTCATTCTTAAGTATTTCATCACCCTGCCAAGTTTTGTGTTTATTGTATTAACTGTTATATGTGTATGCCCCGTAGCATTTATATTGTATAAGCCAAGGCAAATTGATTCAAGTCCCGTTAAACTCAGGTGGTGCAGTTGACCACGAGAGGTTTACTGGGCCTCGTGAGGATTATCCGGTGGTGCAGTAGACCACCTTGTTTCAGCGAGGATCATTATTATCTTATACCAATTCATTAAGCGGTGCATTTGAGGGTTATTAAAAGTCAAGTTCATCTTTAAGGGTGCAGTTGACCCTTTTATATTTATGTGAGGTTTATCATATACCAGCGAGGATTATTGTGTATATTTAGTTGTATGTAAAGTGCATTGGGTCGTATGAATAAAAACTAGCAAATGCTATGAAGCAAAAAGTAAAAGCATTTACTTCGAAGTAAAAGCATTAAGGAAAAGCAAATGCTTCAATTTGTATGAATAAAATAAAGTTTTACTGTTTCTCATTTACTGGCTGAAATAGCAGTAAATGCTTTTTACTTGCAATTGATTTCACAGCCGAATGGTTTATAACAATAGAGTCTCTATTGTGTGTACGATACACACCCACACATAGACGCTCGTACGCTGACAGGGGTGTTTGAATGAAATCGCAACCTCAAGTTACTGCTTCGCAGTCACGATGCCGTTTTCTTTCTCAGCAATATTTCAAAAATTATCGGCCATCTACGTCTCATTTCCTTGCCCAAAATCAGTACAACTGCTTGTATTTTAATCCTAGACAATCCATCTTCCATGTTCATAAATTGTCCTGCCTAACCACATATACAAAAGCTCCTATTTTTTATATTAGTATTTGCTTCTCTTTTTTCAAGAGAAGTAGTCGGTAGCCCCGACCCAACCTTGAAAAATTACGAGTAAATACTGCAAATCTGAAGCATTTACTCATTTTTATTCATACCAAATGGAGCAAATACTAATATTCTAGCAAATGCTGCAAATTTAAAAGTAAATACTTTTTAGTCTTTAGCAAATACTAAAACCTTTTGCTTCATTTTTATTCATACAGATTCCAGTAAATGCTTGAAAATTGATAGTAAAAGCAAATGCTAGTTTGTATGCATACGGCCCATTACTCTTGAATCAGGAAGAGAATAAGACCAATCATTGATCGTCTTTTGAAAACTTGTCACTGTGAGGTTTATTTGCACTGTGTGGTTTATTAGGACTAATTTTAGTGCTTATATTATATTAAGTTAATCACTCAGTCATAAAACGGTGGTGTATTTCGACCAAACGAGCTGTCCCTAGGTTAAGTCCGCCGTTCGTTAATTGTCCCCCCTTGCGTCTGGATAGCCGCTCATCCTTGCGCGAGGCTAATAAATATATTTGTTGGATAATAAAAGTTGGTTGGAGTCCTGGGATAATAAGACCAGTCCCCATCTATGTCATCTGCCGGTACCGCCACACCATTCCTAAACCAAATGAGCTACTTGCACTAGTTTGCAATGCACTGTGCAAGTCATCGGCCAAAAATCCGAATTTACATTCAGTGGATGTGAATTTGGAATCTTAACCCAGGATGTGAATTTGGAAGAGGATGTGAATTGAGAGCATTTGGATTTGATTTTTAAAATATTTTCTTAAAATTACATCTTGCTAAGGACCGTATCAGTTTTGAATGCAAAATCACATCATGGTCTTTTCTAATGATATATTAAATAATAAATCTAAGGAACTCACAGTTGACTTCTGAACATAGATATCCTCTCCTCGTGACAGGCCAAAGTCGGAAACTTTTGCGATCAATCCTTCCCCCAGCAGAACATTTCTAGCCGCCAAATCGCGATGAATCACCTGCGTCAAGTATACACATGCACAATGAAATTCGGTCGCAGAGGTTTTAAATGACATTATGTGTTAATCGAAGATTATTAAAGGACCCGTACCCCTGATTCAGCGAGGTGTGTCATTCCCTTGGCGACATCCAAGGCAAATTTGACAAGCTGGCCTGACATCAATGCAGCCGCGGCGTTGGATTTCCGCAGGTAGCTTCGCAGGTCGCCGTTTGGAAGATACTCTAGGGCAACGTACAGGATGTCTGCGTAGAAGGTAAATAAATTTACCAGTCGGTGTTTGAAAACAATAAGAAATGTTCTTAATAATGATGGAAATCTTTATATTATTAATACTCTGAAGCATTCAATGCCCTTGTATACTGGGTGTCCAAGTGTTATGGCAATTCATCGTGTTATACGTAAAACGATTATTGGTAAAATATCTTTTTCAAATTAACCAGAATTACCTTTTTTCTGGGAGACCCTATACAACCGTTCAATGTCAAATAGTGTCAAAGTCTAGATACCGTTAAAGCTATAGTATACCCAGCACGTTTTATGGTGGAGGGGGCACCCTCTTATCTCCATACCCTATACACACCCATGCAAGTGGGTAAATGCCGTCAATAGGGGACGGGGCATTGTCCGACCGTCTTCCCTCTTTTGTTTGTACTCTAACGTTTTCGGATGATCGCCATAGGATTTGCACACGAGTCTGAATCGGGGACCTTTGCGGAATAGGGGACCCCATTGTTCCCTTTGTCATACGTCCCCTATTTCAATCAAAAACAAACGCAAGACTATTGTTACCTAACCCATACCCATACCCATATGTTCTTTAGACACATTCAATCAGTTATATATAAACCCAATTAGGTCGAATATGTTTTCATGGGGTTTGCTTCTCAGTAATTCGTAGGTCGAAGTCGGATTTGGAGGCGAAGCCAGTGCCGAAGACGAAGCAAAGGTTTTGAAAAAATAACTAGGAACCAATTTTCTTTCAGTGAAATCGGTTAAAATTACCAGACATTAATATTCACCAAAAAATCTGCAATTGTGGTTAATAATACTTTCTAATGGTTCTTTCAAAATTTAATTCAATTCAACTCGCAAGACGTTTATTTCTGCACTTTCCACAAGTAAGTCAAATTCCTTTTCAAAATTAATTAGTATAATTCTTTTTAAAAATATAGATAAATAACTACATTTTGTGCTTATTTTCAAATTACCCTCATGCTGACAAGCGCCAAGCACCGAGACCACATTTTCATGGCGGCCGATGGAGGACATGGTACGGAATTCCTCCATAAAATTTGCACGTTCACTAGCAGGGGCTTGTCCTGAAAAAAAGTGTCATCACTGTCATTATCAATATGAGGTATACTTGTTTGGTGTTTATCATTGTAAGTTTCGTGTTGTTCCTAATTTTGTTAACAGTAGTGCACATTTACGATGCCTGCAGTAAACCAACAAGTATAGACATTATTTATGTGCATATCACTAGGCAACTAGACAGCTAAGCAACTGCCGGACAACACAAACACTAAGCATCTTTCACATGTCTTATGCCAAACTTGAAACCATTCATACTATTTCAAGCAGTGCCGAAGATAACCATATTGCTGAAAGATGGCATCAAGCGATCACAACATCGAATTTTGTAAAATTGTTTATTCAGCCGATATTTTATTTAGCCGATCGTTTGAGCCGATCTTTTGTATATGCTTATAGACAGTACTAATGTCATATTAATGTAATAAGCGAATCAATATGTCAATATTAAGGAAATGAAATGAACCTGGACTTGTTAATGCCATTAAGCCGGTTTTAAACATAAGCCGGTTTTAAACATACTTGTTTAAAACTGGCCAACCACAGTATTGTTTAAAATGCTTGAATTGCCAGGAATGGGTGAAATTACAGATATAATACACCATTGGTAATTGCTTGAATTATCGGAAATGGGTGGATTTTCAGATACGATACACCATTGTTAATTGCTTGAATTATCAGGATTGGGTAGATTTATGGGGTTGTATTTTATAGTAAATGTTGTTTAACTGACCTGTCTGACGTTTTAAAATCATGAATGCCGAAGAAAAAGCAAGAAAAACGGCGTTCGTTTTCAACCGGCATCAGGCATTATTTTTTTTTTATTTTTTTTTGGGGGGTATAACATCCACTAAGCTCAAAATCCACATCCTTATTTATAGCTCAAAATCAAATGGATGTAAATTTTGATCTAAAGAAAAGAATGTGAATTTGGAGCATTTGGATGTGATTTTAAAAATCTTTTGTTGAAATCCCATCCTGCTAAAGACCATGTCCTTCCTATAGTGTGACCAGTTTATAACACATTTGCAACGCGAATATAGGTCTGGTTCGTTTTACCTTTGAGCATCTTGATAGCACATCGGGTCTTCTTCCCGCCCACAGACACAGTACCCAATCGGACCTCTCCAAAGTAACCGCTGCCCAGGACGCGATCGGCAATAACTAGGTTGCCCCACATGATCTCCCACCTACCAGCCCAAGATGGGAGGCCAATGTCCTCATAAACATCCAATGCTGTCAAATCCTTTGGGGATATCTCGGCTTCATAAACGGCGGTTAAATTCTGTTGAAAGAAATGTAAGAGTTCGTCTTCCAAAGAGAACCGAGGCCCGTATACCGTATAGGGGATACTGGGGTTAGTTGAAAGCACGGGGTAAGTTGAAACATTGAAATGTACTTCCACAGCTAGAATTAATTGTATAGAATGTTGCCGTCTAACAACAGCCATCCACCATATTGCCTGCAGCACCAGTGCCCCAATGGGAAAGGTAAGCTTGTTTGTTCACCTTCCGAGTAAACTGTTCAAGATTCAAACAAAATCTTATAAATGAGAGTAATCAGTTTCTGAGTATTTTAGGCTCTAGTAAAAGTTAATAAGCTAAACAATTAATGAGGTTCAGAAAATTCGCCCGATCGTCCCTGTTTTGCGTAGTAAGCTCACAAATGTCACATAGGCTACTGGGGCTAGTTGGAACATTTATGAACATTATTAATGAAGTGCCATTTGAATAAAAGTTCTACTCTATTTCCATGTATGAAAATATGGGCGGACAAAAGGCCAAACTTAAAAAATAAACTAAACGAACAAAGAGAAACGATAAAAACAAATCTAAGAACAAAGCAGAAACTAACGGACAATACCAACAAACGACGCCAAACCACTGTCGAAGATGGACACAACCACACACAGACGATGGAGAATTCGGAAAGAACGAAGAACACGGAATTAAAGGTCATTTAGAGAGTTTAGACACAGAAAGGCAAATGCAAAAAAAAAAACACGAAAGACAAACCAAATAGGCTTCATATAAAATATACGGTAAATGTAAATGATTAAAGACAATAACAAGGTTTTACTGACTTATAAGTGAATATACACAAACGTTGTCTACTTCCATATCAATTGTTTACCAGTCTGTTTGTTTGTTTGTTTCCTTTTTTGTCGTACTTATTTTAATTCTCATTTAGCGAAATTGGTTGCCTCTTTACAAAATTGAATAAACAAATTCAGCAGAAATCTGCAGTCAGACAACGATATGCTAAACTGAAGATATTGCTAAAGGAATTTGAATGCCTCAAAACTAAATTAAATGAGTGACCGAATAATGCATTTGAAACACGGTAAAACCTGGATAGGCAGAATCTTTTTAATTCAAACGCACGAAAATTAAATTTGCTGGTCATTTGCTAAAATTGACTAGGAAAACCTATATACATACTATAGGTTTTCCTGGTCAATTTCGGCAAATGAGCATATAATTTAACCACTACGCCATTCTATTTCGCGCGAAATCGAATGCTGCTGAAAATGGTCATTCGATTTCATTTTACGACTAGGCAAAAGTACTGTTGTGTCATCCAATTTAACAATTCGACAAAAAATCATTTAAATAAGCAGGAGCTTTCCCGAGGCGTGTATTCGGTCATTCAAATTAATTATTCGGCAGGCATTTCCGTCATTTGTACAATCTAAAAAACGCTATGTTAACTTTTGTTTCCTTTAGAATGTTAAAGGCATAAATACGGTTCACTAGTTGTCTAGCACAACTAATTTGTTTATCTGTTTGTTCGAATTTCTTTCTCGTACTTATTTGAATTCTCATTCAGCGAAATCGATTGCCTCTTTACAAAATTGAAGAAAAACAAATCTGCAAAAATCTCCGGTCAAACCAGCTTCGCTAAATTGAATGATGACTGTGCGTCACAAAAAAGAACGACGATATGCTAAGTTGAGCATATTGCTAAAGGCATTTGAATACCTCAACACTAAATTTAAATCGTTTTAATTCGAACACACATAAATATAATTAGCTGCTCATTTGCCGAAATTGACCAGGAAAACCTATAGCATCTAAACTTATAACTTAAAAGAAATCCAGCTTCTCAATCTAAAATAATATAAATGTATAGGATGCAAAAAGCGAGGGAAACAATAAGCGTACCATTCCAATTTCTGAAGAGTTGACAGCCTCGGCGTTCGGTGATCTATGTTGAATCTTTGACCAGACGTGACGCACGATGAGCACAGCGACGACAAGAAGTAACATCGTACTGACAACACTAATCCCTGCAATGATAGCACTATTCGTACCGGTTCCTGATATGCAAAGAAGAATTGGAGTGAAGGCGGTAACATGTTGTGGTTGACAAACATAGTTTAAATATTTTGTCAATACAATTTGTATGCAAATTGCCCGTCACAAAGCCAAAGGCCACTCGAGGTGTGGGCTACTAGAGAACAATTTGGAAGAACCTGCCCCTCACACTGAAACACGATAATCTGATCTCTTCACATTATGAACAAGGTTGGGATGGGTACCTAGTCTACTGCAATGCGTTAATAATGCCTCTACCCATAGTATGTGTCGAAGTGTCATGGCCCAGGCTGGGCTTGAACCCACAACCTGCAAAACTATACCGCACGAAATCTCCGAACCACTTGAACACGGCGACCCCTGTTGAGTATTGACTAATGTTATGATGCTACCAAAATGGGGCATGCACATATCGACTCAGAGGTCCTAAATGTAGTGTAAAGTTGCCTTAGACTGCAGGCCGAAGCATTGCATATTTCATATTTTTTTTAGGGGGGGGGGGGGGCATGCCCGGACCCCTATAGTAGGGCGTAACTTCGACACTCACCACCACCCGATCATTGTCCAACTCACCCCCCCCCCCCCCCTAACTTCGACACTCACCACCACCCGATCATTGTCCAACTCACCCCCCCCCCCCCCCCCCCACCCCCCGTTTGCTCAAAGCTAGATTCGCGCCTGTATTGCAGTGTGTCTCAAATAAACAGGCAAACACTGTATAATGAAATGCTACACATAGAATGTGCAACCTACATTATATAATATAGGTATGGTTTGAAAGAGGCATACTTACACTTTAAAATAAGATATCAAACGTGACCATGGGGCAATTTTTTATCGGTTTTATGCATTGGGACAAAGGTAGCCTACTTGCCTCTGTGTGGATTATTGCCTGGCCTACACTGCAACAACTATTTTTACCAAGTAAACACAATTCATGTTTGTAAATAGCATCAGGATAGATAGTGTTTAGCCATTGAACATTACATTTTAGGAATTGGACACGTGTGTTTAGCTGCTATAATCGCCTTTAGCTAAACAGCTCATCCACATTGCAACACTTGAACATCCAGCCAAACAAAATCGAAAAACCTGGTCCCATGGTAAATTTGAGCTCTCTTGGGAAATTACTCATAACTCAGATGTGGACGTTGGATATCTCATTTGAAAGTGGAAAGGTTTATCTTTCAGTACATATACATATTATCTATGTTCGTTGCACATTCTATGTGTAGCATTCCATTATATTTTATTTGCATTTTCTTTGAGATAAATTTCAATTTACCTTGAACTATGACAGTAAACTTGCATGTTCCTTCGTTTCCTGAAGAGTCCTCGGCTGTGCATGTCACTTTTGTTACCCCCGCTGCGTACACTCCCCCTGATACCACCAATGAGTTGCCCTCATCTCTACACAAGACAGTGTTGATAATTCCGTCTACGCTGTCGCTACCAGACGGCAAATCTGGGGACCATTCTACTCTAGCACTACTCTCCACATCATCAAGAGTTACTTCCGCATTTGATGGGCAGATGAGAATTGGAGCATCATTATCTGATAAACAAATTCATGTATAATATATAGTTAGGCAGCTTACCAAGATGATGGGGACATGCCGGATAAAAGCACCAAATTTTTTCCACATGCTCTCCATTACCATAGCTTTAAATTTTTGATGGGAGCCACTTCATCAAGATGGCGGATGGCGGCCATCTTGGATTTCGTGGATGGCCGCCATGTAAAACCTATACATTTCAATATCTCGGCTTCCAAGCCACTTAGAAGGCCAATCTTGGTTTCAAATTATACATTTTCTGGGTCAAGGAATGCAATGAAGGTATTTAGAATGTCACTAGGTAACTATTTGTGCCAATACTAAATCAATCGGTTCATTCTGGCAATACATTTACACAACTCGGCTCTTAATAAAACCCTGCCAGGCATGCGCAGACAAAAACAAATCAATTAATGTTTACACAAAAACTACACCCCCCATGAAGTTGTAGAATGGCTTATTTGAAACAGGACAAGATTACCTTTCCAACGGTATTCATGTTATGGGGGTCGATGTTTGTCAAAATTCTCAGGAAAGCCTGAAAAATCAGTGACCTTTGGCTTGACCTTGAATTTCACTGTTCAGTGACTCCGATTTCCAAAAAATTATTACTCTGCCAAATAAAACTGGAAATGAAATGGCAATGTGGAAGACATATGGGGACTACTTGGAATCCTCTGGATGGACCACTGCACTGACTGAAGCTGGTATCGCATCCTCCGGCACAGCTGACTCCTTCCTCAAAACATCACACCTCACTAGAACAAGACATGCCCACCAAGTGACCGCTCTGGCATTGGCCAAGCTGCAGAAGGATGCCTTCTTGGACATGGTGACTGAGGGACCACATGATGAGAAGACCAAAAAAGCTTGGAGACAAGATATGATCACCAAGAGTCCAACATTCCAGTACTGGGATACCATCCTTAACATGGACATTTTGGGTCTGATATTTGTGCGGGCCCACAGAGAACAGGATTTCCCCCTATACGTGGAGTCATTGAAGGCTCTTGTCCCATGGTTCTTCGCCCTTGATCACCAGAACTATGCCAGATGGATTCCTGTTCACATCCGTGACATGGAAAGTCTGCCCACATCCATTCAGGAGGAATTTGAAGAACATGGTCATTGGGTTGTTTCCAAGACCACAAACAGATTCTCAAGCATACCGATAGACCAGGCTCATGAGCAGAATAACGATCTGGTGAAGGGTTCTGGGGGTGCAGTGGGACTCACCGAAAATCCCTCAGCATTCAAGAAGTGGATGATCGCAGGGCCTGAACAAGCACGGCTTCTTAAAGAGTTTGAGCAGCAGTACATTTCAGAAGAAGACAATAAACAACAACACCATGAAGAAGGAATGTCTACACAGAAGACATTCAAAGAGCAAGCACTAGCTCTGGTGCACATCATCAGTAGGATGAGCAATCCGTTCCTAGATGATACCCCCGAACTTCTAATGCTGGACACACGAAATGTGATTGACGAGTCTGTGGTCAAGACAGTCCGCACTATAGAATCAGTGGGCAGGGATCAGTACAGCAAGTACCACAAGACAGTGATCAGCGACCGCACACGCTCCATTCACGATCCCATCAAAAAGAACTCACTGCCACTCTTCAGATGCCCAACACACAAGACCAAGACCAAGCAGGCAGGGCAGATCTCGATGCTGAAGGATGATGTGGCACTCTTCTCCCGATTATATATAGTTATGCAACACCGAGAAGGGGACATGGGCGCCTTCTTTAAGTATGAAAACCATCCATACCCTCCCTCTCTATCTGACAGAGGGAAACTACGGCTTGGAAAGAAGTCAGATCTGCTTCTTGTTCTGACACAGAAGACACAGCCGGAGCCTCCAGGTAGTTTTGATGTCAAAGTACTCGACGGTGCTGCTGTGGTGCACTTCCTGTCCACTACCAACATTACCACATTCGACGAATATGCCAGTGGTGTTTTTGTTCCACACATCATGAAACATTTTGAAACCTCTGAAAGAGTTGATGTGGTCTGGGATACCTACATTACCAGCAGCATAAAAGAGTCAACAAGAGAGAAGCGAGGCAAAGGGATACGACGGAAGGTGGCTGGTCAGAACAAGCTGCCAGGGAATTGGCCAGATTTCCTGCGTGACCCTATGAACAAGCAATAACTCTTTGCCTTCCTCTCCAGTAAGATTGCATCCACTGACTGGCCAGATGGCAAGCAGGTCTTCATTACGTCTGGAATCAAAGTGGTCGGCACAGACTCAAGCCACTCCATGCTGCCATGCAACCATGAAGAGGCCGACACCAGGATACTGATTCACCTGCTTGATGCCCTGGAGCATGGCTCTTCTACATGCTTGGTACGCACTGTGGATACGGATGTTGTTGTTATTCTCATCGGCAAGTTCCATGCCCTGCTTACCAAGTATCCAGCTGCAGACATCTGGGTCGCTTTTGGCACTGGCAAGAACTACACATATCTTCATATAAATACCATCTGCCATGCTCTGGGCAAAGACAAGTCCACAGCACTACCCCTGTTTCACTGTTACACAGGCTGTGACACAACCTCAGCATTCTGCGGGAAGGGGAAGAAGTCAGCATGGGAGGCTTGGAATTCCTACCCCGAGGTCACCCAGGCGTTCAACTACATGGCAGCGAATCCGCACACTACCGTGACCATAGATGCCCAACACTTTCAGGCCCGTACGCAGGATTTTGTATGGGGGGGGGGGTGCGAATTTGTACTTGATGGGACCAACAATGGGACCAAAAAATGTCGTGTGCCAGTACCGTTATTTCTACATCAAAATACCATTATTTACCCCGGAAAATGTTGACCTTTTGGTAATTTGGGGGGGGGGTGCGTACGCACCCGTCGCACCCCCCCTGCGTACGGGCCTGACTTTCAACTTTTGGAGCGCTACACAGTCGTCCTTTACGACAAGACGAGTGATCTGGAATCTGTCAATGAATCACGGAGAGAGTTGTTCTGCCAGAAGAACAAAACAATGGAACATATTCCACCAACTCAAGATTCCCTGCTGCAGCACTCAAAGCGAGTTGCCTATCAGGCTGGGATCTGGGCGACATCTGAACTGGCCCAGCAGCCGACACCCAGTCCAGAAGGATGTGGGTGGACATTAGATAGAGACAGCCAGGTGTGGCTTCCTGTGTGGGGCATTCTACCGATGGCTTCGAAAGCCTGCAGTGCACTGGTCAAGTGCGGTTGCAAAAGCGCGAGTGGCTGTGGTGCAAGGTGCTCATGCAAGAAGGCGCACTGGAAATGCACAGAGCTTTGCAGTTGCAAATGTGACAGATAATTTAACAAGACTAGACATGAAATGATTCATACCAAAGAGAATTAACCTTACCAATGTCAATATTGCAACAAGAGTTTCATTAACTCAAGTCACAAGACTACACTTGAAATGATTCATACCAAAGAAAAACCTTATCAATGCAAATGTGACAGATAATTTGATTATACATGCATGTTGGAACTTGATATGAACATATTGATTTGATCTCGGCACAAATAGTCATCTAGTGATATTCTTAATAGCTTTAATGCATTCCTTGACCCAGAAAATGTATATTTTGACCCTAAGATTGACCTTCTAAGTGGCTTGGAAGCTAAGATATTTGCACTTATAGGTTTTGCATGGCGGCCATCTTGGAAATCCAAGATGGCTGCCATCCGCCATCTTGATGAAGTGGCTCCCATCAAAAATTGAAAGCTATGGTGATGGAGGGCATGTGGAAAAAATATGGTACTTTTATCCGGCTTGTCCCCATCCTTCTCAAATCTGGTCCTAAGCTACCTCACTAATAGCAGCAGAGCATTAAAAGCCAGGAACAACATCATTATTGACTTGAAATCTTGACACTCAATCTTTGCCTGCGTCCGTGAACAACCACCAACTTTCGCCACTTACTCCGATTGTTTGAAGACAATTTATTAAACAGCACTTTACTACAAATCGTTAATATTGACGTCAATATGTGAACATTTATATTGACATCAGCATTCACGACTTTGGGGGCAAGACGTAAAATTTGTCGCGATTATTGACATCAATATTCACGATTTACGATGTCCCTTGAGGGCCACCATACTTTGTTCTTTTTACCCCGAATGACGAGTGCACTCGTTCATGCTGTAGAACGCTAGGTAAACAAATATTGAGTGGAACGGGTGGAATATTATCGTGAAGTAAAATCTGGACTTTTTCATTTTACGAGGCAAAGCCGAGTGAAATGGAAAAGTCCAGATTTACCAAGCTATAATATTTCTCCCAATTCACAATTTAAAGCCGCTCAATGTTTGTTTATAACTGACATACAGATCCGCGAACGTTGGCTCATATGTTGACACCGGCAGCAATGATTGTGTGTGAGCAGCACAAATTGGGTCACAACATTCTTGCCAAGGTAGATTTGGAGTGAGAGTCGACTGTTCAACAGCCGTGGGAATGACGATGGTCCTAACTTTTGGTTAAGGTTTTTGTTTCCTTACCTGACAATTTGTTTATACCTGGAAGTCTCAATTTTAGGTCAGGTAGCTACTTGCGACAAAAAAAAATCCTGACGCACAACAGGCTGCGTAGCTATTTTTGGACGATGCAACAATTCAAATTATAACGTCTTTTCCCCAAAAAGCACGACGCCTGCATTGGCTTTAAAAGTTATATTAGGCATTTTGTCTGGTAATGATTTTTGCCAATGCGAGCTTTAATTTTATGCAAACCAGAAAATTATGCAAACCAGATAAAAAGAATCGGGATTGTGGGCATTGTTTTGTTAACGTTGTTTACCTTACAACTCATTTCATTAACTCCCGGAATCACTCGAAATTGCGAACGTTAACGATATAATACTCAACTGTCAATGAAAGGTGTTCAGAAACCTTCGGCCATTTTCGGAAACTTGGGACATTTCTATAGTTTGGGTCACGTGACATTGGTAGTCTGGTTCCCCAACCTGACAATTGCTGTATGCCTAGACATCTAAATTGTAGGTTAGGTAGCCGCCTGCGACAAAAATAGATAATGACGCAATACAAGCAGCGTAGCTATTTTTAGACGACGGAACAATTCAAATTTTAACGTCTCTTCCAAAAAATAGCACAATTACTACAATGACTGTGATATTATTAGGCATTTCGTCTGGTGTTGACTTTTGCCAATGCGAGTTTTATTTTATACAAACCAGAAAAGAGAATGGACATTATTGTATTAACGTTACCTTACAACCACTTAATTAACTCCTGGAAACACTCGAATATCGTGAACGATGATAATTTTTTTTTGTTGACCCCACACAAATTGCGATAGAATATTTGTCACCACAGTGCACTTCTATAAGCTCCCTAGAATAACATACTAAAAATCTCAACAAATCCAAGTGGTGGAAATATGACTAATTTGCATAAATTGTTAATCCCTGCCGCGTAATATATTTATTCCTATATTAGGGTATATTATTATTATTAATTATTTTGAATTTTTTTATTTTTTTTTGAAAAGTTTATGACATTGTGATATTTAGCCCAGCAAACAAAAACTGGGGGAAATGGTGTGTCCATAAATTGGGCTAAAATGTAGTTAAAGGGTTGCCTAACATGGGAGACTTGAACAAGTTCAAGAAAATCCCCAAAGTACATTTTAACGTAGATATGATTATTGTAAACAACAACATTCTTTAATTTGGGGGTTTCCTTGAACTTGTTCAAGTCTCTCACCTTAGAAAACCCTTCACCTATCTTTTAGGCCAATTCATGGATACACCATTTTTTCACAATGTTAATATTGTTCATATGATTTTCCATAAGGTTTTAATATGATAACTGTGCCATTAAGCAACTTGGTGAATTTGAAGCTCACCAATACTGACTACTTGATGATATCTGGAGACAGTGTAATGTGCGCACATTTGTGGGTTCACAAAGTTGTGATTTTGGAGAATTACTATGTTCATATAATTATTCAGTCACATTGCAATTTGTGTGAGGTCAAAACTTATTTTCCCTGGACTAATACCCGACCGTCAATACAACGTGTTTCGAACAATTTAGAGACTGACATTTTTAGAAACTGGATGAATTGGTCACGTGACATTGGCGGCAACTGGACCTAATTACGTGATGTAGCTCAGTAGCTTCTACCAATCAAATGACAAGGATCTATAGGTCAGTGATATGCCATTTCTTTTTGGTATCGAACGACAGGTGGGCTCAATAGAGCCGTTACAAAAGCGGGCATTGCATTCAATGCCTTTCTTCTCGGTCTAAGCATTCGAACCTCGCTCGCCATAGGATTCGTACGTCTTGCCGATACATGTACAAATGTACTTTCTATTTACTGTACCTTTGCGATAACACTTTAGGGCCTACTTCTATTAAGTCCATGATGTTCGACGACCAACAGACCAGCAATAGCAATATATTGTCGGCAATCAATTATCTCAAGAAGAAGATAGCTCCAACCAATAAGAAACATAAACCGTCGGAGAATTCGACGCCTCTCAAGAGCGACGGCAACCGCGAACAATTTGAGCACTATGAGAAGTTAAAGACTTCACCGAATCTGCATTGGGTCTACGGAGAACGACGACGACCCTTCTGCCAAGGGCAGCCTTACTGAAGCTTTGGATGTGGTAAAGAAACAACGAAAGCTCATCAAGTTGCCCGACAGATCCCCTCACGGCTGTTGTACCTTCAAGGAATATGTCGCCGACAATCTGACTGAAGACTCTGAAGACGAGAAACATCTTCGCAAAGCCGAAAAGTCAACCGCCGCCAAGACAGAACAGTTTTGTTATTATGCAATTCGTAAGTCAATAGGCTAATTTATCACCAGATGAATCACACCCAACACGGCAATTTGACCCCCAGATTTGATTGTATTAGCACACCCCGTAAATTTAAACGGAATTCTTAACCTATGATCTCGATTATTGCAAATCGAGTATCACTTGATTAGTGCATGCAAATACCGTCGAGACGTAATTTGTAAGACGGTCAGGCTGATTTGTAGCTTTGCATTATCGGTCGATTGAGTACCGAATGACATTGAATTGTGTTCCAAAATTATTTGGCAATCAAACAAGTCTGTTTAGTCATGGATCAACTGATCCATGGTTTAGTCGAGTATCACTTGATTATTGCATGCAAATACTGAACTTGGCCCCAAGAGGAAACATTGTTTTCCGTTGAGACGCAATTTGTAAGACGTCAAGCTGATTTGTAGCTTTGCATTATCGGTCGATTGAGTACCGAATGACATCCTGAATTGTGTTCCAAAAGTATTTGGCATCAAACAAGTCTGTTTAGTCATGGATCAACTGCTCCATGGTTTAGTCGAGTATCACTTGATTATTGCATGCAAATACTGAATTTGGCCCCAAGAGGAAACATTGTTTTCTGTTTACGCAATTTGTAAGACGTCAAGCTGATTTTTAGCTTTGCATTATCAGTACCGAATGAAATACTGAATTGTGTTCCAAAATTATTTGGCAATCGAACAAGACTGTTTAGTCAAAAACAAAACAAAAAACAAACACCCAATTTGACGGCCAATCTAAGTTCCCTTTCTTTGGCGTTTCTCATGAGCGAGTTCCAGTGCTCTATCATCCCAATAGTTCACCAAATCATTGTTGTCTTTTTCCTTTTCTTTCGGTTTATGAACTCTATTAATAGTATTACATGAGGAAGATATAGAAAATAAATTAATTTTCTGACGTAGGAACGTAGGAAGAAAATAATTCTGATTAATTAAATTTACCAGCTGGCACGCTAGGCGTAGTCAAAATTGTGGTGGTCGGTGGCGCCGTGGTGGTCGGTGGCGCCGTGGTGGTCGGTGGCGCCGTGGTGGTCGGTGGCGCCGTGGTGGTCGGTGGCGCCGTGGTGGTCGGTGGCGCCGTGGTGGTCGGTGGCGCCGTGGTGGTCGGTTGCGCCGTGGTGGTCGGTTGCGCCGTGGTGGTCGGTTCCATCGTGGTGGTCGGTTCCATCGTGGTGGTCGGTTCCATCGTGGTGGTCGGTTCCATCGTGGTGGTCGGTTCCATCGTGGTGGTCGGTTCCATCGTGGTGGTCGGTTCCATCGTGGTGGTCGGTTGCATCGTGGTGGTCGTTTGCGCCGTGGTGGTCGGTTGCGCCGTGGTGGTCGGTTGCGCCGTGGTGGTCTGTTGCGCCGTGGTGGTCGGTTGCGCCGTGGTGGTCGGTTGCGCCGTGGTGGTCGGTTGCGCCGTGGTGGTCGGTTGCGCCGTGGTGGTCGGTTGCGCCGTGGTGGTCGGTTGCGCCGTGGTGGTCGGTTGGTCGGTAGTCTGTTCTGTATAGTTGGTTTTTTTACAGGCGGGAAAGAAGAAAAAATTACAGTCTGTGTATTGGAATAGAGGATTTCGCAGCTTGGTTTGTCCACACAGGTATCCGGTGTTCCATCAGAGCGGTTCTCCTGGTAGATGTGAATAATTTATAAATCATGTTACAGTGCTTGCAGTTTAATATACTATTTCAAGAAACCGTGCAGGGAATAGTGAGAATGGGTGAAAATTAATGTGGTCACCATGTCGTGGGAGGTCCCTGAATGAGAGCGGCGTGGTCAAACCAATAAAGGGCGTGCGTTAAACTCTGAAGCTACTAAAGCTACAGTCACATAGGGCTCCCGGCGAGTCACGGCGAGCCACGGCGTGAGAACCGTGACGAACCGTGGTCGATCGGGGCCACGCCGTCTTGACGCCGTCTTGACACCTTGGCACTCCGTGATAAGCCGTGATGAAACGTGGCGCGCCGTGGGCCAAAAAATAATTTTTAAACATGCTTTAAACTACCGTGACTCGCCGTGAAGCGCCGTGAGGCGCCGTGACACCGTGATGCTCCGGGACGACACCGTCTCGGCGCCGTATTGACGCCGGGAGCACCGTGTTGGGGCCGTGTTGGGGCCGTGTTGGGGCCATGACGTACCGGGAGTGTATTTTCGAGCACGGTGCATCCCGGCCTCGACACGGTGGACCACGGTGGACCACGGCAGAGCTCGCCGTGCAGCACCGGGAGCACGCCGTGTCGCACCGTGACGCACCGGCCCGACGCCGGGAGCTCGCCGTGGCAGACCGGGAGCTCGCCGTATTCCACCGTGGGGCACCGTGCCCTACCGGGGCGACGCCGGGAGCTCACCGGGAGCACGCCGGGAAGAAACCGTATTGTCGCCGTGGGTCGCCGGGTCCACGCCGGCTCCACCCCGTGGTTCACCTTGCTGGACGGTCTCGAGTCGAGCATCGACGATTGTTTTTGCAATTTTCGTCACGGTGAGCCACGGCGCGGCCATTTTCAGCACCGTGGCTCTCCGTGGGTCACCGGGAACACGCCGGCTTCTATGTGATATCCTTAATAAGTGATATCCTTAATAAGGCCTCGTGTGAATGTAAAGAAATTATTACAACTGGGGACTTTAATTGTGATGTTTCAGAGGAATACGATAGTATGCAATCAAATCCAATTATTTCTTGCTTTAGTTTGTTCCAAATGGCGCAACTCATACATGACCCAACACGTGTCACTGAATCTACTAAAACTACCATCGATCTCATTTTTAGTTCCCACCCAGAGCTCATAAAGGACTGTGGTGTTTTACCAGTCCTAATCAGTGATCATTATCTTGTTTATGGGCTACACAGTTGGAAAACACCAAAAATGAAAGGTCGTTCAATAAATTTTCGATGTCTAAAAAATATAAACAGTGATGCATTTACGGACGATCTCCGTAATGCACCATGGCAAGATGTTTTTGGTTGTTATGATGTGGATAATGCATGGTCTATATGGTACTCCATATTTATGAGTATTATTAACCTCCATGCGCCAGTCAAAACCAAACGCATTCGGGGTGCCTCAGTACCGTGGCTCGATAGCGAAATTCTTAAACTTATGCGGCAGCGCGATCGTGTACACAAAATTGCAAAGCACACAGGCTTACAAATTCATTGGGATTCATACAAAAACCTGCGGAACAATGTTACTAATAAAATCCGCAGTAAAAAGAGTAATTACTACACATCCGCCATAGAAGAAAATAAAAGCAACTCTTCTATGCTGTGGAAAACTCTGAAGGAGGTACTCCCTAAGAAACAAAAAACTGTACCAAATTCGATTACTTCCCCAAATGAGGAAAATATTGACAATATCGCCGACATTGCTGATACATTAAATGAACACTTTTCAACAATCGGCAAGCGTACTGCTGGAAATTACCCTTTGCGTGAACTTGAAATAGATGACAATACTGACGCCTCTATATTTGATTCTGTTGATGAAGATTGCGTAGTACCTAACATTACAGAAGAGTTTGTTCGAAAGCAAATATCATCCATGTCGGTTGGGAAAGCAACAGGTCCGGATGGAATTAGTGTTAAAATGATTAAAATTGCTTCACCTTATATCATTAAATCTTTAACTCATATTGTTAACCTGTCTATAAGATGTGAGCGATACCCTAAAGATTGGAAACATGCTTTAGTAACACCAATTCACAAGGGAGGAGATAAATGTAGTACAGGTAACTATCGTCCAATTTCTATACTGCCAATTATCTCTAAGATTTTAGAAAGATGGGTGCACTCATCGGTATATAGATATCTTGATGAAAACAATCTGATTCCTAGTTGCCAGTCGGGATTTAGACCCCTGCACTCAACTGAAAGCACCCTACATGACTTAACAAACAAGTGTTTTGCGGCCATGGAGAATGGACAAGTTACAGGCAGTGTGTTTATAGACCTCAGTAAAGCATTTGATTGTGTTGATCATGAAATCTTACTAAAGAAACTAGAAAGGATGAACATGTCATCTTCTGTAATAAATTGGTTTAAGTCGTACCTAAGTGAACGTAGTCAGTCTGTGAATATTGGCGGCACCATATCAAAGGTCCTGTCCGTAAACACTGGTGTTCCACAGGGGTCGATACTAGGTCCACTTTTATTCATTGTTTATACTAGTGACCTTCCATTTTGTATTGCCCCAAACTGCAACTTATTTATGTATGCAGATGACTCAACATTAACGTGTAGCTCCTCCATCATTAATATAATAGAAAGTAGCTTAAATACAGCTCTTACTAGTTTTCACAACTGGTGCGGAAGAAACAAGCTAGCTTTAAATGCCACCAAAACCAAATGCATGCTTATTGGTACTAGGCAGAAAATATCTAATGTTAATTTAAATGTATGCATTGCTGGTAGTCGTATTGAAAATGTGAAGTCTTATAAATGTTTGGGTGTAATTATTGATGAAGCATTAAGTTGGGGCCCACATGTCGAATACGTAAGAAAAAATGTGGTGTCTAAATTAGGTATACTAAGAAGAATCCGTGATTGTATTCCTCAGCACAGCTTGCACACACTATTTGTAAGTCTAGTTATGCCAACATTAGAGTATTGTTGTACTGTGTGGGGAGGAAGGTACATATCTCACGATAATATGTTAAACAAATGTCTCAAAAGAGCCGCGCGGATAATCCTTAAATGTACCTTCCTCACCCCTTCAGAGGATATGTTTGCTCGTCTTAATTGGACCCCTTTTTCAAAAAGAGTCAAGTCAAAAAAGGCTATTCTTGTCTTCAAAAGTATCAACAAAATGACTCCTTTGTACATGACAAATATGTTCAAACCACTTACAGTAATTCGCGAAACAAGGCAATCAACCCACACGGCACTGAAAGTTCCTTTCGCCAAAAAAGAATGCTACGCCACAAGTTTCGCTGTGAGTGGTGCAAATATTTGGAATAATCTGCCCGAACAATTGCGAACATTGGACTCATTAAGCACATTTAAATCAGAGCTCCGACATGCCATCTGAGTGTTAGATATTATGCCAATTGCGCTGATCTACGGAGTTAGAACTTGGTTGCCACTATAATGTGGAGCCGGATAGGAATTTCCCCTTCTTATTTTTCACCTAAAAGGTTTTTTATTTGGCGGGTTTTCGCCTATCTCGTAAATCAGAATTAGTATTAATGTTTAGAATTCCTGTAATATCCTTGTATTTATAATATGTACTGTTATTTTATTTGATGATGTATGCAGGGCCCCAATGAAAACCAGTTTTAAACTGTTTGGGCACACCCTGGGTAAAGAAATGGAATAAATAAAATAAATAAATATGTGACTTAAGCTTAACCAAAGATTAACCACTATTAAACCACTATTGATTTATATTAAGATGAGCCTCATTATAAGTTACTGCAACCATAACGAAAACCCGTGCCTTTTTTAATATACAAATTACCATTATCGGACCTGGGTAGTCGAAGTTATTGTGAAATTAGCACTTACAAATCTCGTTATTACGTTGTCATAATGCCTTTGGAGATTGACGCGCGCCTACTGCCCGATGCATGTAACGTGAAATGACGTGGAACGCAGAGCGAATTGAGGACTATTAATATAGACCCATTGGTAGTGTTACGCATGCCGTGTGGGGTTTCACCAATGAAAAGGTAAAATGGACCAGACTTCATAGAAGTCCTTATTTAATGTGACATTAGAAAAGTGCTTACAACTTTAAAACTACCCACGTGTCGGACTCTCGACCAATAGGAGTGCCTAAACTGGCTTTGGTTTTTACGAGTTTTTGTGAGTGTTTTGTTTAGTGCACTGCACTGATCTACATAAGTCTCATTTACGCAGTGCTGTGAATTGGAGAGATATTGGCCATTACAACTCTCTTACCTGTCAATGCAAAATTCCCAAATAGCAAAATGATCATAAGTAGCAGATGTCTTGATTTAATTAAATCGCCCGTCATGATGGCAGCTTTTGAAGGGAAGTGTTACTGATCTAAAGTTACTGATGTTCCGAGTGGATGCATGTACGCTCTCGGGAACGGCTGTACGTGATCGACACAAGGTTATTTCTACATGCGTCTGTTTACGCACGGTCTGTCTCCCCCCAAAAGGAAGTACATTGGGTGAAATTTACTGTAACACTTGTCAACACATTTCCAGTGACTTGGTCAGAACAAAGGTTACAATTAGCTCACACAATGACTGTACGATGCAGCGCGGTGAGATGAATAGGTAGTTCAAGTTCGTGTATTCATGATCTTGCGTCAAGCACAAATAGGCGTGGAAACTAAAACCCAGGCTGTGTTATCTGTTGATGGAAACGTACTTCGTACATTAACTTGTATACATATTTCACTGGGTTTGGACGATAATGTTGAACTCAAATGAGCTCTGGATATATTGTTGTTTGTCAGATTTTCAACACAACCTTTGTAATCGTTGACATAATACGTTTAGGATGGTGTGTCCGTGCTTTTGTTTTATGAAGTTGCACTCTGAAAATAGATTTTCAAATTGAATTGATAGTTTTTTAGTATTGTATTTGTTATGAGCTTTCGAATTAAATATCGCACATCCAAAATCGGCCAACGGCAAGTAATTATTTATGTAATTTCAAATTATTCGACTGCATGTATAATGCGCGTTGTAAAATGGCGGTATACCTGTGAATATACGCATTCAAATAGTGGACGTTGAACAATTTGGGGCGGGTTGGCTGTAACACGGTTACCCACACTAGTGGGGTTCACAAGTATAGTACATAAAATTGGAATACAGTGCCCGACCGGGCGCGAAATTATTTTCCCCACTATGGGAAAGGGTAAATGGGCGTTTCTACACCCCTCGCGTCATGATTATTCAGTAGTTTCAACAATAATACTAAAATATATTGTTATTGCTCAGTCAACTAGTTACACGTAGGCCAGAGGTACATTAAAGCACTTTGAAAAACGGCTTCTGTCGACCTCTCCCAGTAGCCAAGTAGATAATGGGTTAGGTTATAGATCGTAAGATTGGGGTTCGAGTTCTCATGGGTTCGATTGTGCTCATTTTTCATTGACTATTTTTGGGTTTGAGTTTAATTTGAGGGGAAGCAAGGTTCTAAGAACCTAAGTATCTTCCATTCAGTGGGGTCTAGACACGCCCAGTTATGATAATTGGCCTTTACCATGCTGGGAAAAAAAATCACGCCGACCGGGCAGCGATTTTTCTTTCCGTACCACTAACGCGTCAATTTGTCCGTTTCATTGGAATGGGGCGACTTGAATAGAGACTTTTGCTATAAGACCCTATCCAGATGAGATTATTAACCAATAATTTGGGTTAATAGAAAAAGGTATAAAAGTCGTGTATACGAAAAACTAGGGACTGTATACAATTAACTAGGGACTGTATCCATTAATGTTGGTGAATTATGGATGTCAACGCCGTTGGTCTTCATACGTTCCGCGCGTATTAAAATCGATTAATATTGAAGCGCGCGCTTTGGTCTCCATTCAAGTCGCCCAATTCGAATAAAACGGGCAAATTGACGCGTTAGTGGTACGAAAAAAAAAATCGCGACCGGGCACTACACTCAAAATGTTTGACTGGTTACAGCGTCCTCTGTAGGTTGAAAAGGCTCATTATAAAAAGACAAATGGCGGCGTCTGGTACAGATCACTAAACTCTTGACATATTTTGGACAAGTGTGTTATAAAACACATACAGACTGGTATAATTCGGTCACTAGTGCACATCTAAGCGTCCCTCGGGCCTGTAAATGACCAGAAATAGTCCTATTTCCCTCGGCCGACTCTCTTGTGGTCGCTCACAGTCAATCAGGGCGCATAAACGTACACTAGTCACTTCATTGCCAGTCTATACTATTCACTGCTGATACTCATGAATAAAACATATTGCAGGTCTTCCCAACAATTTAAAATACAAGCAAAAGAAGACAATAAACCTACGATTGAAAGTACAAAGCTATGGGTATTGAGGCATGAGTATTGATGTAGGCTGTGCGTTCGTATGTACCGCGTGTTTGTACATGTAGGTCTACGGGTGCACTATCCTAATTCAAGCCCCATTGAAAACAGTGTAAAATCAAAAACGTTTAGGACCAAGTTTCATGCAAACCAACATCACTGGGGTTTATCAAACAACAATCAGATTATTGTCTTGGCCTTTATCTTTCCATTTCTTTTCAATTTTGGGTGGGTTAGCCAATTACATTTTTTAATATTCACACCAAAAGAAAGTCACCTCTCGAAAAGTGATACTTTCCCAGCCTGCACGCAGCCATTTTACAAATGGCATCCCTCCACGTTCTAGGGCAATTAGGACCCATTTTTCAACCGTAATTTTGTCAAGTCTGCCCTCAGATTGAAGCTCAGAAACCAGGGAGTTGATCCCATGCTATATTTACACAATCCCACCGTTTATTTTACCAAACGACCTCCTTTTTCAAAATAAATTGTGGGTGCACATTTCATGCTAATGAGATCGCGGAGAAATTCTCCCTTCAATTAGGGTAGTGCACCCCTACATGTAGTAGTGGGGCGGAATATATAGCCCCAATATTTCCCAGAATTGTGCACTTCGTGATAAAAGCATGAAACTTCGTTTGTTGGTTCTTCATGCATTTAACTTTCCGATACAGTGTGTATATTGAATTCTACCTATTCCTAGCACCTCGGCCGTGCGTGAGATTGCACATGTCACCGATGTTTCATCACAGTTGAGAGAACCCTTTGTTAAACCAATAGTTTCCCCCGCTATACAAATAAACTGCGCCCGAGGTTCTTATCCTGTGTATTTTTTGTGACCGGTTGTTTCAGTCGTATAATAACATGTATAATCATAGGTATATTACGTAAACGATCTTATTAAAACTATGGACGAAGAACACGTCAATAGGGACTTTTCGATTTGCACGTTTACTAGTAGACTGCGACGTATGCGGTCACAAGTAGACTGCGACGTATGCGGCACGCTAAATGTTGTACCTTACCTTTTCGATTTCTACGACTACGACTACGCTCACTCAGTGACGTCATGCCTTATGTTTGGCGCGCGCTATGCACACTACGTCGTCACAGTTTTCCAACGACGGCAAAACAAGGTTGAACGCGTTCGAGAATTCTGCTACGAACGACGAGTTCGTCGATGCGCATGCGCACTGCTTCACAAATGACCGCATACGTCGCAGTCTACTAGTAAACGTGCAAATCGAAAAGTCCCTAATATCTTAGATCTGCTACCTCCAGAGCAGTCAGACAGCGATCCACCTCTGCCACATAATCAGACAGACCCTGGACAATCATGCTTCATGTTAGCGGCTGTGTATGGTAGCCCTGGGGGGACATAAAATGGTCGTGATTTGTTTGCGACTAGCCGTGAAAATATTCACGACTAGTCGTAAATTTATTCCCGACTGGTGGTAAATATTTTAGCGACTAGTCGTGAATTTGTTTACGACTGGTCGTAAATTTTGTCGCGAATATTTGTGTTTCAGTAGCTTGGAGGGAATTTACCAAACTGGCGACAGAGGGCGTTCGTCGGCATGCAGCGCGTGCGCCACAAATAATCACATGATATGCACACTTACTGTTGAACCTCTAAAGTTACTGGGGAAATAATTACGACAACTAGTTGCGAAATAAATTCACGACCGTTTATGTCCCTAAAGGGCTACCATAGCTGTGGGTACGCCTAAACCTACTGGCATTCAGAAATATTGTGGCCAAAAAACAAGGAACAGTCCGATGCCTTAACACGAGGGGAATTCTCAGCGCTATATACTCAGCTAGCATCGATGGCTGACGCTATAATTATGAACAACATTCAGACGACAGTCCTTCTCTTTCCAAAATGCCGGCAAAGAAACAGAATGTCGACCAGGACAGCTCCTCTGGTGAGGACTTGGTCGAGGTTGACGAAGCAGTGTGTGAACTGCTGCAAGATGACGAAGAGACAGCAACTAGAGAGGTATTACAATCCTTTGAACAGCTATATGCAAACAATGAAGTCGGGCTATAGCAGCAACGACAACACATACAATGTAATTTAATCGTCTATAATTGTATATAATAATTGGTTTGGTTTGGTTTGGTTTGGTTTATTACACAATTGACAGATGTAAAGAAATATCGTACAAAATAAACTCATAAATTATTAACATCAATCTTCAATGGGTAAAAGGGCTAGAAAATAGCACATTTGCTAGTCAAGTCCAGCCCTTGACACACTGTCAGGGGTGCATTAACACAGAGAAGACCATACAATAATGTATACCTAATTTCCCACAGGTCCATGAAAACTTTCTTAGGACATTGTCAGGGAAATCACTTCCAATATTTATTTTTTTGTTTTGTTGTTGGTATGTTGGTTCGTCGGAAAGCACATCTGGTACCGGTAGTGGGTTTCATTACAACAGCAAAATAAATCTTAATATGGGCAGATAGCTTATACATTTATAATTATAGACCAGGATATTATTAACTCTTAATAATTATGGGCAGATAGCTTATACATTTATATTTATAGACCAGAATACTAATAACAACAAATATTTTCCCTTAGGCGTGATAATCGAGAAAATAATATTCCATCGAAGCAAATTTTAAAGAGGTTCTAGAAGGTTTGTTTTTGATAGGGGTTGGTAATCCATTCCATATAACAGTTCCAGCATAAGAAAAAGAAAATTTACCACGTGTTGTATGTACCCTTGGAACAAAGTTTCCCTCTGTTTCTCTGTCTTGTACCATAATTGTGTTCTATAAAATTACAGTAATCCACCGGTTGGTCATACATAAATACACCAACTAAAAATGTACACATTTTAAATATGTAAAGAATGTGGAGTTTACTAAATAAAGGGGAAGAATGCTCATTATATTTAGAAAAAGTTATTGCTCGGATAGCCATTTTTTGTTTAACAAGAATACTGTTTAAATATGTAGGGAATGTACCACCCCATACTTCGAGACCATATGTAATATAAGGCTGGATAAAAGGTGTATACAACATATTCAAAATGTACTGTGGAACATAATGCCTCAATTTAAATAAAATCCCAATTTTTTTCTTCAAAATTGTATCAACATATTCAATGTGCTTACTCCAATTTAAATTGGTGTCAAAAATCAGTCCTACAAAAGAAACATAATTTACTTCCTTAATAACACTACCACTAAGAACTAGTTGGCCTCGAATTGACACAGTTTTATGCATACCTTTAAACAAAATATAATTTGAATTTGAGGTGTTAATAGTAAGTCTATTTGCATCACACCACTCATTAACTTTCTGGAGGTGTGAGTTTACTTCCATGAGATCATCCTCCCTTTGATTGTTGGAAAAAGTGTGAAATAGATTTGAGTCGTCAGCAAACAGCCTAAAATTAAAATAAGGAGTTGAATGAAACAAATCATTAATATACAATAAGAAAAGAGTTGGCCCCAATACAGACCCCCTGTGGAACACCATTAAGTAATTGGCTGCAGAGATGAAAAGGTACCGTTTACATTAACAAATTGCTGTCTATTATGCAGGTAATCTTGGAACCACTTCAATGGCAACCTACGGATACCATAATAAGATAATTTAGACAAAATAATTTCATGATCGAGAGTATAAAAGCCTTGGCAAAATCAATAAAAATACCTATTGTAATTTTCCCTTCATCAAGACTTTTAATCAAATGATTGGTTAAGTTAACTAAGAAGAGCTTATTACTATAATTTTTACGAAAACCATATTGATGATTATATAAAATATCACTTTGTTCAATAAACTGTACTAATCGATGGTAATTGCTTGAATTATCATGAATGGATAGATTTGGGGGGTTGTATTTTATAGTAAATAACGTTTAACTGACCTGTCCGAAGTTTTACAATCATGGATGCCGAGAAAATCACTAAAAACGGCGTTTCTTTTCAACTGGCGCCGAGCAGTTATTCTTATGTTATCTTTGTTATTCAATTTTCGGAATAATTACAGGATATCTAGCACAATCATTTTGCTGGATGCCTAAAATCATTATTTACTTTCAAATGAGTAAGATATTCCTTAATAATTCGGTAGTAAATATTTTCGATATCTGAAAATGGTGTATACTACCTTTAAAGCCGACAACACTGAAATTGGTCGGTAATTACCAGGTAGATTTTTGTTACCTTTTTTAAAGATGGGTGTGACTTTGGCTATTTTTAATGCATTTGGAAAAATACCTTAGTAAATAAAAGATTAAGAATAAAAGAAAGAGGTTTTGCAATAATACCTGCACTTGGGGAGACAATCCCATAGAGATGTACACAAACTTGAAACAGTTCTAACTTGTTTACCCTAACCCTTTTCTCTAAGATCTTCGAGATTTATGCTATTGAGACTAAAATCTGTCGTTCTAGGATTTTTGTAGGGTAGCTAGACACTTAGGGAGACACTGAAATGTCTCCCTAAGTGCCACTGTCTCCTTATTACCTAAAAACTTACGCTAATTTGTCTCCCCAAGTGCCTATTTGGAAGAATTATACTTAGCAGAAACAGAATCATTAAAATTAGATTTAACAAGTTTTACTTATAGTTTATGTTTCATGGAAAAATATTTCTTAATTGCCTTTGTAATCCATGGTTTACTTAATGAAGACTTCTTAGGGATAAAAGTATAACAAATGGAGCATGAATATTACATATCATCGAGAACTCATCGATGTGGCCGGCTGCCAGAGGCGCCTTTAGTACGTGCCACCCTCTCCAGGACAGCAGCAATGCTTTTAGGAGAGTACACCAAAGCAAGCAAAGCAAGCAAGCAAACAAAATTATTATAAGCAATATTAGGATCAGTCGCGTCATACACATTATCCCATTCAAAATTAGGAAGATTATCACGAAATTTGAAAATATCATAGCTACGATAATCTCTCTTATAGACAACTTTTTGCTGCTTATCAGTTTTTAATAATAATGTTTCCAAAAAAGAAAAAATCGGGAAATGATCAGAAACATCACTAATAATGGTACCTACATGAATAGGGAATTGATTAATATTTGTGTATATATGATCAATAATAGTACTAGATGTGCTAGTTATTCTGGTCGGGGTGGTTATCAGCTGATGCAAATACAAACATTCCAAAGTTGAAGTAAACATTGTTGCTGGATTATCTGGATTAACAAGATCAATGTTAAAATCTCCAAGCAGAATACAATTGACTTTATCAATTTTTAAGTTATTCAAAGTACCCATAATACTGTCTTGGAATTTCTTGACATTTGTATTATTATGTTTACGATAAATGATAGCAACTATAACTTTCACATGATTAACCACAAAGATACTCGACATGTGCAATATCTGCATCTAAGACATCATATTTAACGTCAGACCGTATATAGGCTCCAACACACCCTGAGACCCATCACGACAATTGAATTCAAGTTTATAGTTATCCCTAGTAAATATTTCTGGATTTTGAATTGTCCAAACTTTAGAGACACCTATTACACTAAAGTTAGTTTTAATACAGTCATCAAAAAGCAAATTAAAACTCTCAATTGTTTTGTTTAAAGAGCGGATATGAATATGTGAAACAGAAATTGAGTCCACATCAATACCCTTAACGTAATCATCAAGAGTGTCAGGTTGTTGAGTAGAATGTTTCAGATCAAACAATGTATTGATCAGGATTTCTTCATCCATGTATTACATATAAACACGTAAAATATAATAAATAAACGTTCACCTGAACAGTCTATAGGCAAAATCAACTGCGTGACCATGAGTGTCTCTCCATCTTCCCGCTGCGAAATGATACATGCGCCCTTGTGTGAAAGCTTCTTTGACTTTTGCAGACCACTTCTTCTTTTTCTGATAATCCACTTAAGTGTGATCATCCACGAGAAAATACTGCTTACCCTGCAGGGTCTTTCGAGCCAGATGTCTTCGAAGCAAAGAAACTTGATCAAGATGTGTTGAGGTTTACCATCCAAGTTCTGTCCATCCCTATGAGCTCTTTGAATTGGCACATCAGTCATTTTGAACGACGTTGTAAGGATGTCACGCATTATTTGCTTACAGTCTTCGCGATCGCCAGAAGCCGTTGAGAGGTGAGGAAAACCAATGAGGCGCAGGTTATTACGACGTGAATGACGTTCCACTTTATTCAGCCATACACTCTGATTCCTAATGGTTTGATTCATCTCCTGTTAGAATGTTGTCGTGGCGTTCTGCACTGACTCCATTTTCTTAATATTTGCAGACATGTCGTCAATTCGACCACTCTGATATTCTATAGATCGGTTAACATCACCTTCCAGCTTTCGGAGTCGGTCAGAATGGTCTACTTGTCGAGCCAGCACTGTGGACATTTTGCTCTTGCAGACCATGCAGACATTCACGCACATAGTTCTCAAAATCTCCGTTGTTGGAATTCGCCGTCAATTTTTAAGATGGCGCCGACAGGCGCCATCTTTAAAATTAATCACTAGTTAAATTTCACTCTTATAATATTGAATTTTGTTAACGAGTGAAGCTCCCTTTATATGTTTTATATTGTTTAGCTAGCCTGAGAGTGGCGTTTACAATTTTCCCAAAAATATCAAAAGATAGGTTTTTGTGGTTTTTCGTATCTGGAGATCGCCATAAACAATATGTCGAAGTCGAAGTCGAACTCGAAGAAGTAAAAAAAGAAGAAGACTTTTGACTTTTCAAATGACTACTTTATTTCACTTGAACACAAGACAAATGAACAGGGAATATATATATATACAACGAATAAATCATGTACAAATAAAAGGGTTGTAAAATAATGTTAACAAATAATCAGTGATTAACAAAAAATCGTTTCAAACAACAAATAAATAATAATGTATCTAAATCATGAAATGCAAAGTCACTCCGGCTCGCCTATTAGCTGTATACTACTGCCAAACTAGCTTACCGCGGCGACAAAGCAGGAGAATAAAGACATACATATCATAAACAAAACAACTAAGTCACCCAGGAGGAAGGAGAAAGGAAAGGGAATGAGGGGAAGGGGGGAAGGGAAAGGAGCCACCGGCGTCTCTGGATGTGTGCGCTATTGCACCCACTACCGGCGGCTTCTAAGGGGGGGCGGGGGATGGAGGGGAAAGTGGGTAGACGATAGAAAATAACAGTAATGAGTAACATGGTAATAGTAACATACATGAAGACATTTACATCAACCATGTCAGTTTGTTTTTAACAACAATAAAGAGAATATTCTGTAGTGGCCATTTAGTAAGAAATGCATCAAGATTATTTAGGGATTGAAAATAGGTGTACTCTAGAAGAAGTTTATATTTTAATCTATGTTGCCAAATAGTGAGGGGGTCAGAAAAACGACAGGTGCGATAAAGCCAATAGATAACATTTTTACAATTGATGATCAGGAAATTGGCAAGTCGAACCGCCTCACCGCCGTGGCCCCTAGTACGCGGAATCAGGACCCAGTAGAGATCAAAATTCAGTTCCAGGTCTGGTAGAAGGCGCGACAATACGAAATGGAGAAAGTTTAGAGCCGATTGGATAGATGGACAGAATATGAAGAGGTGCTCGATCGTGCCCTTCTCTCCGCACCATCCGCAAGACGAAGGGATATCCGGGTTTAGATGATGAAGAACTGACAAATATGGTAGAACATTGTGAAGAAGTTTAAACTGAACGTCTCCTTTCTTTGTATTCAAATACCGTGTGAACGTTATCTCTTTCAAATCGTCATCTTAATGACCCTTTTACATTCACAGATTTTTAAAACTTTTCATCAAATAGTTTATGAAAATGAAAATGTAGCCATGATTGTACTCGTTTCCTCGTTCAATTATAAAATAGGCCTACTGTTTACAGTGTTCAAATTGTTTGGTTGAAATAACAAATAATGAGTATTGAGTTGTTCCAGTTGAAGAACATTATGAACTCTCCTGACTGATTTTGTTAAAGTTGTTCACCTCTTTTAAAACTCAGATTTAATCGTAACCCAACACGTTACAATGTGATGACTGAAGACGTGAACACCTTTTGTTGGAACGATTATCGTGAAAAGTAAAGAATATTCCCAATTGTCACTGTTTGTAATACGTGAAAAAAAGGAACCTATTGCACGTCTTTGGGCCACAGTGTTATCCTAAACCAACTCATTGCGCAGGCGCAATACACCCGAACATGGGTACAACCGGGCCCATAACGCCCTTACGGCGCCAACATTCCTCTAAAACACTGCTGGGTACTGTTTTATATGACATTTCTGATCCTGCCCCAAATCTATCTTGAAATATAAAAATAATCGTATACACCTACTACGTTCCCCTACCCTCCTCTATCCTACATTTTAGGCCCCGCCCTCTTTCCTTTCTCCTCTTCCACAAACGGGGCCTGTAATATGCATCAAAATACTACTCATAACGGTAACGGACGATCTTGTAAGTTTGATAAGCAAGGTCTTAAGCTATCAAGTGCGGAACTTAACTGTTGTCATTAATTTGGTTATAATTATGATACTTATTAATACTATAATTATAATTAGATCATTTAATTGTTTATTCTTTGTTAAAGTAAATTCTGTTTTCTTCCATTCTGTGTTAATGGCAGCGTTGAAATAAATGTACTACTACATTAAAACACTACAAGCATGCAATTGCTTTTGTATGTATACATTTTCAAGCAATTGCTTATCTGGGAAACATTTGCTTGCAAGAAACAAACTTAAAAGTAGAAGCATTTATGTATACAAATGTAAGCAAGTGCTTAGAAAAGGTCATTGCTAGTTTTTAGTTAGTCGGCCTAATAAATACAATCAACACATTATAGTATGTGTGACTTTATATTTCCTATAAGAATTATTATTTAGTTTCACTACATTAAAATTAATTGAGTAAACACTACAATTGAACACCAACTGCAGATTACATTCCGAAGTGTGAAATACTGGTTTCCACACTTTTTTCCTGCATTTCTCTCGTTGCAGTACGAGTCTGACTTGACTTCGTAATTATTACTGTATTTATCGATAACTAATCACAGTGGCCCTTGATGACCTAAGAGCGACAATGTGTGTCCGGCTTAATTGTCGTCCAGCTCCAACCGAACCACGTTTTCGTATATTTTTCCATCCAGCGCCATGTAGTTCTGGGAAAAGTCAAAATACGAAAATGTATTAATGTATAGTATCATCGAATCTATGGCGTGCATAATAGACAATAAATCTAAAATATTGGGTCTATTGATTATTAATAGAGATATATATTTCTAATAGGGATATATATATTTTCTTTCTAATAGAGATATATATTTATAAATGTAAAATCAATTAAATGTGCAAGTCCGAAACAGAGATTCCTGTTATTATTAATATAGTTATCTATTGTTATGATCAGAGAATAGAAATACCTCGAATAGAGATATCTAACAAAACAAATAGAGATAGCTATTTGTAAATGTACCAAAAAAGAAAATTTACTTGTCCGAAACGAATATATATCTTATTAATACTTACTAATAGAGATATTTATATAACTAACTTTATAGAGACATCTCTGTTTTAATAGAGACATCTCTGTTTTAATAGAGATATCTCTGTTGATAAATACGATATTTATATTATTAATTGAGATATCTCAATGTCCACGTCTAATACAGATATCCCTATTATAAACAAGAGATATATGTATTGTTAATAGAGATGTATTGTTAATAGAGTTACAATCACAATGAGCACCTTCGGGAGACAAATTAGCGTAAGTTTTTAGGTAGTTTGGAGACATTGACACTTAGGGAGACATTTCAGTCTCCAGCTACCTTAAAAAACGATGTTTTTGTTTTTTGTACAGTCTAGATTGATAGAGTGGGGTCCAAAATGCATAAATATGAAATTTCGTTGAAAAAGCTCTAGGTAAAAACGGGTTAGGTTACAGTAAAGAATGAAAATGTTTGTGCACGTCTCTATGGAGATGTCTCCCAAATGTACCAGTTTGGGTTAATATAAAATACACCCCGAAAAAAACCGAAAAAAACAACTACACACACAATAAAGTTAGTTTGATATTAAATATTGGAGATTCACATAGGTCTGTGCAGCGAATATCCATATTTTATAGCGCGTTTCGTGGGGAGTCGTCGGCGCCATTCACGGCAGGGGTACATCTTAATCACGCCTTCTCCTCCCGGACTAGAAAAATATGGAGATTCCCTGTACAAACCTATGAGCATATGCAATGTCCGGGAATTGCCGGACAAACTTAGCAGCGCGTCTCGTGGGAAGTCGTCGGCGCCATTCACGACAGGGGTATATATACATCTCAATCACGCTTCCTCCTCCAGGACTTTACAAATATTGAAATTCGCTGCACAACCCTATGTGAATCTCCAATGTCCAATATCCCCCCCCCCCCCAAAAAAATAAAAATATGAATATTCGCTGCACAAACCTATGTGAATCTCCGATACCAAATATCAAACTAACTTCATTGTCATCATTTGGAATGCTATTAGTTTTAATGACAAGTGTGTACAACTTCATAAAGGGATGGCAAACATAACAATCATCGTTGTTAATTAGCTGTGAACTCACGTGTTGTATTTTATTTGCGTCCATCTTACTCAAGACGGATACCAGGTCGGCAAATGTAGGTCTTTTGTTTGGGTTATCGTTCCAGCATAGCAGCATCATGTTGTATCTGTATGAATAAAATCATCCAACAATTTAAGATAAGTAGTTTGCGGTAACACCTTGTGGTAATTCTCTTTAGTGAGTTTTGTTATTCTAAAAACAACCGGAGGGGACACAAAGTTTCGGACAGTATGCTCTGCCCGTCGTCAGGTCACTGAGAGATTCCAACGGTGAAGCGCAATTCATAAGTCTCCGGACGACCGACAGAACATACTGTCCAAACCGTTGAGTTTCCTCCGGTTTTATTTTCAGAACACACAACCAAATAGAAGAGAATTACCACACGGCGCTACCGCAAACTACTTATCTTATTGCCTTTTCACGATGCAAACCTTCAAATCTCGTCCAACCAATTAGGGTTTTGTTAATGGATGAATTCTTAAAGTACTCCACTGTGGCAACATGGGCACCCGTGTTTTGTATAGCAATTTAATATGTAAATAGACAGGAAGAGTTTAAACTTTCAATCGTTGGTATATGGAACAAAAAGAACAAGTTATTGTCTTTGGAAGAAAAAGTTATGATTTTGTTTTTCAATTGTGGTAATTTCGTGATTATTTCGATACTCGGTGGAGACTTGATCAAAGCATGTCAGATTTGATAATTACTTGTTCCGCTTGCAATAGGCCATATTTTCAAAAGGGCTTATTTTAGGGCAAGAAGAAGCATTTTTGGAAGTTTTGAGATATTCTACCTATTCGGAGGCGCTGAATCCGACAATTATGGATACCAAGCCGAATTCTGAGTTAAAAGGGGGAATTTCGACAAAAGTATGTTATTAACTGGATAAAAGCACATCTTTTAACTGTACATTTTTTAAAACATTATTTATCTAATTTTAAGATATCAAAAAACATTTGAATCAATAATTATAAACAAAAGATAAAGGGTGTATTGATGTTATACTGTTCTATTCTGTTGTTATGATCGTAATATTTAAGTGCACTGTCCATTTCTCTTTTGCAATATTACCATGTGTTGCAGAAATAGATTATCGTTAAATGGAAGTAGCAAGCAAAGATTACCAAATTTGGGCCAGAGGAATAAATAGAAAATAAGAATGGACAAGCTCGTTTTTGTAAATTAAAGGGACATTATAGTTGGAAAAAAAAGCTATTTCTGCAAACAGCCTGTTCTTAGGAGAACATGCTTATTTGTCTGTATTGGAGTTAGTAACTGACTAACTTTAACAAATTTTCTTTAAAACCTTGCCAAGTGCTGAAAACAACTATAGTGCATCAATCAACCCCCCCCCCCCCCCCCCTGCCAACAAAAAAATAAATTTAAATTTAAATTAGAATTAAAAATAGTGTTGATTTCATTAAGATTATGAGTGTTAGAATTTAACAAAAAAATGTTTTGTTCATCTGCCCTAAATTTTAGTATTGGTTTGTTGCTACTTATTGTTTGAAAATATTACCTGTCTATTTATATAAAAACATTACAAGGGGAACTCTGATGATGCACTAAAAACAAAGAGAAGCAATTTTCAACCAAACAAAATACAGTACAGTGGTGTCAACTCAATACATCAGATTTTGGGGGGTTAAATTAATATATTTAGTTGTTTTCAGCACTTGCATACATGTTCATAACATATTTAAAAAAAGTGATGTTCATTTAATCTTTTATTTTGCTATATTTTGCCTCTAAAAGTAGACCGTTGTAAAAATAATTTCTTTTTCAAAGACTATGCTTTTTAAGTTACAAAAACCACCTTGTCCATCACACATTTTCGTATTCAATTGACACAAATTTCTTAATATTTGCTTGCTAGTGCCATTGAAAAAAATCCCTTTCTGCAACACAAAGTAATAATACAAAAAGAACATTTGACAGTGCTCTTAAAGATGTCAAGCATACCACCAAAATAAGTTATTTTAGTTATTTTAGTTATTTTAGAACCTTAAAATTAGATCATTACAGTTTTTGAAAATGTACAGTTAAAAGTTGTGCTCTTGTCAAGTTAACAAAATAATGTTGCCTCTTCGTGTAACATTTTCTGGAATAATAAGGGCCTAGACTACAATAAAATATTCCGTCGTAGGTCTTCAAATACATATATTTTGGTGGTTTCTTGTATAAAACTACAATTACAATATCCCGGGTTGTCCCACAATAGATAACGTAGAGAAATCATGGTTTGCAGAGATGCAAGCAAAGAAGGGCTGAATAAATCTCAGTGCGCAGTTATCTTATAGGGAGAAATGTATTTTTCCAACAGCATTACATTTCTTGGTCACAGCTGACTGGTTGAGGCATGCGATAACCTTCCTTCAGCAGGTCTGCTAACGATCGTGCATTCTTGATGTCTGGATAAGGGGTTCCACCTTTTCCCACAGATAAAACAAACGTGACAACCATGTTACTGACACAGCCAAAAGCCTAATGGTTTGTATGTATGTCTCTATAACATAAGGGTCTCTAGAATGTACGATTTGTTCTTCTGCATTACAAGGTAATGCGAGAATAAAGTTACTTTAGCAGCCATATATCTTTGTTTCGGCTTCAGTTATTAACGCTCAAATGTAAAATAATCCCGGCGCAAACTGGTTTTTAAAAAAGGAAAGAAAAATACGCAAGCCACTCGTTATAATTAATGTATTATTTCAGTATTGTTCTCATTTACATTTAAGACATTATAAATATAATTTATATTCAATAAAACTAAATAAAAAGAACTAACCCAGGGTTGATATTTCCCATAACAGGATTCCAAACGACCACCTATGAAAAAGACAAATTAAAATGTGTTTTTATGCACATACCACAATTAAATTGATTTACCCAAGCGTGTCCTTTTGACACAGGCCGTCTTCTACGGCGTAGCACAGCTGACAACAGCATTTCAGACTGATTAGCGGGCTGCGGCCAAAGCCGCTTCCCGGCGTCAAGATGTTAAACATGAACATTTGCTTTACTCGGTTGTGGTAAAAATCGAGAATAACTTACACATCACTCTGGGTAGTGTAGCTCTGGTGTCCTAAAGATTCTATAGCCAGCCATCGGGTAGGAACACGTCTCTGAGTATATTCATCAAGAACAACAAAATGACTATTTCAAAAGAGCCTGAATGTGCGCCATTTTGTCTTTGCGCTTCCGTACCCCTCCGTGGACCGTCTATATGGGCACGGGGTCGTTAATAAAGAGGAAAGGTAATTTTGGCTATTCATAAACCAAATGAGCTACTTGCACTAGGTTGCAATGCACTGTGCAAGTGATCGGCCAAACATCTAAATTTACATCCAGTGGATGTGAATTTGGAATCTTAACCCAGGATGTGAATTTGGAAGAGGATGTGAAATGAGAGAATTTGGATTTGATCTTCGAAATATTTACTTGAAATTACATCCTGCTAAGGACCGTGTCCGTTTTGAATGCAAAATCACATCATGGCCTTTTCTAATGATATACTAATTAATGAATCTAAGAAACTCACAGTTGACTTTTGAACATAGATATCCTCTCCTCGTGACAGGCCAAAGTCGGAAACTTTTGCGATCAATCCTTCCCCGAGCAGAACATTTCTCGCCGCCAAATCGCGATGAATCACCTGCGTCAAGTATACACATGCACAATGAAATTTGGTCGCAGAAGTTCTAAATGACATTATGTGTTAATCGAAGATTGTCAAAGGACCCGTACCCCTGATTCAGCGAGGTGTGTCATTCCCTTGGCGACATCCAAGGCAAATTTGACAAGCTGGTCTGACATCAGTGCAGCCGCGGCGTTGGATTTCCGCAGGTAGCTTTGCAGGTCGCCGTTTGGGAGATACTCTAGGGCAACGTACAGGATGTCTGCGTAGAAGGTAAATACATTTGCCAGTCGGTGTTTGAAAACAATAAGAAATGGTCTTAATCATGATGGAAATCCTTAGATTATAATACTCTGAGGTTTTCAATGCCCTTGTATACAGGGTGTCCCAGAAAAAAAGGTAATTCTGACAATAAGTCATGATTCAAAGCATGAACTGTCCCAAAGGGTTTTCACATACCATTAATGTTTACAAACAATCGTGCTCAGTAATGCACGAACGCAGTAATGCAATCAAGGTATCACCACTGCGAAGCATTTAGCTCCTACTTTATGGTAAAATGAGTAATGGTAAAACGATTCATGGTAAAATGATAAAGTACATAATCTTTGTCAAATTAACCCTTATTGTCAGAATTACCTTTTTATATATCGGGCAACCGTTCAATTTCAAATATTGTCCGAGTTTGTATACCGTTTAAGATAGTATACCCAGCACGTTTTATGGTGGAGGGGGCACCCTCTTATCTCTATACCCTATACACACCCCAGACTATTGTTACCTAACCCATACCAGAATATGCCTTGTGGGGGGGGGGGGGGGGGGGGCGTTGTGCTTCAGAAACATCCAATCAGTTATATATAAACCCAATTAGGTCAAATATGTTTTAATGGGGTTTGCTTCTCAGTGATTCGTAGGTCGAAGTCGGATTTGGAGGCGAAGCCAGAGCCGAAGACGATGCAAAGGTTTTGAAGAAAAACAAACTAGGAACCAATTTTATTTTAGTGAAATCGCGGAAAATTGCCAGACATTAATGTTCACAAAAAAACTGCAATTGTGGTTAATAATACTTTCTAATGGTTTTTTCAAAATTCAATTCAATTCAACTCGCAAGTTTATTTCTGCAATTTCCACAAGCAAGTTAAATTGCATTTCGAAATTAATTAGTATAATTCTATAAAATAATATAGATACATAACTACTTGTTGTGCGTATTTTCAAATTACCTTCATGCTGACAAGCGCCAAGCACCGATACCACATTTTCATGACGGCCCATGGAGGACATGGTACGGAATTCCTCCATAAAATTTGCACGTTCACTAGCAGGGGCTTGTCCTGAAATAAGTGTCATCACTGTCATTATCAATAAGAGGTATACTGGTTTGGTGTTTATCATTGTAAGTTTCGTGTTGTTCCTAAATTTCTTAACAGTAGTGCACATGTACGATGCCGACAGTAAACCAATGGAATATTTTTTTCCCAAACGTAACTGGCAGATTTCATGAATTATTCAGTAGTTTTGATGAGAAGTTATGTTTACTCATCGGAATAAACCATGACGTCACAGCATTGTTGTTATTTAGTTAACTAGTTGCAATAAATCATTTTAAAGAACAGCTGTTGTCGAGCTGCTATATGTAGTGTAGTGGATAGTGGGGTAGGCTATGAATCAGAGATCCCTGGTTCGAATCCTTCTGTAGGTCATCTCGTTTTTCCTAGTCAAATTGATATCTTTGGAGTATTTTGAATGTAAGGGAAAAAGAGACCTAGAACCTAAGTGTTGTACAGTGATCAATGCAACTACCGAATAATTCATGAAATCTGCCAGTTAGGTTTGGGAAAAAAATATTCGCTGCCGGGCAACACAAACATGTAAGCATCTTTCGCATGTCTTATGCCAAACTTGAAACCATTCATGTTATTTCAAGCAGTGCCGAAGATAACCATATTGTTGTAAGATAGCATCAAGTGACCACAACATCGAATTTTGTAAAAACAAAATGTCACGTGGTTTATTCAGCCGATCTTTTATTTAGCAGATCGTTCTAGCCGATCTTTTGTATATGATTATAGTCAGTACTAATGTTTTCGTAATACGCGAATCAATTATATCAATAATAAGGGAATAAAATGGACCTGGACTTGATAATGCCTGAGCCGAAGGCGAGGGCATTAAGCGGTTTTAAACATAAGCTGGTTTTAAACATACTTGTTTAAAACTGGCCAACCACAGTATTGTTTAAATTGCTTAAATTGCCAGGAATGGGTGGAATTACAGATATAATTCACCATTGGTAATTGCTTGAATTATCAGAAATGGGTAGATTTTCAGATATGATACACCATTGGTAACTGCTTGAATTATTAGGAATGGGTAGATTTATGGGGTTGTATTTTATAGTAAATGTTGTTTAACTGACCTGTCTGACGTTTTAAAATCATGAATGCCGAAGAAAAAGCAAGAAAAACGGCGTTCGTTTTCAACCGGCATCAGGCTTTTTTAATTTTTTTAATTTTTTTGGGGTATTACATTCACTAAGCTCAAAATCCACATCCTTATAGCTCAAAATCAAATGGATGTAAATTTTGATCTAAAGAAAAGAATGTGAATTTAGAGCATTTGGATGTGATTTTAAAAACCTTTTGTTGAAATCCCATCCTGCTAAAGACCATGTCCTTCCTATAGTGTGACCAGTTTATAACACATTTGCAACGCGAATATAGGTCTGGTTCGTTTTACCTTTGAGCATCTTGATAGCAGATCGGGTCTTCTTCCCGCCCACAGACACAGTACCCAATCGGACCTCTCCAAAGTAACCGCTGCCCAGGACGCGATCGGCAATAACTAGGTTGTCCCACAGTATCTCCCACCTACCAGCCCATGACGGGAGGCCAATGTCCTCATAAACATCCAATGTTGTCAAATTCTTTGGGGTGATCTCGGCTTTATAAACGGCGGTTAAATTCTGTTGAAAAAAATGTAAGAGTTCGTCTTCCAAAGAGAACCGAGGCCCGTATACCGTATAGGGGATACTGGGGTTAGTTGAAAACACGGGGTAAGTTGAAACATTGAAATTTACTTCCACAACTAGAATTAATTGTATAAAATGTTGCCATCTAACAACAGCCATCCACCATATTGCCTGCAGCACCAGTGCCCCAGTGGGAAAGGTAAGCTTGTGTGTTCACCTTCCGAGTAAACTTTTCAAGATTCAAACAAAATCTTATAAATGAGAGTAATCAGTTTCTGAGTATTTTAGGCTATAGTAAAAGTTAATAAGCTACAAAATGAATGAGGTTCAGAAGAAGCGCCCGATCGTCCCTGTTTTGTGTAGTAAGCTCACAAATGTCACATAGGCTACTGGGGCTAGTTGGAACATTTATGAACATTATTAATGAAGTGCCATTTGAATAAAAGTTCTACTCGATTTCCATGTATGCAAATATGGGCGGCCAAAAGGGCAAACTTAGAAAATAAAATAAACGAACAAACAGAAACGATAAAAAAAACATCAAAAATCTAAGAACAAAGCAGAAACTAACGGACAATACCAACAAACGACGTCAAACCACTGTCGAAAATGGACACAACCACACACAGACGATGGAGAATTCGGAAAAGAACGAAGAACACGGTATTAAAGGTCATTTAGAGAGTTACACAGAAAGGCCAATGCAAAAAAACACGAAAGACAAACCAAATAGGCTTCATATAAAATATACGGTAAATATAAATGATTAAAGACAATAACAAGGTTTTACTGACTTATAAGTGAAGATACACAAACGTTGTCTACTTCCATATAAATTGTTCATCAGTCTGTTTGTTTGTTTGTTTACTTTTTTGTCGTACTTATTTGAATTCTCATTTAGCGAAATTGGTTGCCTCTTTACAAAATTGAATAAACACATTCAGCAGAAATCTGCAGTCGGACAACGATATGCTAAACTGCCGTCTTGACGCCGTCTTGACACCTTGGCACTCCGTGATAAGCCGTGATGAAAAGTGGCGCGCCGTGGGCCAAAAAATAATTTTTAAACATGCTTTAAACTACCGTGACTCGCCGTGAAGCGCCGTGAGGCGCCGTGACACCGTGATGCTCCGGGACGACACCGTCTCGGCGCCGTATTGACGCCGGGAGCACCGTGTTGGGGCCGTGTTGGGGCCATGACGTACCGGGAGTGTATTTTCGAGCACGGTGCATCCCGGCCTCGACACGGTGGACCACGGTGGACCACGGCAGAGCTACGGCGGGAGGACGCCGTGGCATACCGGGAGCTCGCCGTGCAGCACCGGGAGCACGCCGTGTCGCACCGTGACGCACCGGCCCGACGCCGGGAGCTCGCCGTGGCAGACCGGGAGCTCGCCGTATTCCACCGTGGGGCACCGGGGCGACGCCGGGAGCTCACCGGGAGCACGCCGGGAAGAAACTGTATTGTCGCCGTGGGTCGCCGGGTCCACGCCGGCTCCACCCCGCGGTTCACCTTGCTGGACGGTCTCGAGTCGAGCATCGACGATTTTTTTGCAATTTTCGTCACGGTGAGCCACGGCGCGGCCATTTTCAGTACCGTGGCTCTCCGTGGGTCACCGGGAACACACCGGCTTCTATGTGACTTAAGCTTAAATTGAATGATGACTGTGCGTCACAAAAAAGAACGACGATATGCTAAGTTGAGCATATTGCTAAAGGCATTTGAATACCTCAACACTAAATTTAAATCGTTTTAATTCGAACACACATAAATATAATTAGCTGCTCATTTTCCGAAATTGACCATGAAAACCTATAGCATCTAAACTTATAACTTGAAAGAAATCCAGCTTCTCAATCTAAAATAATATAAATGTATAGGATGCAAAAAGCGAGGGGAACAATAAGCGTACCATTCCAATTTCTGCCGAGTTGACAGCCTCGGCGTTCGGTGATCTATGTTGAATCTTTGACCAGACGTGACGCACGATGAGCACAGCGACGACAAGAAGTAACATCGTACTGACAACACTAATCCCTGCAATGATAGCACTATTCGTACCGGTTCCTGATATGCAAAGAAGAATTGGAGTGAAGGCGGTAACAGGTTGTGGTTGACAAACATAGTTCAGAATGTCAATACAATGTTTTATGCAAATTGCCCATTACAAGGCCTAAGGCCAATCGAGGTGTGGGCTACTAGAGGAAAGTGTGGACGAACCTGCCCCTCACCCTGAAACAAGATAATCCGATCTCTTCACATTAAGAACAAAGTTGGGATGGGTACCTAGCCCACTGCAATGCGTTAACAATGCCTCTATCCGTAGTATGTGTCGAAGTGTCATAGCCCAGGCTGGGCTTGAACCCACAACCTGTACAAAATATTCCGCACGAAATATCCGGACCATTTGAACACCGCAACCCCCGTTCAGCATGGACTAATGTTATGATGCTACAAAAATGGGGCATGCACAAATCGACTCAGAGGTCCTAAATGTAGTGTCAAGTTGCTTTAGACTGCAGACCGAAGCATTGCATATTTCATTTTTGTTCGGGGACATGCCCGGACTTAACTTCGGCACTCACCCACCCGATCATTGTCCACCCCCCCCCCCCCCCCCCCCCCCTCCCACCGTTTGCTCGAAGGTAGATTCGCGCCTTTATTGTGTCTCAAATAAAAAGGCAAACACAATATAATGGAATGCTACACATAGAATGTGCAACCGACATATATAATATAGGTATGGTTTTAAAGATACTTCCAATTTAAAATAAGATATCAAACGTCTAATTATTTTGACCATGGGGCAATTTTGTGTCGGTTTTAGGCATTGGGACAAAGGTAGCCTACTTGCCTCTGTGTGGATTATTGCCTGGCCTTCACTGCAACAACTATCTTTACCAAGTAAACAAAATTCATGTTTGTAAATAGCATCAGGGTGGATAGTGTTTAGCCATTGAACAATACATTTTAGGAACTGGACACGTGCGTTTAACTGCTAATGGCCTTTAGCTAAACGGCTCATCCACATTGCAACACTTGAACATCCATCCAAACAAAATCGAAAAAACCTGGTCCCATGGTAAATCGAAACTCTCTTGGGAAATTACTATATCTCTGTTAAAAAAAATCAGATTTGGACGTTGGTAATCTCATTTGAAACTTGAAAGGGCTAGCTATGTGCTATGTGTAGCATTCCATTATATTTTATTTGCATTTACTTTGAGACACCGTATAAGAACAAATTTCCATTTACCTTGAACTATGACAGTAAACTTGCATGTTCCTTCGTTTCCTGAAGAGTCCTCGGCTGTGCATGTCACTTTCGTTACCCCCGCTGCGTACACTCCCCCTGATACCACCAATGAGTTGCCCTCATCTCTACACAAGACAGTGTTGATAATTCCGTCTACGCTGTCGCTACCAGACGGCAAATCTGGGGACCATTCTACTCTAGCACTACCCTCCCCATCATCAAGAGTTACTTCCGCATTTGATGGGCAGATGAGAATTGGAGCATCATTATCTGATAAACAAATTCATGTATAATATAGCAGAATTAGCAGTATAAAAGCCAGGAAGAACATCATTATTGACTTGGAATCTTGACACTCAATCTGCCTGCGTCCGTGAACAATCACCAACTTTCGCCACGTTACTCCGATTATTTGAAGACGATTGATTAAACAGTACTTTACTACAAATCGTTAATATTGACGTCAATATGTGCACATTTATATTGACAACAGTGTTCACGACTTTGGGGGCAAGACGTGAAATTTGTCGCGAATAATGACATGAATATTTACGATGTCCCTTGATGGCCACCATACTTTTCCATTTTTACCCCGATTGATGAGTGCACTCAATCATGCTACTCAACATTTGTTTACCTAGAGGTAAACAAATGTTGAGGAATGGAATCTTACAGGTGGAATTTTGTCGTGAAATAAAATCTGGACTTTTTCATTTTACGAGACAAAGCCGAGTGAAATGGAAAACTCCAGATAGTTTACCAAACTATAATATTCCTCCCCTTTCATAATTTAAAGCTGCTCAATATGTATTTATATAACTGACATACAGATCCGCTAACGTTGGCTCATAATGTTGATGCTAGTCTGGATCCAAGACCAAGCTAGCCGTTCATTTGTTCCGCGGCGTGCCGTCCGTATATATCCGGGCTTATTGAGGGCGCCCTTAATTATCGCCAGATTCGTTCCATAGATCCATAGCACGGTCTTGGAAAAAAAGAGTCACGTGAACCCGTAAAATTCCAAGGACATTCCAAGCATAGCTCAAATAGCTACTCGTCCCCGCATGCGCGCTGGGTCGTTTTCGTTTAATGTAGTGTACGATTGTTATAGTCTGGTTCCCAGACCAAATATTTCTGACTATTTGTGATTTTTTATTTATTATTTAGCCGCCAATGTCACGTGACAAAAAACTGGAGGAATTGCTTTAGTTTCCGAAACTGTCCGAAGTTTTTCGAACACGTTCTAGCTATTGACGGCCAGGTATTATCGTTAACGTTCGCGAAGTTCGAGTGTTTCCAGGTTTTTATAAAATAAAACTTGCATTGGCAAAAGTCAACACCAGACGAAATGCCTAATAATATCACAGCTATATGTAGTCATTGTGCTATTTTTGGGAAGAGCCGTTAAAATTTGAATTGTTGCGTCGTCATAGCTACGCTGCTTGTATTGGGTCATTATCTATTTTTGTCACCGGCGGCTACCTGACCTACAGTTTAGACTACAAATTGTCAGGTCGGGGAACCAGACTACGATTACTATACAAGCTGCGTGTTTCCCATGAATTGCACATGGCACCATTGCACAAAATAATGTAGTTTCTTACACGTCCGAAAAAGGCAAACAATTTTCGGGTGTATCATAGTGCCATGGCAGTCAACAAGTCTTTGCCCTTTGCGGACCACATTTGAAACCACATTTGTTCAATGGTGCCTTGTGCAATTTATGGGAAACACACAGCGTGTAAAATAATTTTACACTACATTGAACGAAAACGATTCAGCGCGCATGCGGGGGCTAGTAGCTATTTGAGCTATGCTTGGAATGTCCTCGAAATTGTACGGGTTCACGTGACTCTTGCTTCAAGACCGTGCTAGGGAACGAATCTGGCGATAATTAAAGATGGACTACAACAGAATAATGATAAAGGCTGTGTTGCTGTTTTTTGTTCGAGAAATGTATAATGATTACTAATATATCATTAGTATTCAATAAATCTTGTTCCTTCATGCAAAAATGATCGGCGTTCCACGACCCAGATAAACTCAGTTTCAGCAAAAGCCCTTAACTCATGAATAATTCATACTTTGTGTGTGACGTACTACCCATGAAAACGCATACATATGGTGGCCCCGAAGGGACTCCGCAGATCGCGAATATTGACGTCAAATTTGACGTCAATATTCGCGACTTTTGGGGAAAGTCGTGAATATCGACGTCAAATTTGACGTCAATATTCGCGACTTTTTTGGAAAGTCGTGAATATTGACGTCAAATTTGACGTCGATATTCGCGATCTGCGGAGTCCCTTCAAGGCCACCATGTATGCGTTTTCATGGGTAGTACGTCATCACTTTTCGCTGGTTTACAAGTCCGCTGGTACTATATCGTGGATTTCATTGTGGTTTTCAGTGGATCTTTGCCGGGAACCAGTACAGGGCGGGAAATTTCAAAATCGAAGAATCGAGGTCTAATTTTTTCGGTCAAATTGCAACAAAATTATTTAGAGAAAAACATGACCGTAACAATAAAGTGTTACCTGAACACAACATAATCAAGGTCCGATAATAAATTTAATGTGTGAGTTTTCGTTGTAGTCCATCTTTAAGGGTCCCCTCAATAAGCCCAGATAGACGGACGGCGCGCCGCGGAACAAATGAACGGCTAGCTCGGTCTTGGATCAAGATTATGATTGCGTGTGAGCAGCACAAATTGGGTCACAACATTCTTGCAAAGGTAGGTTTGGAGTGAGAGTCGACTATTCAACAGCCGTGGGAACGTTTTGGTTCCCTGACCTGACAATTTGTTTATACCTGGACGTCCCAATTGTAGGTCAGGTAGCTACTTGCGACAACAAAAGATCCTGACGCCGTACAGCAGGCTGCGTAGCTATTTAATGGAAGATGCAACAATTCAATTTCTAACGGCTTTTTCCAAAAAAGCACGACGCCTGCATTGGCTTTAAAAGTTAAATCATTTTGCTTTTATTTTATGCAAACCAGAAAAATGAATCGGGATCGTGGGCATTGTTTTGTTAATTTCATTAACTTCCGGAAACACCCGGAAATTGCGAACGTTAACGATATACTACCCAACTGTCAATGAAACGTGTTCAGAAACCTTTGGCCATATTCGGAAACTGGGAAAATTCCGCTAGTTTTGGTCACGTGACATTGGTAGTCTATTTTCCCGACGTGGCAATTGTTGTATGCCTGCAGACGTCTAAATTGTAGATCAGGTAGGCGCCGGCGACAAAAATAGATAATGACGCAATACAAGCAGCGTGGCTATTTTTAGACGACGCAACAATTCAAATGTTAACGGCTCTTCCCAAAAATAGCACAATGACTACAATGAATGTGATATTATTAGGCATTTAGTCTGGTGTTGATTTTTGCCAATGCGAGTTTTATTGTATAAAAACCAGAAAAGAGAATGGACATTATTTTATTAACGTTACCTTACAACCACTTAACTCCTGGAAACATTCGAACATCGTGAACGTTACCGATGATACCCGACCGTCAATATAACTTGTTCAGAAAACTAGGGATTTCTTCGGAAACTGGAGGAATTCCTTTAGTTTTGGTCACGTGACATTGGCGGCTACTAGACCTAATAATTCATCAGAAATAGTCAGAATTATTTGGTCTTGGAATGGAAACACTCGAACATCGTGAATGTTAACGATAATACCCGACCGTCGATAGAACGTGTTCAAAAAACTTCGGACTTTTTCGGAAACTGGAAGAATTCCTTCAGTTTTGGTCACGTGACATTGGCGTCTACTGGACCTAATAATTCATCAGAAATAATCAGAATTGTTTGGTCTGGGAACCAGACTATTGACATTGTCGACTAGCAATTGTTTTTCTTCGTAGGTGGGTGAGTCAAAATTAATGAATTATTCAGTAGTTGCATTGATCACTGTACAACGCTTAGGTTCTAGGTCTCTGTTTTCCCTTAAATAAAAAAATACTCCGAAGATATCAATTTGACTCGAAAAAAATGAGGTGACCTACAACAGGATTCGAACCAGGATCTTTGATCCATAGCCCATCCCACTATTCACTACACTACGCATAGCAGCTCTACAACAGCTGTTTAATGTAACTAGTTAACTAAATAACAACAATGGTGAGACTCATGTTTTATTCTGATGAATAAACATAACTTCTCATTAAATCTACTGAATAATTCATGAATTTTGACTCACCCTCCTACGGAAAAAAAAAATCGTTGGCGGCTACCTACCGTACCTAATAATTCATCAAAAATAGTCAACATTATTTGGTCTGGGAACCAGACTACATGATTGGAAGTAACACATTTCACGTGATGTAGCTTCCATCAATAAAATGACAAGGAATTATAGGTCAGTGATATAATTCTGATTAATTAAATTTACCAGCTGGCGCCGTGGTGGTCGGTGGCGCCGTGGTGGTCGGTGGCGCCGTGGTGGTCGGTGGCGCCGTGGTGGTCGGTGGCGCCGTGGTGGTCGGTGGCGCCGTGGTGGTCGGTGGCGCCGTGGTGGTCGGTGGCGCCGTGGTGGTCGGTGGCGCCGTGGTGGTCGGTGGCGCCGTGGTGGTCGGTGGCGCCGTGGTGGTCGGTGGCGCCGTGGTGGTCGGTGGCGCCGTGGTGGTCGGTGGCGCCGTGGTGGTCTGTGGCGCCGTGGTGGTCGGTGGCGCCGTGGTGGTCGGTGGCGCCGTGGTGGTCGGTGGCGCCGTGGTGGTCGGTGGCGCCGTGGTGGTCGGTGGCGCCGTGGTGGTCGGTGGCGCCGTGGTGGTCGGTGGCGCCGTGGTGGTCGGTGGCGCCGTGGTGGTCGGTGGCGCCGTGGTGGTCGGTGGCGCCGTGGTGGTCGGTGGCGCCGTGGTGGTCTGTGGCGCCGTGGTGGTCGGTGGCGCCGTGGTGGTCTGTGGCGCCGTGGTGGTCGGTGGCGCCGTGGTGGTCTGTGGCGCCGTGGTGGTCTGTGGCGCCGTGGTGGTCTGTGGCGCCGTGGTGGTCTGTGGCGCCGTGGTGGTCTGTGGCGCCGTGGTGGTCTGTGGCGCCGTGGTGGTCTGTGGCGCCGTGGTGGTCTGTGGCGCCGTGGTGGTCTGTGGCGCCGTGGTGGTCTGTGGCGCCGTGGTGGTCTGTGGCGCCGTGGTGGTCTGTGGCGCCGTGGTGGTCTGTGGCGCCGTGGTGGTCTGTGGCGCCGTGGTGGTCTGTGGCGCCGTGGTGGTCTGTGGCGCCGTGGTGGTCTGTGGCGCCGTGGTGGTCTGTGGCGCCGTGGTGGTCTGTGGCGCCGTGGTGGTCTGTGGCGCCGTGGTGGTCTGTGGCGCCGTGGTGGTCTGTGGCGCCGTGGTGGTCTGTGGCGCCGTGGTGGTCTGTGGCGCCGTGGTGGTCTGTGGCGCCGTGGTGGTCTGTGGCGCCGTGGTGGTCTGTGGCGCCGTGGTGGTCGTTTGCCATGTGGTGGTCGTTTGCCATGTGGTGGTCGTTTGCCATGTGGTGGTCGGTTGCCATGTGGTGTTCGGTTGCCATGTGGTGGTCAGTTGCGCCGTGGTAGTCTGTTGTTCTGTAGTTGTTTTTACAGGCGTGAAAGAAGAAAAATACAGTCATTTATGGTGTTCTATATGTGCCAACGATTAAAGAAAAAAAAGGGCGTTATATTTTTTTTTTAGATTTTTTTTTTTTATTTTTTTTAAATTTTTTTTTGGGGGGGGCGTCGAATTTTTTTGTTTCGGTGTCGCATTTTTTTTTTTCGACGTCGCATTTTTTTTTCGGCGTCCCATTTTTTTTAATTTTATTTATTTTCTTTTGTTGGCGTCGCATTTTTTTATTTTTTTTCGCGTCGCATTTTTTTTCTTTCGGCGTCGCATTATTTTTTTTGGGCGTCGCATTTATTTTTGTTTAGGCGTGGCATTTTTTGGTTTAGGCGTCGCATTTTTTTGTAGGGAGTCCAGAAAGTACGGAGCCCCTGAAGGGACATTAAAAACAAAAATTCTCTCGTGCACACGACATAATTTTTGATTTTCCGGGAACCCTTGATGGAAATCCATGTTTACTGAGTACGATTGGCTAGAGCGTGGAGGCAGAATTTAGAGTAAACAGTAAGTAATCATATTGAATTGTGGCAAATTACCACACTAAACGTACACTGGAACTAGTTTTGCGTAAAAATTAAGTATCGAAAATGTTAGACTGCATGTTTCCATTAAACTGTGACGCTATTAACCAATGAAGCTGTATTAGTAGCTCTATGATTAAACCACTACTGATTTATATTAAGAGGAGCCTCATTATAACGAAAACCCGTGCCTATTTGAATAAACAAATTATCATTATCGTACCCAGGTAGTCCAAGTTATTGTGAAATTAGCACTCACTTATAAATCTCGTAATTACGTCATAATGCCTTTGGAGATTGACGCGCGCGTTTTACCCACTGCCCGACTGCATGTACCGTGATACGATGTAGAACGCAGAGCGAATTGAGGACTATTAATATAGACCCATTGGTAGTGTTACGCATGCCGTGTGGGGTTTCACCAATGAAAAGGTAAAATGGACCAGACTTTATAGAGGTTCTTATTTAATGTGACACTAGAAAAGTGCTTACAACTTTAAAACTACCACGTGTCGGACTCTCGACCAATAGAAGTGGCTAAACTGGCTTGGGTATTTACGAGCTTGTTGTGTTGTTGTTTAGTGAACTGCACTGATCTACATATTAGTCTCATTTACACAGTGCTATGAATTGGAGAGATATTGGCCATTATAACTCTCTTACCTGTCAATGCAAAATTTCCAAATAGCAAAATGATCATAAGTGGCAGATGTCTTGATTTAATGAAACCGTCCGTCATGATGGCAGCTTTTGAAGGGAAGTGTTACTGATCTTAAGTTACTGATGTTCCAAGTGGATGTTTGTACGCTCTCGGGAACTGCTGTACGTCGGCACAGGTTATTTCTACATGTGTCTGTTTACGTACGGTCTGTCTCCCCAAACAAGGAAGTACGTTAGGTGAAATGTTATGCAACACTTGTCAAAACATTTCCAGTGGCTTGGTCAGAACAAAGGTTACAAGTAGCTCACACAATGACTGTACGGTGCAGCGCCGTGAGATGAATAGGTAGTTCTAGTCATATAGTTCGTGTATTCATAATCTTGCGTCAAGCACAAATAGGCATGAAACGAAAACCCGAGTTATTTTGTCTGTTGATGGAAACGTACTTGGTATATTGTATACATTTGTCACTCGGTATAAACGATAATGCTGAACTCAACTGAGCTCTGCATGGAGATATCGTCGTTTGTTAGAATTTCAACACAACCTTTGTAATCGTTGATATAATTCGTTTAAGATGGTTGTCCGTACTTTTAAGGGGTTGGACCCTGGACGATTAAATAAATTTATTCGCGACTGGTTGTAAATATTTTTTTGGCGACTACATGTAATCGTGAATTTTGTCGCGAATATTTGTTTTTCAGTAGCTTGGAGGGTATTCCCCAAACTGGCGACAGAGGGCGTTCGGCGGCATGCAGCGCGCGCGCCACAAATAATCACTTGATATGCACACTCACTGTTGAACCTCTAAAGTTACTGGGAACACAATTATGACAAACATTCACGACCAGTCGCGAATAAATTCACGACTAGTACAACATTTCACAACTAGTCGCGAAAAAAATCACGACCGTTTATGTCCCTCCAGGGCCACCATAGCTGTGGGTACGCCCAAACCTACAAATCTCGTGGCCCCCAAAACAAGGCACAGTCTGATGATTTAACACGAGAGAAATTCTCAGCGCTATAAACCCAGTCCTTCTCTTTCCGAAATGCCGGCAAAGAAACAGAAAGTCGACCAGGGCAGCTCCTCTGGTGAGGACTTGGTCGAGGTTGACGAAGCAGTGTGTGAACTGTTGCAAGATGAGGAAGAAACAGCAACTGGAGAGGTCTTACAATCCTTTGAACCGCTGTATGCAAACAATGACGTCGGGCCAGCGGTTGGCGAGAAAATCGCCTCGATCATCGGCAAAATGCTGCGACATAAGGCTGCCGACAAAAAGATCGGCACAAAAATCAAGGACTAAACACGTCTCACAAATATTTCATAATTGGAATACACAAGCGTTAACCCTTAGGTGTGGGCTTCATTCAAGCCCAAAACGCGATCAACAGACATCAAGTTCCAAAAGGTACAACAGGCTCTTCTTGCATTAAATCTCTAACGAGCACTATAGCGAGACTGATGCCAAAGCACGCATCACACAACTACTGGATTTGTCATGCAAATTATGGGTTAAATCTTCGACGCAGAGAACTCATAAAGCCATATCTCTGCCAAGTTGTGATGGTAATCTTATTAGGTAGAATCGCACAATTTGTTGCCAAATGGCGCGAGATAAATAACGATAGCTGGAATCTTAACACAATCCAAAATTATCATATTGAATTTGAAAAATGACCCATTCAAATATGCATTCCTCGTGAGAATTAATATTCAGATTTCGAGGCAGCCATTAATTCGCTGAAAATTGAAAGAAATGCTCCAAAAGGGAGCCATTGTAGAGACATGCCACAGTAAGGGCGTATTCATCTCTAAAAACAAACCAGACCCAATAAAAATGTGTCATTTCGCCCCATTATTAATCTCAAAGGGCTAAATGCGTTTGTACAATACACGCATTTCAAAATGGAGACTATTCAAATTAGCATTACATCTAATCCGTCATAACTGCTACATGGCATCAATTGACTTAAAAGATGCATATTTGCCAATGCCTATAGCCAGAAAAAACGGGCCAGAACGTTTTGTCTGGCATACAAAGGTGTTATAGTTAACGTGCCTCCCTTTTAGGCTGTCATGCCCCCCCCCCCGTAATGAACCTCTTGTTAAGTTCGTACTATTAGGCCCTCTTAGTTAGTTGTCTTAATTTAAATGTTGTCAACTGTTGGGGCCAATTTGGTTCTAAACACATACAATCAACTGCATCTGCCTGAAATGAAAACTGCGTTGTTTTGTTAGAGTAGCCGATATAAATGATGGCAAAATGCTCGGTTTAGAAAATTATGGAAACTGCAGATATACTATCTTTAAAACTAAAAGCGTCAAGCGAGCGGCCAAAAATCGTGATAAAACAACAACGCCAAACAATATCTTTGGTAAGCACTATGTGCACGTGCAACGTAAATGTCATTATTTCATTATTGGGATCAGTTCTCACATTCTACATGTGGAAATCGTTTGTTAAATGCTAGTAAATAACTCGCAAACAAAAGTGTAATTATTGTTCAAAACCAAAAACTGGCTTCAAAATACCCAAAAGAAAACATCGAGGTTGTATTCCTTTAATTTTGACGCGGGTTTTTTCTATTTTGCTTTGTTGTTTTGTACTGAGTTAGCGTGTGATAAAAATCCACGAGTTTTAGTATTTGCAATTAATCACTACACCACTAATTCCATAATGGGTTTGTAGTAGTGACATCATTATCAAAGGCATCGGACAGGGAGAACAAGGACAGAGATATTGCCATTGTTCATCCAGACCAAGGCCATTTTCTAAGCCCCTGGCTTTGGCTCCGTCTTTGACTATAGCCTATTGCTAAACTGTATGAATGAAGCCTGAGACGAAGACAAAGCTGGGGTTCGAAGAACAGCCCAATGGTCCATTCGATTGGACATCTGGGGTGTTCTCATAAATGTTCATTCTCCCGCGTAACAATTAAAATTAATTAGAAAAATTGTAGAAATCAACGTACAGAACGTAACAAGTAAAGCTTTGCTAATATAGTATACAGAATAGGAAACATAAATAACTGAAAAGCTACGTAAACGCCAATAAAATTAAGTATAGTGGTAGAAATTGTGATTTTACCAGGGGTGGACGTTCATATCGTTTAATTGTGCGGGTCACACACCTCCTGCAATGCTTTGATCTTGTTAAAAGCGCTATACAGGGTGACTCTGAAAAAAATTACTCAATAATTCAAAATTATTTTTCATAAAATGTACCCATCATTAGAAAGCTCATTCTCTCTTCGTTCATATGACAACGAAAACGATAGGCTCAGGGAACTGCCGTGGCAGAGTTATTGACCTACATCATCCCTGCATCGTCCGAGATCACCAGACCTGAACACGGGTAAATCGTCTTGTGGGGATATCTGAAGAGCAAGGTCTTCACCACTCCTCCTATCGGAGATTAGTCTTGCTCCAATTAGTCCAAGTTGTTCATTTGTTCCGGCGCGCCGTCCGTCTATGCAGTTCATCAATCATCAATACTCCGAAAACGGGCTTATTGAGGGCGCCCTTGAATATCACGAGATTTGTTTCACAGCTTGGTCCTGACTCAAGGGTCACGTGAGCCCTTAAAATTCCCAGGACATTCCAAGCATAGCTTAAATAGCTACTCGCATGCGCGCTGAGTCGTTTTCATTTAATGTAGTGTACGATATACACGCTGTGTGTTACCCATAAATTGCACACGGCACCATTGCACAATGGCGTATCATGGTGCCATCATGGCAGCCGAACAGTTACAAATACTAGTTTACGTTACTTATGATAGCTTTTTTTGACAAAAATCATGTTTGTGCTCAAAATGTTAAATAAAGTGCTAGTTACTAATTAGTGTCATTCTTAAGTAACTTTATCCGACCTTTTTGCATTCTGAAGTAGCATTTTTGGTATCAGGGGTTCAATCTCAACACTTTAATCCAAAAACGGCACTTGTGCGCGACATGTTAATTAAATTGAATTTGTTTAACTTTTGACATTGGACCCCTGACCCCCATCCGACCTAGTGAAACTGAAGAATGGCCATTTCTGCCTCCCGATGGACAGTCAATTGCTGGGTACTATCAGACCTTTTGTGCTCAAAATGTAAATGAAACTCAACCTAGCTCCCGGTCTAAAACATGATTTTTGTCACAAATAACTCTTTTTAGTGACATGAACCAGTATTTGTAACATAAGAATGAAAAGGTTAGTTAAAGCTATAAAGCTACTTAAGTTGACGTCGGTCAAGGTAAGTTAACACGAAGCCAGTAGAGATTACCACTTTTGTTGTACCAGAGAGCGTAAAAAACGTCTTAACATCTGTATTCAAAATACTGATTTGTTTACGCTTCAAATGCCGCCGGACAAAGTCCCCCCCCCCCCCCCCCCCCCCCCCCCCCCCCCTCCCCTCCCCTCCCTCCGCCCGAGGCCCTCTTGGGGGCCAATGCTAGTAGTGAATAGCTCAGAGTTCAAAACCTATGATGCTTTTTTTCTGATTGTGTAACGAGGGGCGTAGCGAGGACATTTTCATTGAAGGGGGGGGGGGGGACTTATTACAGAGCGGGGAGGGGATGACTGGCATCAGGACCAAAAGGTAATCAACATCAAGACATATCATCGCCTATTAAACATTGCAAAGTCGCCTACTTTTATCAATTCACTGTAGTGTACACATTGTGTGGGCCTAATTTACCAAGATTTTAGATGACGATAGACGATGATTAAAGTATGCTGGAGAATTACTGAAAAGACTTTCTGTGTTATTTTACTTAGTCGGCAATTAGAGCCTCAGTCGGGCAATGGGTAATACAATTATTAATTTGATGGCCCATTTTGTCGACTGAGTGTTGGTGGTCCATTTGCCGACTGAAACTCGAAATGCCGACTGATACAAATTATTCGGGGTGTGACCAACCTCGGTGATATACTAAATTGAAGAGCAACTGTTGTGCCTTCTACTGCATGTGAAAAACAAATGAGACTTATTTCGTAGGATTTGGTCACATTTTATGCTATACCCAATCTACAGTGTTTCCCACATCAAGACTTATTCTAAATCGTTATAAAAAAAATACCGTTTCCCGTTTAATAAAAAAAACCAAGAAACACACTAAACACATTGTATTATCTTTGCAAATTTGTTTAATTTTCCTTCACCATAAAATAAAATCAAACTGTACAAATATTTAGTTATTGCCCATCGTTAAAAAAAAGAATTATTAGGATCTACGGTATAAATAAATCAGTGACCTTTACAATGTTGTTAATAGTAGATTTGAAAATAGTAGCTGGTTATCTCTTCTAGACAGAAGAGATATGTGATGTTTCGAATAATGTAAATTAAGAAGAATGAATTTTTATATTTGTCTGAATAAATTCATAGATTTGTTTTGTTTCTTCCGGATATTTTGTAAGTTTTTCGTGTGAAAAAGCCTATAGTTATTACTGCATGTAAAACCTGTCCGCGTATCTGATGGTGAAGCAAATGCTTTCCAATTCTTCCTTCGAATTAAGCGTCATTGTAGCAGCTTGCGGACCTGAAATTTAAAACAAAAACATCTTATCAAAAGTCTCTGGAAAAATTACACCTACATTGTGAACAACTGTTTTAATTAAATGAAAATAAAATGATTGCCAACCTTTTCATCAAACACCTCAAAAAATTATAATAATACAATTTCCCAAATTACTCTGGACGATGGCGCGACATGAATCTATTTTTAAAGTTCCTAAAAAAAGGAAAACTTGCATGTGGCTGCGTATTTACAACTGATCTATGTTTATACTATGGGATGATCGCTAAAAATGTTCCTATTTCATGAATGTTGGCACATGGAAGGTTTCGAGGGTGTAGATTCAAAGTACAATGTTGCTAAACTGTAAAACTAAACTACACATCTTGTTAGTATAGGCCTAATCGATGTTAAGTGTATATACAATAATGATGGAAACAGTGGGCAGATACAATCTGCAGGTTTGTGCCAGTGCGAAGATACATGTATTAAGGTAATAAGTATGTGAACGAGGCTGTTCGTTTACTGAGCGAGGCTGATCACCGCGTGATTTTATTGGAGGATTCCGAGCCGAAAAACAATGTGTTCAACATGTTTTCAAAAATTTGATTGCAAAACGATTGTCATAATTTTGTGTTTTTTGGGTTTTTTTATGCTTGACTTTTGAATAGAAACATCTGATCGTTTGTTGGTATTTTTATATTTGTTTACCGAATTTTAGTAAACATTGTGTGTGCTGCAAACAAATGGGCAGGCATCGCGATTTGGAACAATTTTAGCGGCCACATGGTATTGTTATACTGAACCCGCTCCCCAGTCGGTATAGAGATCAGTGGTATTTACTTATGAGCATCACTCGTTGATTACGAGTGACTCGAAAGTGTTCATTTACTCTCACGTACTATGCATGTGCAAACTTCCCCGATTTAGAGGCACGAGGAAGCGTGGGTGGGTAATTGGACACGCTGAATAAAGGCAATACAGACTAAACGTAAACACGAAAGTTATTTAAGCTCACCGTGTGCTTATCGTTTAAGGCTCAATTGCAAGAACCTATTTGAATGAAATCGTTTCTGAATTGAAAGCGTGCTCGACAGGAAGTGTACGTACCCGATATTTGCGTTGTAGGAGTTCTTACTGGTAGATGACCAGCCTGGATCTTTTTTGGCGTCAGAGGAAGAGAACGATGGTTGCATGATGTTGGTGCTGCCACTGTCGTGCTGAAAGCTTAAACTTAAAAAAAAAAAATACGAATAATATAATTAAAACAATATTTTATTAAATAGAGAGGTGACACTTTCACGATTTGTTGCGCTTAGTCGTAGCAGTTTTAATCGGTGTGAATCGGGAGGAAATTGTCCCGATTGCACCCTCCTACGAATTATTACGGTACGATGACACTACGAAAATCGAAAGCTAATTTTAAACAAATTAGCTCTCTGTTGTCGTTCTCGTTGTTCGTTATTTGATTTTAAACGTTCAAATTTGTGTTCACATCAGACATATTTATGTGTACTCCTCCTATGTTGAAGTTTTGTCATTTGGTTTAAGTGGTCAGGTTTGGAAACTAGGCATGTTTCTATAAAAGCAAGGCCCCCCCCCCCCCCCCTTCATATTTCTACGGGTCACCCATTGAAATGGTTTAGCTAACAAATGCTCTAGGCTTAGAGTTTATGGATGAAACAAAAGTCGGAAATGACTGGACCTAAATATCTGTGTGTATACTTTGCATAATGTGTACTTACTTGTGTCCGATTTCGTGAGCGAGTACGTTGGTGGTTCTCAGATCACGAAATGTAGTCAAGGACGTTGAATAATAAGTGCCAGCACACAATATGGCTCCACTGTTACTCCATGCAATGCCAAGTGTAGATCCCGAATTCATCGACCACCTACCAAACAAAAAATGGATTATAGTTGTCGGTTGAAGAACAGTTAATAATTCGTACTCTTCGAGTTACATAATTTTGTAGTGTGCTCAATTGGCTCATTATAATAAACTTGTTATTCAAGCGAAAAAAACAAACAGTCAACAACGGACCTCTTCTCCCCATTTAATGATACTGTATGCAAATAAGGGCCGTTAGACAAAAGTTGTAAAGGGGGCTATTGGAAATCTTTCGGGTAAGTTTCTCTCAATTTGTCAAGGATTTCTCGCTTTTTTTTCTTTAAAAAAGCCTCTAGAATCGTCATATTAAAATAAAACTATATCCAGCATAGTCTAATTAAGTTGTTTTATGCACAAAATAAAAACTTAAAACAAAGCTTTCGTCCCGTGCACAATATCAAGTAAAATAAGCAGGGCTGCTTTCCGCACGATTGAAACAAAATATCTGTGTGATTCTGTCAAGCGAAGTCATCTCGATACGCGGTGCGTGGCTAATGATGTGCATCTGAGTGGGATGACTCGGCCAAACCGACCAAAAACATTAAAATTATAAACTGAATCCGAACCGAAACCGATCTAAACTCCCTAAACCGACCTGACCCAGCCCGACAAAATTCAGGGAAAAACCAAACCCATCTGACCCGACCCGAAGTCGGTTTCGGGTCGGGTCGGTTTTTCACAACATCAGCATAGTATGGGGTAGTAATCGGGATGAAAACGAAACAGGGTCTCTTCAGGGGTGATGCATTGAGTAATTTTTGAAGATATTTTGCATATCTATCTAAGTGGATATCTATCATGAAAATAACCCCGGCAAATAAACAGGAAATCCGTAATATACAAAATCCGTATTACACGCCGACTTTGTTGCCCTTGTAAGTCATTAATATTTAGCACTTTAATACCGACTAAGATAGTGTTTAATACAGATTTCGTTTTTTTGCCGGGGCGAGTGGTAATGTTCATGCTAGATACCCACTTCCTGTGTAAAATATTTCCCAAATGACCCAATGCATCACCCCTGAAGTGGACGTGATCATATTCCAAATGTTGGTTTTTTTATCCCGATTATCACCCCATACTAATTAGCAGTACGGATGGCACATCGACCGGATAATCGGACACGCACTACATCAGCCGGTACGCCAGGCCGTCTGTGGTTGTTTGGCGCACATAGCCTGTCGGGAATTGGTTCAAAATATGATGGATGATGTTGGTACCCAGACTTGTGCATGTATTGTGGCTACTGTTGCGGAAAGGGGCTTTGTTAACTTGCCAGAACATCGTGCGCACGGGACGAAGAATGTTTTAAACATTTTTATTTTGTGCATTAAAAAGGTTATGCTTGATATTATAACATTTCGTATAACTAATTAGATGCACCTATCAAGACAAAAAGCGAGAAGTCCGGACAAGTTTATATAAAATGACCCGAATAGTTTGACCAATGGGGCCTCAATTCAATTCCGCCTTACGGCCCTCTTTACATAAATGATTTTCGGGTGAAAAGGTCTATAACTTAAATACCCTGTCAAAACTGCTGCATTGTCCCAACGACTATCACCAGACGGGTTATTGGCCGCCGCCCAAGTACTTGCTGTTCTCAGAGACTGACTGGCATCAGGACATGTATTCAGACCACCCTGTTTAATCAATAGAAAGTCGATGTGAATAATGTAGTGCCAAAACTGACGTTTAAAATTGTATTGGTCATCAATCTGTTTAGAAAAGAGACTAGACCTTTAAAGACCTGTTTGGAAGGAGATAGGTTTGGAAAAACATTGCCATCTTACACTATTTTTTGCGGTTACAATTTTAACAACGATGCCACTGTTTAGAGTATGATTTGATGATCTGTGTAAAAAATATATATATTTAATATCGTCAATAATTATTACCCTTCTCCTGATTTCAGGAATTGTATCATGTTACAATACACGTACCTCGCTCGACGTAAAGATCTTGATATGCGTCACTTTAGGAACCAGAGCAGTGCCCGCCAGTGAACTCAGCTGTAGGACATTTTTCACCTGTTTGGAAAATAATTATGAAATGCAACTACCATTAATGCAACTATAAACTAGAAAAAGGCACTCATGGGGTGCAGATCTCCGCCCACACCACAAAAACACGCCCCCAAAGTTACCGGTTATCAAGTGCAGCGCCCTTAATTGGTAAATGTTGTCCGACTGCAAAATGCCTTATCTCCCAACGTAAATTTCAAATTTCAACAGTGGAAATCTTTACGACAATGAAGTGACACAAGTCGATTTTTTCGGGTTTTGTTTGGACAGCGTATTAAAATTGGCTTTTAGATTTTATTTTGTTTTAAAAATGTCATCAATTTATTGTGGGCGTGCAGACACCAAATTAAATAGGAAAAAACACTAACCGCATTAAAAAGCGCAGTGATGCAAGTTGCTGTGTTACTACCACGCAAATCGTACAACACGGCGTCACCGATGAGGCCGAGCTCAAGATATTTGGTCGCCTTTGATTCAAAATCTCCCTCCTCCTTATCTGGTACGGGATTCGGTTTAAACTGTCCCAAATTATCTGTTGGATTTGAAAGAAAAATGTATCGACGAACAGAAATTTAACAATACGTGCAGGCAAACAAAATGTTAAATCTTACTCGTCATCGATTTATCCATTCAAGTATAATTTGATTTGATATTTAAAAAAACAACACAAATCTAGATTAAGAGAAACAAAAAACATGCTCCTCAATAATTGGATTAAGAGTAAAAAAAAAAAAACTTGCCAATAATTGATGACCTTTCTAAAATAGCTCCAAAAGGTCAGCTATATTCGTAGTTATAATTTAACCCTTATAGAATAGTAGCCTTAGGTTTACCGAAATTCGTATTTTCGTTTTCGATCTGCGAAAAGAGAACATATGTGAGTATTACCTTCAACACCACATTCTCCCATGTACTGGTTAGGCTTGGATCTATAGGCGATGTGAGGAAGACCACGCCCAATATCTCTCTTGATCGCATGCTCGTCATCCAGAGGCTCGATGTACGTCGGACCAGAGGCGTGATTAACAACGGCCATCTGTTCGTTTACGAGACGTATGGAGTGTGTTTAATTATGTTCACTTTTCCATGCAAACTATTTATTTTACTAATACTAAACCATTTAAAGTACTGATGAACTGAAATTATTAATTTTCGGCGTTTTGCCTGCATTTGAGCCACGCCATAAAAAGACCTTGCGTGTTGAAAGAACAATAAATGCACAAATCATGCAATCCTCGCGATACGACATATTTGGACACTGCGGAATGTTCCCTAAAAATGGTGCAAGTGGGACACATTCTGTTATTCATAAAGTTATGGAAATTGCTTTCAAAACGCTTCACACTCAGAAAGACCACAAATTTGGCTTTCAGATGATTTTATTTAACCTGATTTGGCTTTGTCAATCCATATACGCAATTAACCAAAGGTATTTTCTCCAAATGTTGTCCCACTTTCCAGTTTGATTGTTAGGTCTAATCATAAGACGAAAAACATCTTACACCTGAACGATTGGACTTCAAAAGATATCAGAAAGGTAACAAATGTAATAGTCCAATTGATCTTGAGATTGAATAGGTTCCAACGCCCTCTATGCAATCACCCATGTGTAAAATGCTGATATCGCGTGGCTCTTATAGAAGCATTATTTCTCTAAAAGTGGTACTTACATACTTTTGAGTGCTAGTGGTTAATCAAACATATTTGAATCGACAAAAGGAAATAAGGTACACAAACAAACGGCATTTCAAAGCTAATTTATTGATCTTGAAGCTTATACAATCACCAATAGCAAATGCTAAATATATTTAAATGGAAGTAATACCATACGCACCAAACCTGCACATGCAGAGACGGATGCCAATGAGTCGGACTCCCCGACGACTTTACCGGTGTACAGACAGTCTGTACGCACAGGCACATTGATGATTCCCTCGTCTGTGACATATTCAGCCTCCAACCCAGGCATGAAGTTGCTGTCGTCGTGATCCAGTGCCATGCGCAGAGTCTCACCGAACGTGTCGATATGAACTTCAAGGTACGAGGTTGCAATGGCACTGCGACCAACGTGACGCTTCTGCTCCATGGTTACAAACTCCGGATAAACAATTTCGTAATCAGGGGCTGGAAAAAGAAGTTATAAATTTAATATTGCTGTCATTTATAATTTAGTTAACCTAACCATTAAAGGGATACCTTGTGCAGTATACCTGGTGTACACATAAAACGAGTCTAAACTCCTTGTGAAGTCCAAAGATGCGTTCCATTTCCATTAGTAGTTGGTTCAAATCTAAATCTTAGAATATTATTTCCCACGGAACTGACAGTATTCACACTCAGAGCTAAAGTTTCGTTAGTTAATAACGCACTGTTCTTTAGATTTTAATAAAGTTTGCTGCTTTAAACGAAACAAATGCACAACTGACAAAATACTATAACTATAACAAAATACTATAAAGCTTTCAGGCAACCTTTATTTTGAACAAAACGATCAAAGGGGGGGGGGGGGGGGTCGGGGTTAGGTTACACCTATACGGTTGCGTTTAGAAATTTAATGGAATGCCATATTTATGTCAAATTACACGGGGAGAAGTAGGCCTATATAAGGACTCTTGAATATCCACCTACAAAGTTATCACGAAAGATTGCCATTGGTGTCTCTCAGCCACCCCCGCCCCAAATACAATTGTGTTTCGAATGATCAGTGAATTGTATTTCTGAGGAAATTCACAGGCACATGTATTATGGTCATGTGTCCTACTAAGGTGACCAAAATATTGTATGCCTTAATATTTGTTTACATAATTTTGTGGGTCAATGAAACCTATAATACTATGACTACATGATATACTACATGATAACTCTGTCAAAGATTATCATATTTCGATGTTTGTGAAAAGATGTAACTCAAACCATACCACTCATTCTAGCTACACATGCGTGTGGTATTCCGTTATATTTTGTAAGCATTTGTTAAAAACACGATGTACAGTTCAAGTTACGCACCTTTCTCTTCGCTTTCGACGCCGAAGTATCGCTGTAGCTCCTTTTCTGAAAACTTCAGGTTTACCTGTGTGATGAAGAACAACAAAACGGAATCGGAAAATGTACGGTGATTGGTATAGCTGAGCAATGTGCTTGGAGTATTTGGAGACTATGACGTACCCCAGGATTCGCCAACGCAGAAGCCAGCAGAACCACCAGACACATAGAGATGGGCAACATCGTGGATGGCTGTTCGTGAATAACGACTAACAACAAATCGATTGATGCTGTGACTGAACTTTAAAGGTAAGACACCAGCTTTATATAGCCTCAAACACGCGTTAATTGCTCTTTCCGTGACAACTTGCTGAAGAATATCGGCCTTGAGTCAAGTTTATACTTTGGCCCGTCTTCCGGTGCATTTACCAGCAACAACGTTTTTAAATTAATTTTTTAATAATTACCAGACCATTTTTTGGTAGGGTTGATTGGTACCGGTACATTGTCTCACCTTGTCGTAGTCTGAGTACGTGGGTTTATTAACGAAGCCATCTTTGAACCAACGTCTGATATGTGGACATGCAAATTTCGTGCAGAAATCTGGACAAAGCTGCTGATTGGCTAATTTGGCTGCCGTATTTCTGTAACATATTCATGCAACGGGTAACGGAAGACGATATCGCAATGGAAAGCGCAAAAGTAAGGCAGAAGTGAATTACGGCCCCATTGAAAAGGTGCAGAGGCCCAATCAATTAGGTTATTTTCTATCAATCTGTCCAACATTTTTTGGTTTTTTTCGTCATGAATAATATTGTCCAGCATAACTTGTTGTATAACAAAATTCGTCCCGGGCACACGATGTCATGACAAATTAGTAAGGCTCCTTTCCGCAACATTGGTTAAAAATACCTGCGCTAGTATATAGGTATCATCATCCATCGAATTCTGAGCCGATTCGTGACTAGTTTTTGCCAAAGGCGACTGTATTACATATTTGATTGCACGCGCCCGCCACTAACTACAAAATTATAGACCAGCTCCAGTTAGGGAGCTAGATTAATCTTGTCGTTAGCGACGCGCGTATGGAAATACAGTCGTCTCCGGCAAAGACTAATTCGCGACGGACGCTGGGCGCCAGCAGATACAAAGCTGTGGCCGTCTTTGTAAGCATCGCTTATTAAGACCCTGTCACAAGAAACCGAATCGCAAGAACGTTCAAAAACCTTATTGAAAAATTAATATTTTTCTAGTACGGTGGAGAACGGACATAAAATGCAATTCATCAACTTTCTCATACCGCCCCAGTACCGTTCTGTTTCCGTACCAGTACCATATACAGCAAAAAATGGTCAATTTGATCCAGAATCTAGCAATTTTACCCGAGCCGGGACAGTACTGTTGACGAATTCACCGTTGCTAAACCTAACCATTACCGTTCTAAGACCGTTCTAAGACCGGACACACGAATCAATACCGTTCTATAAACTGTTGCGCACCGCACATAACTTACCAAAACCTTACCAACACCTTACCAATACCGAACGCATACCGACTGGCAACCGTCGGAAACGGGTGGCTAGCGAGTGTATAAATAAGCGTCTCCGTTCAAATTAAAATCATTACAGTTCCATCGACGAGAACACTACGAGAACACTACTAAATCAGTATCCAGATTCAAGATGGGCAAAAGAGGGGTTCATCTGCAGGGTTCATCTTGGAATTCTAGTGGGATCTGGATCTGAACTGAGCTTCTCATCACAATTTGGTCATATTTATACTACATGTGTGTCATGCACGGATTGTTCAGAGAACGGTCGTGATTAGTGCGTGATAGGCGGTAGATACACGGTAGTAATAAGTTTACGACGTTGTAAGGAACGGAGCGAACGGGGAAGGTAAGGTGAAGTGCGGTATCGGCTCTGTATCAGAACGCTATCCAATCGTTCGTGATCCGGTACTGGTACGCTGATATCAAACCTTGCCGTATCAGTAACGGCTTATAAACGGCAAAACAGATCCAATACCGAGCTGATAGCGTGCAAGTAACGACCCGTTAACGTGCTCCAGTTCGGTGGCAATTTTTGAACATGTTTACAACTTTTTTTCAGCAATTCCGTGCTGTCCTTATAACCCCGAGACAGCCAGTGTCAATAACTTATCAGTAACGATAGAAAAACGACCACTTACCGATCACTCCTTATCAATACCGATTCCACATAAATCAGTACGGTACATGACAGGGCCTTTAGCACTTGATAGATTGTACCCCTATTAACACAAATGTGTTTTGTTTCACTCGTGCGGAAAGGAGCCCTGCTAATTTCATTTGACATCGTGAGCATGGGTCAGAAACATTTGTAAAGTTTTCGTTTTATGCATAATCAAAAAACAATTATGACGAAGAATTTTACATAGGCCTAACGATTTTTTTTTTTCGATTTTTTTTTGGGGGGGTATTTTTTAGTAAATATTGTTTAACTGACCTGTTTTACGTTTTACGATCATGAATGGCGTTCGTTTTAAACTAGCGTCAGGCAGTGGTTCTTATGTTGTTCTTGTTGTTTTTGCCATAGCCGTCCGGCGATAGTTTTGTTTTTGTAATTCTCTTTTTTGAACAATCAGAGGATGTCTAGCGCAATCATTTTGCTGGATGCCTACAATCGTCATTTACTTTTAAATAAGTAACATATTTCTTAATAATTCGGTAGTAATTTTGTATCTATATCTTCGGTAGCCGAGGACAAATTGAATTGGATTTGTTTCCTTTTTTTTGAGCTGCATTGCCAGTGTATTTTCACCCCTTAATAACATTACAAATAGGCTCCATAAAAAAAAATTAAGGGAAACATTAATGAATACAAAATGTGACTGACTTGAAGTGAAGATACGAAATAGTTGCCTATTACAATTTATTTGTTTATCTATTTATTTGTTTGTATATCTATTTTCCTTAATATAAATTTTCATTGAGCGAAATTGATTGCCTCTTTACACAATTAAAAGAAAAATCAGCAGAAACCACCAGTCGAATCAGTTTTGCCAAATCGAATGATGATTGTGCGTCACAAAAAAGAGCGACGATATACTAAATTGAACACGTTGCCAAAGGAATTTGAATGCCTCAAAACTTAATTAAATGCCCGAATTCGGAATTTAAAACACGGCAAAAACTGGAGAGGCAAAATCTTTTATTTCGAACGCACGAACACTTTATTTACTGTCGGACATAATGGAACAAGCGGACTTGAATGGGCGTTTAGATTTCTGTAAATATCCTTGTTAAGTCTGTAAATATTATGTTTGTATTTGTGTGTCAATGTTGTATTTGAATGTATTATTGTTAGTTGTCCATTTAATAACATGATGTACATTTTTGGTATCAAATTATATTCAATCATGTATCCAGGGGCCAATGAGAACCACTGAGTAAGGAAATGCAATACATAAATAAACTTAATCCGATAAAGACAGCATCCTTGACAATTACGAGTTTGAATTCTCTCTGGGGAAAACCACTTTAATGGTCTTTTGAACAATTTGAACTGACTCCTTTATAATTTCAAGCTTGCTGTTGAAGGGCACCGTTAATTATTTTCTGGAAGAATATGGAAGGTTAAATAGAAATACACTTCGTTGCATTCACTTAAATGATAAAATAATTGACAATATTGTTGCTGGTAAACTCACAATTAATTACCCTCATTAACCTCTTGTTTCCGGGAAGCGGCTGTTTTATATTTTGTTTACATCTTTTGACATTTCAAATGTGTTAAAAAATAAGAGGGGGTGTCAAGGAAAAAAATAAAGTATAAAACTGTCAACTAAATTATGTGTTCATCTAGATCCCTGTTCATATATATACAATCTATTTGAATACAAAATGTAGAAGAAGAAAAAATCGTTTAAAACACGCAAATATCGAACATGCCATAAAACAAATTAAAGCCCCCAAAACGCAGACATACAACCACATCAAAATATAAGACAAGCCGATATTAGACAAACAAGAGCAGACAAAAATCAGCCTCACAAGCGAGAGTCTTCGGATTGTTTTTTTATATCAGGTATAGAAAATCCTAACATAAATCTGAACAGTGACCCACCCACCTTATCGTTGTGAGGTCAGTACTTCCGGACCCACCCCTAGCTCGCGGGAATAAATCTCACCAAGATCAATGCTTCCGATCACCCCTTAGGTATGTTGTATTTTTCAATTCTTGTCATTTTCACATGAAGTTTATGAATGTTATTCCCGATCTGCAGCCTCCATCACTTCAGCATTTGTGAGCATGGATGAATTAAGCCAATAAATTGCCGCATAAATAATATACAAAAATAGTAAAATCTCTTACTTACGCTCGATGTCGAGTTGATTTTCAATCCCCAGTCAAGACATGTATGTAGTATTGTCGCCATTGATCCTGTTTGTATTGTAAAAGTCGCTCTATGAAGAGCGTAATCACACTTCTTCTGGCTAGGTTTGCCATTGCGTCTGGCCGGTCGTGGTGAGTTAGTCTTGCATACGCACTGTGGACCTCCGAACAATATAGGTCCACACGATGCGGGAAGAGGTTACGGTGTGTGGACTTGCACACGTCCACAATCCGTTTTTCAGTTTCCGAAAAAGAGCGCTAGAGGAAAAACGGGTTAGGGTTATATATAGAAAAGATAGAAGGGACAGCTGAGAGGCCCCTAATCCTAATTTGAGGGTAAATTTGTTTTGGGGAAGCGAGAAAAATGAGTATTTAGTCAAAGTTTGTTAACTACACGAATACAAAGGAATGTCCACAGTGCGTATGTAAGGTAAAGCTCCATGTGTTTATAAGGTGTCTGGTGGCGCGTTTGTTGGGGTGTTTGTTTATTTGTTTGTTGGGGTGCTTTTTTGTTGTTGTTGACAATGTTTTTGTTTTTGTTGACTAGTCACAAGTCGCCATAGCTTCTTTCGAGCAATATGTCTTCAACTGCATTTTGAACAATATAAATCAATGAAAACAACAAAGAATATCCCTAAACAAGCACTATCTCTAAATTATGTAAACCTGCACTTTCTACTGAATGTGAAGAATTAATACCTGAAAATTTCTCCTGGAGTCTCATTTCGAGGGATTCGTTCACATAGTCGTCACCGTTTTCACGAAGAGGCGAATTTAGCCTTTCACAGTCTGAACAAACTTTCGAGAAAATCGCTTGTAAAGTTGGTCCTTTTTTCGTTTGGCAGTTTGAAACAAAAAGAATCATAAAATATACAAGATTAAGGTATCATGGGAAAGAAGAGATTCTAACTTCTTAAATATAGCAAACGTTGAAAAAAAATGGTGATTAGTTTTTAATCAATTAATATAATTGCTTCTTCGTGAAAAAGAAAAAAATATAAATTAGCAAATTCGCCCGTGGTTGTGAGAGTCAGAATGTATACATTTTCCCATTGCGCCCCAACTTCGCCTCTTCGTGAAAACGCTAAAAGCCAGTACGCGCCAAATTCGCTCAATTCGCCTCTTCGTGAAAACGCTAAAGTCAATACGCGAACCAAAGGGCCCCTTCATAAACACGTTGAAGTCAACGCTATTTTAAATTTGCCTCTTTGTGAAAACGCAAAACGGCACTTGAGGATCCATTCGCCCACTCGTTAATAAGGTTAATTGGGATTGTAATGATTTTTGGGATGTATAACTTCACCAGGTTGTAGATATTGTAATATTTAATCGTTTTCATCAACAACAAAAATATCGATAAATAGACGATTTTTCATGAAATTCGTGCCTTTGTTAAAACGGTAGTCTCGTGTCGATTGTCAGTTCATCAGACACAAAAAAAGGCAACTAGCAAGTCTATTCGCAGGTACGTCAACCTCCCACAACACCCAGTAGAAGACATAAGCTTCAGGGGTATCGAACAAATACAGAAAGCCATCCTTCATCGTGAATCCCACTGAATTACCAAGCCCCCCACTTTGACCCATCGTTGATATCATCGTTGATGAATACGTTTCACATACACATGAACACATAATGTGAACGCCGGCATTGATGTTTCTGTGGACCCAATAATGTCCTTTTTCATGGAAAGGCCTCCCATTATGTTTTGTACACGATTTTCAATCGTGGACGGTCTTGTCAATCGTGGACTTTTTGTTTTGTGCCCTAACCTGATTGTCCCTAGTCCACGATTGCCGGTGTTTCCATACTCACACACACGGTTAGCTTTACGGTTACCTTACATACGTACTGTGGACATTCATTTGTCTTCGTGTAGTTCGTGTTGTGCCTGGCAGAAGGGCATTATATGCGTAATCACCAAAACGTTCCCAGCAAAAGGGCATATGCAAAACAGTTACAAATAATTTATTGAAATTTAAACATTTCTGTCAAAATTTAACACAGATTGCTCCCAAAATGTTTGATTCAGAGTTTGTAAAGTTTGTACGATTTATGATAGTTTATAGTTCATAGTTCATAATTCATTTTATTTCCAAAATTTTAAATATCATCAAGAACACAGAAGAGAGTCTTAATTTACAAAATGTAATTAAATCGAACATATAGTATGGGTACTATTGTGGAGAGGCTCATTATGAAGCAAAGCTTATAAGCATGAGCCCCTAGCATGCACATGCATTGAGGCCTAAGAGAGGAATGTTAATAATAGAACCAAACTGGAAAACTACTGTAATAGGACTCAATGCATGGCATGTACATGTACAATAAAGAAAGTTACATAATACACGTACACTCGGACACTAACAATAGACAAGGACTGGACAGGCTAACAGGTCAGCAAGAGGTTATAGCAATCTACTACAATAAGGATTTGACGTTTAATTACAAGGATTCAACAATAAGATTCAACAGTAGGATTTCAGCAAGACAGATTTAAACTCACGTTTAAAAATGGAGATATTTTTAGATGTTATAATTTTTTCATCAAATGAGTTCTAAAGCCTGGGTCCCTCATATTTAATAGTTTTATGAGCAAAAGAAGTGGGAGTAAATGGGCTGTGGAAATTGGAAGCTTGACGAGTAAAATGAGTATGAATTTCACGATTTCGAGTAAATATACTCTGAACTGTTGATGGTAAAGTATTACAGGTGGAATAATAGATAAGGGACCCAAGCTGATGGTTATATATATCTTTGCATTTTAAAATCCTATGTTTCACAAAAAGGGGGTCTGAATGCGCTAAAAAATCTACATAATTAATTGAACGTAAAGCCCGTTTCTGTAAAAGGAGTAGCCTGTTTAAATTTGTGACAGAAATATTTCCCCATGCAAGAATTTCATAGTTAAGATATGATAAGATTAAAGTATTATACAGAGATTCGAGAACTGGTTCAGGAAAAAAATGTTTGATCCTATTAATCACACCAATATTTCTGGCAACAATTTTACATACATTGTTAATATGAACTGTCCATGTTAATCCAGAATCAATCACCAGTCCCAGGAATTTACAACAGTCGGTCTTGTTAATGATAACATTATTAATTACTACGTCACCACGAAGGTCACTGGTAGAATTACTGAACAGCATATAGTTGGTTGTATTGAGGGACAATTTATTGAACCATAACCAATTTGCAACAGATTTAAGTTCAGTGTTGACTGTATCAATAAGATATCTGGGGTTACTATGTGAAACAAATACATTTGAATCATCTGCAAACAATATAAAAAAAAGTACGTTAGAACATTTTGTAAAATCATTAATATATATTTAACAAAGTAATGGTCCAAGAATTGATCCTTGGGTACACCATATGTTAATTTATTAGAATTTGAATTACTACCATCGATAGACACATAGGGGGCCTATTGAGATCGATTAGAGAGGTAATTCCTGAACCACTCTAGGGAAATTCCACGAATGCCCTAAAAAGAAAGTTTGTACAATAAAATATTATGGTCGATTGTATCAACTATTATGGTCGATTGTGGGGAGAACATCAGATTCAGAATACGTATGGGGGAACATTAGAGCCTTCCGATGCAATTTTCATGAAGGTGATTTTCACGTCAGAACGCTTATAATTATGCCCTTCTGCCGGGCACCCGACGAGTTAAGAAAACGTTGACTAAATACTCATTTTCTCGCTTCCCCAAAACAAATTTAAGCTCCAATTTTGATTCTGGGCCTCTCAGCTGTTTCTCTTACCTTTTCTATATATAAACCCAACCTGTTTTTCCCCTAAAACTTTTTTTCAGAGACGGCAAAACAGACTGTGGACATGTCTAAGTTCACAAACCGTAACCTCTTCCCGCATCCTGTGGACGTCAATAATTTGTTCGCAGGTCCATATAGTGCGTATGAAAGACTAACTCACCAATGTGTGTAAACACCTTCCATAGTGGACCCCTACATTGTCCCTTTTTTGCACACGAATTTCAATCGTGGACTTTCTGTCAATCGTGGATCTTATTGTCCTCTATTGTTCTACGTCCATTATTTGAATGCGTATACAAACTCATGTATACCACACAGAGGTGTGTTTGGCTTGTGTGTTCATACAGTCGTGAACAACATAACGATTGAGGATCCCCCATTGTGTTTTTCTTTATTCCTATGTTATACCCAAACCCCATTACCTTAGCGCTTGCCCCGACAATCGAGGACCGAATTCGGACATTAATACCTTCGATCGAGGATCCTTTGTTCCCTTTGTTCTCTTTTGTGCTTCGACCCTCGGTTGTTATGTGGTACTTGGGCAGGTGATGGTTATGCAAACGCCCACGCTCACTTTGTCGAGATAACTCATGATTGGGTCCCTTGTATGAACAAAAACTACCAACCTCTTACAAAAACACGGCAGCAAAATTGTCCAATCAACAGCGTAGTTCAAATTTTGTTCTAATCGAAATGGCGTCGCTGGCCGGCTCTGATTGGCTGGCGCGCGTGGTTGCATACAAATCACAATGTTAAGAGACATCATACGTACATGTGCCTCTGAGCTGCACACGTGAATGTCGGATTTTTTTGCCTATCGCACAATAGGTTTATTATGAACCCTGTTACGGTCATCTACAAGCTACTGTATATAATAAGGACAGATGTTAGTGTTATTCACTTCCTTTTGTTATTCTAAGTTTCCCTCCGAAGAAGACTACTGTTATTTAAATTCCATGATTATATAACAGTGGTAGCGGGAATTTGGCCAGTAATAAATCGATTCGAAACCAGAAACGAGGATGAGCGGACGTGTTATTTCGCTGGCTCTAAAGGCCCAGTCACACCGGGCTTGCGACCAGGTTACGACCTAGCTGCGACCGAAAATTTTTGCAATCCTGGGCAAATCGTACAAAGAGCGTGCGACTGGTCGCAGAGGTCGTGGGTCATCGCAACAGCAAAATCAGTCGCAGCAAGGTCGATGGTCATGTTCAAAACTTCCGACCTGCGATTCCAAATCGTAAGAGGTTGCAGACAGGTCTTACATGGTCGTACCACCAGTCGTGCTTGCTCGCACCACCATTCGTGGATGGTTGCGGGTCCCACAGTCGCACGATTAGTCGTGCAACTGGTTGTAGGTATACACGACTGATCGTGCGAGTGGTCGCAGGTATACACGATTGCTCGGACGATCAATCGTGGGTGCCTGGGACTAGTCGCACGATTACCTACGACTGATTTTGCGCTCAATCTTCTCCAATTGCTTGTGATCGCACGACCAAGCGTGCCACCAATCGTACATACCAGTCCTAAGAGCAATCACAGCATACGACCGCTATGCGGAGATCGTCGCAAACATCGGCGATTGGTCGTATCTCTGCCAAATCGCACCAATCGCACGATCCAGAAATCGTACGATCCGGTGTGACTGGGCCTTTACAACCGTGATAATTGGGGTAGTCGGCAGGATGAAGTCGATATAGTCAACTTTCTTTACCCTCCTTATTTAAACGGAGTCAATAATCAATGAACTGAACTATCAACCGGAATTTTTCGATCAACGGTACCTCGGGATTCTGATTTTGTGGACCGGCGGCGGACTGTCCGCCGCACGCAACAATGTGTTGCTGGTGCGTGAATTGAGTTCACCGTGGACAAACTTTGTTGGCTACCGTCGGACATCCAGCGGTGATGTGACTGAGGGGCCAACGTATGCAGGCATGCTGTGTAATCGGGTTCTACTACATGTATTACTACCCAGGATCGTAACCCAGAGTTCGGAGACACTACGAAGACGGAAAACGCCCAAGAAAACTACTACCGCACAGAAGAGTCCAAACACCGTACGCTCTGGGTCAGTGAAGCGAAGCGCCCGTTGAGTATATGGCCGGCCGGCCCAACACAGACGATTCAGGAAGCACCAAGCCCAAGCCTGCACGCGAAACCCATGCGAAGCTGGATGTACTGTGCAAGTTGTGTGGATGGACTGGTGGCGACTCTACTACTGTGACGGGTGTGGAGTCCATCTTCCCCTATGCGGTCTTACGTACAATGTGTGAATAGACTGCTTCCCCTGCACGAAAACTACACGCCGAACATGACAATCATTCTACGACACGCGTCGTACGCATTCATGTCGTGCTTCTCGCCCAGATTGTCATGATTGTACACCATTTGCGTTGCTGAATTTATCTAGCAGTGATTCTCCGGACAATTGCAGGACTTTCTGAGCTTATAAACTGCGAGTTTTCTGTTTTATGATTGGAGAAGAGTCGTATTCCCGATCCGAGTTCGTGATAAAACTAATTTGCAAAGCTTTGTGTAACGTTAGACTGTTGCATACACCATGGAGGTCTGTTTTCCTTCCTCCATGCACACACAGCTTAACTCACCAATGACTGAACTGGAGTGGAGGAATAACTTGAGGCTGGATTGAACTTTGCCAAGAACAGTATTTAAGTTTGAACTGAGTCCTAGTGTAAATATTTAAAGTATTTAATTAATACACCAGTGTGTTTATATTTGTTTAGATTATCCGATTATTCAATTCTGACTCGGGTCAAGTCATCAAGTTTAATTAGTGTACCACTAGTAGTAGTTTACATTGAACTAAGTTGAGGTTTAGTCAAATTGGCAGCTGCAGACCATACACCCTTTCACAAGATGACAGTTGTTGAATTGAAAGATGAATTAAGTACCAGATGTATGGATTCTTTGGGGAAAAGTAAAGATGAGATGATTATAGATTTGTATGCAAATGAAATTGACAGTAAGAAGCTGGGGACCGGTTCAGATTCTGATGATGGGGGTACAATTCACAAGACCCCGACACACCTAAAACCTTTCGGGAGTTTAGAACAGTCAAAGCTGATGATGAGTTTATGACAGAGCAAAAATCTCAAGAAAGAGAAGAAAATGAAAAACATAGACAACTTGAAGAGAAACGGTTAGAATTAGATAGAGAAAGGTTGGAGGTAGACAAATTGAGATTGCAACTGGAACAAAAGACCCAAGGAAATCCTGAGGCAAAAACAGAAGCAGCATGAAGAGACATTAGTTAGTAAACTTGAAAGTGAAAAGAAAAAACTAATGCAATCTTTGCTGACCAAAATGCAACCGCTTAAGGATGGTGAAAGAATTGAAGTTTATTTAGAACAGTTTGAAAGGTGGGCAGTAACTCAGTCCATTCCCCAAAAAGATTGGCCTGTTTATATTCACACATTGTCCACTGGCAAGGCAAAAAAAGCCTTAATGAGATTGAAGGTTGAAGAAACAAAAAGTTATGACACAATTAAAATTGCTGTTCTTGACAGATACAATCTTACCCCTGAAGAGTACCGCAGAAAGTTTCGATCATCACGTAAGGCAGATACCGAGTCTTACACCGAGTGGGTCTTGCGCATGGAATTGGAGAGTAAGCGGTGGTTCAAATCACGTGGCGTGACAACCCGGGAAAAACTTGAGGAACTCATTGTTGAAGAACAATTCCTTCGCGATCTGGATTAAGGAGAGGGAATTTGACAACCTCAAAGAAATGACTCAAGCTGGGGACAGATTTGGTCGTGCACACGACTGCCTCCGTGTAGAAAGCAAACCGAGGCTCAACCAACCCAAACAATCAGTCGTCACTAACTCAACCTATGGCAAACCAATCACCGAATCAAAGTCGACACCGAATTCATCTTTTCTAACACAGAAACGACGATGCTATAAATGCGGCAGCGAACAACATTTGGCTAGATAATGCCCGAAGAAGGGGATCAACTTTGTGGATGTTGCATGGTGCTTCGCTGTATCTCCGCAAGTACATGTACCAGGGTACTGTTGATGGCAAGCCTGCTACACTGTATAGAGACACCGGTGCGACAGCGACAGTCGTCAATCCCAGATGCATTCGAGATGAACATTTGCTTGGTGACGTTGAAACCGTTAGATTTGCCAATGGTGTTGTGGAAGAGATTCCTGTAGCTAGAGTGCTGATAGAACTGAATGGCCATCAAGTTGAATCAAATGTGTTAGTAATGGACTGCCCATATGATGTCCTGTTGGGAAACAACTTGGAACATTTATGCGCATCTGTCCAAACCACCCAGTCAACATTCCCTAGTGGGCCCCACATGGGGCCCAAATATGTGGGGCCCAAATGGGCTCCCTCATGGGTCCCATGTGGGCTGCCCAGTTGGGGCCCACAGAGATTTGTCCGCCGGCGCCACTTGGGCCCCAAATGGGCAAGCCCACATAAATTCATGTGGGCCCCGTGTGGGTCCCATGTGGGTCCTGTGTGGGTCCCTTCTGAGCTTTAACCGGGGTATAAGTGGGCCCCACATGGGGCCCAAGTGGGCTCCATTATAGGTCCCATGTGGGCTGCCCAGTTGGGGCCCACAGAGATTTGTCCGCAGGCGCCAGTTGGGCCCCAAATGGACAAGCCCACATAAATTTATGCGGGTCCTATGTGGGTCCTGTGTGGGCTCATTCTGTGCTTTAACCGGGTTATAAGTTGGCAAAATGTACGTATAAGGTGGGTCACATTAATGGGCAGCCCAGCAGTCGTATAGTTCCATCTTGGCCTTGCATCTGTTGTACACAAGTTAGCATGGGCTCGATCATTATTCAATTTAATTCGATTCATTTCAATTATATTAAATTAGGAGCACCCACACTATGAAATCGGTTTATTGTGGGATATTCCGGACCGGATATACAGTATAGCAAATTCAGGTCATGTGAACTAATAGAAGAAAGCATGCAAAACCAGTGACAAACAGTACGTGTGTCTTGTCAAAACGTACTTTAATAACCAGAATTCGCAATGGTAATAATTATTTGGAACTTATTAATAATTTAGATTATTTTAAAACATGATTTGTGAGTCAAATGCACGGCCATAAGAGAACTGGGTTTACTAACAATATGTCTCTTTTACAAAAGACGGTTTAGTTAATCCAAGCTATGCAGATTAAGATCATAGAATGGTTTCTTTGATGGATATTTCTAGGATATACTGTTTCCCCAAACAGGACCTAATAAACACCTTTTTTATTTCTCTGAAAAAAATATCTAAACTATAGATGAGTCCGACTAAACATTATGTCCATGTGTACAGAGCTTTATATTATAGTGTAGCACAATTAGCTGTGGGAATCTTTGTGATTGGTAAATTGGTAAAAATACTAAATATACTACATCTGGATTTAAGTCTATTGCATCACGGCCAAGCCACTCGTCTTTGAAATAACTCGGATGAAATAATCGTTAAGTACCTGGGAAATATAATTTGACAGGCAGGTTAAAACGCCATGAAATGTGGTTTGCCAAAATTTACAAATGCACGATGAATGAAATAGTCTTTATTTTACCACTGTAGATATTAACCTGATTAAAACTATCAACAAGTATACTTCCTAAACATGTAACCGAAACAGTTTAACAATTATTTCCTTATTTGTTTTGCTCAGTGACTAACTTAATTGCGGCAGCTTGTTTCTTGATTACTTCGTCTTCAAGTGTGCTCGCTGATCCGCTGTCTCATCTCTGTCACGTCCATGGTCCAACCTTGTCGCTAGCCAGCCTGTGCGCTTCGATTCCTCAGTATCGGTTTGACTGTTCTTCTTGGTGGCTCCTAAAACATAACAGAAATAAACAAATAAACAAAACCAAGAAAAAGAAAATACGGTCTGAAAGACGTATGCATTTTGAAGACTCATCCAGCATTTTAGCTTTCAATGTTTTCAGTCACGAAATGTCCCAAATGTAGGCCAACAAAAACTTTAAAATAAAAACAGTCAGCATGATTAGGTTCAAAATTGCTGACCGGAGTTGCAATCCACAAAGATGGTTGTCTCTTCTTTATTCCCATTTACAATTATTTGTTACGCCCGAGCGAATTTGAAATTGGCCAAAGGATGCCAAAATATAGCCGTTTGTTGCATGGAAATAGAATTAATGAATAGGTTGACTCACAGATCAACACTCACAAAAAGCCATACAGCAGTGTAAAATTTGAAGTAATCTAAACCGTGTCGTAAAACGTTACAAGTGGAAAATTGGGCATAAGATTTGAATAACAATGAACTTACCAGTTAAACAGAATGTTTCTCTGCACGTAACTTAAAATTCCTTTCAAAGAAAGCTACAGTCATTCAGCAAAGGCTTGCGTTACAGGAATAAACTTTAGTTGTATGTTGACAGGCAAACTGCATTTATATCCACGAATAACCAGTTGTTTTCATGTAAAACGATGTGCGATGTACCTGCTCGATCCGTCTCCAAAATTCAAATGTGGCTCACAGTCGAGTCACACAGCAGTAACGGTTTTTTTGTGGTATGCGAGGTTACTGCCACAAAAGTGGTACCTTATTATTAAGGGTTAAATCAGAGGGCAAGAATGTGACCTTTAGGCAAACCGCCATTGGCCATAACAGTGTTGTACAGGCCACCTCGCCCACCTATATACCACACATAGCCCACTTGTTGGCCAGCCCTCTTGAAACCCATTTACAATACAGCCCACCGGGCCCACCTATATCCCACAGAGGTCCCACTTGGGCCAGCCCTTTCAAAGCCCACTTACAACAGCCCACCGGGCTCAACTATATCCCACACAGGGCCCACTTGGGCCAGCCCTCCCAAAGCCCATGTACAATACAGCCCACCGGGCCCACCTATATCCCATACAGGACCCACTTAGGCCAGCCCTCCCAAAGCCCACTTACAATACAGCCCACCAGGCCCACCTATATCCCACACAGGGCCCACTTGGGCCAGCCCTTCCAAAGCCCACGTACAATACAGCCCATCGGGCCCACCTATATCCCACCCAGAGCCCATTTGGGACAGCCCTCCCAAAGCCCATGTACAATACAGCCCACCGGGCCCACCTATATCCCATACAGGACCCACTTGGGCCAGCCCTCCAAAGCCCACATACAATACAGCCCACCGGGCCCACCTATACCCCCCACAGGGCCCACATGGGACAGCCCTCTCAAAACCCACTAACAATACATCCCACCGGGCCCACCTATATCCCACACAGGGCCCACTTGGGCCAGCCCTATCAAAACCCAGTTTATAAACGGCCCACTTAGCCTACCAAATCCCCACACTGGACCCATACATCGTGCCCATTTGATGCCCACGCCCACTGAAAACCCACCGTCGCCCCACACAGGACCCATGTGGGCAGCCCATTTCAAGCCCAAGCCCACCTTACATACGCACTGTGGACATTCCTTTGTCTTCGTGTAGTTAACAAACTTTGACTAAATACTCTTTTTTCTCGCTTCCCCAAAACAAATGTACCCTCAAATTTGGATTATGGGCCTCTCAGCTGTCCCTTCTATCTTTTCTATATATAACCCTAACCCGTTTTTCCTCTAGCGCTCTTTTTCGGAAACTGAAAAACGGATTGTGGACGTGTGCAAGTCCACACACCGTAACCTCTTCACGCATCGTGTGGACCTATATTGTTCGGAGGTCCACAGTGCGTATGCAAGACTAACTCAACCACAACCCACATGGGGCCCACTTGGGCTTGCTGGCTGGGCAGAGCCCAGACTCGTACGCAGGAGGATGCTCAGAGACATGCAGAGGAAGAGAAACATAATCTTTGTCCTATAAAGCTGCACCTCTCATTTCCATAACAAATGGACAACAAGGTGTATCACAGCCAGATCCAGACTCGTCGAGTATGTTGAATCCACAAGCACCGGTGTGGTATCCGACCCAGTTGCCGAACGGAAATTGTGAAGAACAGTTGAGAAAACATGATGACGTGTTTGAACTTGACCCTGACAAATTGAGGGTTGAACAGAAGCTAGAAACATCTCTCGCTGCTGCATGGACCAATGCCATCCCCTACACGGACATCGCTGAGAAAACGTATTGTTTCTATGTAAAAAAATTAGCTGCTGTATAGGAAGTGGCAACCTGATGGAAGGCCTGAGTTGGTACAACATCAAATCATTATACCGGTGAAGTACAGGGAGACAATCTTGAAACTTTCTCATGAGGTGCCCCTCGCGGGACACCTTGGTATTGCAAAAACCAACGCCAAAATTCTGAGACACTACTACTGGCCGAACGTTGTTAAAGACATAAAGCGATGGTGTCGGACTTGTGCAAACTGTCAGAAATCAGCTCGCAACTTCACAGCTGATCGTGCTAAGTTGGTTAAGACGCCGTTCATCGGTGAACCGTTTTACAGAGTTGGCGCAGACATCGTTGGACCACTTTGCTTGAGTCACAGACGCAATCGGTTCGTCCTTGTCATTGTCGACCACTGTACTCGCTTTCCTGAAGCAATCCCGATTCCTGACATGAGAGCGACAACGGTTTCCAAAGCCATGGTGGAGTATTTTTGCAAGGTTGGCATTCCTCACGAAATACTGACCGACCAGGGAACCAATTTCACGAGTGAAGTGATGACACAGTTGTATGAGCTACTCGACGTCAAGCACGTGATAGCCTCAGTGTATCATCCGCAGACCAATGCAATCGTTGAACGCTTCAATGGCACATTGAAATCCATGCTTCGTCGCTTAGGTGCGGACAAAGATGCCCAGGACTGGGACGATTACATCCCATTTCGTTTCGGCAAAATAGTGGGTGAGGGTGAAGTTAGCCCTATCACAGAAAAAGTTGATGTTATCCAACAATTTTCCAAACCGCAGACAAAGACACAAGTGAGGAGGTTCCTCGGCATGCTGAATTATTACAAAGACCATATCGAACATCTATCTATGAAGGCAGCCCCGCTTACAGACTTGCTGAAAAAGACCAAACCAGTCAAAGTCATTTGGACTCCAGAGTGTGAGAGTGCATTCAACACCCGGAAGTTGGCTTTGACGAGAGCTCCTGTTCTGCGTATTGCTAACCACTCGTTACCATTCTACATCCAGACAGATGCATAATCTAAAGCTGTGAGGGAAGTTCTTTCCCAGAAGTATGGTGACAAGGAACATCCTATTGCATTCCGCTCAAAGAAACTCACTGAGACCCAGCAAAGATGGTCTACTATCGAACGCGAACTCTTCTCGATTGTTTTTGGCATAGAGCAGTTCAAATACTATGTTTATGGTCGACAATGGCTGCAGACAATGAAAAACCAAAACTGCAGACTTATGCGTTGGTCTATGCTGCTTCAGCAATACCAGTTTACGGTGGAGCACCGTAGCGGAAAAGCCAGTGCCAACTGTGATTTTGTGAGCAGACTTGTCAATTAATGGTTTCAAGTATGTACAAGTACTCTTATAAGTGGGGTCGTATATGTATGTAGAAGTGAAAGGTGTTACCTATTTTTGAATATTGCTTATTGACAATTTGTGTTGACCAATATGTGATATAAGTTATCAACTCTGTTCTATTTCATGTATGCTGATAAATCATATCAGTATTTGTGATATATGGATGTGAACCCAGTTATGGTAGAATTGGAGTTTGATGTCGACAAAGTGGAGTTGGTTCTTGTGACTGACCTGTAAACAAAATTTAGTTCTCATTCACTGTTTGGCTGAATGTTTAGCCAATGAGAACTAGAGGGGGGAGGGGGGTAATGTTACGGTCATCTGCAAGCTACTGTATATAATAAGGACAGATGTTAGTGTTACTCACTTCCTTTTGTTATTCTAAGTTTCCCTCTGAAGAAGACTACTGTATAGAAACCCGGTGCCAACTATGTTCCCTTTGTTATTTAAATTCCATGATTATATAACGGTGGAAGCGGGAATTTGGACAGTAATAAATCAATTCGAAACCAGAAACGAGGATGAGCGGGCGTGTTATTTCGCTGGCTCTAACAACCGTGATAAACCCATTAAGACTATTGTCACCGATCGTAACTAATTATTTCAAATTTGTCATTTGACTGACCAATCTACAAATTTTACTTCATAAACATGGAATCTTGCTTCCAGTGCGCTCACTTATATAACCGAAATCGCGTGAGCGCTGAACATGGCGCGCGCTGTGGCTAATTTTGGCGGTCGCGTTTACCGCGGATTTGGTTGATTCTACTCAAGCAGCATGTTCACCATGCAATTTCCAATCAAAATTGGACGGGGAACAGAGACAAGTACTACATGCTTAACCCAGATCAGTTATCGTACACGGAAGCACAGGCGTTCCGCCAGCGTCTCAACTATCACGGTCGAAGCGGCTTCCTTGCAACGGCAACAGACGCCGAAGACATCTTATTCATTTCGAAGTTCGGCGACAGCATGTTAAAGAACATGATTGGAGTTGATGTGCCATCCTTCGTTTGGCTAAATACACCTTCCATGAACACAACTTACGAGCAAGTTGATGCTATTTCAAATGTTAAAATCAAAATTGCATATAGTTAACAAATAACGATCATTGTAATGATGTTATTGACAAAATCTGGATAAACAGCTTTCATAAAAATACAAAATATATTATAATAAAGAAAAACAATATAGATCAAATTTAATCTGGAATCCGGATTATTGTTGTCCTAATACTAGTAATACCTTTCCCGGTCGAAATAACACTTTTACAACGTCAGCATGACACTTGTCTTGTTCACGGTCAAAATGACTCTTGTTCAATTATGTTTCGCCGACAGAACGTAAGTTGCGGGTACAGTGTAAATTAAGGGCTATGAAATATGAACTCGTTTGTAGTATTGCGCATTTAAACCAATGCGACCAGACTTCACCTGCATCCAAAATTCATGTGACATTGGACAAATGTTTCAAACCAGCCAGCTGGTCTTTAGCATCAGCTTATAACCGGCCACGTGACGGGCTCTTGACAAACTGGAATGATTAAACTGTCTTAGGTATTTATGATTGTTTATTTATATTTCATCTTCGGACTTGCAACTAATCCTGAACGAATCATTCAGTCAAACGAGGGACGACACACCATGCGAAAATAAACCAGTGGTGGATAACGAGGCGTATCAAGTGGTGGGAACTTCTCAAAATAGTTCCCGATCCGGAGCTAGTGGGACAACCCTGCGCAGTGCACACAACGGTATGGTCCTACTTAGATCTCGGAGACTTTGCAGGGACTTGTGTCTCAGACCCCGACCTGTGTGAATCTCAAAGTGTGACCTTGTCCATTTGGTTGAAAATCGACACAGCGGAACAATCTGCGGCTGTTGACAAAACAAAAACTAGTTTTACTTGACTTCTGGGGGATATATTTTTCAAGCCAGGGGAATAGCTTTTTGTATAAAAAGAACGGTCAACAATTCTGGATCATGGCGAAAACTGTGGGGGGGGGGGGGGGGGGGGGGGTTACCAGAAGGAATTATGACAGAAGTAAGATACCACTGGACGTGTGGTTCCATTTCGCATTCACGGTGAATTTGTCAAGCACGGTGGGCATAGACTTGAAAGCATCTGTCATCGGGAAGATGGTTAATGCAGACGTGAGGGTACAAACATGTGTAACTGAATCTGATAGATGCACTCGTCTTTTCATCGATTTGACAAATCCGTGTGCGGGTCATACACCTCCTACAAGCGCTTTGATCTTGTTAAAAGCGCTATACAGGGTGACTCTGAAAAAAGAAAACACAATTTTTCGGGTAAATTACTCAATAATTCAAAATTATGTTTCCAAAAATGTACATATCATTAGAAAGCTCATTCTCTCTTCGTTCATATGACAACATAAACGTGATTAATGAATCACGCATGACCGATTGCAGACAATCTGAAGTGGCAATGTACGAGAAACCCAATTGCTCAAAATAAGTGGATGGAAGTTTCGGAAGGCTATGGTGGGTGGAAGATCAGATCAGAGTCTACGCCGATCAGAGTCTTCGTTAGAGATAGGCTCAGGGAACTGCCATGGCAGAGTTATTGCCCTGCATCATCCCATCGAGTGGCTGCCGAGATCACCAGACCTGAACACGGGTAAATCGTCTTGTGGGATATCTGAAGAGCAAGGTCTTCACCACTCATCCTATCGAAGATTAGTCTTGCTCCAATTAGTCCAAGTTGTTCATTTGTTCCGGCGCGCCGTCCGTCTATGCAGTTCATCAATCATCAATACTCCGAAAACGGGCTTATTGAGGGCGCCCTTAATTATCACGAGATTTATTTCACAGCTCGGTCTTGACTCACGGGTCACGTGAGCCCTTAAAATTCCCAGGACATTCTAAGCATAGCTTAAATAGCTACTCGCCTCCGCATGCGCGCTGAGTCGTTTTCAGTAGTGTGCGATATACACGCTGTGTGTTTCCCATAAATTGCACACGGCACCATTGCACAAATGTTGTTTCTTACACGTCCGCAAAAGGCGAACAATTTTCGGGTGTATCATGGTGCCATCATGGCAGCCGAACAGTTACAAATACTAGTTTAGGTCACTTAATTAGTGTCATTCTTAAGTAACTTTATCCGACCTTTTTGCATTCTGAAGTAGCATTTTTGGTATCAGGGGTTCAATCTCAACACTTTAATCCAAAAACGGCACTTGTGCGCGACATGTTAATTAAATTGAATTTGTTTGACATTTGACCTTGGACCCCTGACCCCCATTCGACCTAGGGCAACTTAAGAATGGCCATTTCTGAACTACCTCGCGATGGACACTCGATTGCCGGGTACTATCAGACCTTTTGTGCTCAAAATGTAAATGAAACTCAAACTAGCTCCAGGTCTAAAATAACTGTCACAAATAACTCTTATAAGTGACCTGAACCAGTATTTGTAACTTAAGAATAAAAATGGTTGGTTAAAGCTACTTAAGTTGACGTCGGTCAAGCTGAGTTAGCACGAAGCCTGTAGAGATTACCACTTGTTTGTACCAGAGAGGGTAAAAAAGTCTTAAAATCTGTCTTCAAAATACTGATTTGTTTACCCTTCAAATGCCGCCGGACAAAATCTTCGGGGTGTGACGCCCCCCCCCCCCCCCCCCCCCCCCCCTCCCCCCTCCCCTTCTCCTTCTCACGCACTTCCTTAGTCACTACGCCCCTGTGTGTAACTTTGTTTTGCCTTTTGGAAGCCATTGTAGGAAGCCAAGCCATGATTTACATGTTTGGTATTTTCTTGGTCTGGCTGTACGTGAACTTTACTCGACGCATTGTCAGTTGTGCTCGGATCATATCTTAATTATTGTCAACATTACCTCCCCCAATAGAGGTGCTTATTACAACGATTGCCTGTGCACAATTTAAAGTTGCTCCGATCTTAACAAACCACTCCTTGATGACCCAACCTCTACTTGTCAGTATTTTTTCCAAGACCTTCCTTCGTGTTTTTTCTTTCTTTTTAAAAGACCCTCCAAGTGCTAAATCAGAAACGCGGTTATCCAAACTATCTTCATGTGATCCAATCCAACAAAATGAGCCGCGCAAGATGCTGCCACAGCTACTTTTGAGTAAGAAGTATTTTAACATTATCCATAAAAATCAATGAACGGTCAACTCTTTCACCCAAACAACATACTATAAGGTGCCAACCTCGGTGATATACTAAATTGAAGAGCAAATGTTGTGCTTTCTACTGCATGTGAAAAACAAATAACTGAAAACTTGTCCTTGAGACTTATTTCGTAGGATTTGGTCACATTTTATGCTCTACCCAATCTACAGTGTTTCCCACACTTATTCTAAATCGTTATAAAAAAAATACCGTTTCCCGTTTAATAAAAAAACACAAGAAACACACTAAACACATTGTATTATCTTTGCAAATTTGTTTAATTTTCCTTCACCATAAAATAAAATCAAACTGTACAAATATTTAGTTATTGCCCATCGTTAAAAAAAAGAATTATTAGGATCTACGGTATAAATAAATCAGTGACCTTTACAATTTTGTTAATAGTAGATTTGAAAATAGTAGCTGGTTATTTCTTCTAGACAGACAACACAACATGTGATGTTTCGAATAATGTAATTTAAGAAGAATGAATCTTTATATTTGTCTGAATAAATTCGTAGATTTGTTTTGTTTCTTTCGGATATTTTGTAAGTTTTTCGTGTGAAAAAGCCTATAGTTATTACTGCATGTAAAACCTGTCCGCGTATCTGATGGTGAAGCAAATGCTTTCCAATTCTTTTCTTCGAATTAAGCGTCATTGTAGCAGCTTGCGGACCTGAAATTTAAAACAAAAACATCTTGTCAAAAGTCTCTGGAAAAATTACACCTACATTCTGAACAACTGTTTTAATTAAATGAAAATAAAATGATTTTTCATCAAACACCTCAAAAAATTATAATAATACAATTTCCCAAATTAATATATTTTTAAAGTTCCTAAAAAAAGGAAAACTTGCATGTGGCTGCGTATTTACAACTGATCTATGTTTATACTATGGGATGATCGCTAAAAATGTTTCTATTTCATGAATGTTGGCACATGGAAGCTTTCGAGGGTGTAGATTCAAAGTACGAATGTTGCTAAACTGTAAAACTAAACTACACATCTTGTTAGTATAGGCCTAATCAATGTTAAGTGTAAAAACAATAATGATGGAAACAGTGGGCAGATACAATCTGCAGGTTTGTGCCAGTGCGAAGATACATGTATTAAGGTAATAAGTATGTGAACGAGGCTGTTCGTTTACTGAACGAGGCTGATCACAACGTGATTTTATTGGTAGATTCAGAGCCGAAAAACAATGTGTTCAACATGTTTTCAAAACTTTGATTGCAAAACGATTGTCATAATTTTGTGTTTTTTTGGTTTTGTTATGCTTGACTTTTGAATAAAAACATCTGATCGTTTGTTGGTATTTTTATATTTGTTATTTTAGTAAACATTGTGTGTGCTGCAAACAAATGGGCAGGCATCGCGATTTGGAACAATTTTAGCGGCCAGTGGTATTTACTTATGAGCATCACTCGTTGATTACGAGTGACTCGAAAGTTTTCATTTACTCTCACGTACTATGTATGTGCAAACTTCCCCGATTTAGAGGCACGAGGAAGCGTGGGTGGGTAATTGGACACGCTGAATAAAGGCAATACGGACTAAACGTAAACACGAAAGTTATTTAAGCTCACCGTGTGCTTATCGTTTAAGGCTCATTTGCAAGAACCTATTTGAATGAAATCGTTTTTTGAATTGAAACCGTGCACGACAGGAAGTGTACGTACCCGATATTTGCGTTGTAGGAGTTCTTACTGGTAGATGACCAGCCTGGATCTTTTTTGGCGTCAGAGGAAGAGAACGATGGTTGCATGATGTTGGTGCTGCCACTGTCGTGCTGAAAGCTTAAACTTAAAAAAAATATATACGAATAATATAATTAAATCAATATTTTATTAAATAGAGAGGTGACACTTTCACGACTTTTGCGCTTAGTCGTAGAAGTTTTAATCGGGGTGAATCGGGAGGAAATTGTCCCAATTGCACCCTCCTACGAATTATCACGGTACGATCACACTACAAAAGTCGAGAGCTAATTTTAAACAAATTAGCTTTCTGTTGTCGTTCTCGTTGTTCGTTATTTGATTTTAAACGTTCAAATTTGTGTTCACATCAGACATATTTATGTTTACTCCTCCTATGTTGAAGTTTTGTCATTTGGTTTAAGTGGTCATTCAATTTGCAGTAGGTTTGGAAATTAGGCATGTTTCTATAAGAGCAAGCCCCCCCCTCCCCCCCCCCCCCGCCCCTCATATTTCTACGGGTCACCCATTGAAATGGTTAAGCTAACAAATGCTCTAGGCTTAGAGTTTATGGATGAAACAAAAGTCGGAAATGACAGGACCTAATTATCTGTGTGTATATACTTTGCATAATTTGTACTTACTTGTGTCCGATTTCGTGAGCGAGTACGTTGGTGGTTCTCAGATCACGAAATGTAGTCAAGGACGTTGAATAAAAATCGCCAGCACACAATATGGCTCCACTGTTACTCCATGCAATGCCAAGTGTAGATCCAGAATTCATCGACCACCTACCAAACAAAAAATGAATTATAGTTGTCGGTTGAAGAACGGTTAATAATTGGTACTCTTTGAGTCATAACTGTTACGTATAAAGAGATTCAACAAAATTAAGTCAGAAACATGTACATCAAATTACAATACCTAGGCTATGCATTATTGTTTTTTCGTTACATAATTTTGTAGTTTGCTCAATTGGCTCATTATAATAAACTTGTTATTCAAGCGAAAAAAACAAACAGTCAACAACGGACCTCTTCTCCCCATTTAATGATACTGTATGCAAATGAGGGCCGTGAGACAGAAGTTGTAAAGGGGGCTATTGGAAATCTTTCGGGTATGTTTCTCTCAATTTGTCCAGGATTTCTCGCTTTTTTTTCTTTAAAAAATCCTCTAGAATCGTCATATTAAAATAAAACTATATCCAGCATAGTCTAATTAAGTTGTTTTATGCACAAAATAAAAACTTAAAACAAAGCTTTCGTCCCGTGAACAATATCAAGTAAAATAAGCAGTGCTGCTTTCCGCACGATTGAAACAAAATATCTGTGTGATTCTGTCAAGCGAAGTCATCTCGATAAGCGGTCTGAGTGGGTTGACTCGGCCAAACCGACCAAAAACATTAAATTATAAACTCCCTAAACCGACCTGACCCAGCCCGACAAAATTCAGGGGAAAACCAAACCCACCCGACCCGACCCGAAGTCGGTTTCGGGTCGGGTCGGTTTTTCACAACATCAGCATAGCATTGGGGTGATAATCGGGATGAACACCAAACAGGGTCCCTTCAGTGGTGAAGCATTGAGTCATTTTATGCATATCTATCTAAGTGGATATCTATCATGAAAATAACCCCGGCAAAAAACCCCGGAAATCCGTAATATACAAAATCCGTATTACACGCCGACTTTTTTGCCCTTTTAAGTCATTAATATTTAGCACTTTAATACAATACAGATTTCGTTTTTTTTGCCGGGGCGAGTGGTAATGTTCATGCTAGATACCTACTTCCTGTGTAAAATATTTCCCAAATGACCCAATGCATCACCCCTGAAGTGGACGTAATCATATTCCAAATGTTTGGTTTTGATCCCGATTATCACCCCATACTAATTAGCAGTACGGATGGCACATCGACCGCACAATCGGACATGCACTACATCAGCCGGTACGCCAGGCCGTCTGTGGTTGTTTGGCGCACATAGCCTGTCGGGAATTGGTTCAAAATGTGATGGATGATGTTGGTACCCAGACTTGTGCATGTATTGTGGCTACTGTTGCGGAGAGGAGCTTTGTTAACTTGCCTTGACATCGTGCGCACGGGAAGAAGAATGTTTTAAACGTTTTTATGTTGTGCATTAAAAAGGTTATGCTGGATATTATAACATTTCTTATAACTAATTAGATGCACCTATCACCTAAGTCCGAAACAAGTTTATATCAAATGACTCGAATAGTTTGACCAATGCGGCCTTAATTCAATTCCGCCTCACGGCCCTCTTTACATAAATGATTTTCGGGTGAAAAGGTCTATAACTTAAATACCCTGTCAAAACTGCTGCATTGTCCCAACGACTATCACCAGACGGGTTATTGGCCGCCGCCCAATCACTTGCTTTATCCAGAGACTGATCGGAATCTGGACATGTATCCAGACCACCCTGTTTAATCAATAGAAAGTCGATGTTAATAATGTAGTGCCAAAAATGACGTTTAAAATTGTATTGGTCATCAATCTGTTTAGAAAAGAGACTAGACCTTTAAAGACCTGTTTGGAATGAGTTAGGTTGAGACAAACATTGCCATCAAACACTATTTCTTTTGCGGTTGCATTTTTAACAACCATGCCACTGTTTAGAGTATGATTTGATGATCTGTGTAAAAAAATATATACATTTAATATTGTCAATAATTATTACCTTCCTCCTGATGTCAGCAATCGTATCATGTTACAATACACGTACCTCGCTCGACGTAAAGATCTTGATATGCGTCACTTTAGGAACCAGAGCAGTGCCGGCCAGTGAACTCAGCTGTAGGACATTTTTCACCTGTTTGGAAAATAATTATGAAATGCAACTAGCATTAATGCAACTATAAACTAGAAAAAGGCACTCATGGGATGCAGATCTCCGCCCACACCACGAAAAAAACACGCCCCAAAAGTTACCGGTTATCAAGTGCAGCGCTCTTAATTGGGAAATGTCGCCCGACTGCAAAATGCCTTATCTCCCAACGTAAATTTCAAATTTCAACAGTGGAAATCTCTACGACAATAAAGTGACACAAGTAGAGTTTTTCGGGTTTTGTTTGGACAGCGTATTGAAGTTGGCTTTTATATTATTTATCAATTGTGGGCGTGCATACACCACATTAAATAGGAAAAAACACTAACCGCATTAAAAAGCGCTGTGATGCAATTTGCCGTGTTACTACCACGTAAATCGTACAACACGGCGTCACCGATGAGGCCGAGCTCAAGATATTTGGTCGCCTTTGATTCAAAATCTCCCTCCTCCTCATTTGGTACGGGATTCGGTTCAAACTGTCCCAAATTATCTGCGGGATTTGAAAGAAAAAATAATCGACAAACAGAAAGTGTAAGCAATGATCACTTAAATTTAACAATACGTGCAGGAAAACAAAATGTTAAATCTTACTCGTCATCGATTTATCCATTTAAGTATAACTTGATTTGATATTAAAAAAAACACAAAAATCTGGATTAAGAGAAACCAAAAACATGCTTCTCAATAATTGGATTAAGAGTAAAAAAAAAAATTTGCCAATAAATGATGACCTTTCTAAAATAGCTCCAAAAGATCAGCTATATTCGTAGTTATAATTTAACCCTTATAGAATAGTAGCCTTAGGTTTACCGAAATTCGTATTTTCGTTTTCGATCTGCGAAAAGAGAACATTATTTGAGTATTACCTGTAACACCACATTCTCCCATGTATTGGTTAGGCTTGGATCTATAGGCGATGTGAGGAAGACCACGCCCAGTATCTCTCTTGATCGCATGCTCGTCATCCAGAGGCTCGATGTACGTCGGACCAGAGGCGTGATTCACAACGGCCATCTGTACGTGTACGAGACGTATAGAGTGTGTGTTTAATTCTGTTCACTTTTCCATGCAAACTATTTATTTTACTAATACTAAACCATTGAAAGTAGGATGAACTGAAATTATAAATTGTCGGCGTTTTGCCTGCATTTGAGCCAAGCCATAAAAAGACCTTGCGTGTTGAAAGCACATTAAATGCACAAATCATGCAATCCTCGCGATACGACATAATATGTGTGACCTGCTCCCACAAAACCAGACATAAGTGTTTTTGTTGAAAAGTGAGATATTGTTTTTTTCCATTTTTTTATTCCCATAGAATCGCGTGTACAGGCAGTCTTAAAATCATCATAAAATTTGAAGTATGTATGGTATAAAGGTGGTTTTGGTACCAAATGAAAGCTGACGAAGTGTACTAAATGGAAATAACAATATCTCACTTTAACAAAAAAACACTTATGTCTGGTTTCGTGGGAGTGGGTCACATTTGGACACTGCAAGTGGAACACATTCTGTTAATCATAAAGTTATGGAAATTGCTTTCAAAACGCTTCACACTCGGAAAGACTACAAATTTGGCTTTCAGATGATTTTATTTAACCTGATTTGATTTTGTCAATCCATAATTATACGCAATTAACCAAAGGTATTTTCTCAAAATGTTGTGCCACTTTCCAGTTTAATTGTTAGGTCTAATCATAAGACGAAAAACATCTTACACCTGAACGATTGGACTTCAAAAGATATCAGAAAGGTAAAACATGTAATAGTCCAATTGATCTTGAGATTTAATAGGTTCCACGCCCTCTATGCAATCATGCATGTGTAAAATGCTGGTATCGCGTGGCTCTTATAGAAGCATTATTTCTCTAAAAGTTTTACATACTCGATTTTGAGTGCTAGTGGTTAATCAAACATTTGAATTGACAAAAGAAAATAATGTATAAACACAAACGGCATTTCAAAGCTAATTTATTGATCTTGAAGCTTATACAATCATCAATAGCAAATGCTGAATATTTAAAAGGAAGTAATACTGTACGCACCAAACCTGCGCATGCAGAGACGGATGCCAACGAGTCGGACTCCCCGACGACTTTACCGGTGTACAGACAGTCTGTACGCACAGGCACCTTGATGATTCCCTCGTCTGTGACATATTCAGCCTCCAACCCAGGCATGAAGTTGCTGTCGTCGTGATCCAGTTCCATGCGCAGGGTCTCACCAAACGTGTCGATATGGACTTCAAGGTACGAGGTTGCAATGGCACTGCGACCAACATGACGCTTCTGCTCCATGGTCACAAACTCCGGATAAACAATTTTGTATTCAGGGGCTGGACAAAGAAGTTAAATTAATATTGCTGTAATTTATTAATTATTTAGTTGACTTAACTATTAAAAGAATACCTTGTGCAGTAGCTTGGTGTAAACATAATAACGAGTCTAAACTCATTGTGAAGTCTAAAGATGCGTTCAATTTCCATTAGTAGTTGGTTCCAATCTAAATCTTACAATATCATTTTCCATGGAATTGACAGTATTCACACTCAGAGCTAAAGTTTCGTTAAGTTAATAACGCACCGTTCTTTAGATTTTAATAAAGTTTGCTGCTTTAAACGAAACAAATGCACAACTGACAAAATACTATAACTATAACAAAATACTAGAAAGCTTTCAGGCAACCTTTATTTTTAACAAAACAATCAACGGGGGGGGGGGGGGGGGTGTCGGGGTTAGGTTACACCCATGCCCATACGGTTGCGTTTAGAAATTTAATGGAAGGCCATATTTATGTCAAATTACACGGGGAGGAGTAGTACTCTTGAATATCTACCTACAAAGTTATCACGAAACATTGCCATTGGTGTCTCTCAGCCACCCCCGCCCCAAATACAATTGGGTTTCAGATGATCAGTGAATTGTATTTCAGAGAAAATTCACAGGCAAATGTATTATGGTCATGTGTCCTACTAAGATGACTAAACAATTGTATGCCTTAATATTTTTTCACATAATTTTGTTGTCATTGAAACCTATAATACTATGACTACATGATACATGCAGGTATGATTGGCTCTTCAAATCCATATTAACTGACCACAAAACAGCTCATCCACATTGCAACACTTGCCATCCAAAAAATATCGGAACAAAATGATCCCATATGGTGAATTTTTCTCTCTTTTGAAATTACTCATAACTTTGTTTGTGAAAATATGTAACTCAAACCATCAAACTCATTCTATGGTAGTTACACATGCGTGTGGTATTCCGTTATATGTTTTAAGCATTTTGTTAACAACAAATGTACGATGTACAGTTCAAGTTACGCACATTTCTCTTCGCTTTCGACGCCAAAGTATCGCTGTAGCTCCTTTTCTGAAAACTTCAGGTTTACCTGTGAGGAGGAACAACAAAAACGGATTCAGAAAATGTACGCTGATTGGTATAGCTGAGTAATGTGCTTGGAGTATTTGGAGGTTACGACGTACCCCAGGATTCGCCAACGCAGAAGCCAGCAGAACCACCAGACACATAGAGATGGGCAACATCGTGGATGGCTGTTCGTAAATAACGACTAACAACAGATCGATTGATGATCAGATGTGACTGAATTTTCAAGGTACGACACCAGCTTTATATAGCCTAAAACACGCGTTAATTGCTCTTTCCGTGACAACTTGCTGGAGAATATCGGCCTTGATTCAAGTTTATACTTTGGCCCGTCTTCCGGTGCATTTACCAGGAACAACGTTTTTTAATTATTTTTTCAATAATTACCAGACCATTTTTGTGTAGGGTTGAATGGTACCGGTACATTGTCTCACCTTGTCATAGTCTTAGCACGTTGGTTTAATAACGGAGCCATCTTTGAACAAACGTCTGATATGTGGACATGCAAATTTGGTGCAGAAATCTGGACAAAGCTGCTGATTGGCTAATTTGGCTGCCGTATTTCTGTAACATATTTCTGCAACGGGTAACAGAAGGCGCGATATCGCAATGGAAAGCACATGCTGAATAGACATTTTAAACCGAAAATAATAATATATGTAAATGAGGGCGGTAAGGCAGAAGTGAATTACGGCCCCATTGAAAAAGGTGCAGAGGCCCAATCAATTGGGTTATTTTCTATCAGTCTGTGCAGCATTTTTCTATTTTTTTCGTAATATTGTCCAGCATAACTGTTTGTATGCACAAAATAAAACGTTAACAAATTTGGACCAGGGCACACGATGTCATGACAAATTAGTAAGGCTCCTTTCCACAACATTGGTTAAAAATACCTGCGCTAGTCTAGGTACCATCATCCATCGAATTTGGAGCCGATTCGTGACTAGTTTTTGCCAAAGGCGACTGTATTACATATTTGATTGCGCGGCCCGCCACTAACGACATGATTATAGGCCAGCTCCAAAAGGGGCAAATCCTTGACAACTTAGAGAAACTTTCTCTAAAGTTCTAACTACTGTTTTGTTGTGTTTTTTTTTTTTTTTTTGGGGGGGGGGGTGTATTTTATAGTAAATATCGTTTAACTGATCTGTTTACAGTTTTACGATCATGAATGCTGCAAAAAGCAAGAAAAATGGCGTTCGTTTTAAACTGGCGTCAGGCAGTGGTTCTTATGATGTTCTTGTTGTTTTTGCCATCGCCGTCCGGCGATAGTGTTTATTTTGTAATTCTCTTTTTTTTTAACAATCAGAGGATATCTAGCGCAATCATTTTACTGGATGCCTACAATCGTTATTTACTTTTAAATAAGTAAGATATTTCTTAATAATTCGGTAGTAAATTTGTTTCGATATCTTCGGTAGCTGAGGGGAAATTTGATTGAAATTTTTTCCTGTTTTTGAGCAGCATTGCCAGTGTATTTGCACCCCTTAATAAAATTGCCTAGCACAATTTATTTGTTTATCTATTTATTTGTTTGTGTATCTATTTTCTTTAATATAAATTCTCATTAAGCGAAATGTTTTGCCTCTTTACAAAATTAAAAGAAAAACCTGCAGAAACCACCAGTCGAATCAGTTTTGCCAAATCGAATGATGATTGTGCGTCACAAAAAAAGAGCGACGATTATGCTAAATTGAACACGTTGCTAAAGGAATTTGAATGCCTCAAAACTTAATTAAATGCCCGAATTCGAACGCACGAACAGTTTATTTACTGTCGGACATAATGGAACAAGCGGACTTGAATGGGCGTTTAGATTTCTGTAAATATCCTTGTTACGTCTGTAAATATTATGTTTGTGTTTTGGTGTCAATGTTGTATTTGTATATATTATTGTTAGTTGTCCATTTAATAACATGATGTATATTTTTGTACCAAATTCTATCATGTATCCAGGGGCCAATAAAAACCACTGAGTAAAGAAATGCAATACATAAATAAACTTAATCCGATCAAGACAGCATCCTTGACAATTACGAGTTTGAATTCTCTCTGGGGCAAACCACTTTAATGGTCTTTTAAACGATTTGAACTGACGACTCCTTTACAATTTCAAGCTTGCTGTTGAAGGGCACCGTTAATTATTTTCTGGAAGAATATGGAAAGTTAAATAGAAATACACTTCGTTGCATTCACTTAAATGATAAAATAATCGAAAATATTGTTGCTGGTAAACTCACAATTAATTACCCTCATTAACCTCTTGTTTCCGGGAAGCGGCTGTTTTATATTTTGTTTACATCTTTTGACATTTCAAATGTGTCAAAAAATAAGAGGGGATGTCAAGGAAAAAAATAAAGTATAAAACTGTCAACTAAATTATGTGTTCATCTAGATCCCTGTTCATATATATACAATCTATTTGAACAGTAAACATACAAAATGTAGAAGAAGAAAAAATCGTTTAAAACACGCAAATATCGAACATGCCATAAAACAAATTAAAGCCCCCAAAACGCAGACATACAACCACATCAAAATATAAGACGAGCCGATATTAGACAAACAAGAGCAGACAAAAATCAGCCTCACAAGCGAGAGTCTTCGGATTGTTTTTTTATATCAGGTATAGAAAATCCTAACATAAATCTGAACAGTGACCCACCCACCTTATCGTTGTGAGGTCAGTACTTCCGGACCTACCCCAAGCTCGCGGGAATAAATCTCACCAAGATCAATGCTTCCGATCACCCCTTAGGTATGTTGTATTTTCCAATTCTTGTCATTTTCACATGAAGTTTATGAATGTTATTCCCGATCTGCAGCCTCCATCACTTCAGCATTTGTGAGCATGCATTAATTAAGCCAATAAATTGCCGCATAAATAATATACAACAATAGTAAAATCTCTTACTTACGCTTCATGTCGAGTTGATTTTCAATCCCAAGTCAAGACATGTATGTAGTATTGTCGCCATTGATCCTGTTTGTATTGTAAAAATCGCTCTATGAAGAGCGTAATCACACTTCTTCTGGCTAGGTTTGCCATTGCGTCTGGCCGGTCGTGGTGTGTTTATAAGGTGTCTGGTGGCGCGTTTGTTGGGGTGTTTGTTTATTTGTTTGTTGGGGAGCTTTTTTGTTGTTGTTGACAATGTTGTTGTTTTTGTTGACTAGTCACAAGTCGCTAGCTTCTTTCGAGCAATATGTCTTCAACTGCATTTTGAACAATATAAATCAATGAAAACAACAAAGAATATCCCTAAACAAGCACTATCTCTAAATTATGTAAACCTGCACTTTCTACTGAATGTGAAGAATTAATACCTGAAAATTTCTCCTGGAGTCTCATTTCGAGGGATTCGTTCACATAGTCGTCACCGTTTTCACGAAGAGGCGAATTTAGCCTTTCACAGTCTGAACAATCTTTCGAGAAAATCGCTTGTAAAGTTGGTCCTTTTTTCGTTTGGCAGTTTGAAACAAAAAGAATCATAAAATATACAAGATTAAGGTATCATGGGAAAGAAGAGATTCTAACTTCTTAAATATAGCAAACGTTGAAAAAAAATGGTGATTAGTTTTTAATCAATTAATATAATTGCTTCTTCGTGAAAAAGAAAAAAATATAAATTAGCAAATTCGCCCGTGGTTGTGAGAGTCAGAATGTATACATTTTCCCATTGCGCCCCAACTTCGCCTCTTCGTGAAAACGCTAAAAGCCAGTACGCGCCAAATTCGCTCAATTCGCCTCTTCGTGAAAACGCTAAAGTCAATACGCGCACCAAAGGGCCCCTTCATAAACACGTTGAAGTCAACGCTATTTTAAATTTGCCTCTTTGTGAAAACGCAAAACGGCACTTGAGGATCCATTCGCCCACTCGTTAATAAGGTTAATTGGGATTGTAATGATTTTTGGAATGTATAACTTCACCAGGTTGTAGATATTGTAATATTTAATCGTTTTCATCAACAACAACAATATCGATAAATAGACGATTTTTCATGAAATTCGTGCCTTTGTTAAAACGGTAGTCTCGTGTCGATTGTCAGTTCATCAGACACAAAAAAGGCAACTAGCAAGTCTATTCGCAGGTACGTCAACCTCCCACAACACCCAGTAGAAGACATAAGCTTCAGGGGTATCGAACAAATACAGAAAGCCATCCTTCATCGTGAATCCCACTGAATTACCAAGCCCCCCACTTTGACCCATCGTTGATATCATCGTTGATGAATACGTTTCACATACACATGTACACATAATGTGAACGCCGGCATTTATGTTTCTGTGGACCCAATAGTGTCCTTTTTCATGGAAAGGCCTCCCATTATGTTTTGTACACGATTTTCAATCGTGGACGGTCTTGTCAATCGTGGACTTTTTGTTTTGTGCCCTAACCTGATTGTCCCTAGTCCACGATTGCCGGTGTTTCCATACTCACACACACGGTTAGCTTCACCTTGCATACGTACTGTGGACATTCATTTGTCTTCGTGTAGTTCGTGTTGTGCCTGGCAGAAGGGCATTATATGCGTAATCACCAAAACGTTCTCAGCAAAAGGGCATATGCAAAACAGTTACATATAATTTATTGAAATTTAAACATTTCTGTCAACATTTAACACAGATTGCTCCCAAAATGTTTGATTCAGAGTTTGTAAAGTTTGTACGATTTATGATAGTTTATAGTTTATAGTTCATAGTTCATTTTATTTCCACAATTTTAAATATCATCAAGAACACATAAGAGAGTCTTAATTTACAAAATTTAATTAAATCGAACATATAGTATGGGTACTATTGTGGAGGGGCTCACTATGAAGCAAAGCTTATAAGCATGAGCCCCTAGCATGCACATGCATTGAGGCCTAAGAGAGGAATGTTAATAATAGAACCAAACTGGAAAACTACTGTAATAGGACTCAATGCATGGCATGTACATGTACAATAAAGAAAGTTACATAATACACGTACACTCGGACACTAACAATAGACAAGGACTGGACAGGCTAACAGGTCAGTTATGCTAGGAGTCCACTGGGCCAGCGCCAGTTGGTGCCAGTTCGCGCCAAAATTTATTAGGTATTGGCGCGTAGTGGCTCGCTGTGGCGCCGAATTAATGTCCGCTCGTCATGTGTCGCCAAGTGGAATAAACTGGGTGCCATATGGCGTGCGCCAAATGCCACCCGGCTTGCTCCAACATGTTGCGCCAGTTTGCGCCAGTTCGCGCCATTACACGGCCATTTGATTCCAAAATTCACCCTGTTGGCGCCATTCGCGCCAATAGACGGCTACTTTGCGCCACTTGGTGATTAGTTTGTGCCAAAGGTCGCCAAATTTGTTTGAACTTGCCGCCGCTTGGCGCTACTTGCCGACTATATAAATACCGGCCATCGGCTACCTGGTTCAGACACTCCTCAGCTGCTGTATAAACAACATCTCTACTAAATATTTACAATTTTTGGCGCAACTTGGCGCGCGCCATTACATTCCAGTGGATTCCAATAGGCGGATTGTTTGCGCCAAAGGGCGATATGTTCGCGCCATTTGGTGCCACTTGGCGGACACTTGGCGCTGATTGCTCGATGCAAGTGGCGCGACGAAAATTTCAAACATTTTGAAATTTTCTTGCCGCCACATTCAAATTTGGTGCCGTTACGGGCCACCACGAGCCAGTTGGGAGGCAGTTTGAGCCACTACATGCCACTAGGCACCTTATTGGCGACACTAGGCGCCACAGAAAATTGCATTGGCGCAAACTGGCACCAACTGGCGCTGGCCCAGTGGACTCCTAGCATATGAGGTTATAGCAATCTACTACAATAAGGATTTGACGTTTAATTACAAGGATTCAACAATAAGATTCAACAGTAGGATTTCAGCAAGACAAATTTAAACTCACGTTTAAAAATGGAGATATTTAGATGTTATAATTTGTTCATCAAAATGAGTTCCAAAGCCTGGGTCCCTCATATTTTATAGTTTTATGAGCAAAAGAAGTGCGAGTAAATGGGGTGTGGAAATTGGAAGCTTGACGAGTAAAATGAGTATGAATGTCACGACTCCGAGTAAATATACTCTAAACTGTCGATGGTAAAGTGTTACAGGTGGATTGATACATAAGGGACCCAAGCTGATGGTTATATATATCTTTGCATTTTAAAATTCTATGTTTCACAAAAAAAGGGTCTGAATGCGCTAACAAATCTACATAATTAATTGAACGTAAAGCCCATTTCTGTAAAAGGAGTAGCCTGTTTAAATTTGTGACAGAACTATTCCCCCATGCAAGAATTCCATAGTTAAGATATGATAAGATTAAAGTATTATACAGAGATTCGAGAACTGGTTCATGAAAAAAATGTTTGATCCTATTAATCACACCAATATTTCTGGCAACAATTTTACATACATTGTTAATATGAACTGTCCATGTTAATCCAGAATCAATCACCAGTCCCAGGAATTTACAACAGTCGGTCTTGTTAATGATAACATTATTAATTACTACGTCACCAGGAAGGTCACTGGTAGAATTACTGAACAGCATATAGTTGGTTGTATTGAGGGACAATTTATTGAACCATAACCAATTTGCAACAGATTTAAGTTCAGTGTTGACTGTATCAATAAGATATCTGGGGTTACTATGTGAAACAAATAAATTTGAATCATCTGCAAACAATAGTACGTTAGAACATTTTGTAAAATATATATTTAAAAAAGTAATGGTCCAAGAATCGATCCTTGGGTACACCATATGTTAATTCATTAGAATTTGAATTACTACCATCGATAGACACATATTGAGATCGATTAGAGAGGTAATTCCTAAACCACTCTAGGGAAATTCCAAGAATGCCATAAAAAGACAGTTTGTACAATAAAATATTATGGTTGATTGTATCAACTATTATGGTCGATTGTGGGGAGAACATCAGATTCAGAATACGTATGGGGGAACATTGGAGCCTTCCGATGCAATTTTCATGAAGGTGATTTTCACGTCAGAACGCTCATAATTATGCCCTTCTGCCGGGCACCCGACGAGTTAAGAATACGTTGACTAAATACTAATTTTCTCGCTTCTCCGAAACAAATTTAAGCTCCAATTTTGATTCTGGGCCTCTCAGCTGTTCCTCTTACCTTTTCTATATATAAACCCAACCTGTTTTTCCCCTAAAACCTTTTTCAGAGACGGCAAAACAGACTGTGGACATGTCTAAGTCCACAAACCGTAACCTCTTCCCGCATCCTGTGGACGTCAATGATTTGTTCGGAGTTCCATAGTGCGTATGTAAGACTAACTCACACATTATGTTGGTACATAGCGTTATGGGGACAACCTATAGGGTTTGTGTGTAAACTGAAATCTCTCTAATCTCAAACTCAGAACACTCTAAAATTCTAAAATTTTCAGGATCACCCTAATTTGTCCTTTTCTTCATTTTCTTTCATTATACCCTAACCCGATTTTACCTTGTTCTACCTTAACTGAACACCCAACCCGCTATGGGGACTCGAAAATGTCCCCACTACTCGGTCTGTCTTTTCCAAACAAAAGAGCCTGTCCCCCAAACGCGGTGAGTGCACAAACACCAATGTGTTTAAACACCTTTCATAGTGGACCCCTATATTGTCCCTCTTTTGCACACGAATTTCAATCGTGGACTTTCTGTCAATCGTGGATCTTATTGTCCTCTATTGTTCTACGTCCATTATTTAAAGGCGGATACAAACTCATGTATACCACACATGTATACCACACTGTGTGTGTTTATGTGCTCTGGTACCACATAACGACCGAGGGGCGAGACACAAAGGAGAACAAAGGAAACAAAAGACCCTCGGTCGGCGGTATGAATGGAAAAATTCGGTCCTCGATCGACGGTGCAAGCGCAAAGCAATGGGGATTAGGTATAACGTAGGAATAAAGGAAAACACAATATCGAGCCTCGATCGTTATGTGGTTCACGACTGCATGTATTTGTGAGTTAGTCTTGCATACGCACTGTGGACCTCCGAACAATATAGGTCCACACGATGCGGGAAGAGGTTACATTGTGTGGACTTGCACACGTCCACAATCCGTTTTTCAGTTTCCGAAAAATAGCGCTAGAGGAAAAACGGGTTAGGGTTATATATAGAAAAGATAGAAGGGACAGCTGAGAGGCCCATAATCCAAATTTGAGGGTAAATTTGTTTTGGGGAAGCGAGAAAAATGAGTATTTAGTCAAAGTTAACTACACGAAGACAAAGGAATGTCCACAGTGCGTATGTAAGGTAAAGCTGCGTTTGTATTGACCGGCAATCGTGGTCGTCGGACAAAATAATTGGGAGTCAAACAATGGGTCCACGATTGACACAACGTCCACCAACTTTTCCCGTGTACAAATCCTATGGCGATCATCAAAAAACGTTAGAGTATAAACAAAAGAGGGAAGACGGTCGGACAATACCCCGTCCACGATCGAAGGCCTTTACACACTTCATTGTGTGTGTTCACTTGGGCAGGTGATTATGCAAACGCCCACGCTCACTTTGTCGAGATAACGCATGAGGGGGTCCCTTGTATGAACCAAAACCACCAACCTCTTACAAAAACACGGCAGCAAAATTGTCCAATCAACAGCGTAGTTCAAATTTTGTTCTAATCGAAATGGCGTCGCTGGCCGGCTCTGATTGGCTGGCGCGCGTCAATGCATACAAATCACAATGTTTAGAGACATCATACGTACATGTGCCTCTGAGCTGCACACGTGAATGTCGGATTTTTTTGCCTATCGCACAATAGGTTTATTATGAACCCATTAAGACTATTGTCACATATCGTAACTAAATATTTCAAATTTGCCATTTGACTCACCAATCTACACATTTTACTTCATAAACATGGAATCTTGCTTCCAGTGCGCTCACTGATATAACCCAAATCGCTTGAGCGCTGAACATGGCGCTGTGGCTAATTTTGGCGTTCGCGTTTACCGCGGATTTGGTTGATTCTACTCAAGCAGCATGTTCACCATGCAATTTCCAATGGACGTGGAACAGAGACAAGTACTACATGCTTAACCCGGATCATTTATCGTACACGGAAGCACAGGCGTTCTGCCAGCGTCTCAACTATCACGGTCGAAGCGGCTTCCTTGCAACGGCAACAGACGCCGAAGACATCTTATTCATTTCGAAGTTCGGCGACAGCATGTTCAAGAACATGATTTGAGTTGATGTACCATCCTACGTTTGGCTAAATACACCTTCCATGAACACAACTTACGAGCAAGTTGCTGCTATTTCAAATTTTAAAATCAAAATTGCATATAGTTAACAAATAATGATCATTTTAATGATGTTATTGACAAAATCTGGATAAACAGCTTTCATAATAATACAAAATATATTTTAATAAAGAAAAACAATATAGATCAAATTTAATCTGGAATCCGGATTATTTTTGTCCTAATACTAGTAATACCTTTCCCGGTCGAAATAACACTTTTACAACGTCAGCATGACACTTGCCTTGTTCACGGTCAAAATTACTCTTGTCCAATTATGTTATGCCGACAGAACGTAAGTTGCTGGTACAGTGTAAATTAAGGGCTATGAAATACGAACTCGTTTGTAATATTGCGCATTTAAACCAATGCGACCAGACTTCACCGGCATCAAAAATTCATGTGACACTGGAAAAGTGTTTCAAACCAGCCAGCTGGTCTTTAGCATCCGCTTATAACCGACCACGTGACGGGCTCTCGACAAACAGCAATGATAAAACTGTCTTAGGTATTTATAAATGTTTATTTTTTATATATTATCAGCTTCGGACTTGCAACTAATCCTAAACGAAACCTATAGTCAAACGAGCGACGACACACCATGCGAGAATAAACCAGTGGTGTATAACGAGGCGTATCAAGTGGTGGGAACTTTTCAAATAGTTCCCGGTCCGGAGCTAGTGGGACAACCCTGCGCAGTGCACACAACGGTATTAGATCTCGGAGACTTTGCAGGGACTTGTGTTTCAGACCCCGACCTGTGTGAATCTCAAAGTGTGACCTGGTCCATTTGGTTGAAAAACGACACACCGGAACAATCTGCGGCTGTCGACAAAAACAAAAACTACTTTTACTTGACTTCTGGGGGATATACTTCTCGAGCCAAGGAAATAGCTTTTTTGTTTAAAAAGAACGGTCAACAATTATGGATCATGGCGAAACCGGTTTTGTTTGGGACCAGAAGGAAATATGACAGAAGTAAGATACCACTGGACGAGTGGTTCCATTTCGCATTCACAGTGAATTTGTCAAGTACGGTGGGCATAGACTTGACAGCATTTGTAAACGGGGAGATGGTTAATGCAGACGTGAGGGTACAAACAGGTGTAACTGAATCTGATACATGCACTCGTCTTCTCATTGGTTTGACAAATCCGTGTGCGGGTCATACACCTCCTACAAGCGCTTTGATCTTGTTAAAAGCGCTATACAGGCCGTGACTCTGAAAAAAGGAAACCCAATTGCTCAAAATAAGTGGATGGACGTTTCGGAAGGCTATGGTGGGTGGAAGATGGAGCACCTGCTCACCGCAGACCAGAGTCTTCGTTAGAGATAGGCTCAGGAAACTGCCATGGCAGAGTTATTGCCCTGCATCATCCCACCAAGTGGCCGCCGAAATCACCGGACCTGAACACCGGTAAATCTTCTTGTGGGGATATCTGAAGAGCAAGGTCTTCACCACTCCTCCTATCGGAGATTAGTCTTGCTCCAATTAGTCTAAGTTGTTCATTTGTTCCGGCGCGCCGTCCGTCTAAGCAGTTCATCAATCATCAATACTCCGAAAACGGGCTTATTGAGGGCGCCCTTAATTATCACGAGATTTATTTTAACAGCTCGGTCTTGTGAGCCCTTAAAATTCCCAGGACATTCCAAGCATAGCTTAAATAGCTAATCGCCCCCGCATGCGCGCTGAGTCGTTTTCATTTAATGTAGTGTACGATATACACGCTGTGTGTTTCCCTGTGTGTTGCTCCGATCTTAACAAACTACTCCTTGATGACCCAACCTCTACTTGTCAGTCTTTTTCCAAGACCTTCCTTCGTGTTTTTTCTTTCTTTTTAAAAGACCCTCCAAGTGCTAAATCAAAAACGCGGTTATCCAAACTATCTTCATGTGATCCAATTCAACAAAATGAGTCGCGCAAGTTGCTGCCAGAGCTACTTTTGACATATAAATCAATGGAAACGGTCACCCAAACAATGTATATTATAAGGTGCCAACCTCGGTGATATACTAAATTGAAGACCAAAATGGTGTGCCTTCTACTGCATGTGAAAAACAAATAACTGAAAACTTGTCCTGAAGACTAATTTCGTAGGATTTGGTCACATAGTATGCTCTACCCAGTCTACAGTTTTTCCCACATCAAGACTTGTTCTAAATCGTTATTTAAAAAAATACCGTTTCACGTTAATAAATAAAACACCAAGAAACTCATTAAACACATATAGTATCTTTGAAAATGTGTTTAATTTCCCTTCACCATAAAATAAAATCAAACTGTACAAATGTTTAGTTATTGCCCATCGTTAAAAACAAGAAGATAAATTAGGACCTAAGGTGTAAGAAAATCAGTGACCTCCACAATTTGTTTAAGCAGTAAATTGTTTAGCAATGGGATGTATCGATTTGAAAACAATAGCTGGTTATTTCTTCAAGACAGACAACACAAAATATGTTTTATGTGATGTTTCGAATAATTTAATTTAAGAAGAATAAATCTTCATACCTGTCTGAATACATTCGTGATTTGATTTCCGTATATTTTGTAAGTTTTTCGTGTGAATAAACCGATAGTTATTACTGCATTTAAAACCTGTCCGCGTATCTAATGGCGAATCAAATGCTTTCCAATTCTTTCTCCGAGTTAAGCGTCATCGTAGCAGCTCACGGACCTGAAATTTAAAACAAAAACATATTGTCAAAGGTCTCTAGAAAAATTACAGATACATTCTCAACAACCGTTTTAATTAAATGAAAATAAAATAGTTGCCAACCTTTTCATCAAATACCTCAGATAATAATAAGAATATTTTGTTTCCCAAATTACTGTGGACGATGTGGCGACATGAATCTATGTTTAGAGTTCCTGAAAAAGAAGGACGGTTGTCGCTCTGACATGTGGCTGCGTATTTACAACTGATCTATGTTTATACTATGGGATGATCGCTAAAAATGTTCCTATTTCATGAATGTTGGCACATGGAAGGTTTCAAGGGTGTAGATTCAAAGTACGAATGTTGCTAAACTATACAACTACACATCTTTTCAATATAATTAATGTTAAGTGTATATACAATTATGAAAACAGTGGGCAGATACAAGCTGCAGGCTTGTGCCAGTGCGAAGGTATTTAGGTGATAAGTATGTGAACGAGGCCGATCACCGCGTGATTTTATTGGTGGATTACGAGCCGAAAGACGATGTGTTGAACCGTTTTTCAAAAATTTGATAGCAAAACGATTGTCATATTTGTTTGTTTTAATAAAAAACAATAATATGCTGGACTTTTAAGAAGAAACATCCGATCGTTTGTTGGTATTTTAAAAAAAATGGGCAACACGATTTGGAACATTATTAGCGGTCACATGGTCTTGTTATACTAAACCTGCTCTCCTAGTCGGAATAGAGATCAGCGGTATTTACGTATATGCATCACACGTTGATTACGAGCGAAATTGCTTGTTTACTCCCACGTACTTTGCATGTGCAACTTTAAAGGCACGAGGAAGCGTGGGTGGGTAATCGAACACGCTGAATAAAGGCAATACAGACTAAACGTAAACACGAAAGTAGTGTGCTCATCGTTTAGGGCTTATTTACAAGAACCTATTTGAATGATTTTTTTCTGAATTGAAACCTGTATGGCAGGACGTGTACGTACCCGATATTTGCGTTATAGGAGTTCTTACTGGTAGATGACCAGCCTGGATCTTTCAGGGCGTCAGAGGAAGAGAACGATGGCTGCATGATGTTGGTGCTGCCACTTACGTGCTGCATGCTTAAACTAAAACAAATATATAGGAATAATATAATTAAAACAATATTTCATGAAATTGAAGGGTCACACTTTCACGACTTTTGCGATAGTCGTAGCAGTTCTAATCGGGGTGAATCGATAGAAAAGTGTCCCGATTGCACCCTCCTACGAATGCTCACGGTACAATGACACTACGAATATAGAGAGCTAATTTGAAGCGAATTAGCTCTCTGCTGTCGTTCTCGTTGTTCGAATTTTATTTTAAACGTTCAAATTTGTTTTCACATCAGACATATTCATGTTTACTTCTCCTACGTTGAAGTTTTGTCATTTGGTTTAAGTGGTCATTCAATTTAGCGGTAGGTTTGGAAACTAGGCATGTTTGCATAAAAGCAACCCCCCCCCCCCCCCCCCCCCCCCTCTATCTCCCAATTCACGCAACTCGGGCCCAAAAAAATAATTCTTTTTTATTTGACCTAACAATATTTTCAGTATGAAGTGTATTGTGCTTTGATAATTAAATCAACATAGATATAGGAAAACATTAATAAAATAGTTTACGAAAGAGAAGATTAAGATTAAAAACATGGCGAGTCATCATACTTCCACGGGTCAGCCATTGAAATGGTTTTAGCCAACAAATGCTTTAGGATTAGAGTTTATGAATGAAACAAAAGTCGGAAATGGGACTGGACCTAATTATCTGTGTGTATACTTTGCATAATTTGTACTTACTTGTGTCCGATTTCGTGAGCGAGTATGTTGGTGGTTGTCAGTTCACGAAATGTATTCACGGACGTTGACCAATAATCGCCAGCACACAATATGGCTTCACTGTTACTCCATGCCCTGCCACCTATAGATCCAGAATTCATCGACCAGCTACCAAACAAAAATGGATTATAGTTGTGGGTTGAAAAACGGTTAATAATTCTTACTCTTCGAGTCATAACTGTTACGTATAAAGAGATTCAACAAAATTAAGTCAGAAACATGTACATCAAATTACAATACCTAGCATTATTGTATTTTCGTTACATAATTTTGTAGTGTGCTCAATTGACTCAATATAATAAACTTGTTATTCAAGCGAAAAAAAGAAAAACCGTCAACAACGGACCACTTCTCCCCATTAAATGATACTGTATGCAAATGAGGGCCGTGATACAGAAGTGATAAGCGGTGGTCACATCTTACGGTCATGAACGTAGTTGAACGTAGTTCATTTGACCGTAGTAGAACGAACTGAAACCGATCTAAACTCCCTAAACCGGCCTGACCCAGCCCGACAAAATTCAGGGAAAAACCAAACTCAACCGACCCGACCCGAATTCGGGTCGGGTCGGTTTTCCACAACATCAGCATAGTATGGGGTGATAATCGGGATGAAAACCAAACAGGGTCTCTTCAGGGGTGATGCATTGAGTCATTTTTGAAGATATTTTGCATATCTATCTATGTGGATATCTATCATGAAAATAACTTTTTAGCCCTTTCAAGTCATTAATATTTAGCACTTTAATACCGACTAAGCGTATATTACAGATTTCTTTTTTTCGCCGGGGCGAGTGGTAATTTTCATGCTAGATACCCACTTCCTGTGTAAAGTATTCCCAAAATGACCCAATGCATCACCCCTGAAGTGGACGTATTCATGTTTCAAATGTTTTCATCCCGATTATCACCCCATAGTAATTAACAGTACGGATGGCACATCGACCGGAAAATCGGACATGCACTACATCAGCCGGTACGCCAGGCCGTCTGTGGTTGTTGTTTGGCGCAGATAGCCTGTCGGGAATCGGATCAAAATGTGATGAATGATGTTGGTACTCAGACTCGCACATGTATTTTGGCTACTGTTGCGGAAAGGAGCCTTGTTAACTTGCCTTGACATCGTGCGCACGGGACGAAAAATGTTTTTAACGTTTTTATTTTCTGCATTAAAAAGGTTATGCTGAATATTATAATTATAATATTCCTTATAAATAATTAGATGCATCTATCAAGTCCAGGGCAAGTTTATAGAAAATGACCCGAATAGTTTGACCAATGAGGCCTAAATTTAATTCCGCCCCACAGCCCTCATTTACATAAATTATGATTTTCGGATGAAAAGGTCTAATACCCTGTCAAAACTGCTACATTGTCCCAACGACTATCACCAGACGGGTTATTGGCCGCCGCCCAAACACTTGCTTCATCCAGGGACTGACTGGCATCTGGACATGTATTCAGACCACCCTGTTCAATCAATAGAAAGACAATGTAAATAATGTAGTGCCAATACTGACTTTTACAATTGTATTGGTCATCAGTCTGTTTAGAAAAGAAACTCGACCTTTGAAGACGTGTTTGGAAACAGATAGGTTTAGACAAAACATTGCCATCATAAATTATACACTATTTTCTGCGTTTAAAATTTTAACACCGATGCCACTGTTTAGAGTATGATTGGATGATCAGTGTAAAAATATGCACATATAATATTGTCAATAATCATTACCCTCCTCCTAATTTCAGGGATGCTACCATTTTACAATACACGTACCTCGCTCGACGTAAATATCTTTATGTGCACCACTTTAGGAACCAGAGCAGTGCCCGCCAGTGAACTCAGCTGTAGGACATTTTTCACCTGTTTGGCAAATAATTATGAAATGCAACTACCATTAATGCAACTATAAACTAGAAAAGGGCACTTATATGGTGCAGGTCTCCGCCCCCACCACAAAACACCCCCAAACGTTACCAGTTATCTGGTGCAGCGCCCTTAATTGGTAAATGTCTTATCTCCCAACGTAAATTTCAAATTTCAACAGTGGAAATCTTTACGACAATGTATCAAAGCGTATCAAAGTTGGCTTTTATATTATATTTTGTTATACAAATGTTATCAATTATGGGCGTGCATACACCAAATTAAATAGGAAAAAACACTGACCGCATTAAAAAGCGCTGTGATGCAAGTTGCCGTGTTACTACCACGCAAATCGTACAACACGGCGTCACCGATGAGGCCGAGCTCAAGATATTTGGTCGCCTTTGGTTCAAAATCTCCCTCATCTTTATCTGGTACGGGATTCGGTTCAAACTGTCCCAAATTATCTGTGGGATTTGAAGAAAAAAATGAATCGACGAACAGAAAGTGTACGGTAGTCCTAAGCCAATATCACCTAAATTTAACAATACGTGCAGCCCCCCAAAAAGTTAATTCTTACTCGTCATCGATTTATCCATTAAAGTATGATTTGATTTGATAATAAAAAAACAAAACAAAATCTTGATTAAGAGAAACAAAAAACACGCTTCTCAATAATTTGATTAGGAGTAAACAAACAAAAACTTCCTAATAATTGATGACCTTTCAAAACTAGCTCCAAAAGGTCAGCTATATTCGTAGTTATAATTTAACCCTTATAGAATAGTAGCCTTAGGTTTACCGAAATTCTTATTTAAATTTTCGATCTGCGAAAAGAGAACATATTTGAGTATTACCTTTAACACCACATTCTCCCATGTACTGGTTAGGCTTGGATCTATAGGCGATGTGAGGAAGACCACGCCCAATATCTCTCTTGATCGCATGCTCGTCATCCAGAGGCTCGATGTACGTCGGACCAGAGGCGTGATTCACAACGGCCATCTGTGCGTATACGAGACGTATAGAGTGTGTGTTCAATTTGCTTTACTTCTCCATGCAAACTATTTATTTTACTAATACTAAACCGTTTAAAGTACTGATGAACTGAAATTATTAATTTTCGGCGTTTTGCCTGCATTTTAGCCAAGCCTTTGTTTGAGAAAACTTGTTTCTACGTAACGTTATTTAAATATAGATATTTAACAGCATTTAATTTTCCAAAACGCGATATAGTGAAACGCCGCTATAACGAACAGCGCTATACCGAACCGCATTCGGTTATACCAAACACTATCCTATACGAAAGCGACACATGTATACTCATCTTTAAAAATATAATAAGAAACAAATGTACGTTTGGTAAATGTTTAAGAATAGCTGTTTTTAAACGTTATTGGTCGCTATGTCTTCCTAAATTGTGTTTAATTATGACTGACTTCCGGCACCCACGGGAGAACGGAATTCTAAAAGATACGAAAATGGCCTTTATCGCTTAATTGGAAATCAAATCGTTTCTTGGTACATTATACAGAGTAAAACACACTGCCAAGTTCGACTCGACCTCTGGCCAAGGAAAACTAGTAAATGACCTTGCGTGTTGAAAGCACAATAAATGCACAAATCATGCAATCCTTGCGATACGCCTTTTTTGGACACTGCAGGATGTCCCCAAAAAAGGGGAACACTATCTTTAAATCATAAAGTTATGAAAATTGCTTTTAAAACGCTACACACTCGGAAAGACATTAAATTTGGCTTTCAGATGATTTTATTTAACCTGATTTGGTTTTGTCAGTCCAGAAATATACACAATTAACCAAAGCTATATACTCAAAATGTTGTGCCACTTTCCAGTTTAATTGTTAGGTCTAATCATAAGAGTAAATACATCTATACACCTGAACGATTAGACTTTAGAAAGGTGTGAAATGTTATAGTCCAATTGATCTTGAGATTTAATAGGTTCCACGCCCTCTATGCAATCACCCCTGGGTACAATGCTGGTGTCGCGTGGTTCTTAGAAGCATTATTTCTCTAAAAGTTTTACGTACTCGATTTTGAGTGCGAGTGGTTAATCAAACATATTTGAATCGACATAGGGAAATAGGGTATAAGAACAAACGGCATTTCAAAGCTAATTTATTGATCTTGAAGCTTATACAATCACCATTAGCAAATGCTGAATGTTTAAAAGGAAGTAATACTATACGCACCAAACCTGCGCATGCAGAGACGGATGCCAACGAGTCGGACTCCCCAACGACTTTACCGGTGTACAGACAGTCTGTACGCACAGGCACCTTGATGATTCCCTCGTCTGTGACATATTCAGCCTCCAACCCAGGCATGAAGCCGCTGTCGTCGTGATCCAGTGCCATGTGCAGGGTCTCACCAAACGTGTCGATATGGACTTCAAGGTACGAGGTTGCGATGGCACTGCGACCAACGTGACGCTTCTGCTCCATGGTCACAAACTCCGGATAAACAATTTCGTATTCAGGGGCTGGAAAAAGAAGTTATAAATTAATATTGCTGTAATTTATTAATTAATTGGTTGACTTAACCATTAAAGGGATACCTTGTGCAGTAGCTTGGTGTAAACATAATAACGAGTCTAAACTCATGTGAAGTCCAAAGATGCGTTCCATTTCCAATAGTAGTTGGTTCCAATCGAAATCTTAGAATATTATTTTCCAAGGAATTTACAGTATTCACACGCAGGTTATTAACGCACTGTTCTTTAGATTTTATTAAAGTATGCTGCTTCTAACGAAAGAAATGAGAAAATACTAACTGACAAAATACTATAACTATAACAAAATACTATAAAGCTTCGGGCAACCTTTATTTTGAACAAAACGTTCAATGGGGAGGGGGGGGGGGTGGGGTGGGGGTGGGGGTCGGGGTTAGGTTACATCCATGCCCATATACGGTTGCGTTTAGAAATTTAATGAAAGGCCATATTTATATCAAATTACACGGGGAGAAGTAGGCCTATAATGACTCTTTAATATCTACCTACAAAGTTATCACGAAACATTGCCATTGGTGTCTCTCAGCCACCCCCGCCCTAAATACAATTGTGTTTCGGATGATTCGTCAATTGTATTTCTGTGGAAATTCACAGGCACATGTATTATGGTCATGTGTCCTACTAAGGTGACCAAAAAAATGTATGCCTTAATAATTTTTCACATAATTTCTTGGTCAATGCAACCTATAATACTATGACTACATGATACATGCAGGTATGGTTGGCTCCTTAAATCCATATTAACAGCTCATCCACATTGCAACACTTGCCCGTCTAAAGAAAATCGAAGAAAAAAACCAGATCCTTTGGTCAATTTGACCTCTCATTTGAAAATACTCATAACTCTGTCAAAGATTATCATATTTCGACGTTTGTGGAAAGGTGTAACTCAAACCATACCACTTATTCTATGTTAGTTACACATGCGTGTGGTATTCCGTTATATTTTGTAAGCATTTGTTAAAAACACAATGTACAATTCAAGTTACGCACCTTTCTCTTCGCTTTCGACGCCGAAGTATCGCTGTAGCTCCTTTTCTGAAAACTTCAGGTTTACCTGTGTGATGAAGAACAACAACAACACGGATTCAGAAAATGTACGGTGATTGGTATAGCTGAGCAATGTGCTTGGAGTATTTGGAGATTACGACGTACCCCAGGATTCGCCAACGCAGAAGCCAGCAGAACCACCAGACACATAGAGATGGGCAACATCGTGGATGGCTGTTCGTGAATAACGACTAACAACAGATCGATTGATTGCTGTGACTGAGCTAAGGTAAGGCACCAGCTTTATATAGCCTTAAACACGCGTGAATTGCTCTTTCCGTGACAACTTGCTGGATAATTTTGGCCTTGATTCAAGTTCATAAATTTAGGTTCATACTTTTCAAGTTCATATTTACCAGCAACAAAGTGTTTTAATTAATGTTTGTCAATGATTAACAGACCCTTTTCGGGTAGGGGTGTTTGGTACCGGTACATTGTCTCACCTTGTCGTAGTCTGAGTACGTAGGTTTAATAACGGAGCCATCTTTGAACTAACGTCTGATATGTGGACATGCAAATTTGGTGCAGAAATCTGGACAAAGCTGCTGATTGGCTAATTTGGCTGCCGTATTTCTGTAACATATTTCTGCAACGGGTAACGGAAGACGCGATATCGCAATGGAAAGCGCATGCTTAAAAGACCTTTTCAACCGAAAATAATATGTATGTAAATGAGGGCCGTAAGGCAGAAGTGAATTACGGCCCCATTGAAAAGATGCAGAGGCCCAATCAATTGGGTTATTTTCTATCAATCTGTCTAGCATTTTTCGGGTTTTTTTCGTCATAAATAATATTGTCCAGCATAACTGTTTGTATGCACAAAATAAAAACAATACAAAAATTCGTCCCGGGCACACGATGTCATGACAAATTAGTAAGGCTCCTTTCCGCAACATTGGTTAAAAAAAACCTGCGCTAGTCTAGGTATCATCATCCATCGAATTTGGAGCCGATTCGTGACTTGTTTTTGCCAAAGGCGTCTGTATTACATATTTGATTGCGCGCGCCCGCCACTAACGACATGATTATAGACCAGCTCCAGTAATGGCCCTGTCATACCAGAACGTTTTAGGCCAACGCGTGAGTAACGTGTTGTAATTTTGGCAACACGCTGGCAAACGCTGACCAACGCTAGGCCAGCGTTAGCAACACGCTTGGCCATAACCAGCGTGTACACCAGCGTGTGAGTAGCGGATTGATAACGATCGTCTAGCGTGTTCGACGCGTGAGTAACGAACCTCCAACGCGCCGCCAGCGTGTACAGTCACACACAGGCAAACGCTGAAAATTGTAGGTATGTTGAAAAAAATATGTTTTCCTCAGCGTAGAGTGTACCAGCGTGTGAGTAACGCGTTCAGTGTGTTGCTACCGTTGGCCTAGCGTTGGTCAGCGTTTGCCAGCGTGTTGCCCTAAAACGTTCTGGTGTGATAGGGCCATTAGTCTTGTACCGCAGTCGGCGGTGAGTTGGAACTGTCTTCTTGTATACCAGTTATCGTTACACCTTGTTCGGCCGAACGACAGTACATGTAGCCGGTTCTAAGATGTGCTTCCAATCTTGCTGTCATCAAACGAGTTAATGTTCCTTCATCCCAGAATATTGCTGTTTCATTGTGGAACGCACGTTCAGTGGTTGGAAAACTACAGTCGGTTGCTGCATCATTGTTTAAAAACAGGACAGACGTGTTTGAACTTACTGAAACGTGGTTTAGTGAGTGGGATGATATTATTGATGCCCGCCATGCGTCAACCATTAGTGGTTACCGCATTTTTTAGATCCCACGTCGCAAGCGAAATGGGGGAAATGCTGTAATTTTGAGGTCAAACCTCAAAACTACGATGAACCCCACATCTAACTTTAAAAGTTTCGAGCTTCTCGACTCCCGTGTTCAAATCTCTTCATCAGTGACAATACGTCTTCTGGTAGTGTATCGTCAACCATATTCGGCACCCGAATGGAAATTTACCATCCAGAACTTTATTGATGAGTTTTCTGAACTTCTGGAGGATATGATACACTCTCAGGGCCGATTATTGATTATTTGAGACTTTAACATTCACATTGACGACTTAGATGATCGGGATGCTCTAAACATTTATGAATTTGCTTTTTCTATGGGATTAATTTAGCATGTTACAACTTCGACTCATGAAAAAGGTCATACGCTGGATTTGGGTATTACAAAGGAAGCTGATCAGTTTGTATCCAACTTACGTACTGATGATTTGTTACCATCGGATCATTCTGTAATCCATTTTAGAACCCGCTTCGAAAGACCATCGCCGTGTTCAGAAACTCGAATTTTCAGGAAGCTGGCCAGTGTATATGATTTTGTTTCGGTGTGAACTGTCGACATCACTGCAGACAATAATTATGAGCTCGTCAGTAAACGACCAAACAGATCTTCTTGCTAGGTACAACATTGTTATCGACACCGTTGCACCGGTTATTGAGAAGAACTTGCTTGATAAACCTCGGATGCTATGGTTCAATCAGACAATTGCACATGAGCGAAGACTTCTCCGGCGAGCCGAGCGTCGCTGGATTAAGTCGAGACGAACTGAAGATCACAAAGCTTATCTTGGTGTTCGTAATGCTTATGCAACTTGTTTGACGGTTGTTCACGCCTCTTATTATCGGGGTCGCATTGATGGTGCTGACACTAAAACTTTTGTTTGCATCGTCGATGAGATCAGTGGTACTAAAAGGGCGTCAGCATCTGTCATACCTGATAATATTCGTTATAAATTACTACCTGATGTTTTTGTTAATGTTTTCCAAATGAAAATAACTGATCTTCATAAGAATCTTCCTGCAGCCGATTTCACGAAAAGTGCGTAGCTTGCGCCATTTTCAAAAGTGGCGTAAGGCTTACGCAACAAAAATGTTGCGTAGCTGCGCCATTTCCTTAAGGAGCATTTCACGAAACTTGGCGTAGCTGCGCAACGTTTTAAACAGCGTTTACGACGACTGTTTGCGTATTATTGTGTTCTTTCACAAAATCGTCGTTGTATCACCTTCGCCCACCATTTTGAAAATAGTTTTGTCCGACTTTCCGCGAAATCGCGTGGCAACATTAACAATTCTGTCACGGGTAAAATAGTGATTATTTTACTTCAATCATGAAACTGTGAGTGTCTTTTATCAAGCTTAATAAGTTGAGCAATGACGGGCTCCACGTCAATTACGATTTGCTGGTTAAAAAGGTCATTTTCAGTCGCTACGCCATATCTTACGCCACCTAAATTGACTGCGCAAGCTACGCCGTAATTTGTTGCGTAAGCCGCGGACTTACGCACTGTCCAACTTTCGTGAAACTGCCGTAAGCGAAATGTTGCGCAGCAAACAAAAGTAGCGCAGCTTACGCAATAAATTGTGACGCAAGGGGGCTTACGCAGTTGCGTAAGGTTTCGTGAAATCGGCTGCTGATGTTATACCGAGTGATACTCTAGGATTGAATTCTTGCTCATTTGTCAGGTTTGAAACTATTTCTGTTGTCAGTTATTTCAACGATTAATCATCTTCCAGCCAAATCTTGCCAATTTGACCCTATGCCAACACGAATAGTTAAGCAATGTGCTGACCTCATAGCTCCTGTGTTGACTGAAGTAATCAAGTCGTCATTCAATACTGGTATGTTTCCCACATCATGTAATAATGCTATTGTTTGCCCGTAGTTAAAGAAACATGGGCTTGATAGCAATGTTTTAAAAAACTATCGGCCTGTCTCGTCCTTTCCATTTGTTTCGAAACTCATTGAAAAGACGGCTTTATTACAGTTAAATGATTATCTGTCTGAAAATGAACTGTTTTGTAAATGTCAATCTGCCTATCGGGAGGGTTACAGCACGGAAACTGCCCTTGTCGGGGTTCAAAATGATGTGTTGTGCTCTTTCGCTAGACGGTCTGATGTAATTTTAATTTTGTTAGATCTCTCGGCTGCCTTTGACACCATTGATCATCAAATTCTCCTTCATAGGTTGCGCAGTAGGTTCAATATTGAGGGTTTTGCTATTGAATGGTTTTCGTCCTATCTGCGTGACAGGATTCAGCGTGTAAAGCCCTGTTCGCATTGGACTTAATTTGGGCAAACTAACCGAGCCAATGGATAACTTACCCATTTCAAGTCCAGTGCGAACAGCCTGGGTAACTTTTCTCACAGGTAACCGAGTCGCCGCCTCGTCAGGGGCGACTGTGATCTGTCGTATTTGGAACACCATAAGAATGTGCCCCCTCAGGTGGTATCACTGACTGAAATGATTTGTTTTTGTGGAATGCCAAGATTAAATTAAAATATAAATGTTTCTCGGGTGAGAGTAGGCTTTACAAGAAATCATTGAGTCAACAATTATAGCAAGGGAAAGTGCAATCCTTGTAAAATGCCCACAGAACGGTCACGGAGATCTGGAAGCGCAAGGACAAAACGGCGTACATTCAGGCTATATGGACATTTAGATTTGATACGCGTACGGGATACGTGTGCGGCTCGAAAAATCGCCTATTAAATGATCATTTGTTTGTTATGGTTTCATCTGGTACACTATTGGCAATTTACTTCTCATACCAAAGTTTCGAAATGTATAATGTATAATTATCACACGTTTTCTGAGCCGCATACATATTCCGTACGCGTATCAAAGCCAATGGTCCCTGTTAATAAAAGAAATGCGTTTTATATGCAGTAATTATGCAGACGAACCCAAGGTCGGTATATTTTCTTCGTCGTTAGCGGCGCTGTTGCACTTTGAAATTGTCTATGGGACCATGCGTAAGTCAGACATCCTTACACAAATCCATAGAGGGTTATTTGTATTCAGAATATATTCTTAAAATACTTACAGTGACTCAGGTCGAATACGTAACCAAACTCTGTGGTATCTAATTAATGCACTTTGACCAAGTTGGCTCGAGTCGACCTTGCCAATTGCTTTGTTATTCGTTGAAATGTATACTAAGCAGAATCCGTGATTATGTTCCTAAAACAGCTTACACAAACTATTTGTAAATTTAGTTACGCCAACATTAGAGTATTGTTGTACTGTATGGGGAGGAAGGTACATATCTCACAATAATATTCTGAACAAATGTCTCAAAAGAGCCGCGCGGATAATCCTTAAATTATTTAACTTCCTCACCCCTTCAGAGGGTATGTTTGCTCGTTTTAATTGGGCTCTTTTTTCTAAATGGATTAAGTCCAAAAAGGCTATTCTTGTCTTCAAAAGTCTCAGCAGTCTCCTTTGTATATGACAAAACAAGGTGATCAACCAAGGCGGCACTGAAAGATCCTTTCGCCATAAAAAAGGATGCTACGCCACAAGTTTCATATGAAGCGAGATATGGGACAAAGGGAGGTATTATTGTTAGTTGAACGTTTAACATGACGTATATCTGTTATCCAATTCTATTAAATGATGTATGCAGGGGCCAATGAAAACCACTTTTTTGTTTTGGCACAGCCTAAGTAAAGAAAGGTAATGCAAAAATAAATTGTATCCGATATTTGACAATTATACGAGTTTGAATTCTCTCCCTGGCAAACAACTTGAATGGTCTTTCAAACGATTTGAATTGACTCCGTTACAATTTCAGGCTTGCTGTTGAAGGGCAGCGTTAATCATTTTCTTCTGGAAGAATATGGAAAGTTAAATAAAAAGGACACTTTGTTACCTTCACTGTAATAAATGATAAAATAATCGAAAATATTGTTGCTGGTAAACTCACAATTAATTACCCTCATTAAAATCTAAACCCCAGGAAGCGGCTATATATGAACAAGGGTCTAAAAGAACACATAATTTAAGTGACAGTTTTATACTTTTGGTTTTTGTCTTGACATCCGCTGTTAATTGCTATCACAATTGAAATGTCAAGAGATGTAAAAACAAACAAATAGACGCTTCCCGGGATCAAGATGTTAATGGGGGTAATCAATTGTGAGTTTACCAGCAACAATATTTTCGATTATTTTATCATTGAAGTGAATGCAACGAAATGTATTTCTATTTAACTTTCTATATTATTTCAGAAGAAAATAATTAACGCTGCACTTCAACAGCAAGCCTGAAATTGTAACGGAGTCAGTTCGAATCGTTTGAAAGACCATTACAGTTGTTAGCCCAAGAGATATAATAAGTCAAACTCGTAATTGCCAGTCAAGGATACTGTCTTTATCTTATTAAATGTATTTGTGTATTACATTTCTTTACTCAGGGTGTGCCAAAACAGTTTTAAAAAGTGGTTTTTATTGGCCCCTGCATACATCATTTATAGAAATGAATACAACAAAATACATCATGTTAAACGGACAACTAACAATAACACATAGAAATACAACATTGACACCACAAATCAAACATAATATTTACAGACGTACACGGATATTTACAGGAATCAAAACATTTGTACTGAGGTAAGTCTGAACATTACTTTTAGAACAGTCGTGATTTACAAGATAGGCGAAAACCCGCACCAAAAAAAAACACCTTCAAGTTATAACTCTGTAGATCAGCGCAATATAAGCCATTTGCGAGTTAAATTTAAATAACATCTTGTACACTGACTTGCTCACACAGCTTGACACAGTTGTACGTTAAATTTAAATTTATATTATTTATACACTATCTAGACTATTGTTACCGCACGCACACCCCCCCCCCCCCCCCCCCCCCCCCCCCCCCACCAACCCCCTCCCTCCAAATACCTAAAAGGAATTCCTTAGAAACCGCAACATTCCGGAAGCACAATGACCATTACAATAGAGGGGGGGGGGTACCTCCGTCCCATTTCTCGGTTCATACGAAGCTTGTGGCGTAGCATTCTTTTGTTTTGCGAAAGGATCTTTCAGTTCCGCACCGGTTGATTTCCTTGTTTTGCGAAAGTGGTGTGAAAAGATTGCCATGTACAAAGGAGTCATTTTGTTAAGACTTTTTAAGACAAGAATAGCCTTTTTGGACTTAACTCTTTTAGAAAAAGAAGCCCAATTAAAACGAGCAAACATATTCTCTGAAGGGGCAAAGAAGGAACATATTTTCAGGATTATCCGCGCGGCTCTTTTGAGACCTTTGTTTAGAATATTATTGTGAGACGTGTACCTTCCTCCCTACACAGTACAACAATACTCTAACGTTGGCATAACTAAACTTATTTTGTGTAGGCTTTTTTAGGAACACAATCACGGATTCTGCTTGGTATACCTTTCAAAGAATAACAAAGAAATTGGCAAGGCGGACTTTGAGCCGACAATATTCAGATTACCAGACCGTCGCTATTATTGTACTCCATCCGTATACGCTGTAAAAGCATGTTTAAAACAGAGTTCGTTTACCCTTCAATCCAAGCCCTGTAAACTCAGTTTTACACGCGCCATCCGCATGAGCACCGTGGTGAATCCGTGTGTGTTGATATTCCAGAATGCTTCAATATTGGTGTGCATGTCCAGTGATGTTCTGTTGATATGCTAATGCCATTAGACAAACAATTGTGACCCTCCAAACACAGAAACATATTACACCCAAGCCTCTCGCGTGAGCACCGAGGTGTCCGCCTGTCACTATTTTAGGTTGGTGTTTCCAAAAGTTTCAAGGCTACCTAATTTCTTAATAGGGATTTTTAAAACTAAACAGTGACATCTCTATTGTGAATAGTAACTGACATCCGGTCATTTGAGGGATTTTGCGGCCATTTTTGTCGCAATCTTAGATTTGTAGGTTTCTTGACTGCTGAAGGACGTTTTAACTTGTCTTAATAGATTTCTTGACCCCAACACCAGGAAATGGACATAAAAATTACATTTCTAGAATGAAAGATAAATGATTTATGGCTATTTTTAGGTAAAGGCGGCCATCTTGGAGGCCATTTTGAAACAAAGCTTTCCGGCCGGAAGTCCGATTTTCTTAGATGTTAAGTATGCGGATGCCAAATACTACCAAAAACCGTTGAAAAACCTGTTGTTTCTATTTTTGTAGGGTAAAACTCTATATAGGCCCTATTACATTTTCTTGCCGAAACTTTCGCGGGGTCCGCCATATTGGATTTTAGTGTTTCGTTCATTAAAAAGGTTAACATTACCATGAGTTGAAATAAATACCTCATCGGGGATCTACAGGCATATGTATCTTGCTTTTAAATACAATGTGTAAAAACTAAAATATTTAGATGTCCTTATGGATCTTTTGATTCTGAAAATATGTTTCATCACTCACACGTATATTACGTGGAGTATTGAGAAACCGTAAAAATAAGGAAATACAAACTAAGTACATATAGTTTGATGTTATTTTCAACTCTTTCTTGACCATTTACATAAATAATAAAAACCAAATATCCACAAATACAAGTAAAATCATCAACAAAAGATATTTGTTTTGCATGTAGTGGCCAATTAAGTTACCCAGCATGACAAAGTTGCCCCGTTTACGTTATGTTTGGGTCGGGTCACGGTGCACGTTTATTGGTTCTGATGTGAGTGTTAATATACCCCTTTTCTATCTCTGGGGTGGAAATGGAATACACCAAATAAGGCATCCGCGTTTTTTGTACGTCTGGCGGTAATTTAAAAAAAAAAAATTGCGTGGACGGCACTAATAATCATTAGGGACAAACATCCCCTCTGGAAGCTGGTTTATATACTCTATACTTGGTGTAAGTAAATACCAGGCCTATGTGTTCCCTGCATTTAAAGTGGTTTGATCCTCACAATTACAACCCGCATGTTGAAAATACCCCATTGAAATTCCCGCCATGTACAGTACGTACACGTATCCCATTGAACCTTTTAACAATAGAAGCAGGCCGGGCGTCTTTGTAAGCGCCATTGTACACATCTGGCGTGTCAGTCACCAGCGGGGGAGGGCGTGTACATACTAATAATTATAATAATCATGTATATCGTGATTATCGTATGCCAGGCCTTATTACGAATAACAACAGGCTAAGGTACAGTGCCGACAGTTCATTGGATGGAACGCAAGCACCGATGACCTCGTGAACACTCGCAAGTGCTGATTGGCTAGGCTTGCGTACGACGGTTATTGACGGTCTAAAACGCAAGAACTCTAGATAGATCTCGGAGACTTTGCAGGGACTTGTGTCTCAGACCCCGGCCTTTGCGACTCTCAAAGTGTGACCTTGTCCATTTGGTTGAAAATCGACACACCGGAACAATCCGCGGCTTTCGACAAAAACAAAAACTAGTTTTACTTGACTTCTGGGGAATATACTTCTCGAGGCAGGGAATAGCTTTTTGTATAAAAAGAACGGTCAACAATTCTGGATCTTGGCGAAAAACGGGGGTTTTTTTTAACCAGAAGGAATTATGACAGAAGTAAGATACCACTGGACGAGTGGTTCCATTTCGCATTCACAGTGAATTTGTCAAGCACGGTGAGCATAGACTCAAAAGCATTTGTCAACGGGGAGATGGTTAATGCGGACGTGAGGGTATAAACAGGTGTAACTGAATCTGATAGATGCACTCGTCTTTTCATCGGTTTGACAAATCTGTGTGCGTGTCATACACCTCCTACAAGCGCTTTAATATTGTTAAAGGCGATATACAGGGTGACTCTGAAAAGAGGAAACCCAAGTTTTCGGGTAAATTACTCAATAATTCAAAATTATTTTTCCAAAAATGTGCACATCATTAGAAAGCTCATTCTCTCTTTGTTCATATGACAACATAAACGTGATTAATGAATCACGCATTACCAATTGCAGACAATCTGAAGTGGCAATTTCCGAGAAACCCAATTGCTCAAAATAAGTAGATGGAAGTTTCGGAAGGCTATGGTGGGTGGAAGATGGAGCACCTGCTCACCGCAGATCAGAGTCTTCGTTAGAGATAGGCTCAGGGAACTGCCGTGGCGTGGCGCGCCGTCCGTCTATTAGCCTCTGTCATGAAATGACGAAAATCTACCGAAGAGGGCGTTTTGCGGAAATTTGTCAATATGGCTTCCGAGCTCTCGCGTAAAACTAACGTAATTAGCTATACCACAGAGGAAAGACAACAGATAGTTAGTGAATTGCGGGGAAATACTTAATACAAAATGGCCAATCATAAAACTAGATGTTCTTTCCTGCACTTGAAAAGGCCCGCCGTGTATTTATGCTCCTTAGAAAACCGGTTAGGCCCAACATTTTAACAATTCTTTTTTTTCAGTGGCACTGAACTGAAGCTTTATTTGAAAGCCATATATTTGAATGCCATACAGTAAACAAATTCTGGGGCCAATTCATACAACTTGATACAAGCAATATTCTTTTTGCATTTTTTATTTTTTTTATTTACATCAAATATAAATTTGAGGCTTTACACACAAGCACTTGGTTCACATAATTACTATTTGGACGTTAAACCTCAACATTCCTGATCCTGCAATGTTAATTTAAAAACCAACCAGTTTTAATTAATAGTCGCATTAAATGTAGACGCCTGTGAAATATAGTAATATTTTACCCTTTTATTGACTGAAACCTTACATGGGTCATAAATGACATTTATTATTAAAAGAAGATTTGACGATTTTTTTTTGGAGATAAACATTTCAGGGATTGCGTGCAAAAGCATAGCGGGGTACCAGCGAATTTAAAGAGATCGTCGTGTTCTAAAGTTACTAAGTAAATTTGTTTGTTTACGTTTTGGTGTTTTCAGGTGTTTTGTGTGGCCAAACTTTTGTTCGAACAAATATTTTGTTTCTTTTTCGATTTCACAAGAAAATGAAAAAAATGCGGATTCGGTTACCACGTCCGCCATAGCCTTGTGTGCATTTTGTCTGCCGTGTTTATCTCAAGAGAAAAATTGTTGAATCTTGTTGTGCACATGCGCAGTTGGAATGTCGAAGTGGCTTATATAGCGCAGCACACCCTTTCACAAACTGACCATTTTTTCAGTCGCTGTTTCTTTCTCTTTCGTAATTTTACGGTTTTGGATGACATTAAGCCTTATGCCTACGGTTTATTCTTTCGAAATAACCACAGTCTTTAGAGCTCCGTCGTAAGCCATAAAGTTCTGAAATCGACGACACACGTGTTGCTGTTGGTAAGCGCCGCCATTTTGACAATTTTCCGCGCGTTGACCTTTTAGAAAGGTCATGACAGAGGCTAATGCAGTTCATCAATCATCAATACTCCGAAAACAGGCTTGTTGAGGGCGCCCTTGATTATCACGAGATTTGTTTCACAGCTCGGTCTTGAATCAAGGGTCATGTGAGCACTTACAATTTTCAATACATTCCAAGCATAGCTTAAATAGCTACTCGCCCCGCATGCGCGCCGAGTCGTTTTAATTTAATGTAGTGTACGATATATACGCTGTGTGTTACCCATAAATTGCACACGGCACCATTGCACAATGGTGTATCATGGTGCCATCATGGCAGCCGAATAGTTACAAATACTAGTTTACGTCACTTATGAGAGTTATTTTTGACAAAAATCATGTTTATGCTCAAAATGTTAAAAAAGTGCTAGTTACTAATTAGTGTCATTCTTAAGTAACTTTATCCGACCTTTTTGCATTCTGAAGTAGCATTTTTTGGTATCAGGGGTTCAATCTCAACACTTTAATCCAAAAACGGCACTTGTGCTCGACATGTTAATTACATTGAATTTGTTTGATATTTGACCCCTGACCCCCGTCCGACCTAGTGCAACTTAAGAATGGCCATTTCTGAACAACCTCGCGATGGACAGTCGATTGCCGGGTACTATCAGATCTTTTGGGCTAAAAATGTAAATGAAACTCCTCACACACTTCCTTAATCGCTACGCCCCTGTGTGTAACTTTGTTTTGCCTTTTTGTAGCCATTGTAGAAAGTCATGCCATGAATTACATGTTTGGTATTTTCGTGGTCTGGCTGGACGTGAACTTTACTCGACGTATTGCCAGTTATGCTCGGATCATATCTTAATTATTGTCAACATTACATCCCCCAATAGAGGTGCTTATTACAACGATTGCCTGTACACAATTTAAAGTTGCTCCGATCTTAACAAACTACTCCTTGATGACCCAACCTCTACTTGTCAGTCTTTGTCCAAGACCTGCCTTCGTGTTTTTTTTTTTTTTTTTTCAAAAGACCCTCCAAGTGCTAAATAAGAAACGCGATTATCCAAACTATCTTCATGTGATCCAATCCAACAAAATCAGTCGCGCAAGTTGCGGCCAGAGCTACTTTTGACATTATTTAATGGAAACGGTCAACTCTTTAACCCAAACAACATATGTATATTATAAGGTGCCAACCTCGGTGATATACTAAAACCAAAATGTTGTGCCTTCTACTGCAAGTGAAAAACAAATACCTGAAAACTGGTCCTTAAGACTAATTTCGTAGGATTTGGTCACATATGCTCTACCCAATCTACATTGTTTCCCACATCAAGACTAATGTTCTAAATCGTTATTTTAAGAAAATATCGTTTCACGTTAATAAAAAAAACACCAAGAAACACACTAAACACATTGTATTATCTTTGAAAATTTGTTTAATTTTCCTTCACCATAAAATAAAATCAAACTGTACAAATGTTTAGTTATTGCCCATCGTAAAAAAAAGAATTATTAGGATCTACGGTATAAATAAATCAGTGACCTTTACAATTTTGTTAAGCAGTAACTTGTTTAGCAATGGAATGTATCGATTTGAAAATAGTAGCTGGTTATCTCTTCTAGACAGACAACACAACATGTGATGTTTCGAATAATGTAATTTAAGAAGAATGAATCTTTATATTTGTCTGAATAAATTCATAGATTTGTTTTGTTTCTTCCGGATATTTTGTAAGTTTTTCGTGTGAAAAAGCCTATAGTTATTACTGCATGTAAAACCTGTCCGCGTATCTGATGGTGAAGCAAATGCTTTCCAATTCTTCCTTCGAATTAAGCGTCATTGTAGCAGCTTGCGGACCTGAAATTTAAAACAAAAACATCTTATCAAAAGTCTCTGGAAAAATTACACCTACATTGTGAACAACTGTTTTAATTAAATGAAAATAAAATGATTGCCAACCTTTTCATCAAACACCTCAAAAAATTATAATAATACAATTTCCCAAATTACTCTGGACGATGGCGCGACATGAATCTATTTTTAAAGTTCCTAAAAAAAGGAAAACTTGCATGTGGCTGCGTATTTACAACTGATCTATGTTTATACTATGGGATGATCGCTAAAAATGTTCCTATTTCATGAATGTTGGCACATGGAAGGTTTCGAGGGTGTAGATTCAAAGTACAATGTTGCTAAACTGTAAAACTAAACTACACATCTTATTAGTATAGGCCTAATCGATGTTAAGTGTATATACAATAATGATGGAAACAGTGGGCAGATACAATCTGCAGGTTTGTGCCAGTGCGAAGATACATGTATTAAGGTAATAAGTATGTGAACGAGGCTGTTCGTTTACTGAACGAGGCTGATCACCGCGTGATTTTATTGGAGGATTCCGAGCCGAAAAACAATGTGTTCAACATGTTTTCAAAAATTTGATTGCAAAACGATTGTCATAATTTTGTGTTTTTTGGGTTTTTTTATGCTTGACTTTTGAATAGAAACATCTGATCGTTTGTTGGTATTTTTATATTTGTTTACCGAATTTTAGTAAACATTGTGTGTGCTGCAAACAAATGGGCAGGCATCGCGATTTGGAACAATTTTAGCGGCCACATGGTATTGTTATACTGAACCCGCTCCCCAGTCGGTATAGAGATCAGTGGTATTTACTTATGAGCATCACTCGTTGATTACGAGTGACCCGAAAGTGTTCATTTACTCTCACGTACTATGCATGTGCAAACTTCCCCGATTTAGAGGCACGAGGAAGCGTGGGTGGGTAATTGGACACGCTGAATAAAGGCAATACAGACTAAACGTAAACACGAAAGTTATTTAAGCTCACCGTGTGCTTATCGTTTAAGGCTCATTTGCAAGAACCTATTTGAATGAAATCGTTTCTGAATTGAAAGCGTGCTCGACAGGAAGTGTACGTACCCGATATTTGCGTTGTAGGAGTTCTTACTGGTAGATGACCAGCCTGGATCTTTTTTGGCGTCAGAGGAAGAGAACGATGGTTGCATGATGTTGGTGCTGCCACTGTCGTGCTGAAAGCTTAAACTTTAAAAAGAAAATATACGAATAATATAATTAAAACAATATTTTATTAAATAGAGAGGTGACACTTTCACGATTTTTGCGCTTAGTCGTAGCAGTTTTAATCGGTGTGAATCGGGAGGAAATTGTCCCGATTGCACCCTCCTACGAATTATTACGGTACGATGACACTACGAAAATCGAAAGCTAATTTTAAACAAATTAGCTCTCTGTTGTCGTTCTCGTTGTTCGTTATTTGATTTTAAACGTTCAAATTTGTGTTCACATCAGACATATTTATGTTTACTCCTCCTATGTTAAAGTTTTGTCATTTGGTTTAAGTGGTCATTCAATTTGCAGTAGGTTTGGAAACTAGGCATGTTTCTATAAGAGCAAGCCCCCCCCCCCCCCCCCCCTCATATTTCTACGGGTCACCCATTGAAATGGTTTAGCTAACAAATGCTCTAGGCTTAGAGTTTATGGATGAAACAAAAGTCGGAAATGACTGGACCTAAATATCTGTGTGTATACTTTGCATAATGTGTACTTACTTGTGTCCGATTTCGTGAGCGAGTACGTTGGTGGTTCTCAGATCACGAAATGTAGTCAAGGACGTTGAATAATAAGTGCCAGCACACAATATGTATCCACTGTTACTCCATGCAATGCCAAGTGTAGATCCAGAATTCATCGACCACCTACCAAACAAAAAATGGATTATAGTTGTCGGTTGAAGAACAGTTAATAATTCGTACTCTTCGAGTCATAACTGTTACGTATAAAGAGATTCAACAAAATTAAGTTAGAAACATGTACATCAAATTACAATACCTAGGCTATGCATTATTGTTTTTTTCGTTACATAATTTTGTAGTGTGCTCAATTGGCTCATTATAATAAACTTGTTATTCAAGCGAAAAACACAAACAGTCAACAACGGACATCTTCTCCCCATTTAATGATACTGTATGCAAATGAGGGCCGTGAGACAAAAGTTGTAAAGGGGGCTATTGGAAATCTTTCGGGTAAGTTTCTCTCAATTTGTCAAGGATTTCTCGCTTTTTTTTCTTTAAAAAAGCCTCTAGAATCGTCATATTAAAATAAAACTATATCCAGCATAGTCTAATTGAGTTGTTTTATGCACAAAATAAAAACTTAAAACAAAGCTTTCGTCCCGTGCACAATATCAAGTAAAATAAGCAGGGCTGATTTCCGCACGATTGAAACAAAATATCTGTGTGATTCTGTCAAGCGAAGTCATCTCGATACGCGGTGCGTGGCTAATGATGTGCATCTGAGTGGGATGACTCGGCCAAACCGACCAAAAACATTAAAATTATAAACTGAATCCGAACCGAAACCGATCTAAACTCCCTAAACCGACCTGACCCAGCCCGACAAAATTCAGGGAAAAACCAAACCCACCTGACCCGACCCGAAGTCGGTTTCGGGTCGGGTCGGTTTTTCACAACATCAGCATAGTATGGGGTAGTAATCGGGATGAAAACGAAACAGGGTCTCTTCAGGGGTGATGCATTGAGTAATTTTTGAAGATATTTTGCATATCTATCTAAGTGGATATCTATCATGAAAATAACCCCGGCAAATAAACAGGAAATCCGTAATATACAAAATCCGTATTACACGCCGACATTTTTGCCCTTGTAAGTCATTAATATTTAGCACTTTAATACCGACTAAGATAGTGTTTAATACAGATTTCGTTTTTTTGCCGGGGCGAGTGGTAATGTTCATGCTAGATACCCACTTCCTGTGTAAAATATTTCCCAAATGACCCAATGCATCACCCCTGAAGTGGACGTGATCATATTCCAAATGTTGGTTTTTTATCCCGATTATCACCCCATACTAATTAGCAGTACAGATGGCACATCGACCGCATAATAGGACATGCACTACATCAGCCGATACGCCAGGCCGTCTGTGGTTGTTTGGCGCACATAGCCTGTCGGGAATTGGTTCAAAATATGATGGATGATGTTGGTACCCAGACTTGTGCATGTATTGTGGCTACTGTTGCGGAAAGGGGCTTTGTTAACTTGCCTTGACATCTTGCGCACGGGACGAAGAATGTTTTAAACATTTTTATTTTGTGCATTAAACAGGTTATGCTTGATATTATAACATTTCGTATAACTAATTAGATGCACCTATCAAGACAAAAAGCGAGAAGTCCGGACAAGTTTATATAAAATGACCCGAATAGTTTGACCACTGCGGCCTCAATTCAATTCCGCCTCACGGCCCTCTTTACATAAATTATTTTCGGGTGAAAAGGTCTATAACTTAAATACCCTGTCAAAACTGCTGCATTGTCCCAACGACTATCACCAGACGGGTTATTGGCCGCCGCCCAAGTACTTGCTGTTCTCAGAGACTGACTGGCATCAGGACATGTATTCAGACCACCCTGTTTAATCAATAGAAAGTCGATGTTAATAATGTAGTGCCAAAACTGACGTTTAAAATTGTATTGGTCATCAATCTGTTTAGAAAAGAGACTAGACCTTTAAAGACCTGTTTGGAAGGAGATAGGTTTGGAAAAACATTGCCATCTTACACTATTTTTTGCGGTTACAATTTTAACAACGATGCCACTGTTTAGAGTATGATTTGATGATCTGTGTAAAAAATATATATATTTAATATCGTCAATAATTATTACCCTTCTCCTGATTTCAGGAATAGTATCATGTTACAATACACGTACCTCGCTCGACGTAAAGATCTTGATATGCGTCACTTTAGGAACCAGAGCAGTGCCCGCCAGTGAACTCAGCTGTAGGACATTTTTCACCTGTTTGGCAAATAATTATGAAATGCAACTAGCATTATTGCAACTATAAACTATAGAAAAAAGCACTCACAGGGTGCAGATCTCCGCCCACACCACAAAAACACGCCCCCAAAGTTACCGGTTATCAAGTGCAGCGCCCTTAATTGGTAAATGTTGTCCGACTGCAAAATGCCTTATCTCCCAACGTAAATTTCAAATTTCAACAGTGGAAATCTTTACGACAATGAAGTGACACAAGTCGATTTTTTCGGGTTTTGTTTGGACAGCGTATTAAAGTTGGCTTTTAGATTTTTTTTTTTTTTTAAATGTTATCAATTTATTGTGGGCGTGCAGACACCAAATTAAATAGAAAAAACACTAACCGCATTAAAAAGCGCTGTGATGCAAGTTGCAGTGTTACTACCACGCAAATCGTACAACACGGCGTCACCGATGAGGCCGAGCTCAAGATATTTGGTCGCCTTTGGTTCAAAATCTCCCTCCTCCTTATCTGGTACGGGATTCGGTTCAAACTGTCCCAAATTATCTGTGGGATTTGAAATAAAAAATAACCAAAGAGCAGAAAGTGTAAGCCATTATCACTTAAATATAACAATACATGCAGGCAAACAAATATTAATTCTTACTAGTCATCAATTTATCCACTCAAGTATGACTTGATTTGATATTAAAAAACAAAACGAAATCTGGATTAAGAGAAACAAAAAACACGCTTCTCCATAATCGGATTAAGAGTAAATAAAACCAAAACTTGCCAATAATTGATGACCTTTCTAAAATAGCTCCAAATGGGCAGCTATATTCGTAGTTATAATTTAACCCTTATAGAATAGTAGCCTTAGGTTTACCGAAATTCGTATTTTCGTTTTCGATCTGCGAAAAGTGAACATATTTGAGTATTACCTTCAACACCACATTCTCCCATGTATTGGTTAGGCTTGGATCTATAGGCGATGTGAGGAAGACCACGCCCAATATCTCTCTTGATCGCATGCTCGTCATCCAGAGGCTCGATGTACGTCGGACCAGAGGCGTGATTCACAACGGCCATCTGTTCGTTTACGAGACGTATGGAGTGTGTTTAACTCTGTTCACTTTTCCATGCAAACTATTTATTTTACTAATACTAAACCATTTAAAGTACTGATGAACTGAAATTATTAATTTTCGGCGTTTTGCCTGCATTTGAGCCACGCCATAAAAAGACCTTGCGTGTTGAAAGCACAATAAATGAACAAATCATGCAATCCTCGCGATACGACGTATTTGGACACTGCGGAATGTTTCCTAAAAATGGTGCAAGTGGGACACATTCTGTTATTCATAAAGTTATGGAAATTGCTTTCAAAACGCTTCACACTCGGAAAGACTACAAATTTGGCTTTCAGATGATTTTATTTAACCTGATTTGGCTTTGTCAATCCATATACGCAATTAACCAAAGGTATTTTCTCCAAATGTTGTCCCACTTTCCAGTTTGATTGTTAGGTCTAATCATAAGACGAAAAACATCTTACACCTGAACGATTGGACTTCAAAAGATATCAGAAAGGTAAGAAATGTAATAGTCCAATTGATCTTGAGATTGAATAGGTTCCAACGCCCTCTATGCAATCACCCATGTGTAAAATGCTGATATCGCGTGGCTCTTATAGAAGCATTATTTCTCTAAAAGTGGTACTTACATACTTTTGAGTGCTAGTGGTTAATCAAACATATTTGAATTGACAAAAGGAAATAAGGTACACAAACAAACGGCATTTCAAAGCTAATTTATTGATCTTGAAGCTTATACAATCACCAATAGCAAATGCTAAATATATTTAAAAGGAAGTAATACCATACGCACCAAACCTGCACATGCAGAGACGGATGCCAATGAGTCGGACTCCCCGACGACTTTACCGGTGTACAGACAGTCTGTACGCACAGGCACCTTGATGATTCCCTCGTCTGTGACATATTCAGCCTCCAACCCAGGCATGAAGTTGCTGTCGTCGTGATCCAGTGACATGCGCAGAGTCTCACCGAACGTGTCGATATGAACTTCAAGGTACGAGGTTGCAATGACACTGCGACCAACGTGACGCTTCTGCTCCATGGTCACAAACTCCGGATAAACAATTTCGTAATCAGGGGCTGGAAAAAGAAGTTATAAATTAATATTGCTGTCATTTATTATTTAGTTAACCTAACCATTAAAGGGATACCTTGTGCAGTATCCTGGTGTACACATAAAACGAGTCTAAACTCCTTGTGAAGTCCAAAGGTGCGTTCCATTTCCATTAGTAGTTGGTTCAAATCTAAATCTTAGAATATTATTTCCTACGGAACTGACAGTATTCACACTCAGAGCTAAAGTTTCGTTAGTTAATAACGCACCGTTCTTTAGATTTTAATAAAGTTTGCTGCTTTAAACGAAACAAATGCACAACTGACAAAATACTATAACTATAACAAAGTACCATAAAGCTTTCAGGCAACCTTTATTTTGAACAAAACGATCAAAGGGGGGGGGTCGAGGTTAGGTTACACCCATACGGTTGCGTTTAGAAATTTAATGGAATGCCATATTTATGTCAAATTACACGGGGAGAAGTAGGCCTATATAAGGACTCTTGAATATCTACCTACAAAGTTATCACGAAACATTGCCATTGGTGTCTCCCAGCCACCCCCGCCCCAAATACAATTGTGTTTCGAATGATCAGTGAATTGTATTTCTGAGGAAATTCACAGGCACATGTATTATGGTGATGTGTCCTACTAAGGTGACCAAAAAATTGTATGCCTTAATATTTTTTAACATAATTGTATGGGTCAATGAAACCTATAATATAGGTTTTCCCGGACGATATCGCAAAATGTGCACATCAATTTGTTACTGGTGCATTCGTTTTCGTGCGAAATAGTATGAACGTTCACATTCCCGTTTTCTTTTTAACAATTGATAATTCGTTTTTGCATAATGGTGCATCCAGTCGTAAGAAATCATCACACGATTTCCCGAATGTGCACTGAATTTAGTATATTGATAGTTCATTTTAGCGCGAATTTGAATGCACACCCGCAATCATGTTTTCCTTTTAATTTATCAACATTCAATTTCGCTAAATGTGCAGCCGATTTTCTACGCATTTGTATGCCTGGTCAAGCATTGGAATCCATATGTGTTATCGAAAGTAACATTTGGGGAATTAAACCAGGTGGTCTCGTCTTTGAAACTACCAAATAAATGCTATATAAACCACTAAGTTGAAGAAAAAAACTTTCTTTGCTCTGCATTTGCCACGATCGCATCATATAGCTAGATTTTACTTTATGCCCCCTAAAATTTTCCAATAATGGCTGCAAGAGGGAGATACAGACGAGTCTCGGACGTTGATCGAAATCTTCTTATCGATGCTTTTGAGGCTGACGACGCGGACTACTTAGAAGTTAGATGTAGCAAATAGACTGGACATCAACCACTCGTGTCTTGGTGGACAGTTCATTGACGGATAGGCAATTGAACTGATAAAATGATAGGGCCTAGAGAAGTCATTAACAAAAACAAAATAACCTCAATTCTTCAAAATCTTTATTTGGATAAATTTCTAAGTAACCTCAATCCTGCAAATTCATCTGATGCATCAACTTCCAAGTGACCTCATTCCTGCAAAAACCTTCAATTTGCAAAGAGGATTTTGGAGGATTTGGGATGGTTAGGGTTGAAATAAATTTAAGAGCCACTACATAAATGATCAATTAGTCCCACGATACATTGATTTATTAATGATTTAATCCAAGTTGTATCGTGAATTATATAGCCATATGTACTTTATTGAAATTGAATGCAGAATATGCGAATTTAAATTATAACAAATGAAAAAGAATATTCAATTCAGGCCGTGACACAATGATAAATCGATTTGCTGCGAAATAGATTGCACACTCTTAATAATCGGCCACGCATACGTCAAACCGAAAGCCCAATCACGTGTTTGTAATCGCTTAAATGAAACGCTAAGCACATTAATTTATTTGAATTAAACAAAATAAAATTGAATGCTCGTTTTTGCGAAAATGAAACTCGGACATACGTCGTTCTGAAATTTAGCGCGAAATTGAATACATATTTTACAAATGAATGTGCACATTTTGCGATATCGTCCGGGAAAACCTATACTATGACTACATGATATACTACATGATAACTCTGTCAAAGATTATCATATTTTGATGTTTGTGAAAAGATGTAACTCAAACCATACCACTTATTCTATGGTAGCTACACATGCGTGTGGTATTCCGCTATATTTTGTAAGCATTTGTTAAAAACACGGTGTACAGTTCAAGTTACGCACCTTTCTCTTCGCTTTCGACGCCGAAGTATCGCTGTAGCTCCTTTTCTGAAAACTTCAGGTTTACCTGTGTGATGAAGAACAAAAAAACAGAATCAGAAAATATACGGTGATTGGTATAGCTGATGAGTGAGGAGTATTTGGAGATTACGACTTACCCCAGGATTCGCCAACGTAGAAGCCAGCAGAACCACCAGACACATAGAGATGGGTAACATCGTGGATGGCTGTTCGTGAATAACGACTAACAACAGATCGATTGATGCTGTGACTGAACTTTCAAGGTACGACACCAGCTTTATATAGCCTCAAACACGCGTTAATTGCTCTTTCCGTGACAACTTGCTGGAGAATATCGGCCTTGAGTCAAGTTTATACTTTGGCCCGTCTTCCGGTGCATTTACCAGCAACAACGTTTTTAAATTAATTTTTCAATAATTACCAGACCATTTGTTGGTATAGGTTGATTGGTACCGGTACATTGTCTCACCTTTTCGTAGTTTGAGTACGTAGGTTTAATAACGGAGCCATCTTTGAACCAACGTCTGATCTGTGGACATGCACATTTCGTGCAGAATTCTGGACAAAGCTGCTGATTGGCTAATTTGGCTGCCGTATTTCTGTAATTTTTGTTAGATCTCTCGGCTGCCTTTGACACCATTGATCATCAAATTCTCCTTCATATTCTCCAATATATGTCGTACGTACGACTTATATGTCATACGTATGAGTTACATTTCAGAAGTCGTACGTACGACATATAAGTCGTACGTACGAGTTAGCTGAAGTGAGGGAAAATAATTATTTTCACCATGTCCCCAATATAGCTTCGTACCTAGTAATACAGCTTCGTAAAAACGAACGTCGTTTGTCTTGCTTTTCTCAACATCTATGATTGTAAACAGGTCAGTTAATAAGTGTTACGTAAACATATACAGCTCCCGCGGGATTAATAAGCTTTGCAAAGGGGGCATACGTACGTATATCGTCGATCGTACCACAATCTGACCTATCAAAATCTTTGAAGAATTTATTTTGTTAGCATATTTTATTCATCTTTATTTTCTCACAATTCAACTCCAGTAACTTCTTTAAAATGACTCGACTCGACTCACAAAAATCAGTGTCGAGTCGTAAACCAACCGTTCCGCTGGATTTCAGACCCCGAACGTTTGCTCTCATAGTACCGTTTCCAGTGCTCGTCTCCTGTAAAACCTTTAGGCACTGGGGGTGAGGGGGAGGTAAGTGGACGTTCAAACGGAATACAACTCAATAAGTCCATGGGCCAGACCAAATATTGGTTCCGACCTCGAAGGCAAATAATCACGGTGTTTTTAGATAATGTCTGTAGATAATTAATTCATGGGAAAATTGTTCAAATGGGCAGTTATCACATCAAAATATATCCGACACACCTACCAATCTAAAAATCATAACTAGAATGTGCCACCTCAGGCTGTATGACTGAAATGAATTTGTTTTTGTGGATTGCCAAGATTAAATTAAAATATGAATGTTTCTCGGGTGAGAGAAGGCTTTAAAAGAAATCATTGAGTGAAAAATTATAGCAAGAAAAGGTGCTACCTTGTAAAATGCCCACAGAACGGTCACGGGGGTCTGGAAGCGCAAGGACAAAATGGCGTACTTTCAGGCTATACGGGATACGTATGCGGCTCGAAAAAGTCGCCTATTAACTCATCATTTTTTGTTATGGTTTCATCTGGTATACTATCGGCCGATTTACTTCTCATACCAGAATTTCGAAATGTATAATGTATAATTATCACACTTTTTCTGAGCCGCATACATATTCCGTACGCGTATCAAATCCAATGGTCCCTGTTAATAATAAAAAAGCATTTTATATGCAGTAATTATGCAGACGAACCCAAGGTCGGTATATTTTCTTCGTCGTTAGCGGCGCTGTTGCACTTTCCATTGTCTATGGGACCATGCGATGCGTCAGACACCCGTACACAAATCCATAGTGGGTTATTTTTATTAAGAATATATTCTTAAAATAGTTACAGTTACTCATGTCGAATACCTAAAGAAATCTGTGGTATCTAATTAATGCATATTGACTAAGTCGGCTCGAGTCGACCTTGCCAATTTCTTTGTTATTCTTTGAAATGTATACTAAGCAGAATCCGTGATTATGTTCCTAAAACAGCCTACACAAACTATTTGTGAGTTTAGTTACGCCAACAGTATTGTTGTACTGTATGGGGAGGAAGGTACATATCTCACAATAATATTCTGAACAAATGTATCAAAAGAGCCGCGCGGATAATCCTTAAAATATGTACCTTCCTCACCCCTTCAGAGGGTATGTTTGCTCGTTTAATTGGGCTCATTTTTCTAAAGAAGTTAAGTCCAAAAATTCTTGTCTTCAAAAGTCTCAACAGTACAAAGGAGTATATGACAAAACAAGGTAATCAACCAAGGAGGCACTGAAAGATCCTTTCGCCAAAAAAAAAGAATGCTACGCCACAAGTTTCATATGATACGAGATATGGGACAAAGGGGTGTATTATTGTTAGTTGTATACGTTTAACATGACGTATTTTTGTTATCCAATTATATTAAATGATGTAGGCAGGGGCCAATGATAATCACTTTTTAAAACTGTTTTGGCACAATTTGAGTAAAGAAATGTAATACATAAATAAATTGTATCCGATAAAGACAGCATACTTTACAGTTACGAGTTTGAATACTATCTGGGGCAAACAACTTGAATGGTCTTTCAAACGATTTGAACTGACACCGTTACAATTTCAGGCTTGCTGTTGAAGGGCAGCGTTAATCATTTTCTTCTGGAAAATATGGAAAGTTAAATAGAAAATACACTTTAATGCCTTCACTTTAATAAATGATAAAATAATCGAAAATATTGTTGCTGGTAAACTCACAATTAATTACCCTCATTAAAATCTTGACCCTGGGAAGCGGCTATATGAATATATGAACAAGGGTCTGGAAGAACACATAATTAAAGTGACAGTTTTATACTTTTGTTTTTTTCTTGACATCCGCTGTTAATTGTTATCATAATTGAAATGTCAAGAGATATAAAAACAAACAAATAGCCGCTTCCTGGTGATTGAATTGTGAGTTTAACAGCAACAATATTTTCGATTATTTTATCATTAAAGTGAATGTAACGAAATGTATTTCTATTTAACTTTCCATATTATTTCAGAAGAAAATAATTAACGCTGCACTTCAACAGCAAGCCTGAAATTGTAACGGAGTCAGTTCGAATCATTTGAAAGATCATTACAGTTGTTAGCCCGAGAATAATATAAGTCAAACTCGTAAGTGTCAGTCAATGCCAAAACAGTTTTAGAAAGTGGTTTTCATTGGCCCCTGCATACATCATTAATATAAATGAATACAACAAAATACATCATGCTAAACGGACAACTAACATTGACACAACAAATCAAACATAATATTTACAGTCGTACACGGATATTTACAGGAATCAAAACATTTGTACTGACGTAAGTCTGAACATTACTTTTAGAACAGTCCTGATTTACAAGATAGGCGAAAACCCGCACCAAAAAAACACCTTTAAGTTATATATCAGCGCAATATTAGCCATTTTGCGAGTTAAATTTAAATAACATCCGGTACACTGACTTGCTCATGTAGCTTGGCACAGTTTAACGTTAAATTATCCAGACCAAAGACAATGTTGCTATATCACATGATTCGGGGCAAGCTCTTGCATAGTTACGTAAGAGACGCTCAGCACCAATACATTGTTCACAATGGGTGAGAATGGCACAAAGACGTCAGGCTATTCCGGAGCTGAAAATTGCTAGCGTAAGGCTTGCCCCGAATCACGTGATATAGCAACAGTGTCTTTAGCCTGGAGAATTCAAAGTTACAATGTGCCAAGCATTTTGAGCAAGTCAGTGTACCAGATGTTATTCAAATTTAAGTCAAATGGCTTAGCCTATTGGCATAAATAATTAACGAATGGCATTATGGAGCTTCAATTTAAATGTGCCTATAATTATGAGTTCCTGGTTCGCAATTGTTCGGGCAGATTATTCCGAATAGTGGCACAACTCACAGCAAAACTTGTTATACCCAGCATGATATAAGACCAAGGGAATCCCCCTTAGTCCCCCCCCCCCCCCTATTAAAATATTAAAATAGCCTAATGGGTGCATGGTTGTAAATAGGCCCAAAATTGCTTGCGCCGACCAGATCACATTTTGCATGCCCAGGAAATAATTTTCTAAAGAGCATTTTGAGAGCCATGCATTTGAAGGATTGTAAAAATACAGTGTACCACCTCGGTCCGGGAGTGTGAGCTTCTAATTCTGAGCATTTGGGATGAATCTGGCCATGGAATTGGCACTACTTGGCTCTTGAGCGTTATCAGATGACCCCACACAAATAGAAAAGAAAATGAAAGATGGTGAAATAAGCTTCATTTTGGTGTATAGTTTAGTCACCTTGGAGAGTTGTGAGTATTTTCCCAATTTTTTTAAAGTTGGGGTATTTATCACTGTTGTCTATGGGACTTTATTTGGATGTGCGCAACCTAATAATGCTCCGATACCCTGACACTACACAAACGACCTTGGAAAAACGCTGCTGTGTGTAGCACATTCCGAGCAGTCTGTGCAGCCGGTCTAGTTCCACCACTATGTATTGTACTATGTACGGGGACCGTTCCCCGCACGAACATTTTCACTCGGCGCGAAATTTCGGCGTGTTATGGTTTTATATCTCAGATACGCGGGGGGTAACATTGACCAATCAAAACGAGTCATATATGGTTAGAGAAAAAAAAAAAAAAAAAAAAAAAATTCTCAAACTGAGAAACTGAAGAGGGCGCTATGCCAAATTGTGCAATAGTAAAACAGCTCTGTCGCCCCAACCGTTGATTTTACACAGAAAACGAGCTGAAACTAACAGTAAATTGGCTACTTTAAGCAATAAAACGCGGGGGTAAATCATAATGAAATTGTAATTTGTTTGCTTTATTAGAAAGAACATAGTCTTAGTTGTATTATACTAGTCAAACTAGGCAAAATATGCAGTTCTTTTAGCAGCATGGAGATGGATGTACAAAAAGACGAATTTTTCATGTCATTCTCCATAGAACATTTTTGCTACTAAAACAAGCACTGCTTCAGTGACCCAAACCTTTTGATAGTAGTTTCAGGATTATCCGCGCGGCTCTTTTGAGACCTTTGTTTATAATATTATTGTGAGACGTGTACCTTCCTCCCTACACAGTAATAATAATAATAATAATAATAATGGCATTTATATTGCGCAAAATACATAAACATATGTTCTAATGCGCATAAAATACAATAATAGTACAACAATACTCTAACGTTGGCATAACTAAACTTACAAATATTTTGTGTAGGCTTTTTTAGGAACACAATCACGGATTCTGCTTAGTATACCTTTCAAAGAATAACAAAGAAATTGGCAAGGCGGACTTTGAGCCGACAATTTTCAGATTACCAGACCGTCGCACTACCAGGGCACTAGTCAGAGGTCATAAACACCAGAATACCGTGTGACCAGGGATCACGCCCAATTTTACAATACAACATAGGAAGCGACATTGAGGCGATCACTAACTTGGTAAATGTGTATAAATTAGATATCACAGTTTTCCTTACGTATTCGACATGAGTGACTTTAATCATTTAAAGAATATATTCTTAATAAAAATAACCCACTATGGATTTGTGGACGGACGTATGACGCACAGCATGGCCCTCTAGACAATGAAAAGTGCAACAGCGCCGCTAACGACGAAGGAAAGATACCGCCACTGGGTTCGTCTGCATTATTACCAAATATAAAACGCTTTTTTATTATTAACAGGGACAATTATATTGGACACGTGTACGGGATATATATGTATAATATTGACGTCAAATTTGACGTCAAATTTAACGACTTTCCCCAAAAGTCGCGAATATTAACGTCAAATTTGACGTCGATATTCGCTTCAATGTTCACGACTTGCCCCCAAAGTCGCGAATATTGACGACAAATTTTACAACTTGACCCCAAAGTCGTGAATATTGACGTCAATATCGACCTCAATATTGACCTCAATATTCGCGACTTTGGGGAAAGTCGTTAAATTTGTCGCGAATATTGACGTCAATATTCATCATAAGGTGTGCCCTAGCCCTCCAGGGCCCATCTAGATTCAACAGGACGGAGACATGCTCGATTTAGCGCATGCGCAGATGGATCTCTTTTTCCTCAGCTTACCGTCCTCTCTCTCGACTCGACTCGACACCAGTTCCTCATCAGAATGACTCGACTCGACTCGAGTGAGGGCTAATAAGACTCGAGTCAAACAAATAAAAGCAAAACTTATTTGCAATTACTCACGCCGGTGCCAGTTTATGTTAACGTCGCGTTTATGTTCTTGAATAGAGAAAACTATTAGTCCATGGGCTACCGACCGAAACCCTCCCCCCCCCCCCCCCCCCCCCGGGGGGATTTTCGGAGACCACTTTTTTTGGGTAGCCGATAGTGTACCATTGCAATATCTCCTTGTTTGCCAAATGAATACTGGTGGAATAAGGACTTGGGGGGGTCACATTTTCCCCCTTAAAATCACTAAAAACCTATTTGTGCTGTTATGCAAGCACAGACTTACATCACATGTATGTATTTTGGTTCTAAGTGTCACCCCATTGTGGTTTTAGTACCTGGCAAATGGTCTGGGGATAAAATATTGGTATTTAAAGTCTTTCTTACCCACCCCCCCCCCCCCCCCCCCCCCCCCCCCCACAGCACCCCCCCCCCCCCCCCCCCCCCCCCCCCCACCCCACCCCCACCCCCACCCCCGGGCCCGTGGCTGCGGGGCTCGGGCCCTGGATAGTGAGGCGGAGAGGGGGATGATTCCCCTACTCGACTCCGCATCCCCGCCGACCTGTCGTGCCCTCTGAGGCACTCGGACAGGCCCGGCACAGTGCGATGGAAGCCGCCGGGGCCGGCCCCTTCCGCACCGCCTTATGCGGCACGGGGCGAGTCCGCCCCGACATCCCGCCGGGCTCCCGGAAACAAACGGCAATCAGAGCGGCCGAGCGGCACCTGTTCCACATGCCCGCCGCACTTTCGCGGCCGGCGGCAGAAAGTTTCCCAGGCGGGGCGCCGAGCCACGGTGGAACGGGCGGCGGGCAGCAGCCCGCCCCGGAGCGGACCGAGGCGGCCCATCCTCTCTAGAGGGTCGGCCCTCTCTCTCGGACCGCCGGATTGAGATGAGAGAAGGCGGCGAAGGAGGCTCCCGGGTCCCTTAGCCCGGTCACGATGCCTCCGAGAGAGAGAGAGAGAGAGAGAGAGAGAGGGAGAGAGTTTTGAGGAAGGACACCGGCGGCGCGGCGCGTCCAGCCGGAGAGCGGCGCGTCTAGCCGGAGAGCGGCGGGCCCCCGCCCCAGCGCGCGGGGCCTGCCCACCCAGGCCCCGTGGAGCTACCTGGTTGATCCTGCCAGTAGTCATATGCTTGTGTTAAAGATTAAGCCATGCATGTCTAAGTAAAAGCTTTCACAAGCGAAACTGCGGATGGCTCATTAAATCGGTTATGGTTCCTGGGAGCGCATCCCCCATCATGGCTAACTGTGGTAATTATAGAGCTAATACATGCCAGCAAGCGCCGACCTTGCAGGAGGCGTGCTTTTATTAGGAACAAGACCAACCCGGGCTCGTCCCGGCTCCGTTGGTGAACTCTTGATAACCTGGCCGATCGCACGGTCCTCGCACTGGCGACGGATCCTTCGAATGTCTGCCCTATCAACTTTCGATGGTACGTTATGAGCCTACCATGGTCGTAACGGGTAACGGAGAATAAGGGTTCGATCCCGGAAAGGGAGCTTGAGAAACGGTTACCACATCCAAGGAAGGCAGCAGGCGCGCAAATTACCCACTCCCGACACGGGGAGGTGATGACGAAAAATAGCAATACAGGACGTACTCTTTCGAGGCCCTGTATTGGAATGAGTACACTTTAAATCCTGTAACAAGTCTATTGGAGGGCAAGTCTGGTGCCAGCAGCCGCGGTAATTCCAGCTCAAATAGCGTATATTAAAATTGCTGCAGTTAAAAAGCTCGTAGTTGGATCTTGGGCGCAGGCTGGCGGTCCGCCGCAAGGCGCGCCACTGCGCGCCTGGCCTTCTTCTCGGTCTCTCCTTCCTCTCGGTCTCTCCGCCCGGTTCTCTTGACTGAGCTGTAATACCCCAGTCACAATTAAAGCGGAGCCCGGGCGGCGTGTGCGATTTCTAGGCATCGGCCGGCGTGTAGAGGTCGGCGAAGGATCGTGCGATATGGCGGTCACAGTCACAATTAAAAGTGCCCCGTACGCTGCCATGACGGGGCCCGGGGGGTCGCCGACCGGCGATCGGCCGACTTTCTTGGAAATGGGGTCGAATTATTGGCCCGTTTATCGGCCGGTGTCCGGCAGGCACTCGTCCGGTGCCCTGCTTATGTCCTTGCGATACCCCTGCGGTATCCGGCAGGGTGCCAACCAATTCTTACAGGTCGTACGGCGGCCGGACGGGCATCTGTAGTGTGCCTGTCGAGTGGCCAGCGATCAACGGCCGGCGGCAGAAGCTCTCCTCTGATCGCCCTGTCAAACCAGAACATTTTAGGCCAACGCGTGAGTAGCGTGTTGTAATTTTGGCAACACGCTGACAAACGCTGACCAACGCTAGGCCAGCGTTAGCAACACGCTGAGCGCGTTACTCACACGCTGGGACACGCTGTCACACGCTGAGAAAAAAATATTTTTTTTTACATAACTACAATTTCCAGCGTTTTCCAGCGTGTGACTGCACACGCTGGCGGCGCGTTGGAGGTTCGTTACTCACGCGTCGAACACGCTAGACGATCGTTATCAACCCGCTACTCACACGATGGCGTACGCTGGCGTACTCTTGCGACACGCTGGCTATGGCCCTGCCACACCAGAACGTTTTAGGCCAATGCATGAGTAGCGCGTTAAAAATAGTTGATACGCTGGCAATTGCTGAACTTTCACAGAAAAAAGTCAAGTGGAACCGTGATTTCAGCGTGTCCATGCAGGTTGATAAGGGGTTCATAGCGTATGCCAGCGCGTGAGTAGCGTGTAAGGAACGCGCTAAGCGTGTAAGGAACGCATCACTGATTTATAGTAAAAATACGACAGCGTGTCGCCAGCGTGAGAGTAGTGGGTTGGTAACGATCGTCTAGCGCGTTCGACGCGTGAGTAACGGCCTTCCTGCGCGCCGCCAGCGTGTGCAGTCACACGCTGGCAAACGCTGACATTTTTTAGGTATGTTGAAAAATGTATTTTTGCCTCAGCGTGTTCCAGCGTGTTCCAGCGTGTGGGTAACGCGCGCAGCGCGTTGCGAACGCTGGCCTAGCGTTGGTCAACGTTTACCCGCGTGTTGCCGAAATTCCAACACGTTGGCCTAAAACGTTCTGGTGTGACAGGGCCATGACCTTCTTTAAATAAGAAGATGCCGTTGATACCTCTACAACGCTTGCGGGCACCCGCACAGCGCGTGTAGGTCGCCCGGTTGAGGGAGAGGTTGGCGTTTGCACGCTATACCGCTACAACCTGGTTCTTGTTGCATTGGTGGCTGAAGAAGAGATGTAGTACTTGCACTATAAAACTTGTGTGATAAACTGTGTGTAGATGTAGACCGATGAGCCGCTTTTTTTACCCTGCGAGCCCCGGCCGATGCATGACCGATTTCAGGCTGGGCGCCGGCAGGGCGCCGTCCGGCCCCCGGTCGATTTCCGGCCAGGCACCGCCAAGTCGGCCGGACGCCTGGCGGGACCCGGCCGGCGTGTGTGCGGCGCCTGGCCGATATATTGATTGTCTGGGTTGTCAAAAATTTGGCTCGGCGCCCGCCCGACGTGTGTGATGCCCTGCCGGACATCGGCTAGGCATCGACCGATTTATTGGCGATCAGTTTGCGATGCGAAACGCCGCACCAGGTTTTAAGTCCGAGTTAAAAGTAACTCGATGCCCGCCCGATGCCAAAAAATGACCCGGCAGCCGCAAGGAGTCCCGTGGGGCCTGGCCGAAAATGCCTAGAAATCCGCCGCAAACTAATCGCAAACCCATCGCAAGCCAATTGTGACTGGGGTATTAGAGGGACAAGTGGTGTTCAGCCACGCGAGATTGAGCAATAACAGGTCTGTGATGCCATTGGATGTCCGGGACCGCACGCGCGCTACACCGAAGGGGTCAGCAGGTCATGTCCCTTGGCCGGAAGGTCTGGGCAATCTGGGGTCTGGGCTTGGGAGAGGGAGTTGCAATTGACCATTTGCATGTAGAATTTGAATAATATCTGGTACACTGACTTGTTCACACAGCTTGGCACAGTTTGACTTTAAATTATCCAGACCAAATACACTGTTGCTATATCACGTGATTCGGGGCAAGCTCTTGCATAGTTACGTTAGAGACGCTCAGCACCAATACATTGTTCACAATGGTTGAGAATGGTACAAAGACACCAGACCATTCCAGAGCCGGGGGTTGCTAGCGTAAGGCTTGCCCCGAATCACGTGATATAGCAACAGTGTCTTTGGTCTGGAGAATTTAAATGTAAACTATGCCAAGCTGTGTGAACAAGTCAGTGTACCAGATATTATTCAAATTCCACACGCAATGGTCAATTGTCTCTCTAATTTTAGCTTTGGGAGGCACCGATTAATTTTTTTTATACGGACGCACCAAGGGGCTCCATCGGGAGGCGTTTTATGTTGGGGGTAATGAACTGTGTTTTGGGGTCTGAACAGATGGATAAAAGGTCCCTGGACACTTATACCAAAGATTTAAACGTTCTGGCTATTTAATGTTCCATTGCAAGCATGTAAACATTGAAATCAGTATTGCCCTGCAATTCAAGCACTATCTTGAAAGGATGGTCTACCCTCTGAATGACCTCTTGGGTTAGAAATGTTTTTCCAGTCTATTGAGCATGGTCTCGGGTTAGGAGGGGGGACACCTATTTTACATGTACAATGCATTTTTAGCGGTGGTACCAAAAGTGTAACCCGTCCTCCCACGTGGCATGGTCAATAACAGGGATTTTGGCGGCCATTTTGAAAATACGCCCTCACGGCCACACCCACCAGTAGGGAATTTGCAAACAACCTGATTTGAATAGCTCTATGGTCAAGGTTTCCGAAAAAAGTTGTCTGGAAAAATCCCCCCGGGGGGGGGGGGGGGGGGAGGGGGGGTTCTGGTAGCCCATGGACTATATGGTGTTATAAAAACGATAGATCGCGTCGGCTCTAAAGGGGCGACGTCGAAGGCGACCTCGAAGGCGACGTCGACGACGACGGCGACAGTGGGGCGACCTGTCACCTTTACAACACTAAACATACAAGGACTGTCTGTTTTCCTTCCTAGTTCGTGTCGTAGATTCCCACCTTGTGGTTCTGTAGCGTATATGTATAATGCTAAATGCTAACCCGGCTCCACTTGCTGACAAGTAACTGTCATGCAGACTTGGTTTTCCTAAAGTCAAACCAGGGTTACATTTACCCCTGGTTTGAACAGTGCTAGTGAACCCCTTCATCTCCCCTAGTATTAGTAAGACTATACGATCAGCTGCCACCACCACCTTTTGTATAAAGAGTAACATGAGGTGTCAGCATGTGAAAGCCCGGATGTTAACATTACAACAAGCCCGAAAAAATACTTTCTTTCTAGGGCTTATTTATTGCATTATGTTCATAAATTTGTGACTCCAATTAACTTGAGCTCAATACTTGACTTGACTCGACTCGACTACACACTGTGACTCGACTCGATTCGATTCGACCTTCTTTACATAATGACTCGACTCGAGACACTTCTTTAAAATGACTTAACTCGACTCAACTCGAGTCACAAAAATCAGTGACTAAATGTCCCTTATTTTTCATGAGTGTGTGGCGATCACGCCAGACCCGTTTACGGGTCATCCATCGCCAAGCCAAGCCAAGCCAAGACAATAGGCCTTGCCATAGATCACCAATTCGCCGCTCAGTCCACTCCCTCATCACCTTTCGATAAATATATATGGTGGCCCAATTCCCCTTTATTTTGAATTGCGTATTAACTAACCCCGAAAACAATCATAACAAATATCTTACTTTGTACGACGACCCGTGTCTAAAATTGTGGTCTTTTCGCCATACTATGAATTTTCAGATGTATAAACATTCATATTTGGCCTAGAATGCCTAATTTATTAGTGCAAACGCCACTTGTTAGAGACTTAAGTCACCATAGTGCGCATTAATGATAATATTATAGAGTGTCATAATATTATTAATTCAAACGCCTGTTCACGCCCATTATGTCCGCTTGTTCCATTATGTCCGACAGTAAATTATTTGTGTGTGCGTTCGAATTAACGATTTTGCCTCTCTAGTTGTTGTCGTATCTTCATCTTCACTTCAAGTCAGTCAATTATTGTTATTCATTAATGTTTCCCGTAGATTTATATGGAGCCTATTTTATTTGTTATTAAGGGGTGCAAATACACTGGCAATGTAGCTCAAAAAAGGAACGATTTCAATCCAATCTCTTCTCAGCTACCGCAGATATCAAAACAAATTTATTACCGAATTATTAAGAAATATCTTACTTATTTAAACGTAAAGAACGATTACACAGTGGTTTAAGGCCCAAACATTTTAAGCATAATTCACTTTGATATTGACATTTTACAACACAGCCTCTTTATTACACAATTTATTGGGAGTTGCGGTATTCAAAACCCTGACGTATTGTATTTAATGCCTTATTTTGCTTGAAGCCACTATTATTCCCTCATTTGATGTATAATGTATTTTGAAACCTATAGCGAAAGGTCGATTAAATAAGCTTAGACAACACAAGTATTTTGCTAAAAATATACAAAACCAAAATGTTACAATATTTTTTTCAATAGGCCACTATGGGCCAGGGTTTTTGGTAATTTTTTCTGCATAAACCGATAGAGTTACTCCTTGTTAATAAAGAGAAAATAGCGCCAAAATCTCGCAAGGTCACCTTTAGTCTGAAAATTAATCGTTTTGTGTCGGCCTGTTCATCAGAAAACTAGCGGCTGAGAGAGAAAAACAGCACCTTCTGTTGACAATTCACAAATAAGGGAAATCCCCTTTCGTACTTGAAGCGTACGCGCGCATGCACCGCACGTTCTTATAGGCACAATGTATTGTACATATCGAGTTTATTTTGGGTGCATGAAATAACTCTAGGAAAGTTTTAGATGTCATGTTTTGTTTGTAAACTAATTATAAAGCGCCAAACGTTTAGTTTTTGTTTAATTGTCATATGTAACTTTTTAGATTATTACAGTACTAGTCGTGTATTACAAAATTTAAAGAGTCACTAGCTAAAATTGAAGAGTTGACACTGGAGTGCGAACGCATGACATGGCATCAACAGTTACTCTCGACGAATTATTGGTCCCACGACAACAGTTTCGACGGACTAATTAATCCTCTGCGACAATAAGCTGGTGACAAGAAACTGATGACAACGGAATTTCCACAGAGCTCTCTGGGTTTCTTTATTCATAAAGAAAACTGTGTGAACAGTCGTAAAATATCAGATGTATCTGTAGGGATGACATTCTTCAACAGTTTTCAGTGATTCACAGCCTTTTTTATTCTTGAAAATAGCCCAGTGAATATTAAAATAATAACCTGTGTATGCCGCACATCAACGTTATTATCAATTTCAAGGATTTTTGTTTCTAATTGATTCCTTAATGAACATTTGAAAGCTGATAACCCCAATTCGTAAAGAATGAATCAAAACACTATTATTATCACCGTTGAACAACCGAAGTCATCACCCGAGTGTCGACGTACGCGAATGATACGGTAGTAACGCTGTAGAATATTGGTCGACAGAGGGCGCTAGTCATATATGGAAAAAAAAGTTCCGTAATGCTGAAATTTGCATCAGTTTAAAAACAGATACATGTGCAGACGAATTTTAAGCATGTTTTGATGGTAAATAAACGCTTTTGAATTTGTTTGTTTTGGTATATTTCCTGTTGATACGAGAAAGTCGGACATGTCTGGGTCATGTACGGTTTTAAACCACTGTGGATTATAGGCATCCAGCAAAATGATTGGGCTAGATATCCTCTGATTATTCCAAAAAGGGAATTTTATAAAAAATAATAATAAACGATCGCTGGACGGCGATCGCGAAAACAAACCAACAACATAAGAACCACTGCCTGACGCCGGTTGAACTGAAAACGAACGCCGTTTGTCTTGCTTTTCCCAGCATACATTGATCGTAAAACTTCAAACAAGTCAGTGGTACGATATTTACAATGGGGCCCATTAAAACAGAAGACAAAACTTTTTCATTGAAAGAATCTTCAAAAGTCATTAGGCCTATATGTAAAATTGTCCATCATAATTGTGTTTTTGTTATGCACAAAATAAAAACTTTACAAATGTTTCCGACCCATGCTCACGATGTCAAATGAAATTAGCAGGGCCCTTCGAGTTAAACAAAACACACTTGTGTGATTCGGGGTACCATCTATCAAGCAATGATACGCGGTGCTTACACAGACGGCCACAGCACTGTATCTGCCGGCGCCAAGTGCCCGTCGCGAATTGGCGACCTTTCGATTCGGGACGGGAGACAAGCGAAAACATCGATATACGCATGCGCGAAACCGAACATGTCTCTGTCCTGTCGAGTTTGAGAACGGTTTTCGCGTGAAATAGCGTCCGGTCTGTATGCACTACGGCGTGGTATATTTTGTATACGTTGTCGTGGTTGCGATTTGGGACGGAAGACAAAGAGAACAGTAAGCCGAGCGAAAATAAAAGGATCTGCGCATGTTCCATATTTGCATAACAACCAAGTTCAGATAGTTTATCCATAATTATCCATAATTATGATGTTTTTCAAGGCCGCAAAAATAACACAAATCCCCTTATAAAATTGGAAACAAGTACATGTTTAAAAGTCCTAAGCATTCCAAAACTGTTTCCAGCTGACTTCTAGGTCTTGGAAAACAACTGACGACATAAGAAACGCTTACTATGTATAAAATATACTACTTCGTCGTGCTTACAGACCGGACACTATTTCACCCCAAACTCAACAGGATGGAAACATGTTTGGTATCGCGCATGCGCAGATCGATGTTTTCGCTCGGCTTCGATTTGGGACGGGAGATGCTTGAAAAATCGTTCAAGATCTTGAAAAATTGATCTGAAAAAGCCACAAATCTTGAAGGATTTCCCGAAAGTGCAAAAATATTTAATTTCATGCAGAATTTTGAAACATTTTCAAATGAGTTGGACTTTGTTACGGTTGTGGGATTTTTAGTGACGGCCAAATCCAGTGACGGCCGTCTACAAAAATCGAAACAGCTTACAAATCAGGACAGGAGGGTACGCACAAGGACCGTCGCGTTCGGTTGACTATCCGTTCTGTATGCTCCACCGCTCGAATCGAAAGCTCGTTTGCCAAAGACGACTGTATTTTGATACGCGCGTCGCTAACGACAAGATTAATCTAGCTCCCTAACTGGAGCTGGTATATAATCGTGTCGTTAGTGGAGGGCGCGTGTAATCAAATATGTAAATATCGTGCAGACAAATTATTCATACATGTGATAAGTTTTGTTATTCCTCTTTACATACCCCTTCACCGTATTTCAGGAGATGATTCGAAACAGTCTGGAGCACCTAAATAATATTGAACTTTGCGAGCTCCAAATTCACAAAATACTACGTCGTGAAAATGTGCGAACTGCACAAGAGCGCGTACGTGATTTGTCGAGACGCCAAACCCTCACACGCGTTCACCAATCACGCAAAGCAAGATGGATACTGCAAAGTAGCGTGGCGGGAACTGACACCCCGACGTTGTATGAGATTTTATGTATAACTAAAAAGGGTTAGTAGAATCCCGACTAATAGACTGGTTATGATAGCACTAAGACTTTAGGCACATTTCACATAGCGATTTAACAATTTTTTTGGAACATTTTACCGGATAAAATGCATTTTTTTTGAAATTTTACCGGATAAAATGCAATTTTTGTAATGGAAAAAATATCGTAAATTCACTTACCACTCCTTTTTGACCCACTGACGCGTTTTCTGCACGTTTTTGAAGGGGTACTATTGAAACCCCGCGCAAATGACTCGCCAAATGGTCCGAGACCGTCAAATCGCTGCGAATAAACGAAAAAAAGAGAAAGATGCTGGGCAGATTGATAGAAAATAGCCCGAATGATTGGGCCTTTGCACCTTATGAATGAGACCGCAATTCACTTCCGCCTCACGACCTTTTCAATGAGGCCGTAATTCACTTTTGCCTTACGGCCTTCATTTACATACATTATTATTTTCGGTGGAAAAGGTCTATTCAGCATGCGCTTTCTCCAGCGATATCGCGTCTTCCGTTATCCGTTGCTATGTTACAGAAATACGGCAGCAAAATTGGCCAATGAACAGCTTTGTCCAGATTTGCATGTTCACATATCAGACGTTAGTTCGAAGATGGCCCCGTTATTAAACCAACGTACTCAGACTACCACAAGGTGAAACAATGTACCGGTACCAATCAACCCTACCAAAAAATGGTCTGGTAATTATTAAAAAAATATTAAAACACTTTGTTGCTGGTAAATGCACCTGAAGACGGGGCAAAGTATGAACTTAAATCAAGGCCGATATTCTCCAGCAAGTTGTCACGGAAAGATCAATTAACGCGTGTTTGAGGCTATATAAAGCTGGTGTCCTGCCTTGAAAGCTCATTCACAGCATCAATCGATCTGTTGTTAGTCGTTATTCACGAACAGCCATCCACGATGTTGCCCATCTCTATGTGTCTGGTGGTTCTGCTGGCTTCTGCGTTGGCGAATCCTGGGGTACGTCGTAATCTCAAAATACTCCAAGCACATTATTTGCTCAGCTGTACCAATCACCGTACATTTTCTGAATCCGTTTTTTTTTTTCATCACACAGGTAAACCTGAAGTTTTCAGAAAAGGAGCTACAGCGATACTTCGGCGTCGAAAGCGAAGAGAAAGGTGTGTAACTTGAACATTGTGTTTTAATTCTTACAAAATATAACGGAATACAACACGTAGGCTATGTGTAACTAACATAGAAAATAATGTGTATGGTTTGAAAGATACACCTTTCCACAAACGTCTAAATAAGATAATCTTTGACAGAGTTATGAGTAAATTTTAAAAGAGAGGTAAAATTGACCACAGGACCAAGTTTTTCAATTTGTTTGTATGGGCAAGGGTGGCAGTGTGGATAAGCTGTGTGTGGTTAGTTGTGTATGTTTTTTGTTTTTTGCGTTGCCCTGCTTCTTTTCAGCTCTTGTTGTTGAGCATTTAGAACACTTCCAGATACATATTTGGCATGTTTCACATCACTGAAGCTAAGGGGCGTAAATCATGTGGGGGGGGGGGTGGGGGGTGAGGGGGGTATATCCCCCAAACAAATGCTTATCACCCAATGCAATGAAATAATAGACATAAAAAGGTAACTAAATAATACTTCAGCGTAAGATTTCGTGTTGGTTTAAAGGTAGGATAGACCATTTGCAGATATCGATTTTGTTTACTACCTCAATTATTAAAAGTGATCTTGCTTATTTCAAAGTAAATGCTGATTGTAGGCATCCAGCAAAATAATTGCGCTAAATTGTTTCAAAAAATTGAATTTATAACAAAAGAATTACGATCGTCGGACGGCGGTCGCAAACAATTAAGAACAGCATAAGTCCCACTGTCTAACGCCAGGTAAAAACGAACGCAGTTTATCTTGCTTTTATCCGCATCTTATGGTTAAAAAGCTTCGGACTGATCAGTTAAACTATATTTACTATAAAAAACAACCCCCCCAATTCCACCCATTCATGATAATCCAAGCAATTACCAATTTTGGTGTATCAATATGGGAAAAAATTAATAAGACGTACATTTTGTGGTCACCTTATTATGACACATGACGATATTATGTGCCAGTAAATTTCCTCTGAAATAAAATGCACGAATCCTCTAAAACCCTCTGAATTTAAACGTAGACATTCGTTTACATATAGGCTATCTCCCGTGTAATTGGTAAAAAATTGGTGTAATTGTTTTTTTTCACTAAATGTCTTTCAACCCCCCACCCCCCCCCCCCCCCCCCCCCCCCCCCCCACACTGATTTTTTTTGTTCGAAATAAGAGTTGTCCGAAATATTTAAAGTTATAGTATTTTGTCAGTAATTGTGCATTTTTATCGTTTGAAGCGGCAAACTTTATCAAAATCTAAGGGTCGGTGCGTTATTAACATGACGAAACTTTAGCTCTGCGTGTGAATACTGTGAATTCCGTGGAAAATGATATTCTAAGATTTAAATTGGAACCAACTACTAATGGAAATGGAACGCATCTTTGGACTTCACAATGAGTTTAGACTCGTTAATATCTTTACACCAAGCTACTACACACGTATTCATTTAATAGTTAAGTCAACTCAATCATTAATAAATGACAGCAATATTAATGTATAACTTCTTTTTCCAGCCCCTGAATACGAAATTGTTTATCCGGAGTTTGTGACCATGGAGCACAAGCGTCACGTTGGTCGCAGTGCCATTGCAACCTCGTACCTTGAAGTCCATATCGACACGTTTGGTGAGACCCTGCGCATGGCACTGGATCACGACGACAGCGGCTTCATGCCTGGGTTGGAGGCTGAATATGTCACAGACGAGGGAATCATCAAGGTGCCTGTGCGTACAGACTGTCTGTACACCGGTAAAGTCGTCGGGGAGTCCGACTCGTTGGCATCCGTCTCTGCATGCGCAGGTTTGGTGCGTATAGTAGTACTTGTTGTTGTGTCTTCCCTTTATTTGCTTTACCGATTTACAAGGTGTCCCAACAAATGGTGCAAGTGCTTTTTAAATATTTAGCATTTGCTATAGGTGACCTGTCATCACAAAATGAGAGTAAAGTCGCACGATGTGATTCGGAGATATGGCCATCCAAAGTCAAAATATGAAGGGGTGGTCAATTTTGAGATTTTGCGTAATTTGGAAAGCCCAAGTCCTCCACTACATATTCCAATTTGTTGGGTGTTTGCGTAGTTAGTGTTTGGATTAAAGTCTAGTGGTCTAATTAACACGGTAATTAAATATGAAAATTAGGTCCTCGTAAGTATCCCACGTTTTCGAAATTTTGATATGATGTTGTCAATACAATAGTCTGTATGTGTAGAAAATTTCAAGAAGAAATAATGATTAGAGCATAGTCATTGCTATGCTCAACCAAACCTTCTTCTTTTGTAATCTTTTGCGTGTTTTGTTTAAGATGTTAAAAGTATGTTTTCTCACAAACACGTTTTGTGAAACCCATGACTTTCTAGAATGCTGTAAAAGGTAATTATCGCAAAACCCCGAAGTGTTATATACCATTGGAAAGCTCTCTTTGAAAATACCAATATCTCAATTTTCAATATTTCCGACTTTACTCTCATTTTGTGGTGACATGAGGTTCAAGATAACGAATAGCAATTTTCATAACATCGATTTTGGGTATATAGCTTTGGTTAATTGTGTATATTTCTGAATTGACTGAACCAAATCAGGTGAAATAAAATCATCTGAAATCCAAATGTGTAGTCTTTACGATTGGGTAGCGTTTTGAAAGCAATTTTCGTAACTTTATGATTAAAAGAATGTGTCCCACTTTCACCATTTTGGGGGGACATCCTACAGTGTCCAAATATGTCGTTTCGCGAGAATTGCATGATTTGTGCATTTGTTGAGCTTCCAACTCACAAGGTCTTTTTGTAGTTTATTTGTTGGCCAGAGGTCGAGTCGAAGCAGTGTGTTTTACTCTGTAGATACCTAGAAACGATTTTATTTCAAAAACGTTCAGTTTCAAAACCAAAAATGGTTTAGTATTAGTACAAAAAAGAAGTGAAGAAAATTAAAGACACATTCTATACGTCTCGTATACGCACAGATGGCCGTTGTGAATCACGCCTCTGGTCCGACGTACATCGAGCCTCTGGATGACGAGCATGCGATCAAGAGAGATATTGGGCGTGGTCTTCCTCACATCGCCTATAGATCCAAGCCTAACCAGTACATGGGAGAATGTGGTGTTAAAGGTGATAATACTCAAATATGTTCTCTTTTCGCAGATCGAAAACGAAAATACGAATTTTCGGTAAACCTAAGGCTACTATTCTATAAGGGTTAAATTATAACTACGAATATAACTGACTTTTTTGAGCTAATTTTGAAATGTCAATTATTGGCAAGTTGTGTTTTTTACTCTTAATCCAATTATTAAGAAGCGAGGTTTTTGTTTCTCTCTTAATCAATTTTTGTTTTTAATATCAAATTAAGTCATACCTTTAATGGATAAATCGATGGCGAGTAAGATTTAACATTTTTGTGTCTGCACGTATTGTTAAGTTTCGGTGATCACGGCTTACACTTTCTGTTAGTCGATTCATTTTTCTTTTAAATCCCACAGATAATTTGGCACAGTTTGAACCGAATCCCGTACCAGATAAGGAGGAAGGAGATTTTGAACTAAAGGCGACCAAATATCTTGAGCTCGGCCTCATCGGTGACGCCGTGTTGTACGATTTGCGTGGTAGTAACACGGCAACTTGCATCACAGCGCTTTTTAATGCGGTCAGTGTTTTTACTATAATGTGGCGTCTGCACGCCCACAATAATTGATACAATTTTTAAAACTAAATAAAATATATAAGCCAACTTTGATACGTTCTCCACTTGCTGTAAAAAGTTGCCCGTCTCGCAATCGTAAAGATGTCCACTGTTGAAATTTGCCTTTAACATATTGTTCATTATACCTCCGCCAAGGAGATTATGTTTTTGCCGGCGTATGTTTGTCTGTATGTATGTCGGGGTGTCTGTCTGTTTGTTAGCAAGATTACGGGGGAAAACTACTTTAAATTGGGTGGGTAGATAGCTTAATAGATAATTTGCAGTCAGGCGACATTTACCAATTAAGGGCGCCAATAAATTTTTAGGGCGTGTTTTTGTGGTGGGGGCGAATATCTCTACCCAATGAGTGCCCTCTTCTAGTTGCATTAATGCTAGTTGCATTTCATAATTATTTTCCAAACAGGTGAAAAATGTCCTACAGTTGAGTTCACTGGTCGGCACTGCTCTGGTTCCTAAAGTGACGCATATCAAGATCTTTACGTCGAGCGAGGTACGTGTATTGTAAAATGATAGCATCCCTGAAATCAGGAGGAGGGTAATGATTAGTGACGATATTATTTATATATATTTTTGTTTACACTGATCATCGAATCATAATCTAAACAGTGGCATCGGTGTTAAAATTGTAACCGCCAATAAAATAGTGTATGGTGGCAATGTTTTGTCTAAACTTATCTGCTTCCAAACACGTCTTCAAAGGTCGAGTCTCTTTTCTGAACAGACTGATGACCAATACAAATTGTAAAGTCAGTATTGGCACTACATTATTTGCATTGTCTTTCTATCATTTGAACAGAGTGGTCTGAATACATGTCCCGATTCCGATCAGTCTCTGGATAAAGCAAGTGATTGGGCGGCGGCCAATAACCCGTCTGGTGATAGTCGTTGGGACAATGCAGCAGTTTTGACAGGGTATTAAAGTTATAAACCTGTTTACCCGATAATGATAATTTATGTAAATGAGGGCCGTGAGGCGGAAGTAAATTGAGGCCCCATTAAAAATTTGCAGCGGTCCGAATATTTCGGTCATTTTCTGTAAACTTGTTTTCTTGATGAATTCCTCTAAATAGTTATAAGTCATATTATAACATTCAGCATAGTTTTTGTTATGCAACAAATAAAAACGTTAACAAAAATGTTTCGTCCCGTGCGCACGATGTCAAGACAAGTTAACAAGGCTACTTTCCGAAACAGTAGCCAAAATACATGCGCGAGTCTATGTACAACCATGGAGGAATAACCATGGTACAACCATCGTCCATCACATTTTGTACCGATTCCCGACAGGCTATCTGCACCAAACAACCACAGACGGCCTGGCGTACCGGCAGCTGCAGTACTAGCATGTCCTATTGTCCGGTCGATGTGGCCATCCGTAATGCTAATTAGTATGGGGTGATAATCGGGATAAAAACCAAACATTTCGAACATGATTACGTCCACTTCAGGGTTGATACATTGGGTCATTTGGGAAATATTTTTACACAGGAAGTGGGTATCTAGCATAACAATTACCACTCACTCCGGCCAACAAAAGGAAACATGTATTATACGCTTAGTCGGTATTAAATTGCTAAATATGAATTACTTTAAAGGGCTAAAAACGTCACCGTGTAATACGGATTTCGTAAATTACGGATTTCGGATTTGTTGCAGGGGTAGCGGGTTATTTTCATGAAAGATATCCACTTCAGGTGCAAAATATCTCCCAAAATAACAACTCAATACATCACCCCTGAAGTGGACGTAGGCTAATCGTATTCCTGAAATGTTGGTTTTCATCGCGATTATCACCCCATACACTGAACACAAATATAAACGTTTTAATTTATAAAGTTTTATTTTATAAAGTTTTATTTATGACGATTCCAAAGGCTTCTTTCAAGAAAAAACACGAGAAATCATGGAGAAATGTTGATAAACTGTCAATGTTTTAAGATTTTCAATGGGGCCCCCATTTACACTTCCGCCTCACGGCCCTCGTTTGCGAACATTGTCATTTTATGGGGAAAAAAGGTCCGTTGTTGACTGGTTTTTAATTAGCCAATTAAGCACAATGTATACGAAATTCTGTAATTAAAATACAACAATGCATAGCCTTTAGGTATTGTAATTTGATGTGCATGTTTCTCCAATAATTTTGTTGAATCTTTTTATGCGTAACAGTTATGACTCGAAGAGTAAGAATTATTAACCGTTCTTCAACTGACAACTATAGAATCCATTTTTGGTTTGGTAGCTGGTCGATGGATTCTGGATCTACACTTGGCATTGCATGGAGTAACAGTGGAGCCATATTGTGTGCTGGCGATTATTGGTCAACGTCCTTGACTACATTTCGTGAACTGAGAACTACCAACGTACTCGCTCACGAAATCGGACACAAGTAAGTACAAATTATGCAAAGTATACACACAGATAATTAGGTCCTGTCATTTCCAACTTTGTTTAAACCTTAAGCTCTAAACCTAGAGCATTTGTTGGTTAAAACTATTTTAATGGCTGACCCGTAGAAATATGATGCCTCGCCATGTTCTTAATCTTTAATCGTCTCTTCCGTAAACTATTATATAAATGTTTTCCTATATAGCTATGTTTATGTCATTATTTTGATGAATCTTGTGGAGTCTTGATAAATCTTTGGCTGGTCGGTAAACTCTCTGGTAGTTTTGAACTGTTCAAAACTGTTGTGGCGGTGCTACGATTTTTTTCAAAGAGGGCAGTCGCAGTGCGATTGTAACTCAATCGCGCAAAGTCGTAGCGCCATATTGTAGGCATTTGTGGCTTTCCATGGCCCAACGATGTTTTACGACGCTCTACGCATATGCTACAGTTTCCTAAATCATCGTTAATCTTAGCGCAATCGTCTGTAATCGGCTTTAATCGTATTATAGAGTATATGTAGTATTTCTGACTAGTCCCGACGATATACTAGAACCGTAGCACACCGTAATAGACCGTAGCAGGTTGTGATGAATCGGCTTCAAAATCGTATACAGACGTCGTCGATATAAGTACTGAGGTCGTTGATATTTGTTGTGTCATCGTAGAGGATGCAATCAGGACACTTTACTTCCGATTCACCCCGATTAAAACTGCTTTAATCGCAAAAGTCGTAAAAGTGTGAACTTTCTATTTCATAAAATATGTTTGTAATTATATTATTCCTATATATTTATTTTAGTTTAAGCATGCAGCACGTCAGTGGCAGCACAAATATCATGCAACCATCGTTCGATTCATCTGACGCCAAAAAAGATCCAGGCTGGTCATCTACCAGTAAGAACTCCTATAACGCAAATATCGGGTACGTACACTTCCTGTCGTGCACGGTTTCAATTCAGAAAAGATTTCATCGAAATAGGTTCTTGCAAATAAGCCCTAATGCTAGGTTCCCACTATCACGATTCGCGCCACGATTTAAATCGTGGTCCTAATTGTGGAGTAATCGTGGTGATCCTATCAGATCTTATCAGATCTTGAGGTCTGTCGTGGCAATCGTGTTGATCGTATAAAATGTTTGGACGGTTCAACAAATTTCTACGATTAACACGATTAATTTTCAATCGTGATCATCGCATCAGATCGTAATGAATCGTAACAAAGCGCGACATATCGCATCTAATCGTGCTTCCAAATCGTGGTGATCGGGATCAACCTTAGACAAGACAAACACCACCTCTGTTGAGATGCGCTGCGATCTGATTGTGGGTTGTAGTCTTCACTCTGTAGAAGTTCAAGAAACAACGAAGTCCATGGTCAGTCGGGCTGTATATATACCCGTCGAGGTCCAATCGTGGCTCAAATCGTGATCACTCTCGATCCCGATCGTGAAAGACATCGGGACCACAATTGTATCTGATCGCAACAGAGCGCATCGGTTCGTGATGATCGAATTGGAACGTATCGGAACGTATCTGCACATACTAGATCGTCCCAAATCGGGAACCCCGATCGTGCTGATCGTGTCAGATCGGAACCCAATCGTGGACTCAATCGTGTCTCTTGAAATTGACCAATCGTGACTATAATCGCATCCAAGCGCAGCTAGTCGTACCAGAATATATCGACTCGCATCAACTCGTATCCTAACGTGAAATTTCAGAAAAGGAAACACAAATTCCACGATCAGCTACGAATGGCCAATCGTGGCGTTCGTAACGGATCGCACGACAGTGGGAACCTAGCATAAACGATGTGCACACGGTGAGCTAAACACAACTTTCGTGTTTACGTTTAGTCTGTATTGCCTTTAGCGTGTTCGGTTACCCACCCACGCTTCCTCGTGCCTCTAAATCGGGAAAAGTTGCACATGCATATTACGTGAGAGTAAAGGCCCAGTCACACCGGGCTTGCGACCAGGTTACGACCTAGCTGCGACCGATTTTTTTTGCAATCCTCGGCAAATCGTACAAAGAGCGTGCGACTGGTCGAATAGGTCGTGGGTCATCGCCACAGCAAAATCAGTCGCAGCAAGGTCGATGGTCATGTTCAAAACTTCTGACCTGCGATTCCAAACCGTAAGAGGTTGCAGACAGGTCTTACATGGTCGTACCACCAGTCGTGCATGCTCGCATCACCGGTCGTGGATAATCGCGGGTCCCACAGTCGCACAATTAGTCGTGCAACTGGTTGTAGGTATACACGACTGATCGTGCGAGTGGTCGCAGATATACACGATTGCTCGTACGATCAATCGTGGGTACCTGGGTCTAGTCGCACGATTACCTACGACTGATCTTCTTCAATCGCTTGTGATCGCACTACCAAGCGTGCCACCAATCGTACGTACCAGTCCTAAGAGCAATCACAGCATACGACCGCTATGCGGAGATCGTCGCAAACATTGGCGATTGATTGTATCTCTGCCAAATCGTACCAATCGCACGATCCAGAAATCGTACGATCCGGTGTGACTGGGCCTTAAACGAACAATTTCGAGTCACTCGTAATCAACGAGTGGTGCTTGTACGTAAATACCACTGATCTCTATACCGACTGGGGAGCGGGTTCAGAATAACAAGACCATGTGACTGCAACAAATGTCTCAAATCGTGGTGCCCATTTTTTTCAGCACACAAAATGTTGACTACAATTTGGTAACAAATTATAAAAACACCAACAAACGATCGGATGTTCCTTTTTAAAAGTCCATTTGTCCATTTGTTGTAATAAAACAAACAAATATGACAATCGTTTTCCTATCAACATTTTGAAAAAGGGTTCAACACATCGTCTTTTCCACCAATAAGGAATCCACCAATAAGGTCACGCAGTGATCAGCCTCGTTCACATACTTATTACCTAAATACCTTCGCACTGGCACAAGCCTGCAGTTTGTAGCTGCCCACTGTTTCCATCATTATTGTAATATACTTAACATTGATTATATTGAAAAGATGTGTAGTTTTATAGTTTAGCAACATTCGTACTTTGAATCTACACCCTTGAAACCTCCCATGTGCCAACATTCATGAAATAGGAACATTTTTAGCGATTATCCCATAGTATAAACATAGATCAGTTGTAAAAACGCAGCCACATGCAGAAACTCTAAAAATAGATTCATGTCGCCGCATCGTCTAGAGTAAATTGGGGAAAAAATATTATATTTGTCATTTGTTCAGAGATTTTGGATAAGATGTTTTTGTTTCAAATTTCAGATCGGTAAGCTGCTACAATGACGCTTAATTCGAAGGAAGAATTGGAAAGCATTTGCTCTACCATCAGATACGCGGACAGGTTTTAAATGCAGTAATAACTATCGGTTTATTCACACGAAAAACATACAAAATATACGGAAGAAACAAAACAAATCCACGAATTTATTGAGACAGATATAAAGATTCCTTCTTCTTAAATTAAATTATTTGAAACATCACAGAAAACATATTTTGTTTTGAAGAAATAACCAGCTACTATATTTAAATCGATACATTCCATTGCTGAACAAGTTACTGCTTAAATAAATTTGTAGATGTCACTGATTTATTTATACCGTATAGTTCCAAATTTATCTTCTGTTTTAACGATGGGCAATAACTAAAGATTTGTACAGTTTGATTTTATTTTATGGTGAAGGGAAATTAAACAAATTTTCAAAGATAATACAATGTGTTTAGTGTGTTTCTTGGTGTTTTATTTATTAACGTGAAACGGTATTTGTTTAATAACGATTTAGAACAAGTCTTGATGTGGGAAACACTGTAGATTGGGTAGAGCATACTATGTGACCAAATCCTACGAAATAAGTCTTAAGGACAGGTTTTCAGTTATTTGTTTTTCACATGCAGTAGAAAGCACTACATTTGCTCTTTAATTAAGTATATCACCGAGGTTGGCACCTTATAATATATACATATGTTGTTTGGGTGAAAGAGTTAACCGTTTCCAATGATTTATATGGATAATGTTAAAATAATTTTTACTCAAAAGTAGCTCTGGCAGCAACTTACGCGACTCATTTTGTTGGGTTGGGTCACATATTAGTTTTGATAACCGCGTTTCTGATTTAACACGTGGGGGGTATTTTGAGAGAAAAAAATAAGGAAGGTCTTGGAAAAAGACTGACAAGTAGAGGTTGGGTTATCAAGGAGTAGTTAATGAAGATCAGAGCAACTTTTAATCTTGTACAGATTAACGTTGTAACAAATACCTCCATTGGGGGATGTAAGGTTGACAATTAAGATGATCCGACCACAAATGAGAATACGTCGAGTAAAGTTTACGTCCAGCCAGACCACGAAAATACCAAACATGTAATTCATGGCATGACTTCCTACAATGACTACAAAAAGGCAAAACAAAGTTACACAATCAGAAGAAAGCATCATAGGTTTTAAACTCCGAGCTATTCACTAGCAGCGCACCCCCCCCCCCCCCCCCCCCTCCCCCCTGCACCCCAGAGGGCCTCGGGAGGGGGGAAGGGGGGACTTCCTCAGTGGCATTTGAAGCGTAAAAAAACCAAGTATTTTGAAGACGGATTTTAAGACGTTGTTTACCCTCGCTGGTACAAAAAGTGGTAATCTCTATTGGCTTTGTGCACGATCAACTTGACCGACGTCAAGAAAGGAAGAGTTGGAGGATCACTATATCTACGCCTGCAATTAATTTGGTGAAGTGACTAATTCCTGCCTCTACCATGCAGAAGTAAAACCAGCGTCGCAACCAGGGTTGATTTCGTAGGGGTGCACACATTTTGTCAAGGGGTCTTGCGGCTCAGCTGACCGCTAAAAGCAATTCAAGATGTTATGGCTTCCTTCTAAGAAATTGGAGAAGCTCGAATAGCGTTTCCCAAGTCCCAATATGGGCATTGGGACCGAGATAATGTGACCCTCCCACGGGACGTCGTTGCTAAGTGAAAACAAAAGCCCTCTTTTGATGGCGCACGAAGCTCAGTGCGCGGCTAGCTGGCGGTGATTTTATTTACAGCACACATGGTAAATGGATCATGATTATTCAGCTAGTTCGATGTTTATTCATGAGAAATAGACGGATCAATTTATTTTTTAAAAATACCCCAACCCCCAAACAATAATTGCAACAAAAGGTTTTCAACGGTTTTTAGTAGTATTTGACATCAGGAATAACATAATAAAAATCTAAACAAATCGGGTGTCCGGAAAACTGTTATTTTCAAAATGGCGTCCAAGATGGCCGCTGGTACCTAAAAATAGCCATATATCATTACTTATTCATTCATTAAAACTACTTAAAATGTCCTTAGGTAATAGGAAAACCGATAATTCCAAGATGGTGTTCAAAATGGCTGCCAATTACACTAACATGGATGTCAATTGCACTATTAAACATGGTTATAAGTTACTAACTGCTTACATTATGGTTGTAATTTTTTTGTATATCCCTTGGTATTAGAAAATTAACTATTACCAGTAAAAGTTATTGAGTAAAGTTTGAGTAAGTTATTACAATTTAAATATAATATGGTGTTAATTAAATATGGCCGCCAATAAGAGTAAAATGGTTTTTAAAAAATGTATCTTTCCCATTGAGAGACACTTCTCTTATAGATTGACTTGAATTAAAGTTAAAAACAATTATGGTAAAACTAAGTTTCTTCTAGACATTTTACAACAAGTTTCAATTCTGTTTTGGAAATTTGGTGGCTCTGAAGAGACCTGGGTGTTGCAGTGGTGCTGTCCAACGACGAACGGTTGTGCTGTAAATGTGCACAAGATGCGGACGTGAGAGCTATCACAAAGGTTTTGTTTGCTAGAATCATGCCGTGGTCACTGATGTGGAACATGCTGTGTGGGCATGTTTTGCCTTGTGGGACGTGAGCTGGGTGATTGCATGCAGTGTGGAATGCAATTCGACATAGATTTAGGATAACTGAAAAATGACTGTGTCATCTGGAGGATCCTCGGATACTAATTTGAAAGAAGCAAGCCTGGAAATATCCGCATCGCTAATCGATCGATATGCACGAGCAGAATTCTTGTTTTTACCACCGACACACAACTACCTTAAAGGTACGGGGAGTAAAAGGTAATGAGGTTGACAAAGACGATGGCTCTTTTTCATCCAGATAAGCTTCTTTTATAGATCGACTTAAATAAAATATGGTTTCACACTTTATTCAATAGTGTGTCATTATCTATACCCAGCACAATATGACACGATATTCCCCCATATATATACACCCCCTAGACTATTGTTACCTAACGCACCCCCCCCCCCCCCCCCCTCCCCCCAAAACCTAATAACAAATCCTGAGAAACCACAACATTCCGCAAGCACAATAATCACCACAAAGAAGGGGGGGGGGGTTTCCTCCGTCTAATATCTTGCTTCATATGTAATTTTCAGTATCATTCCAGGTGCGAGGGCAAATGGGCCTCACATAATGGTGGAAATTAGGAGTAGCATACAGACATCATGTCACGATCTGAATCTCCTCCTTCCTCGCTTTTCCCATGTGCACAAGTAATCCCCGAAACCGACCAGTCGAGTTCTGACTCAGACTATCATGAGCTTAGCGATCTTCGAATTGAGCAACTGGCCCATGAGCTTGATTTCAATATCAGCCAGACTCAAGGAAAGGTAACTAACCATCGGCCAAAGGGTTTACCGATATAAAAATAAATTCTTTTGGAAAGAAGTACAAAGATCAAATCTAAGTCCGACAACAGGCACCGGTTAGAGAAAAAGGGTCTACAACTTTGTCCGATCTTTAGCGGGTTCCCTCCATACAACGGGTTCACCGACGAGCCTCTTTGAAACGCCAGATCCAAGAACTCAAAACAGCTGTGGAAACCAGAAACCCGCCTAAGTATTTACACTTCTGCAGCACCCAAAGGCTAAAACCAGAGTTAACAAGGTCGCCTCCACCGCCGCATACAAATTGACCATCCTTAACTTACGGCAGCACAAGGAGTGGCTGGAGGAGTTTCAACAGCAGTTTTCAAGAACCACCGATAGCCGCTCTCTAGCAGATAAAGGGACACGTCATTGTCATTGAAGACGGTCAGACCACAAACTTTCTTCGCGAGCGGCCAACCAGACGTGGTACAAAGCGGAAACGCTAAACCATCCACTGTCAGACACCCATACAACACCAACGGTTCTTTTCAGAATCACCACAATTTTCAAAAAAAAAGATTGAACCATTCTGTTGTAAAATGTCTAGAAGAAACAAAGTAAACTTTGACAGAGACAAACATAACAGATTTTCCCATACTGTTTCAAATCCTAAACACTAATCCCAAGCATTGGGGGGTGGGGGGCGCTTTAGCCCCCTAACTTATCTCTAGCCCCCCCCCCCCCCCCCCCCCCCCCATGCAATAAAAAGTACATTCTGGAAAATTGTTATACTGGATCTGCGAAAGTTTACGTCACGTGCGAAGGGTCTAGCCCCCTCTAAAATATTGGCTCTAGAACCGCACCTGCCAAGTACCCAACGGAAACAAATTGGCCCACCAAAACGGACAATTCGTAACAAATCATTCAAAGCTCCAACTCTCCCATATCGAGAAAATTGCTTTGGGTAGAGGTCTTTATTTTGTTTCCATCACACCGGCCAAACCTACCAGTATCTCACTCCTCCATTATATCAACAAATAGCATACACGCATTAAGATGTCATTATAATGCGAAACAAAGTTCTGAAAAGAAGGCCTCTCAATCCTCCATCTTATTGGCACCCCAAATCCACTCAAAATATAGTCTTGGTTCCAAGACCTTCGTGTTGTTTATTCCGCGATCACCGACACAAACCACCGATGTTATAGAGGGCGCTATCTCCAGACGAATCGCACCCGCGAACTGGACTCAGTCTAAGGTCTTGGACAAGTTGGCACATTGGGGGCGTGGTCAGACTATTGTAATATATGCAGTATTCATATCACGTGATAATGATGGACGATTAGGCAAATTCGTGCGAGGGTTATTGTGTTTACGCAAAATGTTACACGCCGCGATTGACCCATGTGCATGTGCATGTACATGTACATGTATTCGCATTTTTGTATCACTGTGGAGACATGGCTTTGTTCTCGTGTACAAAATGGTTAGAAAGTCGAGCACTTTTTTCAAAATGCTCCCATTTTAACCACAATTATTTTCCTGGGTTGAAATTTCGACCCAATATACCCTATATTATACCCTAACCCAAACACTAACCCTAACCCACATCCTAACCCTAGCTTTTGAGTAATTTAAGCACAATCCAAAAATCTAATTCGTGAAATTCCTAATGGAGACCTAAATATAAATTATCCTTTGGAGACCTTTTCACTCCCATTGTCCCCATTGATGTGTTCACGTCTCCAGAGGGTACTGTATTTCGCACCATACAGTACATAATGTACATGTACATGTACATTGACACAGCAAATCATAGCTGCCCCGGCGTTTATTTGTGACTGCGGGTGCAGAGGTGTTGCTCTATGGTGTTTAAATTTGTTATGAGTGAAACCACTTTGCTCTATGGTGAAAACCTCCTAAAGCCCCAGTCCCACCGAACGCCGGATATGCTACGGATCACCCCGGATGCACTACGGTTCATATCCGGGGTCATCCGGGAGTGCAACCGTAGTCAAACCGTGATAAACCGTAGCCAATCCGGGACCATCCGGGGCCATCCGGGACAATCTGGGGACATCCGTAGTACGTCCGGAAAGTCGAGCGTCACCCTTGATCAACATCTAGTATCCGGGGTGATCCGGGGCCATCCGGGAAGGGAGAGGGGGGTGGCGAAGAACCGTAGTGAAACCGTAGTGCGACCGTGATGATCCCTAGTGTATCCGGGATAAACCGTAGCGTAACCGTAGTGTAACCGTGTTTATCCGGGATGAAACGGGAGTTGGTTCACACACGGTTCCACTACGGTTCCTCTACGGATGACCCCGGATACACTACGGATCACCACGGATTCACTACGGTGTCACCACGGATTCATTACGGTATTTTCCGGATGAACCGGGATGAACCGTAGTGTATCCGGGGTCATCCGGGGTGAACCGTGGCACATCCGGGATGAACCGTGGCACATCTGTAGTGAAACCGTGGCGGAACCGTAGTGAATCCGTGACCATCCGGGGGTATTGGGGGAAAAACAGGCTAGAACCGGGGTGATCCGGGCCCATTCGTGGCGGAACCGTAGTCAAACCGTAGTAGAACCGTAGTAGGATCGGGGAACATGTCACTTTTTTTTCGATTGCCTTCCCGGACCACCCCGGATGACCCCGGATCAAACGTCTGTTTCATCCGGGGTCATCTGGGGCGATCCGGAGCGATTCGGAGCGATCCGGAGCGATCCGGAGCGATCCGGAGCGATCTGGAGCGATCCGTAGCATATCCGGCTTCAGTGGGACTGGGGCTTAAACGAATGCTAATTTATATGGTGGCCCTGGAGGGATATCAAAAGTCGTGAACATTTTCGCGACTAGTGAATATTTTTGCGACTAGTCGCAAATTTATTATCGACTGGCTGGAATATATTACGTGAATATTTCACGACTGGTCGCAAAAAACAAGTTGTAAAAAAATTCACAACTATAGTCGCAAATAATTTCACAACTAGTCGTGACAAAATTTGCGACTAGTCGTGAATTTTTGTTCGCGAATAGTCGTCAATATTTTCACTAGTCGCGAAAAAACTTCGCGACTAGTAGCGAAAATATTCACTACTAATCACGAATTATACGACTAGTCGCAGAAAATATTCATGACCAGATGCGAATAAATTCACTACCAGTCACGAAAAAATTCACGACAAGTCGCGAATAGTTTCACAACTACTCGCAAACAAATTCACGACTTTTATGTCCCTCCAGGGCCACCATAAATTTCCCCTTTTATTTCAGGGAAAGGTAGTTTTTTCCAGGTAATTAACTGTTTTCCAAAATGAACCACGACCTCACTAGATTTGAGGCTAATACTGACATACTGTACGTTCGATACACTGGGAATAAAAAAAAACCGCGCCGCGCCGAAGCACCACAACATAACGATGCTGCAGCGGGCCGACCCGCGGTACGGTACCGGTGGCTGTAGCTAGCTTGCACTGCCATGCCCCGGAAGATCGGCCACATAATGTACATTGTACATGTACATGTATGTACACACACCTACAAGTAAACGGACACACCCACACACAACCAAACTACACTTATATTTGTGTATAATGAATAATTCATGATGAGGCTCAAACTCGGTCGCTGATTGGATCCCTCGGAAAAGCGAGGGAGATTCGTCGAAAACTAAGGTTAAAGTTAACAATTGCTTGCCAACTAGTGCTAGACCCTTTGGGGAATCCAAAATCATGTACGTTTGTCAAACGTCGGCTCCAGTGCGAGTATGGATCCAGCTGCATTTTGTAAACTACGCATGCGTGAGACCAGAACGCACACGAAGTCGGAGTTTGAAAAAGAGACGGCGTTAACGAATCTGCGCGCGTGGGCGCCAAAATAACACAAGGGTCTAGGGCTAGACTACTCAAAACACAACACTTGAGAACTATTAGGAAGCCACCAAAATAAAACAATTATTCATGCATTTAAACCATTTACCCATTAGAACGGGTAGCTCCGAAATGAGTTCCATTTCAACTCACACATTCAGCAGCTGATGAGTCCACGAATGGACGAAAATGCATTCCCGCCATGTCCTCGGTATATCCTGCCCAACCCGCTAGCTGGGGCAAATTTTGAATTTGGTTAAAACAGACATTGATCTAATTTAAAACCCAATAACCGCCATTGGGAAAGAACCATCATCTTGGTAGTGCTATGTTCCCACTGTCGTGCGATCCGTCATGGCCCTGTCACACCAGAACGTTTTAGGCCAACGCGTGAGTAGCGCGTTAAAAATAGTTGATACGCTGGCAAACGCTGAACTTCCACAGAAAAAGTCAAGTGGAACCGTGATTTCAGCGTGTCCATAACGCGTTGTCAACGGGTTCATAGCGTTCGCCAGTGCGTGAGTAATGCGTTAGTAACGCGCTCGACGACTGATGAACGACTGCCCAGCGCGTGAGTAGCGCGTTCCAACGCGCGCCAGCGTACTGCAACGACCACATGATTAGTTGTATAAAAAGCCGACGCGCTACTACACTAATGGCCCTGTCACACCAGAACTTTTTAGGCCAACGTGTTGGAATTTCGGTAACACGCGGGTAAACGTTGACCGACGCTAGGCCAGCGTTCGCAACACGCTAAGCGCGTTACCCACACGCTGGAACACGCTGTCACACGCTGAGGCAAAAATACATTTTTCGACTGATTTTGCTGTTGCGATGACCCACGACCTCTGCGACCAGTTGTACACTCTTTGTACGATTTTCCCGCGATTGCAACATTTTTCGGTCGCAGCTAGGTCGTAACCTGGTCGCAAGCCCGGTGTGACTGGGCCTTTAGTCAAAACCACTCGTGAGGCAAGTTTGTATACTTTTGTGTATAACTATAAAAAAAATGATCCAATTCCGCTGAATTTTTGTTGTAACTATCCTTGTACCCCACCCGTATAGGCTGTAAATCATGTTTGACACATAGTTCGTTCACCCTTCAATCCAGCCCTCAGAACAACAAATTGTATAACTTTGACATCTTTAGGCCAATCCCGCTGAATTTTGTTTCTAACTATTCTTGTACTCCATCCGTATAAGCTGTAAAAGCAAGTTAACAATTGCTTGCCAACTAGTGCTAGACCCTTTGGGGAATCTAAAATCATGTACGTTTGTCAAACGTCGGCTCCAGTGCGAGTATGGATCCAGCTGCATTTTGTAAACTACGCATGCGTGAGACCAGAACGCACACGAAGTCGGAGTTTGAAAAAGAGACGGCGTTAACGAATCTGCGCGCGTGGGCGCCGAAATAACACAATAGGGCTAGACTACTCAAAACACAACACTTGAGAACTATTAGGAAGCCACCAAAATAAAACAATTATTCATGCATTTAAACCATTTACCCATTAGAACGGGTAGCTCCAAAATGAGTTCCATTTCAACTCACACATTCAGCAGCTGATGAGTCCACGAATGGACGAAAATGCATTCCCGCCATGTCCTCGGTATATCCTGCCCAACCCGCTAGCTGGGGCAAATTTTGAATTTGGTTAAAACAGACATTGATCTAATTTAAAACCCAATAACCGCCATTGGGAAAGAACCATCATCTTGGTAATGCTATGTTCCCACTGTCGTTCGATCCGTCATGGCCCTGTCACACCAGAACGTTTTAGGCCAACGCGTGAGTAGCGCGTTAAAAATAGTTGATACGCTGGCAAACGCTGAACTTCCACAGAAAAAGTCAAGTGGAACCGTGATTTCAGCGTGTCCATAACGCGTTGTTAACGGGTTCATAGCGTTCGCCAGTGCGTGAGTAATGCGTTAGTAACGCGCTCGACGACTGATGAACGACTGCCCAGCGCGTGAGTAGCGCGTTCCAACGCGCGCCAGCGTACTGCAACGACCACATGATTAGTTGTATAAAAAGCCGACGCGCTACTACAGTAATGGCCCTGTCACACCAGAACGTTTTAGGCCAACGTGTTGGAATTTCGGTAACACGCGGGTAAACGTTGACCGACGCTAGGCCAGCGTTCGCAACACGCTAAGCGCGTTACCCACACGCTGGAAAACACGCTGTCACACGCTGAGGCAAAAATACATTTTTCAACATACCTAACATTTTCAGCGTTTGCCAGCGTGTGACTGCACACGCTGGCGGCGCGCAGGATGGTCGTTACTTACGCGTCGAACGCGCTAGACGATCGTTACCAACCCACTACTCACACGCTGGCGACCCGCTGTCGTATTTTTACTATAAATCAGTGATACGTTCCTCACACGCTGAGCGCGTTCCTCACACGATATCACACGATATGAACCCGTTATCAACCTGTATGGACACGCTGAAATCACGGTTCCACTTGACTTTTTCTGTGAAAGTTCAGCGATTGCCAGCGTATCAACTATTTTTAACGCGCTACTCATGCATTGGCCTAAAACGTTCTGGGGTGACAGGGCCATAACCAGCGTGTCGCCAGAGTACGCCAGCGTGCGCCAGCGTGTGAGTAGCGGGTTGATAACGATCGTCTAGCGTGTTCGACGCGTGAGTAACAAACCTCCAACGCTCCGCCAGCGTGTGCAGTCACACGCTGGCAAACGCTGGAAATTGTATGTATGTTGACAAAATTATGTTTTCCTCAGCGTGTGACAGCATGTCCCAGCGCGTGAGTAACACGCTCAGCGTGTTGCTAACGCTGGCCTAGCGTTGGTCAGCGTTTACCAGCGTGTTGCCAAAATTACAACACGTTACTCACGCGTTGGCCTAAAATGTTCTGGTGTGACAGGGCCATCACGAACGCCACGATTGGCCATACGATTGGCCATTCGTAGCTGATCGTGGAATTGTTGTTTTCTTTTCTGAATTTTCACGTTTGGATACGAGTTGATGCGAGTCGATACGTTCTGGTACGATTTGGTGCGCTTGGATGCGATGTAGTCACAATTTGTCAATTTCAGGTGACATGATCTGTCACGATCTGGTCTCCCGTTCAGATACGATCAGATACGTTCCGATTGGATTGTCCCGATTGAGTCCACGATTGGGTCCCGATATGACACGATCAGCATGATCGGGGTTCCCGATTTGGGACGATCTAGTATGTGCAGATACGTTCCGATACGTTCAGATTCGATCATCACGAACCGATGCGCTCTGTTGCGATCAGATACAATTGTAGTTGTAGAACAAGGTGCCAGAGTTTTTTGGGGCTTTGATCGCGATATGTTTACCGTCTAGGGCCCCACATGCCCCATCGATGCCCAAATCCCTCGGCGATCTGCAAAACACGATACAGAAATGCGAGTAAAGCTGTATATTATAATACAATAACATTAAATTAAATGCTAGAAACTAAATATAATCACAAGATAATATCAGTTACCTGACGCCACCTCTGTGGGGTAGTTGGGAAGTCAAATACATCGTCTTCGTATTCGGCCACGATGGCAGCAGACACTTCCTTTACAATGCCACTGGTGGTGTTGTTGGGCATCCTGAAAGAGTATGACAGGCTGTGGTAACTGTCCCCAGTGGCCATATACCGTAAGGTGATGGCCAGCTTGAGTCCTGGTTCATGAGCACGTCGGTAGTTAGTGTCCTGCTTCGTCACACGGGGCGTCACTCGGTGAAGCATTTCGTGGAACATGCGCGGTTCCATACGCATGTAGTTGGTGAAATCGTCTTGTGACTCCCTGTCCAGCTCCTTCATCAGGTTGGCATAGTTGCCGTACAAGACCCGCCTCCCGATCCAGGCACGAACCCAGTACTGGCGCCGACGTCTCTCTTCGCGCTGGTTTCTTCGTCGGAGAAGTACAGATACGGCTACAGCACCCAACTGTTCTTGCTGTTCCATCTGGAGCCGGACCGATATAAGCTCGAGTCTTCCCGGTGGCATAACGATATTCCCTCTTCGGGCGTCGTAGTGGAGAGTTAGCTGAATCCCCAGAAGCTGCTCCATATATACTGGTCTCGGGCAGCTAAAGACAGGTGGTACTACCAATCGCAAGGTCGTGCAACCAGTCGAGACAGGTCGTTACTGGTCGCACTACCGATCGTGAGGTCGTACCACAGGTGGCACCACCAATTGTCACGTGGCACGACCAGTTTCACGACTAATCGTGCGACTGTGGGACCCGCGACTATCCACGAATGGTGGTGCGAGCATGCACGACTGGTGGTACGACCATTCAAGACCTGTCTGCAACCTCTTACGATTTGGAATCGCAGGTCAGAAGTTTTGAGCATGACCATCAACCTTGCTGCGACTGATTTTGCTGTTGCGATGACCCACGACCTCTGCGACCAGTTGTACACTCTTTGTACGATTTTCCCGCGATTGCAACATTTTTCGGTCGCAGCTAGGTCGTAACCTGGTCGCAAGCCCGGTGTGACTTGGCCTTTAGTCAAAACCACTCGTGAGGCAAGTTTGTATACTTTTGTGTATAACTATACAAAAAATGATCCAATTCCGCTGAATTTTTGTTGTAACTATCCTTGTACCCCACCCGTATAGGCTGTAAAATCATGTTTGACACATAGTTCGTTCACCCTTCAACCAGCCCTCAGAACAACAAATTGTATAACTTTGACATCTTTAGGCCAATCCCGCTGAATTTTGTTTCTAACTATTCTTGTACTCCACCCGTATAAGCTGTAAAAGCATGTTTAAACTCAGTTTTACACGCGCCTTCCGCGTGAGCACCGTGGTGAATCCGTGTGTGTTGATATGCCAGAATGCTTCAATATTGGTGTGCATGTCCAGACAAACAATTGTGACTCTCCAAACACAGAAACATATTACACCCATGCCTCTCGCGTGAGCACCGAAGTGTCCGCCTGTCACCATTTTAGGTTGGTGTCTCCAAGAGTTTCAAGGCTACCTAATTTCTTAATAGGGATTTTTAAAACTAAACAGTGACATCTCTATTGTGAATAGTAACTCACATCCGGTCATTTGAGGGATTTTGCGGCCATTTTTTGTCGCAATCTTAGATTTGTAGGTTTCTTGACTGCTGAAGGACGTTTTAACTTGTCTTAATAGATTTATTGACCCCAAACACCAGGAAATAGACATACAAATTACATTTCTAGAATGAAAGACAAATGATTTATGGCTATTTTTAAGTAAAGGCGGCCATCTTGGAGGCCATTTTGAAACAAAGCTTTCCGGCCGGAAGTCCGATTTTCTTAGATTTTAAGTATGCGGATGCCAAATACTACCAAAAACCGTTGAAAACCTTTTGTTGCTATTTTTGTAGGGTAAAACTCTATATAGGCTATTACATTTTCCCGCCCAAACTCTCGCGGGGTCCGCCATATTGGATGTTAGTGTTTCGTTCATTAAAAAGGTTAACATTACCATGAGTTGAAATAAATACCTCATCGGGGATCTACAGGCTTATGTATCTTGCTTTTAAATACAATATGTAAACACTAAAATATTTAGATGTCCTTATGGATCTGTTGATTCTGAAAATATGTTTCATCACCCACACGTATATTACGAGTGTGGAGTATTGAGAAACCGTACAAATAAGGAAATACAAACTAAGTAAATAGTTAGGGAACAGTAATGGTATCTAGGATAGTTTATATAGAAGATTAAGAATGTAAATAAATAAATAAATAGAGAGTAATAATTAGGGAATAACAGTGCGAGGACCCGGTCAATACTGTGTGATAATGACCGGGTTGGGGGATGACCGCTGGTAATGGACCGAGCCGAAGAAACACACTAAACACATTGTATTATCTTTGCAAATTTGTTTAATATCCCTTCACCATAAAATAAAATGTACAAATGTTTAGTTATTGCCCATCGTTAAAACAGAAGATAAATTAGGACCTAAGGTGTAAATAAATCAGTGACCTCCACAATATTTTTTATGCAGTAACTTGCAGTAACTTTATTTAAGCAGCAATGGGATGTATCGATTGGAAAATAGTAGCTGGTTATTACAAAATATGTTTTCCGTGATGTTTCGAATAATTTAATTTAAGAAGAAGGAATCTTCATACCTGTCTGAATTACATTCGTGGATTTTTTTTTCGTTTATTTTGTAAGTGTTTATTGTGAATAAACCGATAGTTATTACTGCATTTAAAACCTGTCCGCGTATCTGATGGTGAAGCAAATGCTTTCCAATTCTTCCTCCGAGTTAAGCGTCATTGTAGCAGCTTGCGGACCTGAAATTTGAAAAAAAATAACATCTTGTCAAAAATCTCTGAAAATAATAACACATACATTCTAAACAACGATTTTAATTAAATGAAAATAAAATGGTTGCCATCCTTTTCATCAAACACCTCAGATCAGTACAGATCAGATCAGATCAATATAAGCTGATAATGTTAACATAAATGAAGGTATATTCCCTTGCCGCTGCTATTTGCCCAACGTTTGATTACTTATCCTGCACTTAATCGTGCAAGTATCCCATAAGGCCATGATACCATATGGCTGCCACGCCCGGCACGCGATGTGCTAGCTTTGAAAAATTCATAGAGGAGAATATATTTTCCAAATTACTCTGGACGATCCGGCGACATGAATCTATTTTTAGAGTTCTTGAAAAAAGGGAAAACGGATGTCTGATCTATGTTTATACTATAGGATGATCGCTAACAATGTTCCTATTTCGTATAATGTTGGCACACGGAAGGTTTCAAGGGTTTAAATTCAAAGTACGATGTTGCTAAACTGTAAAACTACACATCTTTTTAATATAATCAATTAAGTGTATTTACAATAATGATGGAAACAAGGGGCAGATACAATCTGCAGGCTTCTGCCAGTGCGAGGGTATTTAGGTAATAAGTATATGAACGAGGCTGATCACCGCGTGATTTTATTGGTGGATTCCAAGCCGACAGACGACGTGTTGAACCTTTTGTTTCTTCAAAATTTGGATTGCAAAACGATTGTCATTTTCTTTTTAAATTAAAAAAATTAATATGCTGGAATGTTGACAAGAAACATCCGATCGTTTGTTGGTGTTTCTATATGTTTTACAGAATTTTACTTTGGGCACCATCTGCAAAAATGGGCACCACGATTTGGAACATTTTTAGCGGTCACATGGTGTTGTTATACTGAACCTGCTCTCCCGTCTGTATAGAGATCGGTAGTATTTACGTATGAGCATCACTCGTTGGGTACGAGTGACTCGAAATTGTTTGTTTACCCTCACGTATGTACTTTGCATGTGCAACTTTCCCCGATTGAGAGGCACGAGGAAGCGTGGATAGCTAATCGAACACGCTGAAGGCAATACATCAGACTAAACGTTAATCAGAAAAAAAAGTTGTTAAAGCTCACCGTGTGCTAACCGTTTAGGGCTTATTTGCAAAAACCTATTTCGATGAAATCTTTTCTGAATTGAATCCGTGCACAACAGGAAGTGTACGTACCCGATATTTGCGTTATAGGAGTTCTTACTGGTAGATGACCAGCCTGGATCTTTCAGGGCGTCAGAGGAAGAGAACGATGGCTGCATGATGTTGGTGCTGCCACTGTCGTGCTGAAAGCTTAAGCTTAAAAAAGAAATTACGAATAATATAAAATTATTAAATAGAGAGGTGACACTTTTTTCGTAGCAGTTTTAATCGGGGTGAATCGGGAGGAAATTGTCCCGATTGCCCCCTCCTACGAATTATCACGGTACGATGACACTACAAATATCGAGAGCTAATTTGAAACAAAATAGCTCTCTGTTGTCGTTCTCGTTGTTCGTATTAGATTTTAAACGTTTAAATTTGTTTTCACATCTGACATATTCATACTCCTTCTATGTTGAAGTTTTGTCATTTGGTTAAAGTGGTCATTCAATTTAGCAGTAGGTTTGGAAACTTGGCTCGTTTGCATAAGAGCAAGTGCCCCCCCCCCCCCCCCCCCCCCCCCCCCCCCCCCCCCTCTCCTACCCCTTCCAATTTAACTGGGACGAGAAACTAAATTATTTGTTATTTGTCCTCACACTATTTTTAGTGTGAGGTGTATTGTGTTTTGATAATTAAATCAACATGGCTATAGGAAAACATGAATAGAATAGTTTACTAAAAAGACGATTAAAATTAAGAACATGGTGAGGCATCATATTTCCACGGGTCAGCCATTAAAATGGTTTAGCCAACAAATGCTCTAGGTTTAGAGTTGATGAATGAAGACAAAATCGGAAATGACATTACCTAATTATCTATGTGTATACTTTCCATAATTTGTACTTACTTGTGTCCGATTTCGTGAGCGAGTACGGTGGTGGTTCTCAGATCACGAAATGAACTCAAGGACGTTGAATAATAAGTCCCAGCACACAATATGTATCCACTGTTAATCCATGCAATACCAAGTGTATTTCCCATCGAATTGCTACCAAACAAAAAAATGGGTTATAGTTGTCGGTTGAAGAACGGTTAATAATTCTTACATAATTACATAATTCCGTAGTGTGCTTAATTGGTTCATTGTAATAAACCTTTTAATGATGTACATATGAGTTGGTTGACTAGGCCAAACCGACCCAAAAACAATACAATTATAAGCCAAATCCGAACTGAAACCAATCTAGACTCCCTAAACCAAACCGATCCGACACGACAAAAATTATGTGAAAATCCGACCATTAGCATAATCAATAGATAATCACGATGAAAAGGAATACGATTAGCCTACACAATTGAGTCATTTGGGAAATATTTTGCACATGAAGTAGATATCTATTATAAAAATAACCCCCCACCCCGGCCAAAAAACCCGAAATCCGTATTACGAAATCCGTATTACACGGTGACGTTTTAGCACTTCATATTTAGCACTTTAATACCGTCTGAGCGTGTAATACGGATTTCGTATAATCCAGTGCATAATAATACATATTTCTTTTCTTTGGTCGAGGTGGGGGTTATTTTCATGCTAAAAACCCACTTCCTGTACAAAACATTTCCCAAATGACCCAATGCATCACCCCTGAAGTGGACGTAATCATTATTCTAAATGTTTGGGTTTTATCCCGATTATCACCCCATACTAATTAGCAGTACGGATGGCACATCGACCGGATAATCGGACATGCACTATACAGCTGCCGGTACACCAGGCCGTCTGTGGTTGTTTGGTGCAGCTAACCTCTCGGGATTCGGTTCAAAATGCGATTGATGATGGTGGTACCCAACCTTGCACATGTATTTTGGCCACTGTTGCGGAAAGGAGCCGTGTTAAATTGTTAACATCGTGCGCACGGGACGAAACATGTTTTTAACGTTTTAATGTTTTGCATATAAAAAGTTATGCTGGATATAATATTACTTATAACTATTTAAAGGAATCTATCAAGAAAAAAAAGCGAGAAGTCCTGGAAAAGTTTCCACAAAATTACCGACATAATTGGACCTCGGCACATTTTAAATGGGAGCTCAATTTACTTCCGCCTCACTGCCCTCATTTACATAAATTATCATTATCGGTTTAAAAGGTATATAACTTAAATACCCTGTCAAAACTGCTGCATTGTCCCAACGACTATCACCAGACGGGTTATTGGCCGCCGCCCAAGTACTTGCTGTTTTCAGAGACTGAAGGGCATCTGAATTTGTATTCAGACCACTCTGTTTAAATGATAGAAAGACAGTAAATCATGTAGTGCCAATACTGACTTTTAAAATTACATTGGTCATCAGTCTGTTCAGAAATGAGATTCGACCTTTTAAGACGTCTTTGGAAGCAGATAGGTTTAGACAAAACATTGCCATCATACACTATTTTTAGGGCGGTTACAATTTTAACAACGATGCCACTTTTTAGAGTATGATTTGATGATCTGTGTAACAAAATATATATAAATAATATCGTCGCTAATTTTTACCCTGCTCCTGATTTCAGGAATGGTATTATTGTATAATACACTTACCTCCCCTGACGTAAAGATCTTGATATGCGTCACTTTAGGAACCAGAGCAGTGCCCGCCAGTGAACTCAGCTGTAGGACATGTTTCACCTGTTTGGCAAATAATTATGAAATGCAACTACCATTAATGCAACTATAAACTAGAAAAGGGCACTCATGGGGTGGAGACCTCCGCCCCACCAAAAAAACACGCCCCAATTGTTACCGGTTATCTAGTACAGAGCCTTTAATTTGTAAATGCCGCCCGACTGCAAAATGAAATATCTCCCATTACACAATCTCGATTGAATCTCGGAAGCTGGGATCCACGAAATTGACGTTCGAATTAAACAAGACAAAATGCCCTAAGAAAACTCAAATTATACCCATAACACGGTACCCATAAAGGCCGGTGGACATATCATGCGTATTTTTATCCCACCATGGTAAAGGTCAATTGTAATAAGTGGACGTATCTAGGCCACACTGAATTGAAGATACTTAGAATTGAAGATACCGAATGATAATTCGGAGAGTGACCGGTCACGTGAGAGGGATTAACCAATAATAACGAGAATGGATTTTCACAGGAGTCTGATTTTCATATCATACCTGTAGCTAGCAGTGAATCTTGAATAAATAACAGGAAATCCATGTATTATAACGCTAATTATATACATGGCGTGTAAGGTCTGAAGACCGCCTCCTAAATTGAAAATAGCAATGGCCTATTGGTAGATGACGAGTTACAAGGTGCTAAATAGTGAATACCTATTGTGAACGTTTGTAACAACAACAAATCCGTCAAGGTGATCCAGATTTAGATCCAGATCAATCTGAAAAAAATCATGGAATCAACCTAGACCAATTAAGCTATTTACCCACCCATTTTGAAGTAGTTGTGTCCGTAATCTTGCTAACAAACAAACAAACACCCCGGCAGACCGACATACATACAGACAAACAAACGCCGGCAAAAACATAATATCTTTGGCGGTGGTTATAAACAATATGTTAAAGGCAAATTTAAACGGTGAAAATCTTTCATTCATTATTGCTATTGCGAGATGTGCAACTTTTTACAGCAAGTGGAGAGCGTATTAAAGTTGACTTTTATATTTATTTTTTGTTATAAAAATGTTAAGTGGTGCAGACACTGACCGCATTGAAAAGCGCTGTGACGCAATTTGCCGTGTTACTACCACGCAAATCGTACAACTTGGCATCACCGATGAGGCCGAGCTCAAGATATTTGGTCGCCTTTGGTTCAAAATCTCCCTCCTCCTTATCTGGTACGGGATTCGGTTCAAACTGTCCCAAATTATCTGTGGGATTTGAAAGAAAAATGAATCGACGAACAGAAAGTGTAAGCCATGATCACTTAAATCTAACAATACGTGCAGGCAAACAAATGTTGAATAAATTGTACTCGTCATCGATGTATCCATTATTAAAAGGTAAGACTGAATTATTTTGATATTAAAAATAAAATCTGGATTAAGAGAAACTAAAAACACGCTTCTCAATAATTGGATTAAGAGTAAACAAAACAACTTGCCAAAAATTGATGACCTTTCTAAATTAGCTCCAAAAGGTCAGCTATATTCGTAGTTAGAATTTAACTCTTATCGAGTGGTAGCCTTAGGTTTACCGAAATTCGAATTTTCGTTTTCGATCTGCGAAAAGAGAACATATTTGAGTATTACCTGTAACACCACATTCTCCCATGTATTGGTTAGGCTTGGATCTATAGGCGATGTGAGGAAGACCACGCCCAATATCTCTCTTGATCGCATGCTCGTCATCCAGAGGCTCGATGTACGTCGGACCAGAGGCGTGATTCACAACGGCCATCTGTGCTTGTACGAGACGTATAGAGTGTGTGTTCAATTTTCTTTACTTCTCCGTGCAAACTATTTATTGCACTAATACTTAATCATTTCAAGTACTGCTAAACTGAAATGATAATTTTTCGGCATTTTGCCTGCATTATAGCCAGGCCTCCATATGACGCAACTTGTTTCTACGTACCGTTATTTAAATATAGCCATTTAACATGCATTTTATTTTCCAAAACGCAACACAGTAAAGCACCGCTATAACGAACACCGCTATACCGAACATTCGGCTATACCAAACACGATCCTATATCGAACGCGATACATGTATATTCACCTCTTCTTCTTTTTAATGAAAACAAAATTTACGTTTGTTAACATTTAATAAATAGCTGTTTTTAAACTTCATTGGTCGCTATGTCAACCAAAATTGTGTTTAATTATGACTGGCAGCCATGGGAGAACATAATTCTAACAGATACGAATATGGCGTTTGTCGCGTTTTGAAATAAAATCGTTTTTAGGTACATATACAGAGTAAAACACATTGCTTCGACTCGACCTCTGGCAACAAAAAAAACTATAAAAAGACCGAAAGCACATTAAATGCACAAATTATGCAATTTTCACGACATCTTTGGACACTGCAGGATGTCCCCCCAAAATGGTGCAAGTGGAACTCATTATTTTATTCATAAAGTTATTTAAATTGCTTTCAAAACGCTATACACTCAGAAAGACTACACATTTGGCTTTCAGATGATTTTATTTTACCTGATTTTGTTTTGTCTGTCCAGTAATATACACAATTAACAAAAGCTATACTCAAAATCGATGTTGATTGTTAGGTCTAATCCCAAAACTAAATACATCTGACACCTAAACGATTGGACTTCAAAGGAAATCAGAAAGGTGTGAGATGTAATAGTCTAATTGATCTTGAGATTAAACAGGTTCCAACGTCCTCTTTACAATTACCCATGTGTAAAATGCTAGTATCGGCATTTCAAAGCTAATTTGGTTATCTTGAAGCTCATACAAACATCAATAGCTGCGAATGCTGAATATTTAAAAAGCAAAATGCCGTGTTCCACTTGCACAATTTGTTGGGACACCCTGAAAATCCGCCTCAAAAGAAGGTCGGTGAAGCAAATAAAGGGAAATACACGTGGGGAGGGGGAAACAGAAGTGATATACGCACCAAACCTGCGCATGCAGAGACGGATGCCAACGAGTCGGACTCCCCGACGACTTTACCGGTGTACAGACAGTCTGTACGCACAGGCACCTTGATGATTCCCTCGTCTGTGACATATTCAGCCTCCAACCCAGGCATGAAGCCGCTGTCGTCGTGATCCAGTGCCATGCGCAGGGTCTCACCAAACGTGTCGATATGGACTTCAAGGTACGAGGTTGCAATGGCACTGCGACCAACGTGACGCTTGTGCTCCATAGTCACAAACTCCGGATAAACAATTTCGTATTCAGGGGCTGGAAAAAGAAGTTATAAATTTATATTGCTGTCATTTATTATTTATTTAGTTGACTTAACTATTAAAGGAATACGTGTGCAGTAGCTTGGTGGAAAGATACTAACGAGTCTAAACTTCTTGCTAAGTCCAAAGATGCGTCCATTTCCATTAGTAGTTGGTTCAAATCTAAATCTTAGAATATTATTTTCCACTGAATTAACAGTATTCACACGCAGTAGTAAATTTCGTCAGGTTAATAAGGCACTGTTCTTTGGATTTTGATAAAGTGTGCCGCTTTAAACGATACAAATGCACAATTACTGACAAAATACTATAAAAACTTAAACAAATTCGGACAACTCTTATTTCGAAAACCAATCAATGGGGTAGGGGTGTGGGGGAGGAAAAAAAAGGGGGGGAGGTTACACTAATGCCCATACCTCTTATTAGACGGTTGCATTTAGAAATTGCATTTACCAATTACACGGGAGGGAGTATATATATAAAAGAATCGTTATTATCAATACATACAAATTCGGAGGGTGTCGGAGGATCCGTGCATTTAATTTCCGAGGGAATTCACTAGCACATATCGTCATGTGTTTTACATGTACTAAGGTTACCAACAAATGTATGCCTTATTATTTTTTCCCCTATTTTTTGGCCAATGAAACCTATAATAATATGTGCCTAATACAGGACATAATGAAGGTTTGGTTTGCTCCTCAAATCGATACTAACTGAAATGGCCGACTGATAATTCAGATTGTTAAAAAGTCAAAATTGTGAAAAGCATCTTAAACCAACACGAAATCTTACGGTGGTGTATTATTGGGTAACCTTTTTTTTCTCTTAATTTGTTGCATGGGGTGATAAGCATTTTTGTTTTGCTTGGCACACAAAACTAGGGGAATGGTCGTATAGCACATGCCCGTAAAAAAAGTAAGGGGGGTATATCCCCCCCCCCCTCCCGATTTACGCCCCTGAGTTTAAGTGAAGTGAAACATGCATAATCTTTATCAACAAGAGCTAAAAAGCAGAGCAGTAAATAAGCACCCCCCCCCCCCCCCCTAACACAGCTACTAACCACAAACAGCTCATATACACTGCAACACTTGCCCATCTAAACAAATCGAACAACTTGGTCCAATGGTCAATTTTAACTCTCTTTTGAAATGTACTCATAAATCTGTCAAAGATTCATATTTTGGCGTTTGTGGAAAGTTGTATATTTCAAACCATACCCTTTATTTTCTATGTTAGTAACACTTATAGCATTTTTGTAAAACAAAATGGGTATTCAAACAGTTCAAGTTACGCACCTTTCTCTTCGCTTTCGACGCCGAAGTATCGCTGTAGCTCCTTTTCTGAAAACTTCAGGTTTACCTGTGTGATGAGGAACACAAAAACGGATTCAGAAAATGTACGGTGATTGGTATAGCTGAGCAATGTGCTTGGAGTATTTGGAGATTATGACGTACCCCAGGATTCGCCAACGCAGAAGCCAGCAGAACCACCAGACACATAGAGATGGGCAACATCGTGGATGGCTGTTCGTGAATAAAGACTAACAACCGATCGATTGATTGCTGTGACTGAGCTTTCAAGGCAGGGCACCAGCTTTATATAGCCTCAAACACGCGTGAATTGCTCTTTCCGTGACAACTTGCTGGAGAATTTTGGCCTTAATTCAAGTTCATATATTTAAGTTCATACTTTTCAAGTTGATATTTACCAGCAACAAAGTGTTTTAATTATCTTTTTTTCAATTATTACTAGACCCTTTTCGGGTAGGGGTGATTGGTTCCGGTACATTGCTCACTTTGTATTAGTCTGAGTACGTGGGTTTATTAACGAAGCCATCTTTGAACCAACGTCTGATATGTACACGCAAATTTGGTGCAGAAATCTGGACAAAGCTGCTGATTGGCTAGTTTGGCTGCAGTATTTCTGTAACATAGCAACGGGTAACGGAAGACGCGATATCGCATTTGAAAGCGCATGATGAATAGACCTTTTCAACCGAAAATAATAATATATGTAAATGAGGGCTGTAAGGCAGAAGTGAATTACGGCCCCATTGATAAGGTGCAGAAGCCCAATCATTCGGGTTATTTTGTATCAATCTGTCCGCCTATGCTTTTTTTCGTAAAATAAAGACGTACAACAAAATCGCCCGGCCGCACGATGTCAAGTAAATATTAAGGCTCCTTTCTGCAACATTGGCCAACAAATACCTGTGCGAGTCTGGGTACCATCATCCCTCAAATTTTAAACCGATTCGTGACAAGTCTTTGCCAAAGACGACTGTATTCGATATTTGATTGTGCACGTAGCGTATTCTTTTCAAGAAGTGCGCGTGCCCGTCGCTAACGAAACTTGTATAGACCACAGCTCCAGTTAGGGAGCTGGACTAACCAGTGGCCAATTTCATAAAACATGTAAGCACCAAAATTTGCTTAGCATAAACATTCGTCCTTGGATAAAACAGAGTTACAAACCAACATTTTAGTTGATGTTTATTGTTGGTGACTGGTATTCAGCTGTTTTTCTACTTTGAATGAAAAGCGCGTGGAATTTTGGCCGATAACCTGATTTTACTGAGCAAGACTTTGTTGCGCTGAGCAAATTGTTGTGCTTACATGTTTTATGAAATTGGCCCAGGGGTAAAAAGAAGACACAACGCGAGTGTACAATCAAAATGCAGTCGTCTTTGGCAAAGACTAATTCGCGACGGGCACTGCACTGGGCGCGGGCAGATACAGTGCTGTGGTCGTCCGTGTAAAGGCGCTGTCACACTGTTGCGTATGGCACCAGCGTATGATTTGCGTATTAAAATGTAAACAATATTTTGCATACGCACAACAAGCCCTTGAAAATACAGAATTGTGCGTATACTTACCGTATTGAACCTATTTGTAGCGTATGAGTAGCGTACGGCCAGCGTATAGCCTGCGTATAGCCTGCGTATGACCAGCGAATGTCAGCAAATGTCAGCGTCTACCAGCGTATGACCAGCGTATGTCAGCGTATAACCAGCGTATGGGCTGCGTATGGCCAGCGTACTATGCGTATGGGTAGCGTATTAGTAGGGTATGAGTAGCGTATTCACAGCGCATGCCCAGCGTGCCGCCTATCACGTGACAAGTGGCTATAAGCGGCGGTATTTTCACATTGCAAGATATCTTGATGCTGCCGAGAATGCCTGCGCTGACCTGGAAATTGGCCTGGATGAGCTCACCCCTACCCCCTCACCCCCCCTTCAGCCTCACGCAAGTAACCTCAGGAACCGGACGGCGCCCTCCTTGAGTCCCTACAGAAGAGAGTTGCCGAGTCACGCACCATCCTCAAGGACCTTTCCAAAGCCCAGAAGCAGCCCATCACAGCCCGAACAGCCTTTGCCAACTACGTTCGAGACAGCCTGCTGACCATGTCCAAGGCCAAGTACAAGAAGACAAGGTCCACCATCAACAGGTTGCTGTCTGACCTGATGGATGAGGACAGTGATGATGACATTCCAAGTGCCATGGGAGCTCCCTCATCCAAGACACCCAGCAAGCCCGCCACTCTCAAGCACCTCACCCACTGCGGCCCAGTTCAGCACCGTCCTTTGGCTCGTACGGCTCCTCAGCACCATCAGCCAGCTCCCCACATGTTGAGAAACGTGCCTCCAGCATCATCAGTGTGAGGTTCACAATCTATGGAGTACAATGAGCAGTACCACCAGCAACCCTTACAGAATCCACAGATGCCTCCACATCCTTCTCTACATCACATGATGCCTTCTCCTCAGCAACCTTCTCAGCAAACTCAGCAGCAGCAGCAGCAGCAACAGCGCACCCCAACAGTGTCTGCCGCCTTGGGTTCTGCTGCCCAGGTACTGAGGAACCAGCCCAGTCCAACCCAGCCTAGTTCAGGCACAGCCTTACAGACCAGCTTCCCGAACATTTCCGGTCTGTCCAACATCTAAGGACTTAGTGGCTACCTGGATTCTCCTCTTGATCTCGATTCTCAGGATGGGGAACTCCCAACACCAAAAGGAAAGAAGTCGTGACTGTTATAGTAGCGGGTTATGCATCAAGTCAAAGTAGTGTAGTGTAGTTTACAGTGTAGTCCAATTAAATTTCAATTAAAAAAGTATGATAAACACCCAATGTTTTTTCCCAAAGAAATGTTCAATAATAACGACACATGATAATAATGGTACATAGTAATAACATTTAACAAAAAACAGTCTCTAGGATGACACTACAGTGACTACATTAACAGTCACTACAACAACAGTGTTGTCAGTCACTACAACAAGAGTCACCACAACAACAGTCACCACAGCCAAATCCTCTAAATCGTCTTGTCTTGCCATGGAACGAACTGCATCTGCTGGGGAGTTGGCCCAGTGCTTCAGGAGGTTCCTCTGTATCTTTCCTTTCTTGGTGGAGGTGTTACTGCCAGCAATGTGTGTCGTACAAGTTGCTATCCTTTCTCAATGCTCTAGGGATGAAGTCATGGTTCATGTTCACTGCACGGTCGAGCTGCTGGTTCTGGAGTCCAGGGTACCATATCCTCACCAGATTGTGAAGGACAATGCAGGCTTTCACAATGACCTTGATAGTAGAGGGGATGGTGCTGCATGGTCAGCAGAACTTGGAAGCGGTTCGCTAGGATGCCAAAGGCATTTTCTACTACCCTTCTGGTGCGGAAAAGCCTGTAGTTATCCTCTCTTCATCGTCTAGCCCCCGGAGCCTGTATGGCTTCATCATGGTGTCTCGGAGGGCAAAGGCGTCGTCGCCGATGAAGATCGAAGTAGGGAACATCCTGGTATAGTCATTGGGTAGAGGATCGGGGGCAGGGAATCCTATGGTACCGTCTTCAACACATTCCTTGGTTTCACAGTTATTGTGATGCTGATCCTAGCTGTACCACCGACGTCTGCCCAGATGAACTTGGACTCCGCGTCTACAAGGGCCATGAGTACAACATAATATAATCCCTTGTAGTTGAATATTGAGAACCACTCGATGGATGGAGGACACTTGCAAGCAATGTGCTTCCCATCTAGTGCACCACATGTTTAGGAAAAGTTCCATTTCTCGAGGAACTTTTCAGATATGTATGGCACACCATCCCTTAGGACTGGTGGGGCAGGACATCACCTCGGGCATGTACTCATCGATTATGGCTTGGCAAACCTCTCTGACGACGATTGACTGGTCCTCGTTTCGGAGCTCCACCAAAAGCTTGTCGTAGAGGTCAAACTGCCGTCGCCTGCCGATCCATGGTCTCACCCAAACTTCACGTCTTCTTCTTCTTCTTCTCCTCCTTCTTCAGATTATGTTCTGTTGGATCTGGTGAACTGCAAAATCGATCAGATCATGCTAGTGCTGGAGAAGAGCTAGCTCCATCCTCTCTGGTCTAAGGTCAAAGAAGAACTGAAGAAGAGCTAGAAATAGGAGCCTATATATATACTTTCTCAAAACGCTGGCAATACGCTGGGATATACGCTGGCCATACGCCAATAATACGCTAGTTGTACGCTAAATACGTTACTCAATCGTCAGGCATACGCCAATATGTCTATATACGTTGCAGATACGTCAGACATACGTTAGAAGTACGTTACTCATACGCTATCAATGCGCTATCAATACGCTAGCTGTATGGTAAACCTTCATGCCAACCTATGGCAACTTATGTCCAGCGTACTCGACCTATGCGTAACTACCTCTGGCGTACCTCTGGCGTATTCAGCGTATGCATAGCGTATGCCTAGCGTATGCTTAGCGTATGAACCATACGCAGGCATACGCACACAATTTGTAAGCATGCTTAAAAAATTAGTTCGGCCTCGGCGTATCCCAGCGTATATCAGCGTATGCCACCGTGCTTGTAACGTATACAACCTATCCCTAACGTACCCCCTACCGTATGTCAGCGTAGGCCTGCGTATGAGTGATATTTTAATACGCAACTCATACGCTGGTGCCATACGCAACAGTGTGACAGCGCCTTAAGCACGGCGTATCGCCGTGACATCGCTTGGGGGATGGTATCCCGATTTATACAGGTGTTTTGTTTGTTTCACTCGCGTGGAAAGGAGCCCTGCTAATTTCACTTGACATCGTGAGCCTGGGTCGGAAAGTTTTATTTTGTGCATACAAAAACCCAATTATGCTGGAGAATATCAATTTTAGTGAATTCTTTTAAGGAAAAAGTCGACAAATCCCAGACAATTAAGAGAAACTTTCTCGAAAGTTTGGACTCCTGTTTTTAATTTGCCCAATTTGCACTTCCGCCTAATGACTCTCATTTTCTTATCATTTTCTGGTGAAAAGGTCTATGGGCATAATCTTGAGGTCAAGATGCAGCATTGTTTAATTAATCACCAAATTAATCACCTAATCTGCTCGCATGTCATGTCAATTATGACCTTGACCTTGACCTAAATGCATATCTTTGATTTCTGGCGATCTCAAAAGTATCACCAAATGAATTGGCATCCCCAATTTTATAGTTGAATGACACCTTAAAATGTTTTTCTAACACTGTTTGGCTCCAAATTTAGCGTGTTTGTACATTTGTCGGTCCTCAGAGGTCTGATTTCCTCCACATCTAAAATTAAACCTGGTATAAATTTATACTAACTATGCTAAAAATGCAATGCTTTTCTCAAATAGTGCACAGTTTTAATATAAATATGAGAGCTTATCCGCTGTACTATGCATGTATCGAGAAACCACGAACGATTACAAAGTATCCTTAATACTCTTAAAGGTTTAAAAAGAAAGTTGTAAAGATATGTCCTTGGTTACGCATGTTGGTTGCACTTTTTTCAATTAGGGTAATAAATTTAGAATTGACCAGCAACAACAAAAATAATTATTATATCAATTTATTTTTAAAAAGCCATTAAATGTGTGTATACTTATATCCATAGTTGACGTTGCAATAACTGACTTTGCCCTTCAACAAACCTAAAATTGTAATGGGGTCAGTTCGGAAAAAGACAGGGTTGCAGTATACTACTACACTAATTCAGAGTTATAGTCAATTACTTTTCGAGTACTTTGTTCACTACACAATCTTGAGCTGTTTGTAACTTGTACTAATAAATAATTAAGTTTTTATGTTTAATATACTACAATTTAATGAAAAACACAAACATGTTCGTCAATGGTGACGTTTTTAAAGGTGAGATACACCATTTGCAGATATAACAATTGTTACTGCCGAATTATTAAGAAATATCGTATTACTTATTTGAAAGTAAATATTGATTTTGGGCATCCAGCAAATGATCGCGCTAGATTTCCTGTAATTGTTCCGAACAAAATAATTGTATAAACAAGAATTCGCGATCGCCGAATAAGAACATCATAAGAACCACTGCCCTACGCCGGTTGAAAACGAACGCCGTTTTCGTGCTTTTTTCAGCATCCATGGTTGTAAAACATCGAACAAGTCAGTTAAACGATTTTATTCCATAAAATATAACCCCCGAATCCACCCATTCATGATAATTCAAACAATTACCAATGGTGTATACTACTTAAACATGTATTTTAACATTTAAAAAACTGCCAAAAAACATAACTAACGTAAACTGCAAATTTTCTTTGTAATTTTACAGAAAAAGTGGGTGCAATGAGTTGTCGGCACTTTCTATTATTTCATTTACCTGTATTTGTTTGAAATTATTACAGAACTTTTGTTATATAACAAAAGAATAAAAGAGAGCTCATCATTTTTCCAAATGTTAATGTACAGGCATACCTAAGTATCAGTGTTTTGTAATCCTGTAAATATCTTGTTTGTCTGTAAATATTATGATGTATTTTGTGTAAATAATGTTGTATTTATAGTACTGTTGTTAAAGTTGTCAGTTTACGGTTTTGTTTATGACATTTTAATGTATCTTGTTATCCAATTTTATTTAATTTTAATCCAATTTTAAACCGTTTGGGTACACCCTGGGTGAAGAAATGTAATACATACAAATAAATATGGGTTCGGTAGTAGAGAAGGCTAAACCAGCCAGGAATTGCGTATACTCTACAATTGTTGATTGCTGTGATGTGAGATATGACTATTTGAACACCCGAGGAACACATAGCACCCAAGGCTTGAGCTGTTTGTAACTTGTACTAATAAATAATAATGTTGTATTTATATGAGTTAGTCTTGCATACGCACTGTGGACCTCCGAACAATATAGGTCCACACGATGCGGGAAGAGGTTACGGTGTGTGGACTTGCACACGTCCACAATCCGTTTTTCAGTTTCCGAAAAAGAGCGCTCGAGGAAAAACGGGTTAGGGTTATATATAGAAAAGATAGAAGAAACAGCTGAGAGGCCCATAATCCAAATTTGAGGGTAAATTTGTTTTGGGGAAGCGAGAAAAATGAGTATTTAGTCAAAGTTTGTTAACTACACGAAGACAAAGGAATGTCCACAGTGCGTATGTAAGGTAAAGCGTGATGTGATATCACGCCTAGTTACACACTTATGTGATATCATACGGGGGTGGCATAAACGCTGTTGTTATACCTCTGTCTTGGATACTGTATTTGTATTGGTCTAGAACGATCACGTGTCCGTTGTATACAAAATCACGCTTTTTCCCAGTGTAAAAAAGCCTTACATCTACGCACGCCTTTAAGTGCACATCTTGATGAATAGCGCTCTTGTTTATAACCTAAGCATTTACTAGGCAAGTCAAAGCAAAAGGTTTATGTGTAGGGCCTATGTTTTTAAGCAATGTGCTTGATTAGCTTTTGCTTGGTGATTCTGCTTATAAGTAATTGCTAGTGTTTACGTATTCGGTCCATTGAGATGGGCAACATCGTGCTTCCTCGTGGATGGTGCTGTTCGTGGATAGCTGTAAGCTTTTAAGATAGGACATCAGCTTTATATATCCTCAGACACGCGTGGATTGGTCTTTCCGTGACAACTTAAATAATGGAGAATTTCAACCTTGATTTATGTTCTATTTTGCCTACTAGTCTACATGAATAATTTCTCAATAATTACATGTTATGCTATATAAAGCTAATGTCCTATCCTAAAAGCTCACAGCATATGTAGTTATAAGTAATCGGTTGCTACGTAGTTTTCGTAGATGAATGAATGAGGGGCGAGTTGGTCAACCAAACGAAATAGTTCGTACGGTGATTTTCTAGTCTATAAAATTCTATTTCATCGGCGATTGATCAAAATGTTGTATTTTGTGCTTCTTCTATCGACGTAAAGATTGGTTTCAGTGACTATCAACTCCCACATTGCTTGCGAGAAAAAACAGCTGGAAAATCGGCATTTGCGTGAAACCTCCCCAATCTTCGACGTAAGTTGCTCCTCGGTGCCCTGTGATAGACACAACAACAACATGTGAGGGCGCTATTGTGTAAAAAAATGTTTTCTAGTTTTGTAGATTGTATAACTATGTATACGACAATTATTTGCCTCAAGGAAAGCAGGAAAAGAATAGAGTTGTTGGCAAGTGGCTTGATATCTTATGTACAAAAGTAAGGTGTTGCTCCATGTCAGCTCGCCCCATAGCACATTGCCTTATGGCCACAGTAGGCCTACCCCATCGCCTCTCCAACCCATGACCAATTTTGTCCCATTTCCTTGCAGTAATTAGTCTGAATATATCTTAATGTTAAGTGATGACATCAGATCATTTCGTAAACACCTGGCATGCAATTGATTCTGTGTGAACATTTTAATTTAGCTTTGGCCAATAGAAAACGTTGTAAACAAAGTTCAAGTGGTGGCGGACGAAGTAGCAACGGAACGAAGGTGATGGTTCAATGTGGAAAATGGGCCCGCCTGTAAACTGTACAAACCACATGGTACGTATGAGACATGCAATGTAATTGTTATGACTTGAATACATGTAGGACAGCTTTCTTGGCACGTTATTGTGACTTTCCACCTCCTTTATAGCAGTAAAAAGAAAAGTTTTCCACATTTGTGTTTTTATGCTAATGAAATTTTAATTATTCATGAGCCAAAGTGTGATGTCATTAGAGGCAGAACAGTAGTTTCTCCATAGCTTTGTGTGCAAATGTACATCACACTTTTCTACATTTTCTTGGAGTAAGTTCCACTTTTAAGTTTGTTATTATGTTAAACAGCTTGTTTTGACAATTATATTAGTGGCTAACTAATATTTATTCACAGCCTTTTTGGTGGGTAATTTTGAAGGACTGATTGTTGACCGACTGTTTTTACGCTCTTTTGACAATACAAGGAGTACCTCGTGTGACAAAAGCAAAATAGCGCCCTCTTCCATGCATTGGTGAAGGGATTTTCAAAAATATAAGCATTGACAAACTACATGTACCACCATGTTGTCACTTCCAATGACATGTTGAACAAGCCTTCAATTATATCTTGTTTGTATTTCTTTAGCACATTACTGTGCATGACAACAAGTTGAGCTGAATGTGCACTGCATGTTTCCTTTAAATGTTACTTTAATCCTAAATTTGGGTTGTAATTAATAACTGTTAATGTTCATTTAGTACATGTAGGTTGCGTACGTGTGTATACAGGTGCATTGTTACGCCATGCTCCAGCTTCACTCTATCCACGTCATAAATCGGGCTGGTCCCTTTTCTTTGGCTTGCTCGGCTGTGCCGAGGACTCGGGTACACAATCGTCTTCTCGGTGACTGCGTCGCTAGTATATCGGACGACATGTCGGAGTCACTATCCGCGAACAATTCGTACAAAATGTCTTCATCTTTCATGATAAAATGAGGAGCGCGTACCCACACAACGCTCTAAAATAGACACCAAAGGATGCGCGCGTGCCATCGAGCGAGCAATTAGAAAGTTGTGCTTAATTAACTGAGGGCGCCCTCGTGCTTTTAGAAAAATGTACAATTGCATTGTGCCAAAAGGCACGTCGGCAGCGAATGGCTTGCAAAATATCGTGCCAATTGGCGCCGCAGTACGGGAGGTTTTTTAACATATTTGTGCCAATTTGGCTCAATGGGAGTGATAGGGTTAGTGCAAATCGCCAATCACAAGGCCAAAGGCCACTCAAGGTGTGGGCTACTGAATGAAAGTGTGGAAAAACCAGCCACTCACACTGAAACAAAACATTCTCCTGATCTCTTCACAGCGCACGAATAGGCATCAATAATACCTCTACTCATTTGAAAGTGTCCTAGCCCTGTCCGGGCTCGATCCCTTAACCTGCAGAACGTCATGATGACGCCATCATGTGATTTTTGTATTGATTTTTCATTTTGTTCATCTTATTTTCATATATCCAAGGAACAAAACGTGCTCAAAACTATTGTTGTATTAGGTTTGAAAGGTCATAGATATTATGCATACAATTTTTACAAACGTGTCACGGCATCATAACGACACGGTGTAATTAACTCTCCCAGGGTATCATTTGGGATAAGGAGGATTCATAGAGCTATATTAAATTACTACAGCGCTGGCTCGTTGTACAAAGTGATATGAGATGGGCGCATTCATGTTTGTGCACAAATTTTGTACGACTTTTGTACGGCTATTTGTATAAGCGTTTGTATTCTATACAATGCGTTACCGAAGCCGATACGCCCAAAACCAAAACGCATGATCAGCAAATAGGCGCAAACTTCGCAAATGCGCGTGCGTATCCGCGCGCTGCATGCAGTTGATTTTGCCTTGACTTTTTTAAACTGACATGACGCGCGTGAAGTTGTTTGCGTCTGTTCTACTTGCACGCGCGTTGCATTAATATGGTGGCCCTGAAGGGACTACGCAGATCGTGAATATTGACGTCAATATTCACGACAAATTTCACGACTTTCCTCAAAGTCGCGAAGTGACGTCAATATTGAGGTCAATATTCACGACATTCTCCCAAAGTTGCGAATATTGACGTCAAATTTGACGTCGATATTCGCGTCAAATTTCACGACTTTCCCTGAAAGTCGCGAATATTGACGTCAATATTCGCGACAAAATTCACGACTTTTCTCAAAGTCTCGAATATTGACGTCAATATTGACGTCAATATTCACGACTTCCCCCAAAAGTCGCGAATATTGACGTCAAATTTGACGTCAAATTTCACGACCGGACATACATTTTGACGCGAATTTTTTTCCAGCAAGCTAGGTTCTCTTCTATTCCTACATGGTTTTGGCTAGTCTTGCTCCAAGAGTGTTTTATTTGTTCTGGGGCGCGCCGTCCGTCTAGTCTATGCAGTTCATCAATCATCAATACTCCCAAAACGGGCTTATTGAGGGCGCCCTCGATTGTCACGAGAGATCAATATTGCTGATATCTGCAAATGGTGTATCCTACCTTTAAGTTAAGTTCACGAAATTTGTTTCTGAACTTGAAACAAATCCACTGATCTCTCGTGACAATCGAGGGCGCCCTTAATAAGCCCGTTTTCGGAGGACGGCGCGCCCCGGACAAATGAACAACTCAGTCTTGGAGAAAGACTAGCCAAAACCTAGCTTGCTGGAAACAAATTCGCGTCAAAATATTCGCGACTTTGTGGAAAGTCGTGAATATTGACGTCAATATTGACGTCAATATTCGCGACTTTGAGGAAAGTCTTGAATTTTGTCGCGAATATTGACGTCAATATTCGCGACTTTCTCCAAAAGTCGCGAATATCGACCTCAAATTTGACGTCAATATTCGCGACTTTGAGGAAAGTCGTGAAATTTGTCGTGAATATTGACGTCAATATTCACGATCTGCGTTGTCCCTTCAGGGCCACCATAGGTATGGGCTCTGAGAGTTATGGTATTTGCAATAATATTAAACTACTAAAATTATGTCATTAAACAAACTTTAATCTTAATGAAACTTGCATAAACTTACACCAAGTACTCACCTTTCAAACAGAACAGTGACGTTAGGATGACGTCATTTAAGGATGTTCTGCCCTGTTCTTTTTTTTTCATTCCGTTTTGATAATAGTTTTACAGTACCGTTAACTCTCCAACAAATCTGTAATTTAAACAGCTCCAGCAATCTTCTCAGCCCCTTGATGAGCACGATATGTTAGTAATCTATCCTGTAATGTGATGTATAAGCTATACTAGTTTGATTCTTGTTTTGTGGGGTTATAAGGTTATTTCTCTAACAATAATATTAGCGTTAATAATAATAATAATAATAGATCATTCTTATAGAGCGCAAAACATAACCGAAAGAAATCTCAATGCGCTTAACAATTTCTGTTAAACAAAGTTACACAAAATACACAGTTACAAGGTGACTGATAATCTACAATGTATGTGAATAAGCTAGTAGAAATAGGTGGGATTTTAGGCTGGTTTTGAACGGGTCGAGAGTGTCTACAGCCCGAAGTGAGGATGGTAGGGCATTCCCGCAAGGACCGCCGCGTTCGGTTGACTCTCCGTTCTGTACGCTCCACCGTCTCGAATCGAAAGCTCGTTTGCCAAAGACGACTGTATTTTGATACGCGCGTCGCTAACAACAAGATTAATCTAGCTCCCAAACTGGAGCTGGTCTATAATCGTGTCGTTATTGGCGGGCGCGTGTAATCAAATATGTAATACGGTCGTCTTTGGCAAAGACTAGTCACGAATCGGCTCGAAATTCGATGGATGATGGTACCTAAGCTCGAACAGGTATTGTTTAACCAATGTTGCGGAAATGAGCCTTACTAATTTTTCAGGACATCGTGCGCCCGCAGTCAGTGCGCAGCCTTCGGAAAAGGGCTTTCGTTTATTTGCAGCGTATGCATTGTCGTTCGGTTTTGCATATATAATGAGATCGGAGGTCACATTTTCGAAATTCGTTTTCAAGTAAACCTGTCTTTAAAAATGTTATTTTAGTCGGGTATACAATAGCCAACATTTCAATGCTTGGATTATTTGCTTTTTAATAGATTTTTAAAGGTCATTTGTGTAGAATATAAGGGCGAAAAGATTGACGTCAGTGTACAGAATTGAAGGTCGAAGTAAAACGGTTGTTTATTTCATGAAAATAAATCGTGCAGACAAATTATTCATACATGTGATAAGTTTTGTTATTCCTCTTTACATACCCCTTCACCGTATTTCAGGAGATGATTCGAAACAGTCTGGAGCACCTAAATAATATTGAACTTTGCGAGCTCCAAATTCACAAAATACTACGTCGTGAAAATGTGCGAACTGCACAAGAGCGCGTACGTGATTTGTCGAGACGCCAAACACTCACACGCGTTCACCAATCACGCAAAGCAAGATGGATACTGCAAAGTAGCGTGGCGGGAACTGACACCCCGACGTTGTATGAGATTTTATGTATAACTAAAAAGGGTTAGTAGAATCCCGACTAATAGACTGGTTATGATAGCACTAAGACTTTAGGCACATTTCACATAGCGATTTAACTAATTTTTTGGGAAATTTTACCGGATAAAATGCATTTTGGGGGAAATTTTACCGGATAAAATGCAATTTTTGTAATGGAAAAAATATCGTAAATTCACTTACCACTCCTTTTTGACCCACTGACGCGTTTCCTGCACGTTTTTGAAGGGGTACTATTGAAACCCCGCGCAAATGACTCGCCAAATCTCTAATGGTCCAAGACCGTCAAATCGCTGCGAATAAACTTTAGCGATATGCCTCATTAACGAGTACCCTGCGCACTGACTGCCCGGGATGATTTTTTTTAACGTTTGTATTATTCATGACGAAAAAAAGAGAAAGATGCTGGGCAGATTGATAGAAAATAGCCCGAATGATTGGGCCTTTGCACCTTATGAATGAGACCGCAATTCACTTCCGCCTCACGACCTTTTCAATGAGGCCGTAATTCACTTTTGCCTTACGGCCTTCATTTACATACATTATTATTTTCGGTGGAAAAGGTCTATTCAGCATGCGCTTTCTCCAGCGATATCGCGTCTTCCGTTATCCGTTGCTATGTTACAGAAATACGGCAGCAAAATTGGCCAATGAACAGCTTTGTCCAGATTTGCATGTTCACATATCAGACGTTAGTTCGAAGATGGCTCCGTTATTAAACCAACGTACTCAGACTACCACAAGGTGAAACAATGTACCGGTACCAATCAACCCTACCAAAAAATGGTCTGGTAATTATTAAAAAAATATTAAAACACTTTGTTGCTGGTAAATGCACCTGAAGACGGGGCAAAGTATGAACTTAAATCAAGGCCGATATTCTCCAGCAAGTTGTCACGGAAAGATCAATTAACGCGTGTTTGAGGCTATATAAAGCTGGTGTCCTGCCTTGAAAGCTCAGTCACAGCATCAATCGATCTGTTGTTAGTCGTTATTCACAAACAGCCATCCACGATGTTGCCCATCTCTATGTGTCTGGTGGTTCTGCTGGCGTCTGCGTTGGCGAATCCTGGGGTACGTCGTAATCTCCAAATACTCCAAGCACATTATTTGCTCAGCTGTACCAATCACCGTACATTTTCTGAATCCGTTTTTTCTTTTTCATCACACAGGTAAACCTGAAGTTTTCAGAAAAGGAGCTACAGCGATACTTCGGCGTCGAAAGCGAAGAGAAAGGTGTGTAACTTGAACATTGTGTTTTAATTCTTACAAAATATAACGGAATACAACACGTATGTGTAACTAACATAGAAAATAATGTGTATGGTTTGAAAGATACACCTTTCCACAAACGTCTAAATAAGATAATCTTTGACAGAGTTATGAGTAAATTTTAAAAGAGAGGTAAAATTGACCACAGGACCAAGTTTTTCAATTTGTTTGGATGGGCAAGGGTGGCAGTGTGGATAAGCTGTTTGTGGTTAGTTTTTGTGTGTGTGTTACCCCGCTGCTTTTCAGCTCTTGTTGTTGAGCATTTAGAACACTTTCAGATACATATTTGGCATGTTTCACATCACTGAAGCGAAGGGGCGTAAATCCTGTGGGGGAGGGGGAGGGGGTATATCCCCCACACAAATGCTTATCACCCAATGCAATAAATTAATAGACATAAAAAGGTAACTCAATAATACTTCAACGTAGGATTTCGTGTTGGTTTAAAGGTAGGATAGACCATTTGCAGATATCCATTTTGTTTACTACCTGAATTATTAAAAGTGATCTTACTTATTTGAAATTAATAAATACCTAGGAGAGTTGAAGGCTTCTGAATGGCCGAGACTCGATCACGTGCAGGTCATTATGTAGTAATATCATGGGTTTTCCAAGGGCCGTTTTCTAAACCCCGGCTTTGGGCTGCATTCTGACCACATTACAGACGTTTTCCTAGTTCCGGATCGCAAAAGATATTCAGGCTGTTTTCGGCAAGTCTAATCCTCGAAATTTAAATGAAATAGGTTTAGTAGTTTACCTTGAGTGATGGAAAAAATACAGTTTTTGTTTCGATATTTATGCTCTTCTTTATTTGAAAATACATGTACGACGTCAAATATACCGACATCCCTTTTTCTAGTTGCGGATCAGTTTAACCAATTCCGGATCGAGTAAAAAACTGCTTCGTACATGAAAAATTATCACGCTAAAACCAACCCGAATCAAGCCTATATTTCTGATAAAGTATTCATTAATTTATATAAATACAGTTTAAAATAAATTTCAAATACTTTCACTTCCAATAAAGTTTAAAAAGAGGACTTGCAAGGAAATGCTTTGAAATGTTTTGTCCGTGTACGTGTGTGGCGCGCCGGCGCGCGGCAACGAGCCGATAAACTTTGTCCCACCATGGATACATTTCTCTATGGTCCCACAGAACACGTCATATGAAATCGCTTGCGCGCGTGTAGTTGATGCATGTATTTTACGGGCGATCCGGAACTAGGAAAAAATGAACGTTCAGTCTTTGGCAGATTTTTTAATACTGGAGACTTTTAGACTTATTTTTACTTATGTATCAAGAAGCTTGTATGTTTCTTTTCAATATGCACTTCATCTAAACAAATAGTATTGGAGACCAAGCCATAACAAGGTAGGTTTTTATTTGAAGCGATCCGGAACTAGGAAAAATCCGGAACTAGGAAAACAACTGTACCACTGCTAAACTACATGAACAAAGCCAAAATACGGAAACGAAGCTACGTTTGTAAAACGGCCTAAAAGAAGCCGCGAAGTCGCGAAATTCGGAGTATTTTCACCATTTTCGGCTCGATCCATTACCAGCGGTCATCCCCCAACCCGGTCATTACCACGCAGTAATAACCGGGTTCTCGCACTGCCGTTTATTACCTAAATGCTGATTGTAGGCATCCAGCAAAATGATTGCGCTAAATTGTTTTAACAAATTGAATTTATAACAAAAGAATTACGATCGTCGGACGGCGGTCGCAAACAATTAAGAACAGCATAAGTCCCACTGTCTAACGCCAGGTGAAAACGAACGCAGTTTATCTTGCTTTTATCCGCATCTTATGGTTGAAAAGCTTCGGACTGATCAGTTAAACTATATTTACTATAAAAAACAACCCCCCCAAATCCACCCATTCATGATAATCCAAGCAATTACCAATTTTGGTGTATCAATATGGGAAAAAATTAATAAGACGTACATTTTGTGGTCACCTTATTATGACACATGACGATATTATGTGCCAGTAAATTTCCTCTGAAATAAAATGCACGGATCCTCTAAAACCCTCTGAATTTAAACGTAGACATTCAGGGGTCTTTACATATAGGCTATCTCCCGTGTAATTGGTAAACAAATTGTGTAATTGGTTTTGTTCACTAAATGTCTTTCACCCCCCCCCCCCCCCCCCCCCCCCCACACTGATTTGTTTGTTCGAAATAAGAGTTGTCCGAAATCTTTAAAGTTATAGTATTTTGTCAGTAATTGTGCATTTTTATCGTTTGAAGCGGCAAACTTTATCAAAATCTAAGGGTCGATGCGTTATTAACATGACGAAACTTTAGCTCTGCGTGTGAATACTGTGAATTCCGTGGAAAATGATATTCTAAGATTTAAATTGGAACCAACTACTAATGGAAATGGAACGCATCTTTGGACATCACAATGAGTTTAGACTCGTTAATATCTTTACACCAAGCTACCATGCACACGTATTCATTTAATAGTTAAGTCAACTCAATCATTAATAAATGACAGCAATATTAATTTATAACTTCTTTTTCCAGCCCCTGATTACGAAATTGTTTATCCGGAGTTTGTGACCATGGAGCACAAGCGTCACGTTGGTCGCAGTGCCATTGCAACCTCGTACCTTGAAGTCCATATCGACACGTTCGGTGAGACTCTGCGCATGGCACTGGATCACGACGACAGCGGCTTCATGCCTGGGTTGGAGGCTGAATATGTCACAGACGAGGGAATCATCAAGGTGCCTGTGCGTACAGACTGTCTGTACACCGGTAAAGTCGTCGGGGAGTCCGACTCGTTGGCATCCGTCTCTGCATGCGCAGGTTTGGTGCGTATAGTAGTACTTGTTGTTGGTTTTTTTCCCGTGTCTTCCCTTTATTTGCTTTACCGATTTACAAGGTGTCCCAACAAATGGTGCAAGTGCTTTTTAAATATTTAGCATTTGATATAGGTGACCTGTCATCACAAAATGAGAGTAAAGTCGCACAATGTGATTCGGAGATATGGCCATCCAAAGTCAAAATATGAAGCGGTGGTCAATTTTGAGATTTTGCGTAATTTGGAAAGCCCAAGTCCTCCACTACATATTCAAATTTTTTGGGTGAGATCAGATGATCGAAAACCTTTTAAATTACGCGAGTTTGCGTAGTTAGTGTTTGGATTAAAGTCTAGTGGTCTAATTAACACGGTAATTAAATATGCAAATTAGGTCCTCGTAAGTATCCCACGTTTTCGTAATTTCGATATGATGTTGTCAATACAATAGTCTGTATGTGTAGAAAATTTCAAGAAGAAATAATGATTAGTGCATAGTCATTGCTATGCTCAACAGAACCTTACTTGTCTTCTTTTGTAATCTTTTGCGTGTTTTGTTTAAGATGTTAAAAGTATGTTTTCTCATAAAACACGTTTTGTGAACCCATGACTTTCTAGAGTGCTGTAAAGGGTAATTATCGCAAAACCCCGAAGTGTTATATACCATTGGAAAGCTCTCTTTCTTAAGAATTTGAAAATACCAATATCGCAATTTTCAATATTTCCGACTTTACTCTCATTTTGTGGTGACATAAGGTTCAAGATAACGAATAGCAATGTTCATAACATCGATTTTGGGTATATAGCTTTGGTTAATTGTGTATATTTCTTAATTGACTGAACCAAATCAGGTGAAATAAAATCATCTGAAATCCAAATGTGTAGTCTTTACGATTGGGTAGCGTTTTGAAAGCAATTTTAATAACTTTATGATTAAAAGAATGTGTCCCACTTTCACCATTTTGGGGGACATCCTACAGTGTCCAAATGTGTCGTATCGCGAGAATTGCATGATTTGTGAATTTGTTGAGCTTCCAACTCACAAGGTCTTTTGTAGTTTATTTGTTGGCCAGAGGTCGAGTTGAAGCAGTGTGTTTTACTCTGTAGATACCTAGAAACAATTTTATTTCAAAAACGTTTAGTTTCAAAACCAAAAATGGTTTAGTATTAGTACAAAAAAGAAGTGAAGAAAATTAAAGACACATTCTATACGTCTCGTATACGCACAGATGGCCGTTGTGAATCACGCCTCTGGTCCGACGTACATCGAGCCTCTGGATGACGAGCATGCGATCAAGAGAGATATTGGGCGTGGTCTTCCTCACATCGCCTATAGATCCAAGCCTAACCAGTACATGGGAGAATGTGGTGTTAAAGGTAATACTCAAATATGTTCTTTTTTTCAAAGATCAAATAATATCAAACCAAGTCATACCTTTAATGGATAAATCGATGGCGAGTAAGATTTAACATTTTTGTGTCTGCACGTATTGTTAAGTTTAAGTGATCACGGCTTACACTTTCTGTTAGTCGATTCATTTTTCTTTCAAATCCCACAGATAATTTGGGACAGTTTGAACCGAATCCCGTACCAGATAAGGAGGAGGGAGATTTTGAACCAAAGGCGACCAAATATCTTGAGCTCGGCCTCATCGGTGACGCCGTGTTGTACGATTTGCGTGGTAGTAACACGGCAACTTGCATCACAGCGCTTTTTAATGCGGTCAGTGTTTTTCCTTTAATGTGGTGTCTGCACGCCCACAATAATTGATACAATTTTTAAAACTAAATAAAATATAAAAGCCAACTTTGATACGTTCTCCACTTGCTGTAAAAAGTTGCCCGTCTCGCAATAACACTAATGAATGTTGTCGTAAAGATATCCACCGCCAAGGAGATTATGTTTTTGCCGGCGTATGTTTGTCTGTATGTATGTCGGGCTGTCTATCTGTTTGTTAGCAAGATTACGGGGGAAAACTGTAGATAGCTTAATGGGTCACGGTTCATTCCATGATTTCTTTTCAGATTGATCTGGATCAAAATCTGGATTACTTCGACGGATTTGTTTAGTTACAAACGTTTAACAATGAGTATTCACTATTCGGCACCTTGTAATTCGTCATCTAGCAATAAGCCTTAGTTATTTTCGATTTAGGAGGCGGTCTTCAGACCTACCATGCTATGTATATAATTAGCATATATTACATGGATTTCATTTAATTTATTCAAGATTCACTGCTAGCTACAAGTGTGATATAAAAATCAGACTCCTGTGAAATCCATTCTCATTATTATTGGTTAATCCCTCTCATGTGACCGGTCACTCTCCTATTTATCATGATGTCACTTAATTAAGCATGTGCAATACTACCAATGAGTCCGTATGTTATAGAGTCTGAAATTCTAGTAGACCAAGAGGTACATTAAAGCACTTTGAAACAAACAAACAAACCCAGCTTTCTCTCGGATTAACACAGCAGCTTAGTATAGATAATGCGTTGAGTTATAAATCGTAAGATTGGGATTCGATCTATGTATGCCCATTTTTTCATTTACTATTTTTGGTCTCTAAGTTTACAGTGGGGACGAGTTTAATATGTAAGTATCGTTCACTCAATGTGGTCTAGATACGCCCAGTTATTAGATACGCCTAGATATTTTGCAGTCGGGCGACATTTACCAATTAAGGTCGCCAATTAACTTTTAGGGCGTGTTTTTGTGGTGGGGCGAATATATCTACCCAATGAGTGCCCTCTTCTAGTTGCATTAATGGTAGTTGCATTTCATAATTATTTGCCAAACAGGTGAAAAATGTCCTACAGCTGAGTTCACTGGTCGGCACTGCTCTGGTTCCTAAAGTGACGCATATCAAGATCTTTACGTCGAGCGAGGTACGTGTATTGTAAAATGATAGCATCCCTGAAATCAGGAAGAGGGTAATGATTAGTGACGATCATATTATATATATATATATATTTTTGTTTACACTGATCATCGAATCATAATCTAAACAGTGGCATCGGTGTTAAAATTGTAACCGCCAATAAAATAGTGTATGGTGGCAATGTTTTGTCTAAACTTATCTGCTTCCAAACACGTCTTCAAAGGTCGAGTCTCTTTTCTGAACAGACTGATGACCAATACAATTTTAAAAGTCAGTATTGGCACTACATTATTTGCATTGTCTTTCTATCATTTGAACAGAGTGGTCTGAATACATGTCCAGATTCCGATCAGTCTCTGGATAAAGCAAGTGATTGGGCGGCGGCCAATAACCCGTCTGGTGATAGTCGTTGGGACAATGCAGCAGTTTTGACAGGGTATTTAAGATATATACCTTTTTACCCGATAATGATAATTTATGTAAATGAGGGCCGTGAGGCGGAAGTAAATTGAGGCCCCATTAAAAATGTGCAGCGGTCCGAATATTTCGGTCATTTTCTGTAAACTTGTTTTCTTGATGAATTCCTCTAAATAGTTATAAGTCATATTATAACATTCAGCATAGATTTTGTTATGCACAAAATTAAAACGTTAAAAAATAATTTCGTCCCATGCGCACGATGTCAAGGCAAGTTAACAAGGCTACTTTCCGAAACAGTAGCCAAAATACATGTGCGAGTCTGAGTACCAACATCATCCATCACATTTTGAACCGATTCCCGACAGGCTATCTGAGCCAAACAACCACAGACGGCCTCGCGTACCGGCAGCTGTAGTACATGTCCGATTGTCCGGTCGATGTGGCCATCCGTACTGCTAGTATGGGGTGATAATCGGGATAAAAACCAAACATTTGGAATATGATTACGTCTACCTCAGGGGTGATGCATTGAGTCATTTGGAAAACATTTTACGCAGAAAGTGGGTATCTGGGCATAAAAATTACCACTCACCCCGGCCAACAAAAGGAAATCTGTATTATACGCTTAGTCGGTATTAAATTGCTAAATATTAATTATTTAAAGGGCTAAAAACGTCACCGTGTAATACGGATTTCGTAAATTACGGATTTCGTTTTTTTTGCAGGGGTAGCGGGTTATTTTCATGATAGATATCCACTTCAGGTGCAAAATATCTCCCAAAATAACAACTCAATACATCACCCCTGAAGTGGACGTAGGCTAATCGTATTCCTGAAATGTTGGTTTTCATCGCGATTATCACCCCATACTACACTGAACACAAATATAAACGTTTTAATTTATAAAGTTTTATTTTATAAAGTTTTATTTATGACGATTCCAAAGGCTTCTTTCAAGAAAAAACACGAGAAATCATAGAGAAATTTTGATAAACTTTCAATGTTTTAAGATTTTCAATGGGGCCCTTATTTACACTTCCGCCTCACGGCCCTCGTTTGCGAACATTGTCATTTTATGAGGAGAAAAGGTCCGTTGTTGACTGGGTTTTTTTTCTTCATTTTTTGCTTCAATAACAAGTTTATTATAATTAGCCAATTAAGCACAATGTATAACGAAATTCTGTAATTAAAATACAACAATGCATAGCCTATAGGTAGAGTGGAGTGCCGTGGTCTCGTGGTCTGGAGCATTGAATTTGTAATCTGTATGTAAAGCTACAGGTTGTGGGTTCGAGTCCGGCCTGGGACTATGGTGCGTGTGCCCTTGGGCAAGGCACTTTGTCACTCATTGCTTCTCTCCACCCAGGAGTAAATGGGTACCTGTGAGGGCAGAGATGGTTATTGTGGTTGATTTAGCTGCTTTGCGCCGAAATGGCAGCATCGAGCTGTATACCCCCCAGGGAGCTGAGATGGTATTTGGAATGTTTCATGGGCCCAATGACCAGGGTAATAATAAATTGTAAAAGCGCTTTGATACACCCACATTGTGGGAGTCTAAAGCGCTATATAAGAACTAGCATTATTATTATTATTATTATTATTATAATTTGATGTGCATGTTTCTCCCATAATTTTGTTGAATCTTTTTATGCGTAACAGTTATGACTCGAAGAGTAAGAATTATTAACCGTTCTTCAACTGACAAGTATAGAATCCATTTTTTGTTTGGTAGCTGGTCGATGGATTCTGGATCTACACTTGGCATTGCATGGAGTAACAGTGGAGCCATATTGTGTGCTGGCGATTATTGGTCAACGTCCTTGACTACATTTCGTGAACTGAGAACCACCAACGTACTCGCTCACGAAATCGGACACAAGTAAGTACAAATTATGCAAAGTATATACACACAGATAATTAGGTCCTGTCATTTCCAACTTTGTTTAAACCTTAAGCTCTAAACCTAGAGCATTTGTTGGTTAAAACCATTTTAAGACTGACCCGTACAAATATGATGCCTCGCCGTGTTCTTAATCTTTAATCGTCTATTCCGTAAACTATTATATAAATGTTTTCCTATATAGCTATGTTTATGTCATTATTTTGATGAATCTTGTGGAGTCTTGATAAATCTTTGGCTGGTCGGTAAACTCTCTGGTAGTTTTGAACTGTTCAAAACTGTTTTGGCAGTGCTACGATTTTTTTCAAAGAGGGCAGTCGCAGTGCGATTGTAACTCAATCGCGCAAAGTCGTAGCGCCATATTGTAGGCATTTGAGGCTTTCCATGGCCAAACGATGTTTTACGACGCTCTACGCAATATGCTACAGTTTCCTAAATCATCGTTAATCTTAGCGCAATCGTCTGTAATCTGCTTTAATCGTATTATAGAGTATATATAGTATTTCTGACTAGTCCCGACGATATACTAGAACCGTAGCACACCGTAATAGACCGTAGCAGGTTGTGATGAATCGGCTTCAAAATCGTATACAGACGTCGTCGATATAAGTACAGAGGTCGTCGATATAAGTACAGAGGTCGTCGATATAAGTACAGAGGTCGTTGATATTTGTTGTGTCATCGTAGAGGATGCAATCAGGACACTTTACTTCCGATTCACCTCGATTAAAACTGCTTTAATCGCAAAAGTCGTAAAAGTGTAAACTTTCTATTTCATAAAATATTTTTTGTAATTATATTATTCCTATACATGTATATTTGTTTTAGTTTAAGCATGCAGCACGTCAGTGGCAGCACAAATATCATGCAACCATCGTTCGATTCATCTGACGCCAAAAAAGATCCAGGCTGGTCATCTACCAGTAAGAACTCCTACAACGCAAATATCGGGTACGTACACTTCCTGTCGTGCACGGTTTCAATTCAGAAAAGATTTCATCGAAATAGGTTCTTGCAAATAAGCCCTAAACTCAATGCACACGGTGAGCTAAACACAACTTTCGTGTTTACGTTTAGTCTGTATATTGCCTTCAGCGTGTTCGATTACCCACCCACGCTTCCTCGTGCCTCTAAATCGGGGGAAGTTGCACATGCATATTACGTGAGAGTAAACGAACAATTTTGAGTCACTCGTAATCAACGAGTGATGCTTATATACGTAAATACCACTGATCTATATACCGACTGGGGAGCGGGTTCAGTATAACAAGACCATGTGACTACAACAAATGTCTTAAATCGTGGTGCCCATTTTTTTTCAGCACACAAAATGTTGACTACAATTTGGTAACAAATTATAAAAACACCAACAAACGATCGGATGTTCCTTTTTAAAAGTCCAGCATATTATTTGGTGTAATAAAACAAACAAATATGACATCATCTTTTGGCTCGGACTCCACCAATAAGGTCACGCAGTGATCAGCCTCGTTCACATACTTATTACCTAAATACCTTCGCACTGGCACAAGCCTGCAGTTTGTATCTGCCCACTGTTTCCATCATTATTGTAATACACTTAACATTGATTATATTGAAAAGATGTGTAGTTTTATAGTTTAGCAACATTCGTACTTTGAATCTACACCCTTGAAACCTTCCATGTACCAACATTCATGAAACAGGAACATTTTTAGCGATTATCCCATAGTATAAACATAGATCAGTTGTAAATACGCAGCCACATGCAAGAGCGACATCCGTTTTCCTTTTTCAGAAACTCTAAAAATAGATTCACGTCGCCGCATCGTCTAGAGTAAATTGGGAAAATAAAATATTATATTTGAGGTGTTTGATGAAAAGGTTGGCAACCATTTTATTTTCATATAATTAAAACGGTTGTTCAGAATGTATGTGTCATTTGTTCAGAGATTTTTGACAAGATGTTTTTGTTTCAAATTTCAGATCTGTAAGCTGCTACAATGACGCTTAATTCGAAGGAAGAATTAGAAAGCATTTGCTTCACCATCAGATACGCGGACAGGTTTTAAATGCAGTAATAACTATCGGTTTATTCACACACAAAACATACGAAATATATGGAAGAAACAAAACAAATCCACGAATTTATTGAGACAGATATATAAATTCCTTCTTCTTAAATTAAATTATTTGAAACATCACAGAAAACATATTTTGTGTTGTCTATTTTGAAGAAATAACCAGCTACTATATTTAAATCGATACATTCCATTGCTGAACAAGTTACTGCTTAAACAAATTTGTAGATGTCACTGATTTATTTATACCGTAGTTCCAAATTTATCTTGTTTTAACGATGGGCAATAACTAAAGATTTGTACAGTTTGATTTTATTTTATGGTGAAGGGAAATTAAACAAATTTTCAAAGATAATACAATGTGTTTAGTGTGTTTCTTGGTGTTTTATTTATTAACGTGACACGATATTTTTTTAATAACGATTTAGAACAAGTCTTGACGTGGGAAACACTGTAGATTGGGTAGAGCATACTATGTGACCAAATCCTACGAAACAAGTCTTAAGGACAAGTTTTCAGTTATTTGTTTTTCACATGCAGTAGAAAGCACAACATTTGCTCTTTAATTAAGTATATCACCGAGGTTGGCACCTTATAATATACATATGTTGTTTGGGTGAAAGAGTTGACCGTTTCCAATTATTTATATGGATAATGTTAAAATAATTTTTACTCAGAAGTAGCTCTGGCAGCAACTTGCGCGACTCATTTTGTTGGGTTGGGTCACATAATAGTTTTGATAACCGCGTTTCTGATTTAACACGTGGAGGGTATTTTGAAGAAAAAAAATTAAAAATAAGGAAGGTCTTGGAAAAAGACTGACAAGTAGAGGTTGGGTTATCAAGGAGTAGTTGATGAAGATCAGAGCAACTTTTAATCTTGTACAGACAAACGTTGTAACAAATACCTCCATTGGGGGATGTAAGGTTGACAATTAAGATGATCCGAGCACAAATGAGAGTACGTGGAGTAAAGTTTACGTCCGGCCAGACCACGAAAATACCACACATGTAATTCATGGCATGACTTCCTACAATGACTACAAAAAGGCAAAACAAAGTTACACAATCAGAAGAAAGCATCATAGGTTTTAAACTCCAAGCTATTCACTAGCACCGCACCCCCCCCCCCCCCCCCCCCCCACCATTTCCCCCTGCACCCCAGAGGGCCTCGAAAGGGGGGAAGGGGGACTTCCTCAGTGGTATTTTAAGCGTAAAAAAAAAACCGTATTTTGAAGACGGATTTTAAGACGTTGTTTACCCTCGCTGGTACAAAAAGTGGTAATCTCTACTGGCTTTGTGCACGATCAACTAGACCGACGTCAAAAAAGGAAGAGTTGGAGAATCACTATATCGACGCCTGCAATTAATTTGGTGAAGTGACTGATTCCTGCCTCTACCATGCAGAAGTAAAACCAGCGTCGTAGGGGTGCACACATTTGTCAAGGGGTTCCGCGGCTCAGCTGACCACTACAAGCAATTTAAGATGTTATGGCTTCCTTCTCAGAAATCGGAGAAGCTCGAATAGCCTTTCCCAAGTGCCAATATGGGCATTGCGACCGAGATAGTGTGACCCTCCCACGGGACGTCGTTGCTAAGTGGGAAAAAACGCCCTCTTTTGATGGCGCAACGAAGCTCAGTGCGCGGCTGGCGGTGATTTTATTTACAGCACACATGGTAAATGGATCATGATTATTCATCTAGTTCGATGTTTATTCATGAAAAATAGACGGATCAATTTTTTTTTTTTAAATACCCCAACCTCCAAACAATTGCAACAAAAGGTTTTCAACGGTTTTTAGTAGTATTTGACATCAGGAATAACATACTGAAAATCTAAAAAAATCGGGGGTCCGAAAAACTGTTATTTTCAAAATGGCGTCCAAGATGGCCGCTGGTACCTAAAAATAGCCATATATCATTACTTATTCATTCATTAAAACTACTTAAAATGTCCTTAGGTAATAAGAAAACCGATAATTCTAAGATGGTGTTCAAAATGGCTGCCAATTACACTAACATGGATGCCCAATTGCACTATAAACATGGTTATAAGTTACTAACTGCTTACATTGTGGTTGTAATTGTTGTGTATATCCCTTGGTATTAGGGATTAGAAAATTAACTATTACCAGTAAAAGTTATTGAGTAAAGTTTGAGTAAGTTATTACAATTTAAATATAAGATGGTGTTAATTAAATATGGACGCCAATAAGAGTAAAATGTTTTTTTTTAAATGTCTCTTTCCCATTGAGAGACACTTCTCTTATAGATTGACTTGAATTAAAGTTAAAAACAATTATGGTAAAACTTAAAGTTTCTTCTAGACATTTTACAATAAGTTCCAATTCTGTTTTGGAAATTTGGTGGCTCTGAAGAGAGCTGGGTGTTGCAGTGGTGCTGTTCAACGACGAACGGTTGTGCTGTAAATGTGCACAAGATGCGGACGTGAGAGCTATCACAAAGGTTTTGTTTGCTAGAATCATGCCGTGGTCACTGATGTGGAACATGCTGTGTGGGCATGTTTTGCCCAGTGAGACGTGTGCTGGGTGATTGCATGCAGTGTGGAATGCAATTCGACAGAGATTTGGGATAACTGAAAAATGACTGTGTCATCTGGAGGATCCTCGGATCCTAATTTGAAAGAAGCAAGCCTGGAAATATTCGCATCGCTAATCGATCGATATGCACGAGCAAAATTCTTGTTTTTACCACCGACACACAACTACCTTAAAGGTACGGGGAGTAAAAGGTAATGAGGTTGACAAAGACGATGGCTCTTTTTCATCCAGATAAGCTTCTCTTATAGATCGACTTGAATAAAATAGTGTTTCACACTTTATTCAATAGTGTGTCATTATCTATACCCAGCACAATATGACACGATATTCCCCCATATATATATATACACCCCCTAGACTATTGTTACCTAACGCACCCCCCCCCCCCCCCCCCCAAAAAAAAAAAAAATTAAAAAAATAAAAACAAATAATAACAAATCCTGAGAAACCACAACATTCCGCAAGCACAATAATCACCACAAAGAAGGGGGGGTTCCCTCCGTCTAATATCTTGCTTCATATGTAATTTTCAGTATCATTCCAGGTGCGAGGGCAAATGGGCCTCACATAATGGTGGAAATTAGGAGTAGGATACAGACATCATGTCACGATCTGAATCTCCTCCTTCCTCGCTTTTCCCATGTGCACAAGTAATCCCCGAAACCGACCAGTTGAGTTCTGACTCAGACTATCATGAGCTTAGCGATCTACGAATTGAGCAACTGGCCCATGAGCTTGATTTCAATATCAGCCAGACTCAAGGAAAGGTAACTAACCATCGGCCAAAGGGTTTACCGATACAAAAAGAAATTATTTTGGAAATAAGTACAAAGATCAAATCTAAGTCAGACAACAGGCACCGGTTAGAGAAAAAGGGTCTGCAACTTTGTCCGATCTCTAGCGGGTCCCCTTCATACAACAACGGGTTCACCGACGAGCCTCTTTGAAACGCCAGATCCAAGAGCTCCAAACAGCTGTGGAAACCAGAAACCCGACTAAGTATTTACACTTCTGCAGCACCCAAAGGCTAAAACCAGAGTTAACAAGGTCGCCTCCACCGCCGCCTACAAGTTGACCATCCTTAACTTACGGCAGCACAAGGAGTGGCTGGAGCCGCTCTCGAGCAGATAAAGGGATACCTCATTGTCCTTAAAAAGACGCTCGGACCACAAACTTTCTTCGTGAGCGGTCAACCAGACGTGGTACAAAGCGGAAACGCTAAACCATCCACTGTCAGACACCCATACAACACCAACGGTTATTTTCAGAATTACCACAATTTTCAAAAAAAGATTGAACCATTCTGTTGTAAAATGTCTAGAAGAAACAAAGTAAACTTTGACAGAGACAAACATAACAGATTTCCCCATACTGTTTCAAATCCTAAACACTAATCCCAAGCATTGGGGGCGGGGGGGGGGGGCGCTTTAGCCCCCTAATTTATCTCTATCCCCCCCCCCCCCCCCCCCCCCATGCAATAGAAAGTAAATTCTGGAAAATTGTTATACTGGATCTGCGAAAGTTAGAAGTTTACGTCACGTGCGAAGGGTCTAGCCCCCTCTAAAATATTGGCTCTAGAACCGCACCTGCCAAGTACCCAACGGAAACAAATTGGCCCACCAAAACGGACAATTCGTAACAAATCATTCGAAGCTCCAACTCTCCCATATCGATAAAATTGCTTTGGGTAGATAGTAGGGGTCCTTATGTCGCCAGGTGTTTTTTAAGACCTAGAAGTGATCTGAAAACAGTTTTGGAATGCTTGGTGGGTCCATTTTACAGATTTATATGTTTCCAAAATTTCTTTTGGGGTTTGGTCATTTTATGTGGCTATTTTTTTTTTAAACGGGGGGGGGGTGGAAATTGAAAACCGCTATATATGCACCCAAAAATCAACACCGATTACTGATTTTTAATTCCTATCTGTGAGTTGAATCTAAATAAATATCCGCAATGTTTTCAATTGATAATTAAATATGTTTTATGTACAGGTATATAATATCACTTTTAAATTAACAAGCCACGCCCCTTTTAGGGGTTTCCTGATTCTAAGTACCGGTACATGTAGTACGCATTTCTCAGCGATTATCAACGCATGTGTTTTGGGTGCAAACCAGTTTGAACTTGTAGACCAATGCCTTGCAAACATTGGACAAAATGTTTGTGAGAAATTAGTTGTGGTCGGGGCTTTTAAAATAACAAGCCACGCCCCTTATGGGTTTTCACTGATTCTAAGTACATGTGTATAGTGTTGTGTAGTTATGTTAATTATACTTACCAGTACACTCGCCGGATGATGTACATTGTTATGAGTTACACAGCGTATGTTAATTACTCACCTGATGTATACTCACCTGTTGGACACATATAGGAACACTATTACGCAACGTATGTTAATTACTCACCTGATGTATACTCACCTGTTGGACACGTATAGGAACCCTATTTTCTATATAATAAGGCCTTGTGCCTTTGTATATTTGCAGTTGGTTCTCGGGCGTGGTGCTGACGACACCTTCTCTAACTCACATATTCTGTTACGCTGTATTGTTTATATTCGATGTAATGAATAAAATACTTTGGATCCAAGTTCTGAGTTACTCAGTTAATATATTTCGTTATCCCTGGTGCCTCCCCAAGTAACAACATAATAATAGTACGCATTTTTCACTGCGATTATCGTTGCATGTGTTTTGGGTGCAAACCAGTAGACCAATGCCTTGCAAACCTTGGACACTATTTTATTGAGAATTAATTGTGGGCGTGGCTTTTGAAAAATCCTACATTTTCTATTGACCTTGAATATGAAATATGTATACAAAAGCACACGTGCTCATACATGTATATGAAGAAGTATAGAATATGAATGTATTGCCAATAAAAAGAGCTTTATTCAATTTGGTTAAAATTTAGCATGATTTATATCAAAAGTCTTTGGGCCTTTTCGAAACCTTTGCTTCGTCTTCGGCTTTGGCTTCGCCTCAAATCCGAATTACTGAGAAGCAAATATAAATTAAATAGTCTAATATTTGGGTTCATATCAGTAGATTGAATGTTTCTGAAGCACAACAGGCATCAAAATGTGGCAGGGGATCTCACAGTTGGGAATCTAAAATCGCCTTAAGCCGAAGACGAAGACGAAGCCAGGGATTCGAAAAGGCCCTTAGTAAGCGAAATGCTCTGATTCATCCGCCTTTTTTAAGATTTATGCTGACATCATACTTTTAATGCTTTGGGCGGTAAATTGAAGATGGTGGCTATTTACTTAATGAGGATCCAAGTATACTGATAATAGTTAATACAAGGGTTGGGGTACCTGTTATAATAAGAGAATTGTAGTCGCCGGGGGAGCCCATTTCCCACTTTTTGAAGGCGAGTGTCAAGAACGTGCCACGAATTGGCCAGGCATGATACAGTCACGACACCGGCAAGATGCCAAGACGGTGCCCCTGTGGTACCCCTGCGACTTTGCTACAACCTTCCACGACTTTGATACAACCTAGCTCCCACAACGTATAGTGACGACGTCGTCACGACCCCCATTACATTTTTTACGACATCCCACGAAAATCTTTACGTATTTTGGGCATATATATTTTATCTAATATATTTTACGAGACCTATATCGACACATAGAGACCTCTATCTTTCGCCCTTTCAGAAATAATGTTCTTTTTCGGTTATTTTGTTATAGTTTTTAGGTCTGACGAAGGGAAGTCATACTCCCAAAACGTCACCGATTAAAACATCAGTCGGCATTAAATCAGGTTCACATATTCTCGAATTATTGCCCAGAATAACCCAATCTATCCCGAATGAAAAGTATTGATGGCATCGGTAGAAATTAGCCTCGATTCGCTGTTTGTATAATAAATAGAATAACTTAAGAATGAAACAAGAATAATCAAGAACGTTATGAATTGGAAGCCGAATCAGACCGAATGATTGCGATTGAGTGCGGAATAAAACCGAATTGTAGCGATGTTGTCAAGATTATAGGGAAGTTATCCAGAATCATCCAGAATCATCCAGGATTATGTCTATTTCAATACGAATTTAATAAGAACAAAAACCGAATAAGCCGAATGTAACCGAATAACATTCCCGAACAACCCCGAGCTAAGCCTAATTTAATGTTAACAAGCAAGAATCATAAGAACGACGCCGAATCCAGACGATCCAGGTATATACAACGATCCAGACAAGAGCTCATCGTCAGTCAGTTCTAGTTTGCCGAGCAGAGTAGATCTTCACATCAATTCTTTAACAGTTTGGGTTTATTCGGTTACTTCTGGACTGCTCTGGATCAATTCGTACTAAATTCTACTTGATTCTTGGTTAAATTATTAGGAAAATCTGGATAATTTGTCATTATGCGTGATTCATTCTTGGTAAATTCTTATATTATGTTGATATATTGGAGTGTTCGTATAAGTTATTCTTATAATATTCGTACATTACATTCTTAATGGGTCAGCAGATTATGAACTAATAACTACAATAATAACTTTGCAAAACTTGTAAGAATGCTGTAAGAATTATATAGAACTGTAGTTGCGAAACCAAGAAATTAAATTTGTTCCTGAATCACCCCAACAATTTTGAACATGTCCAAATATGTCGGGGCGCTTTCACGATGTTTAACGATATTTCACCGAGGCAGCCCAGAACCATTCCTTGATTTACTTTAGAATTGCTGTTCGTGGCAATTCGATCGGCTTCCTCTTTCTCTTCTATTATACAGAGTGCCCCCCCCCCCCCCCCCCCCCCCCCCCTTAAAAGCACTCGGACAAACATATATGGACAGACAAGCACACTAAATAGTGCCAAAACTATTATACCAATGAATGGAAATCGTTCTAGAAGAAAAATGATACCAATAAATCTTGATTTGGGCTGTAGTTTTAGCTCCAGACCCTATTTTGTGAAGTTCAGATCAGTGGTCCTTTCGCACCGAGAACAAAATAAACTGTGCCATGTGCGATTTCTCGGTGCGAAATGATCGACCCTGACTGTATTTCACAACATTTTTGATTATTATTATATAAATAGGAAATAATATACTAAAATAACTTATATACTATAATATAAATAATAACTTGTCAACAGGAATCTATTAAACATCATATTTATTTTACACCTGAACAATTGTGAACAAATAAAGTGACATATTAAATGCTTTAACTCTTTGTAATTAAACAATCCACGAAATGGGTGTTTGCTCCCCAAATTATATTCAGAGTTGCATTTTTTTTAGTGTAGACGGGTCAGGGACCCAACAAGAATTAGTTGTAATTTATAATTGTTTATTTATTACAGGATTTACGGTTTAAGTTGGTGTGTCCGTGCGTTTAGGGGTTGCACCCTGAAAAATAGATTTTCGAATTGAAATAATACTTTATTCGTATACAGTACATGATCTTCCTTCAATATTCGTTCGGAAAAGAAAATCAAATTAAAAAAAAAGCACGGATTAACATAACTTTTGTTGTGAAAAAAACACCAACATTTAGTATTTTTTCAAAAAAAAGAGATAAAAATGGCTTTTTACCAGAAATATTTTAGAAAAATGTTAAGTCTGCCCCCCCCCCCCCCCCCCCCCCCCCCCCAAAGAAAAAGGATTTTACTTTACCAGGAACACTCAAAACCCAAATTGTGCTGTCAGAATGAATAATATTAAAGTTATTGAAAAAAAATTCAAATTTCATGTTTTGTTCCCAAAATACTGTTAAATATGTGTTTTTTATTTAAAAATAAAAGAAATTTTGGAAACATATAAATTCGAAAAACAGACATTTCAAGGATTCCAAAACTGTTTTCAGAACGCTTCTAGGTCTTAGAAAACACCTGAGCCTATTTTTGGACATAAGAACCCCTAATAAGAGATCTCTATTTTGTTTCCATCACACCGGCCAAACCTACTGGTATCTCACTCCTCCATGATATCAACAAATAGCATACACGCATTAAGATGTCATTATAATGCGAAACAAAGTTCTGAAAAGAAGGCCTCTCAAGTCTCCATCAACTTGGCACCCCAAATCCACTCAAAACACAACACTAAAGGCCCAGTCACAGCGGGCTTGCGACCAGGTTACGACCTAGCTGCGACCGAAAAATGTTGCAATCGCGGGCAAATCGTACAAAGAGCGTGCGACTGGTCGCAGAGGTCGTGGGTCATCGCCACAGCAAAATCAGTCGCAGCAAGGTCGATGGTCATGTTCAAAATTTCTGACCTGCGATTCCAAATCGTAAGAGGTTTCAGACAGGTCTTACATGGTCGTACCACCAGTCGTGCATGCTCGCACCACCATTCGTGGATGGTCGCGGGTCCCACAGTCGCACGATTAGTCGTGCAACTGGTTGTAGGTATACACGACTGATCGTGCGAGTGGTCGCAGGTATACACGACTGATTTTGCGATCAATCTTCTCCAATCGCTTGTGATCGCACGACCAAGCGTGCCACCAATTGTACGTACCAGTCTTAAGAGCAATCACAGCATACGACCGCTATGAAGATCGTCGCAAAACATTGGCGATTGGTCGTACCTCTGCTAAATCGCACCAATCGCACGATCCAGAAATCGTACGATCCGGTGTGACTGGGCCTTTAGGAAGCCACCAAAATAAAACAATTATTCATGCATTTAAACCATTTACCCACGAGAACGGGTACCTCCAAAATGAGTTCCATTTCAACTGACACATTCAGCAGCTGATGAGTCCACGAATGGACGAAAATGCATTCCCGCCATGTCCTCGGTATATCCTGCCCATCCCGCTAGCTGGGGCAAATTTTGAATCTGGTTAAAACAGACATTGATCTAATTTAAAACCCCATAACCGCCATTGGGAAAGAACCATCATCTTGTTAATGCTATGTTCCCACTGTCGTGCGAACCGTTACGAACGCCACGATTGGCCATACGATTGGCCATTCGTAGCTGATCGTGGAATTTTTGTTTTCTTCTCTGAATTTTCACGTTTGGATACGAGTTGATGCGAGTCGATACGTTCTGGTACGATTTGGTGCGCTTGGATGCGATGTAGTCACAATTTGTCAATTTCAGGTGACACGATCTGTCACGATCTGGTACGTGCAGATACGTTCCGATACGTTCCGATACGATCATAACGAACCGATGCGCTCTGTTGCGACCAGATACGATTGTGGTCGCGATGTCTTTCACGATCGGGATCGCGGCGCATCTCAACAGAGGTGGTGTTTGTCTTGTCCAAGGTTAATCCCGATCACCACGATTTGAAAGCACGATTAGATGCGATCTATAGCGCTTTGTTACGATCCATTACGATCTGATGCGATGATCATGATTGAAAATTGACCTCAAGATCTGATAAGATCTGTTAGGATCACCACGATTACTCTACGATTAAGACCACGATTTCAATCGTGGCGTGGCACGAATCGTGATAGTGGGAACCTAGCATTAACCTTAAAGGCCCAGTCACACCGGATCGTACGATTTCTGGATCGTGCGATTGGTGCGATTTAGCAGAGATACGACCAATCGCCAATGTTTGCGACACTTAGCGGTCGTAAGCTGTGATTGCTCTTAAGACTGGTACGTACGATTGGTGGCACGCTTGGTCGTGCGATCACAGGCAATTGGAAAAGATCAATAGCAAAATCAGTGGTAAGTAATCGTGCGACTAGTCCCAGGTACCAACGATTGATCGTACGAGCAGTCGTGTATACCTGCGGCCACTCGCACGACTGGTGGTACGACCATGTAAGACCTGTCTGCAACCTCTTTCGATTTGGAATCGCTGGTCAGGATATTTGAACATGACTATCGACCTTGCTGCGACTGATTTTGCTGTAGCGATGACCCACGACCTCTGCGACCAGTCGCACGCTCTTTGTACGATTTGCCCAAGATTACAACATTTGTCGGTCGCAGCTAGGTCGTAACCTGGTCGCAAGCCCGGTGTGACTGGGCCTTTAAGGCCCAGTCACACCGGATCGTACGATTTCTGGATCGTGCGATTTGTGCGATTTAGCAGAGGTACGACCAATCGCCAATGTTTTGCGACGATCTTCATAGCGGTCGTATGCTGTGATTGCTCTTAAGGCCCAGTCACACCGGATCGTACGATTTCTGGATCGTGCGATTGGTGCGATTTAGCAGAGGTACGACCAATCGCCAATGTTTTGCGACGATCTTCATAGCGGTTGTATGCTGTGATTGCTCTTAAGACTGGTACGTACAATTGGTGGCACGCTTGGTCATGCGATCACAAGCGATTGGAGAAGATTGATCGCAAAATCAGTCGTAGGTAATCGTGCGACTAGTCCCAGGTACCCACTACAACCAGTTGCACGACTAATCGTGCGACTGTGGGACCCGCGATCATCCACGACTGGTGGTGCGAGCATGCACGACTGGTGGTACGACCATGTAAGACCTGTCTGCAACCTCTTACGATTTGGAATCGCAGGTCAGAAGTTTTGAACATGACCATCGACCTTGCTGCGACTGATTTTGCTGTGGCGATGACCCACGACCTCTGCGACCAGTCGCACGCTCTTTGTACGATTTGCCCAGGATTGCAACATGTTTCGGTCGCAGCTAGGTCGTACCTGGTCGCAAGCCCGGTGTGACTGGGCCTTTAAGACTGGTACGTACAATTGGTGGCACGCTTGGTCGTGCGATCACAAGCGATTGGAGAAGATTGATCGCAAAATCAGTCGTAGGTAATCGTGCGACTAGTCCCAGGTACCCACGATTGATCGTACGAGCAATCGTGTATACCTGCGACCACTCGCACGATCAGTCGTGTATACCTACAACCAGTTGCACGACTAATCGTGCGACTGTGGGACCCGCGATCATCCACGACAGGACTGGTGGTGCGAGCATGCACGATTGGTGGTACGACCATGTAAGACCTGTCTGCAACCTCTTACGATTTGGAATCGCAGGTCAGAAGTTTTGAACATGACCATCGACCTTGCTGCGACTGATTTTGCTGTGGCGATGACCCACGACCTCTGCGACCAGTCGCACGCTCTTTGTACGATTTGCCCAGGATTGCAACATGTTTCGGTCGCAGCTAGGTCGTAACCTGGTCGCAAGCCCGGTGTGACTGGGCCTTTAGTCAAAACCACTCGTGAGGCAAGTTTGTATACTTTTGTGTATAACTATAAAAAAAAAATTAGCCAATTCCGCTGAATTTTTGTTGTAACTATCCGTGTACCCCACCCGTACAGTCTGTAAAATATGTTTGACACATAGTTCGTTCACCCTTCAACCAGCCCTCAGAACAACAAATTGTATAACTTTGACATCTTTAGGCCAATCCCGCTGAATTGGGTTTCTAACTATTCTTGTACTCCATCCGTATAAGCTGTAAAAGCATGTTTAAAACAGAGTTCGTTTACCCTTCAATCCAAGCCCTGTAAACTCAGTTTTACACACGCATTCCATGTGAGCACCGTGGTGGTGCAAAATACGGTACCCTCTGGAGACATGAACACAATGTGTACAATGGAGACAAAACGTCTCCGGAGGGTAAATTTCAATAGATGAATAGGTCTCCATTGGGAATTTCACGGTATAGGGTATAATATAGGGTATATTGGGTCGAAATGAAATTTCGACCCAATATACCCTATATTAATTATGGAAACAAATTATGGTTAAAATGAGAGCATTTTGAAAAACGTGCTCGACTTTCTAACCATTTTGTACACGAGAACAAAGCCATGTCTCCACAGTGATACAAAAATGCGAATGTGTGAATCCGTGTGTGTTGATATGCCAGAATGCTTCAATATTGGTGTGCATGTCCAGTGATGGTCTGTTGATATGCTAATACCATTAGACAAACAATTGTGAACCCCCAAACACAGAAACATATTACACCCATGCCTCTCGCGTGAGCACCGAGGTGTCCGCCTGTTACTATTTTAGGTTGGTGTCTCCAAGAGTTTCAAGGCTACCTAATTTCTTAATAGGGATTTTTAAAACTAAACAGTGACATCTCTATTGTGAATAGTAACTCACATCCGGTCATTTGAGGGAATTTTGCGGCCATTTTTGTCGCAATCTTAGATTTGTAGGTTTCTCGACTGCTGAAGGACGTTTTAACTTGTCTTAATAGATTTATTGACCCCAACACCAGGAAATAGACATAAAAATTACATTTCTAGAATGAAAGATACATGATTTATGGCTATTTTTAGGTAAAGGCGGCCATCCTGGAGGCCATTTTGAAACAAAGCTTTCCGGCCGGAAGTCCGATTTTCTTAGATTTTAAGTATGCGGATGCCAAATACTACCAAAAACCGTTGAAAAACCTTTTGTTGCTATTTGTGTAGGGTAAAACATTATTACATTTTCCCGCCGAAACTTTCGCGGGGTCCGCCATATTGGATTTTAGTGTTTCGTTCATTAAAAAGGTTAACATTACCATGAGTTGAAATAAATACCTCATCGGGGATCTACAGGCATATGTATCTTGCTTTTAAATACAATATGTAAAAACTAAAATATTTAGATGTCCTTATGGATCTGTTGATTCTGAAGATATGTTTCATCACCCACACGTATTACGAGTGTGGAGTATTGAGAAACCGTAAAAATAAGGAAATACAAACTAAGTAAATAGTTAGGGAACAGTAATGGTATCTAGGATAGTTTATATAGAAGATTAAGAATGTAAATAAAGAAATAAATAGAGAGTAATAATTAGGGAATAACAGTGCGAGGACCCGGTCAATACTGTGTGATAATGACCGGGTTGGGGGATGACCGCTGGTAATGGACCGAGCCGAAGAAACACACTAAACACATTGTATTATCTTTGCAAATTTGTTTAATATCCCTTCACCATAAAATAAAATGTACAAATGTTTAGTTATTGCCCATCGTTAAAACAGAAGATAAATTAGGACCTAAGGTGTAAATAAATCATTGACCTCCACAATTTTGTTTAAGCAGTAACTTGCAGTAACTTTATTTAAGCAGCAATGGGATGTATCGATTTGAAAATAGTAGCTGGTTATTACAAAATATGTTTTCCGTGATGTTTTTTAATAATTTAATTTAAGAAGAAGGAATCTTCATACCTGTCTGAATACATTCGTGAATTGTTTTCCGTTTATTTTGTAAGTGTTTATTGTGAATAAACCGATAGTTATTACTGCATTTAAAACCTGTCCGCGTATCTGATGGTGAAGCAAATGCTTTCCAATTCTTCCTCCGAGTTAAGCGTCATTGTAGCAGCTTGCGAACCTGAAATTTGAAAAAAATAACATCTTGTCAAAAATCTCTGAAAATAATAACACATACATTCTAAACAACGATTTTAATTAAATGAAAATAAAATGGTTGCCATCCTTTTCATCAAACACCTCAGATCAGTACAGATCAGATCAGATCAATATAAGCTGATAATGTTAACATAAATGAAGGTATATTCCCTTGCCGCTGCTATTTGCCCAACGTTTGATTACTTATCCTGCACTTAATCGTGCAAGTATCCCATAAGGCCATGATACCATATGGCTGCCACGCCCGGCACGCGATGTGCATGCTAGCTTTGAAAAATTCATAGAGGAGAATATATTTTCCAAATTACTCTGGACGATCCGGCGACATGAATCTATTTTTAGAGTTCTTGAAAAAAGGGAAAACGGATGTCTGATCTATGTTTATACTATAGGACGATCGCTAACAATGTTCCTATTTCGCATAATGTTGGCATACGGAAGGTTTCAAGGGTTCAAATTCAAAGTACGATGTTGCTAAACTGTAAAACTACACATCTTTTTAATATAATCAATTAAGTGTATTTACAATAATGATGGAAACAGTGGGCAGATACAATCTGCAGGCTTGTGCCAGTGCGAAGGTATTTAGGAAATAAGTATGTGAACGAGGCTGATCACCGCGTGATTTTATTGGTGGATTCCAAGCCGACAGACGATGTGTTGAACCTTTTTTTTCTTCAAAATTTGGATTGCAAAACGATTGTCATTTTCTTTTTAAATTAAAAAAATTAATATGCTGGAATGTTGACAAGAAACATCCGATCGTTTGTTGGTGTTTCTATATGTTTTACCGAATTTTACTTTGGGCACCATCTGCAAAAATGGGCACCACGATTTGGAACATTTTTAGCGGTCACATGGTGTTGTTATACTGAACCTGCTCTCCCGTCGGTATAGAGATCGGTGGTATTTACGTATAAGCATCACTCGTTGGGTACGAGTGACTCGAAAGTGTTCATTTACCCTCACGTACATGTACTTTGCATGTGCAACTTTCCCCGATTTAGAGGCACGAGGAAGCGTGGGTAGGTAATCGAACACGCTAAAGGCAATACAGACTAAACGTTAATCAGACAAAAGTTGTTAAAGCTCACCGTGTGCTCACCGTTTAGGGCTTATTTGCAAGAACCTATTTCAATGAAATCTTTTCTGAATTAAAACCGTGCACGACAGGAAGTGTACGTACCCGATATTTGCATCATAGGAGTTCTTACTGGTAGATGACCAGCCTGGATCTTTTAGGGCGTCAGAGGAAGTGAACCCTGGTTGCATGATGTTGATGCTGCCACTGACGTGCTGCATGCTTAAACTTAAACCAAAAAATATACGAATAATATAATAAAAACAATATTTTATTAAATAGAAGGTGACACTTTCACGACTTTTGCGCTTTAATCGGGGTGAATCGGGAGGAAATTGTCCGAAATTGTCCCTCCTACGAATTATCACGGTACGATGACACTACGAAAATCGAGAGCTAATTTGAAACAAATTAGCTCTCTGTTGTCGTTCTCGTTGTTCGTATTAGATTTTAAACGTTCAAATTTGTTTTCACATCTGACATGTTAATGTTTACTCCTCCTATGTTGAAGTTTTGTCATTTGGTTTAAGTGGTCAGTCAATTTAGCAGTAGGTTTGGAAACTCGGCTCGTTTGCATAAGAACAAGTGCCCCCCCCCCCCCCCCCCCCCCCCCCCTCCCCTACTCCTCTTCCCAATTTACACAACTGGGGCGAGAAACAAAATTATTTGTTATTTGTCCTCCCACTATTTTTAGTATGAGGTGTATTGTGTTTTGATAATTAAATTAACATGGTTATAAAAAAAACATGAATAGAATAGTTTACGAAAGAGACGATTAAGATTAAGAACATGGCGAGGCATCATATTTCCACGGGTCAGCCATTAAAATGGTTTAGCCAACAATTGCTCTAGGTTTAGAGTTGATGAATAAAGAAAAAATCGGAAATGACATTACCTAATTATCTGTGTGAATACTTTGCATTATTTGTACTTACTTGTGTCCTATTTCGTGAGCGAGTACGTTGGTGGTTCTCAGATCACGAAATGTAGCCAAGGACGTTGAATAATAAGTGCCAGCACAATATATGTATCCACTGTTAGTCCATGCAGTGCCCAGTGTATTTCCCATCGACCAGCTACCAAACAAAAAATGGATTATAGTTGTTGGTTGCAGAACGGTTAATAATTCTTACATAATTACATAATTTCGTAGTGTGCTTAATTGGCACATTGTAATAAACCTTTTATTCAAGCGAAAAAAGGGGTAAAAACAGTCAACAACGGACCTCTTCTCCCCATTAAAAGATAATGTTGCAAATAAGGGCCGTGAGACGGAAGTGTAAATGGGGCCTATTGAAAATCATTCGGGTAAGTTTCTCTCAATTTCTCTAGGATCTTTTCTTGAAAGAAGCCTCTAGAATCGTCATGAATAAAACTATCCAGCATAGTCAAATTAGGTTTTTTTTAAGCACAGAATAAAAACTTAAAACAATGTCAAATGCACAATATCAAGTAAAATAAGCAGGGCTCCATTCCGCACGAGTGAACACAATATTTGTGTGATTCCCTCAAACGATGTCACGGCGATACGCGGTGCGTGCTAATGATGTGCATATGAGTGGGCTGACTAGGCCAAGCCGACCAAAAACATTAAAATTATAAACCAAATCCGAACTGAAACCGATCTAAACTCCCTAAACCGAACCGACCCGACCTGACAACAATTCAGGGAAAATCCGACCATTAGCATAATCGATAGATAATCGCAATGAAAACCAACATTTCAGGAATACGATTAGCCTACATAATTGAGTCATTTGGGAGATATTTTGCACATGAAGTAGATATCTATCATGAAAATAACCCCCCACCCCGGCCAAAAAACCTGAAATCCGTAATACGAAATTCGTATTACACGGTGACGTTTTAGCCCTTTCAAGTCATTATATTTAGCACTTGAATACCGACTGAGCGTGTAATACGGATTTCGTATAATCCAGTGCATATAATACAGATTTTTTTTTTGGGGGGCCAAAGTTGGGGTTATTCTCATGCTAGATACCCACTTTCTGTGCAAAACATTTCCCAAAGGGCCCAATGCATCATCCCTGAAGTGGACGTAATCATATTCCAAATGTTTGGTTTTTATCCCGATTGTCCCCCCCCCCCCCCCCCATACTAATTAGTACGGATGGCCATATCGACCAGACAATCGGACATGCACTACAGCTGCCGGTACGCCAGGCCGTCTGTGGTTGTTTGGTGCAGCTAACCTCTAGGGATTCGGTTCAAAATGCGATTGATGATGGTGGTACCCAACCTTGCACATGTATTTTGGCCACTGTTGCGGAAAGGAGCCGTGTTAAATTGTTAACATCGTGCCCACGGGACGAAAAATGTTTTTAACGTTTTAATTTTGTGCATATAAAAAGTTATGCTGGATATAATATTACTTATAACTTTTTAAAGGAATCTATCACGAAAAAAAGCGAGAAGTCCTGGAAAAATTTCCACAAAATTACCGAAATAATTGGACCTCAGCACATTTTCAATGGGACCTCAATTTACTTCCGCCTCACGGCCCTAATTTGCCTTGACATCGTGCGCACGGGACGAAACAAAAATTGTAACGGTTTTTTTTTGTGCATAACAAATACTATGCTGAATGTTATAATATGACTTATAACTATTTAGAGGAATCTATCAAGAAAAAAAGTTTACAGAAAATGACCGCTGCACATTTTTAATGGGGCCTCAATTTACTTCGGCCTCACGGCCCTAATTTACACAAATTATGATTTTCTGGTGAAATGGTCTATAACTTAAATACCCTGTCAAAACAGCTGCATTGTCCCAACGACTATCACCAGACGGGTTATTGGCCTGCGCCCAAACACTTGCTTTATCCAGAGACTGCGTGGCATCTGAACCTGTATCCAGACCACTCTGTTCAAATGATAGAAAGACAGTAAATCATGTAGTGCCAATACTGACTTTTAAAATTGCATTGGTCATCAGTCTGTTCAGAAACGAGATTCGACCTTTGAAGACGTGTTTGGAAGCGAAAGGTTTAGGCAAAGCATTGCCATCATACACTATTTTGGGGCGGTTACAATTTTAACAACGATGCTACTGTTCAGAGTATGATTTGATGATTTGTGTAACAAAATATATATAAATAATATCGTCACTAATCATTACCCTCCTCCTGATTTCAGGAATGGTATCATTTTACAACACACGTACCTCCCCTGACGTAAAGATCGTGATATGCGTCACTTTAGGAACCAGAGCAGTGCCCACCAGTGAACTCAGCTGTAGGACATTTTTCACCTGTTTGGCAAAATAATTATGAAATGGCACTAGCATTAATGCAACTATAAACTAGAAAAGGGCACTCATGGGGTAGAGACCTCCGCCCCCACCACAAAAATACGCCCCAAATGTTACCGGTTATCTTTAATTGGTAAATGCCGCCGACTGCAAAATGAAATATCTCCCATTACACAATCTCGATTGAATCTCGGAAGCTGGGATCCACGAAATTGACGTTCGAATTAAACAAGACAAAATGCCCTAAGAAAACTCAAATTGTACCCATAACACGGTACCCCTAAAGGCCGGTGGACATTTCCTGCGTATTTTTATCCCAGCATGGTAAAGGTCAATTGTAATAAGTGGGCGTATCTAGGCCACACTGAATTGAAGATACTTAGGTTCTCAAAGTCTTGCTTTCCCTCAAATAAACTCATCCCCACTGTAAACTTCAAGACCAAAAATAGTCAATGAAAAAATGAGCCTACATAGATCGATTTCCAATCTTACGATCTATAACTTAACGCATTATCTACACTAAGCTATTGTGTTAGGCCAAAGTGTTTTAATGTACTTCTGGGCCTACTAGAATTTCAGACTCTATAAATTACAGACTCGTTGGTAGTATTGCGCATGCTTAATTACACTTAATTTATCATTATGATAATTCGGAGAGTGACCGGTCACGTGAGAGGGATTAACCAATAATAATGAGAATGGATGTTCACAGGAGTCTGATTTTCATATCATACCTGTAGCTAGCAGTGAATCTTGAATAAATAACAGGAAATCCATGTATTATAATGCTAATTATATACATGGCGTGTAAGGTCTGAAGACCGCCTCCTAAATTAAAAATAGCAATGGCCTATTGGTAGATGACGAGTTACAAGGTGCTAAATAGTGAATACCTATTGTGAACGTTTGTAACAACAACAAATCCGTCAAGGTGATCCAGATTTAGATCCAGATCAATCTGGAAAAAAAATCATGGAATCCACCTAGACCAATTAAGCTATTTACCCACCCATTTTAAAGTAGTTGTGACTCCGTAATCTTGCCAACAAACAGACAGACACCCCGGCAGACCGACATACATACAGACAAACAAACGCCGGCAAAAACATAATATCTTTGGCGGTGGTTATAAACAATATGTTTAAGGCAAATTTCAACGGTAAAAATCTTTCATTCATTATTGTTATTGCGAGATGGGCGACTTTTTACAGCAAGTGGAGAGCGTATTAAAGTTGACTTTTATATTAATTTTTTGTTATAAAAATGTTATAAATTGTGGGCGTGCAGACACCCCACTAAATAGGAAAAACACTGACCGCATTGAAAAGCGCTGTGACGCAATTTGCCGTGTTACTACCACGCAAATCGTACAACTCGGCGTCACCGATGAGGCCGAGCTCAAGATATTTGGTCGCCTTTGGTTCAAAATCTCCCTCCTCCTTATCTGGTACGGGATTTGGTTCAAACTGTCCCAAATTATCTGTGGGATATGAAAGAAAAATGAATCGACGAACAGAAAGTGTAAGCCATGATCACTTAAATCTAACAATACGTGCAGGCAAACAAATGTTGAATAAATTGTACTCGTCATCGATGTATCCATTATTAAAAGGTAAGACTGAATTATTTTGATATTAAAAAAAAAAATCTGAATTAAGAGAAACTAAAAGCACGCTTCTCAATAATTGGAGTAAGAGTAAAAAAAAAACTTGCCAAAAATTGATGACCTTTCTAAATTGGCTCCAAAAGGTCAGCTATATTCGTAGTTAGAATTTAACCCTTATCGAGTGGTAGCCTTAGGTTTACCGAAATTCTAATTTTCGTTTTCGATTTGCGAAAAGAGAACATTATTTGAGTATTACCTTTAACACCACATTCTCCCATGTACTGGTTAGGCTTGGATCTATAGGCGATGTGAGGAAGACCACGCCCAATATCTCTCTTGATTGCATGCTCGTCATCCAGAGGCTCGATGTACGTCGGACCAGAGGCGTGATTCACAACGGCCATCTGTGCGTATACGAGACGTATAGAGTGTGTGTTCAATTTTCCTTACTTCTCCGTGCAAACTATTTATTTTACTAATACTAAATCATTTCAAGTACTGCTAAACTGAAATGTTAAATTTTCGGCATTTTTCCTGCATTATAGCCAAGCCTCCATATGACGCAACTTATTTCTACGTACCGTTATTTAAATATATACATTTAACATGCATTTTATTTTCCAAAACGCAATACAGTAAAACACCGCTATAACGAACACCGCTATACCGAACATTCGGCTATACTAAACACGATCCTATATCGAACGCGATACATGTATATTCACCTCTTCTTCTTTTTAATGAGAACAAAATGTACGTTTTTTAACATTTAATAGATAGCTTTTTTTAAACTTCATTGGTCGCTATGTCTACCAAAATTGTGTTTAATTATGACTGGCCTTTGGCAGCCATGGGAGAACAGAATTCTAACAGATACGAATATGGCGTTTATCGCGATTTTGAAATAAAATCGTTTTTAGGTACATCTACAGAGTAAAACACATTGCTTGGACTCGACCTCTGGCCAAAAAAACCTATAAAAAGACCGAAAGCACATTAAATGCACAAATCATGCAATTTTCACGATACGACATCTTTGGACACTGCAGGATGTCCCCCAAGTATGGTGCAAGTGGAACACATTCTTTTATTAAAAAAGTTATGAAAATTGCTTTTTTTTAAACGCTACACACTCGGAAAGACTACACATTTGGCTTTCAGATGATTTTATTTCACCTGATTTTGTTTTGTCAGTCCAGAAATGTACACAATTAACCAAAGCTATACTCAAAATCGATGTTGATTGTTAGGTCTAATCCCAAAACTAAATACATCTCACACCAAAACGATTGGACTTCAAGGGAAATCAGAAAGGTGTGAGATGTAATAGTCTAATTGATCTTGAGATTAAACAGGTTCCAACGTCCTCTATACAATCACCCATGTGTAAAATGCTAGTATCGGCATTTCAAAGCTAATTTGGTTATCTTGAAGCTCATACAAACATCAATAGCGAATGCTGAATATTTAAAAAGCAAAATTCCGCGTTCCACTTGCACAAATTGTTGGGACACCCTGTAAATCCGCCTCAAAAGAAGGTCGGTGAAGCAAATAAAGGGAAAGACACGTGGGGAGGGGGAAACAGAAGTAATATACGCACCAAACCTGCGCATGCAGAGACGGATGCCAACGAGTCGGACTCCCCGACGACTTTACCGGTGTACAGACAGTCTGTACGCACAGGCACCTTGATGATTCCCTCGTCTGTGACATATTCAGCCTCCAACCCAGGCATGAAGCCGCTGTCGTCGTGATCCAGTGCCATGCGCAGAGTCTCACCGAACGTGTCGATATGGACTTCAAGGTACGAGGTTGCAATGGCACTGCGACCAACGTGACGCTTCTGCTCCATGGTCACAAACTCCGGATAAACAATTTCGTAATCAGGGGCTGGGAAATAAAGTTATACATTAATAATGCATGTCATTTATTAATTATTGAGTTGACTTAACTATTCAAGGAATACGTGTGCAGTAGCTTGGTGTAAACTCATTGTGAAGTCCAAAGATGCGTTCCATTTCCATTAGTAGTTTGTTCCAATCTAAATCTTAGAATATTATTTTCCACGGAATTCACAGTATTCACATGCAGAGCTAAAGTTTCGTCATGTTAATAACGCATCGACCCTTAGATTTTGATAACCTTTGCTGCTTCAAACGATAAAAATGCACAATTATTGACAAAATACTATAATTTTAAAGATTTCGGACAACTCTTATTTCGAACTAAACAATCAATGTGAAACATGCCAAATCTGAATCTGGAAGTCTTCTAAATGTTCAACAACAAGAGCTGAAAAGCAGCGGGGCAACACCAAAAAACAACAACACTACTAACCACACACAGCTTATCCACACTGCCACCCTTGCCCATCCAATACAAATTGAAAAACTTGGTCCTATGGTAAATTGTACCTCTCTTTTAAAATTTACTCATAACTCTGTCAACAATTATCTTATTTAGACGTCTGTGGAAAGGTGTATCTTTCAAACCATACACATTATTTTCTATGTTAGTTACACATAAGCATTTGTTAAAAACAAAATGTTCAAGTTACGCACCTTTCTCTTCGCTTTCAACGCCGAAGTATCGCTGTAGCTCCTTTTCTGAAAACTTCAGGTTTACCTGTGTGATGAAGAACAAAAAAACGGATTCAGAAAATGTACGGTGATTGGTATAGCTGAGTAATGTGCTTGGAGTATTTGGAGATTACGACGTACCCCAGGATTCGCCAACGCAGAAGCCAGCAGAACCACCAGACACACAGAGATGGGCAACATCGTGGATGGCTGTTCGTGAATAATTAACGACTAACAACAGATCGATTGATGCTGTGACTGAGCTTTCAAGGCAGGACACCAGCTTTATATAGCCTCAAACACGCGTTGATTGCTCTTTCCGTGACAACTTGCTGGAGATTATCGGCATTGAGTCAAGTTCATAGATTTAGGTTCATACTTTTCAAGTTCATGTTTACCAGCAACAAAGTGTTTTAATAATAGATTTACAATAATTACCAGATCCTTTTCGCGTAGGGGTGATTGGTATTGGTCTGAGTACCTGGGTTTATTAACGGAGCCATCTTCAAACCAACGTCTGATATGTGGACATGCAAATTTGGTGCTGATTGGCTAATTTGGCTGCCGTATTTCTGTAACATAGCAACGGGTAACGGAAGACGCAATATCGCAATGGAAAGCGCATGCTGAATAGACCTTTTCAACCGAAAATAATAATATATGTAAATGGGGGCCGTAAGGCAGAAGTGAATACGGCCCCATTGATAAGGTGCAGAAGCCCAATCATTCGGGTTATTTGTTATCAATCTGTCTGGCATTTCTCGCTTTTTTCCCGTCATTTTCAAGCATAACTTTTTGTATGAACAAAATTAAGACGTACAAAATCTTTCCCATAGTGGGGAAAACAATTCGCGCGCGGGAAGATACATGTATGTGGCCGTCCGTGTAAGCACCGCGTATCGCCGTGAAATCGCTTAGGGGATGGTACCCCGATTCATACAGGTGTATATTTTGTGCATAAAAAAACTATGCTGGAGAGTATCAATTTTAGAGAATTCTTTCTCGAAAGTTTAGACTCCTGTTTTCAATGGGCCCAATTTGCACTTCCGCCTAATGGCCCTGTCACACCAGAACATTTTAGGCCAACGCGTGAGTAGCGTGTTGTAATTTTGGCAACACGCTGGCAAACGCTGACCAACGCTAGGCCAGCGTTAGCAATACGATGAGCGCGTTACTCACACGCTGGGACACGCTGTCATACGCTGAGGAAAAAATATTTTTTTCAACATAGCTACAATTTCCAGCGTTTGCCAGCGTGTGACTGCACACGCTGGCGGCGCGTTTTAGATTCGTTACTCACGCGTCGAACACGCTAGGCGATCGTTATCAACCCGCTACTCACACGATGGCGTACGCCGGCGTACGCTTGCGACACGCTGGTTATGGCCCTGCCACACCAGGACGTTTTAGGCCAATGCATGAGTAGCCCGTTAAAAATAGTTGATACGCTGGCAATTGCTGAACTTTCACAGAAAAAGTCTAGTGGAACCGTGATTTCAGCGTGTCCATACAGGTTGATAACGGGTTCATAGCGTATGCCAGCGCGTAAGTAGCGTGTGAGGAACGCGCTCAGCGTGTAAGGAACGCATCACTGATTTATAGTAAAAATACGACAGCGGGTCGCCAGCGTGAGAGTAGTGGTTTGGTAACGATCGTCTAGCGCGTTCGACGCGTGAGTAACGGCCTTCTTGCGCGCCGCCAGCGTGTGCAGTCACACGCTGGCAAACGCTGAATTTTTTTAGTTATGTTGAAAAACGTATTTTTGTCTCAGCGTGTGACAGCGTGTTCCAGCGTGTGGGTAACGCGCTCAGCGCGTTGCGAACGCTGGCCTAGCATTGGTCAACGTTTACCCGCGTGTTGCCGAAATTTCAGCACGTTGGCCTAAAACGTTCTGGTGTGACAGGGCCATTACTGTAGTAGCGCGTCATCTTTTTGTACAACTAATCATGTGGTCGTTGCCGTACGCTGGCGCGCGTTGGACCGCGCTACTCACGCGCTGGGCAGTCGTTTATCAGTCGTCGAGCGCGTTACTAACGCGTTATTCACGCGCTGGTGAACGCTATGAACCCGTTATTAACGCGTTATGGACACGCTGAAATCACGGTTCCACTTGACTTTTTCTGTGGAAGTTCAGCGTTTGCCAGCGTATCAACTATTTTTAACGCGCTACTCACGCGTTGGCCTAAAACGTTCTAGTGTGACAGGGCCATAATGACTCTCATTTTCTTATCATTTTCTGGTGAAAAGGGTGCACCAGCCTAATTCAAGTCCCATTGAAAACAGTGTAAAATCAACAATGTTCACGACCAAGTTTCATGCACACCGACATCACTGGGGTTTCTCAAACAACAATCAGATTATTGTCTTGGTCTTTATCTTTCCATTTCTTTTCAATTTTTAGTAGGTTAGCCGATTACATTTTTTAATATTCACACCAAAAGAAACTCACCTTCCGAAAAGTGACACTTCCCGAGCCTGAAAGCAGCCATTTTACAAATGGCATCCCTCCACCTTCTAGGGCAATTAGGACCCATTTTTAAACCGTAATTTTGTCAAGTCTGCCCTCAGATTGAAGCTCAGAAACGAGGGAGTTGATCCCATGCTATATTTACACAATCCCACCGTTACTTTTACCAAACGGCCTCCTTTTTTAAAAGAAATTGTGGGGGCACATTTCATGCAAATGAGCTCGCGTAGAAATTCTCCTTTCAATTAGGGTGGTGCACCCTTTAAATACAATGATTTATATTTATCTGGAACAAAATTAATACTAAAAGGTGCAGAATAAATCAAAGAACTCAAATGTGAAAAAAAAAAAAAAAAATTGATCCACTGGCCATCTACGGGGTTAAAGGTTCAAGGCCAGCCTATAGCATTTTGCACAGTCTTCAACCAGTACATGCTATATTGCAAACAGAAAACAAATAAAAAAGTATCTTAAAGATTAATTTTTACTAAATGTATGTCTATTGGTGGACTTGGTGGGCGAGTGCGGGGGTGCATGTTTTATAGTTTGCTTGTTTTTTATTTAAATGTTTTGTTTATTTAAATATTCCTTTTTAAAAATAAAATTAAAATTTATTTATTTATTCATTTTTAATTGTTATATATTTTTTAATGGGGTTGGGGGTGGGGAGGGGGGGGTGATGGTTGGTAGGAGGGGGGGGGGGGGTATAATTCGACAAACAAATACAATGCAAGGGAAAGAAATTGTAAATAGTAATTGAAGGTTTTAGATTTAGCACTCATGTCTTTAATGGACACCCCTCCCCCACACCCCCCCCCCCCCCGCCCCGAACGAGGTTTTTTTTGCCAGACAGACAACAGCAGAGACTTAGTGCAGAAATTACTCCAGTTGACATGCTCCCTCTCAAGAGTGGAAAACCCAATCTCAAAAAAGGGGTACTTCCCACACAAGAATGGAACAAATCACCAAGAGAATTTATACCGTTTCGTGAACATCCGGCCGTAGAGCTAAGAAGCACAAGCGTTACTTGACCATCAAAGGTAGCGTCCCAATATTGTCTCCTGAAGCTTGTTCTTGTCTGCTACAACTATCGTAAACAAATAAAAAGATTTTTAAATCCCCGCCAGCATGACTGCAAGGAGGCGGCCATTTTGAAATATAGGGTGCACCAGCCTAATTCAAGTCCCATTGAAAACAGTGTAAAATCAACAATGTTCACGACCAAGTTTCATGCACACCGACATCACTGGGGTTTCTCAAACAACAATCAGATTATTGTCTTGCTCCTTATCTTTCCATTTCTTTTCAATTTTTAGTAGGTTAGCCGACTACATTTTTTAATATTCACACCAAAAGAAACTCACCTTCCGAAAAGTGACACTTCCCGAGCATGAAAGCAGCCATTTTACAAATGGCATCCCTCCACCTTCTAGGGCAATTAGGACCCATTTTTAAACCGTAATTTTGTCAAGTCTGCCCTCAGAATGAAGCTCAGAAACCAGGGAGTTGATCCCATGTTATATTTACACAATCCCACCGTTACTTTTACCGAACGGCCTCCTTTTTTAAAAGAAATTGTGGGGGGGAAGTTGAAATTCTCCTTTCAATTAGGGTGGTGCACCCAAAAGGTCTATGGGAATAATCTTGAGGTCAAGATGCAGCATTGTTTAATTAATCACCACATTAATCACCGAATCTGCTCGCATGTCATGTCAATTATGACCTTGACCTTGACCTAAATGCATATCTTTGATTTCTGGCGATGTCAGAAGTATCACCAAATGAATTGGCATTCCCAATTTAGTTGAAAATGACATCTTAAATGCTTTTCTACACTATTTAGCTCCAAATTAAGCGTGTTTGTACATTTGACGGTCCTCAGAGGTCAAATCATGACTTCCCTCCACATCTGAAATTAAACTTTATGGTATATACTAACTATGCTTAAAATGTCATGCTTTTCTCAAAAAGGGCACTTATCCGCGGTTCTATGCATGTATCGAGAAACCGTGAACTGTTACAAAGAATCCTTAATACTCTTAAAGGTTTAAAAGAACAGTTTTACAGATATGTCCTTGGTTACACATGTTGATTGCATTTTTTTCAATTAGGGTAATAAATTTTGGAATTTACCACCAAAAGAAATAAAAAATATGATATCAATTTTTTTTTAAAGCCATTAAATGTGTGTACTTATATCCACAATTGACGTTGCAATAACAGACGTTGGCCTTCAACAAACCTAAAATTGTAATGAGGTCTGTTCGGAAAAAAAACAGGGTTGCATTATACTACTACTACACCAATTCAGAGTTCTAGTCAATTACTTTTCGAGTACTTTGTTTACTACAAAATATTGAGCTGTTTGTTGCGAACAAAGCGAGACAAACATTGACAACAAACGAAGTCAGTGTAAGAAAAATATAACTTGCACTGTTAAATAATTCAGTCTTTACGTTTAAGGCGAAGTAACAAAAAAAACATGTTTAGCGTCCCCGCCCGCTTCCTTTTTAGAGGCCGCCTCCTTTTTTTTTTTTTTTTTTTTTTTTTAAAGACAAAAATTGATAAATGTTAACGATCTCTGACGCAAGAAATCGTATTTTTAGACTTTTATACCGTGTATAAAGCTGTGGAAATAGTCAATATGTCATTTCCTGAGTCCAAGTGGCGGCCATTTTGAAAAAAGCTGGTAACCATCTTGAAAAATAGCCCGGCCGCGTTGTCTTGAAAAATGTGTCCGGCGGCCATTTTGAAAAAAAAAAAAAAAAAAAAGGGCCTCTTCCTTCCTTTTTGTCAAAGAGGCAAGACGCTAAACATGTTATTTTTTTATTTTGCCTAATATTGAACAAATTAATACAAAACACAAACATGTTAGTCAATGATGACGTTTTTAAAGGTAGAATACACCATTTGCAGATATCGAAAATTGTACTACCGAATCATTAAAAGAATATCTTACTTATTTGAAAGTAATAATGATTGTGGGCATTCAGCAAAATAATTGTATATACAGGTCATTTTAGATTTGTTCTTAAATGGAAAAGGGTTTTTCAAGTTAAAATTTAAAAAATATCTGTCCCAAAAGACATTTTAGTCTTCTATTTAAGTAAAGTTTTTACCCAATGACCGCCGCAAAATTATTCATAAATGTTCATCTTTTTACGAGTTTATGTATTTTAGATTTTGGAAAGTGAGAGGGCAAGTTTTGGCCCGATATTTATCTTTTACGTCATGCAATTGTTAATAATTGAGATGCTAGCAAAATGTTTACAAATGTCTTTTCCGGGGGTGATTAAAAAAACAATCAATGCACCAAAAAAGAAAAAACGTCGACTTTTACACGCTAATTTTACTATTTGGAAGCGCGCCAATAGGCGTCAATGTTCAAGCTCTGTTATCTAATACCGTTACGTCACCATTGCGCCCTATATTTCTATTTTCTACAGGCATTGATGTACTTACTAATCGTGTGACCTAATGTACTGCAGCAAGAGAAGCTCCAATGACAGGGTCTTAAGCTAGTAGTCAAAGTGAACACTGGCCTTTGCTCGCCGTATGCACCACTCCTCAAAAGACGTACTATATGGTTGCATAGCATCAGTATCATCGGATGTGCAGTCTTTACTGTAAGCTTGTTGGATGAGTGTTTTAACGGCTTGCATTGGTGACCTGTTGTGCACGGCGGGTCTTGGTGACATGGCTGGCATGTATGAAGGAATTTTCTGTTCCGGAACTTGCAATGTCGACCTGTAGAAGGGCGTTCTTCCAGCCACTGTCTTCCAACCAGTTTCCCAGCAACTTCAACGTGGCCATCTCGATGTGTAGACCACCGAATATGACCACAAAGTGATACTCTCCGTGAGTGGATGGCCAGGTCTACTAGACTTCCTTTGCAAGAGCAAATAGTGGTTAGTCAGCAGCATGGACAGGAATCTGAACATGGTTCAAGTGCTGAACTGCTGCCTTGACGATGTCCATGAACTGGAGTGACGTATCATTGCCACTTGAATTGAGGTGTTTGCCGCTTACTGCCAAGCTGCTCACTGACCATGCTAAGCACTAGGTCATGACAGGACAAAGGAATGGTATTGTGCTAAGTGAAATAAACCATTAGCTCGGGGACTATATGCAGGGGAACCACTCGAATACAGAGGAGAAACACATGACAACAAAATTGGAAAACATATTGTAAACATGCAAAATTGTGAAAAGCATGAAATTTCAAACATAGTTATTTCGGGGTCAACTATGACCTTGACCTTGGCCTTAATGCATATCCTTGAGTTCTGGCGATCTCAAAAGTATCACCAAATTAATTGGCATCCCCAATTTAGTAAAAAATGACACCTTAAATGTTTCTCTACACTGTTTGGCTCCAAATTGAGCGTGTATGTAGATTTAACGGTCCTCAAAGGTCAAATCTGACTTCCCTCCACATCTGAAATTAAACTTTATGGTATATACTAACTATGCTAAAAAGTGCACAGTTTTCATAATATGAGAGCTTATCTGCTGTACTATGCATATATCGAGAAACCGCGAACGATTACAAAGGATTCTTAATACTTTTAAAGGTTTAAAAGAAAAAAATTCAGATATGTCCTTGGTTACACATGTTGATTGCATTTGTTTCAATTAGGGTAATTAAATTTGAATTTACCAGCAAAAAAAAAAAAATTATTATATCCATTTATTTTTAAAAAGCCATTAAATGTGTGTATACTTATATCCATAATTGACGTTGCAATAACAGACGTTGGCCTTCAACAAACCTAAAATTGTAATGAGGTCTGTTCTGAAAAAGACAGGGTTGCAGTATACTACTAGTACTACACCAATTCAGAATTGTAGTCAATTACTTTCGAGTACTTTGTTTACTACCAAATATTAATTTGTTTGTTGCGAACAAAGTGAGACAAAGATTGACATATGAAGTCAGTATAACTATAAGAACAAAAATAGTTGCACTTTTAAGTAATTCAGTTTTTATGTTTAACATTTTAAAACGTAATAAAAAACAAAAACATTTGTTTCAATGATAACGTTTTATAAGGCCGAAAGGATACACCATTTGCAGATAACGAAATTGTTTACTACCAAATGTTTAAGAAATATCCTACTTTGAAAGTAAATAATGATTGTTGGCATCCAGCAAAATGATTGCGCTAGATATCCTATAATTGTTCCCAAACAAATACTTGTATAAACACAAATTTGTGATTGCCGAATAAAAACAACATACGCCGGTTATTTACCTACCTACATCCCATGGATTGTAGATTTTATATAGGTCATTTTAGATTTGTTTTTAAATGGGACAAGGTCTTTCAAGTTTATATTTAAAATATGTGTCCCAAAAAACAGTTTAGTCTCCTATTTAAGTTAGGTTTTTACCCAATGACCGCTGCAAAATTATTTCATAAAGGTTCATTTGTGTACGAGTTTATGTATTTTAGATTTTCGAAAGTGAGAGGTCAAGGTTTATGTATTTGTTTTTAAGCAATGTGCTTGATGAGCTTTTGCTTTTGCTTGGTGCTTCTGCTTATAAGTAATTGCTAATTTTGACGTATTCGGTCCATTGAGATGGGCAACATCGTGCTTCCTCGTGGATGGTGCTGTTCGTGGATAGCTGTGAGCTTTTAAGATATGACATCAGCTTTATATAGCCTCAGACACGCGTAGATTGGTCTTTTCGTGACAACTTGCTGGAGAATATCAACCTTGATTTATGTTCTATTTTGCCTACTAGTCTACATGTTTAATTTCTCAATGATTACCAGACTATTGTAGATAGGGTCACCAAAATAGCAACCCACGCGCGTGTTATGCTATATAAAGCTGATGTCATATCTTAAAAGCTCACAGCATCTGTAGTTATAAGTAATCGGTTGCTACGTAGTTTTCGTAGATGAATGAATGAGGGGCGAGTTGGTCAACCGAACGAAATAGTTCGTACGGTGATTTTCTAGTCTATAAAAAAGTACCAAAATTCACGTTTTAACATTTAATATTTGAAAACTAAACTCATCGGCGGCATAATTATACTATTGAGGTTAACTAGCAAGAGACACAAATTATATTTCATCGGCGATTGATCAAAATGTTGTATTTTGTGCTTCGACTATCAACGTATTTTCTCGGAATTTGTGAGTAGACTTACGTTGCCAAACCACTTGCTGAATATTCCCCACTCAAATTCTCGAATTTGATCAAGAATACGGTCAACTAACAATACAGTTATATCAGAATAATAGAGATTAATATCTCTTGTCCCTGTATTTAAAGTGTTTGTTGTTAATAGTAAAAGGAACAATATGTTTATAGTACGTTTTTGTTAGGTGTTGGTGCCTAATAGCAAGGGTTGGAAAGACGTTTTCATAATACAAACTTGACAAAGCTGCCATTTTTGTTGCATAGACGATACAGCGTTTTGCACATTTCTCCCAAAGAGTCCCATGATTATCGCTAACGCTGGCCGACCATTTCTAACAGTAGTGTGTATGCATGAGTGGGTTACATGAAAAGTGTGTTTTCCCACTTGTTTACATTTATAGAGTGCTGATAACGAGGAACCTTATTATGCAAAACTGATTGAAGGGGGGGGGGGGGGGGGTACGTGACAAGATCAATCATTAAAAAGTGTGATGATGACAAAGAAAACATACATGAAAATATGACAGGATGATGTTATTTCTGTTTTATTTACAATCACATACTGTTTCCTTTTTTTCGGTTTCTCGCAACAACAACAACAAGTCAAGTGCATTTTTACATTTGTTTTTTTATGCCACAAAGAAAACATATATTGTTTTTTATTGTTATACCGACACTTAAAATTGGACAACTGCATTTATTGTGTCAGTCCTACATGTATTGCTTATCTACACAAATTAAATTCAAATGGAGTTTGTTTCCAACTCAATTATTTGGAACACTTATTCGATCGCAGTATTGTGACGGAAAGTGTGTGGGCTTTAGAACCAATTTATTTCTGACGTCAGACGTATAGCACTAACGCTTAATCCACGGTGGGACGTGACCGGTAGTTGCGCGCGCTGGCTGGGCGGAGCTATATACCGCTTAGTAACTGGCCATGTGGTGTACGTGATCCGGTAACAAGGCCCCATAGAATTAAAGGGATCGTATACGTTTGGTAATTACTCCAAAAATTAATGGCAATAAAAACTTACTTGGTAAGAATTACAGCAGCTTTGGATAGTATAATGCATTTTTTGAAACTTTTCACTTCGAAGTACTGCGGTTATGGAAAAGGATATCACTTTTTATCCCCAAAAAAATTGAATCTGAGAAGCGTTACTGCAGTGACGTTTATCAGAGTGTGTATTCCAATGCAGATTATTCTTCCTGCGTGGACATAACCGCTCCAGATTTTCGGCAATATCTCAAAATCGCTACCACCTTTTGAAATGAAATTTTTACAGGTTTAGTTTTATGGTATATATCTATAACTATATAGGACTAAAGCAAACAGTGGGTTCCAATTACCAAACGTATACGATCCCTTTAAGTACGTGCAAGCGTTTTGCATGGAGTTTACCTGAATAGTACACACGTAATGTTCGTAGTTAGTTGTTGGAGAGCTAGATAGTAGGGTCATATCTATATACCCCGTGACCATTTTTGTTCTACCTTTTTGTATGATTGATTTGACTACCTGAACCATTTTAGACAGAAATGAGCTCCTTTGCCCCTCTCAAATGTGACGAATAACGCCACCAGAGCGTGATAATCAAAATAGCCGCCAAAGCCATTTAAAAAAAAATTACACTAAATATATAAGTTTCTAAATTAGGTAGAAATACAAATAAAGTGTCTTTTACCACGGAGTTTGGCATGACAAACCCAATGAAATAGTTTTCAGTTTGGATGTCATTTTGAGCTTGAAATCCAAGATGGCTGCCGTCTGCTATCTTTAAAAATATCTTGGATTCCAGATTAGCTAGACGTTCAAACAAGGACTCTATTCCCACTAATTTTAGCACGGTAAATCTATTTAAATTGTTAGTTTTTAGTTTAGGGGTAATCCCAAGCTCAAACTCCAAGATGGCCACTGTCCGCCATCTTGAAAAACACATGTGCACACCATCCCTTTCTGTTTGGCGTATCATTGCGTACACAAGGTACATGTAGGCCTACGTGTCGATACATGTGTAAATGTATGTAGACAGCAGTGATGACAATACCATTATCCCCATAATCCATGGAAAGACTCCATTATGATAATTTTTTGTGGTGTATCTGTTATTTTTAACCCACTAAACCCTATGTCATTGTACCTATGTCAGTGGCCGGGTACAGCTACTCTAAGAATGGTCTGCTTCACTTTGTCTCGCCGAGTCCGGACTTGTTGCCGTGATTATAACCCTGTGTAAATTTGCCAAGCCGAATGTACCCATACTCGCTTTCGTTCAAAGAGAAACAGTTTAACCCACGTTTTGTATGCTTCTTTGGCATATACTGCGAACCTTGACCAGCTTGTCAGGAGAGCTGTCCTTAGTTTTTTTAGCTTCTTCATTGTTGGCCACATGGAAGAATTTTAGAATTGCCTGAAATCGGTTGCAAGACATGGTTGCTGAATAGATGGCACTGTGTAGTATGTCCCAGTTGCTCCAATACAAATTGTATTAAGGCCGTTTGTTATAATTATACCCATGCACATTATCACGGCTCTACAAAGGCCATCATTTCTGGAATAGTTGTTGGAGTCCAAGGACTTTTGTGGCTGGCTGATTTCTCCGATAGTCTCTGCTCGGCAGAGACAATCGATTGGTTTCAGTCACTATCAACTCCCACCCTGCTTGCGAGAAAAACAACTGGAAGGTCGGCATTGGTGTGAAACCTCCCCATTCTTCGACGTAAGTTGCTCCTCGGTGCCCGGTGATAGACACAACAACAACATATGAGGGCGCTATTCTGTAAAAAATGTTTTTCATTTTGTAGATTTTATAACTATGTACGACAATTATTTGCCTCAAGGAAAGCAGGAAAGGAATAGAGTTGTTGACAAGTGGCTTGAGATCTTATGTACAAAAGCGAGGTTTTGCTCCATGTCAGTTCGCCCCTTAGCACGTTGCCTTATGGCGACAGTACCCCATCGCCTCTCTGACCCATGACTACTTTTGCCCCATTTTCTTGCAGTAATTAGTCTGACCATATCTTAATGTTAAGTGACATGTTTTTATTTCCTTCCTCATTGTTTTGCTTATATTTTAACTAACTTGACATCAGATGTATCATTTCGTAAAACACCTGGCCTGTAATTGATTCTGTGTGAACATTTTAATTTAGCTTTGGCCAATAAGAAACGTTGTAAGCAAAGTTCAAGTGGTGATGGGCGAAGTGGCAATGGAACGAAGGTGATGAGAAATGTGGAAAATGGGTCCGTCTGTAAACTGTACAAACGACATGGACTTGAATACAAGTCATGTAGGACAGCTTTCTTGGCACGTTACTATGACTTTCCACCTCCTTTGTAGCAGTAAAAGGGAAAAGTGTCCACATGTTTGTTTGTATGCTAATGAGAAGTTCAATATTCATGAGCCAAAGTGTGATGTCATTAGAGGCAGAACAGTAGTTTCTCTATAGCTTTGTGTTCAAATGTATATCACACTTTTCTACATTTTCTTGGAGTAAGTTCCACTTTTAAATCTCGTTATTATGTTAAACAGCTTGTTTGGACAATTATATTAGTGGCTAACTAATATTTATTCACAACCTTTTTGGTAGGTAATTTTGAAATACTGATTGTTGTACTGTTCTTACGCTCTTTTGACAAGGAGTACCTTGTGTGACAAAAGCAAAAAAGCGCCCTCTTACATGCATTGATGGAAGGATTTTCTAAAATATAAGCATTGACAAACTACCACCATGTTGTCACTTGTTGAACAAGCCTTAAATTATTTCTTGTTTGTATTGCTTCAGCACACTAGTGTGCATGACAACAAGTTGAGCTGAATGTGCACTGCTATTTCCTTTAAGTGGTTCTTCACTCCTAAATTTGGGTTGTAATCAATAACTGTTAATGTTCATTTAGTACATGTAGGTTGCGTACGTGTGTATACGGGTACATTGTTACGCCATGCTCCAGCTTCACTCCATCCACGTCAGAAATCGGGCTGGTCCCTTTTCTTTGGCTTGCTCGGTTGTGCCGAGGACTCGGGTACACAATCGTCTTTTCAGTGACTGCGTCACTAGTATATCCGACGACATGTCGGAGTCACTATCCGCGAACAATTCGTACAAAAGTTCTTTATCTACCATGATAAAATGAGGAGCGTGTACCCACACGACTCTCCGAAATATACATCAAAGGATGCGCGCGTGCCATCGAGCGAGGAATTATATGGAAAGTTGTGCTTAACTGAGGGCGCCCTCATGCTTTTAGAAAAATGTGCGATTGCATTGTGCCAAAAGGCACGTCGGCAACGAAGGGCTTGCAAAATATCGTGCCAATTGGCGCCGCAGTACAGGAGGGTTTTAACATAATATTTGTGCCAATTTGGCTCAATGGGAGTGAAAGGGTTAATGCAAATCGCCAATCACAAGGCCAAATGCCACTCAAGGTGTGGGCTACTGAAGGAAAGTGTGGAAGAACCAGCCACTCACACTGAAACAAACAATCTGATCTCTTCACAGCACGAATAGGCATCAATAAAACCTCTACTCATAATGTGTGGAGGTGTCTTAGGCCTCTCCGGGCTCAATCCCTCAACCTGCAGAACCTCATGATGACGTCATCTTGTGATTTTTGTATTGATTTTTTTATTTTGTTTATCTTATTTTTATATATCCAAGGAACAAAACGTGCTACAATCAAAAATATTGTTGTATTAGGTTTGGAAGGTCATAGATATGTGTAGTTTTCGAGATCTCGGTTTATGTCAAAGTTATTTTAAGTAATTATTACGCGCTGTTTATCCGCTCAACTAGCATAGGCGCGCAGAACAGCACAATACAGCGCGGGCGTACAGTGAAGCACAGGTGCGCGTGGTTAAGAACAATTTTGAATTTAACAGTTTTAAAGATGGACTACAACGGAATAATAATAAAGGCTGTGTTGCTGTTTTTTGTTCGAGAAATGTATAATGATTACTAATATATCATTAGTATTCAATAAATCTTGTTCCTTCATGCAAAAAAAAAAAAAAAATTGATCGGCGTTCTACGACCCAGATAAACTCAGTTTCAGCAAAAGCCCTTAACTCATGAATAATTCATATTTTGTGTGTGACGTACTACCCATGAAAACGCATACATATGGTGGCCCTGAAGGGACTCCGCAGATCGCGAATATTGACGTCAAATTTGACGTCAATATTCGCAACTTTTTGGGGAAAGTCGTGAATATCGACGTCAAATTTGACGTCAATATTCGCAACTTTTTGGGGAAAGTCGTGAATATCGACGTCAAATTTGACGTCAATATTCGCGACTTTTTTTGAAAGTCGTGAATATTGACGTCAAATTTGACGTCGATATTCGCGATCTGCGGAGTCCCTTTAGGGCCACCATGTATGCGTTTTCATGGGTAGTACGTCATCACTTTTCGCTGGTTTACAAGTCCGCTGGTACTATATCGTGGATTTCATTGTGGTTTTCAGTGGATCTTTGCCGGGAACCAGTACAGGGCGGGAAATTTCAAAATCGAAGAATCGAGGTCTAATTTTTTCGGTCAAATTGCAACAAAATTATTTAGAGAAAAACATGACCGTAACAATAAAGTGTTACCTGAACACAACATAAACAAGGTCCGATAATAAATTTAATGTGTGAGTTTTCGTTGTAGTCCATCTTTAAGTGACTCGTTTTAGTGTTCCGCGGTGGAGCTGATACCAATCTTTTACCAAATTTATCTTTGATCTTATTGCCTATTTCAACTGTATTGCCTTTTGCCGTTATCTTGCCGATTGGTGATCTTAATCTGGAACTCGTCATTTGTAAATTTGTGAACCGCAGCTTGTGAGCAAATTACCGTGAGTAACTTGACGCTTATTCAGGCTAACGTTAGGCTTCAACACTTTGTGAACTTGTGAACTTGTTAACTGTAAACTTGTTTGTCCGGAATCTGGGCAATCTGTATTTCGACCTGAACAATAGCCCCAAGTAGCTACTGCGGTCTTTGTCAATATGGAAACCCCTGAGAAGACATGCGAAACTTCATTGTGTGCTTGACTTCAGAAAATTCATCGCGTTGGATCCACAGGCAAAATCTGACTTTTGCCGTAAGACAGGCATGTGTTTTGCTTGCTTGAATCCAGGGGAAAAGGAAGAAAACTTGCCCAAATCCAGAGTGGGCGAAATGCATTAATGCCAAACCCAGCTAACAATCGGACGTTTTCTGAACGTTTTTTTAACGTTTTAAATTGGTTTTTTAAACGTTCAAAAAAAACTTTTTGTAAACGTTTTTTTGTGGTAGGTTTTGGACGTTTAAAAAACGTTTTTATTGAACGTTTAAAAAACCAATTTAAAACGTTTAAAAAAACAATTTAAAACCTTGTCTCGTATTCGTTTTCCAGACCAGCTCTCCAGAAAACATTTAGACGTTTAGAAAACCTTTTAAGAACGTTTAGAAAACCTTTAAGAACGTCTAGAAAACCTTTTAAGAACGTTTAGAAAACCCTTTAAGAACGTCTACACTGCACAAAATTTGGGTGTTGAATAACACCAGTTTGAGGATCATACCGTTTTAACACTATAATTTTGTACATATTAACTGCATGGACAAATTACGTAATGAAATATTACAAAGAACTGACTTATTACACATTACACATCCATATACAATAATAATCTATTCCTACTGAATACGTACTACACACATAGTCATTGCCGTTGTTAGTTTTATACTACGCTTTTTTGTCCACGACGAAGTCGCAGCTAGTTTTTAGGAATAATGTCAAAATTTGAAAACTAATAAAATGTAACGCGAATTTTTAACTATGTTTGCACAAAAATCAAAATTCAATCATGGAATCGTTTAAATAATTACATATTATGGTAAAATAAATGGGTTTTTGGACTAAATACAACAATTTAACATCGACTATTGTTAACATATACCATAATTCCTTATCGACCAATCAGAGGGCTTTATTTCACACACGCATGCGCACTAGGTCAAATTTAACACCAAAAGTACGTAACACCAGTACTTGATTTGAAACTAATACTTCAATAATCATTTTACTTCATTTTAACACCAATGTTCATTCCAAAAGAGTAAAAAAACATTGGTGTTAAAATTTTAACACCACAGTTTTTGCAGTGCCTTTTTAGGACGTCTAGAAAACCTTTTAAAAACGTTCAAAAAACCTTTTAAGAACGTTCAGAAAACCTTTTAAGAACGTCTAGAAAACCTTTTAAGAACGTTCAGAAAACCTATTCAGAACGTTCAGAAAACCTTTCAAGAACATCCAACATAGCGTTTGAATATAAACGATGGCATGCACGCTGTACGTAGGCGGCCAGCCAGGCCGCGCCGGCGCACCGCATGATATCGATGTCACAAAATATAACAATTACGTACATCAACGACGTCGACGACGACCATATGGGCCACACGATGAGGATGACGATCATGATCATCATCATAATCATAATCATCATCGATCATCATAATCATAATCATCATCATAATCACCATCATTAGGCTACTCAATTTAATCATCAAAATAATAATCATATTAAATCATAATATTAAAAAACAACAGTGGCACTTAGGGAGACATTTCAGTGTCTCCCTAAGTGTCTAGCTACCCCACAAAACGATATTTGGGAGTTATTTTTGCTCGGAGAAGACAGATTTGGGTCTAAATAGCATAAATATGAAATTTCGTGGAAAAAGCTCCAGGTAAAAACGGGTTAGGTTACAATAAAGATTGTGCACGACTCTATGGGATTGTCTCCCAAAGTGCCCATTTGGAGGTATGGTAATTACAATTAGTTTTTATTTGACTTGGACGTAAAGAAAACGTTTTTTAAACGTCCAGAAAAAAAAATCGTCTTTTTCAAACGTTTCGTAAACGTTTTTTAAACGTTTTAAAAAAAACTTTGCTTTGGGGCAAATATTAGGTCAAAATTAGATGTTCTCCAAACGTTTTTTAAACGTTTGTTAAAAATCAAGACGTAGCGGACGTTTAAAAAACGTTTTTTAAACGTTTATTTAGGACGAAGACCTAGCGGGCCTAATTAAACGTTTAAATAACGTTTTTTAAACGTTTATTTAGGACGAAGACCTAGCGGACCTACTTAAACGTTTAAAAAACGTTTTTTAAACGTTTTGTGTTTGCTGGGAAGACGTCACGTGACTGCTATGCATGATCCGAACAGAGAACCAATTCCATCCAAGAACCAACAAAGGCCAACAGATAAACCTGTACACATTACGACAGGATGTATGGTTATGAAGTCAAACGTAAGCGGTATCACCAGTGCCGTCAGGCAGGTAAACCCACTGATATATATAGTTCCAGTGACGATCAAAGCCCGATCAAGCAACGAACGCCTCACAACGTATGCATTTATTGACAATGTGTGTGGAGCTGTTTTCTGTACCAGAGAGATAAATCAACTACTGAAATCAAGAAAGACAAAGTCAAGAAAGACAAAGTTAGTGATCAAAACATTGAATTCGGAAGAGATGATAAACACAGATATCATTCTTGACGATCTGCAACTTTGCAGTATTTATGACGAAACCTTCATAGATCTCCCAGAAGTATTCATGAAGGACAGTATGCCAGTCTCCTTAAGAGATGCCCAATCTCAGGTAGACATGAATCAGTGGAACCATCTGAAGCGTATCAAGCTTCCAGGCTCAAGAAACATTGACATCCCTAAAGTCACGATGATGATTGCCGGCTGCATCCACACCGCTGGAGATGTTAGCTGGCAGTCTTGATGACCCATACGCCATCAGAACCCCCTTAGGATGGCTTGTTTACGGGTTGCCTGCGAAATTTAAGGACCAGTCAGAAATCAACGTCAACTTCTGCAGAGTTGACAATGAATCAATCTGTGACAGCAGAGAATATCTTCAAGAACAGTTGAAACGGTATATCAACATGGAATTCAACGAACGCCTGAGTGATGAAAAGCAAGCCTTATCTGCAGAAGACAAGCAGTTCATGAAGATAATGGATGAGTCTGTGGTAAGAACCAGCGGTCTCTACCAGATGGCATTACCATTTCGTGACAGAAGTACCACCATGCCAGACAATCAGTCGCAGGCTAATGTGTATGCTATGAGGCTGAAGAAAAGATTTGAGAAGGATGACAAACTGAAAGCGCAGTATTGTGACTTCATGATAGATCTAGAAAAGAAGAAATAAAGCGAGATGATGGAAGAGTATGGTACATTCTACACCATGGTGTACGCGCCACCCAAGAAAACCCGACAAATTAAGGGTGGTATTCAACTGTCCAGTAGTCTCCAATGGAGCCTCGCTCAACAACCAATTGCTACAAGGCCCAGACATGACCAATCTTATGTATGATGTTCTTCTTCGATGGCGACAAGAAAATATCGTCATAATGGCAGACATCAAAGCGATGTTTTACCAGGTGAGGGTGACACCAGCAGACTGTGATATGCTACGCTACTTATGGTGGCCAGAAGGCAACATCCAGAGGGATCCAGAGGTGTACAGAATGTTGGTGCATCTGTTTGGTGCTGCATCTTCACCAAGCTGTGCTAACTATGCCCTAAAAAAAACGCCACTGACAACGAACATGAATACAAAAAGGAAGTCGGAGAGGCAATACAGAAGGATTTCTATGTGGATGACTTCCTGAAGTCAGTGGCAAATGAAGATGGAGCTATCAGTCTTGCACATGATTTAAAAATTGCAACAGCAGAAGGAGGTTTCAGACTCACAAAATGAATCAGTAGCAGCAGAAAAGTGCTTGCAACGATATCCAAAGAGGATCAAGCGAAGGAAGTGAAGAACCTTGATCTTCAATCTGACATATTACCCGTTGTATGAGCTTTGGGTGTACAATGGTGTGTTGAAGCGGATCGCCTGCAATTCAATCAGGTGCAGGCGAATCAGAAACCCACCCAAAGAAATATATTGTCAACCATGAGCTCCATTTTCGAACCCATTCGGAGCTACTTCTCCCTACGTTTTAAGGGCGAAGATGATTCTGCAGTCATTGTGCCGAGCCAAGATAGAATGGGACGATCCCATTCCTGAAAAAGAACTACAAGAATGGGAACATTGGCTGACAGACTTGCCCAACCTAGGTAAGGTGCAACTGAACCGGTGCTTCAAACCTCCAAACTTTGGAAAAGTGGTCAGTACCCAAATGCACCACTTCACCGATGCAAGCCAGCTAGGTTATGGTACTGTAACTTACCTACGCCTGACTAATGAAAGCCGAGAAACCCACTGTGAATTCATGTGTGCCAAAGCCAGAGTTGCACCCCTGAAGTCGCACACCATTTTCAAGATGGAGCTAACTGCAGCCATTTCCGCGGTTCGCCAAGATGATCTCCTGAAAAGAGAGCTGACGATGAAGATTGATCAGACTGTATTCTGGACAGATAGCCAGACAGTACTGAAATACATCATGAATGATGTCGAACCGAGTAACTGTGATTAGAGATGGTTCAGACGTTAACCAGTGAAGATATGTGCCGACTAAAATGAACACTGCCGACCATGCCCCAGCGCAAAAGAACTGACCAACAAACCAGAGTGGCTTGGAGGCCCAAACTTCCTCAACCAACCGGAGGAGACCTGGCCTGGCACAAAACAGATTCCAACAGAGTAAAAAGAAGACTGCATCGTGACTGATGACGTAGTTTCTAAAGTAACTGCACATGCCACAATCACGTCTTCTGCAGACAGTGCCGTGGGTCAGTTAATCGACCATTTCCCGACTTCACGCAGCTGAAAAGAGCTGTAGCATGGTGGTTGCGACTGCGAAGAATGCTTCGTCAAAGAGCCCATCTTACCAAACTACCACAGCAGAAGATGCCTCTGACAGTAGAGGAAATGCAACATGCTGAAAGACCCATCATCAAGCATGTACAAAGATTTGCATTTTCTAGGAAATAAAGGTTCTTCAAAACGCAAAGATGACCAATGGTAACAACCGAGAAAGTCGTGATGCCACTGAAAAGAAACCTGAGACAAAACAGAGCAAGAAAAGGCGGATTAACAAAGGAAGTCCGCTAATCAACCTGGACCCAGAGCTGCAAAATGAGCTATTGACGGTTGGTGGGAGACTCCGGAACGCAGCTATTCCAGAGCATGCCAAACACCAAGTGATTCTTCCCTAGGATCACCATGTGTCCAGACACAATCACCAGAAAGTTGGACAACAAGGACGAAATCATGTCTTGGCCGAATTACGTCAGAACTACAGGATAATCAAAGCCGGATTAGCAGTCAAAAGCTTGTTTAATCAATGTGTGGTGTTCCGAAAGTACCAAGCTGGTGTTGGCAAACAAAAGACGGCTGATCTGCCAACCTATCGAGTACAAGCTGACGACCCACCATTCACATACACCGGTGTGGACTACTTCAGCCCATTTAAAGGTAAATATGGGCGAGCCATCAGGAAGAGGTATGGTGTCGTATTCACTTGCCTGACTAGCCACGCCATATACATCGAGGTTGCAGGTTCCCTGGACACCAGCTCGTGCATCAGTGCAGTGAGACGCTTCATGGCTAGACAAGGCAAAGTGAAGGAACTCCACTCAGACAACGGATCCAACTTTGTTGGGGCTGACAAAGAGCTCCGGCGAGCCATGGAGGAGTGGAACAACAGTGAGATGAACAATTTCGCTCAAGAGCATGGGAATGGAACAAAGGGGTGAAATTAGGCCTCGAAAGACCCGTTTTTGGTCCTTGAGTCGATGAATCGTCGCAACAGGCACAGTATGGACAGCCATTTCGACAAAAAGAAAAGAAAAGTGACAATAAATTTATTTAGGCTAATAATAGTAGCCCCCAAACCCACTTACATTTCACAAATTGATATACATTTCGAAATCATTTTGGTGAAAAGGATGCATCTTAGAAATAAATTTAAACTATAAAAAGTTATATCCCCATCCCATTATTTACGATCTATCTATCTATCTATCTATCTATCTATCTATACTATAAAAGATGACAAATGCGCCATCTTGTCCCTGGGCGCCGCCATCTTGGAACACAGGGCCGCGCCATCTTGGAACACAGGGCCGCGCCATCTTGGCGCATGGTTGGCGCCATGTTGGCTTTTGGTCGGGCGACTCGTCGCCGCGCGCGTGTGCCGCCGGCGTCAGTGCGGCGGGGTGCCGGATCGTTCGCGACGGGGAATCCCCCGGGGAATAAGATTTTAAAAAAAATCGTATTCGTCCGAAGTGAGATTTAAAAGAAACGGACGTTACCGATAAACGCGTAATCGCTTTTCGATTGCCTGTTGATGTCTGTGGGCCTTTTTGCGTGAACTATTGCGTTATTTTTGCATTGTCCTTGCCCGGAGTTCGGGCCGAAGCCTTCCCGAAATCGTACTACCGTAACTCGGTTACCAAATTGTTGGCTGTTTGCGATTAAGCGGCGGCTACATGCGTTACACGAAGCCTTCGCAAATTAATTGTATCCGCCTTGCTTGCGCGGTGGCCGAGTTGGTGCCGAGTTTGTTATTCGCCATTAGGCGGCCCCGTCACGTGTTATTTGAGCTGGTGCCTCGATTTATACTTCCTTGGTTTACTGCGGAGTACCTTGGTTTACTGCGGAGTAAACATAGTACCAGTTGAGCTCCGGCTTCGTTTTCGGGTTCGAATTCGTGCGCGTCTACCACGTTTCAGTCACAGCTTGGGAACGTTAACAAATGATTTATTCCTTTCGTGTTGCTTTTTGGGCAAATGTCTTTGCTTCACATCGTCGATACTTAAATATTACAACATTATCTGTCTCAAAACACTCCGAAACATATCGCTATTGCCTCAATTTCAACTTTGATCGCGCAAAAATGTCGCGAAATTGTATGGCGATGGTGGATATGAATATGCAATTTAGAAACGTGACTGCATTACGTCAGTTGAGGGCGCACTGTCAGATGGCCGGCCTGTTGGGTTTTTTAATCAGGATTTTCACGATGATGTAAATCAGAAATCCCGAAGTGGTTCGTATTGTTTCCCGTACGATTCCTGTTAAAAAATCACGAGACGCAGGCAGCATGCAAGCGAATATGGACTGCCTATTGAGTATTATTAGTTCGGAAGTCGGGAAGTATTTTTACAAAGATTGTTTGTTATTCAGAGTCGATGGTATTCTACAGAGCCCCTAAAGGGACATATGACGAATACAAATCACCGTTACGAAATAATTTGAGTATTTTATTTCGTGCACTCAAAATAACTTATTTCGTGAGCTCGAAATGTTGTCGTGGCCACGAAATGACTTCTTGCGCTCCAAGAATATCTGTTCGTGAGCTCGAAATAATTTCGTGCGCTCGAAATACTTTCTAGCTGGTACTCTACTCGCTAAGTTTCGCGATTTGTTTGTCATACAATCCATTATGTTTTTAAGACGTCAACAAGGTGTATCTATAAGTTACGATTTCACCCTGCTACACTGCAAAAACTGTGGTGTTAAATTGTACACCAATGGTGTAAAATTTGATTATTTCCTGGTGTTTATTTTGGGCAGGGATTTGGGTGTTGAATAACACCAGTTTGAGAATCAAATTTTTTTAACACCAATTTTGGTGTACACCCTGATAGCAAAATTTCACGCGGATATCACGTCATTTGCTCGTCATTCTAGCGAAAAGATGTACTGTTTTAACACTATAATTTTGTACATATTAACTGCATGGACAAATTACGTAATGAAATATTACCAAGAACTGACTTATTACACATTCATATACAATAATAACCTATTCCTACTGAATACGTACTACACACATAGCCATTGCCGTTGTTAGTTTTATACTACGCTTTTTTGTCCACAACGATGTCACAGCTAGTTTTTATGAATAATGTCAAAATTTGAAAACGAATAAAATGTAACGCGAATTTTTAACTATGTTTGCACAAAAATCAAAATTCAATCATGGAATCGTTTAAATAATTACATATTATGGTAAAAAAATGAATTTTTTGACTAAATACAACAATTTAACATCGACTATTGTTAACATATCGCATAATTCCTTCTCGACCAATCAGAGGGCTTTATTTCACACACGCATGCGCACTAGGTCAAATTTAACACCAAAAGTACGTAACACCAGTACTGGATTTGAAACTAATACTTCAAGAATCATTTTACTTCATTTTAACACCAATTTTCATTCCAAAAGATTAAAAAAACATTGGTGTTAAAATTTTAACACCACAGTTTTTGCAGTGTAGTCTATACTATAAAAGATGACTAATGCGCCATCTTGTCCCTGGGCGCCGCCATCTTGGAACGCAGGGCCGCGCCATCTTGGAAACACAGGGCCGCGCCATCTTGGCGCGTGGTTGGCGCCATCTTGGCTTTTGGTCGGGCGACTCGTCGCCGCGCGCGTGTGCGGCCGGCGTCGGTGCGGCGGGGTGCCGGATCGTTCGCGACGGGGAATCCCCCGGGGAATAAGATTTGAAAGTGAGATTTAAAAGAAACGGACGTTACCGATAAACGCGTAATCGCTTTTCGATTGCCTGTCGATGTCTGCGGGCCTTTTTGCGTGAACTATTGCGTTATTTTTGCATTGTCCTTGCCCGGAGTTCGGGCCGAAGCCTTCCCGAAATCGTACTACCGTAACTCGGTTGCCGAATTGTTGGCTGTTTGCGATTAAGCAGCGGCTACATGCGTTACGCGAAGCCTTCGCAAATTGATTGTATCCGCCTTGCTTGCGCGGTGGCCGAGTTGGTGCCGAGTTTGTTTTTTCGCGATTGGGCGGCCCCGTCACGTGTTATTTGAGCTGGTGCCCCGATTTATACTTCCTTGGTTATTGCGGAGTAAACATAATACCAGTTGAGCGCCGGCTTCGAATTCGTGCGCGTCTACCACGTTTCAGTCACAGCTTGGGAACGTTAAAAAATGATTTATTCCTTTCGTGTTGCCTTTTGGGCAAATTTCTTTACTTCACATTGTCGATACTTAAATATTACAACATTATGTGTCTAAAGACACTACGAAACATATCGCTATTGCCTCAATTTCAACTTTGATCGTGCAAAAATGTCGCGAAATTGTATGGCGATGGTGGATATGAATATGCAATTTAGAAACGTGACTGCATTACGTCAGTTGAGGGCGCACTGTCAGATGGCCGGCCTGTTGGGTTTTTTAATCAGGATTTTCACGATGATGTAAACTCAGAAATCCCGAAGTGGTTCGTATTGTTTCCCGTACGATTCCTGTTAAAAAATCACGAGACGCAGGCAGCATGCAAGCGAAGATGGACTGACTATTGAGTATTATTAGTTCGGAAGTCGGGAAGTATTTTTACAAAGATTGTTTGTTATTCAGAGTCGATGGTATTCTACGGAGCCCCTAAAGGGACATATGACGAATAAAAATCACCGTTACGAAATAATTTGAGTATTTTATTTCGTGCACTCAAAATAACTTATTTCGTGAGCTCGAAATGTTGTCGTGGCCACGAAATGACTTCGTGCGCTCCAAGAATATCTGTTCGTGAGCTCGAAATAATTTCGTGCGCTCGAAATACTTTCTAGCTGGTACTCTACTCGCTAAGTTTCGCGATTTGTTTGTCATACAATCCATTATGTTTTTAAGACGTCAACAAGGTGTATCTATATTAAGTTACGATTTCACCCAGCTAGCAGGTGCCGCGCGAAGCGCGGCATCCTGCTAGTCTATACTATAAAAGATGTTAAATTCGCCATCTTGTCCCTGGGCGCCGCCATCTTGGAAACACAGGGCCGCGCCATCTTGGCGCGTGGTTGGCGCCATGTTGGCTTTTGGTCGGGCGACTCGTCGCCGCGCGCGTGTGCCGCCGGCGTCGGTGCGGCGGGGTGCCGGACCGTTCGCGACGGGGAATCCCCCGGGGAATCCCCCGGGGAATAAGATTTAAAAAAAAATCGTATTCGTCCGAAGTGAGATTTAAAAGAAACGGACGTTACCGATAAACGCATAATCGCTTTTCGATTGCCTGTCGATGTCTGTGGGCCTTTTTGCGTGAACTATTGCGTTATTTTTGCATTGTCCTTGCCCGGAGTTCGGGCCGAAGCCTTCCCGAAATCGTACTACCGTAACTCGGTTACTTAATAGTTGGCTGTTTGCGATTAAGCGGCGGCTACATGCGTTACGCGAAGCCTTCGCAAATTAATTGTATCCGCCTTGCTTGCGCGGTGGCCGAGTTGGTGCCGAGTTTGTTGTTCGCCATTGGGCGGCCCCGTCACGTGTTATTTGAGCTTTATACTCCCTTGGTTATTGCGGAGTTTGAGCGCCAGCTTCGTTTTCGGCTTCGAATTTCGTGCGCGTCGACCACATTGCAGTCACAGCTTGGGAACGTTAAAAAATGATTTATTCCTTTCGTGTTGCCTTTTGGGCAAATTTCTTTGCTTCACATTGTCGATACTTAAATATTACAACATTATCTGTCTCAAAACACTCCGAAACATATCGCTATTGCCTCAATTTCAACTTTGATCGTGCAAAAATGTCGCGAAATTGTATGGCGATGGTGGATATGAATATGCAATTTAGAAACGTGACTGCATTACGTCAGTTGAGGGCGCACTGTCAGATGGCCGGCCTGTTGGGTTTTTTAATCAGGATTTTCACGATGATGTAAATCAGAAATCCCGAAGTGGTTCGTATTGTTTCCCGTACGATTCCTGTTAAAAATCACGAGACGCAGGCAGCATGCAAGCGAATATGGACTGCCTATTGAGTATTATTAGTTCGGAAGTCGGGAAGTATTTTTACAAAGATTGTTTGTTATTCAGAGTCGATGGTATTCTACGGAGCCCCTAAAGGAACATATGACGAATACAAATCACCGTTACGAAATAATTTGAGTATTTTATTTCGTGCACTCAAAATAAGTTATTTCGTGAGCTCGAAATGTTGTCGTGGCCACGAAATGACTTCTTGCGCTCCAAGAATATCTGTTCGTGAGCTCGAAATAATTTCGTGCGCTCGAAATACTTTCTAGCTGGTACTCTACTCGCTAAGTTTCGCGATTTGTTTGTCATACAATCCATTATGTTTTTAAGACGTCAACAAGGTGTTTTTTTAATTTGAAATCGGTCCCTGACTTTGCAAGGGGCCAGAGAACACACGGTATCATCAACAACACAAATGCATCAGCACAGTGGTTCGAAATACTTCCCATAACCACAGAAGAATCCACCCAAAACTGTTAACCACCAAAGATGGAAATGCCATTTCATTGCAAAGTATAGGGGAAGGGTCAGGCAGGGGATGTTTATACTATTCTACTAGGGTGCATTATGTTATATAGTTCTAGGACTATCGTAATATTTTTTGCCATTTGGTAATTTGTATTGATATTTTTAGGCAACAACGTAGTGGCTATCTGATTCCCTGACATTGATAATACTCTGGGACCTTTCACTCTTGGAACCTGGCTAGTATCAACCAGTTTGGTTCCAAGATCGATATCCAAATTGTATTGTCAATGTGTTGGCCTGGGTATGTCTGGGAATCAGCTCGTCAACTGCCGTAGGCCCTACAATAGCCACTGCATTTTACAGGAAAATTAAATTGCACTCAGAAATTATCTTCTGATTAAAATATCTTTCTTGAATGGACAAATTAAATTTTTGTTTTAATTTATTTTTTACAGCATACCTTCTGGATCATTAGATGAAAATTTAAATCTGTAATTGGAGTAGCTCTTCAGTGCAGTACTTGACTGTACCGACAGCACCAATTTCATTTACCGGATGACACAGGAATCGACCCCATCTGAACAATAATGTAGCTGTAAATAAACTGAATGTTCATTATTTTGTGCGAGTCATTCATGTGATGTTTTGTATAAGCTGTGGCACTGGCCAGTTTACTCCAACTGCTACGCAACATTATGATAGAATTGTTCACTTGAGGATTAAAAGCATGAATTTTGGCACACATTCAGAGTGTGTTATAAGAAAGATATTTGGCTCTCCGCTCTCGGGCCATCGTAGATTTGACCTTAGGAAAAATATAGGTAAAGTAAAATGCAATGGTAGCCATTTAGAAATTTTTGAAAATGCCTGTTATATTTTTTCAAGGGACAAATCGTTGTCGGTTGCTCGTGCCTCAATTGTCTAATCGTGCCACTACTAGTCGATTGCCTTCTATTTAGCTCTTCCAATGCACGAGTAATTGGGGGGTTGTTGTGCAAAAGAGAAGTAAAAACTGAGAAATAGGCTGACGGTACTTGTGCAAATGCATTTTTGATAGCGCAGATTTAGAGACTGCGCCCAACATTCTGATTTTGGACCCTAAAACGTAGGTCATGTTCCATTCCCTGCACCCAACAACATTGATTTTCGGATTGAGGACATCAAACTGAGTAGAATCACACAAAGTGTTTTTGTTCCCAAACTGGTACCACGAATTTCATTTTCTGAGCAAACACGGCCTATAATACATTAACAAATAACAAATTGACTCGAACCAGGACCATAAGATAAATATGTGCGCTGACAACTACGTCACATGACCTCAAGATATATGCACACAATTTTGAAATTGGGTATCCATTTGTACTGTGACGTGAAACACGATGATCCATCAAATTGGGCCATGACGAAGGGCGCCGCCTACGGCAGGTAGGTAAACGTACCTTCGGCAACGCAAAACTACACGTGAATTATACCACAGATGTGTACAATGTACACGAGCATTTGCACATTCAAGTACTTTTAACAGAAAACAAATTCGTATTACCATAAAACTTAACCTAAGTAAAGATCCGTGTCTCGCAGACAAACGTCGTGATGACGCCATCGTGGGTCACGTGACGTCATCTTAAAAGTGCAATATATTTAATATTTTGAAAATCAGTAAAAAATAAATCAACAGCGAATAACCGGAACTTGAAGTTTGTGCCAATTGATATAATAATTTAGGATCTTCATTTTTATCTCGTGTGTGTGAAACCCCGTGAACCTTCCTTCCGGTCCAAACCGGAAGTGCCTTATAATTTAAAAGTGTAAAATTTATTTGTAACGATGTTAGTCCATGACGGGGACAGTCTTTTAAAATCCAAGCCGAGCAGTACTGTATCTAACTCGGGTTGGAATACATCCTTTTGGCTGAGAGGGCTTGTGTGTTAAAAGGGCCTTTGGTAATGTGATCTGCATTATTTCATTAGATTTAAGGGTGGAGAGGCCTTATAATTTAAAAGTGTAAAATTTATTTGTAACGATGTTAGTCCATGACGGGGACAGTCTTTTAAAATCCAAGCCGAGCAGTACTGTATCTAACTCGGGTTGGAATACATCCTTTTGGCTGAGAGGGCTTGTGTGTTAAAAGGGCCTTTGGTAATGTGATCTGCATTATTTCATTAGATTTAAGGGTGGAGAGTGGTCCTGCCTGAGAGCTTCAGCCTTCTTTTTGTTACAACTAAATTTCATCATTATGGACTGGTAGCGTATTAAAATGGCAGTGTGATTGAAATGTTAATTGATTTTTATTTTTTTTACTGAAAATTGGTCATTAAACAACCGAGAACGATCTTTTACTTGATTTTTGTTTTTAACAACTGGCAATACTCGCGTATAGTTCCGGTGTGGACGGTAATTCTGTCCCCCGGTAAAATTGTCCGGGGGGACAGAATTACCTAGGTAAAAATGTCCCCCTCGAGCCGTTAATTCTGTCCCCCTCCAGTTTATTATGTCCCCTCTCTAGGTAATTCTGGCCCCCCAATTGTTCCACACATAAGTATTTTTGATGTTATTTCAATGAATTAAGCCCACAGGGTATTTATTATTTAGACTTCTCTTCCCTTCATCGATTTATCAAAATGAAAATAACTTTATTAATTAAATTAACCGATCTACTTTTCGGCGAGAAAGGGAAAATGACAGTATAATCAGTCCTTTCAGACTTCTTGCACGCGTACACATTATTCTCAACCTAGTGGTACGTACGTACAATGTAAATTTACGTACGTATGTACGTACGGGTACGCATAGCGCATGTTGTCGTCATGGCCGACTTTGTGGAGGAGGTGCAGCGACTTCTAGGGTTCCTGTCTTCAGGACAACACCCTCCAGGCCTGGATAAAAACCAAAAAAGGGCCCGGAGGAGAATAGCCAAGTCATTCTCTTTTTTGGAAGAGGGGAACCTGTACTACAGTTGACGGCTGGTTGTTGCGTCTAGTGGGTGCTAGACTTGTGACGTTGCACGGGACAAATTTACCAGGGGGACACGTTTAACGTTGGGCAGGGGGAGAGAATTACCTGGAGGACAGAAATACCTAGGTGAATGTGTCCCCCCGGACCACTGACCTCTACACCTGGACGGACCATTGTCCATATTCTGCTGTGCTAACGCTTGAAGTCGGCGCGATCTGGAAGTGCAACATGGCGGACCCAAGACGTCACTTCTGTGAGCCAATGAAATGTCCAGGTGTAGCGGTCAGTGGATTTGCTCTATACATTTTTTTATTTATAAACATTACGTCATACGTACCGTAACCAATGAACCTTACACCTGGACATTTCATTGGCTCACAGGGTGACGTCGTGGGTCCGCCATGTTGCACTTCCAGTTCGCGCCGACTTCAAAAGTGAATGGGCAATGATCCGTCCATGTGTAGAGGTCAGTGCCCCGGACAGATTTATCGGGCCATGGCCTGGTAAGTATGTGCGGGAGGGGGGGGGGGGGGCACACATTAACCGGGGGGGGGGGGGGAGAAGAATTACTTTTCACACCGGCAATGACTAATTCAACTTTGGTCTTTGTGGGAGAGCAAAGAGCTATAAAAGTCCTCCCACAGAGGTTTAGAAGGGTGTGTAAAAACTGCTAGCATTTTTAAAAGACTATTCGTCATGCTCTGGCTAGGTTGTGCTTTTAAACAAAAGTTACCTGTGACGTCCTAAATTGTTATTGCGCCCTCTAGCGGCAGGTTGAAAAAATAAATAAATTACTAATCAGTAATTGATGTGTGTAGCGAAGTTTGCTGAAATCACTCTATAATTGATGTACAATCAGCTGTATGCTAAGAACATGTTGAGGGAAAAACCAGACAGGAAGTTACAATGAAAAGACAATTCCACTTTTATATATTTAAAACAAAATCAACCGATGACGATGACGTTATTAGGTATCAGATTATACAAGCAACCAAAGGTTTCTAGATTTTTTTTTTTTAAATCAATATAAAAATCAACTATAAAAAAACTTATTTTGATTTCTACTGGAATTAATAGAATAATCCTGGGTGTTTATTTTTGTTATTAACTGCAAAACGACCTGACCTTTTCTTCCGGTCTAAACCGGAAGTGCCTTATGATTTTAAAGTGGAAACTTATGTGAACTTACTTTCAACGAAGTTAGTCTCTGATTATTGTACTTTATTAAAAAATTACCAATGACGTCATACATTGTTATAGCACTCTCTAGCGGCAGGGTGGCAAATGTTTAAAATGAATAATTAGTTGATTCGTGGGAAATTTGTAATTGTTTTGACCTTTTGACCGAAATGTATTTATATTAAATGAGAATAATATGCTTGGTCGCTGTAAAACCGATATGGCGTAAATTTCAGACTATGCCATCCAGACTCATTTATTGTATTGCACATGCTTAAGTGGAGATGAGGAGAGTGACAGGTCACATGAGAGGGTTTAACCAAATATATAAAAAGGAGTCACAAGAGTCGAATTAACATATCACACCGGCTCATGGGCCTAAACCTTTTTTAATACCCTCGCCTTCATTTGCTCGGGTATTAACACGTCTAGGCCCATAAGTCGGTTTTGAACATAGTTGTATAAAACTGGCCAACGTATTTCAATTATGTATAACTATATGCCAAATGTTACGATTCCATAGCAGAATCTGGCAGCGTGATAGCCAAGCTATAATGTTTGTTATAACTCATGTGGCATTTGATTGTAACGTAAAATTTCTCTTCAGCTCCCAGTGCTTTCGATTTTCAGCCAAACTTATAAAAATAATAAATGTTTGTGAGTGCAATAAGTAATAATAATGTCATAAGGTACAAATGGAATGTTTTATTCAACGAGGCGAAGCCAAGTTAAACGCAACATTTCACCTGTCACCTCGTAAAATTATTCTTTCCATCGCACGAACTTGAAAGATTCATTATTTATTTCATGCAACGCCTGAATAAAACCTCGCCGTCTGATTGGTCAGAGCGCGACCGTACAAGTTATATATTCACCATTGAAAAGAATCATCGAATTGAACATTTTGTTGCCGGTGCGATGGAACGAATAACTCAATTTGTGATTAACGATCTACCAATCAGATGACGGAGATTTATTCAGGTGTTGTATCATCGTTGTTATTTGGCATTTAGTTCCTTGAACGTGACATCGAATATTTCCCCACGTTTTTATTTGTTTAAGGCCTAACAATAATTTTGGCATATCTTTGTGCGTTATAAGTGCAAAAGCAAAACGTACACACGAAGCGTGTTTTTAAAGTGAAAACAGAAGAAGTAGCATTTCCGTTATTGTAGCTATTCAAAAAGTAACCGCCTAAACTAGTGTTGAAAAGCTTACTTGTTTCAAAGATACACAAATACACCACAAGGGAAACTGACTAGGTAAATGTGCATACATTTCAAAGTGAACAAAGAAATTGGCAAGGCGGAACGCGAACCTGCAACCTCCAGAATACCAGACCGGCGCTATACCAACTGGGCTATGTTGGCGGTCTTCCAAATTAGCTAGTCAGAATTTCGTGTGACCAGAGATCACGCCCAGTTTTACAATACAACCTGGGAAGCAACATTGTGGGGATCACTAAATGAGGATACGACTTTTTATCGAGGCCGCTAGTCAGAAGTCATAAACACCAGAATTTTGTGTACCATTTCCAAAAATGCGTCTCAGGGACGCACTTTTTGAAATGTCGGTAAATACGTAATGCTCACAAGCGTTCGAATGAGGCACGGCGCACACATGAGCGTTATATAGAGCCTGAAAGTTGACCCCTGGTGGCGCGCGTTAAAGTCGGAGTTAAAAAAAAATTGTTAGTAAATTAAGAAAATCGCCCTTTGAAAAGGGCCTTTGTAAAATTGTTACTAGACTCTTAATTTATGGAAACTGAACAATCGCGTAACGTGAAGATGAAATATCGTGCCAAATATTGACCTCTCACTTCCTAAAATACATGCGGACCCGTGGAATCGAAGCACTCTTACAAAGATGCCATTTTATGAAGTAATATTTGGCGGTCATTGCATAAAAACTTGCACTTACAATTTGTTTTTAATAAACCTGAAGGACTTATTTGTATTTACAAACAAATACAAAATGACCGTTGATAAATCTTAAATGACCATTGATAAGAATTGTATTTATTCGTGATCCAGAATCCATCTGATGTACAAGGTAAATCTTCGCGTCATTACCATTCGTCCTCACGCAAGTACGCATTGTGAAAACAACCGTGATCGAACAAGGAGACCTAGGAACAAAAATAAAATGTTCAACTGACTTTTTATCATTGTTGTTCTCGTGGAAAGCAAAATAAAATTAAAACCTGAATGTTTCTCAGTACAGTTATAAAATATGTCAAAGGTTATGGCAAAATAAAGGGCAACCTCGTGTAAAATGCCTATAGAGGGGTCACAGAGGGGTCCGGAAGCTCAATGACAAAATGGCGCACTTTCAGGCTCTATAGTCGATGCACAGGGAAGATGCGCGTTTCAATGTAAAACAAATGCAGCATTAAAGTTCTATCCATACACAATGAACCTTATACGACTAATTACATTTAACAAAATGTGGTTTTCTTTGCAAATTACACACACCATCATTATCATAATTATATTTACTTTTCTAATTCTATTTACTACAACATTTACATGAACGGAGTTTATACGAAACATGTCTTATTTCCATATTGTATAGTACTTAACCAATTAGGCCTACATTTCTTTAAAGATGAACAACACCCTTTTACTGAAATACCAGCAAAACTCCTCGAAAAAAAATCTCCAAGGCTGTAATAATTATTCACCATCACAGTTAGATTTGTATCGTTGGAGTATAAAACTGAATTGTCATGGTTCCAGGTGTTTGAGTACGGTACTGTTGTGCTACATGTTGATCGATGGCTAAACTGCCAATAAAAAAGGAAGAAAGAAAACATTTGTTAGATCATAGTTGCATCATCAGTTACGTAATTTACAATAAAACGGGCAACTTTGGCCATGTAGGGTAACTTTGGCCGCCACAAACCAATAATTGTTATTTGATGTGTTTTACTTGTATTTTGTTTTAGTTTTAAAGTTGTATTTATCTAAATGATCAATGAGTTAAAAAACAAACCTATGCAGTTAAACATAAATCCAAACAGGAATTTACGGGATATTTTATAAATCTCACAAAAACAATTAGCCCCAAACGATCTGACCAAAGTTGCCCTAACTCTCAATTTCTTTTATTGATTATAAAACCTACAATATCTTCGGGAAACTTATTAAAGTGAATCAATAAGTGTGTCGATCAATTTTATCAACTTTTCAGAAAGTTCCGTAGTGTTCGAGGGAAAATTGATATGTGTGATGTGATCTAGGAAACCTTGTATATGGTAAATTTTTTTGGTCATCAATTCCACGGCTCATATGCACTGCATACAATTCGAAAAGTCATGGTTCACTACCAAGGATGGCGTGCGTTTCTTTTACAGAAATGTGTGGAGCCGCATCAGCACCGCGGCTCGGTTCGGTATACAACAACGAATTTCACCATGTGAAGGGTTTTCCCAGATCACATCACATGTTAATTCTATTTATTATACAATAGTGGGCAAAGATACCTAAATCCATTCATTAAAAAACAAAATTGAAATTTTCTTTTGTCCAAATGGATTTTGTTTTTGTCTTAAAACTATATACCGACTTAAACCCGTTTATTGTCAGAAATAACACGGAAAATATATCATCATTGTTAATATGCAAACATTATATCAAACATTTCTGAAAATTGACCAATTTTGTAACTCTTTTACGGTATATAATCCAATTGAAAAATAATGCTGCATATTTCGGTACTAACATCAAATGACATGCCAGGTATTTCAATCGACGACTTTTCCCCGTATACACAATTGGTGAATTACATATAAACTTAGAGAATTTATCGATAAATATGCCATAAACCTGCGCAATACTGAAAACAATCACGAACAAGAACTTACTATTGTGTACACCGAGGACGGGCGTCCACGAAGCTATAGCGCTGTCAGCAGCAACAACACTTCTTTTTCTATAAATACAAAATAAAATAATAGTTATAATAGTAGCGGACCACACCCACATCAATTAAGGGGGAAGGAAGGAGGAACGGTCCTCTAGTTAAAGCGGACGAGCATTCAACAAAATATGCAATAAACCAGAGACTATTAGCTATGTATAATGACGACTATCTCCTGAATATAACTTTACAAGACAACACTTACATTAAATGCACAGTAATATTTATTTAAGCCCGTAGTACAATAAAATGAAGGTCAAATGTCACCTGGCTAGCTGCACATTACATGTTGTACATACGCTACAATCTGACAATACAATTTTGAAATACACGGTCGCGAAAAGGTAACAATTAATTCCCTCACAAAAATATTACACAAAATTACAATATTACTAACTGGGAGTTTCCACGATGATTACTCTCTCACATAGTTTACGTTTGGAGCATGGCCGGAGCCGTGCTCCCTAGAAAACCTAGAGAACTTCCAGACCTAATTTATGTTGGTTTTCTCTGTTCAAAGCCCACAGAAGAAAACTTGCTACAAGTTGCCTTTGCGTGGGAAGCACAAAGGTCACCTTCTGTGTTTTATGAAAACATGCAAATCATTTGCAAAACTTTTAGGCATACACAAACAGAGGGCGCACTTGGTCTCCCTACAATACAAAAACAAGCTAGCCGTATATAGTTTGACATAAATTATAGTCAAATGTCAACTAGAGATAAATAAAAAGGTGAGATGCGTGTGGATATTTAATGTACACTCTCAAAACATGTATTAAAAGTGAGTTGGTTAAAACAGTACAATTTTAACCAACAATTTTTGTTTAAATTGTTCCAATGTGACCAATGTTGGATACATTTGACCCAACGTTGGGAAAAATTGGTTCATTTTATAACCAGTTTGGTTCATCTGGTAACCAACTTAACTGATAAAACTGAGTAAATCATAAACGTTGGGTAAATTGACTAATTTTTACCAAACGTTAATTGGTTATTAGGTGAACCACACAACAGTAAATTACAATAAATTGGTTAACAAATGAACCTGTGTGGTGAAAGATGTGGGTGGGTGGGTGAGTTTGTTTTTGATTGAAATAGGGGACGTATGACAAAGGGAACAATGGGGTCCCCTATTCCGCAAAGGTCCCCGATTCAGACTCGTGTGCAAATCCTATGGCGATCATCCGAAAACGTTAGAGTACAAACAAAAGAGGGAAGACGGTCGGACAATGCCCCGTCCCCTATTGACGGCATTTACCCACTTGTGTGTGTGTGTGTGTTGGTTGGGGGGGGGGGGGGGCATATTTTTTCTGTTTCACTGTCAGTGTCAATAGGCGTTAATAGTGGGACAGTCTGCGGGATTGGACGGTGGTATGAGCTTTGTTAAACACGTGAAACTTAGAAGTATAGGCCTTTAAAGTTTGCGATGACGTCCCCATGACGTCAGTGTTCGCGGCACAACCGTGCTCATTCATGTGTGCATGTGCCACGTATAAAGACAGTCGGACTGATTTGAGTGTCCAAAGTGCATGTAACTCAAAATCGTGTACAAATGCTGTGGACAGTAGTCTGAAAAAATTATATAAACAATTACGACGCCCCAAAAATATATAATATATATTTAAATGCGACGCAAACAAAAATGCGACGCAAACAAAAAAGCGACGCCAATTTTGTGTAAGCGGTGGCACATACGGAACACCATAGATATTAGATAATTATTATGCTGCTGGCGCAGCGAGCGTTTAAAAAAAACACGATTGACACGGGAAGTGCTTGGAGTAGGCTAGATGTTTGTCAGTTTGTTTGTTGTGCCTGTTTTGGTTCAATTAACGTTTTCAATACAAATCCAACAGAGCACGCAATCGATAAATATTCCACATCGGTTACACAAGTAAACCAGTCATGGCACTCTTCATAAACACGTAAATAAACCGGCCGTGACTATCACCGTGACGACGAAACAATACTATCCGCATTCCGCAATACCATTGCGTGCATTTCCGCTGCAGATTGTCGCGAGTGATTATGATAATGTACACAGTTTGGTTACACGACCTTGAAACAGCAATGCGGGTACATGCATTGGAAAAAAATATAATAATACATTATCCATATTCTTTAATGATCATACAAATAAGAGAAAATATAGGTTGAAATGGAATATTAAAGGTAGGATACACTATTTGCACATATCGTACATTTTTACTACCGAATTATAAAGAAACATCTTACTTATTTGAAAGTAAATAATGATACTATAGGCATCCAGCAAAATTATTACGCTAGAAATCCTGTAATTGTTCAGTAAAATTGAATAAAAATAAATACAAAATAAGATCGCCATTAACAACAACTGCACGAGGCGGGTGAAAACGAACGCCGTTTTTCTTGCTTGTACGTGTTCCTCGGCATCCATATATTGTAAAACTTCAGACAGGTCAGTTAAATTATATATATTTATTACAAAATACAACCCCCAAAATCCACCCATTCCTGATAATTCAAACAATTACCAATGGTGTATATTGAAAATATACCGATTATTATAAGCAGCTTCTCACAGTTGAAAATGTTTAACTTGCAATCTCATCATGCGCATTATGCAGACGTTGTAAGAATGTTATTTGCATTTTGTTTCCCCTGCCTGGTGGCTGGTGAACGCCGCATGTAGTCGGCCGCGGTTTTCAACGCGAAACTATCATATGATTATGGCTATTATGGTAATGGTTATGAGACTATGACATCACGGACAAATTATTGCAACTTGAAAGAAGAAAGTGATTGGATTGGCTAACGAAGTAGAGATAATGGCAACCTTTATTTATTTATTTGTTACATTTCTATACCCAGGGTGTGCCCAAACAGTATAAAAACTACATTAATAGATTTGTGTAAATTCTCAAACAAAACCGTATGAACCATGAAGCGGGCACTGCATAGAATTACAATATTTACACAAAAATACAGTAATACACACATAATATTTACAGACGTACAAGGATATTTACATGAATACAAAACAGTTATACACATAAGTCCGCACATCATTAAATATTAAACCATTCCTGCTTAATAAGGCGAATGCTAATTTACTGGATGTGCAAAAACCCGCAAGGGAAATTTCTATCTGGCTTATGTCTTATGACCTTAATTATCAAGTTGATTTTAATCAATTCATGCATAGGCCTACACTGTACACAAAAATACGGTAAATATTACGGTAAATTAGGTGCCAACAAATTCTTGTACTTTACGGTCACCATAAATTGGCAGAGGGAATTTACGGTGACCATAAATGTTTCGGGAATTCGTTGGCACATATAGGACTGCCAGGATATTTCCCGTAAATGTTATACTTGTTTGTTGTGGACTCACCTGGCCTGGCAGACGTGGCTTCATACACGGACAGCAGCAAGCGAAACATCGAAGGAGGCACAGCTTGCATTTGCTGGGCCTTTTCACCTTTGGTAGAGATATGTCAGGCATGATGATATTTTATCTCCGTGTGGTTTATCTATGAACTGATGAGCCAATACAAGGTTTGGCACGTGTTGCTTTGTCTTATTACTAGAGTCGAATAGTCGACAACACTCGGACCCACGCCCTTACTTATTAAATATGCAGGTTGAATGGTTGAAACGAACAAAGCGTAATGCAATTGCATCACACCATTCATGCCCGGTATAGTATTAGATACTGAAGCACATGCGTATATCCTGTCAGTGGGTTATAAATGAAGCGCTATTGATATGATGACAAATCTGTGTACACATGGTTGGGAGGTTAACCTTCGCCGGATGGGGCCCCGGGATGGGGGCGGTTCTGCGTTGATGATCGTAAAGTCAATCTGCTTAATTTTTGCAGCCGGGCATTTTCAACTATAATACTGTTCAGCTCAGTTTATTTTTCCGTCGATTTTATTCAAGATTATTGGCGCAAGCCATCAGTAAATTCGAAAACAGTTAGTCACCACCTAGCTTGATTTCAATTTGCTAGCAAAGTAACTTTCAAAGTGACCCCGGGATTCATACAGATACAATTTCCATCCAAAATACATAATTACAATTTATTGACACTATCAAAAATATAATTCGGAATCTGGCTTTATTCATTAATATATTGTTTTATAAAGTATTACTTAGAAAATGTACGAGTTCAATTCTTCTTCAAAATCTTCACACACTTACCCCTGTCAGGGTACACAACAGAATGGAGGGACATACAACAAGGGGTAGCACACTGTAGCCTCTTAGGTGGAGCGGGGAAGGCCGCCTACACGCGAAAAGCGGGCCACAGTACCTGTTTCAGTGAGCAACCAATAGCAGTCAACTTGAACAGCGCCCTCTTCTGTTGAACATCATTTAGTGTCACAAACCCGGGTTCCCCCTACCCTCTCACACGCAATGTGCCCCCGGTCTCATCATTTTGGACTCTCAGACATAAATCAAAGTAAGCAAAATATACAATATATCAATATTTATTTACAATATCTATACTATAACAAAATAAAGAAGTACGAGTAAGATGTAGCCACCCAGCCAGCAAGCCTAAGTGGGCCCCATGTGGGTTGTGGTTGGGTTTGTGGTTGGATTATCGTGCTATCTAATCCAGTTCAACCAAAGTCGAACAAAATACAAAAAGAAATACATGTGTTCCACAAGCTCTAAAATCATTATAAACGTAGTGTACGAAAACTTTACATTGATTAATACCCTCGGGATATTATAATAATTGGTTACCGCCCACAACGTATTGAACAGTTCACTATCGGTGAGCCTCCGACTAGCGGTTCATATCCTGGCACTGTGATACCCCGGCGCGGCGTGACGGCTGTGGTACCAGCTACGAGGAGCAGATGTCTATGGCCGTATGCATAGCTATGCGGCGAGGCAATGGAGTGGTCTCCACCAAAACGTGCAAAATGGAGATCAGTTAGGACTGAACATCAGGACTGAACGTGATTTGTTAAACTCCACAATAAGGAGCCAGTATATACTGGCTCCTACGGCTTGAAAACACCGTGCAAATACACTGGCAATGCAGCTACATGTAACTAAATATCTTCTCAGAAACCGCTGAAAATCAAGCTATTGCCAACTCAGGATTATTCAGATCCACCAACAAAACTTAGCAAAAATCACGCTAAGTATAGGTACACCGTAGAAGCTGAACGAGAACTCAGTGATATGATAACAGGATGGAACCAAGACGAGCTACAACACTACTGCGCTGAAAGAAAAATGGAATGGAAGTTCACTGCACGGTTGTGCTTAGTCATTGGTTAAAAGCTGCAAGGCTGCTCTCAAACAAGCCATTGGAGCCCAAGTCCTCACTCCGTTTGAGCTGTACATAGTCCTTCTTGAAGTGGCAAACCTTGTCAACTTGCGTCCAATCGGAAGAATCCCGAATGACCCAGATGACGGCAGGTACCTGTGCCCTAATGACATTCTACTTGAAAAGTCATCAACAGAGGTTCCTCCAAGGCCCATTCCATGAGACTAACATCTCGAGACACCGTGTAGAGTTTCTGCAGAAAATAGTTGACTCGTTCTGGAAGCGCCGGAACCGAGATGTGCTCCCTTTGTTGGTGCCATGTAAGAAGTGGAGAGCTGAGAAGCGTGAGATACGAGTGGATGATGTTGTAACCGTGGTAGACCAGAATGCAGTCAGAGGCAAGTGGAGCATTGGGAGAGTAATTGAAGTTTACCCCGGTCCAGACGGTAAGGTTAGGAACATCAAAGTCAAGACACCGGACGGAGAGTACAGCCGACCCATTACCAAGGTTGCAGTCCTGTGTCCGGCTGAAGGATATGAAGATGAGACCGAGGCTCTCATCGGGGCGGAGGGTGTTCCAGTGAGCAACCAGTAGTGGTCAACTTGAACAGCGCCCTCTTTTGTTGAACATCATTTAGTTACATGTGACAATTATTGTCAGCCATGTTTTATTGATTTGTTGTCTGATTTAAAGGCAGAAAACCCCAATAATCACAGATAATGTTATGATGCCAGCTAACCAGTATTTGTTTGATGCCAGACAGTTAGTTAGGAAGAGTCCTGCTATGGAAGTAAGTTTAATTTTCCTGATTATTTCTTGTTAAGATGCAAAATAAGCTGGTTGGTTTTAACGTGAATTTCAGACTGAAAGTTTACATGAATCAGTATTACATTTATTCAGTCTTGGTTTATAAAGAGTGTTAGTTGCAGACACAATATTAAGAAGCAGGTTTAGATATGAAATATACATGTGCTCAGTTAATTCAGTCAACAACAGAAGTTTGATTAGTCCTGCATTTTGAGTGGTTTGACTCCAGCCAGTGGTATCGATTTTCATATGACCATTACTTAGCACCGTTCAGCCTACAGTTAAACCAGTTTTCAGATAATCTTTTGTTTGTCCTAAACTGTTTAAACTAAACGTGTTATGTATTCTTTCAACTTTGTTTTAGATCGAATAAAAGCAGTTTTACAGATATTCTGAAAGCTCAAAATACGATTCGCAGGATTCCTTTCTCTGGTTTGGTCGTACTCCCGACAGTCCACAAAATTCGATTTCCAGTTTTCTGCTAACCTGAGACTCAAGGCAGTGCGACTCACGTAAACGATAGATGACCCTTCATGAGTGAAGGAGCTAAAGAAGAAACGCAGAAATGCGAAAGCAGCACTTACACGACAGGAAAAGGCCCGTACAGTTGCTGATTGACGGAAACCGCCCAGCGGGGGAGGTGATGAGAGCTTTGGTTCATAAAGTTGAGCTAACATTTGATGACCTCGTTCAGAAACATGAAAAATACACAGAGCTAATCGATGAAGATAAATAATTTGAGATTGAAGAGGACTGGTTGGCCGAGTGTCAACAAAGGTTCATCGATTTGAAAAGCAGAGCAGCAGATCACATAGAGGCATTAACCTGTGTATGCCAGCCTCGCAGATTCTGTGACATGATCAGTCCCTATATGATGCCACATCCGGAAATGTCCGATCCCGTGACGTCAGTTGCCGTGACGTCAGATTCCGTGACGTCAATTCCGTGACGTCAATTCCTGTAATTTCAGTACCAGCGACGTCACTTTCCGCCCTGCCAGTCAACAAAGTTCCTGCCGCAGAGGTGAATCTTGCCATGGCATGCAGTTCAAAGATGTGTGACACCTTGTATCGGCGTCGAAAATAGGGAGACTTGGAAGGCCAGCTTTAGCATAACATAGACGGTGATTCTTTATTCTGCGAGTTGGAGTAATAATAATAATAATAATAACGAGTATTTATAATGCGCCATTCCATCTAATAAGATGCTCAAGGCGCAAGAAGGAAAAAACAAAAAACAAAAGAGTAAAACAGGATCGATGTTACTTGGTCGATTCACTGTGTTTGAATGTGTCACTTACTATTATTTAGGTAAACAGTGAAAAATACAAACTAAATGTACAGGTAAAAACAAAATTATCAATCTACTTATTTATGCAATCAAATAAATACAACCTCGGTAAATAATAAGGCATTACTAAATCAATGAGTGAACTATAATCATTTAAATGAATGGCGATTCGCGCGACACGATCGGTGTTGGCTGCCATCTTGCAGCCAACGCCCTATTACACAAAAAACAGTACATGTCGAAAACGTTGAATATAAATGCAAGATAAGAAAGTGTACAAATAAAAAGTAAGTTGATAATAAAAGTGAGAATGAATATCAGTGAAGATAATTATCAACATGAGAAATAAATTAAGTAGAATATAAATTACCTGCGAGTTAGAGTAAAACAGGGTCGATGTTACTTGGTCGATTCACTGTGTTTGAATGTGTCACGGCGGGAAGACTTCCGGATCTAGTTGAACTACTTTACGATAGGTGGCGGAGTGATATTTGTGATGTAATGATGTTTAAAGGAACTAATACAAATTAAAGGAACTAATGAAAATTTAAAGGGGGGGGGGTGGTGTATTCTTACCAGCCACAGATGGAAAAACCTAAATTACTCAAATTATCTGGGGACGTCAGAGAAATATTCACCTTCAGGGTGGATTTCAAGTACATGGTAGAGGACCGATACCATAAACGTGATGCCATAGCCCTCTTGCGTATATGCCTACATGGAAAACCCATGTAGCCGATATTATCACACATATTATCGTAAAATTCAAGCCGCTCAAGGACGACGACAGCAGGTTCTGTGAGCTGGTCCATCTCATAAAGAGACGGAAGCTACAATATCCTGAAAGAGGTGGGAATTAGACCACACGACATGGATAAAAACAGCATGTTAGCAATGCATGGTAGAAAAGAAGATGAATACAGATGATAGGAAAGTGTGGTTTCGAGTGCTAGAAGGGGAGAAACGACAGGCTAGATTGGAGACTCTGATGGACTGGATGACAGCCGATATGAGATCCCGAATGAGAGCGACGACACCGGTGCGAAGTACCGCCCATGCAGCGACCGTAAATCGATGAAGACTACATCTACCAACAAGACGGCTTACACTGGTTACAAGTGTTAGCTGTGTCAGACGTCAGACCATTGAGTCGACCAATGCCCAAGAATAATTTCCATTAACCCGACTGACCGCAAAAAGGTGATGAAAGAAAACCACGCGTGCTCCAGCTGTCAAAAAAGGCAGGAAGAAATCTTAACCTAACAACATGTTCCAGGCGACGACAGTGTCTAGAAAGGTACAATGGAGCGCCATGCAAAATGTTTCATCACCCACTTCTTCGCAACAATCCAAACCCATCAATCGGCGCTAGTTTAGTTGGAGTTGCATCTGTCAAAATTTCCGCGTGCTTGGACATGTGCTACTGGACAACAGAGCATAGATTAGCCTAATCAAGACATCTGTTGCAGAGAATTTAAAACTCCAAAGCCAAGATGTCACAATCACAATACACAAGGTTGGGGGCGAGGAGGAGGAGTTAATAACAAAACTGTACCAGGTTTACATCCGGCTAGTAAACAAAGTCCAGATCTACGTCTTGAAAGTAATCGGTATCCAGCATATCACCTAAGAGATGGCGGAGGTTCATCTGATGCAGATCTCACAACATTGTAGTCTGCCAATTAGTGAGATCCACAGAGAAAAGGGTTCAGTGGACATCCTCATCGGCATTGACAATGCGAAGATGCACATAGGAGAGACCCAGGAGGTTGGAAACATGGTGGCCCGCCACTCACCATTGGGTTGGGTTATATTCGGACTAACACCTGGAGGACATGCAAAATCAAGCCGAATCTTTTATGTCAGTCTGTGTTCACCAGTCGACATGACTGACTTCTGGACAACTGAAGCCATGGGAGTAGCAACTAAAGCGTGCACTTTTAAGCCAGAAAAGAAAAGCCCGATTGATCCGAAGGAAGCTATGGTTATCGAACAGTAGGCCCTACTGCCAGAAGATAGGAAAGCAGTGGAAGATTCCCTATACCCATGGAAGAAAGAGGCCAACTTACTGCCAGACAATAAGTCACAAGCAGAAAAGAGGCTTCAATCCACCGAACACAGGCTACTGAAGAACCACGCAGAGGCATACCACAGCCAAATGATGGAAATGCGCAAGATGGGGTTTGCCAGAAAATTGTCCACGGAGGAAATGGAGAAGTACCATGGCCCAGTCCACTACATCTTACACCACGCAGTCATAAGACCGGAAAAGAAAAGTACTTCGCATTGTGTTCAACTCGTTTGCTACCTATCAGGGTCATCAGCTGAACAGCTACTGGATGAAGGGACCAGATCTATTGGGGACATCTCTAAGATGTACAATCGGGTCATTATACCAGAGAGAGATCAACATGTCGACCGGTACATATGAAGGGATCTGAAGACCGACCGAGCACCTGGTGTTTATGTGAAGACTGTCCTCACACTTGGAGACAAACCTGCCCCAGCCATGGCCCAGATCGCCCTTAAAAAAACAGCTGAGCAGGCAGAGGGCATCTACCCAGAAGCGGCAAAGGTGCTTATACAAAATACATAATATTATGGATGACATATGCAGCTCAGTCCACACCAAAGCTGAGGCCAAGAAGTTAACAAGCGATATTGACAGAGTTTTAGATGCAGGTTTCAGAGTCAAGGGATCAACAGCGAGCCGCGGGAGGAGAATGCTAATTGTTCTCCTTCACAAGAAACAGAGAAGAATCTCTTGGATACAACGAGCGAAGAGAAAGTTCTGGGAACAGTTTGGAACCACAATGAAGGAAACTAAATGTGTTATGTATTCTTTCAACTTTGTTTCAGATCGAATAAAAGCAGTTTTACAGATATTCTGAAAGCTCAAAATACACGATTCGCAGGAATTCCTTTCTCTGGTTTGGTCGTACTCCCGACAGCGCAGTACCCATGGTGAGCCAATTATACTCCTTTGAGACTGGAAAAGACTTAAAATCCGAGACGCCTTCTTTGAAGGAAAGTGACATCCTTATCTACCCATCCATTTCCTGTTAGTGGTACCATCGGCCCTACACAACAAGATCCTCACCAGGTTTCATGAAGATTTGGTCACGATTGTATTTGCACGGCACGAAGACGGCTGTTAAGGAGCGGTGTACAAAATGTCAACGTTGTGCGCCAGGCTTGACCTCCACTTGGCACGCTCTCGGCAACTTCCCCGATGAAAACCATTGTAATAGACTTCACTCTCTTTGAATCCTTTTCAGACGGCTATGAAGATGTCCTAATCATCACGGTTGTCTTTAGCAAGTATGTCTGGGCTATTCCAATCTAGGATCAGAAGGCATCAACGGTTTCCAGAGCTTTGGTCCAACGTGTCTTCCTCCCTTTTGGGAGAGATTACACCCCGACTGTGGACGGAACTTTGAATCCAACATAATTGCTGAGCTGTGTAGAATGTATGAGATTCAAAAAACACACACTCTCTGTCATCCATCTAGCAATGGGCAGTGCGAGAGGTTTAATAGAATCATGCACAATATGTCGTCTGCCCTGACCACTAGCAGACGGTGGCGTTTGCTTACTCCCGAGTAAGATAACGGACTTATGGGAGGAAGAGCCACACATGGTGGTTCGCCGGCCTTTCAAAGATGGGCCCGTGTGTGTTGTACGCAACAGCTTGACCAAGGAAAGGGTCCTTCACCGCCAGGAACTTAGGAATCGTTAATTTCCCCCGAATAACCGTACCGAGACGCCATCACCCGACTCGTCCAGTACTGATGACTCGGATGACCAGTTCAGCGACTCTACCCCAAGAGGCTATTCGAATACAGGGTTTAGCCATGACACTGGTGTCGGAATGCCTGTCCCCGGGGCCCAACTCAGCGAGGACGTTGAGAAGTGGTAGTTGTTGATGGCACTTAAGCCCATGTACAGTGGTTAGTCCCAAAATCGAAAGTATGGGACTGGGATCAAGTGAAGACGGACCCCCATGTCCAGATCAGGTTGCTGTCTCCAGCAACGAGCCTCTACCAGGACAGAGATACCCTGTTCGCGCCACCAGGGGAAAGCCACCATGTCGGTTTGCGACATAAGCAATTGGCAGTTTAGTGTATGTTTGCTGCCGACGTTGCAGCACCAGTTCTAGTTTTACTTGCTTGTTGTATGAATGCAGTGCTATCCAAGTTAGTTTGATGTTTGTCTGTGTTTGACGCTGTCGGTTCCGGGGCGAATTTCTCAGCAATCTTTAGGCTTACTCGTTCTTCTGGATGGGTCATCAAAGAATGATGACTTCAAGGCGGAAAAAAGTGGTAGGGGAGATATTCACGATTAGTATTATTCATTATTATAATGTGATTGTCTAATGCTATTCATTATTTTATTGTAATTTTCAGAAATGGATGGATTTTTGGGGTTAGTATGTTACAGCAAATATTGTTACACCGAATTACTTGACGTTTTGGTTTCGTGGATGTGGACAAATCTAGAAAACCAATCATGTTCTTGCGGTCCTACTATTCACCGACAACTTAATACCGACAAAACGCACAGCACTTACAGCACGTTTCAACAAGTTTCCAGCAGAGCTAGATGCGTTGTTGCGGACTCTAGAAATGCAAATTTATGTGTAAAAGTAAATCACTCAGTTTTCGTGGAGATGTAGGCCTACAGGTTTAGAAATGCCTAATGGTTTCGTTTGTAGAAAAAAATCCTTGATAATTTTTGGAAAAAAATATACTAGTAGTAAGAATAGTTAGTTTTAATAACAAATACGTACGCTAAAACTACCGAGGATTTATTCAACTAATGGAAGACTTGTAAAGTGAGTAACACGTAAGGTGTTTAGAAAACAATTTAGCGAGTTAGCTAGAATTATGATTAGATATTGGATGTTAGAAGGGAGATTTTTTAAGATAACTATTTTTCAGAAGTTATCAACATGACAATTACATGTATCGATAAGATGTAATTTGTGCCCGGCGATAAAAAAATATTTGGTTTGGAAAAGGTAAATATTCTAAAAGTATTTATTTAGAATGTGTCCAGTGATGGACATTTCATGTAGTATAAAGTCGATATTGCAATAACAAAAAGCAATACCCAATATCGAACTGCAATTCATTATGTGGACATTAACGTATAACTGTCTGCAACTAATTTTCAATTAGTATATTTCTATTCATTTCAAAGTAAACTCAACGCTGCTACTTTAGGCTTCGTCTTAAAGTCCAGAAACGTCAAGCGACCAAAACACAAACACAATGAAAGCACATTTAAATGGAGGCATCTTTCATCAGTTCATTAAGACAATTATATAGAAGAGCGTGTTTACAGCCCTCGTATAAGATTAATAGAGCACTAATTACCTGCTGTCATCTTTCATACTTTTGTAGATTTGTAGACTTTGATAGGTTGTAGTTACCGATCACAGTAACCGACGACATTTCCAAGATTCCGCCAGGTAAAGATAATGTATTTTGTTATTGACAACAGTAGAAAAGCAGAAAAGCACAGTGATTTTGCAGGCGACTGTGGTATATTAACACTGCATTTGTTGAGTACTTTGGGAAAAATTCAACAGGAATATGAGAATCATGGAAACTGTAAACGTGGAGATATTAATTATGTTAGATCAACAAAGTCAACCCTAATGCTAATAGGCCTAGGGGGCCTTCTAATTAAAAATAAAATAAAAAATAGATCAGAAAACGGAAAACAATACATTTAGGTACAGCCCAAATAAGTTCGGTAAAAAAATGGCTAATGAATAAACTATCCTTGCATGAAAGTTGTGTATATTAGGCACCTACACACCCAAACCCAGACATTACCTCATCCACATTGGAATGCATGAACCCCAACTTACTAAATGAATAATGAATAAGGCCCCAACTTGGATCAGGTTGCACCCTAGAACAACGTAGCCCTTTGATAAGCATGGAACCTCATGTGATGTACTGAGATGTATTAAGCCACAATAAATCAAGCAATCATCGGAGCAACAACGACTATCCATGTGCTAGTGACAAACTCACCACATTACATTGGCGACGAGGATTGGATAACAAAATTGAGAGGATATATCAACATATCAAGATGGCACAATTCACCATACCTGCAACACCACCTCTAGACATGGCAGATCGCAACCTTGCCCCGAGTTGGAAGAAATTTGCACACAATTTTGCCATCATCTACCAAGATCCAAAACAAGGATGACACCTTACGTGTTGCCACCCTTCTATCCGTCATCGTCCAAAGCGCAGTTGACACCTATAACACCTTCACCTGGGATGATGAAAGCGACAGCCGAAACTTCGACAAAGTCTTTGACAAGTTCGCCACGCTCTGCAAAGGCAAGAAAAACACCACCTATGAACGCTACCTCTTCAACAGCCGTAGCCAACAGGATGGTGAAACCATCGACATATTCGTAACAGCCCTGAAAAACTTGGCTGAAACATGCGACTTTGGGGAACTCAAGGATTCTCTCATTCGTGACCGAATCATTCTCGGCATCGCAGATCACGCCATCAAAAAATGCCTACTGCAAGATCCTGATCTGACGCTTGATAAAGCAGTGCTGATCATCCGAGCATCGGCGGCAGCTAATTCAACGCAACAGAGTCACATGACAGGTAAAGATCAGCAGCCCATTTACGCTGTCAACCAGTCACGCCAACGCTCAACAATGCGACCTGCATCAGCAATAGCACCCACGTCAACTACCTGCTATAACTATGGGGGGACATACCCGCATGCCGGCGAGTGCCCTGCATATGGCGAGACATGCTCATTCTGCCACAAACGAAGCCACTTTGCAAAATTCTGCAGGAGTAAGAAGGCGGGACAGTACAGCAGACGGGCGCCACACATGTCCATCAGGCCAACGCCATCGTCAGCAACGACTTACCAAGCTCTCCGGATAGCGACTCCGAAGATGACTACGTTTTCTAATCGAACAATATCAGCCAACCACCAAGCGTGTTATCAACAACACCAAAGAACAAACAAGCGTGTTAAGCAACGACACCAAAGAACAAATTTAACGAGCGTGTAAATCACAACACCAACAAACTAACAAACATCAACTCTGGCCTGGCCAAGTGGGCCATCAATAATATCTGCATCCACAATGGAAAGAGAGTGCAGCACAACTAGAACACCAATAAATCATTGGAAACGACTGAACTTTAACTTAGAACACTGATCATCGGAAACAACTGAACTGAACTATATACATGTACTGCGATGAATCTCTTTAAGTCTACCCAGTACAATGATCATACTTTCGTTTAAACTTCACACCAGTCTAACTTGATCCACTGCCTCATCATGTTCATGAACTCTAAACATCGAACAATGAACTATTCTCTACTAATTAACTGTAAAAAAAAATTAGATTTAGATTTAAATCACCATCATATTATTCCTTGCTTTCTCGCTGTAAATTAGCCAGTTCCATTCTAAGGTGAGGAGGGATGTAGTATATCCTTGCATGAAAGCTGTGTATATTAGGCACCCGTGATCTGAAACCACACACCCAAACCCAGACATTACCTCATCCACATTGGAATGCATGAACCCCAACTTACTAAATGAATAATGAATAAGGCCCCAACTTGGATCAGATTGCACCCTAGAACAATGTAGCCCGTTGAAGCATAGAACCTCATGTGATGTACTGAGATGTATTGAGCCACAATAAACCAATGCAACGCATTGAAGCAACAACGACTATCCATGTGCTAGTAACAAGCTCATCACATTACACATTCCATTTCCAACTAAATTTAGTTCCATGCAGTCCGACATAAAACTGTACAGGGCACCCTCTGTTGTGTACATCAGGATAATTTCATTTCCTGCACACCCGTACATTTTCAAAAAAGAAATGTAAGCTCAAGCACAATGACACTCTTTTTTTATCGTGTGTTGCAACGCTATACTTTTTTGTCAATATATAATACGTTTTGGATGTGTTGTCGGTGCTGGGCGTGTTGTCGGTGAATAGTATGAACCTTTTCTTAGATAACCTTACCCCACTTAAGATGAAACGGAAGAATGTGTAGACGTTAGGGAATTGTAAGGTCAAGGAATCCGAGCTGGAGAATTGCAGCGTAAATCGCTGAACAGAGAATCACGAAGATAACCCAGCTGGGGTTCTTGATTGCTATGTTTTTGTCTCTTGGTTTATTAATATTGAAGCAAAAAAAGCTGGAATCTCCCTTCCAATTAGTCTGGAGGCTTGCAGCGTTCTGAATCTCTGGACAAAGAACTGCGAAGAGAACCCAGCCGAGGTTCATGATTGCCATGTTTGTGTCTCTTGGTTCATTGGTAACAAAGCAAAAACAGCCGGAATCTCCCCTCCAATTGGTCTAGAGGCTTGCAGCATTTTAAATCTCTGGACAGAGAATCACGAAGAGAACCTAGCTGAGGTTTTTGATTGCCATGTTTATGTCTCTTGGTTCATTGGCATAAAAGCAAAATAAGCTGCAAACCCTCTTCCATTTGGGCTGGAGACTAGTGTTCTAACACAGCTGGAGTTCTTGATTGCCATATGTTTGTGTATCTTGGTTCATTGGCATCAAAGCACAGATCTTGAATCTCCCTTCCATCTTGGCTGGAGGCGTGCAGCATTCTAAATCTCTGGACAGAGAATCACAAAGAGAACCCAGCTGGGATTCTTGATTGCCATGTTTGTGTCTTTTGGTTCCTTCGCATCAAACCAAAAGAAAATTGAATATCCCTTGTATCTGGGCTAGAGACTAGTCCGAGTACTAGTACGAGTATCAGACATTATACCCATACGAGATAACGTCTGATATATCTAGAGATGTTAAATTTTATAAGACCCTGTGCCAGCCAATCGGGAGTGGACTGACGTCATTTGGAGCAGAAATGTGAACAAAAGCTGCTGATTGGCCATTTTAGCTGCCGTTTTGTGTGTACCATAGCAACTGTTAAAGGAAGACGCGATATCCCAATGGACAGCGCCTGCTGAATTGAAAAAAATATTGAGGTCAAGATGCAGTCTTGTTTTGCATAATTAATCAACGAATCTGCTCACATAGATGTTCGTCCAACAAGCTGATATGCCATGACTAGCTGGAGACTTGCAGTGTTCTAAATCTCTGGATAGCGAATCAGGAAGAAAACCCGGCTGGGTTTCTAACCTCTCCACTGTTGTGTGTCCCTTGATTTATTGGCTTCATAGCAAAAAACTTGAATCTTTCTCCCATCTGGGCAGGATCTGTCAGCATCTTATACCCAGTAAGCAGACCGGTACTCTGCTCAGCTGCGGCACTCTTCAGCAGCATCTATGCACAAAACAAGTAAACATCACTTATCCAGTTTGTATTACACCGATTCAGTAGGCCACGCCCGGCATAGCAACTGTATATAATATAGTGCATGGGCCAGAGGCCAAAAATTAACTTATTGGTACCACCCGAGGTGACAAAATCGAAATATGTTTTATTGAAAAGTATATGTCTAAAGATGATCAATTGATAGCAATTCCAGGGTGCTACTACATAAATGCCCACTTTTTAAGCCTAATCAGAAAGTGAGAATGAGCGTATTGCTTAAACCCTTAGCAATGGGGTTTAGGTTAGGATACGATTGAAACAATTTACAATTACAACATTTTGCTTTGTTGTGCAATTATTACACTTAGACAAATTATTGTTTAGCTATAATTTGTTTAAATGACGTAACGAAAACATATACATTGCCTCTAGAGGGCGCTGTTCGTAGGCGTATTTAATGTACTCATACATCACACAATTTGGTTTAGATGGCTAAACATTGTTTTAAATACTAATCTTTCATTTGTGTTTCCTGTGAAGCAAACCTGAGCAAACCCAACTTATTTATAATTTGTTAAAAAGTGTTGGTTTTAGGTTTGTTTCAACAACAGTATTTAGATGGGAAAATGCTGAAAAATGTCAAATATAGCGCCTGTCTCAGTAACATACTTGTAAACTGCCCGTATATCATTTATTGCCAACAGTGTAATTAGATTTATGCCAACCCATATGATAACGATATAGATCGTTTATGCCATTTTAACACAAAACTAAGAAAAACAGACCCTTTAAGCTACTTATTTGGTACCCTTAATGTTTTGCCACCTCGGGTCAGTCGGGTGCACCATGGTGCCAATATTTGGTCTGGCCCATGGACTATTACCGTAGTAGCATTACTTGTGCCTGGATGATCACTTGCACAGTGCATTACAACCTAGTGTAATTACATATACATGTAGTAGGTGACACCTTCGTCATTTTGCACATGTGCAGTTCATATACCAAACTGGCTTATACTGAGGCGACTTGGAGTTATTAAGACGAGGGAATATTTAAGAAGAGGAAATTTTTAATTAGAGGGAATATTTAAGAAGAGGAAAAGGGACCTCCAATTTGCAACTCTTCATACTAGTATGATGAATAGTATTAAACGGTGCACTGATGAAATCAAGGGGAACAGAACAATGACGTCCAGAAAAAGTAAGACCTGTACCTAGAGAGGTGGGTACATTGAAGGTGTTGGTGCATAATTCAGTATTATAACAATATCACCAAATAATAAACATCTGCTTTCAAACGGTTAGATTTCCCTCGGGCCGTATCTGAATGTTCTGCTCATGTCTGACCATGAACTGTCACAAAGTGTTTTTTTACATACCATTTTTTTTAACAATGGTGCTCAGTGATGGATGACAGGAGGATTGCAATCAAGGTATCACTAGAAAGTATTTTGCTCTTACTTTATAGTAAAACATGATTAATAGCTAAACAATGCATATCTTTGTCAAAATAATTCTTATTGTCAAATTACCTCTCTTTTTTTTTGGGGGGGGGGGGGGACACCCTGTGTACGTACAATGTAATACATCACTCCACACAAAAATTCATAAATAAATTGCAAAATTATAATTTTAATAGTTAGATAATTTTATCATTTTGTTTGTAAAGTTGGATGAAACATAATGATCCTCATTTACAATGCTTGTGGAATGATTGTTGTAGCACCTACACATTTACTTTCTCTCAGGAACACCATACATTATAAATGACCTTTATGCAAATGAGGTCAGAAACGAGGTCTTTTAGATTTAGCAATAAACCAGAATCACATTGTAGACAAATCATTGCGTGCATAATCCTACTCAATCTTCAGACATCACAATTGCTCAAGCTAAATTAGATACTGTATGGGATTGCACCTGTGTTGATTATATCAGTCTGGTCATATCATGTGGCCGAGGGTTAAACAAAATAACCGTCCAAATTAACGATCCATGCACTCAAACAGCATGCGAATTTGCAAAGAAATGTTTAATGTCAAATGAATTTAAAGAAACTGAATAAACTGATGTAAATAAGAACCACCAAAATCGCTTGATTACGTACATTCAAAATAAAAGTTGAATGCTTTTCTTACGAACTTGATCAAGAAATCAATAGAGTAAATTAGAGTATTAGAATTAGAAAATAGAGTATCAAAAGAGTAAATTAATCTTCAGAAAGCAATATTTAACTTCAGAAAACTTTACCTGCTTGCAAAATAAATCCAGTAAAAGTATTACCTTAAGTCTTGTCTCTATGCCCATTGCCTTCAGAAATGATTCTTGAGAAATAGGGCCATAAGTTGACACTGTAATTGAAAAAAAATCAGATTTCAGAAGCACAACTAAATTTAGATCATGTGACTTGGCAACAACTTTGCCAAACTCTAATGTAAATATAAGGTTGGAGAATGAAACTAAATGTGAGCTGTCACCACAAAATGATACAAAATTTTCACTTTTCATAGAAATATGTGCTTGGGACTGTTATTCGCTTACAGTCAATTATAAGTAAGTTATTTTGTAATTTGGTAGTCATTTTTTTGTATATGGTTGCAAATGATGGTATACTTCCTTTTGATAAAAACAAACTCTTCTTCATACAGGCTTAAAACTAAAGTGTTGAAACAACATAAGTGTGCGGCCAATTTTGTAATAGGTCCTTAAAAGTTGGAATTTCAACCATTAACCCTTGCTCTATGAGACTTCTTTATAGCGATCAGTGGTGCATGCCAAATCACTCCAGCTGCAGTGCCTTGAATGATTCTTCCCATGTACAGTGAATTGCACTTCTGTAGTTGGTGAATGGACATGTACGTGGCTTTCCTTATCAGTGTGATATAAAAGTAGACTCTTTTTAGTAATTTGGAGTGCCATGTAAAAAAATGTTGTTTTTTTAGGTGACTTTTACTGTGCATTGGAGTGTAAACCAGAAGAAGGGTTAAACTGATGAATTCAACACATTGAGTGTTGAAATCAAGTTTTATGTATGGAATTCCAATTCTAAAGGGTCACTGACTGCACACTTATAAAAATTGATTTAACACTTTAGTTTTAAGCAGTTCGCCCTGGAGGACGTATACATGCAAAGTTTTCTCCAGATTTAAAACGGATGACGCATAAACACACGTAATGAGCAAGGCCGGAAATGTCCGTCAACAGCGAGCAAGGCCGAAAATGCGTGGGTGTGCTTCCCGGAACCATCGGCCTGAACCAGCCTCAGTTCAAGTTTTGTTAAAAAAATAATCCGGTGGCTCGGCTCGATGATGTTAAAATAATCCCGGCGCGAACTGGTTAAGCTTGTAGAAAGAACTGATTTGCACATTTACATGTAATCATGCAAAGCATATTATACGTGGCCAGTATTAATATAATACTGTTCTCAAAACATGATCTTGATGTTATTCACCTTTCATCCATGCATGCAATAAAAGAAATCACAAATTACCTCTGCCTTGAACTATCTGACGAAAATATGAAAAGTCAACATCAGCAGTAAGATCTGCAGAACCTGGTTCACAAAGTACGTCATGAAGTTGGTGCTTCTTAAATCCCTGTTTTGAATTTTTGAAAAAGAAAGTATTTTTGAAAATAGACTTTTGAGATGTATGGTTGCAGAAAACACACCGATCTTTTTCAATTATTTGCTTCATGTTTAAAGGTAGAATACACCATTGGTATCGTTTAACTGACCTGTCAAAAGTTTTAGTCGTGGATGCTGAAAAAAGCCAAAAAATATCATTCGTATTTAACCGGCGTCGGGCAGTGGTTCTTATGTTGTTCTTGTTTTTCTCGAGATCGCCGTCTAGCGATCGTGATTCATAATTTTTTGTTTGGATGCCTACAGTCATTATTTACTTTCAAATAAGTAAGATTTTCTAGTAATTGGATAGTAAACATTTTCAATATCTGCAAATGGTGTATCCTACATTTAAGCTAAGTGTGTATTAAACCCAAGGGAAAATACCTAAGACAAAGTCAGGATAAAAGTAGGACTTTTGCAGGCTTATCGGGAGTAGTTTTCGATACTCCCCCATGTTCACCGCATCATATAACCCTTATTAGCTAGGCAGGTTTTGTGTGCCATCAGCAAAGTGCAAATGGCAGTGTGCTGCTGTGTGCCAGGCCAAACTCATCGAATGCTGGTATCCCAGCCGCATCAGAGAAGCCATTGAAATCATCAAGCACAACTAGGTTCCCAAAAACATGTTTCTCCATCAGCGACATCTGTCGCCCCATCCTCACCTTCCAGTCCAATGAGTGGTTCCCTACCCTAGGATAACTTAGTTCTCCAGCCTATGGGTTCCCTATACCCTAGGATAACTTAGTTCCCCAGTCTATGGGTTCCCTATACCCTAGGATAACTTAGTTCTCCAGCCTATGGGTTCCCTATACCCTAGAATAACTTAGTTCCTCAGCCTATGGGTGCCCTATACCCTTGGCAACCTTCCCCTTCGCTCCTTTTCCTTTACACTGACACGCCTCAGTGTTCATATCCAACATCCACCACGTCATGCATGAGTACCCATACAGAGTTTCATCCTTTACACACTCTATTGCCTCAGTGATCATCCAGAATTTTCCAGGTCCTACATAAAGAGTTGCATTCTTCGTACGACTTATCGCTTTGCTCCATATAACCCAACTTCAACGTTGGAATGCCTAAGCCCCTTGCCGACGGGCGAAGCACTTTTCAGAATCACACAAACTCACAAAAGAGAATTTGTTTAACCTACCCTAAGTGTGTCGGTCTTTGTTCCATCATGTCCATAATCCACAATGAGACTCATTCCACCATGCTGAAACCTACTGTGTGTCAGTCTTTGTTTCATCATGTCCATAATCCACAATGAGACTCATTCCACCATGCTGAAACCTACCCTAAGTGTGTCAGTCTTTGTTTCATCATGTCCATAATTCACAATGAGACTCATTCCACCATGCTGAAACTTACCCTAAGTGTGTCAGTCTTTGTTCCATCATGTCCACAATCCACAATGAGACTCATTGTGGATTATCGACATGATGGAACAAATTAAGACTGACACACTTAGGGTAGGTTTCAGCATGGTGTGCTGAAACCTACCCTAAGTGTGTCAGTCTTAATTTGTTCCATCATGTCGATAATCCACAATGAGACTCACTCCACCATGCTGAAACCTACCCTAAGTGTGTCAGTCTTTGTTCCATCATGTCGATAATCCACAATGAGACTCATTCCACCATGCTGAAACCTACCCTAAGTGTGTCAGTCTTTGTTCTATCATGTCCATAATCCACAATGAGACTCATTCCACCATGCTGAAACCTACCCTAAGTGTGTCAGTTTTTGTTCCATCATGTCCATAATCCACAATAATTAGACTCATTCCACCATGCTGAAACCTACCCTAAGTGTGTCAGTCTTTGTTTCATCATGTCCATAATCCACAATGAGACTCATTCCACCATGCTGAAACCTACCCTAAGTGTGTCAGTCTTTGTTTCATCATGTCCATAATCCACAATGAGACTCATTCCACCATGCTGAAACCTACCCTAAGTGTGTCAGTCTTTGTTCCATCATGTCTATAATCCACAATGAGACTCATTCCACCATGCTGAAACCTACCCCAAGTGTGTCAGTCTTTGCTCCATCATGTCCATAATCCACAATGAGACTCATTCCACCATGCTGAAACCTACCCCAAGTGTGTCAGTCTTTGTTCCATCATGTCCATAATCCACAATGAGACTCATTCCACCATGCTGAAACTTACCCTAAGTGTGTCAGTCTTTGTTCCATCATGTCTATAATCCACAATGAGACTCATTCCACCATGCTGAAACCTACCCCAAGTGTGTCAGTCTTTGCTCCATCATGTCCATAATCCACAATGAGACTCATTCCACCATGCTGAAACCTACCCCAAGTGTGTCAGTCTTTGTTTCATCATGTCCATAATCCACAATGAGACTCATTCCACCATGCTGAAACCTACCCTAAGTGTGTCAGTCTTTGTTTCATCGTGTCCATAATCCACAATGAGACTCATTCCACCATGCTGAAACTTACCCTAAGTGTGTCAGTCTTTGTATCATCATGTCCATAATCCACAATGAGACTCATTCCACCATGCTGAAACCTACCCTAAGTGTGTCAGTCTTATTCCATCATGTCCATAATCCACAATGAGACTCATTCCACCATGCTGAAACCTACCCTAAGTGTGTCAGTCTTGTTTCATCATGTCCATAATCCACAATGAGACTCATTCCACCATGCTGAAACCTACCCTAAGTGTGTCAGTCTTTGTTCCATAATGTCCATAATCCACAATAACTCTCATTCAACCATGCTGAAACCTATTCTAAGTGTGTCAGTCCTTGTTTCATCATGTCCATAATTCACAATGAGACTCATTCCACCATGCTGAAACGTACCCTAAGTGTGTCAGTCTTTGTTCCATCATGTCGATAATCCACAATGAGACTCATTCCACCATGCTGAAACCTACCCTAAGTGTGTCAGTCTTTGTTCTATCATGTCCATAATCCACAATGAGACTCATTCCACCATGCTGAAACCTACCCTAAGTGTGTCAGTCTTTGTTCTATCATGTCCATAATCCACAATGAGACTCATTCCACCATGCTGAAACCTACCCTAAGTGTGTCAGTTTTTGTTCCATCATGTCCATAATCCACAATAATTAGACTCATTCCACCATGCTGAAACCTACCCTAAGTGTGTCAGTCTTTGTTTCATCATGTCCATAATCCACAATGAGACTCATTCCACCATGCTGAAACCTACCCTAAGTGTGTCAGTCTTTGTTCCATCATGTCGATAATCCACAATGAGACTCATTCCACCATGCTGAAACCTACCCTAAGTGTGTCAGTCTTTGTTCTATCATGTCCATAATCCACAATGAGACTCATTCCACCATGCTGAAACCTACCCTAAGTGTGTCAGTTTTTGTTCCATCATGTCCATAATCCACAATAATTAGACTCATTCCACCATGCTGAAACCTACCCTAAGTGTGTCAGTCTTTGTTTCATCATGTCCATAATCCACAATGAGACTCATTCCACCATGCTGAAACCTACCCTAAGTGTGTCAGTCTTTGTTTCATCATGTCCATTATCCACAATGAGACTCATTCCACCATGCTGAAACCTACCCTAAGTGTGTCAGTCTTTGTTCCATCATGTCTATAATCCACAATGAGACTCATTCCACCATGCTGAAACCTACCCCAAGTGTGTCAGTCTTTGCTCCATCATGTCCATAATCCACAATGAGACTCATTCCACCATGCTGAAACCTACCCCAAGTGTGTCAGTCTTTGTTCCATCATGTCCATAATCCACAATGAGACTCATTCCACCATGCTGAAACTTACCCTAAGTGTGTCAGTCTTTGTTCCATCATGTCTATAATCCACAATGAGACTCATTCCACCATGCTGAAACCTACCCCAAGTGTGTCAGTCTTTGCTCCATCATGTCCATAATCCACAATGAGACTCATTCCACCATGCTGAAACCTACCCCAAGTGTGTCAGTCTTTGTTTCATCATGTCCATAATCCACAATGAGACTCATTCCACCATGCTGAAACCTACCCTAAGTGTGTCAGTCTTTGTTTCATCGTGTCCATAATCCACAATGAGACTCATTCCACCATGCTGAAACTTACCCTAAGTGTGTCAGTCTTTGTTTCATCATGTCCATAATCCACAATGAGACTCATTCCACCATGCTGAAACCTACCCTAAGTGTGTCAGTCTTATTCCATCATGTCCATAATCCACAATGAGACTCATTCCACCATGCTGAAACCTACCCTAAGTGTGTCAGTCTTGTTTCATCATGTCCATAATCCACAATGAGACTCATTCCACCATGCTGAAACCTACCCTAAGTGTGTCAGTCTTTGTTCCATAATGTCCATAATCCACAATAACTCTCATTCAACCATGCTGAAACCTATTCTAAGTGTGTCAGTCCTTGTTTCATCATGTCCATAATTCACAATGAGACTCATTCCACCATGCTGAAACGTACCCTAAGTGTGTCAGTCTTTGTTCCATCATGTCGATAATCCACAATGAGACTCATTCCACCATGCTGAAACTTACCCTAAGTGTGTCAGTCTTTGTTCCATCATGTCCATAATCCACAATGAGACTCATTCCACCATGCTGAAACTTACCCTAAGTGTGTCAGTCTTTGTTCCATCATGTCTATAATCCACAATGAGACTCATTCCACCATGCTGAAACCTACCCCAAGTGTGTCAGTCTTTGCTCCATCATGTCCATAATCCACAATGAGACTCATTCCACCATGCTGAAACCTACCCCAAGTGTGTCAGTCTTTGTTTCATCATGTCCATAATCCACAATGAGACTCATTCCACCATGCTGAAACCTACCCTAAGTGTGTCAGTCTTTGTTTCATCGTGTCCATAATCCACAATGAGACTCATTCCACCATGCTGAAACTTACCCTAAGTGTGTCAGTCTTTGTTCCATAATGTCCATAATCCACAATAACTCTCATTCAACCATGCTGAAACCTATTCTAAGTGTGTCAGTCTTTGTTTCATCATGTCCATAATCTACAATGAGACTCATTCCACCATGCTGAAACTTACCCTAAGTGTGTCAGTCTTTGTTCCATCATGTCGATAATCCACAATGAGACTCACTCCACCATGCTGAAACCTACCCTAAGTGTGTCAGTCTTTGTTTCATCATGTCCATAATCCACAATGAGACTCATTCCACCATGCTGAAACCTACCCCAAGTGTGTCAGTCTTTGTTTCATCATGTCCATAATCCACAATGAGACTCATTCCACCATGCTGAAACCTACCCCAAGTGTGTCAGTCTTTGTTTCATCATGTCCATAATCTACAATGAGACTCATTCCACCATGCTGAAACTTACCCTAAGTGTGTCAGTCTTTGTTCCATCATGTCGATAATCCAAAATGAGACTCACTCCACCATGCTGAAACCTACCCCAAGTGTGTCAGTCTTTGTTTCATCATGTCCATAATCCACAATGAGACTCATTCCACCATGCTGAAACCTACCCTAAGTGTGTCAGTCCTTGTTCCATCATGTCCATAATCCACAATGAGACTCATTCCACCATGCTGAAACCTACCCCAAGTGTGTCAGTCTTTGTTTCATCATGTCCATAATCCACAATGAGACTCATTCCACCATGCTGAAACCTACCCTAAGTGTGTCAGTCCTTGTTCCATCATGTCCATAATCCACAATGAGACTCATTCCACCATGCTGAAACCTACCCTAAGTGTGTCAGTCTTTGTTTTATCATGTCCATAATCCACAATGAGACTCATTCCACCATGCTGAAACTTACCCCAAGTGTGTCAGTCTTTGTTTCATCATGTCCATAATCCACAATGAGACTCATTCCACCATGCTGAAACCTACCCTAAGTGTGTCAGTCCTTGTTCCATCATGTCCATAATCCACAATGAGACTCATTCCACCATGCTGAAACCTACCCCAAGTGTGTCAGTCTTTGTTTCATCATGTCCATAATCCACAATGAGACTCATTCCACCATGCTGAAACTTACCCTAAGTGTGTCAGTCCTTGTTCCATCATGTCCATAATCCACAATGAGACTCATTCCACCATGCTGAAACCTACCCCAAGTGTGTCAGTCTTTGTTTCATCATGTCCATAATCCACAATGAGACTCATTCCACCATGCTGAAACCTGCCCTAAGTGTGTCAGTCTTTGTTCCATCATGTCCATAATCCACAATGAGACTCATTCCACCATGCTGAAACTTACCCTAAGTGTGTCAGTCTTTGTTCCATCATGTCTATAATCCACAATGAGACTCATTCCACCATGCTGAAACCTACCCCAAGTGTGTCAGTCTTTGCTCCATCATGTCCATAATCCACAATGAGACTCATTCCACCATGCTGAAACCTACCCCAAGTGTGTCAGTCTTTGTTTCATCATGTCCATAATCCACAATGAGACTCATTCCACCATGCTGAAACCTACCCTAAGTGTGTCAGTCCTTGTTCCATCATGTCCATAATCCACAATGAGACTCATTCCACCATGCTGAAACCTACCCTAAGTGTGTCAGTCTTTGTTTTATCATGTCCATAATCCACAATGAGACTCATTCCACCATGCTGAAACTTACCCCAAGTGTGTCAGTCTTTGTTTCATCATGTCCATAATCCACAATGAGACTCATTCCACCATGCTGAAACCTACCCTAAGTGTGTCAGTCCTTGTTCCATCATGTCCATAATCCACAATGAGACTCATTCCACCATGCTGAAACCTACCCCAAGTGTGTCAGTCTTCGTTTCATCATGTCCATAATCCACAATGAGACTCATTCCACCATGCTGAAACTTACCCTAAGTGTGTCAGTCCTTGTTCCATCATGTCCATAATCCACAATGAGACTCATTCCACCATGCTGAAACCTACCCCAAGTGTGTCAGTCTTTGTTTCATCATGTCCATAATCCACAATGAGACTCATTCCACCATGCTGAAACCTGCCCTAAGTGTGTCAGTCTTTGTTCCATCATGTCCATAATCCACAATGAGACTCATTCCACCATGCTGAAACTTACCCTAAGTGTGTCAGTCTTTGTTCCATCATGTCTATAATCCACAATGAGACTCATTCCACCATGCTGAAACCTACCCCAAGTGTGTCAGTCTTTGCTCCATCATGTCCATAATCCACAATGAGACTCATTCCACCATGCTGAAACCTACCCCAAGTGTGTCAGTCTTTGTTTCATCATGTCCATAATCCACAATGAGACTCATTCCACCATGCTGAAACCTACCCTAAGTGTGTCAGTCTTTGTTTCATCGTGTCCATAATCCACAATGAGACTCATTCCACCATGCTGAAACTTACCCTAAGTGTGTCAGTCTTTGTTTCATCATGTCCATAATCCACAATGAGACTCATTCCACCATGCTGAAACCTACCCTAAGTGTGTCAGTCTTATTCCATCATGTCCATAATCCACAATGAGACTCATTCCACCATGCTGAAACCTACCCTAAGTGTGTCAGTCTTGTTTCATCATGTCCATAATCCACAATGAGACTCATTCCACCATGCTGAAACCTACCCTAAGTGTGTCAGTCTTTGTTCCATAATGTCCATAATCCACAATAACTCTCATTCAACCATGCTGAAACCTATTCTAAGTGTGTCAGTCCTTGTTTCATCATGTCCATAATTCACAATGAGACTCATTCCACCATGCTGAAACGTACCCTAAGTGTGTCAGTCTTTGTTCCATCATGTCGATAATCCACAATGAGACTCATTCCACCATGCTGAAACTTACCCTAAGTGTGTCAGTCTTTGTTCCATCATGTCCATAATCCACAATGAGACTCATTCCACCATGCTGAAACTTACCCTAAGTGTGTCAGTCTTTGTTCCATCATGTCTATAATCCACAATGAGACTCATTCCACCATGCTGAAACCTACCCCAAGTGTGTCAGTCTTTGCTCCATCATGTCCATAATCCACAATGAGACTCATTCCACCATGCTGAAACCTACCCCAAGTGTGTCAGTCTTTGTTTCATCATGTCCATAATCCACAATGAGACTCATTCCACCATGCTGAAACCTACCCTAAGTGTGTCAGTCTTTGTTTCATCGTGTCCATAATCCACAATGAGACTCATTCCACCATGCTGAAACTTACCCTAAGTGTGTCAGTCTTTGTTCCATAATGTCCATAATCCACAATAACTCTCATTCAACCATGCTGAAACCTATTCTAAGTGTGTCAGTCTTTGTTTCATCATGTCCATAATCTACAATGAGACTCATTCCACCATGCTGAAACTTACCCTAAGTGTGTCAGTCTTTGTTCCATCATGTCGATAATCCACAATGAGACTCACTCCACCATGCTGAAACCTACCCTAAGTGTGTCAGTCTTTGTTTCATCATGTCCATAATCCACAATGAGACTCATTCCACCATGCTGAAACCTACCCCAAGTGTGTCAGTCTTTGTTTCATCATGTCCATAATCCACAATGAGACTCATTCCACCATGCTGAAACCTACCCCAAGTGTGTCAGTCTTTGTTTCATCATGTCCATAATCTACAATGAGACTCATTCCACCATGCTGAAACTTACCCTAAGTGTGTCAGTCTTTGTTCCATCATGTCGATAATCCAAAATGAGACTCACTCCACCATGCTGAAACCTACCCCAAGTGTGTCAGTCTTTGTTTCATCATGTCCATAATCCACAATGAGACTCATTCCACCATGCTGAAACCTACCCTAAGTGTGTCAGTCCTTGTTCCATCATGTCCATAATCCACAATGAGACTCATTCCACCATGCTGAAACCTACCCCAAGTGTGTCAGTCTTTGTTTCATCATGTCCATAATCCACAATGAGACTCATTCCACCATGCTGAAACCTACCCTAAGTGTGTCAGTCCTTGTTCCATCATGTCCATAATCCACAATGAGACTCATTCCACCATGCTGAAACCTACCCTAAGTGTGTCAGTCTTTGTTTTATCATGTCCATAATCCACAATGAGACTCATTCCACCATGCTGAAACTTACCCCAAGTGTGTCAGTCTTTGTTTCATCATGTCCATAATCCACAATGAGACTCATTCCACCATGCTGAAACCTACCCTAAGTGTGTCAGTCCTTGTTCCATCATGTCCATAATCCACAATGAGACTCATTCCACCATGCTGAAACCTACCCCAAGTGTGTCAGTCTTTGTTTCATCATGTCCATAATCCACAATGAGACTCATTCCACCATGCTGAAACTTACCCTAAGTGTGTCAGTCCTTGTTCCATCATGTCCATAATCCACAATGAGACTCATTCCACCATGCTGAAACCTACCCCAAGTGTGTCAGTCTTTGTTTCATCATGTCCATAATCCACAATGAGACTCATTCCACCATGCTGAAACCTGCCCTAAGTGTGTCAGTCTTTGTTTCATCATGTCCATAATCCTCAATGAGACTCATTCCACCATGATGAAACCTACCCTAAGTGTGTCAGTCTTTGTTCCATCATGTCCATAATCTACAATGAGACTCATTCCACCATGCTGAAACTTACCCTAAGTGCAGTCTTTGTTCCATCATGTCCACAATCCACAATAAGACTCATTCCCCGATGCTGAAACCTACCCTAAGTGTGTCAGTCTTTGTTCCATCATGTCCACAATCCACAATGAGACTCATTGTGGATTATCGACATGATGGAACAAATTAAGACTGACGCACTTAGGGTAGGTTTCAGCATGGTGAAACTTACCCTAAGTGTGTCAGTCTTTGTTCTATCATGTCCACAATCCACAATGAGACTCATTCCACCATGATGAAACCTACCCTAAGTGTGTCAGTCTTTGTTTCATCATGTCCACGTTTTCCTCTCGGGTACTTCTCCCGAGTCCAATGGGTACTTCTACCGGCCAACTGCTGCCTGAGAAAACGTCCCTGGTCACTTTTCCCTAGACGATAAGTCCAGTGCGAACAGTGCGACTCGGTAAAAGCGTCCCAGGAAAACGTCCACCCGGCCCTCCAGTGCAAGGTCACGCTATACAAGGCACTGCGCATGCGCTCTTTGCATTGTTTACGTGCGGGCACGCTGATGCATGCAAATCGCATCGTGATCACATTCGCACGTGGTTCTGCAAAAAGATTACGTAGAGTTGGGGTTCCTTTGGTCAATATTATGGCAGATATTATTATTGATACAGTAGGAAGTTTGATTGGTGCTACCAGTGCATCATTTCCAAATGATAATAAAGAACGTCAACGTGTCTTACGACAAAAGAAAGCACGACAATGAATGCGTCGGCTAAAAACAGTTGTGGAAGAGCAGCAGCGAAATCAATCGCATGCGGTCGAAGAAAAAAAAGCGCGCGCGCTAATGGGTACACCGGGGTCAAAGCAGAAAGGTCACGCAAAGCGCCCTCACGAGTCATTATAATGACAGCTCGGCTACTTCTCCCACGGTCTCGGTAAAATTTTCCCATGTCGAAAGTCCAAGTGCGAACAGTGGTAACATTTGACCATTTTTTATTTTACCAGCGTCTCAGTAAAACCTTCCCCCAAAAAAGTCCAGTGCGAACACAGCTTAAGTGTGTCAGTCTTTGTTTCATCATGTCCATAATCCACAATGAGACTCACTCCACCATGCTGAAACCTACCCTAAGTGTGTCAGTCCTTGTTCCATCATGTCCATAATCCACAATGAGACTCATTCCACCATGCTGAAACCTACCCTAAGTGTGTCAGTCTTTGTTCCATCATGTCCATAATCCACACTGAGACTCATTCCACCATGCTCTGATATCCTTTGAGCCATCTCTTGTATGATGGCCCCTCCCTCTGGACAAACTTCAATATGGTCTCTCTCATTATTGCCCGGGGATGGAGACTAAAAAAAAAAACAAGGAGAAAACAGACCAAACAAATTTGTACAGGTTGAAAACCAGGATGGTTTTCGAACCACGTGTCTCACCTGCTTTTGCCATTATCCTATTTTATAACTTGACCTCAAATGGCAGTACTTGACCTTTGACACACAATTGGACTTCAAGTTTTCGATTGAGACACGTTTTACACGTTTTAGAACTTGACCTTAAATAACCCTTGACCTCAGTTCTCGACCTTTTAGACACAACCACAAATGAAGGTTACATTATTGCATTTATCACCCAAGTTTGATTGGAATTTGATTTCAATTTTGCCTATAAGACAAATTTTTCATAAATTTAATAACCACAAGGCAGGCCTGCAATGCCACATACTATACGGACGGACTACGTATTATATACAGAGTGATTGCATCGTCTCTTCCTGAACTTTATTGAACTTTATTGCAGCACTGATCAAAATACAGAGTGGTTCAAAAATGTTAACCTAAATCAAAGGTGAATTGTTCACTCACCTCCCACAATTCCAGAGAATTTGTGTTTATAGCGTTGATGAGAAGGGTGTTTAGAAATTACCCTGAAAATGACTGCTAGGTCTCTCAGCTTTATATTTAAATAAAAATATGGCCCATTACAGATTGTATGGACAAAACTGGCTAATCCAAAACTGGCTTGTTACATTTAGTTTCCGTCGTCATTTACAATGAAGCTCCCATAGACAAGCCAGTTTTGTACATGCCATCAGTAATGAGCCATATATTGAGATCCAATACAATAAGCTAGTTTTTTTTACAGGATCATTTCTAAAACACTCTACTCATCAAAAATAGGTCAACACACATTTTCTGCGTTGGCATGCACCCATTTCTGCATACCTAAAGCCTGCAAAAGCGAAGCGAATTTGACGTCATAAAGCATTCGCTGTAAAAGTTTGTCAGAGTTGAAATGTGTTTAACTTTTGCTAATTTGCAGCGGGAAAATGTGCCCCGACGTCACAATTAAATTCGCATTCGCTGTTGTGCTGAGTATCTGGCTGCTCCAGCTCACCTGAAGATACACTGTTGTAGCTGGCGTGGGTGCAGGTGATAACACAAATCTTAGATGATGAGGCCCCTTGTCATCATTGTCCACATCAACCAAGACTTCACGCCAACCTTTCTCCGTTTTCTATCACAAATATAACACAAATTTCAAAGTGAACAAAGAAATTGGCAAGGCGGGACTCGAACCTGCGACCTCCGAAATACTGGACCGGCTCTTCACCAACAGACTTTCTGAAGTCATAAACACCAGAATGGTTTATTTGTGTACAAGTATAACACACAATATAATTTTGTTTTTGTTCTTTTCTACATTGCATGAGATTTCCTGACACTAGGAAAGGGCATGATGGTGTGATTTTGCATTCAAATTACTTGAACTCTGATTGAATTTCTTTATGGGTTACTACATGTACTCTGTATATCTCTGTCAATAAGGCCTTTTCATGAAATATGCAAATGAGATGCGCGCATGCGCACAAACACCACTGGTTGGCAAGAGCACGTAAACAGTGAATAGTACGGTTACGTTTTTACTATACCGTACGCGTACTCATCCGATCCGATCCGTACCGTGTAGATTTACTTCACTTGAGGGGGCTGTTTTTTGTTTACATTTTTGTTTTTTCCCCACTATGCCGGTGAGTTGCTGTGTACCCAACTGCACCAATCGGAAAGTAAAAGACATAACCACTGTGTCTTTTTTCCGATTCCCCAAACAAAATCGGCACAAAAGGGGGGCATGGAAGCGAGCGATAGGTAGAGGTTGGCAGTGGGAGCCGACGGGTCATGAGAGAGTTTGTAGTGATCATTTCGTGGGAGGTTGGCCGAGCGACTTTCGGGAAGATATCAACTACCGGCCAACTCTGAACATCAAAAAGGTCCTCGATCTTGACAAAGTACAGGAGCTCCAACATGCTGCCCGCTGTAAACGTGTGAGCCAACGTCAAACAATAATTGTAAGTAGCCTAGCCTGACTCTAATTTAGTGTAGATTTTTGTAGAAACAAACTGACAATTGTCAGAATGTTTTAGAATTTAGGGCTTTCTGAAAATCTTTAAAGAGTACAAGTTTTGAATTATCCAAAAGTTGTGTATGCAACATATAATCAGTAAAGGAAGAGGTCAAGTAAATATGAATTTCTATGTAGAATAGGGAAAACCACTGTATAAATGAACCTACATTCTTATTTTTTTAAGACACAAATAAACCACAAGGTAGACTGACTAGGTAAATTTGCATATATTTAAAGTGACCTTATTTTAACATGACATTTTTCTCTGCTTTTAATGTGGATAATAAATTATTTTATTGCTGATGGTGCAAAACAGTAAAGATGTATTTGTAATTACATTTAAATTACATTTTGTGTACAAAACTAGAATACTGAAGAGGAGGAGAAGAAGAAAGAGATTCAGGCCGAGAATCGAGCTAAAGAAACAGCCGCTGCCCTTCAAGCATCACTGCACATGCACAGCTACAGCCAATCGGCTGGGTCAACTTGTTTTTTGGCTGAAGATGATCAATGCCATAGCACATCAGAAATACGACAAGGTTTGTTGTTCACATATTATAAATCATCAAGTTTGTTGATATTAATAAATGCAGTAGCTATCGTTACGGCAGTCAGAGATCTGAATCCCTGACATGCCCAGCCTGACATTGACAATATTCTGGACCTTTTACTCTTGGAACTTGACTATCAAATAGTCAGGTTGCAAGAGCGATATCCAGATATTATTGATGTCTGGGAATCAGATCACTGAATGCCGTATTACGATAGCCACTGCGTTTAAACTAAATTTCACCATAAAGTTGTTATTGTACAGACATGCACAAGAAAATAATTTATTTTGACCAGGATTTTTCCTTTTGTACCAATTGAGCTTATATTTAGAGAAACAATACTGTTTGTTTTGTTTTGGGTGCTGTACCACATCTTCATTCCTAATTTTATAACATGGGTGGTTTTAAGGTGTACCTTCTAAGAAATTTGTTGCACCCTGCATACTTTCCAGCAAATTAGACTCAAGTTTAATAACGTATGGTCTCCGTGCATACGTACCCCTTTGATGGCAAGAAAGGGAGAGTTGGAGAGTCACTATCGACGCCATCTTGCCTGACTACAATCTAGAGTGACAAACTGTTTTTAATTAACCCTTTACAGAAATCCAAGTTGAGGATGAAGAAAAGAAAGTACTGAAAGAGGAAGTGGGAAGACTGTCTAAACAAGTGGAGGAACTAAAATCAAGAGAAAGTCGACACACCTGGTCAACAGACAAGATCAAAGAGAACAACACAAATACAAGGTTTTATACTGGCTTGCCAAATTGGGCAACATTTGTATGGTTGTTTAATCTTCTGTTACCATTCACAAGTAATATGCGTTACTATGGATCTGGTGATAAAGATAGTGAAAGAACTAGAAGACAAATGTCACTTCCCCTTCAGGATCAACTTTTTGCAACGTTGATGAGATTAAAAGTTGGATTATTTTTAACTGACCTTTCTGATCGTTTTAACATATCACTTTCTCAGATGTCTCGAATAGTAACCACATGGATATTTCTGATGGAAAAAGTTCTAGCCCCTCTGAATCCTTCACCTGATATTAATACCATTAATCAGACACTACCCAAGCAATTTTCCCAATTTCATAATGCAAGATTCATCATAGATTGCACTGAACTCTTCATAGAAACTCCCTCCAACTTCACAGCTCAATCACTAACGTGGAGTTCATACAAGCACCACAACACTGTAAAATTTCTCATTGGAATATCTCCAACGGGTCAGATAACGTTTATCAGTGATGCCTGGGGAGGCAGAACATCAGATCGAACAATTACTGAAAAATGTGGTTTTCTGTCTGTTCTCAAAAAAGGAGATCTCGTTTTAGCAGACAAAGGATTCACAGTTGGTGATCTAATTAATAAACAAGGTGCATTTTTAAATATTCCCCCTTTTCTTGACAGTAAGTCTAGGCAATTTACAATTGATCAAGTTCATGAAACCCAAAATATTGCTAAAGTAAGAATTCATGTAGAACGTGCTATTGGTAGAGTTAAACAGTTCCATATTTTAGACCCAAATATTCCCCTTTCTCTGAAGAGTTCCATTAATACAATTGTTAAAGTTTGTTGTTTTTTGTCTAATTTGTCAGAGCCACTTGTGTCTTGAACCATTGCAATTTGAACTATAAATTTCAGTAGCAACAAGTTGCCTCTTTAAATAGATAAACAAAAACAGAACCAAGAATAATGCGGCCCATACACAATCAAATTTATTGGGCAATATCTATTGTTGTGAAATATTATTGATCGTGTACCTGCTATATTATTGAATTGCGCAATATATTGAAGAAATATAAATCTGGTTTGATTTTTATTAGCATTTACACAATAATATTGTCCCGTGTATTGTTGCAGGCAATACTACTGTACAATAACCTGTAGTCTGCATATAGTCAAGGTACACGCAGACCTGGCAAAATGTGGTGGTTCAATCAAGGGGTAGGCTAAAGGGGCGTGTTCAGTACCCCTCCCTCTGAAAAAGAAGAAGAAATTAACGGTATAGTCTTCAGATATTCCAACACGCAGGCATGATCTGTCTGTATTTTATCCTTTTGCTCTGCTTTTGAGAACTGAATATTAAACTAAATGACACTGGATAGTTTTGTGACATAATGCCACAGTTTGTATTTGCAATTCAGCCAGAAGCAATATGGGTATGCCAACAATTCCTTCAATAATATAAATAATATACATGTACATGTAAACGGACACAAATGATACAACCTGAAAGTTATGCAGATTCACCTAGTCAGTTTCCCTTGCGGTTTATTTGTGTATTACAAGATAAAAAGCCATGTAATACATAGTCTGGATCCCAGACCAAATAATGTTGACTATTTCTGGTGAATTGTTAGGTCCGGTATATAGCCGCCAATGTATTTTTGTCGCCAGTGGCTATCTGACCTACAATTAAGACATCTGGGCATAACAAAAAATTGTCATGGCAGGGAACCAGACTAGTAATATACAATGACTGTGACAATTTAATTCCTGCTAATTTATTGAAGCTAATATATTTTGTTCAGCAGCTGTAAAGTATTTATCACAGTTTACACAAAGTAAACAGCATGTAAATACACATTTGATGGTGGTGATCATTATAATGATTGAATTATATTTTATTATATACATTATATTTTATACATTATATTTATTGCTCATAATTTTTAGATCTTGTAAAGATCTCAGCGAGCAGCTCTGGAAGAATAATATTCTTGTAGGTACATTTTGCCTTCTGTATTACCATTTCACAGAATTTGACATCCTTGTATACTCGTTGGATAAATAAATCTTTCAATGTGTAAACAGCAAAATCACAGTAATCGGTACAGGTTAAAAACATCTGTGTCTGAATTTGGTAAAAGTAAGGATGATTTGCGTCTAAAAATAAACCATCATCAGAATCCTTCAGAAAACCAACTCCACTTGTCACATTTTCCTGTCTGATATTGTATGGACATTTTATTTCCAGAACCCCTCTTCCACAACAACAACAATTGACTATACCATCAGGTGAGGCCCCTAAATATGCAAACTGTGGGTGAATAACCAACCCTGACTCAAAAACATTAAAAGACTGATGGCATTGTTTCTGTTTCCATACATACTTGGATCTTGCTGCACCTTCATGTGACTTACCCCATATGATTGGTTGAGTTTGAAGGATTGGTTGGGCCTGTGGATAGCATACTGATTTCAGTAGATGAATGGATGGACTGCTCAAATTTGTATTGATTGCCCTTTTCATGTTGGAAGCTGTGATACGCCCTGCCCTGAAAATATGCCAAGATGAATTTTTAGATTGTCCCCTTGTTTGCCTTTCTATGTCCTGTGCCTCTTCCTGGCTGATCGATATAGAGGGAAATATCTCTTCGGATTTCAACTGTGCTGCTTCATCATCAAGATTGCCTGGCAGACTGTACTTAAGCTTACTGAGATCACCTAAAAAAACAAAATAATGTACATAAATACTCTAGGTACATCCTAATGCCATGTTTACTATTTGGGGGTAATTAGCCTCTGTCATGAAATGACGAAAATCAACCGAAGAGGGCGTTTTGCGGAAATTTGTCAATATGGCTTCCGAGCTCGCGCGTAAGACTAACGTAAGTAGCTATACCATGGAGGAAAGACAACAGATAGTTAATGAATTGCGGGGAAATACTTAATAAAAAATGGCCAATCATAAAACTAGATTTTCTTTCCTGCACTTGAAAAGACCCGCCGTGTATTTATGCTCCTTAGAAAACCGGTTAGGCCCAATTAACATTTAAACAAAACAAAAAATTAAGTGGCACTGAACTGAGCTTTATTTGAAAGCCATATTTGAATGCCAAACAGTAAACAAATCCTGGGGCCAATTCATACAACTTGATACATGTACAAGCAATATTATTTTTGTATTTTTAATTATTTTTTGACATCAAATATAAATTTGGGGCTTTACACACAAGCACTTGGTTCACATAATTACTATATGGACGTTAAACCTCAAAATTCCTGATCCTGCAATGTTAATTTAAAAACCAGTTTTAAATACTGTCACATTAAATATACAGACGCCTGTGAAATCTAGTAATATTTTATCCTTTTATTGACTGAAACCTAACATTAAAAGAAGTTCGTAAATATTAAACTTGGATTTTCCAAAAATTATTCAATTGCGCCACGACCAATTAGGGAGCACTCAGTCGATTGTGTGCACAATTTCTGGACGCCACCGTTTTGGGTTTTTTCGGACTAAGCTTACACCTAAATTGTTAACAGAGGGTAAATAGCAAGCATTAATAACATTAACATGGTAAAGGTACAATGAATTTGCAGTTTGTCAACAAAGAAGTATGGCAACATTGCATGAGGAAAGTCGGCCCAACATTAACTGTTTATAAACAATGTAAACGTCGAAGTACAGCTATAGCTCTCCCAAAGGTCGAGTTGTCTCAACGGGCGAGTTGTCTCAACGGGCGAGTTGTCTCAACGGTCGACTTGTCCCGAGTCGAGTTGTCTCAACGGTCGACTTGTCTGACATCCGCTAGCTACGCACGTACGTATATAGCGCAGCACGCTTTCACAAACTGACCATTTTTTCAGTCGCTGTTTCTTTTTCTTTCGTAATTTTACGGTTTTGGATGACATTTAGCCTTATACCTACGGTTTACCCATTCGAAATAACCACAGCCTTTAGAGCTCCGTCGTAAGCCATAAAGTTCTGACATCGACGACACACGTGTTGCTGTTGGTAAGCGCCGCCATTTTGACAATTTTCCTCGCGTTGACCTTTTAGAAAGGTCATGACAGAGGCTAATGTCAAGAATTATGAAGTCCAATAAACAGCCCAGGGGAAACATTCTTAATATTAATACATGTATCACTATAAATATCTACCAATGACAATTCATTGTTACTTGACCTTAGTGTATGTTACATGCAATTGCCCAAGCTGTGTGTTAGTTAACCAGACCAGACCAAATGAAACAATCTAAGTGGAAACAGAAAAATTCCCAAAGGTAAATTGAAGTTACCAACACAATCAACAAAGAGTAGTTGAACATACCATACTGGATGCTTGTAGATATTTCTACTTCAGTAACTGCATGTGGAGGCTGACTGGATAGACCCCATGCATGACCCAAACCACAGTCAGGAAAGGCATCCATTAGAGTTTGGACCTTGGCCCTCAGATCCTCCTCCGACCATTCTTTCCTGTCAAATGAATGCCTGGGATCAAACTCCAACTTTTCAACTTGTTCAGCATTGTTCACTGTTTAAAAATTAAATATTAAACACAAATTCATAGGGATGAGACATTTTTAATTTAGACTTGTTAATGTCTGATTGGTGAGGAAAAAAATGGCTGGTTACTTTTTTAAAAAACAATCCTACAATTAAGACCGTAGTTTCATATTTGTTTGACAGCAAATTAGCTAAACAGACTTATTGGCTTTTGTATTCCATTTTGTTTTAATACCATTTTATAGCATTTGGTCCCTAATTCTTTTGACTAAATTCTAGCTAACTCAATTAAATTTTGTTGTTCACCTGAAGAGTGATTTGGTCTTGAAACCTTGATGTTGTCCAGAGGTTGCATTTCCAGGTTTTTGTGCCTTGGCACATTCCATGTGCACTTTCTTGATGTTTTTGATGTTAAGAAACCTCGCCGTTTAACATCCTCCAAACAAAACAACACGGCACCAACATGACTGCATTTTGATGCAAGCCTACAAGAAAGAGGACAATTTCAAATTAATTTCCGGATGCATGCAAGTGTTCTAATAGGCTTGCAGACAAGTTATAAAATCTAACATCTAACAGCGATATAGCGCCAATTACAGGATGGACAAGTGAGAGAAGACAATGTGAAGAAGTTCCAGTTTTAGAGGTGAGAGAAAAACCGCAGAACTTCAGGGAAAAAACCCATGGAGTCACATATTGGCCCGGCCGGGATTCGAACCCGGGTCATAGCGGTGGAAGGCAAGGAAAGAACCGCTGCGTCAACCTGACTCCACCAGGTTCTGATGCACAGAGGCTTGATGCTAAACTACTGAATGGGATTATGGAAAGCATTTGACAATTTTTGTCTACCTCCCCTTACAAGATTTACATCTGTAGACCCTAATGTTACTGACAATTTTCAGCTTTCCAGTTACCATAGTGAAACAAAATTGTATTTGTAATTGCACACAACAAAATAATTTGTAATTTTTTTTTATTCTAGAAAACATCATTTAATTTAGACAATGTTTGTGTGAAACAGTTTTACTCACCCCACTGGACATTGGCAAGTGCTACTGATGATTGTAGCATTTTCTGTCATCTTCACCATGACCTCGTACTCTTTTGCTCGCTGCGAGGCAAATACTTTCCCCTTGAAGCAAATAATATGCCCATCCTGTGAGAAAAAAAAAAAAAAAAAACTTTCATTGCAATTCCTTGCACGTGCACAACTATAGTAAACTTTAGAGCTTTAGTGCCATTCACTGAATAACCGTTGTGGTAATAAATAAAAAAACTATTAAAATTAAGCTAAAATTTAAAAATTAAATAAAAAGTTTGTGGAGGAAGACTTAGCCTACCCGAGCTATGCCTACTAACTAGACTACATTGTGTACATTTACATGTATTAATTCATAGACATCATGGAATTATCAGGTTAGGAAATTGATAACCGTACTGAAATTAAAACTAAATTTAATAAATTGGGGGCCTTTAAAATTAGCGAGGTTTTGACAGAAAAGTCCACCTTAATTAAAAAGTGCAGTACACGCCGTGATTTCACAGGATGCTTCGGACTTATTTGACAAAACCAAGGCCTCGTTTCGTTTTTATTAGTTTTAAAAGCCAAAAGGTAGGTAAATAGGCCTACCAAGGAAGGTTACCTTGTGATACTGTATGTTGTGAACATCCCCAGCATCAACGTGTTTCACTGCACGGTCGAAAGACTTGAACGTTTTGTGGCTTTTCTTGACCGTGCAGTACTGGTATATGTTGCTGAAAGTGATGGCCGGTACTTCACATAATGAAGTCTTACAGTCAAGATTTGTGAAGTGGTCCGGCCAATCATTACAGCCATGATGACCTGGGACGTCATCACTCGCCGTTGTCGTGCGGCTGCTGCCCACACCAAGTAGGAAGTCGATGACTGTTGACTTTTTTCTTGCCTCTCTGACTTCCTTTGGACACCCATATTCTAGAGAAAGAGCCTTTAACTCTGGCAGTAGCAGTCGTTTTAGGTCTTTTTCCTTGTATAGTTTAATCGAGACACTGGCCATTAAATAGTAATAGTATTGTCAACAACCGAAAAAACTAAACAAAAAACAGCCCCCTCCACAGTTGTGTTTGTTTTTTTAGCCGTATGCACGTTGTACATAATTATTCAGTACGGTATACGTTGCACGTTCTAGCCAACCAGTGAAGTTCGCTCTTGCCAACCAGTGGTGTTTGTGCGCATGCGCGCATCTCATTTGCATATTTCATGGAAAGGCCTAATTGATTGATCCTGAACATTATTGTTGTCTTAATGTATCCTTTCTTTTCATTTGTGTCTAAGGAGAATCTTACTCGACAAACTTTGCTTTTTGGGGACCCCCTTCCACATGTATCTATAAAATTGAAATGAATGTACATAATTAGTTCATAAATTTAATAACTAATAAGTTATAAATACCTTGCCTTCTCTTGTAATATTTATGAAATGTGGTAAAAATAAGAAAGAAAGAAGAAAAAAAATGGGTCAAAGCAGACACGGTCATTATAGCAGCAATTTGATTTCAACAAAAGATTAAACAAATCACATCCTCTTCCAAATTCTGGATGAATTGAGTAGTTGAAATCCAAACTCACATCCATTGGATGTGAATTTCAATTTTAATGACTTACATGTATTCCAGGATGTGAATTTGGAAAAGGATGTGAATTTAGAGCATTTAGACGTGATTTTGAAAATCTTTTGTTAAATTCGCATTCTGCTAATGAATGCAAAAATCACATCATTTCCAATTTTCTAGTGTCAACAAAATCAACTGATACTATTCGAAGAATTCCATATTTACCTGAAACTTATGGATTGGCAGAGCATCAAAGAACTCTTGAGCAATGAAACAGGACAGCCCTAGTACAAAAAAGATATTAGTAGAATTTATTATAAGTGCAAAAAAAAGGAGTTAAGATCAGGTCAAGAAACAAACACACCTTCATCAACACTCCGACCAAACAAAAACAGAGAGCAAGCTACTGTACAGCGTGTTTCAAAAGAAATGTGAACAATTTATAACGGAATAAAGAAATGCAAACAATTTATAACGAAATGCCACACGTAGAATGTGTAACCAAGATAGAAAATATAGATATGGTTTGAAAGGTACACCGTTCCACTTTAAAATGAGGCACCGAATCTGATAATGTTCGACAGAGTTATGAGTCATTTCAATAGAGAGGTCAAAGTATTTCGATTTTGTTTGGACGTGTGCAAGTGTTGCAATGTGAATTAAATGTTGGTAATTAGCAGCTAAACGCACGTGTCAAATTTCTAAAAATCAATGTTCAATGGCTACTATATCAATCCTCATGCTAAACATGTAGGCCAGGCATTTATCCAAACATAGGCAAGTACTGTAGGCTATCGTTGTCCCAATGCCTAAACAGTGAAAACAACTTGGTCCTATGACCTCTCTTGGGAAATTCGCAAAACAAAATGAGCTGTCGCTATTGCATGGAGACTGGACTTATGCTTAAACACAATATAAAAACAAGTGGAGCCAGACTACTTTGTATTCTCAGCGCCACCTCGTCCACGTTCATTGCTCGCTTTACCACTACAAGTGCAATGTAATCATTTCGGGTATGAGGTTGCTGCACGGCATAGGATAAGGTCATAGGTTTTTTTTTTACTTGACAAAACTGTATGTCAAACACACAAGGAAATTAGGAAAAATGTGGTGTTAAAGGCAATATACATCATTTGCTTTTGTTGTAATTTTCAGAAATGGATGGATTTGGGGGTTAGTATGTTATAGCAAATATTGTTACATTGACTTGTTTGAAGGTTTGTATTCGTAAATGTCGGAAAACCCAAAACCAAAAATCATGTGCTTGTCTCTTTCTTCCCCGACCCCACTTAACTTAAGATGAAACAGAGTAATTTAGAAGTTGCGGGGAATTGTACGGTCAGAGAACCAGTCTAGCTGGCCTGTACCCATACATATCAATTGCTAAAAAACATGCGGAGTTACTAAATGACTCTTGGTATGAACAATGGCACACACGTCCCACATATACTGCGGCCTGAACCTGTCTCGGGTCTAGGTTTATGAAAAACAATTACATGTCTGGGTCTGGTCATTGTCAAAATAATCCCGCCGCAAATCGGTTAAACACGGCTGGTGTTGTATCAGGTGTTTAAAACTGCCCCCATGACTGGCTCTCAACCAATAGGAACGACCAAACTGTCTCATCGGGTATTTACGAATCTTTGTTGAATATACTGCTTACACTTCACAACACTGCTTCACCTTTGGGCACCTCCTTGAGACTCCGATACCAAGACACAGGCATCCCCGTCTTGCTGATGCTGGTTTTGTAAGCTGCACCTGTGTCTAGATCACATCGGTCAGCAGGAGAATCCTGTTTTACTGCTGGTTGCTCTGTGTCCGCCTTGAATCGTTGCTGACCTGTTAGTTTATCCTCTTGAAGTTGGCTCATCTTGGGGCTGACCTCCACCAGATGAAGTGACAGGGAGTCTCCGGTTATGTGCTGAAACTGCTTGAACACCTGTGCAATAGAAGATTCCATTTAAAGGGACACTATACAATTTTGTCGGCTGTGCATTTTTATCGTTTGAAGCAGCAAAAGTAAAATGTAATGATCGTGCTTGACAAAAAATACCTGATGAAGTTCTTAGCTCTGTGAATATTGCATATACCGGGAAAACAACAATCTACTCATCACGTGTCACGCACTGAACAGTACTAGTAGTGCTCATGCATGCGCACGGTCGTTCGAACGCTTGCACACACTATTTGCTAAATTTTCTAAACATGTGTCTTTGGGAATTGCACCTTGAAAAATAGATTTTCAAATAGTATTTAATTATTTAAATTCAAATTTGGAATTAGAAGCGTTCCATTATGCACATACACTTCTGCTACTGCATGTATAATATGCATTGTAAAATGAGGTATACCTGTGCATTTACGCATTCAAATAGTCAGTTCGCGCCGGGATTATTTTAACATCACCGAGCCGAGGCGCGAGATTATTTTTAACAAAACTCGATCCGAGGCGGGTTCAGGCTGATGTTACCGGGAAGCCCACCCATGCATTTCCGGACAGACATTTCCGGCCTTGCACGTGACGTGTTTATGCATCATTCGTCATCCGTTTTAAAACTGGGGGAAACTTTGCATGCACGTCCCCCGGCGCGAACTGGTTAAGGGCAATATGGTCCACTATTGACAAACGTTCACTGTTGAGATTCATGAACAGAACATAATGGTCTTGAAAAGTGAAAATAGTTAAAATACAAACCAAAGAAGACAAAAGAGGACAATAGAGGGGCCCACAATTGGAGGGATTTACAACGAGTACATGTTGTGTGCATATAAGTGAGTGAGTTTTTAGGGTTTAACGCCGTACCAGCATCAATGGCCATATTCACGGCGGGAACAAATTTCATTCAACAATTTTTTATTTCATTCAACAATTAATGTGAAGAAGTTACAGTTTTAGAGGTGGGAGGAAAACCCCAGAAGAATATCTTGGGGAAAAACCCACGGAGTCAGGCAGGGACTGAAAACCCAATCCACATATTGGCCCAGGCCGGATTCGAACCCGGGTCATAGTGGTGGAAGGCGAGGAAAGAACCGCTACACCAACCCGACTCCCCGTGTGCATATGAAATGGTACGGTACCGCTAAACCAACATGTGCAATGCTCGCGGCGCGGACCCGCAATCTGTACGGGTCGATGACATCTATTAGCATGAATATTTATGACCCTTCGCTCAAAACTTTCTGAACTGGAGCACTGAATTTAAGCAATACTAAAAGAAAATGGCTTTTTTTAATACTACATCTCCAATTAAATTTACCATAATAGTTTTTAGTCTGCATTTTTTTAGCAATCGATATAACAGGTACATGTATAAGCCAGCTGGACTGGTTCCCTGACCGTACATTTTCTCGAGTTTAAATTTCCTCTACGTTTATAAATTCATCTTTAGTGGGGTCTGGAAACTAGACTACAAAACAAGTCAGTGCAATCATATTTGCTATACAATCCTAAATCCCAAATTCATCCACTTCTGAAAATTAAAGCAAAAGCAAAATTATGAACATGTAACTTTACCCTCAGCATATCATCAGCTAATGTTCCTCTGCCTGGACCGAGTTCCACAATTTGTAGTGGACTCGTCTGATCCGACTGTGTCCACTCGTGGATGACCCATAGAGCAATCAGCTACAACAAAATAAACATAACACTTTTACATCAATAAAAGGCTGTGTGTGTGTGATTATATCGTCACTGAGCTGGGCCGCTAAGGCTCTGCGATGCGTTAGAACTTGCGATAAATTTCACGAAACGTGCCATGCATTGAACACATCGCAACTTCCTTGACAACAGTTTGGAACACATCAAACATTGTAAGTGACGACGTGTCTTTGGATCGTCGTAGAATAAGATGTGTCTTTTCATAGCCAAGGCAATGTGCTGGAAGTTGTAAAATGGAACATTCATCGTAGTCAATACGAATAAACATTAAATATTGCATTCGAAATCCAAATTAGCTAAAAGTCCACAGCAAGGTTGTTTTCCTTTCAAGCACCATACAGTACGTCAGCTATTTTGATTTTACATTTTAAAAATTTTCCGAGAAAGATTTAACGACTCTTATAATATCAGACGACTATGCATTGAATAAGTAGGCCTACATAACAGTCACTGTTTTGTGCTATAAATACACCTACATATTTGACGCATCGCACGTATACATGTGTTTTGTGGATTGAATCTCGAGGCATGTCGCAGCATACATGTACATAGCAGCACTGTGATGTGTCATAAAATCAGACCTGTGCTGAATTGGTCCAACTGCATGTGTGAACATGTGTGAACATTACCTAAAGCCAACTTGTCTGTTGTACGGACTACATGTACGTGCATATAGCGATGATGCCTATGACAACTGAAGAAAGCTCCACTGTGCAGAACTCAATCACAGTGTGCAAACTACGCGCCGATGGTGTGTATACACGCACAGATTGTCTGGATTAGTGATAAACATGTCATAAGCAAAGGCTGGAAATATCTGTCAGTGACCGGCTCCAGCTAGCTATTTTGTTTTTTTTAAAGCAATCATTTGTGCATCCAGCTATTTGCGACTATAATGACTGTGTTCGTGAAATGACTTGCAGGGATTCAAATTCATCGCTGCAATTCATATTTACCTCTCCAAACATTTGGCTTATCTCAGGCGATGTGGTAAAATCTCCTTTTGTACCAAAGACATCTTTGCTCATGTAATAACCCTTTGGAAATTAAACACAAGGCAAATAAAATACATGTCAAGGTAGTGGGAACTATAACTCGCAAACATGATTTAGACGAAGAGTGGTCATTCCACAAAGTTGGGACATAGATAGTGCAGTACTTGCGATGAAATTACTCGTACTCGCGAGTTGTCAACATTTTTATAAGTGAAAGTCACACAGTCACCTCACTGTCCACCACATGAATTAATTGTGCATATTTGAATAAGTTATAATTGGTGACCAGTGGTTACATAAACTTTTGTGTAAGGATCACCTTCTCGCTTGTAGGCGTGCAATTGTGGGGAGCGGCAAGTCAATTAATTACGCGTCGTTCCATCACACGACCACAACTATATCGGTACTTGTCAACAATCATCGCTTGCTAACAATCACTACTCACAATTATTTATTGCTACTCGGGTTGGCACAAGTAATTGGATAGTTAAAAACCCGAGAAATACTGCGGCGAGTAGCAAAAATTATCACGAGTAGGCGAGTATTCAATTTACTCGCCCAGCACAAAACAGACAGGACAAATGTAGCCTTGAATGCAAAGCTGTGCAGTATTTGCAACGAGTACAGGTACAGGATGTTGAAAATACTGCACAGCTTTGTAATCAAGGCCACACTACATACGTGTGATCATTGGCTACATAATATAGCCCACTCCGACTGTTGGCTGCAAATACCCAAAATCTCATTCCCCAACCAAATAAAGCCCCCCTTAGGTCCGACGACGCCCCCCCTTAGGCAGGCCTCGAAATAGTACTAGCCCGGCGTACAAAGTCTAGCGAAAACTGCTCCGGGCTACCCAGACCCACTTCCTTGGTTGCCCGGTGGGCTAGTGAAAAATTCAGTAACCTACCTGTAAATGTTTAGATCAAAATACATGTTAAAATTGTATTGTTTTTTTGTGTATTAAATAAATATCGGATCAAAATAAACCGAGTATAAACTGTCTTTTGTTTGTGTTTTTCGGCATGATTATCGATAGCCTGGGAGCGCTCGATCCACGCGTGCATGCAGTGCATTGTGATCTCACGAATAGAGTAGACTGGTGGGCTTCAGTGAGATTAGTATAGTATAAACTACGGCGCAGGGTACCGCACATACAATGTACATGTATGTGCACTATTCTCTTTCACATCGTTCAGCCTTTCTTACCATAACGGCCCACTGCGTAGCTGTATAGAGTAATGTACATGAGCGTGCTGCCGTGTCACTAGTAGCGCCTGATAAAGAGTCTGTTCAGAACAGCGCCCTCTGTGTACATTACTACGGATGTACATGTACATTATTGTACGTACCGCGCCGGTACGTACGTGCACGTGCCCGCGCCGAACGAATAGTTTTGTGCATTGTACATACGGGCTAGCGAAAATGTAAACGGGCTAGTAAAATCTGCAGTTTGCTAGCCCGGTGGGCTATCTAGGAAAAAAAGTTAGCGCAAGGCCTGTTAGGTCCGACGACGTCCCCCCTTAGGTCCGACGACGCCCCCCTAGGTCCGACGACGGCCTCCTACGTCCGACGCCTCATAAGTCCAAGAATTAAATTTACATTATGTTTGGTTCAAAAGTCCGAGGCCTCATAAGTCCGAGGCCTCACAAGTCCGACGACTTGTTTGTCCAACTGCCATTATACATGTGTACAAACATCAGGTAGAATGTTAGCATCACCACGGTAGACTACACATTATGAGGTGTCCCAGGACAAATACTATAAGTCTGATACCTTATAATTCTGACTTACGATAAGGCCCCGATAAATTACAAGGGCTGTTTGCATTTAACTAGTTAACATTAGCTATAATTAGCTATACAACAGTGCTCCAATAAAGGCTACCACTAACATGACTAAAAACAAACTCACAATGACTGGGTTTGTGAGCACTTCCCTCATGTAATCAGCGACCGTCAGTGGTCCTGTCGTCTCAATACACCGTCTAAGATGCTTCACTCCAACAGTCTCAGCACTCTTTGTAGAAGCACACCTCTTCTGATATGTATTCCGCCACAAGTTACTGAAAGCTAGTGAATGAAGGAAATATGGGTACATGTACATAAAAGTTGACAGTCATTAAAGGATGTTTCTCAAATTTTCAGAATTATAACATCATGAATTTATAAACAAAGAACAAAAGTTGTGTGAAACTCGGGCTATTTAACAAGTTCGCGCCAGAGGACGTAAATACACGCAAAGTTTTCCCCAGATTCCCCGGAAATGTCCGTCAGCAGCGAGCAAGGCCGGAAATGCGTCAGTGTGCTTCCCGGTACCATCGGCCTAAACCCGCTTCAGGTCAAGTTTCGTTAAAAATAATCCTGCGCCTCGGCTCAGTGATATTAAAATAATCCCGCGGCGAACTAATTAACACAGAAATTTGAGGAAGTTTTAAAGAAAAAATTGATAAAATTAAATATAAATAGTTTCTCATCTAAATTTGTTTTTTTAAAGAAGGACAAGGGCACTTGTCTTTTTGCTGGACGTATTTATTATTATTATTATTATTATTATTATTAATTTCTGGTAATGAAACCAAGGATCCTTCAAAAGCGCTCAAGGCACTGTAGCTCGTAAGCCTGAAGAAACCCGTAGACAGATCTGTGTCAGCCAGGAACACCGGGGCAAACCCCTTCTCTTAGCGATAAGTGTTCTGGGTTCTTTTACGTGCATTATACAATTTTATAATGTTATAATGGGAAAGATATATACACACATTATAAATTATACAACACACGGGACCTACAACTTTACGTCCCATCCGAAGGACGAAGCAATAGTGGTTTAATTGCCTTGCTTAAGGACACACGTGTCCACACCGAGACTCGAACTCACGCTCTGCGGAACAGAAAACCAAGCTCTTAACCGCTCGGCCACGACACTGTGTTGGTTTCGAATATGGTGTCTTTTATTCACTCTCGAACAACTGTTTAATTAACGAGGCTACATAACTTTCACCATCAGAAGGACCCAACTACGAAGGTGATAGTTTACGCCCTCCTAGATGAGCACTCAGACGCGTGTTTCATCTCAGATTCCACGCTAGAAAAGCTTGGCATTGATGGAGAAGAGGTCCACTTGAGTCTATCCACGATATTGGCCAAGGGAACTATTGCGTCCAGAAAGGTGCATGGACTGATGGTGAAGGGATTGTCCGAAGACACAGAGATACAGTTACCCGGTACCTACTCAAGAGATTCCATCAACGCAAATCGTCAACAAATCCCAAGATCTGACACCGTGAAGGAGTGGCCACACTTGAGGCATATCGCTAACCGACTACCCCCCTACTTGAGTGAAACAGAGATAGGAATGTTGATAGGCTGTAACGTGACTCGCGCCATCAAGCCGAGAGATGTCGTTCATGGCAAAGAAGACGACCCGTATGCAGTACGAACAATCCTAGGATGGGGAGTGGTGGGAAAGATGCACCGTGGCAGCGACCACGAGAATGCTAGCGGTTTTATGACTTCATCCCAAGAGTCACAACACTTTGTGTTTCGCACTCAAGTGAAGGAAGTCAGCCCACTTCAAGTCACCCAAATGTTTGAGATGGAATTCAGCGAGAGAGACACCGGGGGAAAAGTTTCCTTAGGTGATCGCAGATTCATGCAGAAGATGAAAGAGGGAATCCACAGACGAGAGGACGGCCACTTCGAGATGCCACTTCCCCTAAAAACAGATGACGTCCAGCTCCCCAACAACAAGCCAATGGCACTTAGACGGCTGAATAAGCTGAAGACAAAGATGTTGGGTAATCCTAAATATCAGGACGACTATAAGGTATTCATGGAGGACATCTTGAAAAAGGGCTACGCTGAAAGGGTTCCTGAAGACCAACTCGACCTCGACGACGGAACGGTATGGTACATACCTCATCACGGGATATATCATCCTAAGAAGCCGAACAAAATCAGAATTGTCTTTGACTGCAGTGCAGAATACGAGGGTGAAGTATTGAACCGACACCTACTGCAGGGGCCAGATATGACTAACAGTCTTATGGGCGTGCTTTGCCGTTTCCGAAAGGATTACATCGCCTTTACCTGTGACATCGAGGGTATGTTTCACCAAGTTGGCGTCAATGTTGAAGACCGCAATTACCTGAGGTTCTTGTGGTGGCAGCAGGGAGAGATGGAGAAGTCACCAAGTGAATATCGGATGAAGGTTCACTTATTTGGCGCGACGTCCTCCCCAGCATGTACAAATGGATATTATAACATAATTATATGGCATTGCATCATATGATAATTATTAGACTCCACCCGTACACTCCAAATAAACTGCAAATTTTTGTTTAGAGGGGAGGTGTAACAACATTTATTGTTACAATTGTTTGTTTGATGCAGCAGCAAAAAAGAAGTACAAGAAGACAAGATACTATTTTATTTTTCTATTTGGCCTAAAGACCTGTGCGGAATACCTAATTAAATTTTAAATCCTTAACAAAAAAATGATTTCAATATACTTTTGTCATAATGATAAAACAAAACATATACCGGTATCTACAAAATGTCCAACTTCACAAACCTTTTTTCTTCATGACATGGCCTCCAACATGCATTCGCTGGAATAACCTGCACACTCTGCAGGCATCAGCAGAAGCCACAGCCATCATTCAAAGAAGAAGCCAGGTCTCAGGTCTGTTCATGTTTATGCTGATATAAACAACAAAAATGTAAACAAAAAAAGCAGTTTATGCTGAATGACACGTCTCTGAAATTACAGGATAGCTAGACATCTGAAAATCCTGAATCCTCAAGTTTTGGAACATTAACAAGGTCAGTAATAACAGCCCTGTTCAAGGGTCTAGTATATCAATATTGCCCAGAAGTCAATTTTTTTTTTTTTTTTAAAGTCATGAAAATGAAAAGGAAAAGATGCTTGTTTGATTGTAGACCTGTGATATACTGCCATGTTCACTGGTCTAGTTTGATTGATGCTATATTTATCTTACTTGCAATTTTAAAAACATTGATCGGTGAACTTTTATTTTAGGAGAGATATTTCTAATATGGACGCGGCCATTTTGGTTTTTGAAAACGTGATTTGTTTTCTAATACCATTACATGTACAATATGCCAAACTTGTCTGTGAAAATAAAATCCTTTATAAATTCAAAAAGTGCCGCTCTCCATACTTTTAGATTCAATTCAATTATTCTTTAATTTAAACTTGGAAGTTGGATACATATTTACGTAAATGATAAATAAAAAATGAAATATTTTCATTCATTCATTTCATTTATTATTTTTCGCAGGGTGCATAGCATACAAAAACAGTCATACAAATATACAACAATAAAAACAAATACAGAAAAGCAAACATTTTAACACTATAACGGAAAACAACCCGAGAACATCTGCCCACAAACTAGCCCGAGAACATCTGCCCACAAACTAGCCCTAGTCCATCGGCCCTCACTAGACTACACTCTATAGTCTGTGGCTTCGCACTAGTACACTCTGTGCTGTAGGCCATGCGTCCATCAGTGCAAAAAGGATTTTTTTTTTTCATGGAAATCATTCGGTCTCAAACTCGGCATGCAGGTTCACTTACCATAGTGCATCGATATTTCGCCAAAATTAGGACTTTTCCGTCTGGTGTAATTTGTCTCTAAATCTGCGTTATAAAGTTTAACAATACGCAAAACAATATGGCGGAACAAGTCTGCGCATGCACAGCTCATCGCACCAAGTAACAGAGGGCGCTCTGCTAGTGCCCTCTGGTGTTTGATGACGCAATGAGCTTTGCACGCCGCGCCTGCGCAGACTTGTTCCACCATATTGTTTTGCGTTTATCGCAAATTTTTGTTAACTTTATAACGCAGATTTGGAATAAATTACACCAGACGGAACCACGGAAGTCTAAATTTTGGCGAAATATCGATGCGCTATGGTACATGTAAGTGAACCTGCATGCCGAGTTTGAGACTGAATGGTTTCCAATGAAAAAAAATAATAATAACGTAAAAAGCAAAGGTGATTTGTGTTTGATACCTTTACCAATAATGCCAAACTTCACTGTAAAATAATTTCAAAAAAGTGCCGTTTTAGTCAGTGTTACTAGGCCCTAGTTATCGCTTTTTTAACATTTGGGCATGATCAGGCGATACTACCGGTACTAACTAGTTAGTAGTAGTACTAGTACTAGAGCCCGAGGAATTACAACACCTCCATAACTAAAGGCCCAGTCCCACTGCACTTGCGCACGAATTACTCATGAATTGCGCATAAAATTTTCTTCGTGCGTGATTCGTCAGTGATGTGCGTAAATCCCACGTGTTTCACACGTGGAGCATCAGTTTTTGTAAGTGATTGTACGCGGAGACGGGTTTGTGCGCGATCGCCGGTTTTGAACGGTTCAAAATTTTTTCCACGCACAACGTGCGCGATTATACGCAGTTTATGCGCAGTTTGTACGTAGTTTGGACGTGGAAGGTGCGTGATATGTCCGTGTTCTGTCAGTGTTCCGTCAGTGCTTGTGCGTCAGGAACTGGCTCCTAGCACGCACATCACTGACGAATCACTTACAGAACACGCACATATCACTTACAAAACACGCACAATCCACGTATGTTCCACTTACAATCACTTACCAAAACGTCAGAAATTGTATCGGGTTTGGGCTTGTGCGTGGAATGTTCTTTGTCAGTGATTGTAAGTGATACATGCGCAGTTTATACGCGATTCATCGGTGATTCTGACCACGCACAACCCCAGAAAATGACCAATTTCTCCACGAACAATCACGCACAAACCAATTTTATGCGTGATTTATGCGTGATTTATGCGTCATTGGCAATGGGACTGGGCCTTTAGGTTTATCGCTATTCGGAACTGCAATGGCAATGCATCATGGGTAGGTGTATGGGGCAGGCGCCGTGTGCGCGTGCCAACTACCCTAATGCAGATTGGATTACTGAATTGCATGCACAGCGCGTCGGTTGCCCCATTATTTTATCCAAAATGCTTTGCGCAGCAGCGCCCTCTTGTGAAATGTTGCTATTCGCGATATGTCTATCTTCTATCTTCTATCTTCTTCTATCTTCTATCCTATATAATAATACGCTACTCTCTGTCTGTCTGTGTGTCTGTCTGTGCGCGCTTTTTCGTCCCCTTCCCGGGGTCGTGCGGCGTTCAAACTCGGTGGGTGGGTCCGGCTCGGTCCCCGCAAGAACCAGTTTGCATTCGCTAGAGCGTACGAGGTCAAAGGTCATCTAGGGGTCACCTTTTTGAAGTTGGTCGGATCGTGCTTAAACTCGGTGATCGCAATGCTCGATGCGAAATAAAACGGGTTAGCGTTTTTCGGGTCTTCCGGGGTCAAAGGTCGTCTAAGGGTCGAATTTTCAAAGTTTGTCCTATCGGGCTAATGGACTGGGAAAAAAAATTCTAACCCAGGAGGTCATTCAGGGGGTGAAACATCCCTTCAAAATAATGGTTTGGGCCAAAAGCCATAGAGTTGTGCAGACAAATCGAAATCTGATCCCTTTGTGTTTAGCCGCTGTCAAAAAAAGTCTCTGACATCTCTTTGAGCGGCCTTGGTAGAGAACAAACACAGCTGTTATCAATCGCCACCCAGATATCCCCTGGGGGGTAGTTAGAGCTGTTGGTCGTTGTTAGTTGGCTGTTTCATGTCTGTATTGCGCAATACTGATTTCAATGTTTACATGCTTGCAATGGATGTCCTTAAAAAAATACATAAAATAGCCAGAATGTTTAGTCCAGGGTCCTTATATCCATCTGTTGACACCGTGAGAAAAAGATTTGTACCCCCAAACACAGTTCATTACCCCCAACATTGTCACGGGAAGAAGTCTACATGTACAAGCAGTGCTGATTTCGCTCATATAAGGTAATGCATTGGTTTTTATATCTAAGTTGAATTTAAATAACTTTAATCAAGGGAAAATGGTGTATCAATAATTCAATACATTCTTATAACTGTTACAAAATAATGCTCAAAAGGTGGGAAATATTATAAGAAATGTAGGCCTGTGTATCTGTATCATTGCAGCCAATTAAGTTTATGCAAGGTCAGCAAAATATTTTGTAAATCAATTATTAGTCTGTCAGATGAAGCAATCAGACGAGAGTTGTATTTGGCACCTCCATGATAGAGTCAACATGTATCCACAATCCCCATCCATCCAGGGAAGTAGCTACAAACCCGAGAACCGACAAACCCCGGGTGACCGCCTAGTAATGGGATTAATGGTAATGGTTCAAAATGTCGCCCAAATCCACAATTAAATAAAATACATCAAAATCGCCTAAATAAAATAGCATTCCATATGTCAAAGATAAACTTCATGGGCTTCGGGGTTACTCACGATCAATTCTTAAATACATACATACCTGCAAATCCTGGAAATAACCGAGTACTGCACACGCCACTTGCTGGACCGTGTTCGCAGGACCTTTTCTCCTTAATCCTCCATGCTATGTTATGACCGCTCCGTGCGCAATCGCGCATCATATCTAATTACTTGAACCCTACATGTACATTGCTTTTTTTACATTTGGACTAGTCCGAGTAACTTGGACCAAAAAATTACCTTTTTCAACATTTGGACATGGTCTGGTGATATAGGACCGTCCTAGGTAAACCCAATAATTGGGGCGTTTTCACTCCTTTTTCAAATTTTGGATTTTGTATGTCGTTCTTACGCCCCACCGACTTCCGTGCCTATTGCCTTCGAAAAACTAAGACCACAAAAGTTGCCCAAAACAGGCATATGGTGCATCATTTGGGGGGAATAAGTTGGACGGTCGTGCTGAGTAGTAATACTGGTTACTACACGTACTACACGGTTGGTAACCTTGACTGTTATGTATTAATGCTGGGCCCTCAACGCTTACCATCGAATAGTCTGTGACCCATTTTAATTGTATTTGTATACAGTCGCTAGTGGCGTACACACAACTTTTATACTTTTGGTTAATTATGCACCTAAATAATCTCATTTAGATAGGGTCCTATAGAAAAAGGTATAAAAGTCGTGTATACGAAAAACTAGGGACTGTATCCATTTTTATTGGTTAATTATGCACCTAAATAATATCATCTAGATAGCGTCTTATACTACAAAAAGGTATAAAAGTCGAAAAAGGTATAAAAGTCGTGTATACGAAAAACTAGGGACTGTATACAATTAACTAGGGACTGTATCCATTTTTATCGGTTAATTATGCACCTAAATAATCTCATCTAGATAGAGTCTTATAGAAAAAAGGAAAAAAGTCGTGTATACATACGAAAAACTAGGGACTGTATACAATTAACTAGGCCAGGGACTGTATCCATTTTATTTTTCCTCAAAAAAGTAACTTTTTAGTTGGTACACGTACGCCGTGTACCAACTAAAAAGTTACTTTTTTGAGGAAAAATAAAATGGATACAGTCCCTAGTTTAATTGTATACAGTCCCTAGTTTTTCGTATGTATACACGACTTTTTTCCCTTTTTCTATAAGACTCTATCTAGATGAGATTATTTAGGTGCATAATTAACCGATAACACACGCGGTTCTATGGAGTAGTGATTTCATTCCAGTGTAGGATTTGTGTAGTGGTTTTTTGTACACGGGTCTATGGAGTAGCATGGAGGATTATTCCTCCATGGGAGTAGCGAGTAGGATTTCATTTTCCCTAGAAAAATAACTTTTTAGTTTGTACACGGTTCTATGGAGTAGTGATTTTATTCTCATGTAGATTTGTGTAGTGATTTTTTTGTGCACGGGTCTATGGAGTAGTGAGTAGGAATTTCATTTTCCCTTGAAAAAAATTTTTTTAGTTTGTACACGGTTCTATGGAGTAGTGATTTTATTCCCGAGTAGGATTTGTGTAGTGATTTTTTGTGCACGGGTCTATGGAGTAGTGAGTAGGAACTAAATTTTCCCTCGAAAATTAACTTTTTAGTTTGTACACGCTTCTATGGAGTAGTGATTTTATTCCCGTGTAGGATATGTGTAGTGATTTTTTGTGCACGGGTCTATGGAGTAGTGAGTAGGAATTTCCTTTTCCCTCGAAAAATAACTTTTTAGTTTGTACACGGTTCTCCATGGTTCTACAGAATAGTGATTTTATAGTGTAGTTCTACTCAACACATATGGGCAAATTCTTCCCCCCAAATCGTGCAGGGTATCAAAACAGGCCAAATACTTGACAAAATATCTTGGAAAGCGCTTAATTACTGACTTCTATACATGTTAAAAACAAACTACCCCTTCCATTGTACTCACGATTATTTTTTTGGGTTGCAAATCCGAGCAATTTCGAACAGCTTTTCAAAACAATGTTCTCCTCTGTTTTCAAATGATTGCTGGCGTATAAACTCTATGGACGTCCCGACGGCACCCGACTCACATAAAGAGCACACTATGCGAAGACGGGGGACACGACAATAGCTTTTCGAGCGACCATCATCATATCAACCTGACTGAACCTAGCCGCTTTCTCAGCCGCGTTCTCCAGCCGCGTTCTCAGTAGTCTAGTCTAGCCCTAGACCCTTGTGTTATTTCGGCGCTCACCACGCGCGCAGATTCGTTAACGCTGTCTCTTTTTCAAATCCCGGCTTCGTGTGCGTTCTGGTCTCACGCATGCGTAGTTTACAAAATGCGGCTGGATCCTTGTTCGCACTGGAGCCGACGTTTGACAAACGTACATGATTTTGGATTCCCCTAAGGGTCCAGTGTACGGGTGGCGGTTCGTCGTGAAATAGCGCCCTCTATAACATCGGTGGTTTGTGTCAGTGATCGCGAAATAAACAACACGAAGGTCTTGGAACCAAGACTACGTTCTCAGCCGCAGTTTCAAAATCTCAAATGGATAGAGTAAAGGGTGGTCAAAACTGGGGTTTTGTTTATTTCTGAGACTATGGCAACGAAAATTTTCATTTCTCATAAAAATAATTAGTATTTTACGGTGTAATCTATCTCATCTGTCTCTTGGGCAGATAACATTTTGGAGGGAGTCAATTCGGTCCACTAATTAGGTCTTAATTAAAGGCCTAATGAGAAGGTTCAGTTTTCCACTCAAACAGTGCAGCAAACTGAATACGGCTGACAATAAGACCCCTTTAAAAGTAAATGTACACCACATATAGTTTCACAAATGTGCATTTTTATTACATAATCCATTTCATTAATCCTTTAGGCAGATCAAATTTTGGAGGGGGCCAATTCGGTTCACTAATTAGGTGTTAATTAAAATTGTAATGAGGAAGCTTACTGGCACAGTTATCATATTAAAACCTTATACAAAAATAATATGAACAATAATAACATTGTGATATTTAGCCCAGCAAACAAAAACTGGAGAAAAATGGTATGTCTATAAATTGGGCTAAAAAGTAGTTAAAGGGTTGCCTAACATGGAAGACTTGAAAAAGTTCAAGGAAATACCCAAAATACATTTTAACGTAGATAGGATTATTGTTAGCAACAACAATCTTTAATTTGGGGGGTTTCCTTGAACTTGTTCAAGTCTCTCACCTTAGGCAACCCTTCACCTAGTTGTTAGCCCAATTTAGGGACACATCATTTTTTCCCAGTTTTTGTTTGCTGGGCTAAATGTCACAATTTTATCATTGTTCATATGATTTTCCATAAGGTTTTAATAGGATAACTGTGCCAGTAAGCAACTTGGTGAATTTAAAGCACGTCAATACTGGCTACTTGATTATATCTGGAGACAGTGTAATGTGCGCACATTTATAGGGTCACGAAGTTGTCATTTTGGATAATTACTGTGTTCTCATAATTATTCAGTAACTTATATGCTTTAGCAAATGTTATTGAAGTAAGGATATGTAAGTAGAATCACCAAAATAAAATATATACCCAAATATGGGAATAAACATATTACACGGCAGGGATTAACGATTTATGCAAATTAGACATATTTCCACCACTTGGATTTTTGTAGATTTTTAGTATGAGATTCTAGGGACCTTATAGAAGTGCACTGTGGTGAAAAACAATTTGTTGCAATTTGTTTGAGGTCAACAAAACAAAATTATGTATTTTGCCTGGACTATTGGTTAAGAGGATAGTTTTTAGAAAGAAAAAGATGGAGGGGACAGACCATTTTGGCTAGGGGGATATTTTTAGAAGGGATTATAAGTTAGATGAACCATCTTGGTAGACAAATCGTCTTGTTTGAGGGGATAATTTTTAGAAGGAAAAATAGAGGGAACAGGACATTTCGGTTAGTGGAATATTTTCAAAAATCATTTATTAAAGAAATTTAATATGTACATGTACCATTATCTCTATTTTAAAAAATGACAAAGGTCACTATAACTGTGTAAATCTTTAAAATTAAAAAGGAGTGGTATTAATATACTATTTAGGATAAATGACGATAACAATAAAGTATACATAGGTACATGTAGTTAGTAATGGAATGCAATGAGTTTTTTTTGTGTTTCCTAAATAACGACTATCAATGACTTTTCTGCTACTTGGACCGTAGTACTCTGATGGATGATTACAAGTCAATGTGTTCTCAAAAATTTAATTTAAAGCTTTAACATATATTTGTGTCCATGTATATATATGATCAATATCTTCTGTTGACTATTAATTAACATCTAGCCTCAGCAGTCTGATGGATTGTGTCTTTCCATTTTAGGGTCATTGTTTCAAGATTCTATTAAAATGATTAGACTATATAAACATAGATACGTATATACAGAATACGAATATATAATTTAATACTGGTTAGTGTCCTTACAAATTGTTTAATGGAAAATCATATATCTTTTGTTTAGTTAGTTGAATGCGGCTTAATGAGTGCAGATCTGTTTCTGGAGAAAGCAAGAATGTCAAATTGGAGTGGCACCTATATCATTATTACCAATGTTAGTCGTCGTAAAGTTCTAAAAAGAATGGAGACACATTGACTATCATTGTATAACAATTTGATTACATTAGGAGCTAGCAATTGTTATATGGTGTTAATATGCAGAGATAATATGGTATGTTTAGTTTTAATAGAGGCTATGCTAACATTTTAAAGATGTAATCGGTTTATGGATAGAAATTCATACATTTTAAGGAATAATTGATTACAGGAATAACTAGCAAACTGGTTTATATTTAAATTATAATATTAATAATTACAGAAATAACATCTTTTGTTACAGTACGCACAACAATCCAAGAGCCGAGCCGTCCTGGCTTCCTCCGCTGTATTGCATGTTTTAATATATTTGGTTAGCCTTTATCTTTCTTTACTGTACATTGTGTATTCCGGGTTGATGTAGAAAATTCCTCTGATTATTTGGTCCCAGAGAGTCATTCTATGAAAGGAGAATTAGGGGGGAATTGAAGTACAATTTGTTTAAGTATAAATATGAAAAGGGTTGAATAGTTGTTGATTAAATTTACGATGGAGAGTTTATTATAAATTTTCTTAATTTAAATAATGTGGTTGGTAAGGGTATGATAATTATTTTTATTTTCTTATAATTTTTTTATAATTTTGTATTTATTTTTTACATATACATACAATATTTACGTTATATTTACTAACTCAAAAAAATCTCGAGCTCCTCAACTCAACCACGAGCTCGTGCGCATCCTAAGGAGCTGGGGTTAAGGGACAGTAACTGGAAATAAGGGACATCTTCCTTCGCTTTTTTTATTAAAAGATAAGATGTTTCTTGGACTTAAATCTGGGATCCTACTTAATTTTAGTGACTTATTTCTGGAGGAGTTCGTATTTATATTTTGAAAGAAGATTCGATTTTTTGGTGTAATTTGCTGCTTGTGCATAATTTGATCCGTTTGAGTTTTGTGTCGTTTTTTGTTGTGATAGAAATTGTATAGTTGTTATGAAGTAGGTATTTGTTGAGTATTCTGTGTGCATGTTTGGTGCTATTAGATGTTTTGTTGATTAAGATTTGGTTTTTGATATTTATGCTCTTTGGGTGTGTTTTGGTGTTGGAATGGAAGTACATGTTTTGAACTGAATAATTTTGTGAATCCACATTTTAGTAACCTGATTGTAAAAAGTTTAAAGATGTGTTTGTATTCTTGTATGGGTGTTGTATCTGTGGCATTCTCCTTTAATTATACTTTAAAAAATTGTCGGATTATGATTAGACTTGAAGTTAACGTATGTACATTTTTGGAAGGATTTCTGATGTGTGGTAATGTCATTTGTTGTGTTGTATCGTCCGATGGTTGATTGAAATGCATAAGTCCAGAAAATTACCTGTTTTTTTGTTGATGTTGAAGGTGATGGGAATGGATTGCGGGTATGCTTGTGCGAGATGTATGTGGTGTTGCGCATGATAAGTAGCCCGTAGTCCAGATATCTTAAAAAGAGTAAGATGTTTGTGTTGGTTTTTTTAATTTTTGTGAAAGGTGTATTCTCTGTATCCTAGTATTAAATTCGCCAGCTGTGCAGAATGATATGAGCCCATTTGTATTCCTAGATTTTGTTTGAAGATGTAATTTCCTATTTTGAAGTTACTATAATTGCTGGTAAATTGATGTAATTGTTTGAAATATGTGTAATATTCGTATGGGTATTCCAACAACGATGTGATCTCCAATAGAGTGTCGTCTATGTCTTGTGGGGCGATGTTGGTGTATAAGCTTTCGAAATCGAAGGTGATTAATGAAATGTCATCGTGGTAGTTAATGTTAAGTGTCTTGAGTGATTCTATTAATTTGTGTGAGTTTGTTATGATAGGCCATTAGAAATTATTTTCAAAATATTTGTCTTCAAATCTGCTGATTAGTATGATGTTTAGACAATGTGCTAATGTTTTGGAGATTGGTGAAGTCATCCAGCTGTGTGCGGTGATTATTGGTCGTCCTTTGAGTAATGATTCGTTGGATGTGTTTGGTGCATGTTTGAGTTTAATTTGTGGACTTTGGGAAGGAGATCCATTGAAGGGATTTTGATTTGTTTTGATTTGATGTATTTTTATGTAATCAAATTTCGCTATTGGTGGTAATGATTTGTTTTTGAAGATTGTGAGTAGATCTAATCGCGCCTTTTCAATTAGTTGGTTTATGGATTTTGTGTTTAATGCATTAATGCAGGTGTATGTGTTACAGTTTATTTGTCTTTTATATTTTTGTACATACCAGTATGTGTGATTTATGCAAATGCCCATTTTTTTTTCGGCTATTCTTATTATGATGTCTTTATCAGAGGCTAGTTGTTTGAGTTGGGTTATATTTTCGATTGTTGTGTTGTGTTGTGTGTCTGTGCTTGTCTTGAGTGTTTTGTATGATTGTTTTATTGATTCTTCAGGTGTCATTTGTACGTATTCGAATGTGTTTTTGTAGATGTTAGGGTCTGCTAATACGTAGTTAAGTTTCTGTGGTTTGCGGTGTTTCTTTAGGACTTCATTGTATCTGTAATGTGTATCATTGTTTGGTCTCTAGGTTTATGATGCATTGATGTCTTTTTGAACAAGTGTTTGTAGTGTAGTGACAATTGCTTTGTGTAATTGGTGTTTGTTGGTAGTTTCATCTTCTCGCGGGTTAGTGGAAATGTATGAGGGACCTTTGTTGAGAATCTGTTCAATATTTGTAGGGATTTTCTTGTTTGTGAAGTTGTGGAAGTTGATGTTGTCTAGTTGTTCAGTTCTTGTAAGTGGGTGTTGTACATTTGTTTGTGTCTTTGTGTAGCAAGTTGTTTTCGGATGAAGTTTTTGTGAATTGTTTGGCGTTTGTTGATTAGTGCAATAGCTATGTTGTAGTTTGTCGAGAGTATAGTTTGGTTCGTGATTTGAAATTTGGGGGTTTTGCTGATTTAAGCTCGCACATTTCTGTTTGGTACCGGTATGCTTTGTTGAGTTCTGCAGTGAGTGATGAGTCTACTTGTGTAATGCTTTTTTTGATTAGTTCATTTAGGTTATCAATGTGAGCTTGTGTTGTGTTGTTTGTGTATATGTTTTCTGATATTTCATTGTTATTGACTTGAACTTCTTGGTTGACTTGTTCTTGTAATTTATGCAATTTTGGAATGTATTTGTCGAGGATGAGGCAGTGTTTGTTGTATAGTTTTACAAATGGTTTATATGCGAAATAAGATGTATCCAGTACACTTTTCCATTTCTGAAGGGAATTAGATTTGTCTATTTTAACAAAAATAGATTTTTGGAAAGAGAGGATGGCATGTTGATGAATCTCGTAAATCGAAGGATATGGTATGATATGATTTATAAAAAATTGCAATAAAATTTTTAGGGATTCAATTTCAACGAATATGATAAAATATGTTTTTATGAAAATGTAACTAAAAAATCTGAAGATAAACCAGGATATTAACAGGGTAAAAACGAGTGAATGTAAGTTTCCTAGTTTCTTAAAAAATATAATTTTTTAAGTTACTAAAAAAAGCAGATTTAGAAATTTGTACAAGGCTTTGAATCAGTAGGTTGGACTATAATTTGTTGAAGACAATGTAAAGGTGAAGTGCCGGTATTGAAAAATAAATATTAAGAATGCGCTAGTTGGTGAAGACGTAGATCTTACTAGTTGTTGAAGTTGATGGAAGTAGTAGTGGGTTGTTGAAGGTGACGGAAGTGGTGTGGGTTGTAGAAGTTGACTGAAGATATAGTGGGTTGTTGGAGACGACAGAGGGGGTAGTAGGTTCTTGACGAGGGATTTCCTTGCAGTTTTGTGGTCTCTCGGTATTTCGGTATTTCTGGGGAATGGCAATATGTTTTATTTTATAATAAATATTTTATCGATATTAAGTTTAAAAATAATTATGAATTTATTTGGTTGGTGTTGTAATTGTGTTATTACAGCATAATAAAAACAAAATATAGAATCAACTTTGAATCGAAGAAATGATTAAATTTTAAAGAAAGAAAACAAAAACAAAAACATTCCAACTGGAATAACAGGAACGTTTTATAATGTAAAATGATGTTGATTATTATTGCCGACAGAGTAAAGGTTTTAACAGTCTCTTTTAGTGTTTTTTAATAATTATATTAAAAAGAATCAGACAAAGGCACGACTCGTCAGATGCTTAGATGCCTGAGACTATAGACAGGTTATATCCTTCAATGAGTTAGAAATTAAACTAGTCCATTGAATCTAGCATTACCTGTCTTTTTAGAACCTTTACTTTGTTATTTAGTGATGGATTAAATGTTAAAAATTATCAAAAAGTGAAATGTGGAGTAACTGTAGAAGAGGTTAAATAATGAAACAAAAGGTTAAAATAAAAGATTAAAAAACAGAAATGGTCTATTTCAAGTTTCATCATACTCTTGACTTCGATTTCCGCTTCTGTGTCTCTTCCTCAGCTTCAGTGTTCTGTACTTCTTTCTTTTTCTTGGTTAACGAATTCTTCCGGTTATCTTATGTTTTACTCAGTAGCTTTCTGCAAAAAATAGTTTGGAAGTGCTCTGGCCGAGTGGTTTGGTTTGGAGCATTGAATTTGTGGTTAGTACATAAATAGAGGCTTTATCAATTGTTTTTATTTTTTATTTTAAATATTTGAAAGAATGACAATTTATATTGATAAAAGATAACTGTAGTTGTTATACAAAAGTGCTTACCTCATAACATCAGTATCTCAAACGCAAGTGAGCGTGAACAGTCACTGAACTTTGTACAAGTGTACTTGTGTTGTGGACGTTGAGTGGAGTTGGATTTAAAAATGGTTATCTGGTTTGTGTTGAAAGAAGTGAGCTATAGGAAATGGAAGGAGGAACAAGAAAAGACTTGCAGGGATTCAAATTCATTGCTGCGCAATTCATATTTACCTCTCCAAACATTTGGCTTATCTCAGGCGATGTGGTAAAATTTCCTTTTGTGCCAAAGACATCTTTGCTCATGTAATAACCCTTTGGAAATTAAACACAAGGCAAATATTAACACATCAAAGGAGTGGGAACTAGAACTTACAAACATGATTTAGGCAGAGAGTGGTTGATTCCACGAGCGTTTACATGTACTCGCGCGAGTTGTCACAATTTTCAGGTGTAAAATGAAAGTCACACGCTGTCATCTCACTGTCCACCACATGAATGAATCGTGCATGTTTGAATAATGTATAGTTGGTGGCCAGTGCATGGTTACATAAGCTTTTGTGTAAGGATCACCTTCTCGCTTGTAGGCGTGCAATTGTGGGGAGCGGCAAGTCAATTCATTACGCGTCGTTTCATCAAACGACCACAACTTAACCAGTTCGCGCCGGATGACGTATATAAACGCAAAGTTTTTCCTAAATTCAAAACAGATGACGCATAAACACGCCAAGTTCAAGTTCGGAAATGTCTGTCAGCAGCGAGCAAGGCCGGAAATGCGTGGGTTTGCTTCCCGGCACTATCGGCCTGAACCCCGCTTCGGATCGAGTTTCGCCCCTCGGCTTGGTGATGTTAAAATAATCATGGCGCGAACTGGTTAATCAGTACATGTCAACAATCAATGCTTGCTCACAATCACTACTCGGAAGTATTTACTGCTACTCGGGCTAGCACGAGTAATCAAATAGTTAAAAACCCGCGAGTACTGCGGCGAGTAGCAAAAATGTATCACTAGGCGAGTACTCAATTTACTCGCCCAACAATAGACACATACATGACAAAGTGTAGCCTTGAAGGCAAAGCTGCATGTGTAGTCTTTGCAACATACATTGTACATTGTACAGTATACATACTGTACGTGTGATCATCGGCTACATAATATTAAAAAAATACACAAAATCTCATTCGATCCTCAACCAAATAAAGATCCATTGGTTCGAGTGAGTGAGTGAGTGAGTTTTTAGGGTTTAACGCCGTACCAGCATCAATGGCCATATTCACGGCGGGAACAAATTTCATTCAACAATTTTTTTTTATTTCATTCAACAATTAATGTGAAGAAGTTACAGTTTTAGAGGTGGGGGGAAAACCCCAGAAGAATATCCTGGGGAAAAACCCACGGAGTCAGGCAGGGACTGAAAACCCAATCCACATATTGGCCCAGGCCGGATTCGAACCCGGGTCATAGTGGTGGAAGGCGAGGAAAGAACCGCTACACCAACCCGACTCCCCCTCCATTGGTCCGACGACACTCCATTGGTCCGACGACGCCCCATTAGTACGACGACGCCCCATTGGTACGACGACGCCCTATTAGTTCGACGACGCCCCATTGGTTCGACGACGCCCCATTGGTCAGACGACGCCCGATTGGTCCGACGACGCCCCATTGTTCCGACAACACCCCATTGGTCCGAAGCCTCATATAAGTCCAAGAATTAAATTTACATTTATTTTGGTTCATAAGTCGGGACGCCTCATAATTCTGACGGCTCGTTTGTCCAACTGTCATTATTTATGTACACAAACATCACGTAGAATCACGACGGTGGACTACACATTAAGAGATGTCCCATCCTCCCCCCCCCCCCCCCCCCCCCCCCCCCCCTCCCCTATAATTAGCCATATACAACAATGCACCAATAAAGGCCGACACTAACATTCACTAAAAACAAACTCACAATGACAGGGTTTGTGAGCACCTCATGTAATCAGCGACCGTCAGTGGTCCTGTCGTCTCAATACACCGTCTAATGCTTCACTCCAACAGTCTCAGCACTCTTTGTAGAAACACACCTCTTCTGATATGTATTCCGCCACAAGTTACTGAAAGCTAGTGAATGAAGGAAATATCGGTACATAAAAGTTGGCAGTCATTAAAGGATCTTTCTCAATTTTTGGATTTATAACGTCATGAATTTATAAACAAAGGAAACAAGTCGAGTGCAATTAGGGCCATTTAACACATAAATTTGATGAACTTTTAAAGAAAAAACAGTTTATGCTGAAGTGCACATCATAATTACAGGATAACTAGACATCTGAAATTCCTAAATCGGAAAGTTTTGGAACATTAACGAGGTCAGTTATAACTGTCTGGAATGATTACAGCCCCGTTCACGGTCCTAATTTTAGCGAAATATCGATGCGCTATAATAAATGAACCTGCATGCCGAGACCGAATGATTGCCATGAAATAAGTGGGAAAAAATCCCTGATTTTTTGCACTGATGGACGTATAGCCTATAGCACAGAGTGTATTGGTTTATAGCTACATGTATAAGCCAGTTCGATATTCCCGCTGCGCGCGCGTGTGCACATGGGGATTTTACGATTTTTTTCTTTTGAGATAAACATTTCAGCGATTGCGTGCAAAAGCATAGCGGGGTAGCAGCGAATTTAAAGAGATCGTCGTGTTCAAAAGTTATTAAGTAATATTTTTTTTTTACGTTTTGGTGTTTTCAGGTGTTTTGTGTGGCCAAACTTTTGTTCGAACAAAGTTCCCATCGTCTTTTCGATTTCACAAGAAAATGCACAAAATGCGAATTTGGTTACCACGTCCCCCATAGCCTTGTGTGCATTTGTCTGCCGTGTTTATATCCCAAGAGAAAAATTGTTGAATCTTGTTGTGCACATGCGCAATTGGAATGTCGAAGTGGCTTATTAAGAACTGCATTATAATGGCAATGCATCCTAGGTAGGTACGGTACGGAGCAGGCGCCGTGTGCCGTGCAAACTTTTCTAATGCGGATTTGATCACAGGGGTGCGTTCCGCTCAAGCGAACGTTGCCAACGTTGAAAAGAACGTTAGCTTTGTTCGCGTGAGTGGAACGCAATGTTCGGCAATTATGTTGGCAAACGTTAGCGAAAACGGCGAACGACATTTCGAGCTGTTCGCTGTTGGCCAGTGACGTTTTTAAAGATGGCGGAGAAGTTAGCAGCGGACGGTTTTCTTGTCACGGTTTTTATTTACGTTTCATACTTTTCGTTATAAACGGTAGGTTGTTTTGAGCAGTCAAAGAGATCTTTTAAAGAAAAATAATGAGTTGGACAAAAAGCAGCCAACCAAACGATGTCACTGTCACTGAGCGCCGCCATTTTGAAAACGTAGTTTTTAAAATAGTTCCACTTCAACTTAACTAACGCCAACTCAAAACGTAGGCGAACGTTCGGGCAAACAGTTCGCGTAAGTGGAACGCAGCCCTGAATTGCATGCACAGCGCGTCGGTTGCCCATTATTTTATCAAAAATGCTTTGTGTTGTGCAGCAGCGCCCTCGTGTGATATTTTGCTATTCGCGATATGTCTATATTATATGAAATGTCTTCAATAATGGGACTAATGGTTCAAAATGTCGCCCAAATCCACAAAAAATAAAATACGTCAAAATCGTCTAAATAAAATAGCATTCCATATGTCAAAGATCAACTTCATGGGCTTCGGGGTTACTCACGATCAATTCTTAATACCTGCAAATCCAGGAAATAATGTGCATGTAATTGTACGTCTCCCTAACTGCTTAAATTTATCTCTTCAATTCTTTTTTACAATGTACTTATTTACAAATTAAATCACACTTAAATTTACTTTAAATCTGCCTCCCTAAATGGCTATTATTTACCCACTCGCACAATAATATATACATGCACAATGTACAAATTTGCTCAATTCAGCCTACATAATTTAGAACAAACAATTATACATGTGTCTTTAAAGACTATTTACAATGTTATGTGTGGCAACGAACAAAGCCAGGTTTGTTTCATTTAATTTTACCTTGTACAGGTCTCCTAAACCTTATTTACAATGTAAAATACATGTACAGCTATAGTAGGTCTCTTTTAGTGATCTTATTTGTACCAGTAAAATGTATACCACAACATGTAGTTATATTCTCCATCTAGCTACATGCTCTGTTTACAATATTCTTACACATCAGCAGAGATCACATGCATGTATGCAATTAAACTACTGAATAAATAAATGGCATGTACAGTGCAAAAACAAATTGCATGCATTCCTACACATACTTTTCCTACATGTACCTCTATAAACCCGTTTGTATTATACTTGCCCCTACTTTTTAAAGCCGACTTATTTGAAGTTAGTAAAACAAAATTGGTTTACTTTTATTACAGATGTATTTCATTTTATTCACCCCAAAGCACCTTTCCTTTTTGAGACATTAGTTTCATACATTTCCCCTCTGGCATGGCTTTCAGTAAACTCACAAGAATGTCAACTAAATTTGGACTTCCTCCAACTACAATATATATGCAAGGGATCAATGCACCACCACATTTTTCAAAAACAGCAGGCCAAGGAAGAAAACTCTGAACTGGCTCCCCAGTAGCTTGAGCATATATTTCCCCCCAGACTCAATTATTTGTCTAAATGCAGCACCAAATCCTCTTGGTGCATGTCCTATTGGCAACCCAGCAATGTCTTGGAACTGAAGGTGTTTCTTCGCATCTGTTTCTAAGATGTGTTGGTGTGTTGGAACTGATTCAAGTGGTGGAATCCAGACAAGAGTTGCATCAAGGTCATGGATGTTGGTATATTCCAGGTCAACCAGGAGAGATATTGGTGGAGTTGTCATAGGTGGTCTTATTTGATAAAAATGATATCCTTTGATTACTGAATTAGTTATCCTGTTTTCCATATCCACTGTGTTGGTGTTGGCACTGCTGCTACAGGTACTACTAGTACTGCAGCCAGGCTGCAACTCTTCAAACTGACATGAATGAAAAAGAAGTGAAGGTGGCATTAACTGACCTGCTTTTAATGTATCATTAAATTTGTACACTTGTATGCATTTATAAATGCCATGATATTGTAATTTGTTGCTTCATTTCAGGCAATTGATTCTGGAAAAAAAAAATCCCAACGTTTTTCAAGTTATTACCAATGTACCATACCGAACTTACAATGTACCATAGGAATCTACACAGTCTGAACTTTTTATTTTGCTTAAAGGAAGGCAGATGGGAAGATCAAGTAAGAGAATACACAAGAAAGGGTGGATTATTAATTTAGCAATTAACTCGTTAATTCTTAAATTCCGCACTTTCTTGTGTACATGTATTATCCTTAACATATAAATAATTGCTGTATAAATCATATGTTGAATCCACTAAACTATACATTGGTTTAAAAAAGAAAAGAGAAAAAAGAGCATGCTCTGGATTAAGTTTGTATTTACCCTAACCTACCCGAATTTATCTATTTTGAAATGGATTTTGAAAAGTCTGGAGAAACACACTGCAAACTTTTTTTTATAACCACATGGTATCTTGAACCCATCATACTTTTGCTTGTGGATTTTTATGGATTCGGGATATTTCCAAAATGTATACTGGTGAATTTTGATGAACTCGACACCAACAGTTTAGGCATGACAAATTTGGTGGATTTTGGCAGATTCAGGACACTTTCTAGTAAAAGGACTCAATGGGTTAGGGTTAATTTCAAACTGCACATTCATGACATACAAACTTAGCATTGCTATCTTCCACCACTGCTTCTTGGTCATAGGTTAAGCTTAATGGAATACACCTTTGGTGCATCTATTCAAGGCATTCGTCACATTGTATCCATAGCAGATTTTCACCCTTCCGGACATCAGATTCATAGGAATAGGTTCATTACACAATGAACATAATGTCTCTGCACTCTGTTAGACTGAAGACTCTCCTTGGCCTGTGCTTGTTTGCTTCACTTTTGTGGATTTATTCTCTTTGTTTTTGTTTTTTTGCAGGTACCTACGTTTGGCATTGTGCTCCATATATTTGCCTTGTGTCTGACCTTCTCAAGTTGATGCAGAGCCATTTTCCGAAGGCAATCACATGATGTTAAGTTGTCAGGCAAAGATTCCAGGAGAGGTCGTGATCTACCAGTTTTTGCAGATGGATTAATAGCTTGAGGGAAACCGAGTTCATCTTCCAAAGTGGGTGAAATTGCTACTTTAACTGGTGAACTTGCTGCTTGTGAACTTGACAGTGATGAAGTACAAGCGTCAAGCGTGTTCAGATGTTGCACAATTTTCACCAGTGATGAGGTCCACGGCTGCAGCAAGCATATCCAGTCCACGAGGGACATTTGCATGACCTTGAATCTCCAGTGACGCTGCAGACTCATTTGCCATCTCTCTGGGTGGGACAGCTTTCATCTTGAGCTGCTTGTATGCAATGAAGCGTGGGGAAAGCAAAAGACATTGAGTGTTATCATCAGCACCTGCAAGGGACAACTGCTTCTCATATCTTGCAACTGTGTCATCATCCAAAACTGATCTGAAAACTTGGAAAGCGCCATCAGCTGCTTGTTGTGAGGGAGAACCTATAGCGACCTCCACTTTAGGCGTTCTCGACTCAAATGTCAGAGAGGGCTTCAGTTTTCATTTGAGATGGCTTGCCTATTGATGGGATAAATCCCTGCAGACTTGAAACTGTTCGCTACAGTGAGAGGCTTGTAGAAAGCCAGAACAGTTTCATGCAGCTTTGCTGGGAACAGTGCTTTGTTGATGGGATTTCCTGGTTTTTCCCTGGTGTTCTTCTTTACAGTTGAATTCCATTGCTTCTTCAAAGACCCAAAGATACCAACATCCATTGCTGCATTAGATGAGTTGCGTTGGGCACGATTCAATAGATTTCAATGCCGTGGGAAACTGCATAATCAAATGTGTTGACATCAATGTGGCAGGAAGCACTATCGATAAGCAGGATTACAGGACGCTTCTTGACTGGCATTGCGGTCAAAGTGGTCCAGAAATTTGGAAGGTATCCCCATCCATACACCCTTTCTCTGTGTAGTGAACAACAGATCCTCTCGTTGCCCCAACTAAGGGATCATACGCTGTGGGACGTGGCTTTGGGAACACAAAGAACGATGGCAGGAGATCGCCTTCTGCATTGGCACAATACATAACTGTCAGCCTTTGCTTTGTTGATCCCCCTGTGAGATCATGAGGCAGTGACCCAGCATACTCTGATGTAGTGGGCCCAATGACATGCCCAGACTTGCTTCCCATCTGGAATCCAGTCTCATCTGCATACCAAATGCGGTGAGGCTTTTTAAGCAAGTTAAGATTTGACACGAACTTGTGGTAACTTGCAAACCACTTATCCAGCTTGGATTGGGTGACTTTGATTCTTGATGATTCCAGGGAATTCTCCTTCCGCTTTTGAACTACATCAGCATTTCTGGACATGAATGAGTATTACCAGGTGTAGCTCGGCCTGCAGCTTTTGAAATTGCGCTTCTCCTTTCTTAGTGCTTCCACAAAATCGAAAAAAAATCCCATACCCCTCTTGGCCATTTCTGAGAGCCATCGTGACAGAGCTCGCTCTTCTTCAACATTGAAAATTGACTGACCTGGACCATTTCTGCTGTCTACATCCACCTCCCCAGGTAATCTTCAGTGAAGAAAGCTATAAGACAATGAATTGTGTCTTGCAGCTCTCTTAATAGAAGTATTTTGATGCAATACCTGATGAAAAGCTTTTTCCACTCTTTCAGCCCTGCCTGGAGATTTCAAAAAACCCTTGGAAGTTGGAGTACTTCTTTCTAGTTTTGTGATGGGAAGCTCGACTACAAATAGTCTGAGGGACTTTCCTCTTCACCATTATCTGTATAATAAACAATAGTCAAAAAGGTATTTAATTTATACACAGTGTTACCGAATGACAAAATGTTGGCTTTTCATGGAGATAATCTTTTTCAATTTTTAGTCAACTTGTATAAAAAGGACAGTATGTAGGAAATTAACAAATTGTAAAGTTTAATTATGTTCTTAAAAACCATAAGTGAAAAATGTAAAAATACTATGAATCAAGAATTTCATTGAAAGATCTGTGTAGTTCATTAAATTGGTAACGTGTTTATGTAAGCATTATTAACTCACTTAAAAAACGTTATGGACTATAAACTACCCTTAGTGAGTGGTTTTATCAATTCACCAATACAAAATCACATAAATCAAACGTTTATGGGCCAAGCTCAATAATTAAACAGAAAAAGAAATTGAAAAAGGCCTTATAGTCTTACATGCTCTTTCCATCAACAAACTCTTTGCCTCGTTACATTATGCAAGATAAAAAAGGTAAATAACTGAGCCTTCATATTTTTAATTACCGGTACTGAGCGACTGGAGAAGGCCGCGACTCTATTGACACGTGTCGAACTCGGCCCTACATTATATCGCACGCATCTATTCTACTCCAACTGAAAAACTGCCTCGGTAAAACGCGGAACACTGATTTATAATAAGCCATGATCTCCAGTATATAATGGAGATCAATGTAATAAGCCCATTCACTATTGCAACTGCGCATGTCCGTTACATGACCTGACGGCTGCTTTTCGAAGATAAACAATACACCCGGACCCGCGTACCTTTTAAGTTTTAGTAGCATGGTTTATTTCTTCAGCACTTTAGACAGAACCGTTTACCGTCGCCGTATTTTAGATAATTTGTTGTCATTTGTGGAAACGAACTTACTTACTGTCTCTTCTATTCATGTAAGATCTTCCGTTTTACCTAAAAAACAAAACAGAAATATTGCATGTTATGCTCAGAAATTGCCACACTATCGTTAGTTTTCTGCAACTTGCAAGGGAGTTACATGTAACCTTTGACAATTTACCCAGCATACCTTGCGCCGCGGAAACAGTGAGCCGGCTGAACTTTGCCAAGAAAATAATTAAAGGAGTTATTGAGGATATTGCGATCATTTTGAAGGTTGGTTCTGCAGCCGTAAACATGCCCCTCCCCACAGCGTTGGACCATGCATACTTGGACCATACAATGTGGCGATAAACGCACAGACCAGCATGCCTGGGTATTATTATTATTATTATTATTATTATTTATTCGGCCAATAGCAACGTACAACAAACAATTTACAAAATAAACAGATTTAACTAAACAAAAACAATCCAATTCCAGCTGGCCAGGATTGACAAAAGTATAATTAAACACTCCGACTCGAAAGCCTGTCAATCCTCACTCGAATGGTAACATACAAACAAATGAAATCTCGATAAATATTACAACTTAAAGGATCACAGAAATAGAAAATAAAAAGTACTTATATGATATAAAACATAGGTTACAGTATTAATACACCCAATAAAAAAGATTGTGTGTGATTTTAGGGTTATTTGAGCCATTACAAATTTCAAATTTCTCTTCGATCGCCCCGCCCAGAAAAATTCCTCCTTTGACAGAATGCCTGGATGTCGAAGTCGTGACGTCACGTAAAGAATAGCTTTTGCGATTGATTGCGATCGCGTGGTTACGTACGTATGTACGCACGCGATCGCGATCAATCGCGAAGAAAGCTATTCTTTACGTGACGTCACGACTTCGACAGGAGGAATTTTTCTGGGCGGGGCGATCGAAGAGAAATTTGAAATTTGTAATGGCTCAAATAACCCTAAAATCACATACAATTTTTTGTATTGGGTGTATTGATACTGTAACCTATGTTTTATATCATATAAGTACTTTTTATTTTTCTATTTCTGTAATCCTTTAACATGAATTACAACTTAAAATTAAAACAAGAAAAAAACAAGGAAAGGATGATTAAATGATAGTGAATAACATTGACAAGTTTTTCCAAATTACTATTTTTACAATTTAGGCCTATCAATTTATCAAAGGCAAGGAAAGTTGACGTAAAACAAAAATTATATAGTCGTAACAAATAGTAAAAACAAAACCAAACAAACACACAAAACTACTAAACACACGATTATGCGGCATTCATAAATACCTGGGACAGTTTAGGCATTCCTATTGGTCGAGAGCCCGTCACGTGGCCGGTATTAAACGGACGATAAAGACATGGCTGGAAGTGTTTAAACATAGCTGGAAACAACATTCCGTCCCCAGGGCTCACTTTATTTCCAACCCTGAACCGTACCGTCTCCAATAATAAGAGCGGGTAGTGTTGAGCGCGTACAGCTCGACACCTTGGCAGTAATAGTCTGGTTCACAGTAAATACGCTTTATTGCATGTATTGTGTAGAGAGCGACAGAGGCGGAAACATGTCATTTGACACAGACAGAATGGCAAAACACCGAAATTTACTTGCGACAATTTTCCGGGATTTTCGGGGCTTTTTGGGCTGAATTTTACAAAAAAAGGTAATTATGAATGGGAATAAATGTGTGTTCGGTCGGTATTAATCACTCTGTTTAATACCTCTTGGAGTCTGGGTGCTGATAATTACCCTCGCCTTCGGCTCGGGTAATTATCAGCACCCAGACTCCAATCGGTATTAAACAGAGTGATTAAAACCTCTCGAACACACATTTATTCCCTTAATAAGAAACTGACCAAACACGCTGAAAAAACGCCGAGTACCGAGCAAGCGTGCGAGCCGAGCAAAATGGGGCTGCCTGAAAAATGACGGATTTCCCATAACCTGTCGGCAAACTCACAAAAACATCGTGACCATAAAGAAAGGATTTTAAGGCCTTTCGCTGCTCGGGTCTAAAATCTTCGAGGGATAATGTTTTCGCGACAGATCTTCGGACGACAGACGACGCTGAATATCGACAGACGACGCTGAATATCCGCCATTTTGTCTCAGCCCCGCCTATACTTATCTGTATTCGCATACGAGGTCATGCGCTAGAAATGTGGCGCAAAATATAGGTAAGAAAAGCACAAGATTTCAAAAACGGTTGATTCAAGGCGAAAAAGTAGCTTCAGTTGATTTGCGTAAATAGTGGCCGTATATAAAGGTCGCTGTTCGCGCTGTATCTTCGCACGGGGAGCGCAAACTAGCAGCATTATGCAGGACGCTCGTGGACTGTATTTCTGGACGGCGGCATGCAGACGGATAATGACGAACGCGCCTTAACCAAGGCTACTGATAAGTGTAATGCCATACAAATCAATGTAGGCCGAGAGGGCCCTTTTTATACTGCTTGCTTTTCTATTTCTATGTTTAGGCCTAATTTTATTCACAGTCTTGGATCATTTTAATTTTGCTGTCAAATCTGTATCATTTTTTGGGAAATTGCGAATAAATCAAATCCAAAAGAATTAAGAGGATGTTGTTTTCAGGAGGAAACAAACCAAGAAGGCATATATGCCCTACATGTAACTTATTTGCAAGCCCCTGGCCCCAAGTTAAAAAATTTAATCAAAAATAACTTTGGATCCTTCCTCTTGAGTCTTGTGTCTTATTCTTAAAATTCTGAATAACTTTGCAGAAAGAAAATATCAAATACAAAATATGTATAGGCCTACTAACCTTTATGATTATGTGACTCAAGAGCAACAGAGTGGCATTACATCGAGTTGAAGCAAACAGTAACAACCACTGTTGAATTTCTTTTCTGCAGGGAAAAAATACAGCGCGCGGAGCAGCACGCACAACCGACCGTCGCCACAGAAATCCAGGTGCAAAAATTTGACACAGCACGATCAAAAACTGAAGTGTATGTAAACAATTTAAAAAAAAACAGTTCCTCACCCCAAAATGCAATTTTATGATAAAAACATTAGGTCTATATAACAAAAAGTTAAAATTAAGAATTTATAAAGTGTACAACATTAACAAATTATCATAAAAACATAAATATTTTCGTCTGCCCACTTGGCCGTCATCTTGGAAATGATGCTCTTGTGCACAGTACCAGACGGCTGTTTTATGATGTGTGTGGCATTAGACATGGGATTTATGCTCACTTTGTGTACCACCCTCAATTTGACGGGCTGAAACAGCCGTTGCAATTTTCGCCGATAAAGAACTCAAAATGTGTTCCGATAAATTTGAGCGATCCGGAACTAGGAAAAGTCTCGAGGTCCAGTAAACTCGGACACTGACAACATTGTCGTTCAAGAAGTCAGAATAACTGCTCAATATTTGCATGTAAGACATTTTACTCATCGTAAACATTTTAAATAATTCCATGTGCTAAAGACGTTTAGATTTGAAAGGTGAGAAGTTAAAAAAAAATTAGGGTGCTGTTTATTTTGTTTAAATAATCGTTTCCATCAGAACGCCTAAGAAAAAACGCCGTAAATTATTACAAGAAGATTGGATAAACTTGATAATTCAGGTGTTGGTTTGCTGTATACTATTCTTCCTATTCATTGAAAAACTTCAGCCGTGTAGAACAAGAATTTAAAATGCGGCGGTTGCAAAGTTAAAGCGATCCGGAACTAGGAAAAATCCGGAATATAGGAAAACGACTGTATACTACTGCACATAAGACCTTTTCAATGACCGCTCCGTCCGCGCGCAATCGCGCATTATACATGTACATGTACATGTATATACATGTATCATGGATTTCTGTGAGGTCACAGGTCAAAGTGTATCGACCGTGTGGTAAATAAAACAACAAGTGTCAATTATAAGTTGGATACGTGAATGATATAAATAAAATAATAAATATTCAACTTACGTATAGTCAACAAACTGTTCTTTGGTCTGTCCATGGTCTGTTCGTATGTACGTCTCATACACATATTTATTTATAATTAATGTGTAAAGCAGCGCAGCTCGACTGAATTTGAACTTGCGCCCTGGCGCCGGACGTACCTGGCTGGCCGGCCGGCCCAGTAGCGACCAAAAAACCACTGACCTCGGGTGGGCCGGTCGCGTATGTTCGTAAAACCAGTGATTTCTAGCAAAAGGACCATCCATTGAGACCGACAAAATTAAAATGTGCAACTTACACCGTCGTGCGCCCTAATTATCTCGAATCCTTCTCTTTATCCCGGCTTCCATATATTCAACGCCAGACCTACATTCATAGCTGCCCTTTATGCTCTGAAAATAATCTCGACATAAATATCCGCCAGACCTCTTAAAACTACGCGATCTTATTTCTACCATCCTCATAAGCCACGCATCGCTTTTACGCGCTTTCTATTAAATAGCGCTCAAACCCCTGCAATTACATTCGGCCAGATCCGTGGTTATTAGCGCAAAAAAACATGCGCCCAATCAGGGCCTCCGTTACAAACAGACCAAGGCCATTTCCCAAACCCTGGCTTTGGATCCGTCTCCGGCTAAAGCCTGTTGCTAAACTGTATGAATGAAGCCTGAGACGAAGACAAAGCTGTGGTTCGAAAAACAGCCAAAGGCATGCGAACCAACGCGCATTTCTATTGGTCCATTCGCTTGGACATCTGAGGTGTTCTCACAAATGTTCATCCTCCCACGTAAACATCTTAATTAATCGGAAAATTGTAAAAAATAACGTACAGAACGTGAAATAAAGCTTTGCTATTATATATTAAACAGAATAAGAAACATAAAAGACTGAAAAGCTACGTAAACGCCAATACAATTAAGAATAAAGGTAGAAATTGTCCTTTTACCTGGGGTGGTCGTTCATATCATGTATTGGCCAACTTGTTTAATGACAATTCAAGAGCGCTCATGATGGCATCCAATGTCCAAGCGAATGGACCAATAGAAATGCGCGTTGAGTGGTTCGCATGCCTTTGGCTGTTTTTCGAACCCCAGCTCAGTCAGTGCGCAGCGTTCGAGATAATAAGCATATTTCACCAGTTTCATTTGCAGCCGCGCGGCGCTCTCGGACCCTTCGAGATTTCGCGTGAATGCGCGAGCGCTCGGAGACGATGTGAAACATTGGCTAGAGGTCCCAGCAAGAAGGCAGTGTTGGGTCAAGCATGGAGTGTTAAGTTTCTTGAACATTTTCCTCGTAAAATAAACAAATTTTTACCAGATTTTAGAGACCAATTACACGTGAATCTTCGTCTGAAATGTGGTTTAAGTTTTACACTTTTCGTTGATAAGCTTTACACTTAGGGTGCCCCCGACTGTTTCGAGCACGATTGAGACAAACGGAGTCGATATTCTGATAGACGAAGGATCGTTCTTTCGATTGGTACCACATATACTTCTGCAGGTTTAGCCGTCGATGTTTTTTTCAGTGCCAAAAATTTTGCAAAAATCATTATTTGTGCCGTATCGTTTTAGCTTACGTGACGTCATCATCAAATGTCGGGGGAAAGGCCTTGTGTTTTTACTTGTTCTTACGACGCCATTTATTTTGTCATGTTTGTTGATGTCATGTCATGTATGTATGCAGCTGAGAAAAACTTTAAAATAAATGTTTTGTACTATTTACAAAAGAAAAAGAAAAGAACAATGTCATTTGGTTTATTCTTGTGTTTTTATTCTTCCTTGTATATTTAATATATTTTATTTGGAGCTCACTGCAATTCCCAGCTTTTAAGTGAGATTTCACAGTAAATAGATTCGGGGTGGGCAGGGTCACGAATTTAACTTTCATTCGTTGGAAAAGTAAAACTCACTAAAAAATGCTTAAAAGATTAAGTATTATAAAACAAAAACAAAAAATATATATGAGTTCAGGAACAAAACAAACAAAGACAGATTTCATTTTAAAACTGTCAAATATTGTATTCATAGCATTATTTTTTAACCCTAAACTAGCAAATAACTGTTGCGTTTTTTGCCAGTTTTGGTTTCTGAGACGTTAAGATACAGATACAGATACATAACTGAAGCTAAAACCCTGCCAAAAACCATACTAACGAATAATAGTCAGGCACCGCTTTGTTGTCAACACAAGCCCCGTGAATGCATCACACGAGCAAGGAATCGTGCCAAAAATGGGTGCCTTGCGTTTTGTTACGTAGAAGCTGATTAGTCAGTTGGCACGCTCGATGCACGTTCTGACCAATCACGTTCGGGCTCACATTAGAACAACGAGTAATGGCGGATTTTTTTACCGAGAATGTTCGCGCTGACGGCGACGGATACTTAGGGTGCCCCCGACTGTTTCGAGTGGATTCAGAAACAACAACAGTAGCGGTTGAGTAGATGAATAATGTACCTAAACACACATGATTAAGGTATGTCTGCACGATTTCGTTAAATGCTACAAAATGGACTTTTTCGGAGACCCTTATTTTTGTACAACGATGTTCATTTTTATAGTCCGAAATTTCTTATTTTTGAACAATTAAAAATTCATCCATGACGTTTGTTATTACAATTAAGCATTCCTCGTTCATACTATTACGTTTTTATATTTTTACATGGCTGGGTTTTCACGATATGATATTTTGAAAATGTGCCCTCCAAGCTCATTATATATGCAAAACTGCGACTGTCGTGCATACGCTGCAAATGAAAGAAACGACTTTTCCGAACGCTGCGCACTGACTGAGCTCAGTGTCTTCGTCGGTCTCAGGCTTCATTCATACAGTTGAGCAATAGGCTGTAGCCAAAACGGATCCAAAGCCAGGGTTTGGGGAATGGCCTTGGTCTGTTTGTAACGGAGGCTCTGATTATTGGTCGCATGATTTCCTTGCGCTAATACAGGGGGCCGGGGGGGCGGAGGGGGGCCCTTCGAGGCTGTGATTGCGAAACGCTGTGGTACCGTCCATTCTCAAAATAGGGGGGAACAATTTTCTCACTCGAAAAATAAAGAGTTTTTGGCATCCAATCTTAACATCTTGTCTTTTGTAGTTGTACAAGGTTGTTATTTACCTTAATGTTTATCATCCAATGGCAAAAATTGTATTGAAAATGAAAAAAGCAGTCGAAAAAATTAAGCGTTGACGTACCGTTGATGCGCGTGGAGATTGTGCACAAATACTCAAACGACGTTAACAAATACCTCCCCTAAAAAGGGCAATAATAATCGATAAATTGTGAAAAATCGTGCTTTGACCCCACTCATTTTTTTCCATGGATACGTTAAAAAAGGATGTAGCAGTGATATACTGAATTTAAAAAAAAATCTGCCTGTGACCCCCTTGCGTTTTATCGTGTTGTTTTCGAACGAAAATGGCAGAAAATGACATCGCCCCAAACAAATTCCGTGTAGATCGTGCCCACTGATCTCTATAACTGGATAGGTCGAGCGTACATTGATGGGATAGCGAGCCGTGAAGTCACCGGCGGCCATGATGGGATATTCAAAACATTGCCTTCGTGCATGCAAAAGACGCGTAGACACGTCGAAAGTGAGACAGTGGCAGCAGCGATGGTGGGTAAAAATTCATTAAAATCATTTGTAAATAAGTAAATTTATTAAATAAACTCGCAGACTGTGCGATCAGTATCTATCTTTGTAAAAAATGTCAGGACTACGGTTTTAAGAGAGATTTAGGAGAACATTGTTGGCGAAAACGATATTTTTTGTTTCCACATGAATTCCAGCGGGATTTGTTCATATTGTGGTCCTATCCATCATTTTATCTGAAAGAAAAACTGGGATATTTCGAAAGAACAGTAGATTTATAGAATCAGTTGGTCTAGGATACCTTACAATATGATTGAATTCCACAATACAGGTATTTTCAGACCAATTTTGTACCCATTCCATGAGGACTGTCCCGTTGACTTGCACGTCAAACAGTTCATGGTGGTAATTTGTGTACACATTCGTACACAACATTATTGTGTCATGAACTATTTGACGTGCATAAATTTAATGTTCTGTAGAATTATCCAAATATCGCAATGATCACAGTTTTTTCTCTCACAATTCTGGAAGTGTAGAGCCACCTATTAATATTAATAATAATAATAGTATTATTAAATGCATGGTGTAGGCCAAGGCTATCATGGTGAAACTTGGATGTAGACACGTATTTCCAATACTTCAGAACAATTTCATTTTCGCCCACAAATCTCTCTTAAAAAAGTAGTCCTGATGACATTCCTTACAGTGCTCAAATGAAATTTCACTCTCTGAAGAAATGGGTATGCCAAATAAATTGAGAATTTTGTGTTTTTAAAATAGCGTCATGTTACAACATTCTTTCCTTGGCATTCAATTTATACCTGTATATTTTCTTTCTTTGTACACTACAGCTAATTGGTTTACCCAAGTCCACTTCTTGCTACTAAGATGTCAGTCTGTACAGCTTATTACGTCTGGACAAGTCATAGGACGAACTGCTCCCATTATGACAGAGGGACAACAGATGACAGCGAATGTCAACACTTATTTTGTTTAACCATCAGTAAATACGGAAGCTTAATTGACCAACTACGTTTTCCAAGATAAGCTATCTCGGTGTTCCACATCCCTATAGATGTGCTGCAAATATATTGCAGAACTCTGCATCTTGGCATTTCATGTTTCAACAATATAAGTACAGATAATAAAACAGTCGCAACAGTCACAAACCTATCTTTGTAACATGGAAATATATTGAACATGTGTTTTATGAAAACTGACAAATCTGGTTAAAATTGTATTGTTAATATTCAAAGCAAATTATACAGATGTTAAAATGACATGGATTTACCCAGTCAGTGTTCTCCACAATCACTGGGTAGCGGCCGCCCTGTGTACATGTTACGCTGTTCTGTCATATTTTTATGCTGTCAAATTTTGCTTTTCAATCATGGTTTTATTTTGCTTTCTTACAAAACAAATATTGTGTTCATATCGCACAAATATCTAGAAACACTCACAATTCAAAGTTAAAGCTTTACAAGGGTGTCCTATTAAAATTTGGCCTGTGAAGAATGCTGTCAAATGTATCTTTGCATAGTATCAACAATTATTATTCTAAAATGACATCGCAAGTTTTGTTTTGGTTTTCAATTCATAAACAGTCGGGGGTTAATTGTTTTTTATTTGGTTTTCCAACATCAGTAAACAATACATAATAAGCATATTGTTACTATGGCAGTAGTTATTACATGTTATATGTAATGTATCAATGTAAAATAAAAGCATTAAGCAAAATTGAATCCATTGTGTGACTTGTGTCATTATTTACACATGTGATTGATATTTTTAATTGTGATTTATTTCAAGTTTCTCAAGTTCATAGTTTAAGCCATAGAGCTGTATCTTTATTATACAGCTCTATGGTTTAAGCTCAAAACCACATAATTAATTTTTTCTGTCCACTTGTCCAGCAAGAATTTTTGGGACCCTTTCTAAAAAATTTACTAAACATTAGGTTGATTCCAAATCTGGACACTGCCTTAAAACCCCACGAACAAACCATGATGTGCCAATTAAATTTTCCTGAAACACACTGACATTTGTTCAATTTTTCAACATTTTTTTATTTTATTATAAAATGCACTTTTAGTGTCTGGATATAAAATTAAACCAACAATTTCAAGAATTTCCTTAATCCAAAAAAACTCGTTTTGCCTTTTCCTTGTTCCGGTTTGTGCATAAGGTTATGATGTGGATTTCTTCCCCCCCCCAAAAAAACAAAACACCAAAAACACAACAACAAAAATTTAGAAGTTGGAAATTCTTGAAAATACTTGTCCGACATATCCCATAGACTTTGCACTGCATTGCATCGTCTCACACGAATGTCTCATATCTTTTCCAAAAAATAGGCCTATTTAACATTGAAACTTGGCGTATACAGGTAATTCTTGGGTGTTATTATGTTTAACTTGATTTTTCTGATCAAACTGGATCGTTTTTGCGACGTTAACTTCGTTTCCTGTGATATTAAATGAGTTTTCTCGGTCGTGCGCTATACAAACGTGTGTACGCCTGCAATGTTTTGAATATCCCAATATGGCCGCTGATGGCTTCACGTGCAGAGCCGCTCGACCTATCCAGTTATAGAGATCAGTGATCGTGCCTGCGTACCTGGCTTTGCGGACGTTGTATGAATCACTAAATGCGGAGAGCGATACACGGAGCATACAAATCTGTACATGGTGCGCTTCGCGGTAGCGATCATACGTATTTACTGTGTGAGATGTGTGGCTCATGAGCGTGGAAGAACGAATGAGATACATTTCAACGTTGGTGGCGCACTTTCTTGGCCCCCCCCCCCCCCCCCCCCCTCCCCCCCCCCCTCCCCTAATACTAGCCACGGATCTGGCCATCTGGCCGAATGGGTTTGAGCGCCATTAGTAGAAAGCGCGTAGTGGTGTTAGGACGTGATGTGGTTTTAGGCGGTCGCTGGTTTTAAGGGTACTGCCTATCGTGGTGGCGTACCGCGTCCGCAATGATCAGAATTGTCCTTCTCGGCAGATTGCCGATCAAGGCTAGTAAGGTTTGTGATTAGATTTGTCCTCCTAGCTTAGTCGACTGCCGACATAGGCTAACGAGCTCCGCCTACAATTTTCCCGAGATTCAAAAAGAATGACGAATAACACGTCCCGAGCAATTAAGGCTCTAAAAATCGTTTACTATCCAAGGTTTCCTTGGTTGTTGGGTCGGCGTGTATTTACGCTCAACTGCTAGCGCTACGAGGACGAGTATACACGACTGACATGTATGGCATACACAGCGGTGCAGGACGTGAATATACGTCGATAGACGTTGCCAAGCATGTTTCGTTGACGCAGTGGACGTGTATATACACTATATTGTGGTATCACGCTTCAGTGATTAGACCTATTCAACACCCTAGTTCCATTAATTGTCTCCATTGAATTTATTCAGCCGAGGATTATCAGCTGCGTCCAGTAATTTCTTGACATTCAAATTGTTCAACTATTGTTCCTTATCTGTGTTGTGGGTGGAATCACTGCATCACTGAGCAATTCCTCACTGGCAGAGATGGGCACAAATGTTGTTTACAAATCAAGACAAGTAACCATTTTGGGGGCGTTTATATTTTTGTGGGCGTTTATATTTTTGTTCAGTGTATCTACCAATACACACCTCAGTCTGTCTGACTGTACTATAGTATCTACCAATATACACCTCGTTGAACCAAGAATGTCTGAAACTCTTTTGTTAGTGCCAAAATGTCTGAAACGTAAACAATAGACTTACGTTTCAGACATTAAATGTCTGAAACGTAAGTAGCAATTATGTTTCAGACATTTCAAATGTCTAAAACGTTAGCTTCCTAATCACCGATTACATTTCAGACATTTGCAAACCTCAAAATGTCTGAAACATAATTAGGTTTCATTGGCCCAGTCTTGGCCTGGAAAAGTCTGAAACGTAATACTGCCATTGTGTAAGGATTAAGAGGTGTGAGACAGCTAGCCTCTGCCACCACCAGTTGTCAACAACCACCACTAACCACAACAACTTGCCTGGCATTTTGCTACTGTTGTATGCAAATATACAAAACCACAGAGCTAACTGCTAATAACCACAAACTTTCATGAGTCATTGTATTGGGGAGACTGCAGGCCTAGTAGTACAGTACAATTACATGTAGTTATACCCAGATATAAGACCGAGGTAATCCCTCGGCCCCATACGCTCTCTAGACTATTGTTACCTAACTCCCCCCCCAAAAAAATAAAAAAATAATAATAATCAAAAAAATAAAAATAAAATAAAAATACTTTCCTCTTCCCTTCTTGGTTTATATGCAATAAGTAGAACTGTACATGTACTACTAGTACTGAGTACTGAACAAAACCAGAACTTACAAAATCTTGGAAGAGGAAGAAGAAGTGTAAAAGCAAAGAAGTGGGCCGATTTTATTAGCTACGAGTAAAAAACAGCACAAACATGTATGTTATAGCAAATATTGTTACACTGATTTGTTTCACTGACTTGTTTGACTTGGGTTTGTATAGATGCTGTAAAAGATAGAAAATCAACCCTGTTCTGGTTCTCTGGCTCCACTTAAAATGAAGCGGAGCAATTATAGACGTTGGTGCAAATTTCACTAAACTGGAAACTAGATGTCGGAACAAATATGTAAATGAAAAAAGTTGAGATGTAAAATTTCCAGTCTTCTGGTCAAAAATGATACTTTCGAGCTTAATTAAGTATTGTAATTTAAAGCCAAATAAGTGTTTTTTCACCCCAAAACCCATATCGTTGGTGCAAATTTCACTAAACTGGACACCAGATGTCGGAACAAGCCTTCGAGTCAAATATGTAAAGGACAAAAGTTGACGTATGAAATTTCCAGTCTTCTGGTCAAAAATGATACTTTCGAGCTTAATTAAGTATTGTAATTTAAAGCCAAATAAGTGTTTTTTCACCCCAAAACCCATATCGTTGGTGCAAATTTCACTAAACTGGACACCAGATGTCGGAACAAGCCTTCGAGTCAAATATGTAAAGGAAAAAAGTTGACGTATGAAATTTCCAGTCTTCTGGTCAAAAATGATACTTTCGAGCTTGTATTGAATTTAAAGCCAAATTATTATTTTTTTTCACCCCACAACCCATACCGTTGGTGCAAATTCCACTAAACTGGACACCAGATTTTGGAACAAGTCTTGAGTCAAATATGTAAAGGACAAAAGTTGAGATGTAAAATGTTCAGTCTTCTAGTCAAAAATGATACTTTCTAGCTTAATTAAGTATTGTAATTTAAAGCCAAATAAGTTTTTTTTCACCCCAAAACCCATACCGTTGGTGAACATTTCACTAAACTGGACACCAGATGTCGGAACAAGCCTTCGAGTCAAATATGTAAAGGAAAAAAGTTGAGATGTAAAATGTCCAGTCTTCTGGTCAAAAATGATACTTTCGAGCTTAAGTATATTGTAATTTAAAGCCATAGGTGTTTTTTCACCCCAAAACCCATACCGTTGGTGCAAATTCCACAAAACTGGACACCATCGGTCGATCTGTCTTACTGACTGGTATTATCCACCAATGCACACCACACCAGTCTACCCCTCATTGTTACCTGTACAGGCGCACATCACAACTTTGGAGTAGACGAAGCCTTAATTGTGTCCCTGACTTTATCTTTAGAGCTACAATATTACCACTGAAATTAAAGCTTAGAATGTTTGGGCAGTTTTCTATAGCCATTAGAAGCATGTTGTTTTAAAGCAAATACGTACAAATTAAGGATATTTTAATACTAGACGTGTGGGTTTTTTGTTTGTTTTTTGGTTGTTTTTTGGGGGGTGCTTTTTTTCTGTTTTTTTGTCTGCAAGATCTTGCAATAAAAGGCCATTTAACCATTATATGAAAGTTGTGAATCATTAAAATAACTATTACAATCAATTTCCCATTTGTGAATTGTGCAGAAATGTGGGTTCGTGGGTCTGGGTCTATGTAGATTATAAGGTTCAACAGTTGTTGATACATTTGATTTTGATTTGTCGCGACAATTTCCGTGTGACAAAAAAAGGAAAGGGCGTTTTCCTCCAAGGGGTGGTTTTGGTGCAAAACAAATGCTTGCAATCGATTCAGAATCATGACAAAAAACACTATTTTTACCTCTCACAAGTTGCTTAAGGAAAAATTAAAGACTTTCCATTTTTCCCTTACAAGGTTTCTTGGTACCCCAACTTTCGGCAGCTGTCACAGGTTTTCCTAGAGGAGTTGGTTTTAAACTTTTCAAAATGCGTTAGTAGACACCTTCACAAAGACATTGGTGAGGACATTTCTTGGTAATGAATTTGTTCCCAGACTTTCACAATATTCCCTGACTACTAACTAATGACATATTAACGTCCAAGTAATACTCATCAAAGTATAATCGCCCTCTGTAGACAGTTGACATGACAATAAATTGCATTATCACGTGAAAGGAATCATCGTGAAGCATGGTTAGTTGATTTGTAAAATTCATATTTTGAGCTATAGGCAATACAATTCTACACTTGACGCTATTATGAAAATATAAAAAATATACAGGCAGTTTTTGTTACTGAGACAGGCGCTAAACTGGCAATTTTTAAGCATTTTACTATCTAAATAGTTCATACAAACCAAAACCAATCCTTTTTAACCATTAGTTAAGTTTGGTTTGTTGCACAGGGGACAAACAAAAGATTAACGTTTAAAACAATGTTTAGCCATCTGGTGTAATGTACAAGTACATTAAACACGTCTACGAACATCGCCCTCTAGAGGCAATGTATATGTTGTCGTGATGACGTCCTTTTAAAAACCTACAGGAAAAAAATTGATTTGTTCAAGTTTCATCATTGCACAACAAAGCAAAATGTTGTAATTGCGAATTGTTCAACCATATCCTAACCTAAACCCTATTGCCCAGTAGTAAGCTCATTATGATTTATGTAGTAGCAATAAGCTACCACCATGGATTTTGCTATCACATTAATTTATCATACTTATTTAGAAATAGACCTTTAACAAAAATTGTATTTAAATTTTGCTACCTCGGGTGGTACCAATAAGTGAATTGTTGGTCTCTGGCCCATGATTCGTGAACTAAATGTAGACTTGTGCTTACACATTAAAGACTCCTCACTGGAGTTGAATATCATACTTTCTAGTGGAGCGTTTTCGTAATGAATTGCTATTTTTTACTTTTGAATGAGATATTGTCATTGACCAATAATTATGTTCTAATTCTTCCAGGGCAGGCTGGTTATTGCCACAAAATATAAATATTGAGAGAAGGTTAGTCTGCTGTGCCAAAAACATTTCTTTTTTTATTGAGTTACAGCCGTACAAGTTTTTGGGGGTTGAAAAAACATATGATAATTTATTGAGAGAAACAAGCCTATTTCACAATGAATTTATTACAAAAATGGGGGTAAATTAAATTTCTTGTGTCTACCAATAATTACATTTCACTACACAATTTACGCCGTCTGCAATATTTTTATGATTTGATGAAGGGAAGTTCGCAACAGAAAGCAAATGACATGTATTACACAATCTCTTGTATCATATTCTATTTGTTTACATCTGTGCATGTAAACACTAGTATACACATGAAGACTTCAGGCGCACTGTGAGTAACCAGAGGGGGGTTTCGGTGAGGGGAAATAGAATAGAACCTCTTCTGGTCACTCACAGGCCACTTGTGACCGAATTATGCCAGTCAATATATCGGTATCTCACATATGGACTGGCATTATTTGGTCACAATTAAGTACACGTAATCTTAATGAAACATTATCAACCAAATGTACATGTACATGTAATTGATTACAGAAGGCAGGACTTTGCTACATGTAGGCCTAAAATATTGTCCAGGTGCTAGTTCATTCACCATTTGCATGCTTTCGATAAGCATGCAGAGCCGCGATCTGGCAACTTTTACAATATACACAGTGATTCCCGTCTTTACAAAAGATTTACTGAACCCTGACGCGGGAAACACTGAACCGGCTATGTGTATATTTATTGTATTAAGTTGCCAGATCGAAGGTCTCCATGCTTATGGCAGAAGCGTGTAAAGAGAGCGAATTGTCAACTTAATATAGATGATGTGCCCTCTGTTTACATAGTTCTGTATTCAAGTGTGCCCGGCGGTATGCACGCGCATCATGTTTTGTAAAAAATTTGGTCAAACCGCCTTTGATTTATGTGACCTGAGACGGCATGCGCATACCGCCGGGCACAATACAGATGTAAACCGAGGGCACATAGTGTATAATTGCGAGGTCTTGTGTACCAGTACAATGCAGTGCACGATTCCCAGAAGTTAAGAAGCCACAACCCATGTTTTTAGTTCAAGGGTGCAATGTGCAGTGATCATAATATAACTTACTGTATATCAATCTTGGCACTGGACACATAATGAGGCCCAATCATGACCAATTATCTGAACAATGTCTTTGCCTTTGTGATATTATTGACAGCATGGTGAAAATATATTTCCATGAAGTGTGGTGGTTGTTTGCTACAGACCTGCACTGCTTCAAAACTTGATAAATAAATGATAAAAAACAAGGCCTATAATGTGCAGTGCACCCATGTTGCTTATAAACCAAAGTTCATTGTAGAAAACAACTTTTGGCCCATTTATAAAAGTAATTATTTTGGGAAAATTTGAGCTAACTTTATTATTAAAAACCAATATAAATGTATACATACATGTAGCACATGCATTATGTGGTAGTGTTAAACACTAAACAATGCCAGGTACAATGTAGCATTGCATTCCAGACAAAAACTCTGCATGCACATTCCACACACATTCCTTCAGGGTGCAATCATTTAGCTACACGAGTCAAAACAGGTAAAATCGTCACGTCAGACAAACGAGTTAGCCATTAGAGCCATGCTAACTAAATTCTCAAACGTGATGCCGCGGCGGTAGCCATTGACAAAACAACCTTTTCGGACTGAGATTTACCTTCAAATTTAAGTGACTCTGCTCTACGAGCAGGGTCCGTGGTGGCTGACCCAGGTGAGCCCAGAGTATGACATCAGACAAGCGACCCGGGGGTAACCCGTGTCGAAATACATGTAATGACCCGAGGGTAACTCATGTTGACTCGGGTGAGCTACATGTAAACGAGCGACCAGGGGGTTAACCCGTGTCTACTTGGGAGAGCTAAACGAACGACCTAGAGGTAACCTGTGTGGACTCGGGTGAGCTTAACGAACGACCCGGAGGTAACCTGTGTGGACTCGGATTAGCTAAATGAACCAACCCAATGATAACGACAAAGTGTGTATTGGTCATGGTGTTTGTTTTTGCCAATAAGCCTTTTCGCGCATACACCCTAACAACTTTTTTTTTTCATTTTTGATAAACAATGATGTCATTCAAATAACAATGCATAATTTTGTTTGTAAGCACACAAGCTTTTTCTATTCTTGCGACACTATTGCATTGTCTTTTTGTCAACTGGCATTGTCAATTTTGTATCTAAAAAAACCAGTTGTTAGGGTGCATTCGCCCGTGCGTTCGCAATTATTCTAATTTGTGTCTGAATCTTCGTGGGTTTTCTTCTCTGTGTGGGATCTGTACCTCCTTTTTGCTCTCGAAGTCTGATTTTTAAACTTATGGAATTCATCCCGGTGATGACTGTCATACTGCTGTTTAGATTCATTCAATGTCTCGTCTTGCACGTTGGGATTTGAACAACAAGCTTCACTGGTGCACCCTACTAACATTGAGCTGACCCCATTGGAGTTGAGACTCGCTGAGTGATTATTAGACACTTTATTGTTTGCATTGCTTCCACAAAATGAGGACGAACTCGGCATGCATTCAGAGTCAAGAGGTACTGATGAAGTCATTGCAATATTAAGCTGTGTGGAAGGTACGGCTAAGGATTGGCCGTCATTCGTTGTTCTTTGCACTGTACTGCACGAAGCATGATTTGCAAGAAGCTCGAGTGACGAAGGCAGCGGAGTGCTGTTATTTGTAACAGGCTCCTGTCCTGTGTGGCTACTCTCGCCAAGCGAGTTGCCTACACCAAGGTTATTTTCTTGTTGGAGTCTACGTCTAATGCGATTGATAGCTAATCGTTGATGCGAAGCCATACTCCTCTGTTGTAGGTGTTCGGCGATGCGGGTCAGGTCCTCTTCTCTCACGCCAGGACGGCTAGGCCCCTCCCCCAGCCTGCCTATCTTCCCTTTGAGAACCCGAGAGATTGCCATACGTTGCTTGAGGTTGATGAATCGATCACTGTTGATCAGTTCTGAGCTCTGCTGACTTTCTTCCGCATCGGTTTCACCTTTCCTCTTTTGCTTCATGAGGAACCGCCGTAGAAGTCGGCTCTTTGTACGTAAATCCTGAAAGTTGACATCCTCCTCGTCGCTTGATGAATCCGGGGAGGTCGTGGAGCTGCTGCTAGGTCTGTGTCGGCTGCGCTTTTTCTTGGAGCAGGCAGTCTCACTTGCATCCAGATTATTCCGTGTGTCACCGTTTTCCATTGATTGGTCCAGTCTTGAAGATCCCGCCACTTCACCCGTGGAGGGGCATTTCTGATCATGCTGTGCGGCTCTCTTGGGGAGGCCCAAGTCTCGGTCTGAGGTGCTGTCGCTATTGCCCCCGTCAGCGGCTTCGTTTGTAAAGCCGGCTGCCAGTGGTTGGTCTCTGGATGGTGCGCTGAGATTCCAGAGTGTTCTCAGCTGAGACGTAGGGCTTGTATCGGCATTCTCCCCCATCAGTTGGCTGATGACAGAGGCATGAATTGAAGAGACCGAGGATCCACTGTCGGTGTCTCGGCTGTTCTCGCTGTCATCTCCCTCGCCGGCGAAATGCAGATACAGGCTCTCCGGACTCATGTCGCTGTCATCGGAGTCGCTGAAGCTGCGGTTGATTTCCCGCTGAACAAGCGAGTCAAAGAACGCGATCATGCGGGGGTCTTCCTCCATGGACTGTTCGGTGTAATCATGGGACAGGGCCGTGCCGCTGTTGATGACGAGATCGATGTACTGCTGGTGGGAGAACATCTTCCTGGGCGAGTCTTCATCAGATCGGGTATTGGGAAAATTGAATGGACTCCACAACTAAAAGCAAAACGACAAAAAAACAACGCTATATACTCGTACCTTAATGAATGAAAACGTTATGATCATGTTTTTTCAAGATTATTAACTCTTTCACTGCCAAGGTCGTACATGTACAATCTATTTGATTTACTCAGAAAGTGCCATTATCGTTCATGTTTGATCTATTTTATGTACTTCTAAAGTGCCAATAATAGTACATGTATGACCCATACTATTCAGGTTATCAAGAGAGGGCGCCATCGCTCTCACATGTCTAACGTATTTTACCATTTCGTATGGACGATTATTTTGTTTTTTAGTTATTCAGGTTCTTTGCCTGGGCACTGAAAAAATTAACACAATCCGCCTAGATTCAACATATTTCAGGTGGCTTTTACAGAATCTGGCAACGTACAGCCCAGAAACTTGCACTTTCCATTTTAGTCTAGTACAAATAATGTACAAATGAGTTTTTGTATTATGAGCCATGTACCGGTATATTAAGTGATGTGCGAGAGCTTGTCACCTGTTCAAATCACAAACTGACTTAGGTGAGACTCAAACTGAAACTGAGGAGGAGTACTGTATCAATCGAGAGCTTGCATGAATATCATGATGGAAATTACCGGTTTCATAATTAGAAAGAAAACAAGTGGTCTTCAATTTGCGAGTGTCGTCTTTTCCCAGTTACATTTTTAAACAGTGACCTCAAATGACCCCTAGATGACGTATGGCCTATTTAAAAAGTTGTAATAACACCCCCCCCCCCCCCCCCCCCTCCAATCAAAGAATCACTTTATCAAAGTTACATGAAAATCCATCCCACTCGGTAGACAAAGAAACATTTGAACCATATTTTCACAATGACCTCTAAAGGCCCCTAAATGACCTTAGACCTTAGTTATCCAATGAAGAATTGTTTCATTCAAGTTTCATCCAAATCCATGAAATCATGTAGAAGTTAAACAATAAATATTCTTAAGTCATAAGAGATACGGTCTTACAGAGATACGGTCATACATATACAGAGATACGGTCATACATATACAGAGATACGGTCATACAGAGATACATGTAGGGTCATACAGAGATAGGGTCATACAGAGATAGGGTCATACAGAGATAGGGTCATACAGAGATAGGGTCATACAGAGATAGGGTCATACAGAGATAGGGTCATACAGAGATAGGGTCATACAGAGATCAGTCATACAGACATCGGGTCATACAGACATCGGGTCATACAGACATCGGGTCATACAGACATCGGGTCATACAGACATCGGGTCATACAGAGATACGGTCATACAGAGATACGGTCATACAGAGAGGCGGTCATACAGAGAGGCGGTCATACAGAGATGCGGTCATACATAGATGCGGTCATACAGAGATACATGTACGGTCATACAGAGATAGGGTCATACAGAGATAGGGTCACACAGAGATAGGGTCACACAGAGATACGGTCACACAGAGATACGGTCACACAGAGATACGGTCACACAGAGATACGGTCACACAGAGATACGGTCACACAGAGATACGGTCACACAGAGATACGGTCACACAGAGATACGGTCACACAGAGATACGGTCACACAGAGATACGGTCACACAGAGATACGGTCACACAGAGATACGGTCACACAGAGATACGGTCACACAGAGATACGGTCACACAGAGATACGGTCACACAGAGATACGGTCACACAGAGATACGGTCACACAGAGATACGGTCACACAGAGATACGGTCACACAGAGATACGGTCACACAGAGATACGGTCACACAGAGATACGGTCACACAGAGATACGGTCACACAGAGATACCGTCACACAGAGATACGGTCACACAGAGATACGGTCACACAGAGATACGGTCATACAGAGATACGGTCATACAGAGATACGGTCATACAGAGATACTGTCATACAGAGATACGGTCACACAGAGATACGGTCACACAGAGATACGGTCACACAGAGATACGGTCATACAGAGATCAGGTCACACAGAGATGCGGTCATACAGAGATGCGGTCATACAGAGATGCGGTCATACAGAGATGCGGTCACACAGAGATGCGGTCATACAGAGATGCGGTCACACAGAGATGCGGTCACACAGAGATGCGGTCACACAGAGATCAGGTCATACAGAGATACGGTCACACAGAGATACGGTCACACAGAGATACGGTCATACAGAGATCAGGTCATACAGAGATGCGGTCACACAGATATGCGGTCACACAGAGATACGGTCATACAGAGATTGATCGGTGACCCCAAAACATAATATAGGCGACACAAAAATGACACTAATCTCACCTTGATAATTTTTTCCACGCCTGAGGATACTATGTTGTGTGTGCAGGCATTGAATCGCACTTGATTCACAATGGAGCGGTGACCTTGTAAAACTAGCTTGGCTTCGTCAACCCATATCACTAAGAGATTGGAATGTAGAAAATAGAGATAGGTTGGGTGAAATACCGTACCTAATAAATACCACAGTTGTATCAGAGTCCCTGCAAATCTATTACAAAGCAAGTCAGGTCACTATCCATTTAAATGAGCTATTTGTTCACCATGTTTACAAAAGCATTTCTTTGTCACTGTTTATCCAGTTACTTGTGACAGTGACTGGACTTGTGAAGCGGGGTTCCCACCATTTTGTTTATGAAAACAAAATTCCACGATTTTGTCACAAGTTTTCTTTTATATTAAGTTTTTGTAATTCCTGGAAAATTATTTTGACCTATATCTACATTTACAATGTAGTTTGACACCTGGCTAAAGACAGATAAAGAGGGATTTCAACACTAAAAAGCCACCATAGCCAATCATCCAGTGGAAACGATGTTTGGTCACTTTCTTTTTCGGGCAAACCAAATTCCATGACTTTTCCCTGATTTGAAGCTTTTTTCCTAAGTTCCCTGACTTTTCCCTGACTTAAAAAAAAAAAAAAACTTATTTTTCATGTTTGTCCTGTTTTTCAGGATGTGGTGGGAGCCCTGTGAAAGAACTTGCAGGGATTCTACAACAACTCTGATAAATACTGTATGCTAATGTAGGGGTGTGTAATTTTATTTATCGCCTTATTGGCCAGAGGGCGCCCTTGCGTCTTACTGTGTTGCAGCGGTCCTTTTCCAAATGAGCTGGAACAGACTAGGCCTCGACCTGGATGGCTCTCGGTGAGAAAACCTTTCAGTGAGAAAACCTTTCATAAAATACTCTCTGAGGAGATCTTGGTGGGCATATGTATATCACCTGAAGGCATACTTATTGGGGATCGAGATTATACACTTTATGGCTTGGGTAGGAACCGATTATGGAATATTTTAGCTTGTAATTTTGGGTCGTGACCGTCACAATTCATCGTTTTCAGTGCACATGATTTTGCGCGTGGAATACACGTTGCTTTTTTTGGCAGTTGTGCACGCAGTGTGTTGGCTCGGCTGAGCGGCGGTTGAAATTGATACATTTGTAATACACTTTTCTAATCGCTCCACTGTGTGGTTTGTGCTGTGCGTCACGAAAAGTTTTCTGTTTCGTATGCAGCATAAACAGGGCTTTTAGATAGTACATCAGGCAGGGGGCTGCTAGCCTGCATACACACCGGCCGTGGGACATAGGTTGTTTTGAAACCCTCCCGTGTTGGGTGAGTGTGGGCGGCCGGACCTGTTATTACATGTATTTTGTGAGATGAATTTAAGGTTAAAGTGTAACTCACTTTAAATAGTGTATTTCATCAAAGTGTAATTGTATTCATAAAATGTATGTGAGGGATAAATTCATGAACTAGTTTTGTGCATTTTTCTCTCGTAGGGGTCTTTCCGGGGTTTTCCCCGTGCACATCTGTATAAGTTGTATTCGTCGCTGTTGCATGTTGGTTGACTTTGTGTCCCATGGATCTCAGTCTCGTAATAAACCAGTAGATTTTGGGGATACACCGGTGTCTCAAGACTCTTCGTTTCTTCTTGCCCGGAACCCGGGATCACTTCCCCTCCTCGGAGTTGATAACGAGACTCCACCCAACCCCTGCCCCTCGCGGAGGTTACTACAAGTGGCGTCGTAGACAGGATAGAGAAGATTCAAGAATATATAGGGTTATATTTGTTGACTACATGTAAATTGTTTTCCTTGTAATTTTATGTGGACCCCCAACACATGGAGAAGTGTGGTAAATAAGACACATTGTTTTGTTGTCAGACATCATTGACTGTATAACATAAATAAGGTGTATTTTATTGCCATAAGTCGGATTCAAATTTTATTGGAAAACCCCGGTGTAGGTGTAGCAGTGTACTGAGTTAGTAATGTAAACAGAATCCCTGGAAAATTGTAAGGGTTTTGGTGATTGTTGGAAAGCTGAGCTGGGTTGCAGTTTTAATAAGAAGAAAATAATGTGCCTGTAAATGGAAAGTTGATGCTCTTTTTTCGCAATTGTGCACTTAAAGCGTGCGTACTCGTGGTTGTAAGAACACACACAAAAAGAGAAATATGTTGTTGTAATTGTGACTTTGCAAGGGTAAGGGTGTTTGTTTAAAGCGCTGGGGTGTCTTGAAACAGTTTCTGGGCTCGGGTATTGACCTTTCTGGCGTTTGAAATTTTTCCAATTTTGCGCGGTAACAGTATACAGTTATGGCCTTACCAGAAGCTTTGGGTGAAGTAATCACAAGGTCTAACGAGGCCTTAGCACAGACGTTGGCGAATGCTTTTGGAAATTTGAAAATCACACCAACCCCAAAGGTTAGTCTGGTGAAGTTCTGTGGGCCCCCTCGCAAGCCTGGGGATTTGACCATAAACGAATGGCTTGAGGAATTTGACCGTTATTCGCGGCAGTTAGGGCTCGAGGGTGATAGACAAGTTGGGGAATTTGTGGACCACTTGGGCGGAATAGCAAAAGAGGAAATACTATGCGCGCCCCAGGATGAAAGGGACACCCTACCCAAGGTAATCACCCTCCTGAGTAACAGATTTGGCACCTCCGAAAGCGTGTCCTCGCTGACTAGTGCACTGTATGCGCGGAAACAATTACCGGAAGAGTCACTGGCAGATTTTAGCCGGGTTATAATGCGGTTTCATGATCGTATGGAGCAGGCGGCTGAAGGCCCGGAACGTGATGCCTTGCGCCTGATGCGAGGCCGTGTGCTTAAGGAGCAATTTGTAAATGGCGCAAGAGACATGAGTGCGCGGAGAGAGTTGCGGCGATTGTTGGTTGAAAAACCCGAGTTGTCGTTCTTTAAGCTCAGGGAGCATGTACTTGCTGTACTGCCAGATCAGGAAGAGGCTGCGCGTAAGAACAAAATTAGGGAGGTAGCAGACATGCGTGACCCTGAACAGGTCAACGTTCAGGTTGCTTCGAATTCAAGCATGACAGATGACATTTTGACCCAACTTGTAGCGTCGAACAAGTTGGTTGTTCAAAAGTTAGATGTACTTGGGCAGCAGCAAGCTGCAACTACTGCCCAGTTGGCACAGTTAACCTCAGTTTTGAGCGAAAAGTTGGACAAGGCGCTAGCGCCTAGAAGTTATGACCGATCTGCGGTTATCTGTCATAACTGTAAGAGGCCGGGCCACTATGCAAAACAGTGTAGGGATAGGGAGCCATACAAGACACATGCGGCCAAAACGGAACAGAATGTTTCGGGAAACGCCCCACCTTCGTCGTAGTGGGCGAGATGACGGAGGTGCAGGCTGCGCCTACGGTTGGGGTTGCAAGCAATCTGTCAGGTGCTGACATGAGCCTAGAGAAGGGGGTGGGGGCTGTCGATAATTTGCGTGATAAATTGATTGCGGCAAGCCCCACAGCGGAGGTTGAAATAGGTGGGGTAACAGCCAACTGTATCCTAGACACAGGGGCTGAGACATCACTAATTTGTTTCCCCTTTTATCAGAAGTACTTGGCAGCTAAGTTAGGTAAATTGGGCGCAGTCGGAAATTTGGTGAGAATTGTAGGGGCCAACGATCTTGAGATTCCAATTCATGGATATTTGAGTACGGACATAGTTGTTCTTGGCAAGAAAATTAAGGCCCATTTTCTAGTTCGCTCGACACAGTCAAGTGAAAAGCTAGATAGACGGGAGGAGTTCCCAATTATAATTGGTTGTAATATTCTGAGAGCATTGTCTGCTCTGAAGACGAAGCCATCTGGACTGCATGGGAGTGAGTGGGAGACAGCTTTTCAGTGGGTTGACGCACAGCGGTCACGTGGTAAGGAGAGAAGGGACACCGTAGCACAAAGAACTGTGGGTGAAGTGCACGCACTGCAGACGGAGGTCATCCCCCTTTGTACAGCTATGTTAGTAAGCTGTAAGGTGGATGCTAAGGTAGTGATACCACGAGGAAGTTGTGTCGTAGTGGAGGGGTGTCCCGCATCACCTCTCAGCTCAGATGACGGGATTTTCCCTGGTATTCAAAACTGGAGTATAGTCGAGGGAATACAAGCTGGGCCCTCGATGGATGTACTGGTGTGCAATCGTGGGGGCCAACCGGTTACGGTGCCGGCGGGTGTGAAGTTGGCGGTTGTCAGAGAGGCTGACATGTTGGAGGAAGTTAGCCTTCAACTTGTGCAGGGGGATATTAGGGTATCCGTGGATGAGGTGATTCTTGAGAAAGGGAGTATAGAGGACACTCCGGGCTCTCATATGTTAAATTGTCCTGCAGCTGTTGATCAGAACCCCAACGGGGTGTGTAAAGATCAATCAGAGGCTGTGCAGGAGAGTTTCACCTTACCAGATGGAACGGAGTACCAGCTGCCCCCAGGGTTAAGTCTCAAAGGATTGAACCCCAGTGAAGCCACCCGAGTAGCGGCATTGATTCAGAAATATGACGCGGCGTTTTCCAAGGGATCATGGGATGTTGGGAAGTGTGACCTCATCCCCCACGAAATACACCTCGTTGATGGGAAGCCAGTGAGCTTGCCATATAGGCGGATCGCACCACATCTTATGCCAGAGGTCCAGCGAATGCTCCAAGAGTTACTCGACAAGGGGGTCATACGAAGATCCACTAGCCCGTATGCTAGCCCCGTGGTGTTAGTTCGCAAGCGGGATGGGTCTATTCGCTTGTGCATAGACTATAGGAAACTGAATGGGTTGACAGTGAAAGACGCCTTCCCCCTTCCAAGGATTGAGGAGACATTGGAGGCCTTAGGCGGTGCCCGTTACTTCTCCTCTTTGGATCTGTCCCATGGATATTATCAAGTGGCAATGCACGAGGAATCGATAGAGAAGACGGCTTTTCGGGTCCCCTGGGGATTGTTCGAGTTTACGAGGTTACCCATGGGACTTAGTAATAGTCCTGGAACCTTCCAGAGGACCATGGAGCATATTTTTGGGGACCTTAATCTGTCGCAGGTTGTACTCTACCTCGACGATATATTGGTGCACTCGAAGGACTTTGAGGAGCATTTGACGAGGTTGGGTGTGGTTTTCGACCGATTGGTACAAAATGGCCTCAAGTTGAAGGGTGCAAAGTGTGACCTGTTTAGGAGGCAGGTGAAATATCTAGGACATGTTGTGTCAGAGTCGGGGGTATCAGTGGACAGTGATAAGATAGACAAGATCGCTAAGTGGCCCACACCAACAAGCAGGGAGGAGCTGCGCTCTTTCTTAGGTCTGGCGGCTTATTACCGCCGTTTTATTGCCGGCTTTGCGGCTATTGCTGCACCCCTACATGGCCTGACGGCCAAAGCAAGCGAAAAAGCAGGGAACCATACGAAGGGCTTTCACTGGTCCAAGGAAGCAGACGAAGCGTTCGAGAAGCTTAAGGCTAAATTATGTTGCACTCCCGTGTTGGCCTACCCACGTTTCGATAGAGAGTTCATAGTTGAAGTTGACGCATCACTCAGAGGTCTAGGTGCATGTTTGGCTCAAGTCGGGGATGATGGAGCTGTACACCCGATTGTCTTTGCAAGTCGCGGGTTGCGCGGTGCAGAAAAGTGCTACAGTGACCTCTCAAGCTTCAAGCTTGAATTGCTGGCTCTTAAGTGGGCCGTCTCAGAGAAACTCCGGGATTATCTGCTAGGAGCCCGTTTCACCGTGTATACGGATAACAATCCTCTTGCCCATCTTCAGAATGCTAAGTTAGGGGCAACAGAGCAAAGGTGGGTTGCGCAACTGGCTCCATTCGACATGCTGGTGAAGTTTCGAAGTGGGCGGACCAACAAATGCGCAGATGCGCTCAGTCGGTGTCCTTTGAATTTAGAGTCTGCTGATACGGTTAGAGTTATGCAGGATATAGTCAAGTGTACGTCTGTCCCAGTCGAAGTGCGCCGTGCATTACAGACAAATAGCCAAACGGACGGGTCCAGTGATCATGACCCCACTGATGGTGATCAAGGGTACCAAGCTTCAGCGGTGCTGCCCTCGTATTCATGCAGTGAACTTGCTTTAATGCAAAAGGCAGACGAGCAGCTGCGAGTGGTTTGGAGGCGATGGTCAAATGGATGGAGACCGGGTCAAATCGAAGACTGTCTACCAGTACCAGGTGTGAATGGATGGACGAAGGAGTGGTCTTCAATCGTGGAGAGAAATGGAGTTCTTTATAGAACCTACAAGGATTCAGCTCTGGGTGATGTCTTCCAGATCTTGACTCCAAAATGCTTGAGGGGTAGTATGCTGGAAGCTGTTCATGACAATTGGGGGCACCAAGGCATCAATAGGACCCTTGCCCTGTTGAGGTTAAGGTGTTTTTGGCCAGGTATGTCGGGCCATGTCCGCGAGCATATTCAGAAGTGTTTGCGATGTGTTGTCTCCAAGGCACCAACCCCGACTATACGACCACCTATGCGACACCTGTTGGCATTCCGACCAATGGAACGCCTGGCCATCGACTTTTTGAAGCTTGATAGGGGCCGTGGGGGGTTCGAGGACGTGTTGATCATGACAGATGCGTTTACGAAGTATGCATTAGCGGTTCCCTGTAGGAACCAAACCGCACCTGTTGTTGCTCGAGCCCTTGTGGAGAACTGGATAAGTCACTACGGAGTGCCCCTTCAGGTCCATTCCGACCAGGGTCGGAATTTTGAGGGCAATCTGGTTAGGGAACTCTGTAAACTGTACGGGATTCGAAAAACTCGGACAAGCCCATACCACGCCCAGGGTAACGGGCAGACAGAGAGGTTCAATAGAACCCTCTGCTCCCTAATCAGATCCCTGGATGGGAGGGACCGGAGGAGGTGGCCCGAACTCCTTCCCCACCTTGTGCATATGTACAACACCACCCCACATAGTGTGACAGGGGTTGCTCCATGGACCCTTCTCTTTGGACGGGAGCCAATCATCCCGATAGACCATTTGGTCGGCAATGTGCAGCTTGACCTGAATGAGGAGTATGTGCAACGGCAAGCTGAGCTGTTGAAGCAGGCCTATAAGGTTGCAAAAGACCGCCTGATTGGCGCGGCTAAGGCTAACAAGCGGTACTACGATGCCAAGTGTAAGCCTATCCAGAAACTACAAGTAGGCAGCAGAGTTTTGGTCAAACATTGTGCATTTAAAGGCAGGCATAAGTTAAGTGACCAGTTTGATGAGACACCACATGTTGTGGTCAGATGCAACCCAGAGCAGGATGTGGTGACCATTCGACCTGTTTTGGGGGGTAGCGAGAGAGTAGTCAACCGAAAGCTGCTGATCCTCGACCCTCAAGAGGCAGACCTATGCACGGAAGCTGAAGTGGAGATTTGGCGTGACTTACCTTGTGCAGGATTTTCAGAGGAATCTGATGATGAGTCCAGTGACTCACATTCTTCAGAGGAGGAATTTGTGGTTGTACAAGTTCCCAGTGACCAGACTCCTATAACCGTGACGGATGGTGGTAGCAAGACCCCAGCCGAGGCCGTCCCTCCTTTGAGTGATGGACCTACATGTAGCGCACTGACAGGGGCGCATGAAGGCCTGAGGCGTTCTGAGCGGCTAAGAGCTAAGAATCGATTCGGGCGCGGGCATTCCGCTATAACCTAATTCAGCAGTCTGTGAAGTGTTGGAGGATTGCCTGTGCAATGTACGGGATACTTGGTGTACTCACCACCTCCATGATGAGACCTAATTAGGGACGTAACTATGTTTTATAAACCCTGACGTGTTTCATATGTTTTGGTATTAATGGCTCTGTGGGACTTAACATGTTTATTTTGTACGTTGCAGGACAGAGAAAATATCCCTCCCCGTCCATCCGAGGTGTCGTGCGCAGTTTTGCATCAGCTCACTAGTCAAGCGAGTTTATTTTGTACAGGCATGGCGGAGAAACAAGTGGTTTACATATACGGCCATTCGTTCGTAGCAAGGCTTGCCAGGGAGGCACGCTCACACCGCGTGTCACTAAATGACTTAATGGGTATCACCGAAGGGTACATGGTATTAGTGGAGGGGCACCCAGGGTTAACATATGATAGGGTTCTCGAGACACCCCAACGTTACTTGAGAAAGATGGTGGCTTTGGATCGAATCGATCTGTTATGCATCGACCTGGGAACAAACGATCTTTGTGCCGAAAACGCAACCCCCAGGGTAGTGGTTGAGAGAGCTTTGAGGTTCTTGGACACGCTTGCGGTGCACGGTATCCAGCCGAGGCGCATTGTGCTATTTTCCGTGATCCAAAGGTCGGCGTTGCGCAGGCCGAACCAGGTCTCACTACAAACGTTGAATCACCGAGTCAGGCGCTTTAATATGATGCTCGGCACGGAGCTGGCTGGAAGGGCACCTCGGGTATGTCTGGTATCTCAGAGGAGAGTGAATCTTCCCAGGTACATGATCGATGGGTGCCACCTTAATGCAGAAGGAATGGCCAGATATATTCGCCAGATTAGAGAGGTGGTCATGCGTTATTGTTCTCGTTAAGACATATGTATATATGTATTTTTCAGGGGGGCGAGCACTGTGCCTTGCTCCCAGCTGGGAGATTTGTAATCAGTGCCTGCCGCTCTAACATGACCCGTTCATCACATTGTTGATTCAGTGTTTCATTGTTAAATTTAACCGGCTTCATGCTGGCATTTTGTATGAGTGTATGCAATTTACATGTTGATGTATTCACAAAGGTTAGTGTTCTCTTGTTATGCGTTTACACCCGAGTTGTTTAATGGTAAAGTGAATTGTGTGATCACCGAGAATTTAATGTAGACGGTTTAATCATTTTGTAAATAAGGGTATGATGATGAAGGGTGCACATGATAGGAACATGGTATTTTCAGTGGGATCATCCGAGGTCGTATGACTTTAAAGCAGGGAACATGTAGGGGTGTGTAATTTTATTTATCGCCTTATTGGCCAGAGTGCGCCCTTGCGTCTTACTGTGTTGCAGCGGTCCTTTTCCAAATGAGCTGGAACAGACTAGGCCTCGACCTGGATGGCTCTCGGTGAGAAAACCTTTCATAAAATACTCTCTGAGGAGATCTTGGTGGGCATATGTATATCACCTGAAGGCATACTTATTGGGGATCGAGATTATACACTTTATGGCTTGGGTAGGAACCGATTATGGAATATTTTAGCTTGTAATTTTGGGTCGTGACCGTCACAATTCATCGTTTTCAGTGCACATGATTTTGCGCGTGGAATACACGTTGCTTTTTTTGGCAGTTGTGCACGCAGTGTGTTGGCTCGGCTGAGCGGCGGTTGAAATTGATACATTTGTAATACACTTTTCTAATCGCTCCACTGTGTGGTTTGTGCTGTGTGTCACGAAAAGTTTTCTGTTTCGTATGCAGCATAAACAGGGCTTTTAGATAGTACATCAGGCAGGGGGCTGCTAGCCTGCATACACACCGGCCGTGGGACATAGGTTGTTTTGAAACCCTCCAGTGTTGGGTGAGTGTGGGCGGCCGGACCTGTTATTACATGTACCGGGTATTTTGTGAGATGAATTTAAGGTTAAAGTGTAACTCACTTTAAATAGTGTATTTCATCAAAGTGTAATTGTATTCATAAAATGTATGTGAGGGATAAATTCATGAACTAGTTTTGTGCATTTTTCTCTCGTAGGGGTCTTTCCGGGGTTTTCCCCGTGCACATCTGTATAAGTTGTATTCATCGCTGTTGCATGTTGGTTGACTTTGTGTCTCATGGATCTCAGTCTCGTAATAAACCAGTAGATTTTGGGGATACACCGGTGTCTCAAGACTCTTCGTTTCTTCTTGCCCGGAACCCGGGATCACTTCCCCTCCTCGGAGTTGATAACGAGACTCCACCCAACCCCTGCCCCTCGCGGAGGTTACTACACTAATAACAAATCTCCTGCATTGGTATTCCTTTATTCCACACATACTGTAGGGTGACCGATAAAGAAAGCTGATGAGACCAACAGTCAACTTGTCCTGGTGATAACCTCTCCACCCCGGAAAGCGGTCATAGCCACAGACTGAGTTAATATAAGTCTCTGTAACCGGCTAGGAGCTATGGCTGCATTGCTGTACGTACACAACACATTCATCACCCATCTGTTGTTGCCGGGAGGTTTTGACACGATTGGTGTTTTTTTCTGATTGGGGAAAGTTTAGTGAACCTTTTCAAATATTTTTCTAAAGCCTGATTTTATCTGTGACAAGAACTAGATTCTTCTCGATTGAATAGAATGGACCTTTTTGAGCTCAGCGCTTTCAATTACCATAAAGGCCACAGGCTAGCGGGCGATGAATTAGGGCTTTTGTTCAGTGAACATGTGCTTTCACTGTGAGGCCCGAAGACGTGAAATTTGTTTGACCCGTGTTTCATGCACGATGGCACTAAGAACAACATTCAGGTGAATCAGTCAAAACAGTAAAAAAAATACGATATCCGTTTTGTTACTGACGTGTTTGGCTGCCGATAACCCTTGAAAACATGTGACCCACTCCACAATAATAGATATTATGTCACAAAATAGTGAAATTGAGTTATATACATGGTTGGAAAGCCCACCGCGTAAGCTTCCAGTTGGTATATAATAGAGCCCCATAGCTGCTCCCGTTCTGGAGATATGAAATGTTTGCTTTTGATTACTTCCTTGGAGTTCAAATTACACAACTGAGAAAACAGGCTTTGAAAAAGCCGGCATTGTTGTGGAACAACAGAACAATGAACAGAAAATGGGCGCGTTTTCCACTTTAATCATCAAAATCAACATTTTTTTGAATGAAACCTAAAAATATTGGTGTTAAAGATGTCATTAATGGCAACAAATGTAAATAACATTTTGATGAAATGTTTACCCTCTCAACGTTGAGTAGTGCATTTCATGATAGTGCACAGCGCGACTTAATACCCTTTTTTGTAGAGCCGGTCACATTATGTTGAGCGCGATCGGTCGATCACATTGCTCTATCCTTCGATCATTCGAGCTGCAACCAGTCAAACACCTTTTCTTTCCAACTTACAGTTGTGGAGGAGTTCTTCTTAAAAAGGTAAGTAAAGTTTAAGATATCCGTCAAGATCTAACTGATAGCCGACCGATTGTGCACATCAACCGATCGCAAAACTTGCGTGCTACAGATGCACGTACATGTACATCACAGAAGCCTTCAATGATGCTACAAAACCTCTCATGTACAGTACATAGACTACATGTACCGTTACATGTACAGCCTAGCCATAGTCAATGACTTACCATCTTCACTAGCTTCAGGAATCTCCCACATGTACAGATTGAAGTCATCGGATCCAGACAGAACATACTGAAACCAATTCACAATCAAACTATCAATGGGGCTGAATTGGAATACAGTTGGTTGTTACAGGGAGGGTGGGATGCTTCTAAGGTATTCAGTGGAATTTGTTATCATCTAATAAGGTCGTTTGGATGATGAGACTGCTGAGTTTATTCCATTCTAATTTTATAAGTTAACCCTACCTGTAACTCCCAACCTCAATCCTGCAAAATCTTCTAATATTTGTTACTGATGACTGATTCCTGCAGGGGGTTTATATGGCCAGTGTTATCTTCTAAAAATGAATGGCTGAAAAAACAAAACTGATTTTCACAAGTGTACCCTTACACCGTTATGAGTGTGTTTTGAAACCAGACACCCCTAAACCAGGCATTGTGCTGGGTATTCACACTGTACAGAGCCTTGACCAAGGCTGTCACTTGAAGCTTCCCTAGGAGGAGCAAATGGTTGTTCCCGCTCTCTCATTCAGGTATTCAGGGTTCAAGCTTAGACAGCCTTGCACAGTATACAAAAGCAGTGTACCATAAGTGGACAGGGCCCAATTTTTTTGCTCTGCTTACCATTAACGAAAAATCCCTGCTTACTGTAGCAGAAAATTACGTGCTAACAGTAAGCGTATTTCACGCGTTAGCTGGGAATTTTGGCTTCTCCGCATGCGTACATGCCGTAATTAAGGATTCAGTGCTAGGGTTAGCACATAATTTTTCTGCATGCGCGGTTAGCACAAAAGGGTGATTGTAAGCGCGGACTTTTGTGGTTAGCAGAGCCAAGAAATTGGGCCCAGGTCTCCATTGATAATATGCATAGTACATGAACAGTACCATGTACCAGTTATGAGACAACCTGAATCTTCCAAAATCCTTGTATGTCGCATTGAGTCTATAACCTGAATCCTCCATAAATCTGAGGGGGGGGGGGGAACCCCTGGTAACCTCAATCCGGCAAAATCCTTAAATGCTTCATCTTTCAAATAGCCTCAATCCTTCAAATTCCAGGATTTTTGAGGATTTGGGATGGTTTAGGGTGTAAAATTTCTACAAACAGCATAATTGCCAAAATGAGGCACAAACATTCAGGTGTTTTGTTTTTTAGTGTTTTTGTATTATTTTTATGAAATTTCAGGATCCCTTGAAAAAGACTGTGGGCCATATTTCCTTATACTTTAGCAAAAACATTAAAGGTAGGATACACCATTTGCAGATATTGAAAATGTTCACTACTGTTAAGAAATATCTTACTTATTTGAAAGTAAGTAATGATGGTAGCCATCCAGCAAAATGATTGCACTAGCTAGATATCCTGCAATTGGTCCGAGAAATTTAATTTTAGAAACGGAGATCACGAAGAAAAAAAAGAACAACATAAGAACCACTGCCCAACGCCGGTTGAAAACAAACGCCGTTTTTTTCTTGCTTTTCTTAGCATCCATGATTGTAAAAATTTGAACACGTCAGTTAAACGATATTTACTATAAAATACAACCCCCCAAATCCACCCATTTATGATAACTCAAGCAATTACCAATGAGTTTACCTGATCCTTGTCACCAGCAAAAGTACAGCTCTTCATGGTGCAGGAATTGTAATAACCGGAATGGTTGAACTGCACGGCAGCGGCGCTGCTATGAACGTTATACACCACGGGAGGCAGGCGTCTACGCAGGGCTACCAGTCTGGTTCCGAGCTGGTTGAAACGTACACTCATGGCACTCTGCTGGGTGTAGGTGCTGCCATAGCGTACCAGGCAGCTAAACAAATGTCAATACAACCAAAAAAAATTCAAAGTAAACAAGGAAATTATCAGGTAAGGATACTACCGGTAGTTGGATTGCACCCACTCATCACAGACGTGTAACAGTATTGCAAAGCAAAATGTGTAAGAGTGAGTTTTTTCCCAATGATTGCCGGCCAGCAATCGTTGAAAATTGAAACAAATTCTACTTTTCTTGAAAACCACAGCACACCAGATGCTGTGATTTCACAGGATTCCGGAGACTGTTTTTCACTTACAGTCAAGTACATGTAAGGTAGTTTTGTATGTACTACATTTAAACCATAAAACTGTTAACATTTGTGAGAGATCGTGAGATATTCGAAAAATCTCACCCCGACAACATTTATAAAGCCGTGTTCGCACTGGACTTTTTGGGGGGAAGGTTTTACTGAGACGATGGTAAAAAGCAAAATGGTCAAATGTTTCCACGGGAGAAGTAGCCGAGCTGCCATTATAATGACTCATGAAGGCGAATGTGATCACAATGCGATGTGGTGCATGCATCAGCGCGCGCATGTAAACAATGCAAAGAGCGCATGCGCGGTGTCTTGTGCAGCATGAAATCGCAGTAGGGGGCCGGATGTACGTTTTCCTGAGACGCTTTTATCGACTCGCGCTGTTCGCACTGGACTTATCGTCTCAGGAAAAAGTTACCTGGGAAGTTTTCCCGGGCAGCAGTTGGCCGGTAAAAGTAACCACTGGACTCGGGAAAAGTAACCGAGAGGAAAACGTCCTAGGCTGTCCGCACTGGACTTAAAATGGGAAAAGTACCCGTTGTCTCGGTAAGTTTTATCCAAAAAAGGCCAGTGTGAACAGGGCTTAAGAGCCCTGCCAAGGTCTTACAAAACGACTTACATTGTACTCCTAAGCTTTGGCCCCATATGACAAGATTGGATATGGCATGTACAGGTGCAAGTCAACTAGTCTGGGGCCAAATTTACGAAGGCTTTGCAAATATATAGCAAAGCTAAAGCTTAGTGATCTACTTGTGAAATCGCTAGCTTAGCGATGCGTAGTATTCACAAAGGTTTCTGCAAAGCTTTTACTAAATTGCGAAATCGCCAAGTTGGCGAACCCTCGTTAAGTCCAAACAATGGGTTGTTATTACGATATGTACATCGTGTGCTCTGCCTGGCCACTTCACAACAAAAGGAGTGAAATTAAATTTATGGTCACTACATCTTGAACATCTATTACATCATATTTCGCATGACCGCCCTTTCTTGAAATGAAGGCTTCCTCGTCTTGTAAAAGACACTTGAAACCGTGAGGCAACCATCCACACATTCAATTATATTTAGAATACAGCTCTGATTTTCATCAAAGAACTCTCCTTCATGTGTTGCCTTTATGTTCGGCCAGAGCAGTTCATTGCCAGATTGGTTCTAAAACATCTTATTTCCAACCAATATTATTTACAATAGTTTGCTTCCGACCAGTGCGATTCGCGAAACAAATAACGTATCACTATTATGTTTCTGTTTGGCAATACGCAATACGCAAAACCCCATAATAGTGCCAGTAATATTTCACACTTTCTGATCGTTGCGATCGCGAAATTTAAACGCAACATCAGTCAATCACATCATTACGTCAGGTATATTCACAGAGAGTTTGTAACGCAGAACAGCCACGTACATGTACACCGCGTACGGAACAACATTTCAGGGAAACACAGGATCTTTATCGTTTCCAGTACGAGCGGTAAGATCTCTAAATAAATGCACGTAAACAGAAAATACGTACACAGAAATGACAGATCACGTCTGCATTCTCCATCGATATTTGCCTGCAATTGTACGCTATGTATTTCACAATTCCCGGACCTTTTATCTTCACCTTCTGATAGCGCGCGCTGGAAACTAGTGCACCATCGCTGCATAAACGTAAACGCATGCATTTTTTAAAATAAAAACGGCCACGTGCGCACAAAGATTAGGGAACTTTCCGGTATCGTGACAACAAAATAGGTTTCCTTCTGAATAAATAGCTATGACCAACAAAGTGGAAAGTTAGAACGTTCCAAACTTTATTTATTATAAATCGGTTGATATTTCTGAATTGTTTACCTCATTTTCCTTAAACATTTTATCCATACACTGTAGATCAAGAAAAATGTAGCTCAGTTGGTAAAGCGCCGTTCTGGTATTCCGGAGGTCGCGGGTACGGTGTCCAGCCTTACCAATTATCTTGTTCACTTTGAATTTATGCAAATTTACAAAGTCAGTTTCCCTTGTGGTTTATTTGTGTATTATAAGAAAATAAATTATATCCTCATTTAGTGATCCCTACAATGTCGCTTCCCAGGTTGTATCGTGAAATTGGGCGTGATCCCTGGCCACACGACATTCTGGTGTTTACGACTTCTGACTAGCACCCTCGAACAAAGATATTGACAATTTGGAAGACCGCCAACATAGGGCAAGATAGCTAAGTTGGTAGAGCGCCAGTCCAATATCCTGGATGTCGCAAGTTCAAGTCCCTTGCCAATTTTTTTGTTGACTTTGAAATAAATTTTAAAAAAATCCAGGGGGCCTCCAAAAAGGAACAGGGCAGAGATGCTAAACATGTTTTTGTTTTACTTGGCCTTATATTCACTGACCTTTGAGGGACTCGTATATCCCATAATGCTACACCTTCTTTAGAATTGGCTGTGGCTATGAACTCAGGCTCCACAGGATGGTAGACTACAGCATAGAAAGCAGTCTGGGAAGTTGCTATCACAATCGGCTCTGTCAAGTGAACAAACAAAACCAAATTATACCAGTAGGGCGCACAATGAAAGAAGTGCGAAAGCGAGAAATGGTCAACCAAAATGGTCAAATTTCTTTCTTTACTGTTTTTATTGAATTCTTCACTATTCAAAAATGGGGTAAATAACCACCTGTATGGTGGGATGGTCCATTTGGCTGTAAAATACATCACTAGAAAAGGAAAAAAAAAAAAACCCAAATCTAGTTTTACAGCACCGGTTTATTAAATGCTTTGCATCGCAAACGATGCGCCTGTGCATTTATTTGTTGGTACATGTAATGTTACCTTGGTGACTAGGTACTCTGGTGTCCCGTAGTAAGACACGGCCGTCGGCACACGCACTAGTAAATATATGGCTGTGTCTTGGATCAACTGCTAAGCCGTACACGGCGTCTTCATGGAGAAATACATCAACTGTGTCTTTCCTGAGAAAATACAAAGTGGTGGTACTTGTAGTCCACTTATAAGGTACATGTAGGATACACCATTGGTAATTGTTTGAATTATCAGGAATGAGTGGATTCAAAGGTAGGATACGCCATTGGTATTTGCTTGAATTGTCAGGAATGGGTGGATTTGGGGGTTTGAATTATATAGTAAATATCGTTTAACCAGTTCGCGCGAGGATTATTTTAACATCATTGAGCCGAGGCGCGGGATTATTTTTAACGAAACTCGATCTGAGGCGAGTTCAATCCGATGGTAACGGGAAGCGCACCCAAGCATTTCTGGCCTTGCTCGCTGCTGACAGACATTTCCGGCCTTGTGACGTGTTTATGCGTCATCCGTTTTGAATCTGGGAAAACCTTTGCGTGTATATACGTCCTCCGGCGCCAACTGGGTAACTGACCTGTCTGGAGTCAATTTCACTGTTAAGTCAATTTCACTGACACTTGCGTGGGAAATACATGTATGAGAAATTACACGGGTCAAGTGTAACCAGGACACCAAAGTTTTTTTTACACTTTTGAACTCATTTTATGGACCCATATAGAACTGAGAACAAAATTTCCAATTGTTTTGAAAAATATTTATGACACTCCATAGACTTTAAACACAGCCACTGAAGTGGTTACATGTAAGTACATGTACATGTCTGGATTCAACATTCTTTCAAAAAAGATTTAGGAAGCCTCAATTCTGACGGTGTTTCACTATTACTTCAGACCAACCTGTGCATATCATGAACCAGTACTTGGTCGTCATTTCCTCCAGAGTATATCCTGCTGTTGTGACTGTCAAATGCTAATGAGAAGATGTTGGAGTGATGCTCACCAACCATTACCTCAAACTTCTTATCCAATGACAACGCCTCTTGGAGATTCCATAGTAAGACACGCCGGTCATCTCCACCTGTTAAAGATGTGGGATTAATATTTTATATACCAGGTACCGTACATTGTATCTGTATCCTACATTGTACATGTATTTAGTTCACATTATACTAATATTGTGCTAATACCAAACTGCACTACCGGTAGTACTAGCCCAATTAAATTCATGCTCCCACAAAATGTATACTGTTAAACATTTCAACTTTAGCTCCGCTCATAATCTTTGCATGTGTAAAAACTGCGTTGTGGGCAGAACTAAAGTTGTATGCACTGTCGCCACCCCCAAAATGGCATAAATGGGCATAAATTGAATTGGGCTGAAAACTTTTAAGAAAATCGCTGAGTCAAAATGACCTGTTGAGATTATGAAAGATACATGTAACGTGGCTTCTACTATACGTTTTCCTTTTGTAATAAGAAACTAAATGTTAAATTCCCTGGTGTCTTTTCGTAAAATTCCAAGAAGTGCAAATTTGCAAATCCAGCAAATTTATATTGAAAAAAATAATGGGATTAATAATTCACAACAATCTCCAACGAGAGAGGAAGGGATAATAATAATATGAAAATATTACTTATGTAAAAAATGCGTCAGAGATTCCCAGGGTTATTTTACTAGTTGATTTATTTTAAAGGCAGAATAATGTCTATCAAAAAACAAAAAAAAGATCTCGAGAAGATCTTGTTAAGATCGATATATTAGGCCCTTTGATCTGTATTCTTCAGGTCATTCCAGCCAGTCATTGCCAGTAAGCAGTTTGCAGAAGTTTATTCATACAGAAAAATAAAACAGTCAGTATCCCTCAAACGAATTCCTACTCTGAGCGAGCGACCAAGTTTATCTTTGGAGATGTCTTTTGGGATATGATTGGATTTCGTTTTGGGACTGTGGAGAGTGTTGTTTTGACCACTCTTCTGGTTGGATAGGAGCCTCTGGGGGCTCTGCATACCAGCGGCACGTGCAGCTGAACTGACAGACAAAAACTATCAAGAATGTGGGGCTGCTGCAGGGCTGAAAAGCGATCGGTGTAACCTTTTAGGAACACTACCTAAATAACAGTTATGCTGCAGTAGACAATGAGAAAGTGGCTTGTAGGAATCTCGGTAAAAATCAAAGAAATGTAGCGATAATTCAGATGAGTTTTCTTCTCCCCCTTTTAACAGTAATTTTCCGCCAAACCATGCAAAAATACACATGGCTACGCATGAATGCAATGAACGATGCGCCTGATTTGTAACGCTGTCCTTTATTCAGAAATGAATTCGTTGCTACGTAATTGGCATATTGTGGTTCTGTCCTTTGGGGTTATGTACATACACTGTGTAGTAGTACGGTACATGTACATTGTACAAGTATTCAGGCTCATTTGGATCACGCTTTGATACAATTCTTATCAACAGTCATTTCAGATTTGTTTGTCAATGAAAATAAAGAAGTCCTTCAAGTTTATTCCAAATATAAGTCTCTCAAAATATAACATTTACCATTTGTGCATTTAGTATTTACCAAGTACATGTACAATGTTATCAGTTCTCTATATCTTGAGACGACACAGTGCGCAGGAGACATTAATGTTTGTGTTGATCCAAGACAAATTTACTGGGGTCGAAAGGAAAAGCTAAGTGGTTCACTCTATGAACAGTCTTTCTTTATGTATTAAAAGTAAGAGAAATGTTTTATTTTATTTATATTTACTTGCAATAAATATAATTATTTTGCTCTTGCCCTTTGTTCGCACCACAGAAAAACTACCGCTTTTCAACCGGTCCAAGGTTAGGACAAAACTTGAATTTTCATTGGCTGCGTGCACCATCCGCTAGCTGAGTTTAACCACTTTTGAATGGGAATAGCTTATCTACAGTATGTGGATCACTTCGCGTCTTCGATTTATTACGGTCGCGCAAGATTTGGACAAACTGGGTGAACTTGAAGTGAAACGTTTCGTTTGTTTGCTACTGTATGGATAAAAATACACAGAAATCAAACACAATTAACACACTTTTGTTTTGGTTTTTGTTTATTTTGTATTCTGTACACAAATTGTACACACGAAAACAAAATACAAATGTAGTGTGATAAGACCTTGCATGAAAATAAAACTGTCAGCAGAATGGACTTTCCGCTGTGTGGCCACCAAACGCTCTACCGTGTAACGTTAGAGTTTAGTTGCTGAAAAGGCTTTGACGAGTATCTGCATAGAAGTAGAAGTAGAGGGCTATAGTCCTACTCCTATACGGGTAAATCTAGAAAAGTAAATACTAAATAAGCACGTCCCGTCTGCAGACGGAACTACGGTGCCTTACATTTTTATATGCAAGGACTACCCCTAGAACTCTGGGTCTCCCGACACCCGTAGGGCGGAGACCCATAGATAGAGAGGGTTTTTACAGGTTAACCGCCGTTAAACAATAGAAACCGTGCACAAATTACGGGCAATAACTCCATACTGCCGCACGGTCTACCCCAACAAAAAAATTGTATGAGTACTTTATCAACTCACCCAGCTGTAGCAAACCAAAAACCGGTCGAATCTCGGCCAATTTCTGTAAAAAAAGTGAAAACTATGCCCGTTCCGCAAACGCGGATAACATCGTTCATTGGGTGCTGTTTTCCAAACCCTGATTTTGGTATATTGTGGCTGTGCCTCTGGCGCATTGCTAAACTGTATGATAAGGCCGCGCAAGATGAAGCTTGTGTTTCGAAAACGGCTAATGCGCATGCGGCTTGAAATTACGCACGAGTTATCCGCCATCTTGTAACAGTCGCGTTTGCGGAACGGGCATAGTTTTCACCTTTTTTACAGAAATTGGCCGAGATTCGACCAGTTTTTGGTTTGCTACAGCTGGGTGAGTTGATAAAGTATTCATACAATTTTTTGTTGGGGTAGACCGTGCGGCAGTATGGAGTTATTGCCCGTAATTTGTGCACGGTTTCTAGTGTTTAACGGCGGTTAACCTGTAAAAACCCTCTCTATCTATGGGTCTCCGCCCTACGGGCGTCGGGAGACCCAGAGTTCTAGGGGTATGCAAGGACAAGGTGAAGGTACATGTATAGCGTTTGTTTACATTTTGCCGGCGCCAGCTAAATATTAACTCTTTTTTAACTTACCCGAAGCAAGGAACTGCCCACCATTGTTGCTGAATTCTATGGCGTTTACGCAACCATAATGGCCAACAAGATTGCGACTGTGTAGTGTTTTGGTTTTGCTCATGCGTTGTCTGAACAGTCGTTTAAGAAGTAACGGGTTGCCGGTAATTGCTCGCTCGTTGACGAATCTAGGAACAGAAGAACCAGCCATGGCTTCTGTAGGGGTTTCGAAAAGGCGTAAGACGCAAAGTCTGTGTGAAATATCATGATCACGTCAGAAAATTAATATTAAATCAAGAAAATTATGTGACACGTCTCTTGCATGACGTCTGCCGTCATTCAACGACGCCATTGCTCGTTGAGCCGGGCCGTTTTCCAAACCCCAGCTTCGTCTCAAACTGGCTTCGTTTATGCAGTTTGGCAATTGTGTTGTGCCGCAGACAAAGGCCCTATTATCTGGGGGTTTGCAAAACGGCAATGGTTCAACTCGGTCTCAAACCCAACTCGGTCCTACCAACTCGGTTCCACATCAACTCGGTCCCAAATCAACCCAGTCACAAGTCAATGAGAAAAAAACTAGTATAGTGTTCGTCGTACGAACATAATTTGGTCCATGGTTTGGTTTAGTCTTAGTAGCAAGGGTAGTCTTGTTTGCAAGACGATGTTAATCGCGGTATATGCAGCGCGCGTAGGCCGCCGATGCGGGCGTCCTCTAACGTACGCCGTACCCACAGAGACATATAAACCTATAGACCGCCAGTCGTGTGCACAAAACCGTGATTTGCAAAGTATGGGCAAAACGACGCGTAGGCTGCACGGCATGCGCGTGTAGCTATAAAAAGCCAAGCGCGTATAATTACGCGCATATTGTTCAACGCACTTTGCACGCGCGTTCATATAGTCGTGTACACTATCTTTCGTTCGACGGGCAACGCACCGCGCGCTTTTTACGTTCTGTGCGCATACCGGGCAACGCGCTTGACACAAAAATGGGCCTAAAACTTCTTTATTTTAGGGTATCAAGATTAACACTGGTTATGCTTAATCTACATGGTATATGGTATAGCCCTATGTAATTTTCTTTTAAATCGATAAATGGCTTCATATAATTATTTGACTGGAACAGTTCGGGTGTGTACAAATTCCCTATACCGAAGGCTAAATTTGCCCATAGTTGGTATTTTAGTCGGGCGCCGCGAAATCACGAAATCATCCTGTAGTTTTGAATAGGACCTGGCGGTCTATGTGTTTATATGTCTGTGGCCGTACCATACACGCAATGACCTTAATTCGATAACATCTTAGCGAAGGTGATTCGCGCGTGGTCTACGGCGTACGTTAGAGGGCGCCCCGCATCGCGAAGATCGTCTTGCAAACAAGAGCAAGTTCGGGCGCGAACTATAGTTAACCATTAGTCAGTCTCTGCTTTACCAATGCGCATGCTCAAATGCAGTTCGCTCGAACGGCTCTAGTCGAACTTTTGTTGAAAAGATGGCAACCGCTTTGTTTACATTTGCGACATGAATGAGATGGGTATTGGCACTAATCTTCACGCATATAAGTAGGATAAGTCATAACTTTCGTCGTGTTGGTCCAAAAACAAGACAAAATTAGATTAGGCCCACCAGATTTTCACTTAACGTTACTGCCTTTCCCTCCGTCCGACTACTGACATCACTTTTTCTACGTCACTGGTTCTCTTCATGTTTTCCTATGGAAAGAGGCTACTGTCAACCAGCGGCAACCGTGCTCCGGGGTCTGGTTCCAAATAGTCGACTAGATAGTCCAACCATTCTGCGTTCGAGCGACATTAGTCGAACTATGGTTAACTATAGTTAGCGCCCGAACTTGCTCCAAGACTATAGCAAGGGCCGAGTTCGGGCGGTCTGTTCTTGAAACGCGAACACGGTTCTCGCGCTCGAACGGCGGGAACGCAACCCGTGAACATGCAACTCGGAACAAGAACACACCACCTGTATAACCATCATGGCTTTGCAAGAACAAGTTACGCGTGTCAAGAACGCCCTAATCGCGGTATGCACGGGCCGCCCTTATCAGCGCCCTCAATCGTACGCCCTTGACCACACCATGACCTTCGAATAGGTCGTCTTGGCTAACTGACATTAATCGCTCGAGAAATTCCTAACAGAATTGTGTCGTATTTGCATGCGCGTGTGACGTTGTGTGCCTAATTACATGACGTAACAAAAACTTGACCAATAATAATAATAATAATAAATGTTTCTTATATAGCGCATTTCAAAACCGGAGGAATTCTCAATGCGCTTTACATGACAAAGGCTTATAATTTACATTTTACATTTAAACTTATATATCTACATACTTCAAATAACATAATTTTGCTGAGTACAAATCAAAGTGCATCTTAAATTACAAAATAGGTCAATAGTTAACATATAACAAAAATGTAGCTGCAATCTCAACAACCAAATAAAGTATAAGTATAACAATGGCACGTTATACATGTACCATTCATACTTACAAATATGCCTCTTTGAATAGGTAGGTTTTAAGCTGTTTTTTTAAAGCTATTGGGGTTGGATTGGGAGCGAATTTCGTACGGTAGCAAGTTCCAGAAAGTTGGGCCGATAAAAGAAAATGAGCGTTCACCGTAATTTTTTGTTTTTTGTGGGGGTACACGAAGGAACTGCTGGTTTGATGATCGGAGGGATCTTGCTGGGGTGTAGACAGACAAAAGATCAGAGAGATAGCTCAGTGCGAGACCATGGATAGCATTGAAGACGAGTAGGATAATTTTGAAACGGATACGAAATTTAATTGGAAGCCAGTGAAGTTCTTTTAGAATTGGTGTGGTGTGTTCTTTTCGGGGGGATTTAGAAACAAGTCTCGCTGCTGAATTTTGTATTATTTGCAGTTTTGTTACTTGTTTTTCCGGAAGGCATACCAAAAGGCTATTACAATTATCGAGTAGAGACGAGACAAAAGCATGTACAAGAACTTCAGTGCTGGACTTATTAAGGTATGGACGAATACTGCCAATTTTTCTTAGTGCTAGGGAGGCATTCCGGCAGACCTTATTAACGTGAGGTTGCATATTTAAATGTTTGTCTAGAACAACACCAAGATCTCGCACCGACTTAGAAGGGGAGACCTGATTATTTCCTGATGTAATTGGGGGGAATTCCTGACATTGTCTGAATCTTGAAGATAGGTGAAGGACTTCCATCTTGTTGTCGTTGAGAACCAGATAGTTGCTCGCCATCCAGTCTCGAACTTCTCGGAGACAGCATTCTAGCCGCTCGATCACAAAATAAAGTCAGCGATATATTATGTATGTTTAAATTTGCCCTTTACTAGTAGTAGTACATGTATTAAAAGGGAGAGTGATTCATGTCAATCACTAAACTATTAGTATTACAAAGGCTGGATAGAAAACAAAAGAAACAAAGGAAACCTAAAACATGTGTATGTTGAATATATAACCGTTTGGCAGAGTTATTCCATGGAGGTAGGAAACGTGGTTATTCCTACTCGAATAATAATTATTAACACTTTTTGGGTGTCTCCCCTCAAAAAACATGTCTCCCCTCAAAATAAGGGTTGTTGACTTTCTTAAATAAGATTCCCATAGGCCCTATTAAAACAATTCACAAACACTTAAAAGTGATGTGTATTCATATCACACTCTATATTACAGCCAAATAAAAAAGACTAATAATCATCTAAGGCAATACAAATATAATTTTATCTGAAACCATTACTAAGCTCGGACGCACTCGTGTGAAAGCTAGCATGCGTGACGCTGAGAGCTAGTGCCATGCAGAAAAAAATAGATCAGCCAGAAAATAAGATCACCCCATGAGAATATTTTCCGAACCTTACTGCCTCTCCCTGTGCCAACCGTGCAAATCGAATAGGGAAAATCACTGAAACTTAGCTTGCAAAGAGTAAACTTAGTTCGCCTAAAACAACAATATTTGCAAATAAAATAACTCTTGTAATTTTCGTGGTATAAATCGTGGAAATCAGTGGGATGATGCCGCCAAATCATGTTTCGGGGTTTAAATTTACAAGTAGCTAGCCCCTAATGAAAAACTTGAAAGATGATATTACACGGGGCCAAGTACTGCCGGCGAATTTGTTTCCCCAAACTACATCAAATTGGGGTGCACGCTATGGAATATCGGATTTGTACATTTCTTTTTCAGAAAAAGGAAATAATCACACGGTGTAAGGTCAGGTGATCTTGGTGGCACTGCACGGTTGAGGGCGACTCCGTCCAAAGAATTAAATCCGTCGATCTCGGACATGTAGCCTACAGCAATAAGACGATGTGCTGGGCGCCGTCCAAAGATGTCTGAAGACTTTATAACCCGTCGCTCGTGCTCCTTCAGCCACGGGCCAAACGTCATCATTGATAATTTGCGGATACGTGTTATCATTGACATTCATATGAAAGAAAAATAGTCCGACCTGACTACTTTCACAGAGTCCCAACCGAACAGTCCACTTAATTTGTCGACTCGTGCTAATTTCAAAATTAAGTTTAGGGGTACCGGTGTTCAAAAACATTATCGATCTGGCAGTCAACAAGTCATGCCTCTATTACAGACGAACTTGCAGCAAATATTCTGATTTGCACCGACAACCCAAACATTGGAAAAATGCGATTTCACTGAACTTGTCATTTTCAATACGAATGTACCCGGTTCATGTATGATGATCAGCAACGTTTGTTACAACTAGCAGGATGCCGCGCTTCGCGCGGCACCTGCTATAGCTGGGTGAAATCGTAACTTATAGATACACCTTGTTGACGTCTTAAAAACATAATGGATTGTATGACAAACAAATCGCGAAACTTAGCGAGTATAGTAGAGTACCAGCTATAGAAAGTATTTCGAGCGCACGAAATTATTTCGAGCTCACGAATTTTTTTTTTGGAGCGCACGAAGTCATTTCGTGGCTATGAAAACTTTTCGAGCTCACGAAATGGGTTATTTTGAGTGCACAAAAAAAACTCAAATTATTTCGTAACGGTGATTTGTATTCGTCATATGTCCCTTTAGGGGCTACGTAGAATACCATCGACTCTGAATAAAAACAATCTCCGTAAAAATACTTCCCGACTTCCGAACTAATAATACTCAATAGACAGTCCATCTTCGCTTGCATGCTGCCTGCGTCTCGTGATTTTTAACAGGAATCGTACGGGAAACAATACGAACCACTTCGGGATTTCTGATTTTATATCGTAAAAATCATGATTAAAAAAACCAACAGGCCGGCCATCTGACAGTGCGCCCTCAACTGACGTAACGCAGCACGTTTCTAAATTGCATATTTATTTTCCACATAAAAAAGCGAGACAACCAACAAAAGGTTTGTATACATAATATGTGGATGGGGATCCCTAAAAAGCAAAGCTTGTCGAGTAGAGATCCCCATTTACAATTATACAAGAAAGACAGACACACGAAACAACAAATACATGTAACACCAGACATACATATGGAAATGAGATAATTAAGAAAACAGTAGCCTATCCTGTTTGCACGATGAACGTTACATTTTGCGCAGTAGCGATAAGTTTCGGGGTATTTTTTACAGAGATAATGTTGTAATATTTAAGTATCGACAATGTGAAGCAAAGACATTTGCCCAAAAGGGAACACGAAAAGAATAAATAATTTTGTTAACGTTCCGAACCTGTGACTAAAATGTGGTCGACGCGCACGGAATTCGAAGCCGAAAACGAAGCTGGCGCTCAACTGGTAGTATGTTTCCAGGAAACTCCGCAATAACCAAGGGAGTATAAAGCGGGATGCGCCGCCCAATCGCGAACAACCAACTCGGCAACAACTCGGTCACCGCGCGAGCAAGGCGGATACAATTAATTTGCGAAGGCTTTGTGCAACACAATAGCTGCCGCCCAATCGCGAACAGCCAACAAATCGGCAACCGAGCAACGGGATACGATTTCGAGAAGGCTTCGGCCCGAACCCCGGCAAGGATAATGCAAAACAAATGCAATAGTTTACGGAAAAAGGCTCACACACATCAACGGGCAATCGTAAGAGAGTGCACGTTTATCAGTTACGTCTGTTTCTCCTTAATCTCAACAAGGCAATTAAACTACTATTGCTTCGTCCTTCGGATGAGACGTAAAGCCGTAGGTCCCGTGTGTGTGTATAATGTACATATTGAACCTGGACACGCACGTAAAAGAACCTAGTCACACTTATCGCTAAAGAGAAGGGGCTCGCCCCGGTGTTTCTGGCATTTCGTACATCCTCCTGGTTTCTTCACTGAGGTTTACGAGCTTACAGTGCCTTGGGCGCTTTTGAGGAATCCTCGGTTTCATTGCCGAAAGAAATAATAATAAAAGAAAAATAGTCCGACCTGAGTCCCAACCGAACAGTCCACTTTTGTCAACTCGTGCTAATTTCAAAATTAAGTTTAGGAGTACCGGTGTTCAAATACATTACCGACCTGGAATGCAGTCAACAAGTCATGCCTCCATTTCAGACGAACTTGCAGCAAATATTCTGATTTGCACCGACAACGTACCCAAACTTGGAAAAATGCGATTTCACTGAACTTGCCATTTTCAATAATGATGATCAGCAATGTTTGTTACAATAAAGCTAAAGAGTTCCTGTAGTAAACCACATGTAGACTGTCAAACTAAAAAAAAAATCGTCATATTAGTCACTTGAATTTGGATTACCTTTTTTATACCCCTACTGATACTTAAAACCCCAACACGATTAACCAAAGAGAAACAACAGAACCAGTTTTTGGTATGAACGCCGACGCACGTACCTCAGTCTAACAAACAGGCAGGCAGCTGGCCGCGCCTTCCACTTACTCGAACTGTTTGCGCAAACGTTCGCCTACGTTTTGAGTTGGCGTCAGATGAAGTAGAACGATATTTTTTAAACTACGTTTTCAAAATGGCGGCGCCCAATGACAGTGACATTGTTTGCTCAAACAATCCACCGTTAATAACGAAAAGTATATGAAACGTAAATCAAAACCGTAAAAAGAACACTGCCGTCTGCTAACCTCTTCGCCATCTTTAAATACGTCACTATACTGGCCAACGGCGAACAGTTCGGAATGGCGTTCGCCGTTTTCGCTAACGTTGGCCAACATAATTGGCGCACTTTGCGTTCCACTGGATACCACGCCAACAACGCTAACGTTTCCTCATGAAAGGCCGTTCGTGTCATTGAAGCGCCCTTCCCATTAGTCAAGGAGATCGAGTGGTTGCGCGCAACTCAACCCAACTCAATAACCAATCATAATTCAAGAAAAAGAAGTTGCGGACAACGTTGATAGCAAAGACCCTACGGCGCTCTACGATCTTTGGTTGATAGCAACGTTCGTGTGAGTGAGTGGGGAACGGTGCCCCCTGGTCTAATTATGCCGTTAGATGGCGCACTATTTATAAATAATGAACGTGCCGTACATGCGCGCGATACACCATCCACTAGCACTGTCGGTCACTAGCGGCTTGAGGCAAGACTAGCACTGCTAGTTTTTGCCAATGCATTATTATCAACATATTACACCAATAATCGTCATTTTGGGGGACATTTACGCATGAATAACTTTGAAAAGAAATGGTATGCAATTACTACATGTCCCGTGTAGGGTAACGTTAATAATGCTGCTCTTCATTAAAATTGCAGAGCCCTAATATGGCCTTTGAATTACATCTTAACCCCATCTGGTAGGGAGAACTTGAATTGAAACAAAATGGTGGACACGTTTCGTGTAGGATCAGTTGACCATCGGACCAATGTTCACAACTGTACGGCCGTTTTTAAAACACCAGCTTTGTTTCTGTTTGGGCTTCGTTTATGCAGTTTGGCAATAGTGGTGGAGCCGGTACAGAGCCTAAGCTAGGGTTTGAAAACATGCAATGTGGCAGTAAAAATAACTTCCTTTTTTGAGAAATCACTCTGGAAGTATTGTTTTAAAGTAAGCACAGTTTCAAACCTGTATCATTGCTCCCTATTATATAATGCAGATTAATTAAGAAAGGTATTTAGCATAGTTTGTGTGGGATTAGAATTTTAATGAAACGGTTTTAAATATTTTTAGAATTTAGAAGTGAGTTAAAATTTAAAGGAAAAGAATGTTGGCAAAGTATAAAAATAATAATGTAAAAGAAAGGGCACAGAAAAATTACAACATGTGCGAAGCGATGATCAAATCTAAATTCTCTTTAGCTACTTCCGGGTCACATGGCATACTGGCGTGGCCTAGCCTTCGCGATCGTTGGATTGAACGAGTGGGTCGCACTTTCCTCTGACAAATCAGCGGCTTTTATTTGAACAAAAACTCGGAGAAATCCTCAAAATTTTCCTAGCAGAAAGTTGACAACTGCAACCAAAATGAGCATGGACGAAGAAGATTATATGGGGCAAGAGGAGGATTGGGATCGAAGCACCGTGCTCGATCCCATGTGGGAGATACAGCAAACGAAGGTAAACTATTGCATTTTAATTTTAGACAAGTGGGCCGGCGCGGTACGAATGTGTGCCTAGCGCATGTAAGTGTACCGTGCCGTAGTGTACTCCTTCATGACTGTACTGACTTGACAACCGACCCGGAAGAAGCGTCTGACTCTGCCCTGCCCCCTTTTTTAAACGTTTAAATATCACTGTACAAATTACTTGCTGTTTCATAGGCTTTTATTATTAATGGTGTCTAAAGCTGTTAGATTTTGCAATAAAGAATGTTTTTATTATTATTTATGTTTAACCAGTTTAAGTTGAGTTGTGATTCAAGTCGTGTAATTAAATAACCTTTGCCACGGCCGTGTTCCGTGTTCGTGGTATTTGTAACACCCGGCTGGCCGGCTGGCCGGCTGGCCGGCGGTGTAGTACAGTAGCTCATGTCTCCAGGGTATCAATTTATCTTGCCATAGCGATTTTTTTTTACAACAAATTTCTGTCATACATATTTTTATCTGCTGAAGAAAGATGAAATTTGGCTTATGTATAAAATGCTTTATCAACTGTGTCGCTTCCACACATGCGTGGTGGAGTATATCATGTTCATTTTGTCTAGAAAATACAGATCGTCATCTGGTTTACAAAAAGTTAATAGTCTTTGGGCAACTTATTTACGGAAAATATCCACACTTTTCGACGTAAACATCATGTGCGAACTTCCAACGTGTGCAGATGTATGAAATGCTTGTCAACAGTGTGTGTGTACGTACGTGTTCGTCACGTTACCTACAATGTAGTGGGTGAACCGTGGCCAGTCAAATTCGCTGTTTGTTTTCTGATTTTTTAAAGTTTGGCCGTGTTTTAATTGTCGTCCTTTGCTGACAACCATCCATAGCAATCACTCTTGCCATTGAACCCAGTTGGTAATAAGGCCCCAAATATTATTGCTCTTCTGAAAAATGGTCGTTATTATCTGGATTTTGTGCGTTTTGGCCTGGCCAGTGAGTGAATAACACATGTACCGGTACGTACACGCCACAACTCCACCATGTGGGTACATACATGATGCTTGGGGTTCATTGTGCAGTGCAACTGCTGGACAATTGCTGCTGTGCAGTCATACTCATAGTCTTTTCAAATCTGCTAAAATGGGGGACGACCTTTTCGTGCAAATTCGACCATGAATGTAGCTTTTAATATGCATCGGCTTCACACAGTCAACTACTCATTCAGCAGTTGCGCGGGCCTGCGTTGCATATCTAATTAGCGCTGTTTCAGCGCTATAGACTAGTGTCCATTACGGAGGTCGCAGGTTCGAGTCCCGCCTTGCCAATTTATTTGTTCATTTTGAACAAAGTCAGTTTTCCTTGTGGTTTATTTGTGTAATATTATAAGATAAAATGTATCCTCATTAAGCAGGGATGTGATATTTTGTTTTATTCCGTTATTCCGTATCTTTTGCTGAAAAAATCAACACACGTGAATCTTGTGAATTCTTTTGTAATTTTTTTTTTGGGGGGTGTTGTGTTAGAATGTGCTCATTTATTATTAATATTGGGTTTAAGTTGCTCAATTTTACTTACATTTGTACTTTGGTAAAGTTGTACCCATGTTGCACCATGCATTCGAGAATGTAAATTTTAGGTCATTTTCTTCGGCCTTGTTTATGCTGTTTTGCTATGCTTTATAAGCTTTTAGATTAACCAGTTATCGCCGGAGGACGTAAATATACACGCAAAGTTTTTCCCAGCAAGGCCGGAAATGCGTGGGTGTCCTTCCCGGTACCATCGGCCTGAACCCGCCTCAGATCGAGTTTCGTTAAAATAATGATGTTAAAAAAATCCCGGCGCGAACTGGTTAAAGAAAAAGATAAAGTTTTATTAGTGTAATGTGCTGTTCATGCAAGGATGACACTAGATTATTTTACAAATGGGTACAGTACATGTATGTAGTATTCTGAAAAAAAATATATAAATTAACAAATTTGGCAAATATTGATGCTAAAAAGATGTCCCAGATGGGCTCAGAATTAGCGTAGAACTTCCCAGGTTTAAATAGAAAATTATTAAAAAATAAAAATAGACTGGTACCGTACCGGTACATGTAGTTGATTTGACATCATTAGTACATTGACTTTATAGGTGCTTGGTGTTCATGTTGTTTTGTATCACTTCCTCAAACAAAATAATAAAGAAACCACATCCTTCTTAATGGACAAATTAGGATTTACTGTGGTAAGGTTGCACACATGGTACAATGTGTGTGGCTAGTACATGGAGTGACTTGATCCATTGCAGATGTGCTATGATCCCCTGTAGTCACAGCTTGTTCCACCAAGGACACCTGATGGGCTCATTTCCTGATTTTGAGGCTGTTCATTTCAGTTCTAGGTTTATTCATTGAGAAATAAGGTTTATTTAACCCTTGCAGGTCATTGATTGTTAAGGTACAAATTATGCTGTCGACCCAGATTGTACAATTTCTAAGTCAACTGTCATGCTCTCTAAACCCCATAACATTAGATTAGCATTCTCTGCCAGGGTCAGAGTACAAATACATGCAGACTCGTTTATTTTTAGGGCAGGCAGTGTAGCATGCAAGGAATGCAGGAGATACAAATATTGTATTTTTGGGAGGGTGATGTTGCTGTGGGCTGGCTTTGATAGATTCATTGTGCAATGAAAAGACCGGGTTGTTCTAAAACCCCCTCGACCCCCTCGACCCCCTCGACCCACGACCCCTCGACTAACTTGCACTCTATACCACACACTACGCACGCATGATGTACAAACTGTTTCGCAAGGCCGGCCCGACCCAAAATCAGATTGTATCCCAATTGCGAACCAGTGTTTACGGCCCGAATTCGAATTCCTGTCGTGTCGTTTTGCTGCATGGCGCGCGACGTACGGTACATGTAGTGTTTCAATGGTGCGCTCGGGGTAGCGATTTATACGTATTTACTGTACAGGTCGGGGCGGACATCCGGGAACCTTTATTCTAACGCGTGTACACGTACCGCGCCGATGATGATCGCGCGTGCAGTCTAGTCTTGCATGCTGCAGTGCAGTCGTCATACATTGTTTTCATCGGCGCGCTGGTTGTCATCACGTGACTACCGCGCGCTGGTTGTCATCACGTGACTACCGGCCTGTGACGTATGTTCGCCCCGACCATTGATCTCCATTATATAATGGAGATCAATGGCCCCGACCTACAATGTTCGGCTGGTGAGCTCGAGCGCGCATGGAAAACGAATGAGATACAAATCAACGTTGGTGGCGCACTTTTTTGGGCCCCCCAGTACATCAACGTTTCTTGAGAAAATGAAGACTTTTAAACAGGCTACATTGCCCGAGATTTACTATTTTTCCAACAAGATTGTATGATTCAATAAATACGTAAAGAAAACAAATCCTCATCTACTTTGTCCACATTATATCAGCAAAACTGAATTATTTCATAACATTGTTATTTTTCCAATTTTCCAGGTAATAATTTTTTCGATTTTATAAACCCAATAAAATAATTTACTTAGTTTGTTGGGACGCAAATGTATTTATTTTGTAAAGAAGGGAGGGGTCACCACCAGATTTAGATAGAGACATCAAAAATGGGGGAATAAAGAGGTTATTAAAACAATATTAACACAAGAAAATACATGTCCATACAAAACAGTTTAATTCAATTCAAATTTTCAATCACTTGTAAATGCACCATAAAAAGCATGTGTCAGTTCCAATGTCTCTTTAATATCTCATTGAATAAGCCCAAACAAATATGTTTTTGGGCCTAATACTGTACGCATGTTGTGGCACCATAACCTTTGAAAAAAATTAATTTACGTATTCGAGCTACCGGTACATTAAAACTGGAACTTTTATTTACAAGAAGACATACCTGAGATGTCTAATATGAGGCAAGTTATTAAGCATATTTGATTGACAATACTGAAGTACTTCACTTGAGCTGCTTGTGAACAATATAACTGAAGATAAAAAAGATCCCACAGATTTTAGTTATAGAATATTGTGTCGTTCTTTGGCATCACGTTTTGCGAGGTTATGTACATGTACATCATGTTTTGGCACTCAATGAAATAACAAAATATATTTTTGTTGCAACAAAAAAACATGGTTTTTAGAAATTATGTCAGGGTGTAAATCTTGCAATTCAGTTCAGTCATTCCTCCATGGTTTAGTTCAGCATGGTTCAGCCGATCCTCCGTGTTCAGTAATTATTGTGTGCAGCTGGCGCGCGCGCAGCATGCGTTTTAACTCAGGCTGTTTTCCAAACCCCAGATTTGTCTTCGTTCAGGCTTCATTAGGCTTCATTTATATATAATTTTCCAGGTAATAATTTTTTCGATTTTATAAACCCAATAAAATAATTTACTTAGTTTGTTGGGACGCAAATGTATTTATTTTGTAAAGAAGGGAGGGGTCACCACCAGATTTAGATAGAGACATCAAAAATGGGGGAATAAAGAGGTTATTAAAACAATATTAACACAAGAAAATACATGTCCATACAAAACAGTTTAATTCAATTCAAATTTTCAATCACTTGTAAATGCACCATAAAAAGCATGTGTCAGTTCCAATGTCTCTTTAATATCTCATTGAATAAGCCCAAACAAATATGTTTTTGGGCCTAATACTGTACGCATGTTGTGGCACCATAACCTTTGAAAAAAATTAATTTACGTATTCGAGCTACCGGTACATTAAAACTGGAACTTTTATTTACAAGAAGACATACCTGAGATGTCTAATATGAGGCAAGTTATTAAGCATATTTGATTGACAATACTGAAGTACTTCACTTGAGCTGCTTGTGAACAATATAACTGAAGATAAAAAAGATCCCACAGATTTTAGTTATAGAATATTGTGTCGTTCTTTGGCATCACGTTTTGCGAGGTTATGTACATGTACATCATGTTTTGGCACTCAATGAAATAACAAAATATATTTTTGTTGCAACAAAAAAACATGGTTTTTAGAAATTATGTCAGGGTGTAAATCTTGCAATTCAGTTCAGTCATTCCTCCATGGTTTAGTTCAGCATGGTTCAGCCGATCCTCCGTGTTCAGTAATTATTGTGTGCAGCTGGCGCGCGCGCAGCATGCGTTTTAACTCAGGCTGTTTTCCAAACCCCAGATTTGTCTTCGTTCAGGCTTCATTAGGCTTCATTTATACAGTTTAGCAATGGGCTGTAGCCGGATACGGAGCCAAAGCCAGGGGTTTGGAAAACGGCCTATACTAGACCGGGGCCGTATTCGAACTGGGCCGTATTCGAACTCCGGCCGTATACGAACTCCGGGTTTCAGAACGTACCTCGAGGGGTCGTGGGTCGAGGGGGTCGAGGGGGTCGAGGGGGTTTTAGAACAACCCGAAAAGACCCTCAATGGTGGGCAGGAGAACTATGCCAACCAAATGTATGTACCAGTACATGTACCGGGTACCTGGACAAAGTACATACTGTACAGTGTACATTGTACTGTATGATGTTTTGTTGAGGCCTATTTACCTGAGTGATTATGAAGACTACTGTGAAAATCAATCTTGTTTATAGTATTATTGGTTAAAAAAGGATATCACAATTGCAGATATCAAACAATTTTACTACCAAAATATTAAGAAATATCTTACTTATTTGAAAGTAAATAATGATTCTAAGCATCTAGCAAAATTATTGCGCTAGATATTCTGTAATTGTTTTATAACAACAAATCAGATCGCCGGACATTGATCGCGTAAAAACACAAGAACAACAAGAACAACTGCCTGACGCCTGTTAAAGGTACATGTAGGATACATTGTACATCATTTGCAGATCTCAAAATGTTTTACTACTGAAATTAAATACTGTAGGCATCCAGCAAAATGGTTGCTGATAATTGTTCCGAAAACTTAAATTTTATAAAAATAGATTAGCGATCGCCGGATGGCGATCGCGAAAAAAAACAAGAACAACATAAGAACCACTGCCCAGGGCTGGTTGAAAACGAACGCTGTTTTTCTTGCTTTCCCCGGCAAAACTTTGAACAGGTCAGTTAAGCGATATTTACTATAAAATTTAACCCCCCAAATCCACCTAATCATGATAATTCAAGCAATTACCAATGGTGTCCTACATGTACCTTTAAAGGTAGGATATACACTATTAGTAATTGCTTGAAATCTCGATTTGGGGGGTTGTATTTTACACATGTATCGTTTAACTGACCTGTTCGAAGTTTTACAAACATGGATGCCGAGAAAAGCACGAAAAACGGCGTTCGTTTTCAACCGGCGTCAGGCAGTTATTTTTTAGATTATCTTTGTTTTTTCCCGATCGCCGTCTGTATCCTACCTTTAAATGCCATTTTTCTTGCTTTTTTCTTGGCATTCATGATTGTAAAACTTTGGACAGGTAAGTCAAACAATATTAATGGTACATGTATGTACTACCTTTTAAACCCTCTCATGTGACTAGCTACATGTACTCTCCTCATTATCGCCACTTATACACATGTACCAGTAAGCATGCGCAATACTACCAATGCATCTGGATTTCATAGGGTGCGTTCGTTTAATAGCTCGCCCGAGTTGACACGGGTAAAGACAGTCGGGTTAGCCACAAGAGCTGTGTTAAACCATGGAGGTCGAACTCTCAAACACGGGCCATCACAATCCTCACGTGATGTTAGTAATCGCCACCAGGGAGGAAGTTACTCCGAATATGTAAACTTACAAATTAAAGATTAGGAATTTTTTAAGAACGGTTTAATGCACTCCAGCATCCTCTTTCTTTTTCTCTTTATCATACGATGTTATTTATAGCAAACGGCCAGTGCACATTGTGTCCTACACTGTACATACTGTGGTTTCTGTGAGAACAATCACTATTTCTGCTGACTGACAATTGAAAAGCCAACCGGATTTGTCATTTCCTCTTCTTTGGGAGAGTTTTGGAGAGTTCTTGCCTGGCATGTGCCCATGGCCCTGACATACAATGGAGGCCCACGGCCACAGTGTTCTGCCACAGTTCTCAATAAACCATTTGAGATTTAGCCATTTTTGTAGCCCCACCCATTTCATACAAGTATATGTGGGCAACAACCATTAACCGTGTTCCTATTAGACTTTTTTTCTTTCGGACCATGCCAAAACGTACCGTGACATTACTTTGAATAAGGCCCCCCAAAAGAAATAGTTCTGCTTCCAATTACCTGACCTACATGTACATGTACCCTAATTTTAGGTCCTGACCCCAACGTTTTTATCAGCAAATTGAAAAGAAACAAAAATTATAAACAAAATATATGAACAATAGAATAATAATCCTACATGTATCTTTTCTGTCTTCATAAAACGCTTCTCAACAACTCACTGTATTTACGTCAAAACCTCTTGTAATTTACACTGAACAAAAATATAAATGCCCACAAAAATATAAACGCCCCCAAAATGGTTATTTGTCTTGATTTGTAAACAACATTTGTGTCCATCTCTGCCAGTGAGGAATTGTTCAGTGATGCCACATCTGTGTTGTGGGTAGAATCACTGAATCACTGAGCAATTACTCACTGGCAGAGATGGACACAAATGTAGTTTACAAATCGAGACAAATAACCATTTTTGGGGCGTTTTTATTTTTGTGGTCGTTTATATTTTTGTTCAGTGTATGTGCCTACTTACGTACTTATGTACATTTGTGATTTTTCTCAGAAGAAACCGTTGTTTTTTTAAGTTTCCTTCGCAGTACATGTAAATGTTACAAGTTCTTTTGGTGCGCGATCATGGTGATGAAAACACGTGTGTAATGCTCAATGTAGCAATGCTGTACTGGTTCCCGCCGCACGCCCACTAAAAGTGCCAAAGAACTTCTAATGATGGAAATACGGCAACCAGTCTATGCATGCGCGCATGTACACGGATGGATATTACGCATGTCGTACTTCAATGAAGCAAATGACCATGTACAGGGTACCATGACAAAACACTGAGAAATAAAGATGGCAATTATCACGACACGCGGTGAACTCAGTTAGCTGGATAACATCAACTTGATCAACTGTAAAGTGCGGGATCCGAAATGCGGTGTGTATTATGCCCTACACTCTATCCATACATTAAGTTTGCAATTACCAGTAAAGTGTACAATGGCAACTCCTTAGTGACCCCTAAAAGTTTCATTTACACCATTTAACAGCCCTGTGGCTGTAAACTTACTCTTTTATTGGTATTTATCATACTGGGTACACATGCTGTAGTACTGCCAGGGTGTGTTCCCTGGATACAACGCAAAATGCATCAGTCAAGTTTGTAGTCAGTTCAGTACAAGATCTTGGTTTACTCAGCAAGATGTACCGTACGGTACCGGTACATGTACATGTACAGTACATCATGTTAAATCTTTCCACTGCATGTACCGGTACCTGTACATGTACAGTACATAAGTATACATACATGTACAAGTTCCAGATTAGTACATTATATTTATATTTGTATGATGTGTACAAACCTCTGGCTGTTTTGATCAAAATACAATTTAAGCATCGGAGACTACAGATCAGAATGTACAATTATGTAGAGAATCACCACTAAAATATTGTATGCATCACTATCATCAGGAATGTACAGTATGTAGCAAACGTATAGCAATCAGGATGTGTGCTCTTGCACCACATAACGACCGAGGGGCGAGACACAAAGGAGAACTAAAGAAACAAAAGCCCCTCGGTCGGCGGTATGAATGGAAAAACTCGGTCCTCGATCGACGGTGCAAGCGCAAAGCAATGGGGATTGGGTATAACATAGGAATAAAGGAAAACACAATATCGAGCCTCGATCGTTATGTGGTTCACGACTTTGTGTACAGTATGTATGTGTATTGTACTCAAAATGCTGTTTTATGTGTCATTTATCACTACTTATTGGGCCAACAAAACATTCCAAAACCTGTACCATTAGCTCAATGCTGCTGTTTTGTTGCAAAGCAGCTAAAAACAAACATCTCCGCCCTTAACCAGTTCGCGCCGGGATTATTTTAACATCGCCGAGCCGACGGGCGGGATTATTTTTAACGAAACTCGATCCGAAGCGTGTTCAGGCCGATAGTGCTGGGTAGCACACCCACGCATTTCCGGCCTTGCGCGCTGCTGACATACATTTCCGAACTTGAACTTGGCGTGTTTATGCGTCATCCGTTTTGAATTTGGGGAAATTTTTGCGTTTATATACGTCATCCGGCGCGAACTGGTTAATACAGACCTGTATCATTGTACCCATTTACTCCTGGGTGCAGAGAAGCAATGAGTGACAAAGGCCCAAGGGCACACGCACCAGGCCGGACTCGAACCCACAACCTGCGGCTTTACCGACAGATAGCGAATTCAGTGCTCAAGACAACCACGAGGCCACAGCACTTCACAAGTCAGTCTACGTAAACTTGTACATTGTACATGTACATGTACTGGTACACAGATTGGAGTGTCAGTCTGCATCTAGACTGACATGAACGGTACATATGTACATTGTTTATACACAAGTGCCTGTACATGTAACCTAAAACTTTGAAGACAAAAAAACAACGCTCATTCTCAAGCAAGTTTTCAATAAAATCCTAGACAAGTTTGGTGTGCAGTACAATGTATTTGTTCAGTTTCAATACGCTCTGGTCGTTTTTTCCTCTTTCATCTCACTTTCTTGCCTGTTCAACCATGCATGTTGGTAGTGTGGTGTTATGTAGAGTGTTGGATTTGGAGTCCAAATTCTCCAAGGTTGAACATTGTGCTACATGTACTTGTACCATACTACAGGCAGTGACCCCATTGTGTTTGTGCTGCCCTAATTACAATGCCTCGCTTCATGAAGCATACACCCCCCCATTTACATGCAAGTTACTGCCAATACTGGTATTTCTAAAGCCCCATTGACATGTACTGGTACAATTGTACATCTACATGTACAGGTAGGCAAAAGGCCACTTGTGGGGCTGTTTTTTCAAATAATTTAGGTTTTGATATTCGAAACTGCGTTAGGACCGAATATTTAAAACTTGGGCAAAAAGAAAAGGGTAGGCTATTGCATTTTTCTTAGGCATACAAAGTTACTGAATGGCATTGATATTAAACTCTTTTTTTTCTGGGTGAATATTGTTGCTTATGCCTGCTCATCTTTGTAACTTTCTGGTTCATGACTATTGAGTTTGATTCTCTGCAAAAACATGTGCAATACAGTTGCATACAGTACATGTGTAGCTGCCAACTATTTCAAATTTTTCGTAATTATTACGAATATTTTGTCAAATTACCAAAATACGAATTGCCAATAAAACATTTCGAATTTCCTATTTTCCACCTACATGTAATGAAATAAAATTACATTTGTGATGAATCTTTTTTGTGAATATTCAGCTAAAATCATGTGTGGTATTTGTCAAACTCTGCGACAAAATATTCGAACAGGCAAAATGCTATTCGTATATTTGGTTGATATTCAAATATTTGATACATTTGAAACAGCCCTAGCCACTTAGAAATTTACTCATTGCAGGTCATAATTTTGCAGGCAGTGATAACACTTTAAAAATGAAAAAAATCTTTTAGAAATCTGCAAGCTGACTGATGAATACTCCTTTTGTAGTGTATACCGGTTAACCCCCGTCACACCAGGGCTGCGCTTGGGCTGCGCTTAGGCTGCGACCACAAAATCATGAAAGCGCAGAGGTGAGTGCAATAATGTCACTATAGAACGAATCGATGACACAGTGGAAACTCACTTGGTCGGGAGAGGAACGCCATGGTCGCCGAGGCTCGGCGCACTGATTAGATCTCTGTAAGGACTCGGTTCGGTTGCAGCTGCAGCTTAAAGCGAGCGCAGCAAAGACGCAATCGGGGGTCTTTTGGTTGCAGCGGCAAATAAATCTTGTCCGCTGCGTCTGTACTGAGTTCTCACTTTGTCCATTGTGATGTCGCTACGTCTCTCTGATGACTGGCGGTCACAGTGGGGTCTTGTTACATGTACCGGTATGTACATGCTCGCCGCGCAGATGCATCAAATGTTTTGAGAACGTATTGCGGACGTCAGCGCGATTGGTCAGAAAGAGTGCTGAGGAGGTGCGTTCGAACTCCACACTAAAATTTCCGTTTTCAGAAATGTTAGACACTTTTCCACAATCGTAATTAATGCATTTTTCAAAAACAATTAGCGCACAGTGAGCTCCGTCCCGTCGCAGTAGAGTGTGACAGGCCTAGTGCTGTACAGGTGTACATGTACACATTCTGGTACTGTACAAATTTACAGTACATGTACATGTACATTGTGTACATGCCGGTATGTACCGGTTTAGTAGTTTGTACATAGAGTTGCATGATGGAGTGATTGATTACAATAAGAAGTTGTTCCCATTGCGAGCCTGTTGACGTCTGTCGTTCATCGTACATGTACACTACGAAAATATAGTGCAGTGCACATTCAAATTGTGCCGAATTACACTTACTGTACAGCAATCAAGAAACTTTTGCAAGTTTAATAAATACATGTACTAGGCATGGAAAGATCAGCACCCTCAATCGATTGATACCATTGCACGGGGTTAACGCTTTGTATTATAACAAAAGTCATTGGTCACAGGTCACTGCTCGGGATTCCTGCCGGTACCTGTGCCAAATATGAATGCTGTCAGGCTGCCGTTGTCCGAGGAAAATGCAGACATACTGTACACGGTACAGAGAAACATATCCAGAGAGTTGTACATGTACATGGATTCTGCACAATAGGGATCTGAATTTTTTGGACACGCCTAATCTGATTTACAAGTTGTTAGCAATGCTAAATCTGTAGTAAATTTGGACAACCTCTGATACATACCGGTACACGGTTTCATCTGTGTACAGGTAGAGATCAACAAATTACAAACGATTAAAGATAATAAATTTCACGTCGGTGGTCAATTCTGTTATTATACAGTATTTATTCTATTGCCAAATTGGCAAATTATAATACACTACATGTACATGTAGGTATAGTTCATGCAACGTATTGCCATTTTGATAATCAACTGCCTGAAATTAAATGTACATGTGTAAGTTTGTACCAGTACAGTTACTCATAACAACTAAGAATGAACAAGTTTATATTTTAGTTTCACTCAGGAAACGTATCCACAAAGCTCTACAATGTAGTTGTGTTTCTTCTCACATTCACTTTCATGGCTCATTGACCATGATCATCCTGTAGAGTGTATCTGTACATACTTGTACAGTACATTGCACCTTTACCTATAATACATTGTACCTGTAATGCCATTAGGCTAAGTTAAAAAAATTACATGTTGATTATCCCCGCCCGCTCCCATGTATTTGTTTGTTTGGTTTTTTTAATTATTTTTTTATTTTTTTTTAAATCGACCAAACAAAGATTGGAGCCCTAACTCTCATACCTAATTACAATTTTAAAACTCTAACACCTTGGATATCTTTTCTAGAAATTATCCTGAATCGCCAAAATCCACCTACATGTACATGTACATTTTGAATAAGTATCTGAATCTAACAAACTCATGCAGTATTCCTAGGCTTACAATCCTCAATCTGAAGGTACATGTAGCCTGAATCTGCCAAACGTTTCCAAAACAGGGGTATGGATTTTAATGAATTCAGGGAGGTTGAGATTAATGTTCATCGTCTGCACCCAACGGCATCATTGGATTTCAAAGTACATGTACTCCTACCATACATAATGATGAGATTTTGATGTTTCAAACCTATACATACGCATTCTACATTACTGTCGACTCTCTCTTTCACCACAGACATTCACAGCATGGTGCAACTCTCATCTTCGGAAGTCTGGCACGCAAATTGAGCACATCGACAGGGACTTCTGCAATGGGCTGAAGCTGATAAACCTACTGGAGGTCATCTCGGGCGAGCGGCTGCCCAAGCCGGAGAAGGGGAAGATGAGGGTGCACAAGATCTCCAATGTGCAGAAGACCCTGGATTACATCCAGAGTAAAGGCGTCAGGCTGGTCAGCATTGGGGCAGAAGGTAAGGGGCCTGGGTATAGGGCACCCCTGGGTATAGGGAACCCCTGGGTTTAGGGCAAGATGAGGGTGCACAAGATTTTGAATATGCAGAAGACCTTGTATATCATCCAGAGCAGAGGCATCATGATGGTCAGCATTGGGACGTAAGGTAAGGAGGCCTGGGTATAGGGAACCCCTGGGGGAACTCTTCGGAGAACCCCTTGGTATAGGGCAAGATAAATGTGCACAAATTCTCCAATGTTCAGAAGACCCTGGATTTTATTCAGAGTAAAGGCGTCGGGCTAGTCTGCATTGGGACGAATAGTACATGTAAGGGGCCTTGGTATAGGGAATGCCTGGGGTATAGGGCAAGATGGAGGTGCACAAGATCTCCAAAGTATAGAAGACTCTGGACTTCATCTAGAGTAAAGACGTCAGGCTGGTCAGCATTAGCCTTTTTGAGGTAAGACTGACACAATAAGAGGGTGCTGTTTAGTTTGAGTAAATACTGGTACAACTTTACCAAAATCAAACAGCGCCCTACTATTGTGTCAGCCATATCTCAAAAAGGCTAATTGGAGTGGAAGGTAAGAAGGTATAGATTAATCCGACAGACATTTTCTGCCAAATGCGCAAGCGCATCATCTTTAAGAATGCGTACAGCTTGCGTGTGGCTGGTGGGGGGTACCCCAAAATAGCTTCTAATTTTGTTCTCTTAGATTAGTCTAAATTCTTGTCAAACCCAACTTGGTCACAAAAAGTAACATGAACATAATTTGCAGAAATGATAAACTCTTCCAAATCTGCAATTATTGAAGTACATGTACATGTACATGTACATGTACATGTACATGTAGTTGTTTGCTCTTTGAATATTTGTGAAACTGAAACCAATTGACAATGAGAGAAACCGGACGGATATTTTGTGTTTCATTGACAGAAATCGTGGACTGTAACTTGAAGATGACCCTGGGTATGATCTGGACTATCATTCTGCGATTTGCCATTCAGGATATTTCTGTGGAAGGTAAACTAAATCAAACCACCGCTCACACTATATTGCTACCATATCACACATTTTCTAACTTTAGGTGTGCATACAGTATGTACATTGTACTTTGCCAAAAGTAGCTACATGTAAATGTACGATAATTTGGTACCGGTGGCCCATTTTTTAAATCGAGGCTGATGGCCTACATGTACATGTACGGTACATGTATTTGAAGCTACAATGCAAGAATTTCATCTGTATTTGTACATGCACCTATCTTAGTATGTGGCTTTGAAATATATATTTTTTTGAGGTGTAGGGGCAGTGTCTGTGTAAATTTACTATTAACCACTCATCATTTACCCACAGGTACATGTACTGTTACAAAAATGTCTGATGCATGGTTTGAATGCTTTTTGTCTTCCAAATGTCCTCGTCACTTTGATGTCTTTGTTTTTAGCAGGGTGGAAGTCCCAATATTTTTGTATTTGGATGTTGTCATTTCTTTGTTCTCCCGTAGCAATTCTCCTGGGATCATGTTGTTTACGTTTATGTTTAAGTTGACTCCTCTTTATCATTCAGCTGACTAATTTGTTTGGTTTTTCTTTCGTCGTAAGACATGACGTTGACGTCCTTCCGTCCTTCATTATCATCTGGGAATGATGCACTGGCAGCACCAATCAAACTTCCGACTGTATCAATAAAAATGACAATAAAAAACAACGCTTCGGAATATATTTGCACATGCCTGTGGTGTCCCTGTATAGCATGACCTCACGCTTAGGCCAGATGTACACAATGTATGTTTTCCTGAGCCTCTTTTACCAACTCGCACTGTCCACAGTAGACTTTTTCGTCTCGGTATAAGTTACCGGTCAGTTTTGCTGGGCAGCAGTTGGCCGGTAAAAGTAACCATTGTACTCAGAAAAAGTAACTCGGAGGAAAATGTCCCTGGCTGTCTGCACTGGACTTTAAATGAGAAAAGTACCATCGTCTCTGTAAGTTTTACTTTTAAAAAGTCCAGTGCGGACAGGGCTTTACTCAAGTTAAAAGGAATTCCAAGCATTTAAACAAATGACTGCTTAACTGCCTTTGTCACATGGAATGGGAGATTTCCTCTAAAAAGATATTTTCACTTTGTTCCCTTTTTACCTTGTCATGATTTGTCTGGGGTGGATTCCATTTTTACAAACACTACACATGTTTATTTTTCATTTTGTTTCAATATGTACCATACATGTAAGTGTTTACCTGTAGTGCTCCACTAGCACTTGTGATTTCTCCTAACACAGCCTAATGACCTGCACATGTATCTGCACATGTATGCATATGTATACCGTACATTGTATGTAGTTTCATAGTTAATACATGTACATGTATAGTTCATTATTTTATGCCTAACAATTGGATGAACAATTTTGAAGAAGTCCTACATGTATATGTACAATGTATTGCATGTTTTTGTTTTTTAGGAAAGATGTCTCTTGCTTAGTCGCAGGGTACTGTTCTCGTGAGACTTTACTGTAGTCAACTAACCAGTAGTAAATCACATCTTTTTAATTTATTTTTAGGAGAGCAACACTATCCAAGTGATATTCTTGCATGCACCCGAACCTTTTCGCAGTTTAACAGGCAGACCTTTCCCGTGCCGTGTCTTCAATGTACAAATGTCGCATAAAACTGATACATGTACTTAACCACTTTTTGTTTCAGCAGTGCCAACCTGAAGACATTGTACATGTATTATGACTTTTAAACATGATTATTTCAGCGCACACGGCCAAAGACGGACTTCTCTTGTGGTGCAAGCGCAAGACTGCTCCCTATCGCAATGTCAACGTCACAAACTTCCATAATAGGTAACGGTGAGCGAGCATGCACCCGGCCCGTGTGATTTCCTGTGTAATTCTGCGTTAATAATCCAATTATTTGTTCAGGTTGTTGGTTTGGTTTTTGTTTCTAGACAGTTTGTATGGTGTTATAGTGTGCCGACTGACTGCATCAGTAACAACCAGCGTGGGAGTAATACAAAACTAAAACGGCCATTTTGGCTTCATTTGTTGTTTGAATTGAGAGACTTATTTGTCATGTTAGAACCCTTACTTGCATGGCACTAACTCACGCACGAAGTGAATTTTCTCCCCCTGCCTACACCTGTCACACGTTGTGCGGCATCTGATCTGCAGAATTGACCGCTAAAGAAGGTCTCTTGCTGTGGTGCCAGCGCAAGACGCAACCGTACAAGAACGTGAAGGTGTCCAACTTTGACACAAGGTAACTCTCGAGTCTGTCGCAGTGCGCACCGATAGATCGGTAGGCTTTGGAGTAGCCCTTGGCATTGTGGGATATGCCTGGGGATAGCAACGGCTTTGGTTCTGTAGAGGTCTTTGTAGAGGTCTAAGAAATGATGTGATCATAATTGCGCAGTCAAATGTGCACTTATGCAGACATACCCTAAGCGCATGCCATAATTGTAAGGCATGAAATGAGACAGAACTGGGCACATGCCAAAGTGGGGAAAAAAATGAAATAGGGATTGTTTTTATCACTTTTCAGATAATTTATTCATATTTGTAATCTTGATGTGTATACTGCACATGTTTTAGAGTTATAGTATAAAATATGTGGAATAAGTTTTTTTGAGACAAAAGATAGACATCTTTCATTTTCACGTAGTGTATACCGTACTCGAACCTTTGTTGGCCTTTTCCTTGGTATTTACATTTTGGAATCCATAAATGCAAGTGCAACAAATAATACTGAAAGGAGAATTTTATCCTCTTTCCTAACACCCACAAACCCTCATTTCAACGTCTGCCCAGTTCTGTCTCATTTTTCCAGAACGTCTCATAATTTACGCTCAAATTGAACACGGTCAAAACATCATTTACAAGACCCAAAGACCTGTACGGTACCAACCGAGAGCCATGCATGGGATTGGTAGTTGGCTGCATGTAACCTCTTGGCATGTGCTATGGTTTATTATCTTCTCCAACACAGAGTCCACGGCTAAGGAAGGCTTACTTTTGTGGTGTCAGAGGAAGACGGCCCCTTACAACAATGTCAAAGTTCAAAACTTCCACACGAGGTGATATCAAGTTGTACACTGTACTCTCGTACACTCGTAACTCTATCCCATCGTAACTCTATCCCATCGTAACTCTATCCCATCGTAACTCTATCCCATCGTACCTCTATCCCATCGTACCTCTATCCCATCGTACCTCTATCCCATCGTAACTCTATCCCATCGTAACTCTATCCCATCGTACCTCTATCCCATCCTAACCCCATCCCATACTAACTCTATCCCATCCTAACCCCATCCCATCCTAACCCCATCCCATCCTAACCCCATCCCATCCTAACCCCATCCCATCCTAACCCCATCCCATCCTAACCCCATCCCATCCTAACCCCATCCCATCCTAACCCCATCCCATCCTAACCCCATCCCATCCTAACCCCATCCCATCCTAACCCCATCCCATCCTAACCCCAACTTATCCTAACCCCATCCCATCCTAACCCCAACTTATCCCATCCCATCCTAACCCCATCCCATCCTAACCCCATCCCATCCTAACCCCCATCCCATCCTAACCCCCATCCCATCCTAACCCCCATCCCATCCTAACCCCCATCCCATCCTAACCCCCATCCCATCCTAACCCCCATCCCATCCTAACCCCCATCCCATCCTAACCCCCATCCCATCCTAACCCCCATCCCATCCTAACCCCCATCCCATCCTAACCCCCATCCCATCCTAACCCCCATCCCATCCTAAGGATACAACTTTGTATCTTATAATACACAAATAGACCACAAGGGAAACTGACCATTTAAATTTGCATACATTTCAAAGTGAACGAAGAAATTAGCCATTGTGTGCTATTTATTTTTGGCAGAATTTAATCTTCAGTACCGGGATGTTGCCATCGGGTTTTGCCTCTGAAGAACATCTCGTTAGGATCGAAATATCAGGCCTCAAGACACATTGAATCATCAACTTTAATCCCAACTGTCCTACATTCAAATCCTGAGGAAGATCCATTGTAGGGTTAATTAATACATTACACATTCTACTAGATGTACAAAATGTATTGCCCTTAAGATTTAATATTCTACATGTACGTACATGCTGTGCATTTAATGAACCAAAACCACTACCATACGTGTACAATGTACCGGTACATGTACCGGTACCTGTACCTTTACATGGAGTACATGTAGGCTTTGGTAAATTAGGAATTGAACGATTAAAAGCATGTGACCAGACACCAAAATATGAGAGTAAAGTCTTAAAAAAAGATTGGTATTTTCAAATTCTTGAGAAAGAGAGCTTTCCAATGGTACATAGCACTTGGGGGTTTTGCGATAAATACATTTTACAGCAATCTAGAAAGTCATGGGTTTTATAAAACGTGTTTGTGAGAAAACTTACTTAATAAACATCTTAAACAAAACACGCAAAAGATTGGAAAACAGGACAAGTACTGTAAGGTTCGGTTGAGCATAGCATTTCTTCTTGATACTTTCCACACATACGAATTATTGTATAAACAAAAAAAATATAAACATTTCGAAAACGTGAAATAGTTACGAGGACCGAATTTGCATAATTAATTACCGTGTTAATTAGACCACTAATGGACTTTAATCCAAACACTAACTACACAAACACTATGCAAAATCACATAATTTAAGAGGTTTTTGATCATCTGATTGCACACAAAAAATAGGAATATATGTAGAGGAGGACTTTCCAATTTTCGCAAAATCTCAAAATTGGCAACCCCTTAATATTTTGACTTTGGATGGCCATATTTCCAAATCACATCATACTCTCATATTGTGGTGACGGGTCACATATTGGTTTGCACAGATCTACATGACAATAACAGTGAATGTGCTACAATCTCATGTACATGTATGCCCATCACCTCTCTGTTTGAAAGTCACAGCTTTGCTGAATATACGGTATGGTGCAGAGCAAAGTTTTCGTTATTTGCATTGATGGAAATGCCTATTTTAAAATATGCACACATCGCGTACTGGTACATTGTAAATTCTAATGACCAACTCATTTGAATGAACTCGCATGTTATTTCAGTTCATACATTTTAAATATCGCCATGAAATACACCGCATTTCTTCCCACCTTCCAACTCAATTAACAAGTCGTAGCTTACTGACATTATCAGCATTTGGCATCTCTGTCAAAAGCATTCTGCCATTATTAATATGAAATTCATTCACCATGCCCTATTTTTTTCTGAATTGGTAATCTCTTAGAAATGCGGCTTTAAATATCATATGTGAATCTGATCACTAATCACAAACGACTGACTGACAAATAGCAAGACGTGCAGACATACATGTATCCTATCACCGGTAGATATCATTTTTTTGTTTTGAATGTCACATAAATTTGAAGACTGCAGATAGAAGGTTAAATCTCGGTGATCCGTACAATTCTAAAGATCAGATGCAATGGGAGTGCAATCTAAGAGAAGAGGCTGTGTTTTTAATTTATTTGTAAAAAGGGAAGGTATACTTTTTGCAACTATCCAAATAGTAACCAAACAAATTATTAACTCTAACGTCCTACATGTAGGCATTCATTTGGGATGAGGTAAACTATACTACAAACAAAACTACTTAATTACCATAGATCAGTGTTGTAAGAGTACTGCCTACTAAATTTTACTAAAAAGGCCATATTTTGTAGGTGAGGTTAAGGTTTAATAGCTCTCTGTGAAATTTTTTCTTATGGCATGCTGTCAAGTCCAAAGATGCATCTTACAAATTTCCATTAGTAGCTAGTTCAAAATCCGAAGCTTAGAATATTATTTTTCTCGGAATACAACGTTCACAGAGCTAAAGCTTTTTCACATTAATTGTCAAGCACCATTCTTCAATATAGTTCGAGAATTTTTGCTGCTTCAAACTAAGCCTGCAAGTTTGCGATTTTAAAATTTCATCCGTGTAACCTTATGTTTTGCGGTTACGGTTAAACGGTTAACCGTAACCGACGTTAAAAAAAACAAAAGAAAAAAAAGTCTCGGAAGTTTGTTCAAAAATCACTAATTTAAAGATTTGAATCGCAAACAAAAATGATATATATGTATCTAGACAGGTAAACAAAATTTCCCTGCCTCTATACAACGCCGACAAACAGCTTTGTATTGTTGTAATTTATGTCTTCTTCGTGTACTCCAAGAATGGAAAAATGTAACCGTGTAACCGTTTGAACGGTCGGTTAACCGTGTAACCATTTAACCGCTGCTTACTTCAAACGATAAACAAGCACAACTGAAAAATGGTATACCAAAAAGTAACCAACCAAAATACTGTTGAAAAGCTTACCTGTTGTAAAGATATTAATGACTCTAAACTCCCTGTTAAATTATTCTGTCTGGCATGCTGTCATTTTGATGAAAATAACAAGAGAATGTTATTTCCAAAGAGGTGTCTCAAAGACGCACTTTTGGAAATTTCCACAAATGGTGCGCACAAGCGTTCAATCGGTGCACGGCGTGTGTGTGAATGCTATTATTAGTCAGTTCAGTGCGTGACACGCGCGTAGCTGCAATCGGCTAGATAAGAACGCACCCTGAACGCGGATTGTTACTCGGCAAATATTAAATTGAACTGGAAATCTTAGAATAGTGTTTTTTTCAAAATATCCAGCATTTACAGAGTTCAATTTTACAAGGTATTACAAGGTACTAATAGTTGTCAAGCACCTTCCTTTATTTTGAGCACTTTTGCTTCTTCAAACGAACAAAATGCACAATTGACAAATAGTCTTTTGTCCCTTTAATATACACAGGTATCACAGACAGGTTAAACCCTCATATTTCTCCTTGAGCATGTTGAGTATTGGTTGTGTAACATACATGTAGCCAGATGCATTGACTGAGCTACTGTACATGTTCCAGTTCATGCACATAACCAATGAGAAAACCACAGTATCAGCTGTCATCCATGTACATTGGCATGGCCACATAGCGAGCAGTTGAAAGCCAAGGGGGCAATATCCCTCTCTCAAGAATGCAGTCCATGTCGAGGAATGGCAGACTTTGAAGGCGAAATATTTCCAATTCTTGAGGGGATCATCCCGAGTCCCGTATTGTGCCCATGACATGACAGAGACAATTTGGTGCAAGTTCTGACAAGATTATGAACAACATGAATGAAAAAATTGAATAAATTTATCGTTAATTTTGTTTATTTACAATTATGAATGTATCTACAAATGGGCTACCAGCATGTACACTGTACGTACAAATGTGTGCATTGTTTTTTGTGCACATGTACATGTGAGCCTGCAATATTGCATTAAAAATAGTTATTGTTGCGATTGCTACTTTGTTATTTCAATAAACATTTATCCTGCCGGCAATGATGAGAGAGAAGTTCTCTCCCAAAAAAGTATTTCAGGATTCATTCCTTCATTTATTCATTCATTCAACATTTATTTTGTTATTGTTGGTACAAGTTTACACAAATTTAAATGAGAAACTTATTAGTGAAAAACATGAAATGAAATAATAAACAAATAGAATAAATTTGTAATGAAACGTACAAGTTTAATAAGTCAATATGAAATGTATTAATCCAATAATATTATTAGGTTTAAATCGATAATAATAGGTTAACAAAGCAGCAATATGGTGGCATGGGCATGTACATAATTCCAGATAAAAAAAAATAGGGAGAATAAATTCAGTTTGAGAAACCTTTCTTTTTTAGTTATTTGTTATCAAGTTCGTAAGAAAAAGCATTCAAGTTTGTTTTTGAATGTACCGTACATATTCAAATTTGCCCGAAACCAAATGACACCGTGATTAAATTTGACGCTTATTTTCTGAAATTGAACAAGAAAACCTTAATTATAGAATATTTTTTTAGGCTGACAAATTTAATTACTCTGGCCGATTTATGGACACTAACAAACATACATTGTACATGATACAATATGTAAAATATCTGCCACCTGGGATTAAGGACATAATAATACAATTCAAAAATCCACTATTTCTATAAGTATTACAAGTAACTCGGGGGAGCCATCGAGCCAACACTCGCTTCCACCCAATCTAGTACCCTCATGATCCTTGTACTCCTTTGATGCTACCAGTGGTAATTGTTACGAGTAGTGAATGCACATCTTACACCTCAACTTCCATCCTGTACCCACTACCATTGAGCCTGTGGCCCTTCCTCCCAATCTGTGCTTTATGTGGAACCTTTGGCTACTGTACATGTACGGTACTTCTCTTTCAATAATGCACCCTTTTCTTTCAATAATGCACCCTTTTCTAAACCATTAATGGGCTTGACACTAAATGTCAGCGAGCACCTCACTGAAGGCAATTCTTAAAGGTAGTATGCATGTACACCATTTGCTTTTGTTGTAATTTGCAAAAAATAGATTGGTCTCAAGGAATTCATACTTATCAGGCATTATCAATTTCCTCAACCAGTTCGCGCTGGAGAACATGTATACACGCAAATTAAAAAACGTATCATGGATAAACACGTCACAAGTAACTTGGAGCGAGACCGGAAATGTTTGTCAGCGACCGGCTCGCAGCAAGCAAGGCTGGGTGTGCTTACCCACAAATGCCGGCCTGAACCCACCTTGGATCGATGTTCGTAAAAAAAAAATCCCGTGCCTGCATCTGGTCAATGTCGAAATAATCTTGACGCGAACTGGTTTAGCTGATTTCCTTCGTTTTTTGGTTTTTTATTTTTTTCCATTTAATTTGTGTTCAAAATTATAGAAAAATAGTCTGGTATGTGGCAATTGTTAGAAAATGAAAGAACAAAAATCCACTTTTCTTAAAAACCACATCACACCAGATACTGTGATTTCACATGACTTTGGATGTTTGCAATTGGTAAATACTACCGGTACCTTTGTGACATTTAAGAAGAAAAAAATAGTTGGATGAGGGCACATTTGTATTTGTATAGCTTTATGGCAGATGTAGCATTGCAGCATATGATAATAATTAGACTCCACCCCTGCATACTTCACTCCGAAAAACTGCAACAGAGAAAAGTGCCAATGTGAAAATAACTAGGATTTTTGTTGAGGGGGTGGGGGGGTAGAAATTAAAAAAGCAAAAAGTTGTTTTGGTGCAGCAGCCAAAAAGGATGCGCGCAAGAACGAGAAATACAAAAATTAATTTTGCCTAAATAGTCAAATGGAAACCTTCTGAATGCTATAAGGAAACATTCAGAGGTTTTTCCTCATTTTATCTAAACATTAAGTGTGTATCAAGAAATTCCATGCATACTAGTACTTAATTCAGCTTCATGCATTGGCTAGATGACCCGAGGCTAAAATACCAGCAGTTGTGGAGGAACTACATGTAATACCATACTCATAATACTGAAGAAAAAAATGTGCGAGTAACATCTTCCAAACTGCTCTGCAGTATTCCCTCTTTTTGTTTCTTCTACCGTATGTCGCAAGAAAACATGTCTGTTTATTCAGCCATTTGACTGAGTAAGCACGCTAATACTCTGATACTTTTATTCTAACGAAGTCTATTTTGTTGCCCCTTGCCACCGCTGGTCTTAAAAGGTAAAATATCTGCATGGATTTTTTTCTTGTCACATCTTTGCATCTTGTTTCTCACAATACTAATTTAATGGCATAGGCCCCGGTTTCATGGAGCTACAGTACTAAGCACGTAATTTGATCATCAAGTTACCAGCTAAACTGTCATTATTATGGCTCGTGACCTGGGGGCAATTTCATAAAACATGTAAGCACCAACATTTGCTTAGCACGAACATTCTTCCTTGGGGGAAAAAAAACAGGGTTGTAAACCAAATTTTGATTGATGTTTATTGTTTGTGACGGGTATTCAGCTGGTTTCTTTGCTTTGAATGAAAAGCACGTGTAGTTTTGGCCAATAACCTGTTTTTACTGAGCAAGACTTTTTTGTGCTAAGCAAATTTTTGTGCTTGCATGTTTTATGAAATTGGCCCCCGATGATGACTAATTGTCAGTTCATTTTGATTCGGCTATTACAATGTAAAATGGCTTTGTGACATTGATAAACATACTATGGAACCAGGGCCCATAACACAGCCTCTGTCATTTAGACTGTTAACAGTAAGCACACAAAAAGTATGCTTAACTACGGAGAAAAAAGTTGCTTAAATCAGTGGCGTAACAATATAAATCTCCAAGCGCACGCAAGCTTAAGCGCGCCCACACCATGAAATAGTTCCTAAGCAGCACCTTGTTTTTCTGCTACAGTGAGCATAACTTACTTGTTGTGATGTGTTTATATCGGTCCACAGTGCACGTGTTGTTTTTTTTCGAATGTGACTTTTGTACCAGGTTAAAAAAGTTCAGAATGTTACATGTAAGTAGGCCACACCCAATTCTTCTCATGAATCAATACTGCTAAAAGCCCCTCAAGCTGCTAAAGTTCAGACTCGTACTTCCTGTCTATTTTAGGGGAGAAAAAAAGTACCGGACCTACATACATTGTGGGAACATGTAAGATGCATACTGTACATGTACATGTATACCAGTAGTATGCAAACTGCAGTAATAGTTGTACATACATGCACCAGTACAGTACATGTACTGTACATGTACATATACATACTGTACATTGTACATTGTATTCTCCATTGTGTGTGATGCTTGAGAGATGTGATTAAGTCATGCACACTTTGTACAAACAAAATGCAATTAATCATCTACATGTACACAAGTATTTTAGTTTCAAATTCAGTAATGGAATTTTGTGATAAACATTTTGTTTAAAGCCTTGTCGAAAACAAACATAAGTTTTAGAGACACATTCTCATTTATGTGCATGAAACTGACTTTTGTTTAAAGAGACATACCGTACAGTGTAGTGATGCAATTGTGTACTGGGTACAGCAAGGGGTACATGTACATGTTACAAGTGAGTCTTAAGGACTTCTCAAGTGCATGTAATTGCCTGTTGTACAGTGTATTGTCACAAATTAAAATAAACAGCAGGTGTATAATTAAGTATCATACAAAACAGAGGCCATCCTTTGCCATTATTCATTCTCGGTTTTCCTAATAATTGTGATGCTTATAAAGCGCTACCGATATCAAATGCTCAATTGGCCTCGACCCTTACAGGTACCCATTATACTCCTGGGTGGTTAGAGGCAATTGTAGTTAAGTTTCTTGCCCAAGGGCATAAGCGCCATGTTCTTGGCAGGGTTCATATACACGCACCTTCATGCATGGGTCAAACACTGTAACCATTTGACCGTGACAATGTACTTGAGTTCGACTTGTGATTTGACTTGCAATGCATCTTGACCGCGCCTCTTGACCGCGCCTCTTGACCGCGCCTCTTGACCGCGCCTCTTGACCGCGCCTCTTGACCGCGCCTCTTGACCGCGCCTCTTGACCGCGCCTCTTGACCGCGCCTCGACCGCGCCTCTTGACCGCGCCTCTTGACCGCGCCTCTTGACCGCGCCTCTTGACCGCGCCTCTTGACCGCGCCTCTTGACCGCGCCTCTGCCATTATTTGGAATATTTGATGCTTATACTGTGTTTATGTAATTTTTCTTTATTAGCTGGAAAGATGGCCTGGCGTTCTGTGCGCTCATCCACAGACACCGCCCAGACCTCCTGGATTACAACAGCCTCAGCAAGGTACACATGTAATGTTTGAATCGATTCATGATAGAATGACGTCACACTCTAAGAAACCGTTTTCCTGGTCGAGTAAGGGCACTGTAACAGATGCTTATACCCAGACCGCGTATTTTCTTTTTTATACCGCAGCGAAGGGTTTCTCCTAGAAATAGTGCCTAATGCACTCTTAAAAGCAGACTATGAATAGATTTAGAAAAAACAGTGACAAGTCAAGGAGTATTTGGGAGAACATCTATCATCGACTTGTCATGGTAGTCTAATGGATAGTGGGATAAGCTATAGCTTGAAAGGTCCCTGTTTCAAATCCACTAGTAATAATAATAGTAATAATAATAATTACCGGCATTAAATAAATAGGAAGACTTTCCCGAATTCCCCTTAGTTGCATGCACAACACTTTACTGTCACCTAACCCATTTGTTCCTAACTCTGTTTCCACAAAATTTGGTCTGTGTAAATTTTGGAACCTGCTCTACAAATATAACTCATTTTCGACACTGAAATGTTGCCTCCTTCTAGGGGCTGAACAAATACATGTAGGGAGACGCCTACATTTTGTAAATGTCTCCCTATTTGCACTTGTCTTCCTATTATGGAAATAGTTACCCTAACGTGTCCCCCTATTAGTACATTTAATAATATAATACAAAGCATTTATTTGGGGCTATACAAAGAACAGAGCGCCTAACAATACTAGTACCCATTTTTATTAGTCAAATTTATCTTTGGGACAATTTTATTAAAAGGAAAAGACAGCATTACTTAGTGCACTAATTTGTAGTCTAATTTCCGGTGTAAAGAAAAACTATGCCCCCAGACCTAACAAATCTTTGATAATAAGTTTGTTTTTTTGTTTGTAATCAACCAGGATGATCCCAAGAAGAACTTGGAGCTTGCCTTTGAAGTGGCAGAGAAGTACCTGGACATTCCCAAAATGTTGGATCCTGAAGGTAAGTACCAGTAAATGGTGTACCCTGACACCAAAACTACCTACATGAGTACAACAATAGATGAACTAGAAAAAAACTGATACCAAGATATCTCGAATTGGGCTGGTAGTTTTAGATCCACACCCTTTTTCATCAAGAAAAAGCTGTGTCATGTTAAATTTGTGGGCGTGGTTTAGATATTTCTTGGTGTGAAATGATATCCGACTGCTTCACCAAATAGGGTCTGGAGCTAAAACTACTGGCCTAAATCGAGAAATCTTGGAATAATTTGTCTTCTTTAACCAGTTCGCGCAGGAGGACGTATACGCGCAAAGTTTTTTCAAGATTCAAAACGGATGACGCATAGACACGTCACGAGCAAGGCCGGAAATGTCTGTCAGCAGCGAGCAAGGCCGGAAATGCGTGGGTGTGCTTCCCGGTACCATCGGCCTGAACCCGCCTCGGATCAAGTTTAGTTAAATATAATCCAGCGCCTCCGCTCGATGATGTTAAAATAATCCCGGTGCGAACTGGTTAAAGGTCTATTGGTAGGTAGTTTTGAGTTCCATGCAGTATTGTTAGATATATCTTGATGGTGGGTACCAGTTATCATTTTGTTCAATTCCGCCTATGGGGTTAGATAACGGATCTTGATGGTGGCTTCCGGTTTGAGGTTGATTGATCGTCACACACATAAAATTAATTAATAAACTGTGGTACAATGTACTTGACAGAGTATTAATGAGTCACTAATTTGTTAGTGACTCCAAGTCGAGTCAAATCATATTTCAAATCATATTAAACAAAGTGACTCGATTCAAGTCGAGTCATTAGGTCAATAAGTTGTCAAGTCGAGTCACAGTGTGTAGTCTAGTTGAGTCGAGTTAATTCAAGTCACGAATATTTGAGAAATATATATAAAATAAACACAAGCGAGAAAGTCATTTGTTGTCATTTTTAATGAGAAATTGCCTGAAGCCAATTTCGAAACCATGAATTGGAAAAATGCGTTTAAAGTGCAGTTCCGGTATAAGAGGCCTCTGTACTGTAATGTATTAGCAAAGTGATGGGAAGATAAACTTTGAACCGTAAATAAATGGACATATTTTCTGCAAAGTTTTGCTTTTACTTCTGGGACTCGAGTGCTATTAGCTTTCACCGGAGTTGAATCTTCTGATGAGGGACTCAAGTCGATTCATTTATCTGCCATATACTCAATTCAAGGTTCCCACCACATCTTAGAAGTCAGGGCCAGTCGGGGAAAAGTAACGCTCGGTTCAGACAGGCGTTCCACAGTCGCGCCGAACCAAATTGAAATCAAGTCGTTCCTGAGTCGCTCTAACAACTCCGGCAGTCGATCGTTCGCCGTCTGGCGCGCCTTGTCGCCCTTATTCGTTTCAGACGTCGGACTCAATTCACTCATTTGGTTCGGCGCGACTGTGGAACGCCTGTCTGAACCGAGCGTCAGAGAATTTGAGAAAAATTTCTCAAAACAGGGCAACTTCAGGGAATTTCATTGGCCCAAATTAGAAAATGGTCAGAACTTTATATTTTGTCTAATGGCCAAACAGCCTATCCACTGGATGACTGGCTATAATGGCTTTTTAGTGTGGAAATCCCTCTTTATACAAAACATACCGTTACTAGTCTCTTAAATTTCACTCGGTTCCCTGCTAACAAATTGAAGAAGTGTCAAACTGGATATGGGTCGAAATAATTATCCTGGAATTTTGTAATTTGATGTGGTAAAAATTCGGGGAAAACTCAGGGAAATCTTGGGGAAAACTCGGAAAAAACTTGTGGAAAAATCAGGGAATTTTGTTTTCATAAAATGGTGAGAACTTTGCAAGTTAAGTCGAGTCATTTACCCATCGCGACTCGAGTCAAGTCGTTAACAAAAAATGTGACTTGATGATTCAAGTCACTGACTGAACTCTTGGTACTAGATGCAGGTAACTAATAAATCATTTTGTATACTTGTTTTTTCCCACTTACCAGATATTATCAACACCGCTAAGCCTGACGAGCGGTCCATCATGACCTATGTCTCCTGCTACTACCATGCATTCGCAGGAGCTCAACAGGTACGTTGCTCAAGATTGGTGCAGAGCACATCCTTGAAATGTGTCCTGGGGGACATTAAACTCGACAGTTTGCATGAGATTAAGGCCATGTCCAAAAAGAGCTTACAGAGCGCTACGTTTATTGTCAACCTGCTCACGCGTAGTTGTAATGGGCGAACACCTACTGTAGACAATAGCCTTAGTAGAGTGATTCAGACATGGCCTATTACAATTGGCCCAATATGTATATAAGGATCAATAATAAAGCGTACTTGAATTGGGAGACCGTGTTGCATTTTGCTACATTTTCAGCTTCATGCCATCTGTCGAATAAATTATTTGAGTATTGTATTCTTGATATTTGTCTTCAAGGATGTTGGACAGAAATGGGCAAGTTTTATACCATTAAAACATTAGTTTCCTAAGAAATTTGATATTTCATGCAACATTTCGGACTCGGATTGACACTGTGGACACTGTATCTTTTACATCTTTTTGTTATCATGTTACTAGATTTATTGTACAAACCTAGAACCATACATGTACGTGGTTATATAGTCGATAAATAAGGGATATGTTAAAAAATATGTTTTGACGTAACAGGTGTCACACTAGGGAACACCAGGTTAAATTGTTTACAGCTACTGATTCACATGTACCGGTGTTTCAAGTACGGTAACAGTTATTAACTTTTATGGGGTTCATTCTGTGTGTTTTATTCATTGTTTGTATTTGTTTTTTTGCAGGCAGAGAATGCAGCCAACCGTCTGTGCAAAGTACTGAGAATGAACCAAGACAATGAGAGACTAATGGATGAGTATGATCGATTGGCTAGTGATGTAAGTAGAAGATCATTATGTGACCCGCTCCTACAAAACCCGACATAAGTCACACAGGCTATTTCGAGATACAGCTCGTCAAAGTTGAAATGAAGTGAAAAATCTGGCGGACATCGATTTTTGTTTGTCTACATTTGTTTATTCTTTAATATGTATACTTTAACCCTCAGTTACTGTAGGTTAAACAAAATCAACTTTATTTATGAGAAAGTACAAACCATGCATTTATTGAGGAAAAAATGTGTCCTAAAAGTAGTAATTTATCTCCCAAATACATCGAAATAAAATCCTCATAAAATTGAAAGTATGTATGGTATAAAGGTGGTTTTGGTACCAAATGAAAGCAGAAGATGTGGACTAAATGGAAATAACAATATCTCACTTTAAACAAAAAACACTTATGTAAGGTTTTGTTGGAGCAGGTCACATATACATGTACATATCTAAATCTTAACCCTAGCTCCCTACTACTAGACTATATCAGCCAAAATCCCACATTTGTAGTTCAGTTCTTGCAAATAAATTTGCAAGCCCGGTCGCAAGCCCGGTCGCAGTTCCCATCGTAAGCCTGGTCGCAATAATAATCTGATGTCCAGATATGGAATTCTTCTAATTTCTTATTTATAAAACCAAATGATTTAGTAATTTCCATGTGGCATTTATCATGTACCTTTTTAATGTAATTCCTTTAGAAGTAATTCCTTCTAATTTCTTATTTATTAAACTAAATGATTTAATAATTTCCATGTGGCATTCATGTACCTTTTTAATGTAATTCCTGCAGTTGTTGGATTGGATCAAGCGCAAACGTCCATGGCTGGAGGATAGAACTCTGTCAGAGAACAGTCTGCCTGCCGTACAGGTATGGTCCACTACTAATTTCTGTTATAGACTCAGTGAGATGGTGTTTCTGAAAGCAGTATGCCACAATTCACTATACACAATGTCTGCTGTACATAATGTCTGTACACTGGAAAAGGTGCAACTGTTTGTGCTAAAAGTAGAACAAGCTACTTGCATTATGTGTACATTGCAAGTCAAAATTTCTTTAACCAGTTCATGCCGGTATTATTTTTACACTGACTGGGCTCAGGTGCGGGATTGTTTTTCACGAACCTCAATCCGAGTCGAACTCAGGCATCTGTGGGTAGCACACCCTGATATTTCCGGCCTCGCTCGCTGCGGGACGGTCGCTGACAGATATTTCCTGCCTTGCTCGTTACATGTTTATCTGTCATCCATTTTGAATTCTGGGAAAACTGTGCGTCTATACATGTACGTGGCATCCAACGCGAATTGGTTAATGACAGATGGAATTCAGGTGATAAGCACATTTTTTCAGCTGCAACTTGCTAAATCTTTACCAATGAAAAAAAAACGAGGTTGGTAGTTGGACGATACTAGTAAAAAGAAAATGAGAGGAAAAAAAAAAGATTCTTATTTTGAGAAATATCCATTGCTTCATCTAAGATCACATTGCAATCGTGACAGCTGGTTTTTTTTTAAATTTATTTTATTCAGATAAAAACATGAGCAATTCTGCACTCGCAAGTTTCCTGACAAAATTGTGCTTGTATCCCAAGCAGTTAAAGATTTAAAACATTTCTGTTCTCACATTGCTTTATACAGGATAAACTTGACGAGTTCCGTAATTATCGCGGTAAAGAGAAGCCTCCTAAAACTGAGGAGAAAGGACAACTGGAAACTAACTACAACACCCTGCAAACTAAGCTGCGTCTGAGTAACAGGCCTGCCTACATACCGAAGGAAGGCAAAATGGTCTCGGTAGGTAGTGTTGGTTTTTATTTCCTTGCACAGAACTGGGTCATTCCATCAGGTTGGGATGCGTGGTGTTTTTATCCATATCTAGACAAGGTATCGGGACATTTGATTCATTTATTTTATGTAAATATCCGTATTTGGGTGTGGAATATTTTGGGAGGTTTTAAATCTTTTTTTGTTAAATCGTTCAAGTATTTTAAAACAAAAATATAATAAAAAAGGGTCATTCTGACACCGTGTTAATGTTGCGTCCATATTTCCTGGTTTTGGGGTGGTTTTTTTTTCTCAACACTTTAATACAAAACTATGGATGTGTTTTGTTAAAGACGTACTATGCAACACAACACATCACTTTCGTTTCAGTAGTCAGTGTCCAAATATAGCAGGGACAGCAAGAATTGTTTTGTGGACGCAACATGGACACCGTGGATAAATGTCGCACACCAAACCTCTAATATAATGCAATGACCTAACTAACTAAACTGTGTACATCTATGGCAAAAGGTCTTCCTGCTACCAAGGCCGGTGTAGCATGAATGTCAGACTCCGTGAAATGCGGGCTCTTTTGGCGGTATTTCGCATGAGTAACTAAGGCAAATTTTACAAAGCTGCCAAGCACAAAAATTTGCTTAGCGCACAAATATCTTGCTCAGTTAAAAACTGGTTACCGGCAAAACCTCTATGTGCTTCTCATGCTAAAATGCAGCAAAAAAAACCAGTTGAATACCCGTCACAAACAATAACAAATGTTGCCAAGGAAGAATTCTCATGCAAATTTAAAGTGGCGCCCCTGATGGGTCATGGCCACTTAAAGGAAGGATACACCATTTGCAGATATCAAACAATTTTACTACCAAATTATTAAGAAATGTCTTACTTATTTGCAAGTAAAAAATAATTGTAGGCATCCATCAAAATGATTGTGCTAGTTATCCTGTAATTGTTCTGAAAAATTTAATTTTATAAAAGAAAAATCACGATCACCAGACGGCGATTGCAAAAAAAAAAGAACAACATAAAAACCACTGCTCGACGCTGGTTGAAAACGAACGCCGTTTTTCTTGCTTTTCCCAGCAGCCATGATTGTAAAACTTCGGACAGGTCAGTTAAACAATATTTAATATAAAATACAACCACCCCAATCCACCCATTTTTGATAATTCAAGCAATTACAATAGTGTATCCTACAGAACCTTCAATGTCAAGGTAGATGCCCTTTGAAAGTGTTTTAGTCCAAACATCGTTAAGTTCCTCTACATTGCTTTTCAGGAAATGTTGACGTTAAAATGATTAGGGGTTATGGTTGTAAGCCACTCAAGGTTATTATGTACAATAGCAAGATGCTTACTCAACTAATAAAACATGAAATATATCCTGGTTCCATTTGTAATGTTTATTGTTTGTAATGAGGAAGTGAAATGTTCAACTGATAAAGAGAAGTTGAGTTCTTGATTTATTGCCAGATGAGCTGTATGTTCAAGGGTTTCATTTTATTGCACATGTAAGCGGAATCCTGGAGATCAATAACCACCTCCCTGGATGACCTACATGTAGATAATCACAAGTTGCTATCAGCCTACTCTTGCCAAACAGGATAAATAGTTTGAAACTCCCATTAACCCTAGCCCCTGGGGCCATCTCTTTAGGCCAGTTGATACATGTACATGTACTACACATGAAAGTGAATGTGATGCAAATTAGATGTCACAAAGCATTCGCTGCATCAACAACAAATTGAAGGAGTTGAACTTTTATGCAAAAACTTCCCGTGACATCACGAATTTGTTTTCGCGTTTGATTTTGCACTGAGTATGATCTGGCCTTTAGGGTTAAAGGTTTTATATTTATCAATTTGTTTTATTTAGTTCGGTGTAAAAAGCCTCCAATACAAAAATTCGAAAATGTATAGCAATTGGAGTACAATTAAATGTATACATAGGTCAGGGTTGTAGTCGAGTCCCTGCAAGTCCTTTCACAAGTCCTTTCGTGAAGCCAGTCACAAGTCCCTTCATAAAGGCAGTCACGAGTAACTAGATGAACAATGACAAAGGAATGCCTTTGTCAAAGCTGATTTGAATAGCTTGTGATTTGAATTGGAACTGAAGGACTTGTGATGGACTTGCAGGGACTTGTGATGGACTCGACTACATCCCTGACATAGGTATACCTTTACTTAAAAACCAATTAAACCAGTTTAGTAGCTGATTTGAGGAACATTGCAATAAATCAGGGAACCTTTTAAAATTTTCGATTCTGTACATGTAGGTAGACATGTACCATACTTTTTCAGAAAACTATTTACTTATTCAGTTCTCTGCGTTTTGACCCTCAAGTATGTATGTTGATGGTACAAAATGGTAGAATACGCTAGAGTGATGGCGCTCTCTCGCGATATCCTGAATAGTATGGATTGTACATGTACCGGTACAATTAACCCAAGGCCAAACATAATAAATGGTGTATTTACGGTAACGGCTTAAAAAGGGTAGGTAAACAATTAAATTTGGGTTTTTTTTTCCTTTTTTCAGTCCATTTTTAAGTGTGGGAATTTTTAAGTTTCAGGTCAGCAAATTTGCTGCCAAAAATTCAGGTAGGTCAGGTTACCCTAAACACACAATTTTTTGTTTGGACCTCTATGTATCTCCCTAGGGTGTGCAAAATTGTAGTAAAATTTGTTAGGGTTTATGGCACTTTTGGAGTACATAAAATAGACCGTGCAACAGCACTTTTGGAGTACATCAAATACATGTACCCCCTTGTTACTAAAATATTTTTTTGTTTTGATGGTAAGCAAGGTTTAATTAAAAGCCCTCCTCCAATTGTTTAGGAATGTCTTTTCACTCGGGCTAAGTGCATTATCTTGTAATAATCCGCTAAACGTTGAGAGGGTGGACATTTTCAGGATTCGTGTTAATTTTATGAATAAAGTGGAAAAAAATACCATTTTGTGTGCATCATTCTGTTGTTCTACAACAGAGCCAGCTACATGTATTTCAAACCCCGTTTGCTCAGTTGTGTAATTTGAACCCCAAGGAAGTAATCAATATGCAAACATACCGGTACATCATATCCCCAGATTGGGCTATGAAGCTATATTTTTACCAAATGAAAGCTGACATTGTTGGCTTTCTGACATTTTCATATTTCTGCGACATTATACCTACATGTATTTGTTGTGGAGCGGGTCACAAATGATAGTCTTTATAAACTTCTCCAGTTTGACAAGTCTACTCTTTCATGCAAACCATGTAAAAAATAGTATTGTTATTGTTCGATTCACATGAAATGATGTCACCATAAAATGAGCTTAAAATCGGCAATTGCTATTGTGCAGATCAGAGGAAAAAAGCCAAAATTTGAAGGGGTTGTCGGTTTTTTGTCTCAAATGTTGTTCTTCTATCATGTCTCTCGGACATCTTTGAAACCTATTTCTTCCATTTGTATTATGTCAATGTACTTTAACTGTAGCACAACTGTAGAATTTTAAATACCCTTTTCTCAAGAATCAGTTTTACCACTTCGAGTAGTTGGTGGTCCATATTTCCGTAACTAAACTCAGTACCTCTCATTGTTGGACACCACTCGAAACTCTTGTTCCGCAGCATCCGGATATAAATATCTTAAATCTTAAAAAGTCTGGCTCTAAGCTAATTTTGTGGTGACAGGTCACATATATTTGGTTTAAGAAAGTAACCCCCTTGTTTATAATCTTGATATTGTGTTTCGGATGTTTTGTTGACAGGACATTGCCAAAGCTTGGAAGGGATTGGAGCAGTCTGAGCGTGGCTTTGAAGACTGGCTACTGGCCGAAATGAGAAGGTAAAACCTCATTGCCTGGCCAATAAAAGTGAGGCACTCTGGCAAAATAAGACGGAACTGGGAGAAAACTGAAAAAAATTGTATTGATTCATTGATATTCGTAATCTTTGGTATGCCTACAAACTGTATTTTGTCAGAAACCAAACTTTACCCCTAACTTCTACCACAATTTTCTTACACATATAAAACAAAATTGAATCCTGCATAATCCTGCAATTTAAAAGTCTTTAAACTCCATGTAACCTGAATTCTGCAAAATCCTCCAATATTTGTTACTGGTGACCACTGCCTAAATCCTGCAGTGAGCCGGCTAGTGTTAATATATATGTACAGTATACCAAATCTTGGAAACAAAAAAATGGCTAAGTTTTACCTTCTAAAAATGAATATGGCTGAAAAAACAACAACCTAAAACTAATCTTTACAAGGGTAGTATCCTACACCATTATGAACAGTGCTTTGAAATCAGACACACGTTGGTATTCACACTATATGTACATGTACTGGTAAGTCCAAACAGTCAGCTCTTTGATAAACAAAGCAGCCAAAAATAGAACCGATGCTTAGTGCACTATTACAACAAGGGACCTTACACACTTGACCCACATTATGCACACTTTTTCTATCCTTGACACATCACAAATACTGTCTTTACTTACACCTTGACTGTACCAGTACGGTACCTCTGTGGAAAATGTGCATAGAGCATGAGCAGTATAACCCTAATCCGCCAAAATCGTTATTTAGATAAACACCCAAGAAACCTCAATCCTGCCAAATCACCCAGCATTAGTTTAGGTCTTTTGGCCTGGATCCTGCATTATCCTCCAGTGGCAAAAAACCCAAACGTCTTTAATCCTGCAAGTTCCTCCATTGCATCAATCTCCAAGTGGCCTCAATCTTGCAAAATCCTGCATTTTGCAAAGAGGATTTGGGAGGGTTAGGGTTAATGAGGGTTAATGATTTTAATACAAAATTCAACTTTTGAAAGTTCTTTTTTTCCTCAGATATTTCTGGGCACCCAAATTTAACTGTTCTACCAGTCGGTGCACAAATTGTTTTATACATGTAAATGCACATAAGTCGACCAATATTGGAAGAGTTTGCAGTTGGAAATAGGTTTTTAAAGCATTTGCGAGTCAGATAACCTTGATTCAGACCTTTTTAATTTAGGAAACACCGAACTTTGTTCACGTCACAAAATTTTGTTCCAACCTGAAGAAAAAAATAACTGGAGTCGGTGTCCAGAATTTGGGACACTAGGTTTACTGTGTAATACATATACATGTACATCATGTGCACTGCCAACATTTTGGATAATATGTCTTTTTGGTCAGCTGATTTCGAATAGGCTAGCTTTTTTTTCATAGTCTAGTTTCATCTCTGTGCCTGCCCAGGGAATAGGGTCCTGTTTTTACAAAAGTAATTAAACTTTAACATCGTAAAACTTGTTTTTTGTTCATTCTGATTCATATAAGGCTTGAGCGTCTGGATCATTTGGCCAGGAAGTTCCGTCATAAGTGTGAGATCCACGAGGGATGGGCCGAAGGCAAGGAGCCTGAACTGGAGAACACTGACTACTCAGGCATTAAACTCAATGAAATCTATGTAAGTTCGGTTGGCTCATCAGTATAAACAATTTGCACTTTTCCTACTAGGATCACTCTTTTTCGAATAAGTTAGTATTTGATCATTCGAAAATGCACCTGACTGAATATTTTAAACTTTAGTCAAGTTTTACACATGCTAGCTGCAGTTGCCTTCATCGTTGGTCAAAAGTTGCATGCAAAGCAGGAGGGTCAAAAATCGGTATATTATTATTATTTGTTGATATTAATGCAGCAATCAATTAGAATCTTAAACCTACCCTCCTCCTCAAGCCTTCACTCCTCAGGCCTTCACTCCTCAGGCCTTCACTCCTCAGGCCTTCACTCTTATTCACCTTATGTCTTGAACTACTATCATAAAGATTCACCTCCCAGACAATAACATTACGTCGAATGGGAGGTGAATCTTCACGTTGGTAGTAAGGCGAGTAAAGCCCTGTTTGCACTGCACTTTTTTTTTATAAAACTTACCTAGACGATGGGTACTTTTCCTATTTTAAGTCCAGAGCGGTCAGCCTAGGACGTTTTCCTCTCAGTTACTTATCCCGAGTCCAGTGGTTACTTTTACCGGCCAACTGCTGCCCGGGAAAACTTCCCAGGTAAATTTTCCCGAGACGATAAGTCCAGTGCGATCAGCGCGAGTCGGTAAAAGCGGCTCGGGAAAACGTACATCCGGCCCCCTAGTGTGATTTCATGCTACACAAAACATCGCGCATGCGCTCTTTGCATTGTTTACTTGCGTGCGCACTGATATGATGCATGTACAGCGCATCGTGATCACATTCGCATGTGGTTCTGCAACAAGAACAGAAAAGAGCGTGGAGTTGTTGTACTACTTACTGTACTAGTGTCAACGATGGCGTCAATAATCGATTGGACAAAAAGTGCGCGAATTAGGTACACCGGGGTCAATGCAGAAAGGTCACGCAAAAGCGCCCTCATGAGTCATTATAATGACAGCTCGGCTACTTCTCCCGCGGTCTCGGTAAAATTTTCCCTTGTCGAAAGTCCAAGTGCGAACAGTGGTAACATTTTACCATTTTTTATTTTACCATCGTCTCAGTAAAAACCTTCCGCACAAAAGTCCAGTGGAAACACGGCTTAAGAGTGAAGGCTTGAGGAGGGTAGGTTCAAGATTCCCATTGATTGCTGCATAAGATTAAACTAAACAGTTACAAATGTAACTATGAAGCATGCAAGCCATTTGGCTGGCATCAAGTTAGGCTTCTTCGGCAATGGTCAACTGGGTCACGTAACGCAGTTGAGTTTTGGTTTTTTTCTTTCATGTTCTGAGATTAATTGCCTTTAAAATGCTTTAAAAATGTGAGAGTTTCATTTTATTAGTTTTTTTTTATCGTTAGCTATGACATAAGATGCAGCAAGGAAATAAACCTGCTTTAAAAAAAACCTAGGCCCCATACCTTTACGATTAACATGTGCAGTTCATGACTTGGCTGTGTGTAATGCTAGCGCAATGGTAGCAATGAAATTATGCTCTATTTCAAAACACGTACAGGTGATACAGTTAGACAGCTTCATGATGCCTTTTCACTGAGATATAACTGTGTAAAAAGGCTGCTTCCCATAATAGCCTCTGCCTCTATTAGTCCTCTATGTGATGCGATACACAATTTTTTAGCACGATGCTGTATAGTGGTATTTCAGTATTGCCATTATCGATGCACAGGTGAATCGTTACACCCATTATTATTACTTGACTGACACTGAATCTACTGAGTCTGTTTTTATTTTTCTACCTTTGCTTATTACCTATTCACTATTAAACCCCTGCTGACTGCATGGATTATTTTGAACAGGCTCTGAAGAAGAAACACGAGGCATTTGAGAGTGACCTGGCAGCTCATCAAGATCGTGTTGAGCAAATTGCAGCTATTGCTCAAGAGATGAAGTAAGCCACTTTTATACTTGTCATTGTGTACATAGCCAAACTGACCAGACCAAATGTGACCTGTCACCACAAAATAAGCTTAAAGTCAGACTTTGCAGTAATTAAGATATTTACACATATGTGACCTGTCGCCACAAAATGAGAGTAAAGTCGAAAACATTGAAAATTGAGACGTTGGTATTTTCAAATTCTTGAGAAAGAGAGCTTTCCAATGGTACATAACACTTGGGGGTTTAGCGATACAGACTTTTTACAGCGCTCTAGAAAGTCATGTGTTTCACAAAACGCGATGCGAATTTAACGATAGTTTAACGATAGGGTACCACAATAGCAATGAAAAATCAATTTAAAAAAATGATATATATTTTATTATTTTTTTATTTTTTTATTTTTTTGTGCTTTTATGGGACTTGCAACTTTGCGACATCCGCCGGGTTTTCACAGATCGCATCACATATAATGACATATTTGCCTGTTTGAGTTAAATTTCCACCTTACTTTTCACAGTCTCCTGGAGTACCATGACATCGAACCCATCAATGCCCGATGCCAAAGTATCTGTGATCAGTGGGATCGACTCGGTAATCTCACCTCGGCCCGTCGTCAGATACTGGAAGTAAGTCGCTCTTTGTGTCCTACCTCTGGTGCGGTATGATAATGCTGATCTACATGTGTTTGACGTTACCTAGGTGCAAATTTCATGGAGCTGCTAAGCACACAAATTTGCTTGGCACAAAAAGTCTTGCTTTGTGCTATACTTTGGCGCTATACTTTGGCGCTAGACTTTGGCGCTAGACTTTGGCGCTAGACTTTGGCGCTAGACTTTGGGCAGCTAGACTTTGGGCAGCTAGACTTTGGGCAGCTAGACTTTGGGCAGCTAGACTTTGGGCAGCTAGACTTTGGGCAGCTAGACTTTGGGCAGCTAGACTTGGGCGCTAGACTTGGGCGCATGTCAAAAACATCTTAAAAATTCAACTGAAAAAGTTTAGTTTTAAAATAAATCTTTGTTCTCAAGTAAAGTTCATTTGAGCGGAAAAACTTTAAATACTTTGATTCATATGTTTTTCCTTGTCCGAGAGAAATAATACCCCAAACGCATTTTTGTTTTCCTTCTCCAACCAGAATATACAAGATCTTTTGCAGAGAGTAGACAGCCTGTTCCTAGATTTTGCCAAGAAGGCCGCGCCGTTTAACAACTGGATGGAAGGAGCCAGTGAAGACTTAGTAGATGTCTTCAGTGTGCATACTGTAGATGAGATCAGAGTAAGTTATCATCGTAAGGTCAGAGGTGGCTTTAACTTTCAACAAAGGGGACTTCTCCCTTGCTTTTTTTTAACCTCAACACACTTCGAAATTTGCCCTCAAAAATGCCTGTGTTTAATACGTTGGGTTAACTGCAATTGATGATTGAATGACATTTGACATTTGACAATGACATTTGCTTAGCTTCTAAGTATAAACTAGCTACTTGGTGACTCCCATCAGTGCATCACCAAACAGCCAAGTGGCGCGTGCATTACTGCAAATTATTGTTAGCAAGGTAGTTTAGCAGCTTCAAATTGTAGTTTGTCATGTACCCGTCTGGAAACATGATGTAACTTCAATTGTTTGGTACACAGCTCATCTGTCGACTGTACAAATGCACAGCTTTGTGCACATTCTCAAAAACTCTGAAGAAAACCTCTTTATCTGGGGTTTAAAAAAAAAAAAACATATTTGGGTCTTAAACGTACATTATATCGATTGTCGGTTGTGCATTTTTATCGTTTGAAGCAGGAAAAAGTGCAAAAAAATGCTGCATTTTCTGAGAAAACAATAATCTATAAGATTTTGATTTCAATTCAAAATTTCCTGAACACACACTGAACTGACCAATAGTAGCACCATACACATGCGCCGCGTGTCGTTCGAACACTTGCACGCACTATTTGCGGAAATTTTCAAATGTGCTTCTCTGAGACACACATTTGGAAATGGCATTCTTTTGTAATTTTCTTCAAAAGGACAGCCTGCCAGACGGAATAATTTCACAGGACGTTTAGAATCATAAATATCTTTACAACAAGTTAGCTTTTCAACAGTATTTTGTTTGGCTATGATTTTGATAGCTGCAAAAGGTATATTCAACCTTTAACGGCAAGAAACTGTAGAGACTGCTAACTGACAGCTTGTCACCCAGATAGTTATTACCTTCCTACAGAAGCTAGCCTGTTTTTACAGTGGGTATGTGGGCAGGAAGAGAGGTCCATATTCGGGTCATAGACGGAAGTGACCTTTGTAGCTGACCAGGATCAATCTTGGTACCTCAACTACCAGGTTGTGGGGTCGTACAGACTTTCGAAGCTGTACAAACTGCTTAAACTTGATCGTCACATAATTTGAAGGGATCTTTTGCTGTTTAAATGAAAACCCTTATCGTACGGGGTGAGTATTTACTGAGTAAGTTTAAGGAAACGGGAAATTCAGGGGACCTGCTTTCTAAGGAGGCTCACGGCTTCCAGCTCTAAATGGCCAATCTTCACATGTCATGAGCTTTAGAGCTTGAATTTTCAAGCTAAACATAATTTATAAACCAATATCTGGATGACCTTTGTAGCTTTGAAACCCATTTGATTCTTTACTTGTTTTTTCTTGCTGTCAGGGTCTGATCCAGCCCCACGAGGAATTCAAGGCCACCCTGAACGATGCCCAGAGTGCCTTTGATGAGCTGGTGGAGATTGGCAACAAGATCAAGAACCTGTTTGCTGAACACAACCTGGATATTGACAAGTCCAACCCTTACACCACACTCACTGTGCAGGTTAGTATACATGTAGATTACATGGAATTGATTTGGTATTCGTTTGTTTTGGGGTGTTTTGTTTTTTTTGTTGTTTTTTTTAATTAGAAACACTGTTTACTTGAAGGTAACTGTTGAATTTGCAAGAGATACCCTGCTGTTTGGATGTTTCAACTCCAGGCTCATCTTGAGAGGCTACCCAGACAAAACAAACTTGCACAATAAGTTTTAGTCTTTAACCAATTTGTGCCAGAATTATTTTGACGTTTTTCACGAACCTCGATCCGAGAAAGGTTCAGGCCGGCATCTGTGGGTAGCACACCGTGATGTTTCAGGCCTCGCTTGCTGCGAACCGGTCGCTGACAGATATTTCCGGACTTCCCCGTGACATGTTTATTCCTCATCCACTTTGAATTCTGGATAAACTCTGTGTACATGAACTGGTTAATACACAAAGTACACATTTCTTTCACAAACTTATAATGTGCTTTACAGTACAAAATCTTACTGAGCACATCTATTTTCGTGTCGACAAATACTGAGAAAATGTATAGATAATGTAGTATCCTGATGCTACTTCAGCGGTTGTGTACGAATTGAGACAAGTATTTCCTAACAAAATTGGAAATTTTCCTCAGTCCCAGATTTATGCTTTTTCAACATTTTTACACTGATTGACCTACATTGAGATGATGAAGACAAAAGCCACATCAGGTTGCAACATTCTTAACAAAAATTTCTTCTCTGCCACATGTGAGGGCTGGTCTTTGTTACTCTATGATAAGCATGGGTAGACACTTGGGTAGACACTTCACAAAAATTACAAAGTGTCTTTAGTAAGGGCTCACCTTGGGTAGGGGTCTATAGAAACCCTTACACCCTGAGTTCACCCTTAAATCTCCATGAAATTTCACGGTGTTTTAAGGGTTCTACTGCATTTTCATTGTTCAATAACTCATAGTGTAAGGCCCCATGTTTTACGTTAAATACTCAACATATCCGTTAAATGATTGGTACATTCTGCACATGTACTTTTTTAGGCTATTTAAAATAGTACTTTTCCGTACTAATTTTAACTTAATGTTTGGCTCTTTTTTTTTCTTTTCTTTTTCAGGATATCGTCTCCAAATGGCAAGAAGTACTGAAACTAGTTCCCGAGAGAGACCAGGCTCTACAGTCTGAACTCCTGAAACAAGAATGTATCCTTTCAAGATTAGCATCGTCCCCTCTGAGGAAATGTCGCCCTCTTGGGGGGACAGGTATACAGATTCAATTAAAGGTAGTATACACCACTTCCAAACTACTGAATTATTATGAAATACCTTACTTGATTGTAAGTGAACAGTCCAGGCATCCTGTGAAATCACCGACACGGCGCCTGGTGTGCTGTGGTTTTCAAGAAAAATTGAATTTTGTATCCATTTCCAACGATTGCCGGCTGGCAATGTTTGAAAAAAAACCTGACTATTTTCAAACACTGCCCCAAATTTATTAAATTTACTTGGTCTACATTTCATTCGCAACACGGTTACACATAAATAGGTGCAAACCAACTAGTCTGGTTTCGTAACCTAATGATTTTCTGACGTATATAAATTGCACTGTTTCATCTGAAGGAGGTCCAGGAACCAGACTACAAGAACAGCATTTTTTTTTCTTTATTTTTCCAGCCTCTATGAACACAACACTTTCAAAAAAATCTCAAGCCTCACAATATTTACTTTAAAATATAAATTCCCTAACCCATCTGATTAGTCAAAGGGTGGTAATAAGTGTGCCAGTCTTGTTTTGGAGGTTGAGAACCAACAAACACGAACACACATTCTCAAATGTGTGTCCTTGTGAAGACATTGCTTTGTTCTCATGTACATGTACACTACACAATTTTTAAAACGTCAAGGGCTATTTTAAAAGTGCTCCTAGTTCAACCAGGGTTATTTTCCTAGGCTGTAACCCTATATCCCTTAGACTTCATACTTTAATTTGCGATGTCCATACCTTAGCTTTTGAGTTAGCTTATATCCAAGAATCTATTTTGTGAAACCTTGTGGATCCCTGTTCACCTATATAGACATTTCCCTGTGGAGACCTATTCACTCTCCATTGTGTTCAGGTCGTCACAGGGTAATGTTTTGCTTTTGGGAATCAACATTCCTACTATCATATTTGTTTTCCTGAGCACTTTTTGAAACAGCCAACGAACGTCTACGCTACCAGTTTGCCAAGAAGGCCAACGTGGTAGGACCCTGGATCGAGGGGCAGACTATGAAGGTAAACAATCTACACATGGAACGTGGCGCACTGGAGGAACACCTGTCAACTCTCCAGAGGACTGAGAAGGATGTAAGTTAGTCATCAAATCGTCAAAGTTTTTACCAAGATAAAAAAAATGGCCAAAACCATTATTTTTTTAAACACTTTTTCCCCTGGCCAAAATGGATTTAGTATTAGGTATCAAAGAATATTTTGGTAAAATCAGTTTAAACCGGTGAAATCATGAGAATTAATGGAGGGTTCTCTTAACTTTCCTTTATCCTTACCGTTTTGCCCTATCAAACCATAGCGTGTAGTGCACGTAATTTTTTTGATTGATTTTGTAACTATATTTTGTTAAGAAATAATATAGAAGTAGTGGAATAAAAGTGTTTTTCAGGAGAAAACAATTGACAATTTGTTGTCCAAAACTCGAAACTTCAAAGGCCTTTTTCTAGATATTTCACTTTAACTTGTTAATGAAATGTCCAAGTGCAAGAAACAGCATAGTAATGAGAATCTGATCCTCTTTTCTAATACCTAAGAACCCTCATTTCAACCTCTGCCCAGTTGCGTCTCTTTTTGCCAGAACCGCTCACATTTGCAAATATCATCCAATCGCGTGTGTAAGGTTTTGGTTTTATTGATAAAATTACTCATCCATGCAGTGATTATGACAGATCATGCCTTTCTCTTCCCTAGGTTGTGGATTACAAGGCTCACATGGATGAGCTGGAGATGTACAACCAATCGATTCAAGAAGCTATGATCTTTGAAAATGAACACACCAAGTACACTATGGAGGTAAGGTTCAGAAGTCGGAAGCCACTTCAGTATAGCTCATTTTAGAAATTTCGGGTACGAATGTGTAAACCTATTCTGTTTTCGCATTATTAAAAAGAAATGTTGTAGTACAAGGCTTGACCCTCGAGGCCCAAGGTTCTGCACAATACACTGGTTTACACTTCAAAAGATGCGCATGCGTGAGGTAGCCTCAGGTTGGAGTTGCGATCAAACATTTAAAAATGGCGGCAACGTGTGCACAAAGTAAAGGTAAACGCTGTCATGTATTGCTCAATTTTGCTATTTGTGCAACATGAGATAAATTGTGTTAGCTATGAGCATCCGGTGACAACAGTTTCAAACACCTCATTAAATGAATATGTATTATTTGTTGTCCAATCAGACGATTCGTGTGGGCTATGAGCAGCTGGTGACCACGACGAGACGTCTCATGAATGAGTTGGAGAACCAGATTCTGACCAGGGACTCCAAGGGCATTACGGAGGAGCAGTTTGAGATCTTCAGGCAGTCCTTCAATATATTTGACAAGGTATGGCATCGCGGTTTGGAGAAACTGGACATTACAAAATCTAGTTAAATCCTATTTTTGTTGTTACACCCAAAAACAATTATTTGATTTCACCAGAAGTTTTCATCCAGCTCACAATCATGCCATACATTGGCTTGGTATACTGCCCTCTGAGGACAGAAAGCCGATATATATTGGCTCGCGTCATCACCTAACAACGTCATTGTTTTCCAGTATGCTGTGTGACCCTTGTGACCCATGTCAGCCAACGAAATATCACTATTTAGCCCAGCCCACTATCATCCACCAATCATTATTCACTTTACCTTCGGGAATTTCCATATTATCCCGAAACACGAATGTATTAAATAACAGTTTGAATGCATGGCGCAGTGCTTACGTATGTACTTTTCTTTTTGCATTTAAAAATAGCGGCGCCCACACCAGGTAGGCGAGTTTCAAAACTTACGTCGAATCGGGCAATGAATCTCCTACATAACTAGAATTCTGACACTGAAAGCAAAACCAACGATGACTCCGACTAGGCCGGCAATAATTTTAGTGACCACAGCAACTGAGACTCTGACAAAACAGGCGACAATTCTGACGATTCTGAGTCTGACAGTGTCGATACAGCGCTACCACCGGCGCTCCAGGGTGCTCGCGGTACATGAGGGCCCGTAAGCACACGTGAACAACAAAAAATACAGCAAACAAACAGTGGAAAGATGTACTTCATCAGCTTTATTTTCTGAAGTTAAGATATTCCAACCAAATTGTCCCATTTAAAAAAATATTTTACAAAATAAATTCCGTACAGACTTGCATATTTATTACGCAGTGAAAGAGTTGAGCATTAACCTGTGACACGTGAAATTCTGTACATGTAAGGCGGAGCTTTAAGGTTTTTGCACATGGTGGACGACCGCAGTAACACTAGGAATTAACATGATGTGATTTAGCAATAGAAGCGGACAACGTCCTTAGCAGGGTGTGAATCTAACAAAAGATCTTCAAAATCACATCCAAATGTTCCAAAATAACATCCCCAGTCATTAAGATTCCACATTTACATCCACTTAACTCAGGATGTGAATTTAAAATGACGATGTGAATTTGGAATGACGATGTGAATTTTGGAAATCTTTTGTTGAAATCACATCCTGCTAAGAATCGTGTCCGCTTTGACTGCAAAATCACATCATGCCCTTTTCTAGTGTAAGATGTACACGTTGCGTGATATTTTCTTTTCGGGTTTTAGATTTTAGTTACACCAAATTAATAAGGATCACTTGTTTAATTGTCTCTTTTCTCAGAACCACTCTGGCAAGCTGGATCCCATGGAGTTCAAGTCTTGCCTAGTGTCCCTCAGCATGGCCCCGCCTGACGACAAGTCGGGACACAACCCGGAGTTTGACCGCATCATTCAGAGCGTCGACCCCAACCACGATGGGCACGTGACCTTTGAGGCCTTCCTGGATTACATGTCACGTGAGGCTACCGACACGGATACGTCGGAACAGGTCAAGGGGTCATTCAAAGTGCTTGCTGGCAACAAGGTAGGGGCTAATAAAGACATTTGTGAAAGTCGGGAATAAGTCGGAAATTGACTTTTTAAGATATTTACAGGGTAAGAAAGGAAATTTCATAAGCTTTCTAACGAAACCCATCACAAGCCCGCAGCTCAAGCGTTATTGACTATGAGCTACAGGCTTGTGTTAGGAATCATTAGAAAGCTTATGAAATTTTCTTTCCATGTACATATCTAAAAAGTGTTTTTCATTACAAAAAAACCCGATGGGCATATTTCATTTTCAATAATACAAATTTTGAACCTTTGTGGGGCTTTTCCCTTTACTGACTGACATGTCCATAAATGCAAACTGACCCGAACTGACAAAAACCAAACTGAACCCCCCAAAAATGTATGTCTTCCAAGAGCAAAATGTCCTATATTTCACGATCATTCATGTCATAAGCCGAAAATGACCAGCTGACTTGCAGGCAGACTTTCTCCTCACAGCTTGACAAAGCTAGCCAAGTCGTCTTCAATCCATGAGTTACATGAAGTTCTATCAAGGACCAATGGTTCACTAGTGGTTGGTTTGTGACGTATCTGGCACATGTGCCATGAAGTTGCAGAGGACTCTAGTTGGACTTCTGGGGGCACTGAAACATCTTACTCAATATTTCTGTTTATTTACACCATAGTAGTTTTTGCTCAGTTCAGGATTTCTTTGACTGCCGCTTTTATCGGACAGTGGTTACAAAAGTGACAGGATCACAAACTAACGTGGACATAATATGCCATTTCGCACAGCAAAGTGTCAGAGCTAGCGCTAAAGAGCTGGGTTCGAAATTTTTGTGTAGGGGTGGTTTGGAAGAGAGCAAAAGGATTTTCCACCAATTTTCTATTAAAATCGGAGTTCATTTTATCTGTATTTAGATTTAAATAATAACATTTTTAAAATCAAGTAGAATTAGTAGATGAGGTGTTGTAAAGCAAATATTGAATGGAATATCTCTTGGTGTAGTAAACTAGCCTCACTCGATGATCCATGGAGCATTCCATTTTGCCTCGGGAAAACAGAATGCTTAGGATCTAGGGGGAGGCTACTTTTACTACACCACACGAAGCAGTAAATATTTGTATAATACTTCTTGATCGAACTGGCTTTTGTTTTTAATTTCCGTCTCGTAGAACTACATCACAAAAGAAGACTTGATGCGAGAGCTTCCTCCAGACCAGGCTGAGTACTGCATTGCAAGAATGGCCCCCTACACCGACCACGACGCGGGCCCCGGTGCCCTGGATTACATGTCCTTCTCAACAGCTTTGTATGGGGAGAGTGATCTGTGAGGCAGGATACCAACTAGGATGTAGTCAAGAAGTTGTAGATCAGGTAGATAATTTAAACACACACACAAAAAGAAAAGAAAAGGGTAAATTTGACCATTCACCACAAAGGCGCTGTTAAAAGTCTAAATGTTTACTTTTTGAGGTTGAGTACATTTGGAGCTTCTTAGATGATAGCAGACTTGAATAGGTTCACAGGGTTCATTGCATTCGAAATGTGAGTTTCGTGCATTCGAAATGTGAGTTTTGTCAGATTCGTACTGATTGTGACACCCTAAAATCATGTTTTTCACAATTTTCTAAAATGATTCGTCTGAATTTCTCAGAAATATAAGATTAAAGTACGAACCTTTGATAAAAAAAATTAAATTGACAACCGACTGATTTTTCTAAGGTTTGGTTCCTCCTGCAAAATCAACATGTACGACTTTACAGCCCATTCGTGGTGGACGGTCACAAATTCCTGGTACTTTTTTAGTTGGTATTGAAACCAACGAACTAGTCGCTTAGAAAAAAAAAAGTGTATATTGGTTTTCTTATTCAGAATATATGTTTTGATGGTAGCTCCAATCGTGTCTGTTCTTGAATCTAGATAAGTGTAGATTTAGGCTTTCGTTGAAAAGTTTGAACCAAAAAGAAGAAAAAATGAAAAAAAAGAAAAATTGGCATATATGCAAGGAGAGGTGGTGGTGTGGCGTGAATTTCCTGCGGTGGTCTTCTTGAATGCGTTGATATAACTATTACCGGCGCAAATTTCTTCCCTTCAGTTCCTTCATATTAACTTCCTCTGGTCACCATTCATTATAATTTTGTTTGTCGTTTTCTTAAACAAACGCTTGTTAGACTATGGTGGGATTGTATAATGACGGTGTTTTACTGGAATCTAGGGCCGTGCATCGGAACCCGGTACTCTTAGAACCGACCGTTGATGTCGGGAACCGGTTTCAGAATATGGAATCGAGTACCTGGAACCAACTTGGCATATTACACAGTATCTTCTCAGACAGTGTAAGAGAAGAGTTTTGAATGTCGTTTGTTAGGTTTTTTTATGAAACTGAGCTACATGGGAAAACAAAATATATTTCATGTTTATAATGGTCTTGAAAGTTGCAGTTTACGACTTAACCCTTAAAACGTATCCTTAACCCTAAAAGTTCTTAATCTTCCAAAATTAATATGATTTTACACACACCCTAGGGAGTATGGGTTAGCTACATGTACATGTATTAAGCTCATTGTACACACTTGTATCTTGCTGCAGGTCGACTCACTTGTATTATTTTGTTCCGACCTTTATGAAAAAGCTTAACAGCGACTTTTGAGATTATAATTTTTGGGTTGGGTTTCTTTAATGGGTACCCACCCTTAATAGTTACCCGGATACCCGTTTTTGGTTTTCAATCGGGTACCTGGTTCTCAAACTACCCGTAAATGCACGTCCCTAGTGGAATCTTGTCTTTACTCAGGTAATTGGATAATAAATCACTGAACCATAACTATTCAGCAGTTCTGTTATAAATATTTGTTTCTCTTTTAATAATACATGTACTTCCCTGCGACTTATTTTAACGTGGCATTCACATGGTGCAAGTTTTTTTTTATTCAATTCGTTTTTGGGTTTTTTTAATTACTAATCGCGGGTCTGAGTTGTAGACAAATTAGAACTGTTTCTAGGAATGTAATCAAGTTGTAAATAAAGAAGATACATAGCTCCTGCACTGTACTCTTATTTTTAGATTGTAAACACATAGCTTAGGATGCCTTTTGTTTGTTTTGTTTTTAATGTTTGCCTGTTTTGTATGCATGGTTTGCTTTCTCTGTTCATCATATTGTTTGTGATTTCTCAGGAGGAGAAACATTGCCGAAGATCAAAGGAAAACAAAAGTAGAATGTGGAATACAATAGGGAGGAAACATGTGACATAATTATGAGATTAAAAGTAATTCTCACAAATGCCAAAAAAATATTTAAAAAATGTAATGTTTTTTTTATCGCTGTGTAGTGCACAATTAAGTTTTTGTAGTTTCGTCTGAGCTCATCAAATAATTATCTTGTAACATGCAGACAAATCAAGATGACTTAAAGGGCACTAAGTCCTGAAATCACCGACAATTTCATGTTTTGGATTGTTTACTTACTCTATTTTAAACATCTGGTTGAAAGGAAATTAAACCAACCTAATGTTTTTTCTCGTTTTCATTCAATGTACGATACACTGTGTGTATCCATAATTTACAGCTCCAATGCATCAATTCTTTTCGTACATTATAGGGACACTCTATAGGGTTCGTGTGCTGAGGAAAATCTCTGTAAACTCAAACTCAGAAAATTCTTTCGACCTAAAATGTTCAACATCACTCTAATTTGTCATCTTCTCCATTTTCTTTCATTATACCCTAACCCAATTCTACCTTTAAACCCCTTTACTAAAGACCCAAAATGCTATGGCGACAGGAAAATGTCCCCACTACTCGGTCCGATTTTTCAAATAAGAACCTGTCCCCAAAACTACGTGTATGCTAGAACACAAATGCGGTTTCTTACACATTCGCAAAAGCCGAACATTTTACAGTTGGAATCACAGCTACACCCAAACAGTTCGAGTTTTTGGGGGTCGCAAAAGTTGACCCCGAAACTCATGCTACATAAAAATAATGCAAAATTCACAGTTTTTAAAGAATGGTTGTGTGGATCTTTATATCCTGCTTCTAAATGCTCCTTCCGATTAACATTGTTTCATTCAAAACTTGTATTGTACCCCAATTGGGCGCTTTCAGGAAATAGTCTCTTTAACTGTGGAGAAACGGTGTCATTACTCAGATTGTATGATAGGTGGATTACTTCACTGAACAGATGAGCATGTTTTGTGATACTGTGGACGGCAGTTTTGTGGTAGCTACAGGTATGTATGTACATGTTCTTCCTTTACGCTTGCTGTACATTGACAAAATGGCTTGAATTACAGATGTCTATAGAACCTTTACACTTTAATATACAGTGCTTTTATAAACCTAGTAAAAAGACATTATGAATTGGTTAGTGAAGTAGATTTGTTTGTTTGGTTTATTGGTAGACCAAGTCATAGAAAGTAGTGTAAGTTTACTTTAGGTTTTTAAGTTACAAGACGAATTACAATGGTTTAGATTTGGTTATGAGTTTGTTATATATTTCTGTTTGCGTTAAAAAAAAATATGCGAGATTAACAAAGAAATTATTTACTGTGTATTAATGGTGACTGTTTAACATTATTTTGTTTTGTAGTTCAAGGTATTAAGGATTGAAGCTATGTAATTGAATCGTAAAGTATACCAAATGAAGTTTTTAAAAGAGTTTAATTATTGTGAAACAGGGATTTAAAAAGACGTGCCTTATTCAACCCTGGTGTGGTTATGGGAGGTCCTTTATTAACGGTAGGTGATTGCTAGCTGGTTGTAGCCTGGTAGAGTATGCGTAGAATAGCATCGATTGAAATGTATTACATTGGAAATAGTTTACAGAACCCTAACCCTTGCCCTGCCCGACGCAGCACAGTGCACCAGAATATTGATGCATTCGGCTGTCAACACTGGTACATAAACACCACAGTCTAAGACTATTGAGAGCTTGTTTGACCTTGAGATTTTGGACCTGATGGATCTTGCTGCGCTGGGCAGGGTTGTCCCTTTGACAAATGATGCATGTTGCTGCATCTGGCAGGGTTTCTATCCAAAATACCCTGGAGGGTTAGGGTTATATAATGTATTTGCTGGGTTGAAATTCAAGCCTTAATAAGAACTCTGTACTCATGAATCATCATTTTGTGCTTTGACCAGAGAACCATGGTCTTGTTTCTATAGCAGCTGTCAATAAACAACGAATATTTCAATGTCTGGATGAATTTATCAATACTCAGAAATCTTGGAAATTGTTGACTGCATGTACATGTACACAGCCTAAATTATGATATTTTGTAATGTGGTGGTTTTTTTAAATGACCTAAATTCGCAATTGTGTACACGTACTTTGTATGTGTACATGCATGTGTAATTTTTTTGTCCTATATTTGAACATTAAATATACAGTAAGGTGCGGTTATTTTATACATATTAAACCAATTTGTAATTGTCTGTTAACTGTTCTAACATTGCTGTGTAATGTGTGCCTAATCGTCATAGTTCACATTAAGTTAGGCAGGATTTTAAGTTGAAGGTACATTATTCAAAATTAAAACTGTCTCTCTAATTTTGTGTCCAGTTTAATTATTTGTATTTTTTTCTTTTATTCCAGTAATCATAATTGTAGCCGAAGAAATGAATTATTTCCCCAGAGATATCAAACTATTAAAACGAAAAGCACAATTAACTCGAAAACCGTTACAATTTTGGGTGGAAGGTTGTCAGTAAACAAAGAAAAAAGTAAACGGTTCCTGTTCTTTAGCAGTAAAAATGTCATCTTCCATTTCTTTCAGAGTATGTGTAATTAATAATATGAAGATCACTTTCTAATCTCAAGTATATTAATCTTTGTAAACAGTAAGTCATTTTATGGTAAACTTGTGGTCTCTTGTTTGATTTAGATGTTAGTTATAACACTAGGAAAGGCATGATGTGATTTTAACAAAAGATTTCTAAAATCGCATTCAAATGCTCCAAATTCCAATCCTCAGTCCAAATTCACATCCTGGGTCAAGTCGTTAGAATTGGATTTCGGATGCAAGAAGAGTAATCTTTTTTTGAAATCATATCCAGCTGAAGACCGTGCCCTTGCCTAGTGTAACTACAGCAGCGAGTGTTAGGTTTATTTTCTTTCATAAAAAGGCGGTTTTTGTACATTAAAACTCGGCAATGAGCATGGCTAAGGGATGCTGGTAAACTAAACTCTTTTTGTTCTATCCTTGTGGAATGTTGAAGATTAAATTAGACGAGACAAGATTAGCTTTTTACAGATTTTACTTAGATTTGAGTATTGTAACTACCCTCATTCCATGTTATTTTCTGTGAGAAGCGGAAAGGTCAGGGTTGAAAGAGAAGGTGCGTAAATGGGCATTATAGTTTGAGACCGTGAAAAAGTTACCGAGCGACCGCCTGTCTTCAAAGCTCAATCTCGCTGGAGATGAAAGCATCGATACAAAAATGACTGGGTGAAATATCTCAAATATAGGCATCAAATGTATCAAATGAGGGGGGGAAATGGTGAATATTTTGTTTTGGCAAGGTATGCACCCCCTATAGGCCTATAGTTTGAAAATATATGTGATAGCATTGCAGCTGTGCCAGCTTTTTGAGTGCAGGTTGTCACCCTTTTATATACAAAAAAATGGCCGCCGAAATGGCTGATGCCACATAATAATTAACCCTGTTACAAGCATATTGACGACCATTTTGAAAGAACAAAAATTAAAAGAGTGGTAACACTTAAAAAAAACTGCCACCGCTCACACTGCAATGTTATCACACATTAACCAACTATAGGTGTGCAAACCTTGCCAATAATCGCTATGAGCATTTAATGCTCCTCTCGGTCATTTAATACTGGTTGCCCAATTTTTGGATCGAGGCTGGTGGCCGCAAGGATAGTGGCTGTTTATAGGGGGAGTGTTTTGATGTTGCAGTCCTGGTATTAGAGTTGTATTAAAGTCTCTGCAAGTCCACCACACGCCCTTCAGTCTCAAGTCAAGTCACTAGCTATTCAAATAAACGTTAACATTGCCATTGTCATTGTTCAACCAGTTACTTGTGACAGCCTTTGTGAAAGGACTTGCAGGGACTCGAATACCACTCTGCCTGGTATGTTTAGATCAAACATAGATCTATAGGTTTGTTAAGTTCAGTTTGAAGATGTCATTGAGAGGGGTCAAAATATTCACCAAGGACAATAGAATGTTACAAAAAGCAACTCTGAATTAAGTAATAGCCTTAATAAGATCATACCGGTACCACCTTTTAGGGGTTATTGGTTTTAGGGACAGTGTAAGAATGTTTTGAAGAGGTTTCACAACGTAAAGTTAAGAATTAATAGTTTTAATTATTGATAATATGGACTTCCTTTAATCCAAAGATGGAGTCATAAATTATTGAGATTTCAAGAGTTTAGTCGGACTCGGGGAGGGGGGGGGGGGGGGGGGGGGGGTAGAAAAGCAGGACCATTTCTTTTTGCAAGATAAGGGGTACTTTGTTTCACATTGGGAGATTTGTTAAATAAGTTCAATAGGGCAGTATATATTTTGTTAAATGATGGCGCATTAATTGCTTACAATGGTTTGCTTAATCGGTTAATCACGTTATTGTTCGCTTCAATGAAATCATGTAATGTAGACAATGTAGTAAAGAATCTGTACTATGCAAAGAAACCCATTAAAACCCGCCCGCAATCTTCCACGTAATGACCCCTTATTGTCTGCTCTTTTTTATTTAAAGTTGCACCGGCTTGAATGGAATCCCATATTCATGTACTCGTTGGATGATTTAGCTAAAAGAAAAGGAGTATCATCATCAATTGATTGCGAAATGATTTTATTTAATTTTCTTCCTCTACAAGCCAATGAAAGCAAAGTGCATACGTTTACTACATTAAAAGAAAAGCCGTATTACAATTATACTGAATTATACACTATCTCGTTTTAACCCCCAAAAGTGCATCCCAAGGGCAGAAATCGGCCATGACCCCTGCGCACAAAAAGAGACGGAACTGGGTAGAGGCCGCACTAAATAGGAATTGGGGTTATGTTTGTTTGATTTTTTTAGATTGAACAAATCTTTGATGTGTCTACTGCATTTGCTTTTAGAAAAAACAAACAACTAGCATCTTTCATTTTCACGACTACAAACCGAGTTTTTAAAGGACTTTTCTCAGTATTGTACTTTTTTGACAAAACGATAACTTTAAACGCTAACCAGCTATATCGTGTCATCCCAATGTCCAATTGAAGTGTAACAAACGGTATTATAAAGATAGTTTTATTTTTGTCAATAAATGCAAACTCTAATTTGGACCTCTGCCCAAGCAGTTCTGTCTCATTTTGTCAGAACGCCTCATTTCCCCCTCCATTATTCACCACAGAGCTATATGGAGCCGGTCAATCCTTTTACGGGCTAGAAAAATCAGAGTAAAATATCCAATTAGATCCCAGAATATGGTAACAATGTTTACTTTTTACTTTTGGAGCATATTTGTGGGAAGTGAATAACGGATATACACAAACCTATCGTTTGATTTGATTAAAACTTTGCGGATGTAATAAGATTTGAAATTGGCACTTGTAGGGGTTAGAAGATACTTTTCACAATCAGATGTTTCAACCAACACGGTACTAAACCATGAGATGATCGCTAAAAATGTACCAACATGGCATGTATTTCCAAAATGTTGTGATGCCCACTAATGCACCACTTTAAGTTTGGCATATATTGATTTCAAGGTGTAAATTCAAAAACTAATGTATTGTGCGTTTTGTATCAAGTCGTTCATAAAGTATGTAAAAGAGGCTGGTCACCGCGTCATTTGGTGGATTCCGGGCCGAAAGATATGACGATGTGTTGTATCTTTTGCTAAAATTACGATCGTAAAACGATCACTTTCGTTTTAAATATAAAAAAAGATTGGCTTTTGACAACGAACATCGTTTATATTTGTTTAAACAAATTTTAGTTAACATTGTGTGTAGTGAAAAATGGGCACCACGATTTGGGACATTAGCGATCATCCCTGGGTCTATACGGACTATTGTTTAGATACAGTATAATAACAAAAAATTGTTCTATTTTATTAGCAGCGTTTACAATACATCCGCTTTGGGATAAGACCATTTAAGCATTAACAGATAAAATTACAATCATGTTTAATTAAAAGAAAGTTATCTCTCCAAATAGTTCATACAAAAACTGAAACTACAACTAATTTGTCAAATTCATTATAATGTATACATTTAAAAACATTTAACTACCAAAATCTTAGTACACTGATGTATAATTTTAAGATTTGAATATTAAACAAATAACAGAATCGACAAAATTGTGCATGATCACCCAATTGTATCCATTTGAATTTGAATTTGGAATAAATTTCATAATACTATATAATATTTATTTAATAATTATTTCATGAATATAATTATAAAACCATGCAAACCAAGGGATGGCAAATGGAATAAACTACTGTGTCATATACAATATCATTACTTTCACAATGTTTTCTGTGTACGTTGCGACTATATATCATTATACAGCTAATTCAAATGATGCCTGTAAACGGTTTTGTAAGCAAACTCAAAATCTTAAATCATGATCATATAATAAAGGCGTTAAAATACGTTAAGCCACAGCTGCTGCCAAACAATGTATATTTTTACAATGAATGCCACACATAGGGGAGAGCGGGACTAGTCCGCCCTAAGGGCGAGTCCGCCCACCACGTGATTTTCCACCACTACAGCCGTGGAGGGAGTTTTGATGATATAATTACATGATAAAACTCCTATAATACCTGCACGAGCAGGCTCAACAGGCTCATAAAGTTATCATCAAAACACTGTTTACATATCATGTAAGTAAACATTTCTTGTATCAATAATATTGTATACACCCCAAGACATAAACAAATATGGTTTTATAGTGGTTGTCATTTAGAAGATAATAGACTTGCCAAAATAACTATGCAGTTATGAACTCGGTTTACTGTGTTAATGACTTATACGACGTGGTAAAACACAAGATGGGCCCTCGGGGCACGTTCGCCCGGTATAGAGTGGGGCAGGTTCGCCCTGTGGCGGACTCGCCCCACAGTGATGGGCGGACTTGCCCCATCAAATTGATATGCCTATTATTGATTTAAGCAAGCTAAAATATATATATTTAAAGGTGAAATAAACATATATAGAGATAGGCCTATATCCTTAAATATAACAATGTCACGTTGCAAAACTAGCACTAATAATACCCATGCTAAGATGTTATGAAACCAGAACACTTTGATAAATCAAGTTTTTAAAATGTCATGAGCTACAGGTGGATAACATTATGGGTTACCATGACAAGTTGTTCCACGTTGTACTTTACACTCACTAAATAAACTGTTGATTACAAATTACAAGTTGTGACTCAACAATATTTAGTTTGCTAGTATTTTCAGTTGTATTTATAACTATGTAGTGTATACCCTTTTCTTTTAATATTCAACAGTTTAACGAGACAGAACTGTTGCTCAGAAATCACAAGTTGTGGTTCATAACCATTTGGTTTGCTTATATTCATATATTTTAAGATACTAAACGAGACTGAACTTTTAAAGAAAAAAACACAAAAAGCTATTATTTACATCTAGGTCAAATAGTCTCAAATAAACATTTCTAAGTACAGTTATATGCAATATATGATAGTCTGTGCATTGTTTTGACTTATTTTTGAATATGGCGAACTTGCTCCACCATGTGGGCGAACCTGCCCCAACAGGATGTGTGTGGGGTAAGTTTGCCCACTTGTCTTTATGTGATTCTCATGCTGTTACTGTAAGACCTGTCGTTCTAAAAATTGTGGTGGTATTTAGCCAAGTAATAGTGCTTTCACATATAAAAAGTATGGCTTTCTAGCCTGCAAATTTACACCTCTAGGCTAGTGAGAAAGAAAATGGGGCGGACTAGCCCCGCCCTCCCCTACTATTGTAAAAAACTAATTTACCTTCAATCGTGAACCCCCTATTGTCGTTTTTGTTTGTATTTTATTTTTAGGAAGACTTGTATGTTTTCGACATGAATCTCAACAGTGAACGTTTGTTAATAGTGGACTCTATTGCCCTCATTGTTCAACGTCCACTGTCTGAACGCTTAAATGCACAGGTATACCTACAATAACGGGCGGGACGCTGTTAATTCAAAAGTTGAAATTAATTAATTCATTAATTATCGTGGGCCGATTGTATTCGTGCGATCTCTCATTCGAAAGCTTATAGCAAATGCAATGTTAGACAATTATCAATTAAATTTGAAAATTAGTTTTTCAGGGTGCCACACCCCAAAAAGCACGGGCACACCAGCTTTAATATAATCAGCGCAGAATGTGTATTTAAATTAAATACGTAATTATCCCGCTGTCGTACAATAGCCTAAATTGCTGGTAGTTACATCTTAAAATCATTTTAACAAGTTTTACGTTTTGTAGCCATCGACGAATAAAGTACTTTTAGCTCGTTACCACTTTGGGGGTATTGTTTTACGGGTTTTTCTTTTGTTTTACGCTTTTTACCCTAAAGTCCCTTTTACCTGTCCTTGTCCGTTGACGTTGGCATATGGCGTTAAATGAATTCTCCGTATGATCTAATAAGAGTTATTCATTTTGGTGATTTTATGATTTTTGAAATTTTGATTTTATATCCTGGAATGTTGGAAGAAAAAGGTTTGACCAAAATCGTTTCATCGCACCGTTTGATGCACCTTCTTTGCCCACAGTCGCGGTGTTTTCTGGGCGACACGCTTCGGCTACCTCATTCTTTTCCTTTTCCAGGTATTTAGCCGCATTCAGAAGCCCAACTGTTTTCTCCCAACCTATCTGTTTGGTTGCCATCTCCGTTTCAATCAACATGTCTATGTACTCTATCATTCCTATCGGGTTAGGCTTGAGGGCAATCTGATTAAGGCGCACGGTACAACGACGAGACTCATCGATCAACTCAGAAACAGCAGCTTCTGCATTGGCCACGTCAGCATTCAACATCTCGATCATTTCTTCACGGCTACGTTTTTTCCCCTGTGCGTCTCTGTATCGGTTCTCGATGTCAGCATACGTCTGTATCTTTTTCACTTGTTTCCACTGATACCTGAAGCTCTCGTGAACGTGGTTACGTGAGCTACACTTACCAGGACACACAACGCAATTGCCCAGCGTCATTGCACGGCAAAAGTACTTTCTGTTAGAAAAGGTACACGGATAGTGACAGGTGTAGACGCATTTTGGACAATTCGTGGAGCCCTCGCGCTCTGGAATTTTGTCAAGTTGTGGAACTTTAGCCTCGTATTTGAAAGACTTGTGTTTCTCTATGTCCTGTTTATGTTGTTCAAGCATTTTTTTATCGTTGTTTAACTGCTCCTTTTTGTCACAAATTATCTCAATTTGAGGCTTCAAACTTTTCAAAGCAATCTCTAGACGCGTTCGTTCCTCCAGAACATTTACCGTGAGGGTAAGACTTCGTGGCTCTAGGCCCTTAAGAGCATCGAAAAACTCTTTCATACTCTGATACCCCATTTTCCAGAACATTGCAACAAATGACATTCCACCATCTTCTCCACTAGAAAATAGTGCCGAGTTGTTGAACTTGAACGCTTTACCAATAGGTAGGTCTGCCGCTTTAATTGCCTCGAGGACTGGTGGTGATTGCCCGTCACAAAAGGTCATCATCAGCAATATATTTGGCTTAATATCCTTACCAAAAACAGCAAGGATTGACTCAAAGACATACCTCTGTGTGGGAGTGAGACGTGCTTGTGAAGACTGAGCAACGAAACAAACAGCATCAATGTGATCCACACCGTGGGCCTCATCAGAGTGGGAGAAAAACTTTAGGATCTGTTCGACGATCGCTTTATCGCGCACGATACCTCTAGTATCCCCAAACCCTGGTGTGTCAATGATTGTCAACGTGTAGGGAAGGTTGATGGAATCATTGTTGTGGAGTGTGTACGATGATATGTTTTGTGTTTGACTGTGAGCCTGGGATTGAGAACTTTCCCCTCGTTCGTGCACCAGCTTAAACCTGAAGTTATCTTTCCACTTCACCCCTAAGATGTAATTGATCATCGCATTGATTAGGGTACTCTTACCGGCGCCTGTAGCACCAACTACCATTATTACCTTATGCGACGAAGGCGTCCTTGGTTGCACACCCAAACTGTAACTACGGAATGTTTCTGTTGGAGAAACTGGCTCCTCCGTCAAATGAAGAGTGAAAACCTCTGGGTGCACACCTTCTGGGGAGATCTTAACATGCGGTGTTGCATATCTGACCACGCGTTTGGGGCTGGCGCTAGCTCTGGTGCTGGCGGTACCCATGGCGATGTCCAGACTTAACCTAAAATGAATAAAATCGTACAGGTGCTTCAATTGTTAATCAAATCGGTGTTTTTTTGCTGGTTCCATACGGGGAAGCCTTACTAACTTCCTGACTCTCTCACTGTAGCTGTTGGATGTACCTGTTATATTTGACTGGGCTCAAACGTTCCAAACACTTTAAAGCCAATAAATGGGCCAAGTCCAACCCACTGTGTAAGCATACCAATGATTTCCATTCTGAGTCAGGTTGGCGTAGCGGTTCTTACCTCACCTTCCACGGCTATGGCCCGGGCTCGAACCCCGCCTGGGCCAATAATGTGGATTGGGTGTTCAGTTCCGGGTTTTCCCTCCCATCTCTAAAACTGTAATTTCTTCACATTGTCTTCTCTCACTGGGCCCAATGGAAAAACAGTGAATTCCACTGAATGGGCTACCCAGTATAAATAATTAATGAATAAAAACCTATGCAAGTAAAACCAAAAATGAATTGAAGGCTAAAAGGGGTAGAGTGAATCTGTCAACATTCTTAAAACATTAGGTATTGTATCAAAGGAATATTGTTAGCTTACCCAATTCTTCACACATACATGTGTAGGATACACCATTGGTAATTGTTTGAATTATCATGAATAGGTGGATTTGGGGGTGGTATTTTATAGTAAATTTGTTTAACTGACGTGTCCGAGGTTTTACAATCATGAATGCTGAGAAATGTAAGAAAAACGGCGTTCGTTTTCAACCAAGTTGTTCTTGGGTTTTATCGCGATCGCCGGCCGGCGATCGTTAAAAAAAAATTAAATTAAATTTTTCGGAACAATTACTGGATATCTAGTGCAATCATTTTGCTGGATGCCTAGAATCATTATTTATTTTCAAATAAGTAAGATATTTCCTAATAATTCGGTAGTAAACATTTTCCATATCTGCTAATGGTGTATCCTACACTCTAAAAACAGATTGGTTGAAAATAACCAATATATTGGTCGATTTCAACCAATCCAGTTGGTAGATAACCAAAATATTGGTTGAAATAACCAATCTGATATTGGTTACCTATTTAACCAATCCATATTGGTTATAAACACCAACCAATGCAATGTTGGTTAATTTAACCAATCCACAATGGTAGGACTCCAACCAATTTGTATTGGTTACCACGTAACCAATCCATATTGGTTATAGCACTAACCAATACATAATGATAGGGCTGCAACCAATTAATATTGGTTAACACGCAACCAATTGCATTGGTTATAACACAAACCAATACAATATTGGTTAATTTAAATATTCTATAATGGTTAGGCTGGAACCAATACGTATTGGTTCCTACGTGGACAAATTACGTAATGAAATAATACCAATGGAATTAATCTTATTACACATTGTAATTACGCATACATATACTGAAACGCAAAAGAAACTTACCACCTGTTAAACCTTTAAATAGCAACAATAACATTGCGTGTAGTAATGTGTGAACTTATTTGTGGACAATAGTGTCCTTACTGTCAGACCAAACGGTGTCTGATGGTCACTTGAACCTTCAATGGTCTCTTCATGGCACAGCTGTTAAACAGCTGTTTTGACAGTCAGTGATTAGCCAAGGGGTATGGGATGATTGTAATGAGCTGCACGGAATGTCTTGATGTTGGCTTTAAAGGGAAACTCCACCCATAGTTTATAATTGCATAATGTTAAAGAGTGTCAATTGACATTGTGACTTGATTTTTATTTCATTTTTATCGGTTTTAATAATCATATAAAACAGAGATTTTCCCGCACTGCGCTTACCGCCATTTTGTTCTGGTTTATCGGTACATCCGAGATATTGTGACGTAGTGTCTGCACCAGCAGTACGCGAAGCCCGATAGATAGCGGCCCTGTACGCGCACGGAATACGAGTGAACCTTTTTGTGTACGGCATAGCGTATACAAAATGTGTACTGTACATGTGAAAGTGGGCACAAAATCATACGGAGAAGGACCTGATGCCATAATTACTAGCTCACAGATTTTCTATTCTTCTCAGAAAATACAAAAATAAACGAGAGTTTGTGGCGCGTCAAGTCGATATTCTGCACAGAAATGCAATACATGTACTCGCAATAGTCGGGCGCCGTACAACATACGTCTGAATAATGTAGTTGGCCGCGTCAAGGTGGGATACCAGTGCGAACAACAGGCAATAAAGCGATGTGCAATGAGGTGCAGACACTACGTCATAATTTCCCGGGCGAGGCGGGTGCGGACTGCCTCCCTTGGCTGCCTCCCTAAAACTCTCTCGTAGATTGTTAATTTTTCTTAAGTTTTATATCGTTATAATCGTCACCATCTCTTATTATCTGTGTGTTATTTCGTCCGCCGTGAGTTTGGTCATTGTATTCGTGAGCTTCAGTGATTCGAAGTCAGCTGTTTTACGTGGATTTGTGGACGTTTTTAACTCGTTCAGTGCTGACAACCTGAGTGTATGTAAGTACGGGATGCTACACTCACATCGTACGCCATGAATGCTACGATGTATTCTTATTCGTCGACTGTGATGCGGACAATCGGCAAATATATAAAGAACACTCGATTGCTGCCTACAACTTGGCAAACACTTCGCAGCCTAAATATCTGCAAATTAAGGACAAGGGGCTGTAGGGCTGGTCGGCATAAACGACGTCCGATAACCACTATAATTTCTCAGCGGCCATCTTGGATTTTACGATACAATAGGCCTGTATTCGGTCAACATGCAGTCAATCACGTAAGTTTACGAACTGTTAAACCACATCCCCAGCATATTATGGCCCAGAAACCCATGCTGCCATTGGTGTATCTGTGCAACCCCCGTTCACTGAACAATAAAATGGATGAGTTTGAAACTGTGTTGAATACAAATAATGTTGAGGTAGCCGTTGTGACTGAATCATGGTTTTCCATAAACCAAACGCGTGAACAGTGGGAAATCCCAGGATGTGATCTCTTTCTCAAAAATAGAGTTGACAGAAGGGGCGGTGGTGTTGCTCTCTACGCCCGACAACACATGAATGCCAAGGCTTTTTGCGGTATAGACATTCCTGATGAACTTGAAGTTGTGTGGGTGCAGAATAGACCCTCGAGACTCCCTCGTTCCGTCTCGATGCTCTTTTTCTGTGGCCTGTACCATCCTCCTGCTAGCTCTAATGCAGAGTTATTAATCGAGCATCTAATACAAACCATTGATGTGATTCACACTCGTCATCCTGAAGCGGGAGTCGTTATCCTGGGCGATATGAACAGCTTGGACGTGGACCAGGTGTGCAATGGAGGGAATTTCACTCAAGTCGTTGATAAACCAACACGATCTGATGCTATCTTGGATAAGATAGTAACGAACATTGGAGAATACTACGCAGAACCACTCATTACGGCTCCTCTTGGCCTCAGTGACCACTCGGCTGTTTTATGGATCCCAAATGAACATGTTGTACAGCCAAACTCAACGCGCACAAGAGTTGTTCGGCCACTACGAGATTCGGATATACGTGAGTTTGGATCCTGGATAGTCTACCACCCATGGACAGAGGTGTTAGAAGCAGGAGATGCATCAACAAAGTGTGACAATTGTTATTTTTCACTTCAGTCTGCCATCGACACTTTTTTTCCTTGCAAGATGGTTAAAATCCACACTGCAGACAAGCCTTGGATCACACCAAAAATCAAGACTCTCATCCTGAAACGTCAAAGGGCATTCCATGAAGGTAAACATGTATTGTGGAGATACTTACGCAATATAATAAAACGCGAAATCAGAGAAGCCAAGACACAATATTACCATGGAAGGGTACAGCGACTAAAAAATGCGGACCCTGCATCATGGTACAAACATATCAAAATCATCACCAAAAACGTGAAAAATTCACCCTATATTGAGGTCCCATCAACCACAGATCAACAGTTTACTGATCAGCAGAAGGCAACAATTATCAATGAACACTTTGTCTCCATCTCTAGCGACCTTCCAAGCTTGGATACATCTAACCTACCAGCATTCCTACCAATGCCCAAGCCATGTCCAACTGTGCAGCCATGGGATGTGTGTAGACAGTTAAGCAAAACAAAAACCAGCAAGAGCGGTGGACCAGATGGCATACCTCCCCGAATAATCAAGTACTTTGCAGTTGAACTAAGTACACCTCTTGCTGATATCTTCAATGCGTCATATACTGAAGGGGTGATACCATGTCAGTGGAAGAGAGCAGTAGTCGTACCCGTTCCAAAAACAATTCCACCAACACTTCAGAAACTACGACCAATCTCGTTGACTGATCATTTTGCAAAAGTTGCCGAATTTTTCGTCTCCAAGTGGATCCTATCCGATATGGAGAACCTTATCAATACTCAGCAGTTTGGCAACAGAAAAGGAATGTCAACAACACACTGCCTGGTGGACCTCATGAATCGGCTGTACAAACATTCTGACTAGAGAAACACCATTTCAAGGATTGTCCTTACGGACTACAGTAAGGCTTTTGATAGAGTCGACCATAATAGTCCAGGAGCTAGCAGACTTTTATCGGTATTGTTGCGTACGAAAGGTTTGACACCTGAAATGAGTAGGACTATGTGTCGGAACCCCAAAATGTGGATTCTTAAGTTTGGCACTCTTGCACTGCCCCCTGGGGGCACTCTCAAAAAGACCCCCCTATATTTTTTATCGGTATTGTGGCGTACGAGGACCAATTTTTTGTCATATGTACTTCAAGGGAGTCTAATTTCAAAAAGCCAATTCTTAAGTTTTCAACTAATGCACTAAGCCACTTAAGAATGGCCTAATTAACGCTAATTAGCACTTTTATCGGTATTGTCACGTACAAGGACACATTTTGGCTCAAAATGTACTCCAAGATATCCTGATTCCGAATATCTAATTCTTAAGTTTCAACTCCATGCACTAATCCACTTAAGAATGGGTCAAAGATCGATAATTGACCTAATTACGTTTGGAATAATGTGACCCGCTCCATCGAAATAAGGAATAAGTCTCAAAAGAGTTATGGTCTGATGAAGATGACAGGTGTATATTTATTTGCCGAATCAACATTCCGAGAAAAACAGCTCTGAAATAAACAAAATTGACCAAAATCATACGGACAGCCCAATAAAATACTTGGTCACGATTTTCACCCATGCATTCACTTCAACGGCCGATTGCGTAAAACGGCCTCAGCGACTTATTCCTGATTACGATGGAGCGGGTCACATATGCCATTTCTCCGGAACCACATGGGGTAGAGGATTGAAATAAGGTTTAATGTGAAGGTCTAAACATTGTGGACAAGGACCAGTTGTTAAAGTAGTATTTTGTTGGTGTCTTCATGGCTTAAACATGCAATTATGCCTAAAAGTGTACCCTTTTGACCCACCACGTGTTTATAATTGTATCGGTATGATCGAGTACGTCCACAAAACTTATGTCAACATGTTCATCTGGCAACCCAGAATGCACAAATCCGCTTAAGAATAAGAAATGAAAAGGAGGCCTTCATCAAAAGTTTAATTTACCAAGAGCTTTTCGGAGTTTTCATGTGTATTTTAAGAATTGCTCGCATCCAATTATTAAGCTGGATAGTACAGTAACCATGTGTCTGTGTCTGTGTCTAGGACAATAAGACTATATTTATGCCCTATTGTTCATTGTACCTTATAAAATAAGCACGAGTTCTCGTGACAGATGAGGGCACTTGACAGAATATATTGATTGAAATAAACTTTAATTAAAAATCTAATCAAAATTACGTGTAACACTGTCACAATACTAAACACATTAATTACAATATTGCACTGCACTGCACTTGAATTATAATGAATCTATGTTAATACAAGAACTATAAGGATCTGCTTCAGTGTGACAAATTGCAAATATTGACCTATGATACAATAATGATCTGCGTATTCATCTCGAACAAGCCAGCCCATGCCTAAACATGCAAATACTCCTTTGAAGTACGGTGCAATATTGAAGTTACTGTATATTATTATTATTATATCTTAATCTTGGTGATTTACATTTCTCAAACATGTTATCCATGAATAAAGCTGCAGCGCCTTGCTTACATGGATGTAAGTTCCCGGGTGTAAGTTATAATATTTTTTTTTAATAAATATGCATTTTAACTGGCAGACTATTATCATGTCAAAATCTACTGGTAGCTAAAGTACCATGGACATGAATAAACTCAAGTTGCATTTATAGCAACTTGTATAGATGACTTCAATATAAGGACAAGATTAATGTGATTTAGTAAAGTAAGGAATAGCCTGTATCATAAATCGCTACAATTTTGTGTATATTATGATTCATAATCCAGAAACTTAGCGTTTTAAAAATCATACTGAATTGGCAGAAGCCGACTATTTGCCCTGCGAACGAAGAATCGTGGTTGGCTGCAGTCTTTGGAAAATAGAGCATCTAGAAACTACATGTAGTTCGGAGGGTCTCCCCTTGAATAAGGGATCAGTTAGGTTTCTGTTCTACAAAAATGTTCATAGCGTCATGGAGAGGATGAGGAGGTTAATACTGATTCTTGGTAAGCAACATTCATCATCAACCACAGCTTATTAAGCAAAAGATTATCAACAAAAGTGTGGAAATAACCTGTAAAAGGTTTCCGTATTGTTTACGGTAAAGGTATGTAAATATTCATTGTGAGTAGGCCTGGCCGTATAATTGCGAGTTACACTTTATTGGCACACCGCCACAATGAAATATCTCTCCGTCTCCTTCAATTTGTTGTGATGCTTGTAGTTTAGAAGATTTTGTAAATGTTCTACTCTTAGCTATGCAAAACATCAATAAGCATGATGGTCAGGGTATGGATATACACTCCAATCTGGTTTGAACTTGAAGGACATCAACTACCGCAAACCCTGGTAGAAGAAGATGAAATGAAGACTGACGGGAGTGAGGAAAGGCAAGGTCGCTGATGAAGAGGAAGGACTTTCCCAAGAGAACTAAATAACAGCTGAGTGATTCAATTTGAAACAAGGTGGGAATACACCAGCCGGGAATCGAATGATTTCATAATTTGTAACCATTCAAATCGCAAACTGAGAACATGACTATAATACATATTAAGTGTTACACGTAATTTTGATTTGATTTGTAATTAAGTTTATTTCAATTAATATCTTCTGTCAAGTGCCCTCATCTGTCACGAGAGCTCGTGCTTATTTTATAAGGTACAATGAACAATAGGGCATATATATAGTATTATTGTCCTAGACACAGACACATGGTTACTGTACTATCCAGCTTAATAATTGGATGCGAGCAATTCTTAAAGTACACATGAAAACTCCGAAAAGCTCTTGGTAAATTAAACTTTTGATGAAGGCCTCCTTTTCATAAGGAATAACTCAATAATAGCATAAACATGCTTTCATGAGTTGACCGATTTCTTATTCTTAAGCGGATTTGTGCATCAGATGGACACTTAAGAACGAGTTTTTCGTATTCTGGGTTGCCAGATGAACATGTTGACATAAGTTTTGTGGACGTGCTCGATCGATACCGATACAATTATAAACACGTGGTGGGTCAAAAGGGTACACTTTTAGGCTTAATTGCATGTTTAAGCCATGAAGACACCAACAAAATACTACTTTAACAACTGGTCCTTGTCCACAATGTTTAGACCTTCACATTAAACCTTATTTCAATCCTCTACCCCATGTGGTTCCGGAGAAATGGCATATGTGACCCGCTCCATCGTAATCAGGAATAAGTCGCTGAGGCCGTTTTACGCAATCGGCCGTTGAAGTGAATGCATGGGTGAAAATCGTGACCAAGTATTTTATTGGGCTGTCCGTATGATTTTGGTCAATTTTGTTTATTTCAGAGCTGTTTTTCTCGGAATGTTGATTCGGCAAATAAATATACACCTGTCATCTTCATCAGACCATAACTCTTTTGAGACTTATTCCTTATTTCGATGGAGCGGGTCACATTATTCCAAACGTAATTAGGTCAATTATCGATCTTTGACCCATTCTTAAGTGGATTAGTGCATGGAGTTGAAACTTAAGAATTAGATATTCGGAATCAGGATATCTTGGAGTACATTTTGAGCCAAAATGTGTCCTTGTACGTGACAATACCGATAAAAGTGCTAATTAGCGTTAATTAGGCCATTCTTAAGTGGCTTAGTGCATTAGTTGAAAACTTAAGAATTGGCTTTTTGAAATTAGACTCCCTTGAAGTACATATGACAAAAATTTGGTCCTCGTACGCCACAATACCGATAAAAAATATAGGGGGGTCATTTTGAGAGTGCCCCCAGGGGGCAGTGCAAGAGTGCCAAACTTAAGAATCCACATTTTGGGGTTCCCACACATAGTCCTACTCATTTCAGGTGTCAAACCTTTCGTACGCAACAATACCGATAAAAGTCTGCTAGCTCCTGGACTATAATGTAGCAATCAACAAACTGCTTAAACTTGGGGTCCGTGAATCCATTATTCCGTGGGTATGCAGTTTCTTCAAGACCGACAACAATGTGTTCGATATCATAGCACTCTCTCAGAATGGCACCAAGTGAATGCTGGGGTCCCACAAGGTACTCGACTTGGTCCAATCATCTTCATGGCGTTAGTTAATGATATTGTGGAGGGGTTATCATTCAACCATTGGCAGTACGTGGACGACCTCACAATTGTTGAATGTACAACCAAAAACCAAGAAACACACATGCAAGAGGATTTGGATCATATTCACCACTGGTTCCCGAAAACCACTTGAGACTTAATCCTGACAAGTGTGCTGTGATGACAGTCAGTTTTATGAAACAACCACATGGACTGGAACCAGTTCACATGTCAGACAATGTGTTGCAAGAAAAAATAACAGCTCGCATCCTGGGAGTTATAGTGCAATCGGACCTTAAGTGGGATATTCAAGTTAATAGTATGATTAAACGAGCTAATCAAAAACTGTACATGTTAAAAACACTGAAACGGTTCTGTTTGTCTGTTAATGACCTCAGATCTGTTTTTTTAGGTTACATAAGACCGGTCCTGGAGTATGCCACACCAGTATGGAATTTTAGCATTACAACAAAACATATGATGGCCCTGGAAAATGTTCAGAAAAGGGTGTGTAAAATCATCCTTGGTCCAGATTATAATCATTATGATGATGCACTTGTGTCATGTCGCTTGCTAAGTCTGAGTCAACGGCGGAAGCAGCTCTGCATTAAGTCTGGAAAATCTGTATTGGCTTCTAAACGGTTTAATAGTTGGATTCCTCCAACTCGCCAAGTTGCACATGGTCTTCACTTGAGACACTCAAAGGCTATATCTGTACCCTTCTGTCGAACCAAGAGGTATCAAAACAGTCCTCTTGTAGGATTAATTAAACTGCTTAATGATGCTATTATAACAAAATAAGTAGGTTTTTTTTACGTGGCGGGTTTGAGCAATATTTATCTTATAATAATTCATGTTAATGAATTATTATTTGCCCTCTACATTTTCGATATGGTATGTCGCTTTTATTATTTGTTTGTATCCCCCCCCCCCCCCCCCACTCCTCATCCTACCCCTTTTTCCCTAATTCTGGTTTTGTTTCGTATTTTTGATGTATTTAACATGTATATTTAAAAAATAATAATTTTAATTAAATTGTTACTTGTTTGTATATCATATGTAAATTGTATTTGCAATTCCGTTTTTGGCGGCGATTAATACAGTCAAATAAACCATTTATAAAAAAAACTCCGGGGCGTGCAAATCCACGGATCTCCAGTGATACTGCACGAAGACGACTGCATGACTATGGTCTTATTGCCAGAAGACCATACAGAGGCGCCGTGCTGACGGCTTTCCATCGCCACAACCGACAGAGATGGTGCCAGCAGCATCAGCCGTGGACCTTGGCGTACTGGAACGAGGTTGCTTTCTGCGATGAATCAAGGTTCTGTGTGGATCATCCTGATGGGCGTGAGCGTGTCTGGAGAAGAACTGGCGAGCGATATGCCGATTGTTGCGTGCGGCAAACCGACAGGTGGGGTGGCCCAAGTGTGATGGTGTGGGCCGCCATATCAGGCCGGTACAGGACGCCACTGGTGGTTGTGGATGGGAATCTTAACGCCCAGCGGTATGTGGATAACATCCTGCGACCTCATCTGTTGCCATTCCTCCTAGACCACCCAGAACTGAGAACCTTTCAGCATGACAACGCTCATCCCCATGCTGCTCGCTTTACCACTGCATTTCTCCAAGGCAAGAACATCAACACCATGCAATGGCCTTCGCTCTCCCCCGACCTGAATCCCATAGAGCACCTGTGGGATGAGCTTGGGAGACGCGTAGTTGGCAGGGCCAGGACACGGGCAGACCTGCTTCAGACATTGAGATCTAAGTGGGACAGAATCCAGCAGCAATCCATCCAAAGACTGGTAGGCAGTATGCGCTGGCGATGCAGTGCCTGTATCCAAATCAATGGTGGCCACACACGCTATTGAAAGGGGACTGACATTGCACCCTCTTCTGTTCTTTACTGTAGAACAAACTGATTAGATGGTGTATCTTGGTCATCTATAAAATGCCAATGTTTCAAATAGCAATGGTTGGTTTGTTTTATTTTGAACTGTTACAATTTCATGACACTTTAAACAAGTTGTAAGTTTCTTTTGCGTTTCAGCATATAATAATAACCTATTCCTATTAGATATTACCTACTGAACACTTGCTACAAACTTAGCCGTTGTTAGTTTTATAGTTCGCGTGTTTGTCCACGACGAAGTCACAGCTATATTTTTATGAATAATGTCAAAATTTGAATACGAATGAAATGTAATGTGAATTTTTCGCTATGTTTGCACAAAAATTCAATCATGGAATCGTTTGAAAAATTACATATTATGGTCAAAAAGGTGCATTTTGGACTTAATACTACAATTTAACATCGACTATTGTCAAACAAATTTCCTCACTTCTGATTGGTCACTTGGTCAAGCTCAACCAATATGACTGGTTGAAGGCCAACGAAAATACTAGTTATGAATGACCAACAGATTGGTTAATACCTTGGTTACAAGCTCAACCAATATGACTAGCTGGTTGAAGGCCAACCGACATATTGATTATGAATGACCAATAGATTGGTTAATACCTTGGTTTTAAGCTCAACCAATATAACTGATTGAAGGACAACCAACGCATTGGTTACGCTTTAACCAACACATTGGTTAAAAACAACCAATATTGGGTCAACCAATTAGATTGGTTGGTCTTTTAACCAATCTGGTTTTTTTAGAGTGTACCTTTAATAAAGGTTATTGGGCGTAATGAGCTTAATCATTATCGAGCCAAGGCTTAAATAGAGTGACCAAACGTTGAAATTGACAAATCACTAAATTGGTTTGGTAAAAGCGTGTGAATTTTTCCTCGGAATTGAATGTGAAAGGGGGTGAATTTGAATGAATCTTTTTTTTTAAATAGCCGATAAAACCTATAATTCAAACAAATATAGATTTTCCCGTGGAGTGCTGTGGCCTTGTGGTCTGGAGCATTGAATTTGTAATCTGTAGGTAAAGCTACAGGTTGTGGGTTCGAGTCCAGCCTGGGAATATGGTTCGTGTGCCCTTGGGCAGGGCACCTTGTCACTCATTTCTTAAACAATTTAGGGTCAAAGAAAGATTGTGTCCCTGGCCGGATGACCCCTTGTATAGGTTTTCCCGGACGTGATTAGGCTTTCGGTTTGACGGGTGCGTGACCGATTATTAAGAATGTGCAATATATTTCGCTGCAAATCAAATTGTCTTTGTGTCACGGCCTGAATTGAATATTCTTTTTCATTTGTTATAATTTAAATTCGCACATTCGGCATACAATTTGGTTGTATAGTGCATATGCTATGGGAGGTTTCAACCAATGAAAGGGTTTTGGACCAGACTTCATAGGAGTCAAAATTTAATGTGACTCCAAAAAACAAAACGTTTAAAATACCGACTAGGCCATGTTTTATCAGCTGTTTAAAAATAAGAATTTAGACTACAAAATAGTCGAATAATAAGAAACTGTCTCTGATATGTATAAATTGTATTTTAATGTCACTTCTCTCTCATTTTCAACACATTGGGGGTGTATTTATGTACCATGCATGCAGTGGGTTTCGCTGGTGTCACCTCTTCAATGTTTTAAAAGACTAGACCACCTTGGGCCAAGTTCATGGAGCCCAGAAAGTTGCTTAGCATGACAATTCTTCCTTTGAAAAAAACCGGGCTACGAACCAAACTTTCAGGTGCTGTGTATTATTTGTGACTGACATTCGGCATGTTATTGCTTAGCCTGAAAAGCACATGACCGTTTGGGTGGTAACCAGATTTAGTTCGGTATTTGGGAGTTGAAGTTGATGATAACCTCACTTGGGAACTACATGTAAGGAATCTCTGTAAATCAATTGCCTACAAAGTATATTCGTTATCTAGACTTAGACATACTAATAGTCAGTTACTTGGCACTCTTTATAAAACAACCATTTAACCATGTTTTGACTCTGCTTGTTCTGTGTAGGGAAATTGTTCCTTGAACAGTAGAAGGGCTCTTCTCAATAAGCAGCTCAGATTGTCTCTAATAATGTTGACTATGTTATTTGTCATGGCAATTATTCAACAATTATCTTGGCAAACCCTAGAAGTAAGAAACGATTTCTTCTCAGCCTGTTTAATATTCAGTCGCGGATCCGGGGGGGGGGGGGGGGGGGGGGGGGCACGTGCCCCGGGCAAACTGAGTTTGGGTTGTGGTGGGAGGAAAACTTTTGCAAAAAATCTCAGAGGAAAGTGGCCTCAGATTTCACCACAGAGCATATAGAATCAAAAAATAATTGTCGGGGCCCTTAAGCGGACCACGGACCCCACTCTGTAAGGGCTTTGCGCCCCGCGCTCACATTTTCCAGTTTGGGTTGTGTCCCACATTCATAAAAAAATATATATATATTCTCTATTATAATCTCCAAAATTATCAATAATATTTCCATATATTTATTTTACATTTTTGCAAAAAAAATCAGAGGAAGGTGGCAAGGAATCGCCTCAGATTGCACCACAAAGCTTATAGAATCCAACATTTCCCGGGGCCCTTAAGCGGTCCCCAGACCCTTAACGCTTCGCGCTCACATTTTCCATTTTTTGGTGAACCCCACATTCATATATAAATATACGCTAGTATATTTGTATATATATATATATTCTCTTTTATAATCTCCATAATTCTCCATTTTATTTTCATATCATTTTTAAAACCTCTGCTAAAAAAAAGGAAAGACGCCAGGAATCGCCTCAGATTGCACCTCAGAGCTTATAGAATCCAACATTTCCCGGACCCCAGGCCGTAAGGGCTTCGCGCTTCGCGCTCGCATTATCAGTTTTGGGTGTGATGATGAACTAGGCCGTATTTTTGAACGTTGAGGGCGCTGTGCTCACGGTATTGGGGGTATAATTAAAAGTGATTAGAAGATAATTCACGTCAGTTTACATATTCTTACAGCTCCAAAATCTAAATTGTTCAATATTCCATTTGTTAGATAAAAGTAAAGTTACTGAACCACGTCTTCATTAAACGCGATTTTACCTGTGTTGGGTACCCAGAAAATGGCGTCTTACAGCGCCCTCATGGGACCAGGAATACGGCGCATTAGATTACGCAGGACATGATACAACTCCTATAATAGCTGCACGAGCAGGCTCAACAAGCTCATAAAGTTATCATCAAAACACTGTTTACATATCACGTAAGTAAACATTTCTTGTATCAATAATATTGTATAAACCCCAAGACATAAACAAGTATTGTTTTTATAGTGGTTGTCATTTAGAAGATAATAGACTTGCCAAAATAACTATGCAGTTATGAACTCGGTTTACTGTATGAATGACTTATACGACGTGGTAAAACACAAGATGAGCTCTTTTTATTTTATTTTATTTTATTACCTTTATTGCACAAATACATTAAACATAATATATGTGCAAAAGGGAAACCCCGAACAGGCACTCAGGCCCACTAAATGGGGACCCTTGTTCACACATCAAAACCAAAAAAACAACGGACAAACACAACAACAAGCAAACAACCTAAGTAAACAAAGAAATACTGTTAAAAAAAAACTACAATAAAAAACGACCGCAAATTTGCACTGGCATAATAAAAATATACGGGTGAACTCTGCCCAAATTACACATCACTGGCTAGTGGGTAGTGGTCAAATAGGCCCGATTTTAAAAAAGAAAAAACTTGTGAATTTCTTAGGTTAGATGGAATTTCGTTCCAGGAGTTATGTATGCGGTTGAAAATATTTTGCCTAAAAATACCAGTTTTACATTTATTGGGAATAAGAGTGAGGGAATCGGAGGATCTCAAATTGTGGAAATCAATGTTGCGAAAGCTGACCTTATCATTAATTGTGAGAAACGTCAAATTCTGGAGGCCCTTGAAAAAGAGAACATTGTCCTTGAGTTTAAGGGACACATTTGCAATTAAGACTAACAAGACAGATAAGCCACACAACTGCCAGTAAAATAACATTATCGCTAACTTTAAACGTAAGCAAAGCCGTACCATACTCATGTTGAATTTGAACGCTCAAATGTTGAAACGCGTTGCCCATAAACGAAAAAGAAAAAAACAATAGGTACGAAATCGCAGTGCGCTTCGATGACTCTGAATTTGATTGCACCTCTTGGGAAAAAGGTGGTGGATATTTAACAAAAGGATGGCAATCTTGTCGTCTTGAATGTCTATAAACGTAATTGAATTAAAATGAAGGAATCATGGGCGCACAAAAACGAAATTGAATGCAATAATATCGAAAGAGTAACCGTAGTTTGATTGAATTAGAGAAATCGCGTGAATTTGAAAGCGCAATAATGAAATTGAATGATCTTTTGCTGAAATTGGTCAGGAAAACCTATAATAATAATTTAGAAATCCAGGTCAATTTAGGAGTTACACTGGGGCACGTTCGCCCGGTATAGAGTGGGGCAGGTTCGCCCTGTGGCAGACTTGCCCAACGGTGATGGGCGGACTTGCCCATCAAATGTTTATGCCTATTATTTATTTAGGCAAGCAAAATATATATATTTAAAGGTGAAATAAACATATATAGAGATATATCCTTAAATATAACAATGTCACGTTGCAAAACTAGCACTAATAATACCCATGCTAAGATGTTATGAAACCAGAACACTTTGACAAATAAAGTTTTTAAAATGTCATGAGCTATAGATAACATTATGGGTTGCCATGACAAGTTGTTCCACGTTGTACTTTACACTCACTAAACAAACTGTTGATTACAAATTACAAGTTGTAGCTCAACAAAATTTAGTTTGATAGTATTTTCAGTTTAAATTAAGCAGTTTAAATATGAGAAAAGATTACCCTCAAATATTAGTGAAAACACAAGTTGTGATTTATAACTATTTAGTGTATAGCTTTTTCTTTTAATATTCAACAGTTTACTGAGACAGAACTGTTGCTCAGAAATCAAAAGTTGTGGTTCATATCCATTTGGTACGCTTATATTCATATATTTTAAGATATAGATCTTCTCGGACAATTTCGGCAAATGAGCAGCCAATTTAACCGCTGCGCCATTCTCTTTCGCGCGAAATCGAATGCTGCTGAAAATGATCATTCGATTTCGTTTTACGACTAGTCAAATGTACTGTTGCATCATTCAATTTAACTAAATAATCGTTCAATTTAACAATTCAACAAAGAAGCATTCAAATTCACAGGAGCGTGTTCAAGGCGTGTGTTCGGTCATTCAATTTCATTTTTGGGCAGGCATTTCTGTAATTTGTGCAATATAAAAACGCTCTGTTAAACTTGTGTTTCCTTTCGAATGTTAAAGGCACTCTGCCGATGTACTTCGAAGACGAGCTTTCGCTACAGTTTTACACGCATATTTCTATAAATGGCAGCTCGTGGTCGCTACGCAAGGGTGTCCCAGGTAGATCGAGAAAGGTTGATTGAGGCCTTCGAGGGAAACGATCAAGACTACCTTGAGCTTGCGGTCAATTTAAACATCAACAAGTCCACAGCAAGATTAATCGTTGCCACCTTTTTGAGGACCGGAAGGCGAAAGACGCTTATCCCATCTTGACACTTCAACAAATGAAGGCTAGTTTGAGTAAGCATCTGCCAGAGAAGCCCGGGGTTTATACTGCCACCATAGCCAAGGCCTTGGATGGGAGGATGATTACACTGAAACTAGTGGAGGACGTCCCTGATGCAAGAAATTCCCCTGAAGTTCTTGATCGACGCGTCCTGTAGAACGAGTGGTTCCTGCAGCATGGTGTTCTGGCGCGTCTGGACTTGACGCTCACAGGGTAGAGCTCCGCGAGGGATCACTGCAAGACGAGTCGTTGACTACAACGAGGGAGAAATTGCAATGTCACATTCGCTGTTTCTATAGTGAAGTAGGCTTGGTGCACCACCGAATCGCATTGCAAACTGTGACGCGAGCGAGATTTGAGGAGGTGCGAGCCCAACTCCCTGAAGGTGCCAACCCAATGATCCAGCTGAAGCGCCTCCCTCCCTACTCCCCATTCATGAACAGCACGGAGATGGCACACTCTGCATTCAATGCTACAGTTAAATGCATCCTTGGGTTACCTGAGTGGCAACAACGTGTCGGAGACAGACAGGCTGCCCGGTAAGAAGGAATGAACATGCAGCAGTGGAGGTGCAATCTCCTTCAACAAGCAGCCATTCATAGCGTTGATGTCGTCACCCAAGTGAATTGCATGCAGTGGTACGACCATACCCAAACATATATGCCAAGATGTCTGGCAAGCCAACAGATTGATGGTTGAGAAAGAAACAACATATACAATAAGAAACCAGGAAAAACATAAAGAAACTCCCCATTCAAACACAATACAAAATTAGGTCTTGGTCATTTAACCAATAAAGACCTCCCCCCAAACACAAATTATAAATAAATAAACCAACAAACTAATGGGCGTTATGGGCCCCATGTAAAATCTACTGGAAACGAAAATAAAAAAAAATAAGGTTTGCCTGAATTAAAGTGAAGATACGATTACGAAACAGTTGCCTAGCACAGTCTATCTGTTTATTTGCATTTCTTTATCGGGCTTATTTGAATCCTCATTTAGCGAAATTGATTGCCTCTTTACGAAATTGAAGGGAAAAAAATAAGTAAAAAAACTCCAGTCGAACCAGCTTTGCTAATTTGAATGATGATTGTGCGTCACAAAAAAGAATGACGATATGCTAAATTGAACACAGTGCTAAAGGAATTTGAATGCCTCTAAACGAAATTGAATGCCCGAATTCTGAATTTAAAATGCAGTAAAAACTGAAGAGGCAAAATAGCTCTAATTCGAACGCACGAAAATTAAATCGGCTGCTCATTTGCCAAAATTGACCGAAAAAGTATACTAAACGAGACTGAACTTTTAAAGAAAAAACCACAAGCTATTATTTACATCTAGGTCAAATAGTCTCAAATAAACATTTCTAAATACAGTTACATGCAATATATGATAGTTTCTGCATTGTTTTCACTTTTTTTTTTAATATGGCGAACTTGCCCCACCATGTGGGCGAAGTCAAACCTGCCCCAACAGGATGGTGTGGGTAAGTTTGCCCACTTGTCTTTATGTGTTACTCCTGCTGTTACTGTAAGACCTGTCGTTCTAAAAAATAATGGTGGTATTTAGCCAAGTAATAGTGCTTTCACAAGTAAAAAGTATAGATTTCTAGCCTGCAAATTGACATCTCCCCTATTCGAATTTCAATTTCACATTGAGCCATTCAAAATCGCTCGACTTCTAGTTGCGCCAGTTTGACCATTCAAATTCACCATTAGGCAATCAATTATAGAATATAATAAGCAAAGTAATTTGAAAACGGTTCGTGTTATTCATTTGTTCGTTACAATTATACATTGTCTAAAGGACGCCGCTAAACCCCAATTATAACTAACAAGAAAAGAAACTCCAATTTATTGAGTGAACGATATGCAATAGGCAGTCCGCCGGTTTCAATCGATACACGTATAGAGGCGGGTACTGCACTCAATTACCTGTGATGTAAAGTGGGTTTTCACGGGGCACGTGAATGATTCGCGAAGGATGCGAATGCCGACAAAATGGCAAAGTCCAACATTTGTATTTTAGGTTCCAAAAGTTCGCCAAACATGCGCGGGGGTTCGGAAACGTCGTCAATAGTTCGCGGGAGTTGTTTTTAGTTCGGCAGGAATTTCAAAAAAGTTTTAAAAACAATTGCAAACGTTTCCAGCATCCCGGGTCGTGATTTGCTCGTGAATTGACTTCGAAAATGTCTAAAAAGCTTCGTCATATGCGCACGACCTACTCACGACGTGCGTAATGTTCGCAAAATCTTCGTAAAACCCCAAACAGATTCTGACAGTTTGGCGATTGTCTCGCGCATGTCTCGTAAAAGCAGCGAAGTTCGTCCGATCATTTCTCGAGCTATTCACGAACTGTTCGCGTACTTCTTGAGAACATAAGATAATCGCACGACATAATTATATATGAATGTCGCATGAATGTTGCACGGCGTGCATTATTCGCGAAATATATGTGTCGCATGTTTCGCAAAATGTCCGCACGAATGTTGCCCGAGATTCGTGCAACATTCGTGTTGTTCGCATTTTAGTCGCATGTTCTTCGTGTATGTGGACTGGCCGAAGTTCGGCAATGCTACACACAACATTCGCACACACGTTGTGAGAACTACGCACAAACTGCGCAAGAATGGTTTACGGCTCCATTGTGTCGCGACACATTCGGAAAAAACTTCTCCGAATGTTGGACTTTGCCATTTTTCGACATTCGCCTCGTGAAAACCCGCCTATGCGGTACAAAATTACAACATATTAAAGAATTATTACCAATTGAAGTGAGAATTAACATTGTGTTTAATATTCTAATTAAACACAAATACATAAATTCCTAAGTGGGAGTGATAATAAATTATTCAAATTTAACCCGTTCTTATGCACGGGAATACGCATTCTTAGGTTGTGGAGCTTGCATTATAACCAGTTTAACTAGCCTTTAGTAAAGCTTTCGTTCTTGCGCTCAACATTTTAATTAGTGCTAATTAGGCAATTCTTAAGCATGAAATGCACGGGATTTATCATTATTAGGTTATTGATTATAATTAAGTTAATCGAAGAATATGTTTTCCCATCGAAACGATGCTTGTGCGCGACATTCTAAAGTCAATTTAGGGGGTGCTTTGGGTGGGGGGTACTTTGGGTGGGGTGGTGGGGTGCCCTCTCCCTAACGCACGGTTCGATACTAAAAAATGTCAGTTCTGAAGGTCACACACCCCACTTGCCCACTGCCACCATCAAACCATTTGTGCTCAACATTCTAATCAAACCTCGCTGGGCTCTCAAATTAAAGAAGTCTAGATGTAAAGTGCCAGTGATTATATCCGCCGCGCTTTAATATTTCATAGTCACATGAAGCTGAGATCACGAGGTGTAGTGACCGTAGTCATCCAGAAAATTACAGAATTACCGAATTACTGAGTTCCGTTATCTAAGTTTGTTGTATATAATTATACACTATATACACTAAGTTGGGTTAAACATACAAGAGGAAAATAGTCTCCAAAATAGTCGATCAATTGAAAATTGTCTCAGGTATTTATCATATTTAAAGACATTGGGGATGTATGGTATTCTTGTAACATGCATGCAGTGGGTTTCGCAGGTATCACCTCTCCATTGTTTAAAAAGACTAGACCACGTGGGGCAATTTCACCGAGCTGCTTAGCATGAAAAGTCTTCCTTTGAACAAAACAGGTTTTACGAACAAAGATTTCAGGTGATGTATATTGTTAGTGACTGATTCAGCTGGTTTGTGCTAAGCAAATTGTTGTGCTTAGCAGAGCTCTCCATAAAATTGGCCCCTACTTCAGTTCTCCATATGTTACTTTGGTTGACACAAAAATGAATTCCAATGCTTGACAGACATACATTTCTTTTTAAATGCGCATGAAATCGGCTGCACATTTAGTGAAATTGATTGTTTATAAACTAAAAAAACACAGAATTACGGGTGTGCATTCGAATTCGCGCTAGAATGAATTATTGATACTAAATTCAGTGCACATTCGGGAAATCGTACGCTGATTTGTTTACGACTGAATGCGCCTTTATGGAAAACGAATTGCCAATTGTTAAATATAAAACGGGATCGTGAACGTTCAAACTATTTCGCTTGAAAACGAATGCATCTTTTACAAATAAATGTGCATATTTTTCGATATCGTCTGGGAAAACCTATATTAGGAAATATCTTATTTATTTAAAAGTAAATAATAATTGTAGGCATCATAGCAAAATGATTGCGCTAGATATCCTGTAATCGTTCTTAAAAATGGAATTCATTACACAAAAAATTACGATCGCCCAACGGCGATCGCGAAACAAACAACATAAGAACCAGTGCACGACGCCGGTTTAATACGAACGCCGTTTTTATTGCTTTTTAAAGCATCCATTATTGTAAAACTTTAGACAGGTCAGGTAACGATATCTATACAACCCCAAACGTTTACCTATTCATGATAATTTAAGCAATTACCAATAGTGTATCCTACCTTTAAAAGGCGAGGCTTTTACGTCAAAATGCCACGTTTCATGTGTGCCGGTGTGGTGCCAAAAACTGCCCGTTGCAAACTCGGTACTGACTCGCTATGTATACCTGTCAATGACCTAAATTAGCATAAATGAAAAATATATTTTGGTGATTCTACTTGCACATTCAATAATACTTCAATAAGATTTTCTAAAGCATATAAGTGACTGAATAATTATAAAAACGTAGTACGGTAATGATCAAAAATGGCTACTATAGGTTTTCCCGGACGATATCGTAAAATGTGCACATTAATTTGTAAAAGATGCCTTCAATTTCGCACTGATTTGGAGAACGACGTATATCCGAGTTTCATTTTCGCAAAAACAAGAATTCCATTTCATTTTGTGTCATTTAAATAAATGAATGTGCATAACGTGTAATTTATACAAGTACAAATACGTGATTAGGCTTTATGTTTGACGCATGCGTGGCCGATTATAAAGGATGTGCAATCTATTTCGCAGCAAATCGATGTGTCACGGCCTGAATTAAATAATCTTTGTTATTTGTTATAATTTTAATTTACATATTTTGCATTCAATAAATAAAGTATATAGGTTGATACAATTCACAATACAACTTTATTTGTTATCAATGTATTCTAGGCCAAATTGATCATTATGTGTTGGTTCTTTGTCTTATTTTAATGTATTTTCTCTCTTAACTGGATTTAGTTCTCCTTGTGTTACTTTTGTTATCACAAAAAATAATTCCAATGCTTGACCAGACATACATTCTACAAAGAGATTGGTTAAAAGACCAATCAATCTAATTGGTTGACCAAATATTGGTTGTTTTTAACCAATGTGTTGGTTAAAGCGTAACCAATGCGTTAGTTGTCCGTCAACCAGTCATATTGGTTGAAGGTATCAACCAATCCAGGCCCGTACGCAAGGGGTGGGGGGTGCGACGGGTGCGTACGCACCCCCCAAAAAGAAATTACCAAAAGGTCCACACTTTCCGGGGTAATTAATGGTGTTTTGATGTAGCAATAACAGTACTGGCACACGAAAACGTTTGGTCCCATTGTTGGCCCCATCAAGTACAAATTCGCACCACCCCCCCCCCCCTACACCCCCATAAACAATCCTGCATACGGGCCTGCAATCTATTGGTCATTTATAACCAATCTAGTGGCTGTTCTTCAACCTGTTTTTAGAGTGTACATTTGTTTTAAATCCGATGAAAAAATCGGATGCACATTTAGCGGAATTGATTGTTGACAAATTAAAAGAAACACAGGATTGCGGATGTGCATTCGAATTGGCACTAAAATGAATTATCAATATACTAAATTCAGTGCATATTCAGAAAATCGTACGCTGATTTGTTTACGACTGAATGTACATTTATGGAAAAAAATCATCAATTGGTAATTGGTAATCTAATTAATGTGCACATTTCTCGATATCGTCCGAGATAACCTATATTATACCCTACATTTCGCGCACATTTATAACCTTGTTCCTAAATGTAACCAAGTAGTCAGTATTGATGAGCTTCAAATTCACCAAGTTACTTACTGGTACAGTTACTCTATTTATAGGTTTTCCCGTTCATTTTAACACTTATATCACACAGATTCCCGATACCGATACTTTAATTTCGCCACCACTAGATTTAATTTAAGGATCAGAACAATTCACATTTTTATCGTACAGATTCGTCCTAAATTTGTGAAATTCGTCTCGTGTAACAATCGGTGTTGAATTGAAAAAGCAAAAATGAAAATTCGTTTTTTATCATTCAATATGACGCTGTTGTTGTTCAATTTCGTTACGTTACTCTGAAATGTTGTGTTTACGAACATAAATTTAAATGACCAAAGTATTAATACGAATGACAACAAAAAACGAATTTTCTTTTTTGATTTAAAGCCGATCGCCCATTGAGACGATCGGAATGCTACAAAATTGAATTACACTGCACCCTAAATGAAATCGATTGGTAACATTTGGAAATTGAAATTTAGAACTGAGCTAGGCGATGTTCAGGGACGAAATTAAAGTCGCATTATAGACAATTTGTGTGACGTAAATGTTAAAATGATTGGGAAAACCTATAAAATCTTATGGAAAAATATGTGAACAATGATAACATCATGATAGTTAGCCTAAAAATGGGAAAAACGAGGTGTACGTAAATTGGTCTAAAAGTAGATGAAGGGTTGCCTAACGTGGGAGACTTGAACAAGTTCAAGGAAGTTTCCTACATTATCAGTAAGATAACATGTTGAAAACTTTTGGGCTAACTACGGCCAAATCATGGCTTTCCTCAAGGTCTAGGTACGTTCAGAACTACGGTTCACTACGTTTAGGGCGATTGCAAAACTATTACGGACGCATACGTAAATGACCTACAGAACTACGTATCCTCCCAAAATCACTGTAATGAATAATTATTGGCTATCGGTAGCGTATCCGAGTATGCAATTGGTCGGTGATGGTCCTGCTTTTTACAAGTAGGAGCGCTTGGCAATTACCATAATAATGAGAGGCACACGTAATTACTGACAAAAGAAATAAAGATAGAGAGGTCCCCAAGTCTCGCTAGCTCCCTGAAAATTTCCATAATAATACTCTTGTGATAGTGTATGGAAGGATAACTTCATCATTGTTATCCCTGGAAATGGTTTTCACCGCGTCTATTCCTTTTAATCTTTTACAAGCCAGATCTGATTGAGTATCGCCAATATACCCAGCACGATATGTGGCAGAGGGGTACCCCCCTCTTATCCCTATACTTTATACGCACTCAACACTGTTGTAACCTAACCCATCCCCCCTTGAAACCTAAAAGGAATTCCTGAGATTCCGGGAACACAATGGTCAACACAAAAGAGGGTGGGGGGGGGGGGGGGGGGGGGGGGGTGGGGTTTCTCTGCCATATATCGTGCTTCATTATGATCGCCAAGTACAGTAAACTTTGACTGTATCGCCACGATGGCAGACAGAGCAGTTGCAAGGGGTCGCTTTGTAATGCTAGGTTCCCACTGTCGTGCGATCCGTTACAAACGCCACGATTGGCCATTCGTAGCTGATCGTGGATATTTTTTTTTTTTTTCTGAAATTTCACGTTTGGATACGAGTTGATGCGAGTCGGTACGTTCTGGTACGATTTGGTGCGCTTGGATGCGATATAGTCACAATTGGTAAACTTCAGGTGACACGATCTGTCACGATCTGGTCTCCCGTTCAGATACGTTCCGATAGGATTGTCCCGATTGAGTCCACAATTGGGTCCCGATCTGACACGATCAGCACGATCGGGGTCCCCGATTTGGGACAATCTGGTACGTTCCGATACGTTCCGATACGTTCTGATACGATCATCACGAACCAATCCGCTCTGTTGCGATCGGATACGATTGTGGCCAGGAAGTCTTTCACGATCGGGATCGAGAGTGATCATGATTTAAGCAACGATTGGATCCCGACGGGTATATATACAGCCCGACTGACCATGGACTTTATTGTTTCTTGAACTTCTACAGAGTGAAGACTACAACCCACAATCAGATCGCAGCGAATCTCAACAGAGGTGGTGTTTGTTTTGTCCAAGGTTGATCCCGATCACCACGATTTGGAAGCACGATTAGATGCGATCTGTCGCGCTTTGTTACTATCCGTTACGATCTGATGCGATGATCACGATTGAAAATAAATCGTGTTGATCGTAGAAAATGTTTGAACCGTCCAGAACTTTTCTACGATCAACACGATTGCCACGACTGACCTCAAGATCTGATAAGACCTGAGAGGATCACCACGATTACTCCACGATTAAGACCACAATTTCAATCGTGGCGCGAATCGTGATAGTGGGAACCTAGCATAATGAATGACCAAGAGAAGAGAGTAATTCGTAGAGGATGGCTGGTACACAGAAATAACTATTTCCGCTTGTTGGCTTATGTTAAGGCCCAGTCACACCGGGCTTGCGACCAGGTTACGACCTAGCTGCGACAACAAAATGTTGCAATCCTGGGAAAATCGTACAAAGAGCGTGCGACTGGTCGCAGAGGTCGTGGGTCATCGCCACAGCAAAATCAGTCGCAGCAAGGTCGATGGTCATGTTCAAAACTCCTGACCTGCGATTACAAATCGCAAGAGGTTGCAGACAGGGATTACATGGTCGTACCAACAGTCGTGCATGCTCGCACCACAGTCATGGATGATCGCGGGTCCCACAGTCGCACGATAAGTCGTTCAACTGGTTGTAGGTATACACGACTGATCGTGCGAGTGGTCGCAGGTATACACGATTGCTCGTACGATCAATCGTGGGTACCTGTGACTAGTCGCACGATTACCTACGACTGATTTTGCGATCAATCTTCTCCAATTGCTTGTGATCGCACGACCAAGCGTGCCACCAATCGTACGTACCAGTCCTAAGAGTAATCACAGCATACGACCGCTATGCGGAGATCGTCGCAAACATTGGCGATTGGTCGTATCTCTGCCAAATCGCACCAATCGCACGATCCAGAAATCGTACGATCCGGTGTGACTGGGCCTTTAGGGAGCACATACCACAGCACCTGCAGCACATTATGTGACCCAGCACAAATGAGACACTTTGAGGCAAAAATGAAAATTGAGATTTTGATTTCATCGTTTAAAGCTAAACAAGCTTTAAATGTGCTCCCTAACATAAGCCAACAAGCGGACATAGTTATTTCTGTGTACCAGCCATCCTCTACGAATTACTCTCTTCTCTTGGTCATTCATTACAAAACGACCCCTTGCAACTGCTCTGTCTGACATCGTGGCGATACAGTCAAAGTTTACTGTACTTGGCGATACTCAATCACATCTGGCTTGTAAAAGATTAAAAGGAATAGACGCGGTGAAAACCATTTCCAGGGATAACAATGATGAAGTTATCCTTCCATACACTATATCACAAGAGTATTATTATGGAAATTTTCAGGGAGCTAGCGAGACTTGGGGACCTCTCTATCTTTATTTCTTTTGTCAGTAATTACGTGTGCCTCTCATTATTATGGTAATTGCCAAGCGCTCCTACTTGTAAAAAGCGAAACCATCACCGAGCAACTGCATACTCGGATACGCTACCGATAGCCAATAATGATTCATTACAGTGATTTTGGGAGGATACGTAGTTCTGTAGGTCATTTACGTATCCGTCCGTAATAGTTTTGCAATCGCCCTACTACGGTCAACTACGGTCACACCATACTACGTTCAACTACGTGCATGACCGTAAGATGTGACCACCTATGTCCAAGCGCTCCATTATTTTGAACGAATCGAGCGTCTTTGTTCACTTTCATTCGGTATATAATGCTAGGAGTCCACTGGGCCAGCGCCAGTTGGTGCCAGTTCGCGCCAAAGATTATGTGATTGGCGCGTAGTGGCTCGCTGTGGCGCCGAATTAATGTCCGCTCGGCATGTGTCGCCAAGTGGAATAAACTGGGTGCCATATGGCGTGCGCCAAATGCCACCCGGCTTGCTCCAAAATGTTGCGCCAGTTTGCGCCAGTTCGCGCCATTACACGGCCATTTGATTCCAAAATTCACCCTGTTGGCGCCATTCGCGCCAATAGACGGCTACTTTGCGCCACTTGGTGATTAGTTTGTGCCAAAGGTCGCCAAATTGGTTTGAACTTGCCGCCGCTTGGCGCTACTTGCCGACTATGTAGAAATTGTGAATGAAAAACTGCGTGGATGTGTTGTCGAGTCGAATCTTGAAAGTTGTGTGAGAAAGTCCTGCGATGCCGCCCTGCTTTTATAGGCGGCAAGTGGCGCCGAATGGCGGGCAACCAGGTGGCATTTGGCGCGAAGTAGTCACCAATCGGGTGCCGTTTGGCTCGCGCCACTGCACATTTGGCGCGCTTTGGCGGGCTATCCGCCTCTGTTGGAATTATTTGGCGCCTAGTGGCGCAAACAAGGTGCCACTTGGCGCCAAGTGGCGCCATGTGGCGCGAAATCTCATTGGCGCAACTTGGCGCGCGCCATTACATTCCAGTGGATTCCAATAGGCGGATTGTTTGCGCCAAAGGGCGATATGTTCGCGCCATTTGGTGCCACTTGGCGGACACTTGGCGCTGATTGCTCGATGCAAGTGGCGCGACGAAAATTTCAAACATTTTGAAATTTTCTTGCCGCCACATTCAAATTTGGTGCCGTTACGGGCCACCACGAGCCAGTTGGGAGGCAGTTTGAGCCACTACACGCCACTAGGCACCTTATTGGCGACACTAGGCGCCACAGCAAATTGCATTGGCGCAAACTGGCACCAACTGGCGCTGGCCCAGTGGACTCCTAGCATAAACTATTGTACGTACGGAGTTACGCTCACTCTTGAATGAGATTCTGTAATGTAAACATGTCGTGGTGGAGTGATGATAGTGATAACGATTTATTTCTCACCCTAAACGTATTTCGCTCACACGACAGTGACGATTATACCGACGATGTGGTTGCCGATGTTTTAGACCTACAAGGTGCATCAACAGTAAAAGCAAAACACTACATATACCAACCGGTAGTTTCTGACGTTTCGGACGACGAAGTTTTGCAAGCCTCGCTAGCGCTTGAAAAAAAGGTTGATGAAAGGAATCGTTTTGAATTCCCAAAAGGAGACGAGAAAATAGATCGCATGAGCAAAAGAAGGTATGAGTTTCCTAGAAAGATATAGTTGTTTAGCATTTGGGTTTGGGGCAAAATTTGGTTTTCATTCGATGTTATGGAGAACAATGTTATTGCAAAATAGGTTTTTTTTGTTTAATATTTCACACTGAATAAATCTCAGAATTCACCCTGAAATGAAGAAGGCCCTATAATCTTTAATAATGTACTCTCATTGGTTTTCCAATGCTTCCTCCCTGCCCCAACCTAAATTATATCTTTCCGATGTTTTATATTCCTTTGTTTGCATTGTGTGGAATCATACCATTAAAGTCGTTAAATTTCAGTCTAGAACCTTGAATTAGATTTTGTACCGCAACGCCGCCGTAAACGTCGTAACGACCCCGTAAGGTCGGTGTGAGGGCCCCTTTAGCAAGCCGAAGTCATCACCTTGGACGAAGAAGGTGATGTGGACAACTGGCGTGCTCGGTAGCGACAACCCCACACAACTACCCAACACGCTGATCTATCTAACACGCTGATCTATCTACTTGGACTCAATTTCGCACTGCGAGGCGGGCAAGAACACCGGAATTTGCAACGTACCAATTCTCAATTGTCTGTCCAAACGGACCAAGACGGCGGGAAATTTCTTCGTCAGGCCCCAGTCACACCAAGGTCCCGAACCATCCCGGACTGAAATATTGCCGATCTGGGGTCCTATCCGTGTCGAAAACCAAGTCAATCCATCCCGCTGCATCGTGAGATTGAGAAGTATCTTCAGCATTGTCCAGCCCAACAAGAAACAGATGCCTTCTACCTGAGACCTCTGGCAAAGCCTAAAGGCAGTGTGTGGTTTACTGCACAGCAACTGGGAAAGGTTGCCAAGGGTATAGGCGACCCATAGGCTGGAGAACTATTGTGTCAGGGGTCTCGTGTCTTGACTTGGCTGGCCTTGTATCCGTTGCATTGCAGCGCTGTGGTGATGTGGTGGACTTCCTGGGGGAGATGTTCCTTGTCGCAGACGCTGTATGGCCCTGCGGACGAGGGCCTGGTGGGTGGACGTCTTAATCTTGAGGTGATGAAAAGAACTGCTGTGGAGGTATCTGTCGGTGTGAGTTGGTTTGCGGTAGAAGCTGTGACACTTCAACGTCCAGAAGAATTGAGATGTTGCTATCATTGTCTTGTTCCATGGTGAACTGGATGATGCTGTGACGCACGTTGGTCAAAAACAGCTCAAAATATTCCAGAGAGCATCTAGAATTTTCCGGCGGACCCCCTTAAAGGCTTCGCGTTATACGCGTTCGCAGTTTCATACACAAATGTACTCTTTTTCAGGTCTTCTCTATTTACAACATTCGACATTTCCTGCATTCAGATCAACCGGAAACTTATCATACTGAGATAAAAATCACCTAGGAAAATGTGTATTGAAAAGCGATGTCATAATGACGTCATCATAATTTGTTTTATGTCATGTCACGTCATCATTAAAGGTTCATTTTTTTCTAATAAATACAACAATTGAACTGTGAGTGTAACTTGGTAGAAACCTTGATCAGGATAAAAGTTGATGTGATGTTATGGTGATGTCACATTAAAGTTGTATTATTTGAAAGTAGGATGCACCATTGGTTATTCCTTTAATTATCATTAAGGAGTATATTTGGGGGGTTGTATTTTATAGTCAATATCGTTTAACTGACCTGTCCGAAGTTTTACAATCATGGATGCCGAGAAAAGCACGACAAACATCGGGTTGTTTTTTTCAACCGGCGTCGAGAAGTTATTTTATTCATTATCTTTGTTTTTTGCGATCACCGTTCGGCGATCGGTAATTTTTCTTTTTCAAATTTTATTTTTCGGAATATGTTATTTGATGCGATTTGATAGATATATACGATAAAACTAACCTGTAAAAATTGCATTTTAAAAGGTGGTAGCGATTTTGAGATATTGCCGAAATCCTGGACCAATTTTGTCCACGCAGGAAGAATAATCTGCATTGGAATACACACTCTGAGAAACGTCACTGCAGTAACGTTTCTCAGATTCAATTTTTTGGGGATAAAAAGTGATATCTTTTTCCATAACCGCAGCGTGTCTAAGTGAAAAGTTTCTAAAAATGCATTATACTATCCAAAGCTGCTCTACTTCTTACCAAGTAAGGTTTATTGCCATTGGAGTACTTACCAAACGTATACGATCCCTTTAAGTAAGACTTTGAATTTGTACGGGAACATAACAAAGTAACAAGTTCGTGTTTATAGAAACAGTAGCGGCTTCATAAAACTACGCCAAAGGGTCAAACCATAGTTTCAAAGTGTACTTTGTGCGTGGTAGGAGAATAAATAATGTTATCACTGAAAGATAAAATGCATTATGATCTCAGCTCTGGTTCAATGATCTGATGGTTGTCATAGTGCAGAAATAATCAACATTATTACTGGGCAGACAGCCCAACTTCAATTCAATTCAATTCAATTTACATTTATTCAACGTTGTTTTGTACATAGTGATTCTTACACTAGTTTCTTAAGTACATATCTACCAAAATAGGATATTATTCTACTGGGTGTAATTCTTCCAAATAGGCACTTTGGGAGACAAATTAGCGATAGTTTTGATTCACTTGGGAGACAGTGGCACTTAGGGAGACATTTCAGTGTCTCCCTAAGTGTCTAGCTACCCCACAAAACGATATTTGGGAGTTATTTTTGCTCGGAGAAGACAGATTTGGGTCTAAATAGCATAAATATGAAATTTCGTGGAAAAAGCTCCAGGTAAAAACGGGTTAGGTTACAATAAAGATTGTCTCCCAAAGTGCCCATTTGGAGGTATTATAATTTATAAGAATACATATTTAAACAACAACGTTAGGTATAGGGTGAAGAAAAAGCTTTTGTTCCCTAACCTTAAGACAGACAACTACAATGCACAAGACAAATAGAAACAAAACACACGGACAATTAAGAACATAACAAGCAGGAGTAACGTTACAACGACGATAACTCTGAATCTATCCAGTTCCCAAACACCTAGTTGTAAGGTTCGAATATTATAAATACACATTGAGCAATTTAATTTTTAACTTTTTAACAAATGTAGATAGAGTTGATGATGCTTTGATCGACTCACTCAGATCATTCCAGAAGTTAATACCTCGCTGTACAAGACTGTTTTTCAACATTGAAGTTCTACTAGAACAAACGTACAGATTTTTCTTCGATACACTTCTAGTACAATATTGATGAACATTCGAGGTTAAGGTAAAGCATGTATCAAAGCAATGTGGAAGTAATTTATTTATATATTTAAACATGAATTTACCTAAATTCAGGTAATATAGGTCATTAAATCGCAAGAGCTTAAGGTTGGCAAATAAAGGATTAGTGTGGTCACGATATTTGGCATTACTTATAATACGAACAGCTCTTTTTTGTAAAATGAGAAGTTTATCACACTGAGAAGAGCAACCACCCCATGTAAGAATTGAATAATTTAGATATGGGAGTATCAAGGAGTTATAAAGAGTGATTAAAATATTGTTCGGAACAAACAACTTTATACGATTCATTATTCCAATAGTTTTGGATATTTTGCTTGAAACTATATTAATGTGGCACTTCCAAGTTAGGTTTTCATCAATATGTACACCTAAAAATTTAGTAGTTTTAAGCTGTTTCAGTGTGGTACCGTTAAAAACTAACGGGATATTTTGGATATACTTATATTGTCTGGAACAGAATATCATATAGTTTGATTTAAGTAAGTTGATAAAAAGTTTGTTAGCTACAAGCCAAGTGCTAATTTTTAAAAGTTCACGGTTAAGATTAGTTACTGCAGTATCCACATTACTGTGGCTGTACACTAAACTTGTATCATCGGCAAATAAAGTAAATGATATTATGTCAGATGTATTACAGATGTCATTGATGTAAAAAATGAATAACAGGGGCCCCAAAACAGAACCTTGCGGAACTCCACACGTAATAGTTTTGTTTTCAGACATTATACAATAAAAGAAACAAACTGCTTTCTGTTAGACAAATAACTCTGGAACCAATGTAAAGCTATTCCACGAATTCCGTAATGCTCTAATTTAGAAACCAGTATGTCATGGTTGACTGTATCAAACGCCTTTGACAAGTCTAGAAATACGCCGATAGAAATCTTGTTATCATCAATGGCCTTTAGAAGTTTGTTTACAAGATAAGAAGTTGCCAATTCAGTGGAACGGTTTGACCTAAATCCAAACTGTGATTCTGATAAAATATTGTGTTTATTTACAAAGGATACGAGTCTTTTATAAACTAGCTTTTCCAAGATCTTAGAGAACGTAGACAAAACTGAAATAGGTCTATAGTTACCAGTATCATGCACATTTCCCCCTTTATGAATAGGGATAACCTTACCAACTTGGTGGTCTATAAACGACTCCGACAATTACGTTTCTATGACTGTTATTAACAAGCTCAATAAAGAATGATTCAGCGTCTGGATTATTAACGCATAGATCGTCACGCGTTTTATACACAAGGTCCTGCTTAATATAAAGAGCCACTCCACCACCTCGTTTACCTTCTCTGCAAATACCTTCAAGCGAATAATGTTTCATTTGAACCAAGGGGTCATGGACATCTTTTAGCCATGTTTCGGATACGGCTACCACTGTCGGTGAATTGTCTAAAAGATCAATATATGCGGAGATATTGTCAACATTCTTTTGTAAACTTCTTGCGTTAATATGGACCAACATCAATTTATCTTGAGTGACTTTATGAATCTCTTTCATGAGCTCATCTTGATCATAGTATCTACAATTTATTTCTTGTTGTACACAATTTATATCGGGATCTATACTATCATCCATAGAAGTTATAAGATTCTATAATTATATGTAACACAATGCTCTTTAATTTATTACTTGTTACATTGTTTCTTGGGGTAAATACAATTTGTTTCGTCGATTTACTCCTGCACACAAACATACAAACAATCACGTAAACAACAACAGATGACAACTTTTCATTGATCGTGCGCTCTGCTCGTAAAGACGTGACTATACATTGTGTTAACAAATAGCAGTCACGTTTCTCCCTAACCAATTTAAATTTCAAAGGCCGTTTTATAACTTGTTATGCAATGTGTTGCAATGTGTATTCAAGGTTTACTTCCCTGTATAGGTCTTGAACTCCCCGGTATGTAACTTGTACTTGATGATTGGTGGAATGGACCATGGTATGTAGGCAAACTGTACACGCTCGTCTTTCCGTAGGGTCGGTAGATTTTGTTCCCGTAATCTTTTCCGAAAGTTTCGGACATTGCTGGTAACATCATCAGAGATGTAAATGTTTGATCCCTTGTACTGATTCCCCTTTAGTAGCTTGGCTGCATTTCTCAAGACAAAATGACGATCAGCATACCGGAGTAGCCTGCAATGAATTGGCCTGGGCTTTTGACGGACCGTTGGTTCGGTACCCGCAGTGGCACGTCGATGAGCTGGGGTACGGTGGGCACGCTCTATCTCAATATCTGTACTACCCTCTAATTTCATATGTTGCGTGAGAAATGCAGATACAAATTCCTCGCAAGGCTTGTCGCCCTCAGATCCCTCAGGTACGCCGTGTATGATGATGTTATTTCGTCTGGACCGATTCTGTAGATCTTCGATCTTGTCTTCGAGTTGACAGGCATAAAGGTGGTTACCATCGCATCGGTTTTTGATCAGACTCACCAGCTCAGCATTACCTTTACTTGCAAATTCAGCAGCAGACTGCAGCTCAAGAATGGTGTTGCTGTGGTCATCCACCTGAGATGAGATCTGACGATATTTTGTTTCCAGTACTGATAGCCTAGATTCGATGGCTTCTAGACTTTTGATGATCTTGTCAAGTTTTTGATGGATACCAGCGACATCTGCACAGTGGCAGCCATCTTGGCAGCAATCTTGTGCAGCCTCTGGCGATGACACAGAATCAACAACTAACGTTGCAGGTCTTCCCCTTTTCCTCTGAGATTTGGTTGCTGGTTTCTCTTCTGTTGGATTCCCCATGTTCTTGGTGATAGTATGATGGTTATTTCAAAGTGGTAGCTCTTTGATAACGGCTATTTTTGAATAAATTTGATTGAAATTTTGGGAGAGTTTACAAATCAGTGCGCAGTCATTTTAGCGCCCTCTATTGTCCAAAGACAATACATGTTGATATGAACTGGCGGATGGTTGCTAAGGTGCAAACAAATAGTAAACATTATGACGGGGAACGGCAGCCAGCAGATAACGTTTCACGAAAACGAACAAATTGATACAAATGTAATAAAGTTCGCTTCCTACACGCATGGGATGGAAAGACGCCTCATTTCGGCGTATTTTTTTTTTATTTTTTAATAATAATAAATAAAATTAAATATAATAAAAAACCCAGACATTTTAGGAATTGGCGGGGAGCGATGGAAAGTGCCTCAATTCAAACTAAATAATACAAGTGTAAACAGTTTTTTTTAGTAAGACTGAATTTGTACGGGAACATAACAAAGTAACAAGTTCGTGTTTATAGAAACAGTAAACGCGCCAAACACCCGCTTGTGCTCGCGGGGTTTATTTTAACCGTATCTACAAACGGTGGAACAAACGGCGCCTCTTTGCCAATTTAAGGTTTAGTAATGTACATGTATGCATAAAATCAAGTCACGTGAAAAATATAAACACTGTGGCTGCGCCCGCTGTGCTCGTTCTGCTGGGGCTATTCAACCGTAACTTCAAACAATGGAAATTCACAGTGTTTAGGTGACAAGCATGCCAAGTAAATTGGCCCAGTAAGCCAAGCATGGAAAGTGAGCCAAACATGGCAAGTGGGGCAAGCGTGACCAGTTTGATTTATTGAATTTCAGGCTTTCACCTGATTAGGAAAATACAATAGTAATATACCAAATAACTGGGTTATAAATGAACTTTACAGTTCAGAAGTGTATTTATAATAACAATTGAATTGTTGGGTTAGGTGTGCCCCTGGTTTGGGCAAATGTGAGAACAATTTTTTTGTTTTCAATTGAGAATAAGAAATAAGATAGCGGCTCCATAAAACTACGCCAAAAAGTCAAACCATAAAAGTAAAACCAAAGTGTACTTTGTGTGTGGTAGGAGAATAAATAATGTTATCACTGAAAGATAAAATGCATTATGGTCTCAGCTCTGGTTCAATGAGCTGATGGTTGCCATAGTGCAGAAATAATCAACATTGTCACTGGGCAGACACCACAACTTTGTCCAAAGACAATACATGTTGATATGAACTGGCGGATGGTTGCTAAGGTGCAAACAAATAGTAAACATTATGACGGGGAACGGCAGCTAGCCCATAACGTTTCACGAAAACAGAACAAAATGATACACATGTAATAAAGTTCGCGTCCTACATGCATGGGATGGAAAGACGCCTCACTTCGGAAAAGTTTTTTTAAACCGCTACACTATCAATATACCCACCGCCTGCCCTTCTTTGCCATAACCTAAAAAAAAATGTTTTTAATAATAATAAATAAAATAAAATATAATAAAAACACCAGACATTTTAGGAATTGGCGGGGAGCGATAGAAAGTGCCTCAATTCAAACTAAATAAGCAAGTTACAAGTGTAAATAGTTGTTTAAGTAAGACTTTGAATTTGTACGGGAACATAACAAATAACAAGTTCGTGTTTTTAGAAACAGTAAACGCGCCAAACAACCCCTTGTGCTCGCGGGGTTTATTTCAACCGGTTCTACAAACGGTAGAAAAACGGCGCCTCTTTGCCAATTTAAGGTTTAGTAATGTATGCATAAAATCAAGTCACGTGCAAAACAATATAAACACTGTGGCTAGCGCCAACTGCACTCGTTCTGCTGGGGCTATTCAACCGTAACTTCAAACGGTGGAAATTTACAGTGTTTGGGTGGCAAGCATGCCAAGTAAATGGGCCCAGTATATCCAAGCCAAGCATTGAATTTCATGCTTTCACCTGATTAAGAAAATACAATAGTAATAAACCAAATAATAATAATAATAATAATAATTACATTTATATAGCGCGCATTCCATAAAAATATGTTCATGTGCGCTGTACATTATACATAAAACAAAATTAACTACACCATACTATTACTTAGTTAAAAATAAGAATCATGATTCAAAATCAAAAGCTAGTTTAAAAAGATATGTTTTAACTTCAGTTTTAAACTTATCTAGACTCCTAAGATTCCTAATGTGACCTGGAAGTTTGTTCCATAGTTTAGGGGCAGCTGTCTGAAAAGCACAATCACCTAGTGAAACTTTACATTTGGCACTCCCCGGAGTCAGTAACACACTATTCATTGAACGAAGACTATATCTGTTTTGGCGAATAACAGACACCAGGTCACAGAGATACTCCGGAGCTGTTCCATATAAACATTTAAATGTTAAAATCAAAATTTTAAACTGAATACGATATACAACTGGTAACCAATGAAGGAGATGAAGAACTGGCGTGATGTGACATGTACGTGGTGAACCGGTTACAAGGCGAGCTGCAGTATTTTGAATTCTTTGTAATTTACCGATGTGTGTACTGGAAAGACCATACAGTAAACTATTACAATAATCTAGTTTGCTTGTTATAAAGGCATGCACCAAAGACTCTATAGACTGTCGAGTTAAAAACTTCCTGATCCTACGCAAATTGTACAGGTGGTAAAACGCAGAACTACTTATTTTACCTACATGATACCCCAATTTAAGTTCAGAATCAAACCAAACCCCAAGGTTACGAATAGCACCAGATGACGTACGAACAACAGTATTGCCAACTTTTAAATGAGACATAGTTACCTTTTCCAGCTGTTTCTTTGTACCTAAAATAAGAAATTCAGTTTTTCCAGTATTGAGCTTGAGTTTATTTACCGTCATCCATTGTTGAATTTCAGTGATACAATTTTCAATGGCACACTTAGCAGTAGACTCATTTGTACCAGCTTTGGGTTTAAAAGATAAATAGAGTTGTGTATCGTCCGCATATGAATGAACATGTAGAGGATGTTTCTCTGTGACCTTAAATAGCTCGCTAGAATACAACGAGAACAATAAAGGACCAAGACAACTACCTTGTGGGACACCAGATTCAAGATGGAAACTATCTGATAATACCCCATCAACTGATACACGTTGAGATCTACCCAATAAATATGATTCAAACCAATTGTACACTGTTCCAGTTATTCCAAAGTTATTGCGTAACCGACCCAGTAATATACCATAATCCACAGTATCAAAAGCTGCGCTTAGATCTAATAGCACAAGTAGAGTTACACATTGTTTGTCCATATTCATAAGAATATCATTCTTAATTCGCAACAATGCAGTTTCAGTACTGTGCCCCGGACGATAAGCTGATTGATTGCTAGGCAGATACTCATTTTTTACCAGATATGAATAAAGTTGATCAGTAACGGCTCGTTCAACTAGCTTGGACACAAACTGCAGATTAGAAATAGGACGGAAATTCGCAAATCCCGTGTCTAAACCAGGCTGTTTCAATTTTGGAACTACAAGGGCTTCCTTCCAGGAACAAGGAACCATTCCACTCTGCAGAGACATGTTAATAAGTGATGTTAACGATGGTAAGAGTTCATTAATGCAGTCCTTCACAATAAACGTTGGCACCGGGTCAAAGATGCAAGACTTACTGGGCGCCTTTAACACAAGTTTTCTCACTGAATCTTCGCCCAGTGCCTCGAATTCATGAAGGGATGCACTATTCGTTGAAATCTTAACAGGCATTGAATCAGGTAATACAGTAACTGAATTTCCCAATGTATCTAACCCAACACGTATATCAGTGATCTTTTTAACAAAATAAGACCCAATTTGATTGGCAAGATTGAGCTTATTACAATTCTGTGGAAATAACGTGTTCGAATCCTGATTTAGCAGTTGCTTCACAGCTGAAAACAGTTTCCGTTGATTTTTAACACAATTATTATCAATAAAATCAGTATAAAATTCACAACGTGTTTTATTCATAATGTACGTAGTTTTATTCCTCTGAAACTTAAAGGCTTTCAGATCTACCTCAAGTGCAGATAGCCTCCATTTCCGCTCTGCACGTCGACGTAGTCTCTTTGCCTCTCGAATCTGTTCAGTAAACCAAGGCACCTGAGCACGTGTGACGACAGTCCGCGAGCGTAGAGGAGCATGTGTGTCCAATACCGAGGCCAAAGTGTTATTGTACATGTAAGCTAGCCGGTCTAGATCCGATGGTTCATCGCGAATAAGGGAGGAAGCACATAAATCATTTTTAAACTTATCAATATTGATTGATTTAAATTTCCTAAATGTCACCTTCTTGACAGTAAGTTCACTCTTCATCATGTTAAGATTACAAAGTACCGTTGCATGGTCAGAGAGAAAACTATCAATCCTTGGTGCATCCAGAACAATGGTGTCACTCAGCCGGGTAATTATTAAATCCAAAACATGTCCATGAACATGAGTAGGCAAGCTCACATGCTGCTTAAGACTCATTGAATTTAACAGATCATTCAATGTCTTTGTATTAGTATCAGTTACATTGTCCATGTGTACATTAAAATCCCCACAAATTATCACTGGTTCAGGGCAGAGAATAGTCGACTCAAGATACCGAGCATATTCATCCATAAAAACACCAATTGTCACAGGATGATTTGCAGAATAAGGCGGTCTGTATATGATACAAAGACGGAAACGTGATGAGCAGCTATTCTCAAGGATCCATTCCGAGACCTCAAAAGAGGTCCAATCTTGTGTCCGGATCTTCCGTACTGTGAGAGTATTACGACAGACCAAGGCTGTTCCTCCTCCTCTCCGATGAGTTCTTGGATGATCGAGAATCTTATATCCGTCAGGTATACACTCTCGTCTGACAGAAGAATCATGTTCCGTTAGCCACGTTTCTGTGACAGCTACCACATCAATTTCATGATGGCAAATGTAATCGATGAAGCTAGCAGTTTTATTACGGATGGATTGGGCATTCCATAAACAAAATTTAAGTTGTTTCAACGATTCGCTCCGTATTGCTGAGGTACAAGTAGAAATCTGGATTAGATTACTTGCATTAACAGGACGAACTGTTGCATGAGGAGAAAGCTTGACAGATTGCAATCGCTCTCTATTACTAGATACAAGAGCAGGTATTTTAAATCCTTTTCCAGCAAACGTAGATTGTTGATATTGCAAGTGTGTTTGTTGAGACGAACATTTATTAAGCCCTCCCCTGCTTCCTCTCTGCCGTTTGCCAATTCCTAGTTCATTTATCCGAATCCAGGTTTTCTTAGCCAACAAGCTACATGTGTGTGGACGCAATGCAAGTAGTTCCAGGCGAGAGTAACAGCAACATACATGTTTACTTAAGATGTTAGTCACATGGCTACTTGTACTTGATAAAGTTTGCAGAACCGGTGGACTTTCCTTCAATTGAAAACAATTCTGTTTCTGTTGCAAAACTTGTGATCGAGGACCTGGGTTAGATGAGATATCCATGGAAATGGTAATATCCAGTAGCGGTTTAGGACGTGGGACAAACAGACATGTCTGTCCGTGTTTAGTCCACTTGCATACGGCTCGTCTCGGCTGATTCGGCAGTTGCATTCCACCAATAAATCCATGATATTCACAAGTTGCAGGAATATAGTCGGAAAATGCCAAAGCGTTTGTCAAAAGGGCATACAAAATTGGCAGAGCCAGATGCACACGGCTGCACTTCATGTTCACTTACGGTGTCGGAAATAGAAATTCAGAGCTAATCCCAAGTGGCATACATAGAGAAATCGAACGTCAAACAGCTCACATTTGTCACCGTTAATCCAGTAGAAACACACCAAAAAAGACGATCACATGTTCCACAATGGTTATTCGTCTCATAAAAGTTAAAAACTTTGACAGATGACAAATAAAACTAAAGATAATAAACGATTTAAAAACACTAAAGACGAGAGTAAAAATCGGTCGGTGCTGCCACTTGAAGGGCGCCCTCTGTAACTGGGTTATAAATAAACTTTACAGTTCAGAAGTATATTTATAATAACAATTGAATTATTGGGTTAGGTGTGCCCCTGGTTTGGGCAAATGTGAGAATAATAATTGTTTCTTTTCAATTGAGAATAATAAATAAACTAGCGGCTCGATAAAACTACGCCAAAAAGTCAAACCATATAGTTTCAATGTATACTTTGTGTGTGGTAGGAGAATAAATAATGTTATCACTGAAAGATAAAATGCATTATGGTCTCAGCTCTGGTTCAATGAGCTGATGGTTGCCATAGTGTAGAAATAATCAACATTATCACTGGGCAGACACCCCAACTTTGTCCAAAGACAATACATGTTGATATGAACTGGCGGATGGTTGCTAAGGTGCAAACAAATAGTAAACATTATGACGTGGAACGGCAGCTAGCCAATAACGTTTCACGAACACAGAACAAATTTATAAAGTTCGCGTCCTACATGCATGGGATGGAAAAACGCCTCACTTCGGCGAAGTTTGTTTAAGCCGCTACCTTATCAATATACCCACCACCTGCCCTTCTTTGCCATAACCTAATAAAACATGTTTTAATAATAATAAATAAAATATAATATAATAAAAAAACAGACATTTCAGGAATTGGCGGGGAGCGATGGAAAGTGCCTCAATTCAAACTAAATAAACAAGTTACAAGTGTAAATAGTTTTTAAGTAAACTTTGAATTTGTACGGGAACATAACAAATAACAAGTTCGTGTTTTTAGAAACAGTAAACGCGCCAAACAACCCCTTGTGCTCGCGGGGTTTATTTCAACCGGTTCTACAAACGGTGGGAAAACGGCGCCTCTTTGACAATTTAAGGTTTAGTAACGTATGTATAAATTCAAGTCGCGCGGAAAAAATATAAACACTGTGGCTAGCGCCAACTGCACTCGTTCTGCTGTGGCTATTCAACCGTAACTTCAAACAGTGCCAAGTAAATGGGCCCAGTATAGCCAAGCCAAGCATTGAATTTCAGGCTTTCACCTGGTTAGAAAAATACAATAGTAATAAACCAAATAACTGGGTTATAAATCAACTCTACAGTTCAGAAGTATATTTATAATAACAATTTAATTATTGGGTTAGGTGTGCCCCGGTTTGGTCAAATGTGAGAACAATAATTGTTTCTTTTCAATTGAGAATAAGAAATAAACTAGCGGTTCGATAAAACTACGCCAAAATGTCAAACCATCGTTTCAAAGTGTACGTTGTGTGTGGTAGGAGAATAATTACAGGATATCTAGCGCAATCATTTTGCTGGATGCCTAGAATCAACATTTACTTTCAAATGAGTAAGATATTTTTTTATTAATTCGGTAGTAAATATTGTTGATATCTGCAAATGGTGTATCCAACCTTTAATTAATTAATTGAATCCATAATTATCTACAGTAACTATTTTGGATTTGTTTGTATAATTCATTAAACCGTTCTCTATTGTGTAATGACAATACAAAATATTTCGGGAACAGCTCAGTGGTTGTTCAGTAATAACCACTAGCTCCACTTTTAATTTGATTTTTTTGTTAGAGTAATTGTATTCCTATAAAATTAGTTTTAAAAATATATATACCAACTTTAATGTATTCACATTTTCATCACAATGGTACAAAATGACACCACACATCGGGCGGAAATTACCGGAATCTAACCAAAATCAGCGTAACTGCTCCAATAATAATCGCCGGACATTTTAATTAGTTTTTAGTTTAATTAGGACAGCTTAATAAACAAACCTTTCCATTCGTGTTTTTATATATTGAATTAGCTATTTTCATTTGAGCGTTAAATGCGGAATCTTGGAGACACTACACCAGAAAGTGTTAAAGTTATTTGACTGAAACCAATTACACAAAGGGAACAACTGGTGTTTTGAAGAGAGCTTATTAAAATATTTTGTTCATCTTTGCACCTCACGGAGTCACGGACTCATGCGTTTACCTCTTTGTATTACTGCCGCTTACCTTTTCGAGATGAAAGCTTGAAAACCCTGGAAGACGATCGGTTCCTAGAAAACCTGGGGTAGAAGGAAAAACAATTGTAAATAATCAAAGCAATTACATCACATATTCCAAATTATCCCCCAACATGTTATTATATAATTATAAGAATTTTCATTGGGAAAAAACTAATCACTTTTCATGTTTGCCTCTGAAGAAGATCAACATATCAGGCTCTCTAAATGTATTTAATTTGTAAACTTCAGGTAAATCCAGCCAGTAAGCAGTTTGCATCAGTTTGAATCGTATTAAACTTTCAGATTAGTTTAACATAGGGCAAAACATACGTTTTAGCAGATGCGACTGCATGTGTTGTTTGAGAATTACCACTCGTCAGAAAGAAGGCTGGTCCTAGATGAATGCTCGCTTGTCAACGCTCTCTTCAATTAACAGAGCTGCGTAGTTGGAAGCCAAGATGGAAACGTCTAGCGATCCTTGCCGGCACACTCTTTTATAGTCATTTGAGCTGAGAACCCGGGCGTAAAATTCCGGGGAATTACAGGATTGCTAAAAATAGGTGCGCCTGTCAAACTTTGGCTATTAATCACTTTGATATCTTGCTCTGGTTCTATATACGCAGCTATAAAAGACATGCTATCGGTTTCTGCATTTTGGACTCGGTTGGCAAGTTTTGTTTTTTCTGTTTGTCCACTGATTTGTCCAAGTGGGTGTAGATTAAGTCCATTACTATTGGCTGATACATGCCCGGTGACTTTCAGTTGTCATGGTATTACTGACGTATTGTACAATTCGGGGTTTCCTTATTGATCCAAAGGGCCTTCGCTACAGAATTACATGTATTTAGTTGTGCGGGACAAAGTGTTAAATGAAAAATGAAATTGGATTTTATTTTTAATGTTGAACAACATGGCAACGGTTTAGCATTTTTTTTAAAGATGGTTCATTTTGACCGTTATCTAACATGCCAATGTGACGTGTGGGTCAGACAGGAATGAGTTAAATACACTTTTCGTTGGGATTCGTAAGGTTTGGTTACAATTTCCTCTAATTAAAAACATCTGATTAGTGTATTTCTATGTGGCCATTTTTAGCCGCGCGTTAAACGCCAACATTTTGATACAAATACGCTGGAGAAATTGTGCAAAAAGCCAATACACAAAGGTAACAACTGGTGTTTCGAGGAGAGCTTTTTATAATGTTGTTTTCTTTCAACTTTGCACGTCATGTACTCATGCGTATTACTATCAGTTTTGCTTTTCCATACGAAAGCTTGAAACCATTGGAAGACAATTGGTTAATGGAAAGCCAGGTGTAGCAAAACAAAACACCAATGCACTTACATCACGTAGGTATGGTGGCCCTGAAGGGACTACGCAGATCGTGAATATTGACGTCAATATTCACGATCTGCGTAGTCCCTTCAGGGCCACCATACGTAGGCATACAAGCCAAACAAAACATTAAAAAATTCAATTTGCGAAAAGCACCAAACAGCAATACCATTGTTAACCAGTTTGCGACGGGTTTATTTTCAAGTTTAATGACCACTGGCGGAATTATTTGTCATCGATTTTTCATCGATTTTTTTATTCAGTTAAATATTCTTGTTTTGATAATGCAACTACTACAAGATGCCAAGTAGTTTATTAGCATCGCTGTTTACATGTTTTGCCAACATTCTATCCTCTAGGGCATTTTTTCTCTCTGCAGCAGGGGCGGATGCAGGATTTTTGTAAAGGGAGGGGGGTCCACTTTTGGATTCTAGATGCTCTGTGGTGCAATCTGAGGCATTTCCTGGACACTTTCCTCTGACTTTTTGAGCCGAAAAGGGGTGGGGTCCGGGGCCCGCTTAAGGGCCACGGAAAATTTGGGATTCTAGATGCTCTGTGGTACAATCGGAGGCATTTCGTGGCCACTTTCCCCTGACCTTTTGAGCCGAAAATGCGTGGGGTCCGGAGCCCGCTTAAGGGCCCCGAACAAATTTGGATTCTAGATGCTTTGTGGTGCAATCTGAGGCATTTCCTGGCCACTTTCCCCTGACTTTTTGAGCCGAAAATGCGTGCAAGGAAAACGTTTCTGACGCTGCCACAGTTAATGGTACTCACGGCCAAACACGAGACAATTTTAATGCAGCGAATAAACCAAAGCAGTAATGTACCAACTAAATAGCCATAGTGTGTACATTAACCTAAATTCCGGCCCTGTGTGTAGTTCCACGGATGACGTATACACACACACACACACACAAGTGGGTAAATGCCGTCAATAGGGGACGGGGCATTGTCCGACCGTCTTCCCTCTTTTGTTTGTACTCTAACGTTTTCGGATGATCGCCATAGGATTTGCACACGAGTCTGAATCGGGGACCTTTGCGGAATAGGGGACCCCATTGTTCCCTTTGTCCTACGTCCCCTATTTCAATCAAAAACAAACTCAAGTGTGTAAAGGCCTTCGATCGTGGACAGGGTATTGTCCGACCGTCTTCCCTCTTTTGTTTATACTCTAACGTTTTTTGATGATCGCCATAGGATTTGTACACGGGAAAAGATCGTGGACGTTTTGTCAATCGTGGACCCATTGTTTGACTCTCAATTCTTTTGTCCGACGACCACGATTGCCGGTCAATACAAACGCACACGCACACACAGTCGTGAACCACATAACGACCGAGGATCGATATTGTGTTTTCCTTTCTTCCTTTACTTAACCCAATCCCCATTGCTTTGCCATTGCACCGTCGATCGAGGACAGAATTCGGACAAGCAAACCGTCGATCGAGGATCCTTTGTTCCCTTTGTTCTCTTTTGTGTTTCGATCCTCGATCGTAATGCAAGACAAGAACACACACACACAAGTGGGTAAATGCCGTCAATAGGGGACGGGGCATTGTCCGACCGTCTTCCCTCTTTTGTTTGTACTCTAACGTTTTCGGATGATCGCCATAGGATTTGCACACGAGTCTGAATCGGGGACCTTTGCGGAATAGGGGACCCCATTGTTCCCTTTGTCATACGTCCCCTATTTCAATCAAAAACAAACGCACCTTACATACGTACTGTGGACATTCCTTTGTATTCGTGTAGTTAACAAACTTTGACTAAATACTCATTTTTCTCGCTTCCCCAAAACAAATTTACCCTCAAATTAGGATTATGGGCCTCTCAGCTGTCCCTTCTATCTTTTCTATATATAACCCTAACCCGTTTTTCCTCTAGCGCTCTTTTTCGGAAACTGAAAAACGGATTGTGGACGTGTGCAAGTCCACACACCGTAACCTCTTCCCGCATCGTGTGGACCTATATTGTTCGGAGGTCCACAGTGCGTATGCAAGACTAACTCATAGTTTGTACATGTACAGTGTAACTGTACCCCCGCACGTGTCGTTTTTATGAATGGGAAATGTATCAAATGGCATGTACATGTGTATACACAAATGTATTAACAATGTACAAAGACTGACGTCAGCTGCACAATATACAAAGACGTTGGCTGTATGCATGTGCGGCGTGTTTTTTTCTACCAAAGTACCAATGTTTATAATGCTTTCATTGGCCAAAAATGAGTCCACAGAACCGATGATTCACTCTCTATCTTTTTACTCAAGAAAAAAAGGGGTCTGGTCCCCTTGGACCCCCCCCCCCCCCTCCCCCTGTATCCGCCCATGTGCAGTCAGGGCGTGATATTACGTCAACCGCTACCCGCCATAAAATCTGACGCGTTTGCATGTACGTGTACGTATTCGTGAGTTATGGCCCAGTCACAATGTCGGCGATCTGTCGGGGATTAGTTTTGGCCGGGGGTCGTCGTAGAAAATAAAGAATCCTTGAACAATCCTAGCAATAATCCTAATAAAAGTGGAGCAGTCACATTGTCTGAGATTTTTTCAAGGATTTTGACCCGGTTTTGTCGAAAAATCGTGGGATTAGCCTCCGATCGCCTCCGATTGCATCGGAGACGATATCTGCGAGCAAATATTACTACGATTCCACCGTACGATTCGTCGGAGACGATCACAGAAAGCGTACGAATCGTCGCAGGGCGCCTCCGATTCAGTCGGAGGGCGCCGGAGACCACTCGCAGACATTGAATCTCAACCTGAATTTCCAATCCCACACAGAATCTTGCGACTAGTCTCAGATTATTCGGAGGACGCCTCCGATTAATCGGAGGGCATCGTAGGTCATCGGAGATTGTGTCTGGGATGCCCAAAATGGGTGAAAAATCTTGCGAGCAATCTTACAATTTTAAGTTCAAAGTTGGGGACCGCGACGGGTGTGGCGATGCCAAAAAAATCTGCGACAAGCCGCAGGCGTCCGGAGAGCGCCTCCGACGGGTGCAAAATCGTGAGATCTGTCTCAAGATTTTGTTCAAATTTCCCGGTTTTACCCATCGCCGACGCATCGCAACTGATTTGTGACTGGCCCATAAGTCTTGCATACGCACTGTGGACCTCCGAACAATATAGGTCCACACGATGCGGGAAGAGGTTACGGTTTGTGGACTTGCACACGTCCACAATCCGTTTTTCAGTTTCCGAAAAAGAGCGCTAGAGGAAAAACGGGTTAGGGTTATATATAGAAAAGATAGAAGGGACAGCTGAGAGGCCCATAATCCAAATTTGAGGGTAAATTTGTTTTGGGGAATCGAGAAAAATTAGTATTTAGTCAAAGTTTGTTAACTACACGAAGACAAAGGAATGTCCACAGTGCGTATGTAAGGTAAAGCCGTGTGTACGCGGTTTGTACAAATATTTGCAAGCCCAGCTGAAAAGCAAAGTTTTAAGAATTTCAAAGGAGACTAAGGAACAATAGTTGGGAAATTTGAATGTCAAGAAATTACTGAACCAAGCTGATAATCATCGGCTGTATGAATGGAGACGATGGAACAAGGGTGTTGAATAGGCCTAATCACTGAAGCTTGATACCACGATATATCGTATTATTTATACACGTCCACTGCGTCAACGAAACATGCTGGACTCCCGGCAAATCCAGAATTTCGACTGGTCGTAGTACAACAGCAACGGTATATGTTTACTCAATCTCATAAATTCACAAAAACGTAGTTTTTGATAAAAATAAAGACTGGCAATGGTCCCACCTTGTGAGATGTTATCAACAGATAAAGTTTAAGAGAAATCTGGCCACCACACGAGCTATTTGTCGAGCGAATTGACTTGACGCCTGTAGTTCAACGATGTTGAACTATGATCAAGGTCCACACATCCACTTGGGTGTGGTTGGGACATTGGTTAAAATAAAGCACATGATTATCTATGGTAACGCTTGCGTAGATACACTCCGGGTTTTTCCATTCTGTTTGATAGAGCGGGGGTAAATCCCAGCCCAACCACCCGACAGTAAATAACGTCACACATCGATTAGAAAGAGAGAAAACATTAAAAGTCTAAAATAGCTCTGCATTTGTTGAGATATTTTACAAATACTTCAAAAGAAATAAATGTTCATTGTGATCCATTAACGGTTTTTATCTATAGAGGTGAAAAAAATGGCATCTTTGACAAGGCTACAGGCTATATTTTGTATATTGGAGAATTAAATTTCAAAGACTAAAATTTAAGTTTGCAATGTGTTTTTTTGCCATATCCTCAGGCGGCGATTCCGAGACGTACGTTTGGAAGTATTTTGGACTGAAAGAAACGCATGTGTATGTTTGGATGTCGCCTCCTTTCAGCTTCCTACATTTCACGGGGAATCGCCATCCGGGCGATTACCGAAATAATATTACAGGCCTGTCGCAATGAGATGAATTTACATCCAAACAACACAATAGCCACACAGAAGCTGGTGTATAAATATCTGACTGAATCCCTCGAAATGAGTCTTAAGGACATGTTTCCATGTATTAGAATTTTACATGCAGTAGAAATCGCATCATTTGCTCTTTGTTTTGGTATATCACTCAGATTGGCATCCAAACATAATACATGTACAGATGTTATTTGGGCGAAAACCTTGATTGCTCCCATTGATTTATATTGAGTAAAATATACTGTCCAAAGGCACATTGCTTAAAAGTAGGTCTGGCGACTTGTGACTCGTTTTGTTGGATTGGGTCACATTGTAGCACGCCTTCACATGCTTAGAAGCCTGAAAATAATAGGTATCATTTGAGGGCCTATCATCCTAGCTGATAATTGATAGTCTTTGCCAAAGACGAATGCGTTTGCTCGATCATTACGTCGCGTATTCTGTTCACGCAGTGCGCCCGCTAACGACACGATTATAAACCAGCACCCTCGCTCACGCATAAATCTTTGCAAATTGTTTCTAGCGGTTTAACTAGTTCCTTATTTCTGTAAATACCATGTTGTCATGGTAAATTGCTTGCATAATGTATTCCGGGTTTCCAGGTTCTGTGAGCGGGGCTTAGGAAAACCCAATCCACGCAATGAAAGCTGAACCGTACACATCGATTGGAAAAAAGGAAAAGCTAATGTAGGTTGTGAGTGCTGTTTTGTAGAAATTTGTTTCCCTCCGGCTCTCCTAACAAAATCAATATTCTCCTACTGACATATTCTTCAAGAAAATTAGATGATTTTTAATACTCCTTTTTTGGCCACTCTGGTACTACTCATAGAATTATTGGTAACATCACTTGGAGTACATCTAATGTCATATATCTCATCTCTTGCAGGTTTTGTGGAGTTCAGTATGTCGGAGAGACCAAAAATGCCCTAAAAAAGCGTTTCTACGGTCATCGATCGACTGTCAACACCAAGAAACTGGATACCCCTGTAGGACATCACTTTAACCAGCCTAACCATTGCATTTCTGATATGATTCTTCAGGGCATAGAATCACTTGGCCATCGGAAAGACTCAGTCCGCCTCAGCCGGGAGAAAGTGTGGATGAATCGTCTTCGGACTACTCCACATGGGCTTAACATCCAACTAGGAAATGATTAACTTCTATTTTTTTCTCCATTTGTCATCTGTTTCAGATTCATTCCTTGCCAGAATTTTGTTTTTGTTTGTTCTTACTCCTCTGGTTTTCCTCAACCCCCACCTCCTCGTTACTCCTATTCATACTTCTTTGTTAGTTCTTCCCTTTGATCTCCACCCTGGACCCCTTTCCTTGTGGCTTTACCCTTTCTGTTTTTGTTCCTACCCCGCCTTTGATCCTACCCACACTTATCTCACCCTTTAATCCCTCAGCCTAATCCTCCTTTTGTTGTTTGTTCCATTGAACTCTGTGCTTTTTTCTTTTGTGTTTCTTCAGCGTCAATGATGTGCATCATGCTGTATTTTGCCCTATATGTTTGTTTCTTCAGTCATTTATAGTCTCTGAAGAAGATCTTGTTAAGATCGAAATATTAGGCCCTCTTAACTTATTTGATTTTTAATATAGAAACATTTGTTGTTCTCATTTTATTCGAAATGGCACGGGGAACGCGATCATTCATTTCTGAACTTGAGGTATTTACTAAGAGCATTTATAAGTTATTCTTCACATCAGGACATGTATGATACTAGTCTTGTTTGCAAGACGATCTTCGCGATGCGGGGCGCCCTCTAACGTACGCTGTATACCACGCGCGAATGACCTTCGCTAAGACCGTCTTGTTTATCTGCTCTAATCGCTCGGAAAATTCCGAGCAGAATTGTTTCACATTTGCATGCGCGTGTGACGTTGCGTGAAAAATCGCGTGACGTAACTTGCATAATCGCTGACTCACTGGTATAGTTTCTGTACGTCGTAGCGACGTGTGGACATAGTATAAAATCATAGAGCAAGGATTGCTCTATGATAAAATAGACCATGTGAGCGTGTCGCGTGCGTTGTTGTTATAGCGTTGTTTAGTGAAAAAATGTCAGACCGAGTGGACGAAGCAATTGATGTTACAGCAAAGATGCCCCTGGGCCTAGCCTTGGTCAAGGCGAGTTCGTCGTTATCCGTCCGTCGTTATCTGTCCAAAAATACACGCCACGCGCGCCCAGCATATGCTGCTAGCTTGCGCCCCGTGCAAAGATACAGCGCGAACAGCGACCTCATACGGCCACTATTTATGCAAATCTACCGAGGCTACTTTTTCGCCTTGGATCATTGGGTTTTTGAAATCTTATGTTTTTCCTATATTTTGCGCCACATTTGTAGCGCATGACCTCGTATGCGAATACAGATAAGTATAGGCGGGGCTAAGGTGTGAAGTGTCCAATCACAACGCGGTTGAATCCTGACGTCATCAAATTTGATGCAGCATGACATTTAAGACAAAATGGCAGATATTGACCGTCGTCTGTCGTCCTAAAATCTGTCGTGTTGTTTGAATTTTGCAGCGAAAATATTATCCCTCGAAGATTTTAGACCCGAGCAGCGAAAGGCCATTAGAATCCTTTCTTCGTGGTCACGGTGTTTTTGTGAATTTGCCGGCAGGTTATGGGAAATCCGTCATTTTTCAGGCAGCCTGAGCCCCATTTTGCTCGGAGCTCGCACGTACGTACGGCCAGGTACTCAGCGTCAGTTTTCAGCGTGTTCGGTCAGTTTCTTATCGCCGCATAATCGGCATTAACCCAGGCATGCTGGTCTGTGCGTTATCGCCACATTGTATGGTCCAAGCATGGTCCAACGATGTGGGGAGGGGGTATGTTGACGGCTGCAGAACCAACCTTCAAAGTGATCGCAGTATCGTAATTTAAACAGGGACAAGTGTCTTATATCCTCAATAACTCCTCAGATTGTTTTTTTTGGCAAAATTCAGCCGGCAAGGCATTTAATTATCAGAGTTCCGCGTTTTACCGAGCCACGGTTTTCAGATCGGCTGGATTAGATGCGTGCGATATAATGTAGGGCCGAGTTCGACACGTTTCAATAGAGTCGCGGCCGCGCAGTTGAAAACTAAAAACTAAGCAGCTAAACACAACTAGTTTTGACCATAACATTGTCAACATTCAAGAAAATACCCAGCAAAACAAGCGAAAAAAACTGCGACCCTCGCCAATCAAGCAAGACAGTTCATGTGTAATCCCTACAAGCCTTCGTAAAAATCACTCAACTATCTCCGATACAATGATGTCAACGGTACGATGGCGGTGTTCGTAAACACTTGCGAGATAGCTATGACCTTTCACCGCTAGCTCAAATTATGCAGTTTCTACGCAACGATCGACCAATAAGAAAACGACTATAAAGGTCAGCTTAATCTATTAGCATAATGAGCACCGCCCCCAAAACCTCAACTTAACCAATGATCCAAGGCGTTCAAGTATCTTCAGTTACTTTGCATATAATAGTGGCCGCGTGAGGTCGTTGTTTGAGCTCTGATTATCGCTGCGTGGTACGTACGAACGGGTAACGATGAACGCCTTGACCAAGGCTACCCTGGGCCCGGCTTCGCCGAAGCCATTGTACCGTCTTTTCGCGACCCGGCGCGACATCAATAACTGTCCACGTATCCCGTACGTCTGTTCCTTGCTCTATGGTTTGATTGCCGCGATGTACATGTTATATAGTACATGTATAATTCATGTACATGTACATGTACTATCGCGCACACAGTACCCATAGAGCAAGGTACCTAACTAAACAACCTCATTTCTAAAACACATATGAAGCACGATATGTGGCAGAGAAACCCCCCCCCCCCCCCCTCTTTTGTGTTGACCATTGTGTTCCCGGAATCTCAGGAATTCCTTTTAGGTTTCAAGGGGGGATGGGTTAGGTTACAATAGTGTTGAGTGCGTATAAAGTATACTATAGGGATAAGAGGGGGGTACCCCTCTGCCACATATCGTGCTGGGTATACTAAAACACAAACTTCCTTCAGTGCGCAAGCGTCATTATGCTTTTGACCTCCCTGTTGAATTATGTATAGAGGTCACGCGCTGAGATTAGAGCAGTTAAACAAGACGATGTTATCGAAGGTCATTGCGTGTATGGTATACCTGTACGGCGTACGTTAGAGGACGCCCGCATCGGCGGCCTACGCGCGCTGCATATACCGCGAACATCGTCTTGCAGTCAAGACTAGTATGATACCAGCTAAACAACCCCGGCTAGTTTAGTGTCCGAGTGGTAAGACATCTGAACTAGAAGGCTTTAGTTCGTGGGTTCGATTCCCACCCGAGTCAGTGATTTGTTTTTCTTGAAATAATCCCTCGGGAAAACACTGAGTATACAGTGTTATTACCCGTCGGTGAAGGGTAAAATAACTAGTACATGTATTGAATTATGATGGTAGATATTACCATACCTCCAAATGGGCACTTTGGGAGACAATCCCATAGAGTCGTGCACAATCTTTATTGTAACCTAACCCGTTTTTACCTGGAGCTTTTTCCACGAAATTTCATATTTATGCTATTTAGACCCAAATCTGTCTTCACCGAGCAAAAATAACTCCCAAATATCGTTTTGTGGGGTAGCTAGACACTTAGGGAGACACTGAAATGTCTCCCTAAGTGCCACTGTCTCCCAAGTGAATCAAAACTATCGCTAATTTGTCTCCCAAAGTGCCTATTTGGAAGAATTGAAGATTCCTTACATAATACTCCCTCCAGTGTAATTGGTAAAAATATTGCATTCCACTAAAATGTCTAAACACAACCGTCCAGTGTGAGGTATATGTGTGCCCCCACCTAACGCCACGCCCCATCCCCTCCCCCTTGTTCCCGCTGTTTTATATTGAATTTGACAAAAACTATAACCACTTGCCTTCAGTGTCCCCTTTTGTGTACATACCAAATGCCCCCAGAAGTTTAATCCTACATGAAGTTTCATGTGAGTTTCATGTGAGTTTGGAAGTGTGCTTTTTGGCTCCAGTTTTCCTTTTCGCTTCGCCAAAATTTGCTTTGAAACTGATACATCGCTAGCTGTGACATGTTAATTCCCCCCCTCCCCCCCCCCCCCCCCCACTTATCGACATGACACAAACGACACCGATAAACAGCGCCTCAGTGTCACATAGTCCCCCTCCCCCCTCCCACACATCACATTCGCCGACACAGATTTACGTCACTGCATGTTCAGACATAAAACAATGTGGAATCCCGGCAAACCAATATTTTCGACTGGCCGTCGTACAACAGCAATGGTATATTTTTACTCAAACTCGTAAATTCACCAAAAACGTAATTGTTGATAAAAATAAAGACCTGCAACGGTTGCACCTTGTGAAATTTCATCAACAGATAAAGTTTGAAAGAAAACTGGCCCCACATGAGGTATTTGTATACAGGCCTTAATCTTAAAAAAAAATGCACCACATTACACATTGCAGCGCATTGACTTAGTGCCTGTAGTTCAACGACGATGAACTATGATCAAGGTCCACACTAGTCTAGCCCTAGACCCTTTGAGTTATTTCGGCGCCCACGCGCGCAGATTCGTTAACGCTGTCTCTTTTTTCAAACCCCGGCTTCGTGTGCGTTCTGGTCTCACGCATGCGTTGTTTACAAAATGCAGCTGGATCCATGTTCGCACTGGAGCTGACGTTTGACAAACGTACATGATTTTGGTGAGTCCAGTTTGCGGGTGCGATTCGTCTGGAGATAGTGCCCTCTATAACATCGGTGGTTTGTGTCAGTGATCGCGGAATAAACAACACGAAGGTCTTGGAACCAAGACTAGGTCCACACTTCAACTTGGGAGTGGTTGGCGTTGTTACCATTGTTTGAAATAAAGCACATGACTTTATTTCAATGGTAATGCTGGCGAAGATACACTTCGGGTTTTTCCATTCTGATTGATAGAGCTGGGGTAAATCCCAGCCCAACCACCTGACAGTAAATAACGTCACACATCGATAAGAAAGAGGGAAAACTCATTTTAAAAGTCTAAAATGGTTCTGCATTTGTTGAGATGTTTTACAATACTCCCCCCTCCTCGGTGCTCGCTGTTTTATATTGAATTTGACAAATACAACAATCACTTGCCTTCACTGTCCCCTTTTGTGTACATCCTAAGTGCCCCCAGAAGTTTAATCCTACATGAAGTTACGTCGTTGTCTATGAGTTTCATGTGAGTTTGGCAGTGTGCTTTTTGGTTCCAGTTTTTCTTTTCGCTTCGCCCAAATTTGCTTTGAAAATGATACATCGTTAGCTGTGACATATTAATCACCCCCCCCCCCCCCCCCCCCCACCCCACCACCCCCCACCCCTCCCCCCCCCCCACACACACACTTATTGACATGACACAAACGACACCGATAAACAGCGCCTCTGTGTCACTGGCCCCACACGAGGTATTTGTATACAGGCCTTAATATTGTAAAAAAGTGCACTACATTACACATTGCAGCGCATTGACTTAACGCCTGTAGTTCAACGATGTTGAACTGTGATCAAGGTCCACATTTTAACTTGGGTGTGTTGGCATTGTTACCATTGCTTAAAATAAAGCACATGGCCATATATCTATGCTAACGCTTGCGTAGACACACTCCGGGTTTTTCCATTCTGATTGATAGAGCTGGGGTAAATCCCAGCCCAACCACCCGACAGTAAATAACGACACACATCGATTAGAAAGAGGGAAAACTTTAAAAGTCTAAAATAGTTCTGCATTTGTTGAGATGTTTTACAAATACTTCAGGAGAAAAATTTTTTTCATTGTGATCCATTGACGGTTTTTATGTATAGAGGTGAAAAACATGGCATCTTTGACAAGGCTACAGACTATATTTTTGTATATTGGAGAATCAACTATTTTAAAGACTAAAAGTTAAGTTTGCTATGTTTTTGTTTGCCATATCCTCAGGCGGTGATTCCGAGACGTACGTTTGGAAGTATTTTGGACTGACACAATTAATGCTGAAAGGCACGCATGTGTATGTTTGGATGTCGCCTCCTTTCAGCTTCCTACAATTCACGGAGAATCGCCTTCCGGGCAACTAACGAAATAATATTAAAGGCATGTCGCAATGAGATGAATTCAGATCCAAACAACAGAATAGCCACACAGAAGCTGGTGTATCAAATATGTGACTGAATGAGTCTTAATGATCGAAATGAGTCTTAAGGACATGTTTTCATGTATTAGGTTTTTACATGCAGTAGAAATCGCATCATTTGCTCTTTGTTTTGATATATCACTCAGATTGACATCCAAGCATAATACAGATGTTATTTTGCCGAAAACCTTGATTGCTTACATTGATTTTTATTGTGTAGAATACTGTCAAAGCTCTGGCTACTTGTAACTCGTTTTGTTGGGTTGGTTCACATTGTAGCACACCTTCACATGCTTAGAACCATGTGAATGGTAGGTAGAATTTGAGCGTCTGCCATTCTGGCTGATAGTCTTTGCCAAAGACGAATGCCTTTGATCGATCGTGTACGTCTTTGCAAAATGCTTTTAACTTTTCCTTATTTCTCCGCAGGCTTTCCTAAGAAGCCAATCAGCGATCGCAGAACTGCGATTATCAACACGTACTACGCGCACGCACAAATATTCCTTTGTGAAGCAGCGCTAATAGTCAACGCAGGCCAGCGCGACCGTTGAATGGTAGTTGACTAAGTGAAGATGCTATGCCTATATGGTCGAAATTGCATAAAAATGTCACTCCCCATTTAAGCAATTTGCAAAGCCCTCTGCGTGATCGAGGGAGCTAGCTGATGGGAATATAAATCCTGGCGTTAGCGCGGGCGCACTGTCGAATGCGGTGTTCTACACTGCGTGATCGAGGGAGCTAATGAGAATATAAATCGTGTCCTTAGCGGGCGCACTCGACATGCAGTGGTCTTTGGCAAAGACTATCCGACTAGTAATAGCGCTAATACGTAAAATGTGCAAGCTTGTTAATGCCTCTTGTTTGCTTAACTTTTCACTCTGTGCTTCACCTATCAAATCAATTTAATCTATACTAATTAATAATTGTAAAATAAACTACCTTTCGCTCTTTTGACTCAGAAAATGTACCTAAATAACCCATGACGACATTTAAAATGGTACTTCACCAGGTCAAAAAGGCTGTTTCCGATGACTTGGAAATGACCTCTTACAGCAACAGATTTGGTGCTACGTTGGATCCACAGCTAATGTGATGAACTGCAGGGGTGTACCGTGGATTGTCACTGTTTGTTTTCATATTATGACTGTTACTGTTTCAAAACACGCGGGTCTTGGCGAGATAAAATGAAATACAATGAATAATGTTAAAGAGTGTCAATTGCTATTGTGACTTGATTTTTATTTCATTTTTAACGGTTTCGGTATTCATATAAAACAGAGATTCTCTCGCACTGCGCTTACCGTCATGCGAGCCGGCATTTTGTTCTGGTTTACTGGTACATCTAGGATATTGTGTAGTGTCTGCACCATCAGTACGCGAAGCCCTATCGATAGCGGCCCTGCACGCGCAAGAAATAAAAGTGAACCCTTTTGTGTACGGCATAATTAGTATATACATAATAATATCAAATCATATCAAATTCATACGGAGAAGGACCTGATGCCATATTTACTAGCTCACAGATTTTTTATTCTTTTCAGAAAATACACAAATAAACGATAGTTTGTGGCGCGTCAAGTCGATTTTCTGCATAGAAATACAATACTACATGTATTCCTCGCAATAGTCGGGCGCCGTACAACATACGTATGCATAATGTAGTTGGCCGCGTCAAGGTATACCAGTGCAAACAACACGCAATAGAGCGATGTGCCATAGTTCGTGAATTACCATTACGACCGAGGATCCCCTATTGTGTTTTCCTTTATTCCTTTACTGAAACCTAACCCCATTGCTTTGCGCTTATCCTGGCGATCGAGGACAAAGAAACCGTCCTTCGAGGATCTTTTGTTCCCTTTGTTTTCTTTTGTTATTTGATCCTCGATCGCAAAAGAAAACAAGCACATTGAGGCGTGTGTGTATGTATATACGTTATTTGTACGTACGCTGAAGAAGCATTAGTCTCGCTGATGCTATAGGCCTATCCAGGGGGGGGGGGGGGGGGGGGGGGGGGGCGGAGGGGGGCCCTTCGAGACTGTGATTGCGCAACGCTGACGTACCGTCCATTCTCAAAATAGGGGGGAACAATTTTCTCACGCGAAAAATAAAGAGTTTTTGGCATCCAATCTTAGCATCTTGTCTTTTGTAGTTGTAAAAGGTTGTTATTTACCTTAATTTTTATCATCCAATGACAAAAATTGTATTGAAAATGAAAAAAGCAGTCGAAAAAATTAAGCGTTGACGTACCGTTGATGCGCGTGGAGATTGTGCACAAATACTCAAACGACGTTGACAAATACCTCCCCTAAAAAGGGCAATAATAATCGATAAATTGTGAAAAATCGTGCTTCGAACCCACTCACGTTTTTCCATGGATACGTTAAAAAAGGATGTAGCAGTTATATACTGAATTTTTAAAAAAATCTGCCTGTGAACCCCTTGCGTTTTATCGTGTTGTTTTCGAACGAAAATGGCAGAAAATGACATCGCCCCAAAACAAATTCGTGTAGATCGTGCCTGTGTACCTGGCTTTGCGGACGTTATATGAATCACTGAATTCGGGGAGCGAGCGCGGAGAAAATTTGTACGTGTTTCAATCTGCGCTTCGAGAGGGCGATCTATACGTATTTACTGTGTGAGATGTGTGGCTCATGAGCGTGGAAGAACGAATGAGATACATTTCAACGTTGGTGGCGCACTTTGTTGGGCCCCCCTCCGCCCCCCCCCCCCCCCCCCCCCCCGGGCCTATCCTGGATAAAGATTTGTTTATTCATGTTGTATATCGTCGTTGTCGTCATGGCAGCATGTTGCTTGTGACCGCGGTCACGTGTCACTATTCAACTAGGCAGCGGTTCACCCTCTTTATAATGCTTTAAAAGCTTTCATTAAGTGACTCGTCTCTGGTAGTAGGCCTATCCAACACAACACAACACAACACAAAACACAGGTCTCAGTGTTCAAAATGGTGAAAACCGTCTACACAAACCCGGCTGCGAATTTTTTTTCCCAAACGTGATTGCCAAATTTCATGAATTATTCAGTAGTTTTGATGAGAAGTTATGTTTATTCATCGGAATAAAACATGACGTCACAGCATTGTTGTTATTTAGTTAACTAGTTACAATAAATCACTTTAAAGAACTGCTGTTGTCGAGCTGCTATACGTAGTGTAGTGGATAGTGGGATGGGCTATGGATCAAAGATCCCTGGTTCGAATCCTGCTGTAGTAGGTCACCTCGTTTTTCCGAGTCAAATTGATATCTTTAGAGTATTTTTTTATTTAAGGGGAAAAGGAGACCTAGAACCTAAGTGTTGTGCAGCGATCAACGCAACTACTGAATAATTCATGAAATTTGGCTATCACGTTTGGGGAAAAAAATTCGCAACCCGGCTACCCACGGGTAAAACCCAAACCTGATCACCTACAACATAGTACATGTTTAGATGTTACGAGTGGACAGAAAGCGAGTTTTTTTTCATAAATGGAAGATTCTAGACCCTCGCATTCAGTAGTTTGGCTGGGATAATAACACTGACGCGACATCAATAGCTCTTTTTAGGTATGACCGACACAATAAGATGGCGCTGTTTGGTTTGGGTAAATACAAAATACTTTACCTAAATCAAACAGCGCCCTCCTATTGTGTCAGCCATACTTTGGAAAAGGAACATTGTTGTTTACGCAGTCATACCAGTTTATACGTGTATTCCGACATGTACATTTAGAAAAACGGCTTTTGGCAGTCGCGCTGTTACAAAAAAAAGTTGATAGTTATCGACTATTTTTGGTCTCCAAGTTTATTGTTGAGATGAGTTTAATTTAAGAGTGTGGTCCAGTGTGATGTCCATAACTCTCCGAGAAAACAAACTACGCCAGCTCTCACATTACGGCTACATTGTTGCAATTGGCTCGGGAAACCCCTAGTGTCTTCCACAAATTGTGATCTAGATCGCCTGGTTATGATCATTGCCCCTTCCAGAATAAAACATGAAACCTTCCTAGCCGTGTGTTAACTGCAAGTATCGATATTCATCTTTGATCGCGCATACGCCAACTACAGCAATACACGTCATGCTGTCACAATCAAATGAACGGCTAGCTTTTAGCATCACGTGGGTTCTTTTTTGTTTATGTTATGTATAATTTGTTTACTGATGCTTCATTAATTGCTTACAATGATTTGCTTAACCCCGTTATTGTTCGCTTCAATGGAATTACATAATGTAAACAATGTAGTAAAGAATCTGTACTATGCAAAGAAACCCATTAAAAACCACCCGAAATCTTCCCACGTGATCACGTCTTATTGTCTGCTCTTTTATATTTAAAGTTGCACCGGCTTGAATGGAATCCCATATTCATATTCGATTATTGGATGATTTAGCTAAAAGAAAAAGAGTATCACATTTAAAATGTTTGCGAAATGATTTTATTAAATTTGCTTCTCTCTATAAGCCAATGAAAGCAAAGTGCATACATTTACTACATTACTAGAAAAGCCATTACAATGTTACTACACTATCTTGTTTTAACCCTAAAAGCATACCATAAGGGCAGGAATCAACCATGACCCCTGCGCACAAAGTGAGGCGGAACTGGGCAAAGGCTGTAATGAACAAAATTGGGGGGAAATTTGGTTATTTTTGGTTGATTTGTCCGATTGACTAAATCTTTGATGTTACTATACTGCATTTAAAGAAATAGTAAACAAATCTTGAAAAAATAGAGCATTTAGAAAAAAAACACCAATTAGCGTCTTTCATTTTCACGACTGCAAACCGAGTTGTTAAATGTCTTTTTCTCAGTATTGTACTTTTTGACAAGGATAACTTACAACTTTAACCAGGCATCCATAACTTGTCATCCGAGTGTCCGATTGAAGTGTAACAAACGGTATTATAAGGAGAATCTTATTCTCTTTCCCAATACCCGAATACTCTCATTTTGACCTCTGCCCAGTTCTGTCTCATTTTGCCAGAACACCTAATTTTTCCCCGCAAATTCACCACAGAGCATTTTTGGTCCTTTTACGGGCTAGACAAATCAGATCTTTTTTATCCAATGTTCGAGCAACGAATATGATAACGATATGTACTTTGTTTGAGGGCATATGTGTGTGGGATGTGTATACAAAAGGATATACACAAATCTATCGTTTGATTTGAGTAAAACTTTCCGGATGTTCATGTTTCTATATTCATGCATATCGAACTCCGATACGATCTTAACTCGAACAGTTGAGATATGGGAGTTGAATACCCCGACCTTCGGTTGTAAGGTTTGAAATTGGTAGGGATGCAGTCGAGTCCATCACAAGTCCCTTCAAGTCCATCACAACTTAAATTCAAATCACAAGCTCTTCAAAAGTGATTTGACAAAAGCATTCCTTTGTCATTGTTCATCAACTTATGGCTGCCTTTATGAAGGAACTTGTGACTTGCTTCACGAAAGGACTTGTGAACGGACTTGCAGGGACTCGACTACAACCCTGGAAATTTGCACTTGTAGGGTTAGAATAAAATACGTTTTACAATCAGATGTTTCTACATACACGTACACGCACACATACCATTACTTGGGATGATCGCTAAAGTGTTCCAACATGACATGTATTTCCTGAATTCCGCGATGCCCACTGATGCACCACATGAAATTTGGCATCATATTTCAAGGGTGTAGATTCCAAATACGAATGTTGCTGTAAACCTGCACTTTTGTATATGTAATAACAAATGTTAGCGTGTATATTTTATTGTGGGCGTTTTGTATTTAGTCGTTGTTCATAAATTATGAGAAAGAGGCTGGTCACCGCGTGATTGTATTGGTGGTTTTCGGGCAGAAAGATAACGTGCTGTGTGTTTTTCTTCAATTTAGATCGCGAAAAGATCACTTTCGTTTTAAGTTGAACATATAAACAAGCTGGACTTTTAACAAGCAACATCGTTTTTTTGGCGTTTTTTTAATTTTTGTTAATCTAGTTTTTGTTAACGTTGTAGTGAAAAATAGGCACCACGATTTAGAACATTAGCGATCATCCAGTAATATTTACCGACTGCTGTATCGATATTTGTTTGTATTAGCAGCTCTCACCGTTCAACTACTTTGGGATAGGAAATTTTAAGCATTAACACAAAATATTACAACTATGTTTAATTAAAAGAAAGTTTTCAAAAAAGGTTAATATGAAAACCAGGTTTGAACTACAACTAAAACTACAACTAATTTATCAAATTCTTTATAATGTATACATTTTAGAACATTCAACTACCAACATCTGTGATGTCTCATTTTGACGTTTTAATCTACAAAAATTAACAGAATCAACAAATGTGTGCATTCTCACCTAACTGTCTCCATTTAAAATTAGAATGAATTTCATAATACTATAGAATAAAGGAATAAATGTTCGAGAGGTTTTAATCACTCTGTTTAATACCGCTTAGAGTCTGGGTGCTGATAATTACCCGAGCCGAAGGCGAGGGTAATTATCAGCACCCAGACTCCAAGCGGTATTAAACAGAGTGATTAATACCGACCGAACACATTTTATTCCCATTCATAAATACCTTTTTGTAAAATTCAGCCAAAAAATCCCCGAAAATCGTCGCAAGTAAATTTCGGTGTTTCGCCATTCTGTGTGTGTCAAATGACATGTTTCCGCATCTGTCGCTCAACACAATACATGCAATAAAGCGTATTTACTACGAACCAGGCTATTACTGCCATTGGCAACCTCGTTCCCAGGGTGTCGAGCTGTACGCGTCCAACACTACCCGCTCTTACTATTGGAGACGAGGTACGGTTGGGAATAAAGTGAGCCCTGGGGACGGATATAATGCGCAATCGCCAGCCGGTTTTAAACACTTCCAGCCATGTCTTTATCGTCCGTTTAATACCGGCCACGTGACGGGCTCTCGACCAATATAGGAATGCCTAAACTGTCCCAGGTATTTATGAATATTTTTTTAATAATTATTTCACAAATATAATTATAAAACCATGCAAACCAAGGGATGGCTAATAAAAGGCTCTACCTAATGAGAATGATATACATGATAATGCAATGGACTAAACTACCATGCCATATACAATATCAATACTTTCACAATGTTTTATGTGTATACGTTGCGACTATAGGTACCATTATACAACCAGTTCAAGCTTGTAAACGATTTTGTAAGCTGAAATTTGAATATATTTGTTTTTAAACTCAAATTTGAAATTAATTATGCATTAATCAAGGCGTTCAAATACGTTTAGCCAAAGCGCACCCATTATATTAATACTAACAAATATAAGTTATCAACACAATATGTATTCACTGTAATCGGAGAGAGGTTAGTGCTGCAACACATACAGAGATCTTTTCACCGCCAACCTTCCTACTTTAGTCAAATGCAACTACTGACGGGCTGTATTTTGATCCGATACCTTTCACTGTCAAAATTCCGATTTCTTTTTGTATCAAAACATTTCCGGTGAATTATTGGAAATTTTAGGCACGGAAACTTATGAAGAGAAGTTAATGTGGCTATAATTACATTGTTTCGCACAGCCATTCATACATTAAAACATTATACATTGATACATCGATACATTAATACTTATCACTTCAAAACTAAAATCGCTGACAGTTACATTAAGAATAATTTTCCCAATATGCATGCTTTAGATTTTCAGAGCAATCGACGGAGAAAGTACTCATATAAAGGTACTATAGGTTTTGCAGACGCAGTAATAATCAATGTAATTTATATTATACACATTCTGCGTCGGTATGCTTTTTTAGCTGTTTCGGCATTTCAGCCGAAACAGCTTTTGTGATTTTCGCAATTTGCAAAAAGGCTTTTTTTTTGTTCTGATTTTTGGCTTTTTCGCATTTTGCAAAAAAATCCTTTGTTTTTGTTCAATTTTTTTTTTGGCTTTTTCGCTTGAAGCGAAAAAGTCTTTGTTTTTGTTCTGGTTTTTTTTTTCTTCCTTTTTTCTTTTAGTAACCTAAACCCCATAGACTTTGTACACGTTTTTTCTGCCCGTCACTTTTAATAGAAAACAAACTTAACCCAAACTTAACCCAAGTGAAGACCCTATAGTAAACTCGTGTCTCGCAGACAGGCGTCATGATGACGTCATTAGGGGTCACATGACGTCATCTTAAAGGTGCAATTGATTTAATCTTTGAAAATCAATAACAAATCAATCGCAAAAGACCGAAACTTGATTTTTGTGGCAATAGATATAATAATTAAGGATCTTCATTTCATCTCGTGTGCGTGAAATCACGTGACTCTTCCTTCCGGTCCAAACCGGAAGTGCCTTATAATTTAAAACTGAAAAATGATATGAACTTACTTTCAACGTTGTTAGTGTCTAGCTAGAATAAACTTTTAAAAAAATTACCGGCGACGTCATAACACGTTATAGCGCCCTCTAGCGGCAGGTTGAACAATTATTAAAATGAATAATCTGTTGATGTGTGTGGCGAAGTTTTTCTGAAATCACTTTATAACCGGTGTATATAATCAGCTTCGTGCTAAGAACATAATGAAAGAAATATTGATGACGTCACTAAACCGGAAGTTACAATAAAAATACCTTTAAACCTTCAATATATGCTGAAAAATCAACCGCCATAGATATAATCCAATTTGTTGCTTCAAATAGCAAAGTTAAGACAGCTCTCGAGCTTCCTGTTAATTACGTCACGATGACGTCATCAAGTGTCAGATTACAAGCAACAAAATATTTCTAGATTTAATCTTTGAAAATCAATATAAAATCAACTGTAAGAGATAGTCCTGGACGAAATTCGGCACGATTGCGTCATTCAAGGTCACGTGACGTGACGTTAAAGGTGTAATTTTTTTCCCCATAGGGTTTGTACACGTTTATCTTTAGACTATTGACTTTGACACTTTCGTACATTTGATCGACTCGAGACTTAGCACACATCTCGACCACCATCCCCAGGAGAGCCAAGGGAAAAATCTTCATAATGACGTCATCGTGGGTCATGTGACGTCACATTAAAGGTGCAGTTTTAAGGACCCTCTATCTTTGGAAATACAGGCCCGATTGGGGTCAAGCTTGGTATGCAAGTATTTCAGGATGTTTTACAGACGAAAATTAAGATGACATCATGATGACATCATCGGGTGTCATGTGACGTCACATTAAAGGTTCAATTTTTCCCATAGGATTTGTACACGTTTTTTTCAACTAATATATCTTTGGCAATTGTGTAAGTCCATCGACTTCAGACTTGGCACACACATAGACCATCATCAGATACACATATAGAAAGTAATGTTAGACACCCGAAACAGCTCTGTGTTTGTCCACAAACACATGTCTAGTTGTTACTTATTCCTCTTACATGATTGAATTCAATTTCAATACTATACACCGTTTTATTCATACATTAAAACATACAAACAAACAATATTACATCAGTGTAGAGAATATCACTCAATTTAATTAATTTTATCACTACAAGATAAAATACATTATTCTCCACAAACACACGGTGGTCCAAACGCTATGTAGATTAATGCCAAAATATAGCTTTGCAGAGTAATTTCAGTCACAACAAACGATGATGTGAGTATTTGAGGAACTTTTCAGCACAAATTTGACTGCAATATTTCTTCGCCACCCAGGCGGTAGGTAGGTCTAGGTTTATCCAACAAATGTTTGCTTTATTTTGTTCCACCAGGTACTATGAGGATTGCCCGATGCAGCTGCATCTTGGACTGCGGCCATATTGTGTTCTCTTTGTTTAGTCGCTAGCATAGTACCAACTCGTTTCTCCCAACCTCTGGCTTTCGTCGCCTTCTCTGATTCAATCAACAAGTCTAAGTACTCGATTAATCCTACGGGGTTTGGCTTGAGGGCGATCTCTTCAAGGCGTCGGGTACAACGGTGAGACTCCATAAACAGCTGATCCACAACCATTTCCGCATTAGCCAAATCGGCTTCCACTTTCTTGATCACTTCTTCACGGGTTTGTTTTTGTCCCTTTGCGTCTCGGTATCGACTCTCGAGGTCAGCGTACGTTTGTGTCTCTTTAACCATTTTCCAATGATATCTGAAGTCATCGTGAACGTGGTCGCTCGAGTCACACTTGCCAGGACACACAGTGCAAGATCCCCACGACATTGCATGGCAAAACCGAAACCTTCGAGTGAAGGTACATGAGTCATGACAGGTGTAGAGGCAATTTGGACAATTCGTACAGCCCTTATTGCTATGAATTTTTTCAAGTTTTGGAACGTCTACCTCGTGTTTGAAAGACTTGTTTGCCTCTATTTCCTGTTTATGTTCTTCAAGCATCTTCTTATCTTTGTCTAACTGCCCCTTTTGTTCAGAAGCAAAATCAATCTGAGGCTGCAAACCCTTAAAAGCAACCTCCAGACACTTTCGTTCCGCCAGAACTTCTACCGTGAGGGTAAGACTACGTGGCTCTAGGTCCTGAAGGGCATCGAAAAACTCTTTCATACTCTCATACCCCATTTTCCAGAACATTGCATCAAATGACATTCCACCATCTCCTCCGCCAGCAAATAGAGCCGAGTTGTTGAACTTGAACGCTTTACCAATAGGTAGCTTTGCCGCTGTAATTGCCTCGAGAACTTTCGGTGATTGCCCGTCACAAAAGGTGATCATCAGCAATATATTTGGCTTAATATCCTTACCAAAAACGGCAAGGATTGACTCAAAGACATACCTCTGTGTGGGAGTGAGACGTGCTTGTGAAGACTGAGCAACGAAACCAACAGCATCAATGTGATCCACACCGTGGTCCTTAGAGTGGTTGAAAAACTCTCGGATCTGTTCGACAATCGCTTTATCGTGCTCAATACCTCTAGTATCCCCAAACCCTGGCGTGTCAATGATTGTCAACGTGTAGGGAAGGTTGATGGAATCATTTTTGTGGATTGTGTATGATGTTATATTTTGTGTTTGACTATGAGCCTGGGATTGAAGCCCTCGTTCGTGAACCAGCTTGAACCTAAAGTTATCTTCCCACTTCACCCCTAAGATGTAATTGATCATCGCATTAATTAGGGTACTCTTACCGGTGCCTGTAGCACCAACTACCATTATTACCTTCTGAGACGAAGGCGTCCTTGGTTGCAAACCAAAACTGTAACTACGGAATGTTTGTGTTTGGGAAACTGACTTCTCCTTCAAGGGAACCAAGAAAACGTCTCGGTGCCCTCCTTCTGAAGATACCCTTTCAGAACCCCGGGCGATAAGATGTTTGGCATATCTGACCACGTTTTGGGGGCTGTAACTGGCGCTGGCGGTATACATGCTGATGTCCAGACTTAACCTAAAATGAACACAATCGTACAGGAGCTTCAATTGTTAATCAAATCGGGATTTTTGCTGGTTCCAGACGGGGAAGCCTTACTCACTCCCTGACTCTCTCATCAACTGTAACTGTTGAATTTGACTTGACTCATACGTTCCAAACAGGGTTACCTCTTTAGTGCCAATTGATTGGCCAAGTCCAACCCACAGTTTACCCATTCAATTATTTCTAGTGACTACAGCCATTCTGAAACTATGCAAGTTAAACAAAAATGAATTAAAGGCTAAAAAGGGGTAGAGTGAATCTTCCAACAATCTTAAAACATTAGGTATTGTATCAAATGAATATGTTTATCTTACCCAATTTCTTACACATATTCATGTATAGTATAATAAAGGTTATTGGGCTTAATGAGCTTAATCGTTATCGTGACCAAACGTTTAAATTTAAGGATAAATTACTAATTAAAATTGGTTTGGTTAAAGCGTGTGAATTTTTCCTCAGACGTTTTAAATGTGAGAGTTGGTGAATTTGAAGGATTTGTTGGTTTAAATAGCAGATAAAACCTATAATTCAAAAATATATAGGTTTTCCCGATCAGTTCAATAGATTTGACAGCTAGCATGGAAGCACCTGAGCTCCTCTGGCACCACACTTTCGACCCAGGATGGCTACTCCGAATAATCAACCGATACTTTAACATTGATAAATCAATTGAATTAGTAGTAACCCCATTCATCAAATTGAAAGTTTGTATGTTGTTGTTCAAATGGGTACTACTACTAAACCTACTCGTGTTACTAACGACTCTTCTAAACGTATTGACCTTATTTTTAGTTCTGTTCCGGAGAAACCTAAGCTTTGCGATATGGCCGAAGTTGTTTAACTTGGAGTTATTTTTTAAGGATATTGAATCTTATGAAGATAACCTGTTAGAGGATGAGAATCGAGGTTTTTTTAAATTAGTAACAAACATGCCCCTATTAAACAAGTTAGGGTCAAAGAAATATTGTGTTCCTGGATGACCCCTTGTATTATTATATTGACGTATAAGAGGGATTTTGTAAAGACTCATTCATTTCAAAATAGTTGCCTTGACTCATTAGCCGAGTATAAGAAAACCAGAAATCTTGTCACATCTCTTATCATAAGGAAATGTAAACGTGATTATTTCGATCAGGTATCCACAAAGTACAAACATTCCCTTAAACAAATAGCCTATGGAAAGAAATTCATAAAGTTACTGATAATAGTAAGTATGTGAAGAGTATCTATCCTGATCTAAATTGTGATGATATGAATAATTATTTTACTAATGTTGGTGAAGACATTTCTGATTCTTTCACTAAGGAACTTCTGAATTGGAAGAATCCTGAATGCACCCACAAACTTACATTTAATACTGTACCAGATCATGATAGATTTGTTAACGCTTTATCTCATCTTATCAGTGACAGCAATTTGGATATTCTTGATTTTTATACCAAATTACTGAGATTAGCCTCTCCTTATATTCATAAGTCTCTTTGTCACATTGTTAATATGTCCCTCGTGACTGGTTTTGTTGCAGATGATTGGAAGTTTGCTCGTATACTACACCAATCTATAAAGGCAAAGGTTGTTAAAAAAGGGTAATTATATAGATATTTCAGTGGTGTGCCAAAACTTTTGAAAAAAAGGTCAAGTTCAACTTTTGGATTATCTTAATGATCATGATATGATTAATGTTGATCAGTTTGCATTAAAAACAAAATATTTTACTCAATTTAGCTTGCATCGTGTAATTGATGATTTATAAGAAGCTTTTAATGAACATGAGGTTGTTGGCTCTTCTTTTCTTGATATATCTAAATGTTTTGATACATTGATCATGATCTCTTACCTTTTAAACTGAGTAAGTACGGTGTGTCAGGCAAAGAACATAAATAGTTTACGAGTTATATTTTAAATAAAAAACAAGTTGTGAGTTGTCATAATGACATTACACAAAGTGTTAGTTTTATTTTACTAAATGAGCACTTTGGGAGACAAATTAGCGATAGTTTTGATTCACTTGGGAGACAGTGGCACTTAGGAAGACATTTCAATGTCTCCATAAGTGTCTAGCTACCCCACAAAACGATATAGTTATTTTTGCTCGGAGAAGACAGATTTGGGTCTAGATAGCATAAATCTAGAAGATCTTAGAGAAAAGGGTTAGGGTATAAAAGTTAGGGCAGTTTCCATTTTCTGCACGACTCTATGGGATTGTCTCCCCAAGTGCCCATTTGGGCGTTTTATTATTACTTTTAATATTTTTGCTGATTATGTTGTTATTCATCTGACAGAAAATAATGTTCATGATATACAAACCGGGCGTTAGAATATAATACAGATGATATCTTCACTTGGTATAATAATAAAACACTCCGCATTAATCCAAATAAGACTAAAATCATGCTTTTGCAATCTCGTCATACAAATTGAGTAGTGTTCGGTATTTGGGAGTTGAAGTTTATGATAACCTCACTTGGGAACTACAAGCAATGAATCTTTGTAAATCAATTGCCTAAAAAGTATATTCATTACCCAGACTTAGACATACTATTAATAGTCCGTTACTTGACACGCTTTATAAAACAACCATTCAACCATGTTTTAACTATGCTTGTTAAAATTTCCCGTGTGGGGAAATTTTTCTTTGACCAGGAAAAGCCTCTTTTCAGATTGCAAAAAAGAGCTGCCCGGATTATCTCTAATAATTTTGACTATGTTAATTATCATGGCGAGGACATTATTTAACAATTATCTTGGCAAACCCTAGAAGTAAGAAAATATTTCTTCTTAGCCTGTTTAATGTTATGTAATGACGTTGAAATGTATTTCGATAGACATGGCTTTAATACCAGAAATGCTAATTCTTTAAATGCCGTTTTTCCTAAACCCAAATTTTTTCCCTCAACAACATTATTTTAAATGATTCTATTTTTTGCTTTTTGTATTGTTGGGTAAAGTGTTCTATTTTTTAGAATTATTTTTACAGGACATGCTTGTGCTGATCTATTTATCCTGTTTGAAGATAACTTAATAAATAATTTGACAACCACATTGATGACGAATCACCCATTTACGCACACATTTGTATGCACGTTTAGATCAACATTAAAGCTGTTCAATTTCAATCTAAAAACATGCAACTGCATTTTGAAACGATTCAATTTTAAAAATAAGGTATTCAAATTATAATTTCACATTGAGCCATTCAAAATCGGTTGTTTATAAATTAAACGAAACACAAATCGAATTCGCGCTAAAATGAATTATCGGTACTGAATTCAGTGCACATTCGGGAAATCGTGTGCTGATTCTGAATGCACCTTTATGGAAAAAGAATTGTCAATTGTTAAATATAAAACGGGATTGTGAACGTTCAAACTATTTCGCTTGAAAACGAATGCATCTTTTACAAATTAATGTGCATATTTTCCGATATCGTCTGAGAAAACCTATATTAAGAAATATCTTACTTATTTGAAAGTTAATAATGATTGTAGGCATCCAGCAAAATGTTTGTGCTAGATATCATGTAATTGTTCTGAAAAATTGAATTTATTAGGCCTACACCAAAAATTACGGCGATCGCAAAAAAACACAAGAACAACATAAGAACCATTGCCCGACGCTGGTTTAAAACGAACGCCGTTTTTCCAGCTTTTTAAAGCATTCATTATTGTAAAACTTCAGACGGGTCAGTTAAACAATATTTACTATAAAATACAACCCCAAACTTTCACCCATTCATGGTAATTTAAGCAATTACCAATAGTGTATCCTACCTTTAAAAGGCGAGGCTTTTACGTCAAAATGCCACGTTTCATTCGTGCCGGTGTGGTGCCAAAAACTGTCCGGTGCAAACTCGGTACTGACTCGCAATGTGTACCTGTCAATGACCTAAAATGAAAAATATATTTTGGTGATTCTACTTGCACATTCAATAATACTTCAATAACATTTTCTTAAGCATATAAGTGACTGAATAATTATGTAAAACATAGTAATGATTAAAAATGGCTACTAACCCAGACAATATCGAAAAATGTGCACATTAATTTGTTAAATTTCGCACTGATTTGGAGAACGACGTATATCCGAGTTAAATTTTCGCAAAAACAATAATTCCATTTCATTTTGTGTCATTTAAATAAATGAATGTGCATAACGTGTCATTTATACAAGTACAAATACGTGATTAGGCTTTATGTTTGACGCATGCGTGGCCGATTGTAAAGAATGTGCAATCTATTTCGCAGCAAATCGATGTGCCACGGCCTGAATTAAATAATCTTTGTTATTTATTATAATTTTAATTTACATATTCTGCATTCAATAAAAAAAGTATATAGGTTGATGAAATTCACAATACAACTTTATCAACGTTATCAATGTATTTTAGGCCTAATTGATCATTATGTGTTGGTTCTTTGTCTTAATTGTATTTTAATGTCTTTTCTCTTTCAACTTGAATTAGTTCCCCTTATGTTACTTTTGTTATCACAAAAAATAATTCCAATGCTTGACCAGACATACATTCTAAAAACAGATTAGTTAAAAGACCATTAGTTGAAGGTATAACCCCCCCCCCCCCCACAACAAAAACAATTACCAAAAGGCAGAGTTGTATTCGAGTCACCAAACATCGAGTCCGAGTCCGAGTCCGAGTCCCCCCTCCCAAGTCCGAGTCCGAGTCCCGAGTCATACAGGTCGAGTCACGAGTCCGAGTCACGAGTCACCATTAACTAGTGAAGTACCGCGAACGGTGTAAACAGTTCAATTTTTACAGCTTTCCTCTACTTTAACCCTTTCACTCCCAGCCACTATGCAAGAGATTACCCTTGTTTACCACAGCAATTAGGAGCTCAGTGTGACTCCAGCCCCAGTGGTTTTTGAGCAATTTCATTGAAGTGCGCCCTCAACACACTGTGTTTACATGCATACTGTACATATACACTTGCTGAGATATTTGTATGTAAAACTGATTGCAAAAATAAGTGTACAAGGAAAACAAATTGTGTGCATCTATTTATTTTGTGAGTGTAAAAGCACAATAATGAAATAATTAGATACGTATTTACACTGGTGGGGGGGGGGGGGGGGGGGGGGAAGTAATACAAACGGGTAATAATTCAGAACATGTGATAAATACGGCACATGTTTCAGATTTTGTTTACATGTGGAAAAACAATAACTTGTATGAGAATTGTTGTTTTTAATTCCTTTGTTATTTTCTTGAAAATGAACCATTCACTTGTATTCGGTGCATACACATGCATCAAAAGCCATTATAAAAACAATTTGCCTGGAAACTATCTACTTGTACATGTATTTACTGCATGTACAGACATACATCATAAGTAATTATACCCCCCCCCCCCCCCCTCCCCCCCCCCCCCCCCCCCCCGAAATCAATGTTGGTTTGGAGTGTAATCTGCAGTGCGTCCGACGCCTCATTTTCTCAACATTGATTTTTTTTTTGGGGGGGGGGGGGGGGGGGGGGGGGGGCGGGGTTGGAGGCAAATACATGTAGTACAATCAAGTGGTATGGTAATTCTCAAAACAAGGAACTATGCACATAGGCTTCATACATTGCTTACATATAATCACCGTTTGTTTTCGCCTGCCTAATTTGCGGTTACTGCAAACAATGCAGTCGCGTTTCTTTCCATTGCGGTTTTTGCCAGGAAAGTGCTGTTGTCTTGCCAAATCAATAGGAATATGATATCTCAACCGACTTGTTACATTACGTTCCAAACCCAATAGCAAGCCTTGTACAATCCCTATACGAAAATCAAGGTTACTGACATTTTTGCTCCCTGCTGTGCTGTTAAATATTACTCTGCTATTGACAATACATATATTGAGAAGATGGTAAAAAACTCGTTTCCACCATTTCAAGCTTCTGTGGCTATGATTGTAGTACTGAAAACACTGGTCTGCTAAATCTGTGCCTCCCATATTCAAATTGTAAGATGAAATACATTCGGGCTTCATAACTTCACGAAATCCAGAAGTGCTCTTTTTACATCGAGTTTGCTTTTTTGACACTGCAGTGCTGCCGACATAAGTTACAAATGTTACAGATTTTTTGTCTTGCCAAACCATGCACAATTGCCCATCTTTCACCAAAAAGATTGGGTTGCTACCTTTCTTCATTTTATGATTTTTTGGATTTGCGACCTCGGGTATTCCCTTAGCAGTATATCGAGCAGTTCCGCAACATCCAAAGCCTTGTTCAGACAGTTTTGCTATCAGCGACGGACTTGTATAGTAATTATCACAGTATATGACGTGTCCCTTATTCTGAAGTGGTTTGACTAATTCTATAACCACTTTTCCAGGGACTGTCAGGTTTGGTGGATGGCAGTCTGATGACTCGGAATCTACATGTACCTTATCCTTTACAGTTTTTGTGTTGTCAGCACCTGTGTACAGTTCCCAATTGCACGTGTATCCGGATTTACTACAATTTAATGAAAATGTTTTCATCCCACGTTTTACTGGTTTGTTGGGCATGTACTGAATAAAACTTAAGCGTCCCTTAAATTTCAACATACTCTCGTCTGGAGACAGATTCTGCGCAGGTTTATACAGGTTAAGAAACTTCGGGATAATGACTTCTATCAAGGGCCGAACTTTTGAAAGTTTGTCTTGTTTAGCCGAGGATTCACGAGGAATTTGGTTATTGGAGATGTGGAGAAACCGAAGAATTGAACTGAAACGATTTATCGACATTACCGACGGATAAAAAGGAATTTTCAAAATTGCTGACGTTGACCAATACATCCTATATTGAGGTGATTTGTTTATGCCCATAGCAATGATAAGTGCTACAAATTCCATCATTTCGGGAACGTTGGTTGGGTACCAGGAGAACTGTTGTTCAGGATTTGAGTCTATTGTTTGCTGTGCATAGCGATTAGTCTCGTCGACGAGCAAATCCCACACGAGTTGGCAAAAATACAGCTTGAAGATCTCCACTGCCGAGAGTGTTCCGAAGTCGCCAGTTGGGCCAGGATTTCCAGTGAACTGCACAGTCCCACAATCGTAGTGGTCTCGTCGTTCCCAACCAGATCGGAAATTGGCTTTTCCGGTTCTTGATTTGGAAGAACTTGGATGGCCGTCATCTTGGGTAGGCTGCAAAGAAGCAAGATACAATTTGATTATCGGTCCTATATTTGTTAATGCTAATTTGCAGCACATGCCTAAAATGAATATTGCGCTGAGAAAAGAACGATCATGGTGGCCTCAATAGTCGTTGCAGATATGTCATGAATGTGAATGCCTTGTGTATGGTATTGACTGTGATTGGCATAGTGAATCATCTTCTAAATTCTTGCCAAATATAATACATAATAATACGGAGTCTAAATACCAGGCCAAACGGCCTACGAAGCTATTCTTATTTGAGGTTAAGACTACTACTACTGCATCTTTTTGGATGCAAAATTGCACGACAGGCTATACCATGTTTATGGGTGGAGGTAAATTTCTATAGGACTGTAATCTGTATTTATTTGATGTACACGCACTGCCACTGTACATACATCAAATAAATACAGTTATACTCTAATTTCCGTTATACTCGAGGGCACCTACTCAAGCCTGTATCATGCGCTTACCTCTTGAAATTCTGCTGTGTTTTCGCTGAGCATGCTCTCGTCGTCCGAAGACTCTTCAGTGTCATCATTTAAGTCAGATCCGGAATCACTATCTGCTAAAATCTCAGCCAAAATGTCATTATTGAGGATTTGTTCCATTCCGATTGCAAAAACACAGCGATACGTATAACCTACTTCGACCGCAATGGATATGCATGGGACGCGACGCTATAATGTCGCGCGTCGCGTCAGTCACGTGACCGGTAGCTAACCTATTCACGTACACGTACATTCATGCCTGCATGCAATGCATATGGATATGGCGCGCTAACTTCAAAAACTTTATTTCTGTCAGCAGAGGGCGCCAAACCAATAACTCTCAAGCAGTGTTTTCGCTGGTGAGATAAGTTGCCTTGGTCTCCAAGCTCATGGCAAATCGTGGGACTTTTTGTCGCCCACGGGTTCCAAGCATATCACAACAAAGGCTCTTTTTGGAGCCCGTGGGATTGAAAGGGTTAATGAACTGTCTAGATCATATACATGATTATGTCAAATAAACCATTGAAGTTATTCGATCTACACTGTGACTCTTCGGTTGGAAGCCATGACCGCGAATGTCTACTTTGAGTTTGAGTATTGTTGTACTTCACACACACTCAGTCACAGCGTTTTACTTTACATGAACAGCATAGCATATAAGCATAAGCAGGACAAGCATCACTGATATGAGCGCGTGCAATATAGCTAGCAACACACAGGATTCAAAGCTATTGCCTGGAACAGCGCCAGTCTAGCAGTCTGTGCCTGAACGGATAATCCGGACAATCTCAATTTGCATTACGCAGTATCACCGTATGTGGACGCCGGAATACATGTTTCGATACATTGATTTTGCTAGTCAATATATCGGAAACTATAGTCAATATATCGGAAACTATAGTCTTTGGGCAAGACGTTAGATACGCGATAACGTCCTCACGCAAGACTAATCGGAAATATCGGAAGCCAACCGCACAGTACGTGCATTTCTAGAGAGATGCGTTGCGTCGCGTCGCGTCGGATCTGCGTGAACAATCTTTATTCCCTCTTAGTCTTGGTCAAACAAAAAGTGAGTTTCTTGTTAACAATAGTCTGAAAATATAGGTTTTCCCGGACGATATCGCAAAATATGCACATTCATTTGTAAAATATGTATTCAATTTCGCGCTGAATTTCAGAACGACGTATGTCCGAGTTTCATTTTCGCAAAAACGAGCATTCAATTTTATTTTGTTTAATTCAAATAAATGAATGTGCTTAGCGTTTCATTTAAACGATTACAAACACGTGATTGGGCTTTCGGTTTGACGTATGCGTAGCCGATTATTAAGAGTGTGCAATCTATTTCGCAGCAAATCGATTTATCATTTTGTCACGGCCTGAATTGAATATTCTTTTTCATTTGTTTTAATTTAAATTCGCATATTCTGCATTCAATTTCAATAAAGTACATATGGCTATATAATTCACGATACAACTTGGATTAAATCGTTAATAAATCAATGTATCTTGGGACTAATTCGTCGCATGTCTGGCGAAGTGACGAATGGGCCATTTATGTGTTTTTTTTTTTTTTTTAATTATATGAGTTTTACGGTAAACAAACTTCAAATTTTCATGTTTTTTTGTTTTTAAATCATAAAAACACTTGATTTTTGTAGTTCCGAAACCTACTAAGTGACGAATCGGCACGTGATGAACTAACGTTATCTTGCGAACTGACGAATACATTATTCGACACTTATTCATATAACAACAGCGCGCCTCCGTTATCTGACAAAGCGACGAATATCCAGGTCTTCGTTGGTTACCCACATAATCGTCTTCATAATTAAACGGCCTATGAGGGAACCAGGGATAAACTGTTTCGCGCGCTTTAATTAAACTGACAATACTGCAATATTAGAGGAATACGACTAAAAAGAAGTGAGCATAACGATTATGTATCCTTAATTAATTGTTGTGTGGGGCTATAATCTTTAAAATGATTGGAGTATGCTAGGCTAGGCCTGCGCCGAGGATAATGGCATGTCACGGGCCTTCAATATGTGATTACTAACTATAGCACAAGTAGGCCCGGTGGCTTACCACTAGCCCATATTTAGGCTTCTCAATGTCAATGTACTGGTCTTTTTGCCAGATCTTTATGAAGTAACTCTTAAATTTGCAATAATTAACAGATTGTGGCACTTTGTAAGATGTATTTGCGTTGCAAATCACAGGCCTGGGCCTATATCGTGTCTTGATCGTATAACGTGCTAATAACCAAGCCTGCGGCGATTGCGATTTTTTATTTTATTTTTATGTTAAGCCAAAGATTATAGTTTCGTTTTCTCGAGTCCGAGTCCGAGTCATGAGTCATACAACTCTGCCAAAAGGTCCATATTTTCCTGGGTAAATAATGGTATTTTGATGTAGAAATAACGGTAATGGCACACGAAAATGTTTGGTCCCATTGTTGGTCCCATCAAGTACAAATTCGCACCCCCTCCCCCCCATAAAAAAACCTGCCTGCAATCTATTGGTCATTTATAACCAATCTGTTAGTTGTCTTTCAACCTGTTTTTAGAGTGTACATTTGTTTTAAATCCGGTGGAAATAGGATGCACATTTAGCGGAATTGATTGTTGACAAATTAAAAGAAACACAGGATTGCGGATGTGCATTCGAATTGGCACTAAAATGAATTATCAATATACTAAATTCAGTGCATATTCAGAAAATCGTACGCTGATTTGTTTACGACTGAATGTACATTTATTGGGAAAAAATAATCAATTGCTAATTAGAAAACACGATTGTGCATCTAATTAATATGCACATTTCTCGATATCGTCCGGGATAACCTATATTATACCCTACATTTCGCGCACATTTATAACCTTGTTTCCAAATGAGCTTCTAATTCACCAAGTTACTTACTGGTACAGTTACTCTATTTATATGTTTTCCCGTTCATTTTAACACTTATATCACACAGATTCCCCATACCTAAACTTTAATTTCACCACCACTAGATTTAATTTAAGGATCAGTACAATTCACATTTTTATCATACCGATTCGTCCTAAATTTGTGAAATTCGTCTCGTGTAACAATCGTTTTTTATCATTCATTATGGCACTGTTGTTGTTCAATTTCGTTACGTTACTCTGAAACGTTGCGGTTACGAAAATGAATTTAAATGACCAAAGTATTAATACAAATGACAACAAAAAACGAAATTTCTTTTTTGATTTAAAGCCGAATTTAGCACGAATCGGAATGCTACAAATTGAATTACACTGCAACCTAAATTAAATCGATTGGTAACATTTGGAAATTGAAATTTAGAAGTGAACTCGGCGATGTTCGGGGACAAAATTAAAGTCGCATTAAAGACAATTTGTGTGACGTAAATGTTAAAATGACTGAGAAAACCTATAAAATCTTATGGAAAAATATGTGAACAATGATAACATTATGATAGTTAGCTCAAAAATGAGGAAAACGAGGTGTCCGTAAATTGGGCTAAAAGTAGATGAAGGGTTGCCTAACGTGGGAGACTTGAACAAGTTCAAAGAAGTTTCCGACATTATCGGTAAGAAAACATTTTGGCGTTGACATAATTGTTAGCAACAATAATCTTTTATTTTGGGGATTTCCTTGAACTGGTTCAAGCCTCCCACGTTAGGCAACACTTCCTCTACTGTTTAGCCCAATTTATAGACACCTCGTTTTCCCCTGTTTTGTTTGTTTGTTTGCTGAGTTAAATATCATAATGTTATCATTAACATAATTTCCCATAATGTTTTGTTAATGGAGTAACTGTGCCCGTAAGCAATTTGGTAAATTTAAAGCTCATCAATACTGGATATCTGGAGGAAAGGTAAATATAGGTTTCCTCGGTAAATTTCGGCAAATAAGCAGCCAATTTAATTTCCGTGTGTGCGAATAAAAGCGATTTTGCCACTCCAGATTTTGTCGTGTTTCAAATTCAGTTGTGAGGCATTCAGATTCATTTAGCTATGTGTTTAATTTAGCATATCGTCGTTCTTTTGTTGTGACGCACAATCATCATTCAATTTAGCAAAGCTGATTTATTTATTTCAATTTCGTAAAGAGGCAAATAATTTCGCTAAATGGTAATTCAAATCAATACGACAACAAAAGGAAACAAACAGATAAAACAAAATAAGTTATTGTAGACAACTGTTTCGTATCTTTACTTATAAGTCTGTAAAACCTTTTTTTTATGGGGAAGTGTCTTTATTGGTCACAAAAAAAGACCTAATTTTGTGTGTGTGTGTGTTTGTGAAACTTTAACGTTTTATTTTAATTGTTTGGGTGTTTTATTATTTTTCTCCTGGTTTCCTATTGTTATCTTTGCAGTTTTCGAACTACGCATGCAGTTCGCACAGAATAGCCAATCAGCGTCGTTTACGTATTCTTCACGGCCAGGAGTTAGTTAAAAAAAGCAAACGCTCCCATGGTGGCGAGGCTGATAATGTGAAAACTTTGTAATAGTGCTACGCAGCTCCGTATAGGATAATGCCCGAGGTACGCACCATTCGTGGGTAATTACCCACGAATGGCGCGTTACCCAGGGTATTAACCGACTTAATCGGTGGTCACATTGTACGGTCATGAACGTAGTTGAACGTAGTTCATTTGACCGTAGTAGACTGTAGTTGACCGTACTCCAACCGTAGTGCCATGGTTACTACGGTCAACTACGGTCCACATTACGGTCAAGTAGGGTCAACTACGGTCCACACTACGGTCAAGTACGGTCAACTAGGGTCAACTAGGGTCAACTAGGGTCATAGGGTTAACTAGGGTTAACAACGTATATACTAGGCTTACAGTACGGTATAGGCCTTTCAAGGTGACCGTATACATATTGTCAACATGTTGAAAACTTTTGGGCTAACTACAGCCAAATCATGGCTTTCCTCAATGTCTAATACGTTCAGAACTACGGTTCACTACGTTTAACTACGTTTAACTACGTTTAACTACGTTTAACTACGCCTACTTGGGTCTACTGCGGTCAACTACGGTCACACCATACTACGTTCAGCTACGTGCATGACCGTAAGATGTGACCACCGCTTACACCTCCACCCAGGAAGTCACCACCTATTGTCCAAGCGCTCCATTATTTTGAACGAATGGAGCGTCTTTGTTCACTTTCATTCGGTATATAAACTATTGTACGTACGGAGTCACTCTTGAATAAGATTTTGTATTATGTCGTCGTGGAGTGATGATAGTGATAACGATTTATTTCTCGCCCTAAACGTATTTCGCTCACACGACAGTGACGATTATACCGACGATGCGGTTGCCGATGTTTTAGACTTACAAGGTGCATCCACAGTAAAAGCAAAACACAACATGTACCAACCGGTTGTTTCTGACGTTTCGGACGACGAAGTTTTGCAAGCCTCGCTAGCGCTTGAAAAAAAGGTTGATAAAAGGAATCGTTTTTAATTCTCAAAAGGAGACGAGAAAATAGATCGCATGAACAAAAGAAGGTATGAGTTTCCTAGAAAGATAGTTGCAATGTTATTGCAAAATATTTTTTGTTTGTTTAATATTTCACACTGAATACATCTCAGAATTCACCCTGAAATGAAGAAGGCCCTATAATATTTAATAATGTACTCTCATTGGTTTTCCAATGCTTCCTTCCTGCCCCAACCTAAATTATATCTTTCCGATGTTTTATATTCCTTTGTTTGCATTGTGTGGAATCATACTATTAAAGTCGTTAAATTTCAGTCTAGAACCTTGAATTATATTTTGTTACCACAACGCCGCCGTAAACGTCGTAACGACCCCGTAAGGCCGGTGTGAGGACCCCTTTAGCAAGCCGAAGTCATCCCCTTGGACGAAGAAGAACTGATGTGGACAACTGGCGTGTTCGGTAGCGACAACCCCACACAACTACCCAACACGCTGATCTATCTACTTGGACTCAATTTTGCACTGCGAGGCGGGCAAGAACACCGGAATTTGCAACGTACCAATTCTCAATTGTCTGTCCAAACGGACCAAGACGACGGGAAATTTCTTCGTCGGGCCCCAGTCACACCAAGGTCCCGAACCATCTTGGACTGAAATATTGCCGATCTGGGGTCCTATCCGTGTCGAAAACCAAGTAAATCCATCCCGCTGCATTGTGAGATTGTATGAGAAGTATCTTCAGCATTGTCCAGCCCAACAAGAAACAGATGCCTTCTACCTGAGACCTCTTGCAAAGCCTAAAGGCAGTATGTGGTTTACTGCACAGCAACTGGTAAAGGTTGCCAAGGGTATAGGCGACCCATAGGCTGGAGAACTATTGGGTCTGGGGTCTCGTGTCTTGACTTGGCTGGCCTTGTATCCGTTGCATTGCAGCGCTGTGGTAATGTGGTGGACTTCCTGGGGGAGATGTTCCTTGTCGCAGACGTTGTATGCCCTGCAGACGAGGGCCTGGTGGGTGGAAGTCTTAATCTTGAGGTGATGAAAAGAACTGCTGTATAGAGGTATCTGTCGGTGTGGGTTGGTTTGCGGTAGAAGCTGCGACATCTCAACGTCTAAAAGAGTTGAGATGTTGCCATCATTTTCTTGTTCCTTGATGAACTTGATGATGCTGTGACGCACGTTGGTCAAAAACAGCTCAGAATTCTCCACAGAGCATCTAGAATTTTCCGGCAGACCCCCTAAAGACTTCGCGTTATACGCGCTCGCAGTTTCTTAAAAAAAATGTACTCTTTTTCAGGCCTTCTAATCACAACATTCGACATTTTCTGCATTCAGATCAACCGGAAACTTATCATACTGAGATAAAAATCACCTGGGAAAAATGTGTATTGAAAAGCGATGTCATGATGACGTCATCATAATTTGTTTTATGTCATGTCACGTCATCATTAAAGGTTCATTTTTTCTAATAAATATAACAATTGAACTGTGAGTGTAACTTGGTAGGAACCTTGATCAGGATAAAAGTTGATGTGATGTTACGGTGATGTCACATTAAAGTTGTATTATTTAGAAGTAGGATACACCATTGGTTATTCCTTTAATTACCATGAAGGGGTAGATTTGGGGGGTTGTATTTTATATTCATAAATACCTGGGACAGTTTAGGCATTCCTATTGGTCGAGAGCCCGTCACGTGGCCGGTATTAAACAGACGATAAAGACATGGCTGGAAGTGTTTAAAACCAGCTGGCAACAAAGGTGCAATGACGTCGAAGCCTGCTTTGCTAACTGCTCAATCAATGGTAACGTCGTCGTGAATATGGCCCCATGTGCACCACCGGCACCATCGTCAACTTAAAACACTGACACATGACACTTAGCAATAATTTGACAATATCTATCGATGATTTGGTCCAAAAATGAGTGTAATTTGCCAATCAGTCGTGAGTAAGTGTCTGTATGTCGCGCGTGTACGACGTACTGTTACGCTATCGCGCATTATACCCGTCCCCAGGGCTCACTTTATTTTCAACCGTACCTCGTCTCCAATAGTAAGAGCGGGTAGTGTTGGGCGCGTACAGCTCGACACCCTGGGAACGAGGTTGCCAATGGCAGTAATAGTCTGGTTCATAGTAAATACGCTTTATTGCATGTACTGTGTAGAGCGACAGAGGCGGAAACATGTCATTTGACATACACAGAATGGCGAAACACCGAAATTTACTTGCGACAATTTTTCGTGTTTTTCGGGGCTTTTGGGGCTGAATTTTACAAAAAAGGTATTTTAATCGGCTCGGGTAATTATCAGCACCCAGACTCCAAGCGGTATTAAACAGAGTGATTAAAACCTCTCGAACACACATTTATTCCCTTAATAAATATCGTTTAACTGACCTGTTCGAAGTTTTACAAACAGCGGGTTTTTTTTCAACCGGCGTCAAGCAGTTTATATTTTTATCATTATTTTTGTTTTTTGCGATCGCCAAATCCGTTACCTTGTCAAAGTTGAGTTCTTCCAGCTGTTCTGTTGCATGGGGTAACAATTACAGGATATCTAGCGCAATCATTTTGCTGGATGCCTAGAATCAAAATTTACTTTTAAATGGGTAAGATATTTCTTATTAATTCGGTAGTAAATAATGTTGATATCTGAAAATGGTGTATCCTACCTTTAAAGTTCATATCTACAGTAACTATTTTGGATTTGTTTGTATAATTCATTAAACCGTTCTCTACTGTGTAATGACAATTAAAAAACATGTCGGGAACAGCTCAGTGGTTGTTCAGTAATAACCACTATCCCTAATAACATTAACACTTCTGTGAATTAATATTACAATGTGACACACGTACGTTGTGATTTCAGTTTCAAATCGATTGGGGTTATACAGAGTTACATGAATCTCCGATTATGAAGCTGTTTGCATTGTTGTATAATGGACGTACTTCATAGGGTTTTGTTTAAGGATTGTATAATTGTATTGCACGGCTACCGTTTGCCTTATACCAACTTTTTTTGTTCGCATGGGAACAATGCCGAGGCCCATCTAGTTCACAATACGCACTTTGATTCATGATACTGAGTCGCCGCAACTAAGGATTGGAAATTATTTACCCATTTGTCCCTCAATTCATATGCGTTTTTTCTGCAGTTTTCAAAAAATTAACGGTTACGGTTAAATTCCGTGTTAAATCATTTGAGGCCCATGCGGCTTCAAATATAGTATTACCCATATAGGGCCGAAACAAGGCTCTCATTGGGTACAGGTCATTTGGACAACTGTTGAGTGACGACAAGGTCGTGTATGGTACAGTCAAGTTCGCAAGGCTTGCGCTCACTCTTGTCTGAGCAGTTTGACAGTCGGTTATTGTTATAAGTGCTAGCTTTTTGTAGATTATTTTTCGAAGCCCAGCGCCTCCCCTTTACTGCCACCTGTTAAAGGAAACATGCAGTCTAACATTTACATTACACATTTTTTGTTTTAATTTAATAGATTTATTTGTATTAAATGTAAATAAAAAGCCAAACTGGTTATAATGTACGTTTAGTGTGGTAATTTGCCGTCCAAAAATTGACCCCCCCCCCCATTTTTTTTAAAATTTCGCGGCCACTAAAAATTAGTGACGTAAACCAAGGCAGGACCCGGACAAAGTATCGATAGTCAGTATGCGACGTCTAGGTACGAGACGGGTTCGCGTGGCCACGTACGCACATTGTTGTGTGTTGATGCACCCACAGTATACGAATCGCGTACGCTTTGTGTACGGTAATCGAATTCCACAGGGACGATCGTGAATGAAAAAAACATGTAAAGACGGACACTTGTTGCAATGCGCGCAGTCAGTATATATACGATAGGCCAGGTAGCAGCGCGTCGAGTCTCTGTCTCGATTTTCGTCATACCCCTCGCGAGGTTTATGAGGCTTCCCTTCGAGGGGCGGAGTGGTTTGACCAACATTTTCAAAATTTATTTTCTCCCATTTATCATAGAAAATAAACACAACCACACACATAATGTTGTTGTCAACATTATACTTTATTGATTTAAGCAAAACAAATCTTATTACATGTTTCTTTTAAGGTCGGTCAGATGATACATTGTTTGTCGCCATTGTCTGGTATCAATTCTGGAGTATGCATACTCCGCTGCCAATTGGAGCTGGAAGGAAATTTTCTCCTGTTTTTCCTCTCAAATGATTAAGTCAGAGCATAAAATGAATGTTTATCATGAGTTTTTCCCCCTTCCTATAATTGAATATTAGCTTGGCGGAAGTTTATTCTAAACGCTGCAATAGGCCTCAATTTTATTATTATTGTTGTATTATTGGGGTACATAATTCTAACATTCTGGATTTAATTACTGCGCGGCAAAAATATAATATATTATCAAAAGATGTTTTATGTAGTCGGGATTCGCTCTATTCCGCCTATGATGGCGTTCACCTATTTCACACAGAAAACGCCCATTTCCGGTCTAACCTTTGCGTTTGCAGGCTCTGTCCGTTGTCCCAGTGGGGCGCGCGCGCGTTGTTTGCGCGTTTGGCAGGAATTGGCTGGGAGCGATGGACAGTGCCTCAATTCAAACTAAATAAACAAGTTACACCGAGTGTAAATAGTGTTTAAAGGAATCGTTTACGTTTGGTAATTGGAACCCATTGTTTGTTTCAATCCTGTATAGTTTTAGATATATACCATAAATTAACCTGTAAAAATTTCATTTTAAAAGGTGGTAGCGATTTTGAGATATTGCCCAAATTCTGGAGCAATTTTGTCCACGCAGGAAGAATAATCTGCATTGGAATACACACTCTGAGAAACGTCACTGCAGTAACGTTTCTCAGATTCAATTTTTTGAGAATAAAAAGTGATATCTTTTTTCATAACCGCAGTACTAAAAATGCATTATACTATCTAAAGCTGCTCTACTTCTTACCAAGTAAGGTTTATTGCCATTAATTTTTGGAGTACTTACCAAAGGTATACGATCCCTTTAAGTAAGACTTTGAATTTGTACGGGAACATAACAAAGTAACAAGTTCGTGTTTTTAGAAACAGTAAATGCGCCAAACAACCCCTTGTGCTCGCGGGGTTTATTTCAACCGGTTCTACAAACGGTGGAACAAACGGCGCCTCTTTGCCAATTTAAGGTTTAGTAATGTATGCATAAAATCAAGTCACGTGCAAAAAAATATAAACACTGTGACTAGCGCCAACTGCACTCGTTCTGCTGGGGCTATCCAATCGTAACTTCAAACAATGGAAATTCACTGTGTTTGGGTGGCAAGCATGCCAAGTAAATTGGCCCAGTATAGCCAAGCATGGCTAGTGAGCCAAACATGGCAAGTGGGGCAAGCGTGCCCAGTTGGATTTATTGAATTTTAGGCTTTCACCTGATTAGGAAAATACAATAGTAATATACCAAATAACTGGGTTATAAATGAACTTTACAGTTCAGAAGTGTATTTATAATAACAATTGAATTTTTGGGTTAGGTGTGCCCCTGGTTTGGGCAAATGTGAGAACAATTTTTTGTTTTCAATTGAGAATAAGAAATAAGATAGCGGCTCCATAAAACTACGCCAAAAAGTCAAACCATAAAAGTCAAACCAAAGTGTACTTTGTGTGTGGTAGGAGAATAAATAATGTTATCACTGAAAGATAAAATGCATTATAGTCTCAGCTCTGGTTCAATGAGCTGATGGTTGCCATAGTGCAGAAATAATCAACATTATCACTGGGCAGAGACCCCAACTTTGTCCAAAGACAATACATGTTGATATGAACTGGCGGATGGTTGCTAAGGTGCAAACAAATAGTAAACGTTATGACGTGGAACGGCAGCTAGCCAATAACGTTTCACGAACACAGAACAAATTTATAAAGTTCGCGTTCTACATGCATGGGATGGTGACGCCTCACTTCGGCGAAGTTTTTTAAAGCCGCTACATTATCAATATACCCACCGCCTGTCCTTCTTTGCCATAACCTAATAACACATTTAATAATAATAAATAAAATATAATATAATAAAAAAACCAGACATTTCAGAAATTGGCGGGGAGCGATGGAAAGTGCCTCAATTCAAACTAAATAAACAAGTTACAAGTGTAAATAGTTTTTAAGTAAGACTTTGAATTTGTACGGAAACATAACAAATAACAAGTTCGTGTTTTTAGAATCAGTATACGCGCCAAACACCCGCTTGTGCTCGCGGGGTTTATTTCAACCGGTTCTACAAACGGTGGGAAAACGGCGCCTTTTTGCGAATTCAAGGTTTAGTAATGTATGCATAAAATAAGGTCACGTAAAAAATATAAACACTGTGGCTAGCGCCAACTGCACTCGTTCTGCTGCGGCTATTCAACCGTAACTTCAAACGGTGGAAATTCACAGTGTTTGGGTGGCAAGCATGCCAAGTAAATGGGCTCAGTATATCCAAGCCAAGCATTGAATTTCAGGCTTTCACCTGATTAAGAAAATACAATAGTAATAAACCAAATAACTGGGTTATAAATAAACTTTACAGTTCAGAAGTATATTTATAATAACAATTGAATTATTGGGTTAGGTGTGCCCCTGGTTTGGGCAAATGTGAGAATAATAATTGTTTCTTTTCAATTGAGAATAAGAAATAAACTATAGCGGCTCGATAAAACTACGCCAAAATGTCAAACCATCGTTTCAAAGTGTACTTTGTGTGTGGTAGGAGAATAATTACAGGATATCTAGCGCAATCATTTTGCTGGATGCCTAGAATCAACATTTACTTTCAAATGAGTAAGATATTTCTTATTAATTCGGTAGTAAATATTGTTGATATCTGCAAATGGTGTATCCAACCTTTAATTAATTAATTAAGTCCATAATTATCTACAGTAACTATTCTGGATTTGTTTGTATAATTCATTAAACCGTTCTCTACTGTGTAATGACAATACAAAATATTTCGGGAACAGCTCAGTGGTTGTTCAGTAATAACCACTATCAGTAACACTTCTGTTAATTAATATTACAATGTGACACACGTACGTTGTGATATAAATTTAAACATGGCAAGTGGGGCAAGCGTGCCCAGTTGGATTTATTGAATTTCAGGCTTTCACCTGATTAGGAAAATACAATAGTAATATACCAAATAACTGGGTTATAAATGAACTTTACAGTTCAGAAGTGTATTTATAATAACAATTGAATTGTTGGGTTAGGTGTGCCCCTGGTTTGGGCAAATGTGAGAACAATTTTTTGTTTTTGTTTTCAATTGAGAATAAGAAATAAGATAGCGGGTTCATAAAACTACGCCAAAAAGTCAAACCATAAAAGTCAAACCAAAGTGTACTTTGTGTGTGGTAGGAGAATAAATAATGTTATCACTGAAAGATAAAATGCATTATGGTCACAGCTCTGGTTCAATGAGCTGATGGTTGCCATAGTGCAGAAATAATCAACATTATCACTGGGCAGACACCCCAACTTTGTCCAAAGACAATACATGTTGATATGAACTGGCGGATGGTTGCTAAGGTGCAAACAAATAGTAAACATTATGACGGAGAACGGCAGCCAGCCCATAACGTTTCACGAAAACAGAACAAAATGATACACATGTAATAAAGTTCGCGTCCTACATGCATGGGATGGAAAGACGCCTCACTTCGGCGAAGTTATTTTAAACCGCTACATTATCAATATACCCACCGCCTGCCCTTCTTTGCCATAACCTAAAAATAAATGTTTTTAATAATAATAAATAAAATAAAATATAATAAAAACACAAGACATTTTAGGAATTGGCGGGGAGCGATAGAAAGTGCCTCAATTCAAACTAAATAAGCAAGTTACAAGTGTAAATAGTTGTTTAAAGTAAGACTTAGAATTTGTACGGGAACATAACAAATAACAAGTTCGTGTTTTTAGAAACAGTAAACGCGCCAAACAACCCCTTGTGCTCGCAGGGTTTATTTCAACCGGTTCTACAAACGGTGGAAAAACGGCGCCTCTTTGCCAATTTAAGGTTTAGTAATATATGCATCAAATCAAGTCACGTGCAAAAAATATAAACACTGTGGCTAGCGCCAACTGCACTCGTTCTGCTGGGGCTATTCAACCGTAACTTCAAACGGTGGAAATTCACAGTGTTTGGGTGGCAAGCATGCCAAGTAAATGGGCTCAGTATATCCAAGCCAAGCATTGAATTTCAGGCTTTCACCTGATTAAGAAAATACAATAGTAATAAACCAAATAACTTGGTTATAAATAAACTTTACAGTTCAGAAGTATATTTATAATAACAATTGAATTATTGGGTTTGGTGTGCCCCTGGTTTGGGCAAATGTGAGAATAATAATTGTTTCTTTTCAATTGAGAATAATAAATAAACTAGCGGCTCGATAAAACTACGCCAAAATGCCAAACCATCGTTTCAAAGGGTACTTTGTGTGTGGTAGGAGAATAATTACAGGATATCTAGCGCAATCATTTTGTTGGATGCCTAGAATCAACATTTACTTTCAAATGAGTAAGATATTTCTTATTAATTCGGTAGTAAATATTGTTGATATCTGCAAATGCTGTATCCAACCTTTAATTAATTAATTGAATCCATAATTATCTACAGTAACTATTTTGGATCTGTTTGTATAATTCATTAAACCGTTCTCTACTGTGTAATGACAATACAAAATATTTCGGGAACAGCTCAGTGGTTGTTCAGTAATAACCACTAGCTCCACTTTTAATTAGATTTTTTTGTTAGAGTAATTGTATTCCTATAAAATTAGTTTTAAAAATATATATACCAACTTTAATGTATTCACATTTTCATCACAATGGTACAAAATGACACCACACATCGGGCGGAAATTACCGGAATTTAACCAAAATCAGCGTTACTGCTCCAATAATAATCGCCGGACATTTTAATTACAGGTTTTAGTTTAATTAGGACAGCTTAAACAAACCTTCCCATTCGTGTTTTTCTATAGTGAAGCTATTTTCATTAGAGCGTTAAATGCGGAATTTTTGAGAAACTACACGAGCAATTTAATTTACTAAAACTAATTACACAAAGGGAGCAACTGGTGTTTTGAAGAGATCTTATTAAAATATTTTGTTCATCTTTGCACCTCACGGAGTCACGGACTCATGCGTTTACCTCTTTGTATTATACTGTCGCTTACCTTTTCGAGATGAAAGCTTGAAAACCCTGGAAGACGATCGGTTCCTAGAAAACCTGGGATAGAAAGAAAAACAATTGTAAGTAATCAAAGCAATTACATCACATATTCCAAATTATCCCCCAACATGTTATTATATAAAAAAATATATTTTCCATTTGAAAAAAACTAATCACTTTTCATGTTTGCCTCTGAAGAAGATCAACATATCAGGTTCTCTAAATGTATTTAATTTGTAAACTTCAGGTAAATCCAGCCAGTAAGCAGTTTGCAGTAGTTTTAATCGTATTAAACTTTCAGATTAGTTTAACATAGGGCAAAACCTACGTTTGAGCAGATGCGACTGTTTTGTTTGAGAATGAACACTTGTCAGAAAGAAGACTGGTATAGTTGATTGCTCGCTTGTCCACGCTCTCTTCAATTAACAGAACTGCGTAGTTGGAAGCCAAGATGGGAACGTCTAGCGATCCTTGCCGGGACGCTCTTTTATAGTCGTTTGAGCTGAGAACCCGGGCGGAAAATTACGGGGAATTACAGGATTGCTAAAAATAGGTGCACCTGTCAAACTTTGGCTATTAATCACTTTTATATCTTGCTCTGGTTCTATACGCAGCTAAAAGACATGCTATCGATTTCTGCATTTTGGACTCGGTTGGCAAGTTTTGTTTTTCCTGTTTGTCCACTGATTTGTCCAAGTGGGTGTAGATTAAGTCCATTACTATTGGCTGATACATGCCCGGTGACTTTCAGTTGTCATGGTATTACTGACGTATTGTACAATTCGGGGTTTCCTTATTGATCCAAAGGGCCTTCGCTACAGAATTACATGTAGGCCTATTTAGTTTTTGCGGTACAAAGTGTTTACAAATAAAATTGGATTTTAATTTAATGTTGAACATGACAACGGTTTAGTATTTTTTTTAAGACGGCTCATTTTGACCGTTATCTAACATGCCAATGGGATGTGTGGGTCAGACAGGAAATACACTTTTAAATACACTTTTCGTTGGGAATTCGCTAAAAGGTTTGGTTGCAATTTCCTCTAGATAAAAACCTCTGATTCGTGTATTTCTATGTGGCCATTTTTAGCCGCGCATTAAACGCCAACATGTTGAAACAAATACGCGGGAGAAATTGTGCAAAAAGCCAATACACAAAGCAGGGGGGGGGGGGGGGGGGGGCGGAGGGGGGGCCCTTCGAGGCTGTGATTGCGAAACGCTGTGGTACCGTCCATTCTCAAAATAGGGGGAACAATTTTCTCACTCGAAAAATAAAGAGTTTTTGGCATCCAATCTTAACATTTTGTCTTTTGTAGTTGTAAAAGGTTGTTATTTACCTTAATGTTTATCATCCAATGACAAAAATTGTATTGAAAATGAAAAAAAGCAGTCGAAAAAATTAAACGTTGACGTACAGTTGATGCGCGTGGAGATTGTGCACAAATACTCAAACGACGTTAACAAATACCTCCCCTAAAAAAGGCAATAATAATCGATAAATTGTGAAAAATCGTGCTTTGACCCCACTCATTTTTTTCCATGGATACGTTAAAAAAGGATCGGTAGCAGTGATATACTGAATTTAAAAAAAAATCGGCCTGTGACCCCCTTGCGTTTTATCGTGTTGTTTTCGAACGAAACTGGCCGAAAATGACATCGCCCCAAAACAAATTTGTGTAGATCGTGCCTGTGTACCTGGCTTTGCGGACGTTATATGAATCACTGAATTCGGGGAGCGAGCGCGTAGCAAATCTGTACGTGTTTCAATGGTGCGCTTCGAGGTAGCGATCTATACGTATTTACTGTGTGCGATGTGTGGCTCATGAGCGTGGAAGAATGAATGAGATACATTTCAACGTTGGTGGCGCACTTTGTTGGGCCCCCCCTCCGCCCCCCCCACCCCCCCCCCCCCCCTGACACAAAGGTAACAACTGGTGTTTCGAAGAGAGCTTTTGATAATGTTGTTTTCTTTCAACTTTGCACCTCATGTACTCATGCGTATCACTATCAGTTTTGCTTTTCTATAAGAAAGCTTTAAAATTTTGGAAGACAATTGGTTAATGGAAAGCCAGATGTAGCAACAAAAACACCAATGCACTTACATCACGTATGTATGGTGGCCCTGAAGGGACTACGCAGATCGTGAATATTGACATCAATATTCACGACAAATTTCACGACTTTTTCCTCAAAGTAGCGAATATTGACGTCAATATTCGCGACAAAATTCACGACTTTCCTCAAAGTCGCGAATATTGACGTCAATATTGACGTCAATATTCACGACTTTCCCCAAAAGTCGCGAATATTGACGTCAAATTTGACGTCGATATTCGCGTCAAATTTCACGACTTTTCCCCGAAAGTCGCGAATATTGACGTCAATATTCGCGACAAAATTCACGACTTTCCTCAAAGTCGCGAATATTGACGTCAATATTGACGTCAATATTCACGACTTTCCCCAAATGTCGCGAATATTGACGTCAAATTTGACGTCAAATTTCGCGACTTGCCTCCAAAGTCTCGAATATTGACGTCAAATTTCACGTCAAATTTCACGACCGGACATACTAATTTTGACGCGAATTATTTTCCAGCAAGCTAGGTTGTCTTCTTATTCATCCATGGTTTTGGCTAGTCTTGCTTCAAGACTGATTATTGTATTTGTTCCGGGGAGCGCCGTCCGTCTATGCAGTTCATCAATCATCAATACTCCGAAACCGGGCTTATTGAGGGCGCCCTCGATTGTCACGAGAGATCAGTGGATTTGTTTTAAAGATATAGGTAGGATACGGTAGGATATACCATTGGTAATTGCTTGAATTATCATGAATGGGTGAATTTTGGGGGGTTGTATTTTATTGTAAATCTTGTTTAACTGACCTTTACAATAATTAATTGATGGCGAGAAAATCACGAAAAACGGCGTTTGTTTTCAACCGCCGTCGGGCAGTTGAATATTCTTGTTATTACATGTATTCGGGTTTTTTGCGATCGCCGTCCGGTGATCGCGAATTTAGTTTTCTAAAGAAAAAAATCGGAATAACCACTTTTAAGCAAATAAAGCTTAAAATAATTTATTAGCCCGAGACAGCTGGGTATGCGGGATCTCGACCAATGCCTCTTTCCCACGTTACATGGAGGTCACTGGGGTATGGGGACGCTGTTTTATGGCCCTGAGGTTAAAACAGACAAGGCCTGGTATACAGCCATAATCTTGACGACTGGTCAGAAGATCACTTTGTCGCAGCAGTTTAAGCCAGGAGGACGTTTGTTTGCTATTGCTATTCAGCAGAGTAATTATCTGTTCTTGTAATTAATTTCGAATTTTTTTCGGAGTTTTAAAGACATTTTCATAGTAGGAATAGTCGTGCTTCCCATTTTGTCGACCGTACCCAATTCTCAGTTTCCAAAGTTGGAAGTTTGCTAGCCCGTGTCGTGGTTCAATTTTGGGGGTTGCCGACCGTCATCAATTCTCGCCGACAACATGCCTAAATCCAAGCATCTGGATCTGGAAACGCTTCAGAGGGAAGGAAGCCACGCGGCAGACCCCGTTCTTCTCGGTCTAGTCGAAGCCTAGAGCGGGCTGCGGAGGCGACACCGACTGTTGTCACTGTTGCTGCCGATGCCGTCCGGCGGCGAGCCCTGCCGATGTCGTTCCTTCGGATGGACTGCCTGACGTCCTCGTGCCTGAAGGGATCTGTCCAGTACTCCGACACCGCTCATAACTTCGGGGTTTGGTAAGTCCGATTTTAATAATATTGTTCGGATGCCTGTAATTTTACCGCCCGCTCCCCACGTAATTTCCGTTAGCTGTCCCACTAGTACGACCAATATGCTAGCACTCGTTCCGCATTGCCTGTGTCTTCACTTCATTTACTTCCAAGTTCTTGTCTTGCGCCTCTACAAGACTGCCCAGCGATGACTAGCGTTTGTGACGATCTGGGGATGGGGGTTCTTAAACAAATTCAGGACAACAATTGGAATGGGGAGTTTATCGAATTTCGTTCTCTATTGCGGCCGGCCGTGTTTAATACGTTATAGTCCGCTCGTATTATTCACCCGCTTGGCACTATTTCGCCCCGACGCATGCGGATACTATACAGTGGTTTGGAAATCTTTAAAAATGTTTTCATATTGTTGTTGCTCTACTTTCAAGTCAGAATTCGATGATTTTTGTATATTTAACTTGGGAAGGGTATTGATCCTTTGTTTTATTACTTTGGAACTGGTCACACCGACCCAAATCCCAGGGTAGCCCATTTTTGGAATAGCGTTCATGCATGTTTTTCGTGGATTTTCCCCTTTAACCGAAGGCTATTTTGTATAACGAAGTAGATTTCCTGTAAGTTCAAACTTAAGAGAGTAGGTTTTGTATTTGATTTTGTTTGTTTGACTTTTCTAACGCAGCGAATTTTCAGAAGATCTTTTGCATTTGTGTTGAGTTTTATCCACGAAGTTTACTGTATACAAATACAATGTGTTAGCGCGTCCAGACCAGACCTTTACTTGTGGTCTGAGCCATGGGTGGACATTCCTGAACCATATGGTTAGGTCATTAACTCCCAACCTTGGGGCTCTGGTAGTCGCTAGTAGCTAGGCTAGCCTGGGATAGTACGTCTCTGACAGAGGTCAACTCGTTCTTTTCTGTTTGTTTGATCTAGAGGCAAGTGCCAGGCTAGGCAGAGTCGGCATTGTTTATTGGGAAAGTTGAAGTCACTTTTCCACTGTTTATCTATCTTATGTTTTATATTTAAGTCTTTGTTTGGATTTGTGGACCCAGTTGGGGCCAGAAACAGGCCATAGGCCAAAATGTATTTATATATTTAATTTTTTGTTTTGTTTTTATTATTCGTGTAGGAGAGACCCCATCTTAAATTAGACTTGCCCAGTCCTGGCTGGAGTCTTGGGATATCTTGAGCCATGTTTTATTTTATTTTATATTTTGCAGGTTTATATTTTCATTTCTTCTTTTAGGACTGTTAATAGGAAGCTTTATAAGTAATTTTTGCTGAAGGTTTAGTTTTTCATTTCTTATCTTATTTTCTTAGGTAATTTTTGTCTAATTTTTATCTGTAAGGCCGTTCGCGCCTATGAAGCAGAATCAGTGTCAACAAGATCGGACGTGTTTTTACAACTCGGATGCTTTCCTAATTCGGATGTATTCCTAATTCGGATGCTTTTTGCAAACTCGGATGCTTTTTTAATTCGGATGAATTCGTAATTCGGATGCTTTTTTAATTCGGATGAATTCGTAATTCGGATGAATTCGTAATTCGGATGCTTTTTGTAAACTCGGATGCTTTTTTAATTCGGATGTTTTTTTAATTCGGATGCTTTTCTAGTTCGGATGCTTTTTTAATTCGAATGCTTTTCTAGCTCGGATGCTTTTTATAAACTCGGATGCTTTTTTAATTCGGATGCTTTTCTAGTTTGAATGCTTTTTGTAAACTCGGATGCTTTTTGCAAACCGAACATATTCGCAAATCGGATGCTTTCCCAATCCGGCACTAGGGTGGCCCTGAAAGGACATCACACATCGCAGATTCTGCGATTTCGCGCATTCTGCGCGAATTTGAACGATGACAAACATGTTATCGTATATATCTAAGCATATATCTAAGATGTGGAAGATTTTATTGTAGATTTCTGCACAGATTTATGTGATAATGAATATTTTCTAGACAGATTTTTGAAAAGTCGCATATTTTTATTTTAGATTTCAAGTTCTGCGCAGATTTCTTAGTACTCAAATTTGTGCGATGTCGCACGGATGGGCACTACTTGTACAATTTCATTGCACATTTAATTATGCGCAGCTATATATGTCGCACTCACGTACAGCAGATTTATATGCAGATTTATGTGCACATTTCTGCCGCGATGTCAGCACATACGACGTTTTGAAAGTTGAACCACGACGTTTTGAATGTTATGATGTTCTAAAACGGACAGGCAACGTCGTGGTTCAACTTTCAAAACGTCGTGGTTCAACTTTCAAAACGTCGTGGTTCAACTTTCAAAACGTCGTACTTCAACTTCCAATTATCGTCCAACTTTCGCGCGCTTTTAACTGGCTCAAGGTAGCCGCGTATTCGGCCGGTTCTCTCCGCGCGGATTCAGTTCGCATTCACCAAAAGGCGACAAATATTTAATACATGCTGCAAAAGGTGATGCATTTTCACAAAAGTTTGTTGTCAATTTATTTAAAGAATTTTTCGAAATAAACCGTAAATATAACAATACTTTTTCAAACCCTTGTAGATCATACAGCATATTAGCCACACTTGTTTAACCTTTCCTGTAATTTTGATGAAAAATTACAGCTAAACTAGCTGCCTAAATGAACTAAGTAATCCTACTTCGAGTTATTTGTATAGATTTGGAAATGAGAATGAAACATTTAAAACAAAATATACCTCACATGTTATCCAAAACTCATACTTTTATTTCATAATCTACAAGATAATGTTACTGGGCATGTGGATATAGGCTTCAGCCGAACACTAATTAGTGCCTAATTAGCCCGTTTAATAAATCCCCTTTTCAATGCAGCATTGTAATGCGTTTTTCGGCTGCGAGTATATCTGCCTCTTTAAAACAAAGTGTACATCACATGTTATTCAAACCTCATATTTGTATTTCATGATCTACGAGATCATGTTTCTGGGCACACTTAATTTTGGTATAGGCTTCAGCCGAACAGTAATTAGTGCACTCGCACTCGGGCTTTTTTGCAATGTTCTCGGTGAATCAGTTTCGTCAATCAACAATTTCAACAATTGATTTCACCACGCCAGATTTTATGAGAATGATAACTGTTACTTTATTTAATATTACAACAGCCCTTCAACTATAAAGTTCTGCATCATTAGATGGATCCTAGTAGTTTGTCAGCTTATACCCCGCTTGCGGGCACCTGCACAGCGCGTGTAGGTCGCCCGGTTGAGGGAGAGGTTGGCGTTTGCACGCTATACCGCTACAACCTGGTTCTTGTTGCATTGGTGGCTGAAGAAGAGATGTAGTACTTGCACTGTGAAACTTGTGTGATAAACTGTGTGTAGATGTAGATGAGCCGCTTTTTTTACCCTGCGAGCACCGGCCGATGCATGACCGATTTCAGGCTGGGCGCCGGCAGGGCGCCGTCTGGCCCCCGGCCGATTTCCGGCCAGGCACCGCCAAGTCGGCCGGACGCCTGGCGGGACCCGGCCGGCGTGTGGGCGGCGCCTGGCCGATATATTGATTGTCTGGGTTGTCCAAAATTTGGCTCGGCGCCCGCCCGACGTGTGCGATGCCCTGCCGGACATCGGCTAGGCATCGACCGATTTATTGGCGATCAGTTTGCGATGCGAAACGCCGCACCAGGTTTTAAGTCCGAGTTAAAAGTAACTCGATGCCCGCCCGATGCCAAAAAATTACCCGGCAGCCGCAAGGAGTCCCGTGGGGCCCCGGCCGAAAATGCCTAGAAATCCGCCGCAAACTAATCGCAAACCCATCGCAAGCCAATTGTGACTGGGGTATTAGAACGTTAGGTAAAATACGGTTTCAGACCGTGTCCATAATTTCTTTTTTATTTCCACCTAATATCGCCCCATAATTCTTTGCGATATATAGCACACTTGGGTCAAAATTACAAGTGACAAGAGACAAGTGTGGCTAATATGCTGTATGATCTACAAGGGTTTGAAAAAGTATTGTTATATTTACGGTTTATTTCGAAACATTCTTTAAATAAATTGACAAAAAAAAATTGTGAAAATGCATCACCTTTTGCAGCATGTATTAAATATTTGTCGCCTTTTGGTGAATGCGGACTGAATCCGCGCGGAGAGAACCGGCCGAATACTACGCGGCTACCTTGAGCCAGTTAAAAGCGCGCGAAAGTTGGACGTTAATTGGAAGTTGAAGTACGACGTTTTGAAAGTTGAACCACGACGTTTTGAAAGTTGAACCACGACGTTGCCTGTCCGTTTTAGAACATCATAACATTCAAAACGTCGTGGTTCAACTTTCAAAACGTCGTATGTGCTGACATCGCGGCAGAAATGTGCACATAAATCTGCATATAAATCTGCTGTACGTGAGTGCGACATATAGGCTATAGCTGCGCATAATTAAATGTGCAATGAAAATGTACATGTAGTGCCCATCCGTGCGACATCGCACAAATTTGCGTACTAAGAAATCTGCGCAGAACTTGAAATCTTAAATAAAAACATGCGACTTTTCAAAAATCTGCCCAGAAAATATTCATTATCACATAAATCTGTGCAGAAATCTACAATAAAATCTTCCACATCTCAGATATATGCTTAGATATATACGATAACATGTTTGTCATCGTTCAAATTCGCGCAGAATGCGCGAAATCGCAGAATCTGCGATGTGTGATGTTCTTTCAGGGCCACCCTAGTGCCGGATTGGGAAAGCATCCGATTTGCGAATATGTTCGGTTTGCAAAAAGCATCCGAGTTTACAAAAAGCATTCAAACTAGAAAAGCATCCGAATTAAAAAAGCATCCGAGTTTATAAAAAGCATCTGAGCTAGAAAAGCATTCGAATTAAAAAAGCATCCGAACTAGAAAAGCATCCGAATTAAAAAAACATCCGAATTAAAAAAGCATCCGAGTTTACAAAAAGCATCCGAATTACGAATTCATCCGAATTACGAATTCATCCGAATTACGAATTCATCCAAATTAAAAAAGCATCCGAGTTTACAAAAAGCATCCGAATTACGAATTCATCCGAATTAAAAAAGCATCCGAGTTTGCAAAAAGCATCCGAATTAGGAATACATCCGAATTAGAAAAGCATCCGAGTTGTAAAAACACGTCCGATCTTTTTGACACTGATTCTGCTTCATACGCGCCCAGGCCGCGCTTTTTTGCGTCGTTTGTTGACTTAACTGGTGGCGTTCAAAAACCACGTCATCGTGTCCGTATTTCATCGGGGGCACGAGCTGGAATGTTGGCCTGGAAGCAGTTTTTGACACATTTTACGGTTCATTCACTTTCCCCGACCAAGATTGGCGGGTACTCGAGCGATAATCTGCATTTGTACACGGACGCTTTATCAGAGATAGGTTTTGGTGCATTCTTTGGTGGTACATGTAGTTGGACACACGGACGATGGCCCTTGTCAGTGCGTCCACGAAGTTGTCCATTGCTTTCCTCGAGCTTTTCCCCATTGTGGAAAGGCCGGTGTTATTAAATAGATTCTGTCGCCCCTCGTATGCATTCGGTTTATCAGCGCGCTTAGCAATTCTTCCCCCTACACCATACCCCCTGTTTTTGCCCGCTTTTGATGTATATAGTTTGCACACTTCATTGTTCTTTCTAGTGCTTAGTAATTTGATTATTTCATATATATATTATGTGCGCATACTATTTATCTTCCTTTCACGAGCCATGGTGCAACGGGAGTACAAGCCTTCAATGCGGATTGTGGGCGACGTTGTCGTCAATTGGACCTGCCGAATTGCAGCTATTACACCGGATTGAGCAGATCTGCACGCGTTAGCGACGCTGCACCCGGGATACACAGCCATCGAACCCAGACTAAATAACATTTAATGTCGATTTTACCGACCTGGGAGGTATTGCCGTACACATACAGAACTGATGAATGCTATCAATCACTATTATTACATTGTGCCACTTCTCTCATGCTTTTATTATTTAACAAAAAATTGGGCCTATTTGGCGGCGGTCATGAATGACCGTTTGGCGGAATTGCATTCGTGACGCCGTCATAGGCCCCAATAACTTAACTTTACACCAACGTAAGCCATGCCCAGTATACGAATTTTAAGTTCAAATGTAATGAACATTTTTGCGGCTTCCTGTTTAACCTTAATAGTAATTTACGGCTATGTTAAGGCGGCTATGTTTAACGGTACGTTTTTAGTTTCGCTATAGCGTTATCACGGTTATTGGGTTTTATGTTATTATGATAAATAACTAAAACATGATTGATACGTTTTAATTTTGCGATCGGTGCACTGGCAGTCCGGCATTATTATTGGGTTTTCGTAAAGTGCGGAGACATGATAATGTTGGCATCGCTATTATCGGGTTTTGTGTTATTTTGGTAAATAACAAAAAACATGATAGCGATCGGTGCACTATCAGGCAGTCTGGCATTATTATTGGATTTTCGTAAAATACGGAGACATGATAATAGTGTATGTCATTGTGTTATTTAGTGAACGGTTCATATAGAATCTGGAAACTTGTGATTTTTTACTTTCTATGATCACACTGAACACAAAACAGCCTGTTTCCAATTTTTTTTATTTATGTCCAGTGGCAAAATTCAAGATGGCCGCCAGCATATACCGAAAAAGCAATAAATTGTTATATTTGAACCAACGTATTCAATATATGCACAATAATAAGCTTATTATGGACATGCTTTTGATTACAATATATTTGTATCTATATCTGGTTGTATGAAGTAGACTGCCTTCAATTGTTTCATTCATTTCCATTGACAACATCCAAGATGGCATCCACCAAATTTCGAAAAAATACGATATTTTTATATCTGAACCATTTATTTACATACATGTATAATGATAAGCTAAGGACATATTTGTGATTACAATATTCTTTTCTACCAATTATGTTACTTCTTTAAGAAGTTTTGAATGTTTTCATTAATGTTGTAGAATAAGTCCAAGATGGTGGCCACCATATACAGAAAAATCAAACCATTTATCAACATACTTGTGTTATGGAAATTTACCTAGGCATGTTATGTATCTAACAAACATGGGGGAAAAAATGGTGTTCATGCACATATCAAATTGGATGCTCAATTATACATGTATCCGGATGCTAGTTATCTGCCACGTTATTAGTCATCAGATGTTCATAATGTCTAAACTCAGCAGAAGCAAATCCAGCAAGAGCAAGAGCAAGTCCAGCCACCCGCCTCCGTCTCCATACAGTTCGGTTTATACCTTTCGGGCAACGCACACCACTTGGCACCGACGATGAGTCTCTACTTCTATCATTAGAACTAGACGACCAACCCCGCCCATCCACATCAAGTAACACACCACCGGTCTCTCACCGTTTACCAGCGACAAAGTTCAAAGAAGTGAAAACCTTAGCAGTAAAGATCAACATTTTGACTTTTGCTAAGGATCACATGGCTCGACAAATAAAGTCTTTGTCCCGACACTTAGAGACCTCCAGACCACCTCCATACCTGGAAATCAGAATAAGGCAACCAAGAACCAGTGTTGTTGACTCGAGTCGGTGACTTGGACTCGAGTCCGACTCGAGTCGCCAATTTTTGTGACTTGCGACTTGACTTGACTTGGAGAAAAATGACTTGTGACTTGACTTGACTTGACGAAAAATGACTTGTGACTTGACTTGACTTGAGTAAATTTGACTTGACGACATTGCAAGTCATCATGTATTTACTATTTGTATGTTATTTAAACAAATTTGTGTTCAATCCGGCCACGGCAGCCGATGTATTTTTGTGACGGCAAAAATGTTTTTGCCGCGTCGCGAATCTGTACTATGTACTGCATGTACTGTGTGTACGGCTAGCTACGCACATGCAATATTACATTGCAAAGTCAAAGTGTGGGCTACATCGCCTACGGCCTACATGTCTAGTCTTCCAATCCGTCGTAGTAGAAGCTGTGTGAGCTTTTACTGTTAAAAGCTGTGCATTAACATTCAACACAATTTAACAGACAGCTGGAAACGAGGTTATAGTGACATTGTTAATTGTTTTAAGAATTTGAAAAGTGTTGAACAAATTATCGCAAATTTACCGTAAACGAAACCGAATAACTATTTTGATTCAAACTGTATTGATGTATTAGTGTAAACATTATAGGGTACATGTACTTTTTAAATGGTTTACCCCCTAAAAAGAGAATTTTAAAACATTTCACGTGCGTAATGTTCAAATTCTCCTTATATCACCGATACACATGCATTTGGTAAGTTGTTTATCTCAGCGCGCATGCTTTGAGTGCATGCGTATAGCATGCGTACATTTTCAGGCTACAACAGAAAACACCATGCAAATAATGGGAAGACATCGGCTGCAACTCAGTTTTCAAGGTATTTGGAATTGTGTGATGGGTTTGATGGAACCGATCCTAATGCCTGCCTTCGCTTCTGGGCTGCAAATAGGAATTGCTTGTCAAAACTTGTTCCAGTTGCAATGAGGGTTCTTGCTGTTCCAGCATCCAGTTCACCAGTTGAGCGTGTCTTCAGTCATGGCGGCATCATCATGCGCCCTCACCGTGCTCGACTCACTGACAACATGTTGTCGAACTTGATATTTCTTAAGTGCAACAGTTTGCACAGTTTGTCAAGCTAACCAGTAACCTCACTATATAGAAGTTGTATCAAATTACTAGGTACACAAACAGTGCTGTTGCTCACATTAAAGTTTAATGATTAATCCCTCAGTACTTTTTTGAGTGAGAATATCTTTTTTAGCTTATGTCGTTTTGGTTTAATCCATAAGATGTGTCTTTCCAGGATGAATAAAACAACAAAGTGACTGAGCTTTGATTGATTAATTGAATATCACTTGGCTGTTAACAGATTGTGGATATGTACTTCAAGTTTGTCAAAATATTTCTTGAAAGTTGACTTTCATTCGAGACTATAAATGACTTGTGACTTGTGACTTGACTTGACAAAAAGTGACTTGTGACTTGACTTGACTTGGGAAAATTTGACTTGTGACTTGACTTGACTTGAGAAAATTTGACTCGAGACTTGACTTGACTTGAGAAAATTTGACTTGTGACTTGACTTGACTTGAGAAAAAATGACTTGGTTACAACTCTGCCAAGAACACAACGATCGGTGAAACTTCAAGAATCGTTCACAGGACGTTGGAATAAACTGCAAAGCCGAACATCGCTACTCTTCACAAAAGTCGCACTAGAAGAGTACGAACATCAACTCGACCTGGCGGTGGCGAAATACACCGAATCAAGACGAGCTTATCAGGAAAAGCTTGCTAAATACCAAGGCCAAGACCACCAAACAGCACAACAGCCGCTAAGATTCTTCACAAGGCCCCGACAATCAAGAGGCATCAAGAGGAAACATCCCTGCTAAAATCTCATCGAACCAAACGGTCTTTTTCAAGACCACCACAACTTCTCAAAAGAGACAAAACCGTTTTTCCTGTTTACATTGTGCCCTACCATCCGAAATTTTTTATTATATTGAATTAAAATTTCCGCATAGGAAAGCCATGGCAAGAAGAAAATTGAATAAAGAAACAAAGAGATCCCTTAGCCAACTAAAATCAAACCTTCTCTTGCAAATGCAAAAGCAAAAAAGCCAAATCCAATCAACAACAACAACAAAAACTATTAGCAGAAAAATGAGAGTCATTTAGAACAAACCTATCCAAAGCAACACTATCGCATACCGAGAAAATTGTTTTAGGAAAAGGCCTCAACTTCGTCCCTACTCCTGCTAAACACAAAACTCGTGAGTGAAATAAATACATTCAATCGAAAACTGCAAGTTGCTTTCCTAATGCGTAACAAACGCTCCAAAACACATTCGTTCAACCCACCATCTAATTGGCATCCAAAATCAACACCTAGTGCAACACTAGAAGAATACCTGGAAGCCACCAAATTCGAAATAAGGCTAGGAAAACAACAAAAGGAACCTGACTAAACAAGAACTATCCGCCATAAACAACCTCAAAAACCATCCCGATGTCGTAGTCAAACCATATGACAAAGGTACAGGCATATGTATAATGAACCACACAGACTATTTACAAGTGGGTTACCGCCATCTTGAGTCCCATCATTACACCCAACTGGGCCAGGATATTACCAATCAAATCACAACTATGGTTCACAACACAAATGAGAAAGAACCAACACATCGACACCAATACTCTGAAATACCTCGACCCACTTCCACAGAAGAGCCAATGTCCAACAATGTATTTTCTCCTGAAAATACACAAAACTTCACTAAGGGGAGAACCATTTGTTGGACGACCAATCATAAGTGGCTGCACAAATACAGCCAATTTTTTTTAAAGAATACCATAGACTATTTACTCCTTCCAATTGTAACCGCGCAATCCTAACATGGGACGGTCACATTACTGACATCATAAATAAGGCTAATCGAAAATTGTTCATGCTTCGTAAACTCAAGAGAGCTGGATTAACTATGAATGAGTTGGTTATTGTGTATAAGGGTTATATTCGACCAGTAACGGAATATGCTACCCCTGTTTGGCATTCGTCATTGACATTAGCACAGTCTAACCATTTGGAATTAATTCAAAAACGAATTTGTCGCATCCTGCTCGGTAGTAATTATCGTAATTATGAACATGCCTTGCGATTTTTAAATTTGGAAACGTTGAATGAGCGAAGGAAAAAGCTATGTTCTAATTTTGTTTTGAAAACTTACAGATCAAACAAATTCACTGATTGGTTCCCAAAACCAAACAGATGTCATGCAATGGCTTTACGATCAACCCGAGTATTTGACAGGTGTCAAGGTTCTACTAACAGATTTCAAAATAGTCCTATTCCGTACCTGACCGGACTGCTAAATAATTTACTGAAAGATTGAGTGCTTTTCACCCCAACAACTAACTGGTTCTCTGTACATGTATGGCAGAGGGAGATGGCTCAATGTTGTCACGCATTTTTAATATATTCATTTTTAGCAATAATAATTTTGAATTGTTGTTCTTTTTCTAAATCATATAAGACATACCATACACATGTTTGTGTTATTAGAAGGGGTTTTAATTTAGTAGATACATTTTGTTGTTTTTCAGTTGTCCGTTTGTTTTGTAGAGGTTGGATCCTTGAGTGTTTTATCCGTTCCCACTTCCTGAATTAATTGTAATTTTATGATGGATGTGTTTGATACATATTTTAAATGGCTATTGTAAATCTTTAAATGTTTTAATATGTTTAAGGTTTTATTGATGTAACCACTATACAATTCAACCTTTGGGTTGCAAACAAGTGGAAATAAACCAGCAATAATAATAATAATCCACATAATGTCCGCGACACCGCAGACATTTTGCGCAAACTAGAAGGAAAAACATTCTCACAAAATGCTCTCATCGCTAGCATAGACGTTGTTTCCACGTACACAAATGTTCCGACAAACGATTGTGTATGCAATGGCCTAAACAAAATACCAACCACAACTATACCATCACAAAGCCACCATCAACCTATGTCCAAAAGCCTCTGGAACTCATCCTCGGCCGAAACTGCTTCCAATTCGGAAACAATTTTTTTTCTCCAGAAAATTGGTTGTGCAATGGGCTCCACATCAAGCCCTGAAATATGTGATATCACCCTACACGATTTCGAGAAAAAATAACCCCAAAAGCGGATAACGTCCTAACATGGTGGCGTTATAGAGACGACATAATGGTCATATACAATGGAACTCTGGACGAATTAAAAAATCTCGTCACAGAAATAAACAAGATGCACCAAACACTAAAGTTCACATACGAAGCCTCTGAATCATCCATCAACTACCTTGACTTAACCATCTTCAAAGGAGATCGTTTCCGAAAAACAGGAATCCTAGACACCAAAGTCTACACAAAACTAACGGAAACCTTCTAATATCTCCATCCAACCCACCCCACGTTTTCAAAGCGTTCATCTACGGAGAAACACTCCGATGCGCTTAAAACACCACCAACAAGGATGATTACCAAAACAAAGTCAAATATTTCTCAGATAAACTAGTCAAAAGAGGATAAAGCCCCATGTTGAAAAAGCAACAACCAAAGTATCGCATACTGACGGAACAAAATTGATACATAGAACCAAGGTTGAAAACAAATCCAAACAAATCCAAACAAATTCCATTTGTCTTCTCCACTACATACAACCCAACAACCATAAACCACGGTGACATACATCAAGCAATAAACAAACACTGGAACTTAATCCAAGGAAATAAAATACTCTCGGAAATATTTCCAAAACCCCCATTCATTGCCTTCCGAAAAGCCCAGAACATCCGGGAAAAACTAATACGAGCCAAGTTACAACAACAAAAACAAGTGCTCGAACCACTCCCATCCGACTCAGGCTTTGAAGAACCTACTGAAAATGATGAAACCCTCAACATACTGCTCTCTTTACTAGAGGAACAACACGGAACCAACTAAAAACATATGGCTATGTTCCAAACACTTCCAATTCACGATAATTGATTGGACCATACTAAACCCACACACCCTGCGAGTTATTACCGATTCCTCATGGAATCACCCATATGCAACTGACGAGTGCCACGACAGCAGGCACGAAAGCATGCTCTTGCTTACAAGAGGATTTGTGAAGACAATCCTCTTCTGGCACCCCCAAAACAAATCACATTTGTTTTACCTAAACCTACAACGGTCATCCAGTCCATTATGTCTGCACATTTCATTTATTACGGACATAATTGGCATAGACTAAATCATTATTTAAGCCATACAAGTCACCAGAGAAGAAATGTCACTGAATGGAAAAGCGGCATCATTCTCTTAACCGGTCAACTCTGATTTCATGGCAGATTGCACCCATGCATCCATTCCTGTGGTTACATTATTATGGCTCATGCCATGCAGTCTTCCATAGAACGATCAGGACAGATTTATTTTGCTAAATAATAATACACAAATATTTTGGTTATAATAATGTATATCATTCATTGGGTATTTATGGGTGTGCCATGCCATATGGCGCCAATGATACCTCATATTGGATGATTATTCACTTTATGCTTTGTGTTATTGATGATATAAGTACTTCAATGAATTCAGTGACCAAAAAACCTATAAAACGATATACTGGACAACTATATCCATTACAAATGTCCAAAATAGTTGGCGATTAAGCGATTATCGTGTTAAATGGCCGCCATCTTGGATTTAGTGCGTATCCATGCTGAAAAAAATTGGAAACAGGTGGTTTTGAGTCCTATGTGATCTAAAGAAGTCAATAAGTACCAGTTTCAAGATTCTATATGAAAGGTTCACTCCCCTGTTAATTGCAACATAACAACATACACTATAATGTTGGCATCGCTATTATTGGGTTTTATGTTATTTGGGTAAATAACTAAAACATGATAGCGATATTCGCGCACCGATCGAAAGCAAACTTATATACTTTGTAATATACTATTGTAATATACTGATAGTTGGAAATAATAATATGTTTTGAGATCAACCTGGCAATAAACTGCTTCGGCCTTACGATACAAAAAGAAATTAAACTCTTTAGCCAATGCAAGAATATTTTGTGAGGTCCTGTCGCATGGGATAATAATTACAGGATATCTTGCGCGATCATTTTGCTGGATGCCTAAAATCATAAATTACCTTCAAATAAGTAAGATGTTTTATAATAATTCGGTAGTCAACAAATACACTGATCTCTCTGACAATCGAGGGCGCCCTTAATAAGTCCGTTATGGAGTATGGAGGATTAATGAACTGCATAGACAGACGGACGGCGCGCCCCGGACAAATGAAGAACTCAGTCTTGGAGCAAGACTAGCCAAAACCTAGCTTGCTGGAAAAAAATTCGCGTCAAAATATTCACGACTTTGGGGCAAGTCGCGAAATTTGACGTCAAATTTGACGTCAAATTTGACGTCAAATTTGACGTCAAATTTGACGTCAATATTCTCGACTTTGAGGAAAGTCGTGAATTTTGTCGCGAATATTGACGTCAATATTCACGATCTGCGTAGTCCCTTCAGGGCCACCATACGTAGGCATACAAGCCAAACAAAACATTACAAAATTCAATTTGCGAAAAGCACCAAACAGCAATACCATTGTTAACCAGTTTGCGACGGGTTTATTTTCAAGTTTAATGACCACTGGCGGAATTATTTTTCATCGATTTTTCATCGATATTTTTATTCAGTTAAATATTCTTGTTTTGATAATGCAACTACTACAAGGTGCCAACACTCATTAGCATCGCTGTTTACATGTTTTGCCCACTGACCTCAACACCTGGACGGATCATTGTCCATATTCTGCTGTGCTAACACTTGAAGTCGGCGCGAACTGGAAGTGCAACATGGCGTCACTGCTGTGAGCCAATGAAAATTCCAGTTGTAGAGGTCAGTGGATTTACCAACCAACTGAACTCTACACCTGGACATTTCATTGGCTCACAGCAGTGACGCCATGTTGCACTTCTCTGCATGCCGACTTCAAAATGAAACAATGGATGATCTGTCCATGTATAGAGGTCAGTGGTTTTGCCAACATTATATCGCCTCGGGCATTTTGTTCTCTCTGCATCAGGGGCGGATGCAGGATTTTTGTAAAGGAGGGGGGGGGGGGGGGGGGGGGGGGGGGGGGTCCACATAAATACCTGAAAATATTTAAGGGGGAAGACACTGCGAGCGCGGAGCGCGAAGCTCATGCGGCGTGAGGGTTCCCGGGCCGCGACATTTTTTTTCCAAAACGTGTTTGCCAAATTTCATGAATTATTCAGTAGGCGTTGATCGCTGTACAACACTTAGGTTCTAGGTCTTCTTTTCCCCTTAAATTCAAAATACTCTAAAGATATCAATTTGACCAGGAAAAACGAGGTGACCTACTACAGCAGGATTCGAACCAGGGATCTTTGATCCATAGCCCATCCCACTATCCACTACACTACGTATAGCAGCTCGACAACAGCTGTTCTTTAAAGTGATTTATTGTAACTAGTTAACTAAATAACAACAATGCTGTCATGTTTTATTCCGATGAATAAACATAACTTCTCATCCAAACTACTGAATAATTCATGAAATTTGGCAATCACGTTTGTGAAAAAAATTCGGGATTCTAGATGCTCTGTGGTGCAATCGGAGGCATTTGGTGGCCACTTTCCCCTAACTTTTTGAGCCGAAAATGCGTGGGGTCCGGAGCCCCCTTAAGGGCCCCGAACAAATTTGGATTATAGATGCTCTGTGGTGCAATCTGAGGCATTTCCTGGCCACTTTCAAGAAAAAAGGGGTCCGGGCCCCTTCCCCCCCCCCCCCCCCCCCCCCCCCTCTCACCCTGTATCCGCCCATGTGCAGTCAGGGCGTGATATTACGTCAACCGCTACCCGCCATAAAATCTGACGCGTGTGTATGTATACGTCAACCGTGGAACTACACACAGGGCCGGCGATTATTGTACGCGGTAATATATACAAATATTTGCAAGCCCAGCTAAAAAGCACAATTTTAAGAATTTCAAAGGAGACTAAGGAACAATAGTTTGAAAATTTGAATGTCAAAAAAACTGAACGCAGCTGATAATCATCGGCTGTATGAATGGAGACGATGGAACAAGGGTGTTGAATAGGCCTAATCGCTGAAGCCTGATACCACGATAGAGCGTATTATATGCATGCTGGACTCCCGGCAAATCCAGAATTTCGACTGGTCGTAATACAACAGCAATGGTATAGGCCTATGTTTACTCAATCTCGTAAATTCACAAAAACGTAATTTTTGATAAAAATAAAGACCTGCAAAGGTCCCACCTTGTGAGATGTTATCAACAGTTAAAGTTTCAGAGAAATCTGGCCACCACACGAGCTTTTTGTCGAGCGAATTGACTTGACGCCTGTAGTTCAACGATGTTGAACTATGATCAAGGTCCACACATCCTCTTGAATGTAGTTGGCGTTGTTACCATTGTTTGAAATAAAGCACATGACTTTATTTCTATGGTAAAGCTTGCGTAGATACACTCCGGGTTTTTTCCATTCTGATTGATAGAGCTGGGGTAAATCCCAGCCCAACCCCCTGACAGTAAATAACGTCACACATCGTTTTGAAAGAGAGAAAACATTAAAAGTCTAAAATAGCTCTGCAATTGTTGAGATGTTTTGCAAATTCTTCAGGAGAAAAAAAGATTTGTATTGTGATCCATTAACGTTTTTTATGTATAGAGGTGAAAAACATGGCATCTTTGACAATGCTACAGACTATATATTTTTATATTGGAGAATCAACTATTTTAAAGATCTGAAATTTAAGTTTGCTATGTGTTTCTTTGCAATATCCTCAGGCGGCGATTCCGAGACGTACGTTTGGAAGTATTTTGGACTGACAAAATTAATGCTGAAAAAACGCATGTGTATGTTTGGATGTCGCCTCCTTTCAGCTTCCTACAATTCACGGGGAATCGCCATCCGGGCGATTACCGAAATGATGTTACAGGCCTGTCGCAATGAGATGAATTTACATCCAAACAACACAATAGCCACACGGAAGCTGGTGTATAAATATGTGAATGAATATCTAAAAATGAGTCTTAAGGGCATGTTTCCATGTATTAGGTTTTTACTTGCAGTAGAAATCGCATCATTTGCTCTTTGTTTTGGTATATCACTCAGATTGGCATCCACAAATAATACTTGATTGATTACATTTTTTCCCTCCCGCTCACCTAACACAATTAATAATCTCCTGCTTACACGTTCTTCAAGAACTTTTATTCGAAATGACACGGGAACAGCAATCGCTTATTTCTGAACCTGAAGTGTGTACTAGGAGCATTTATGAGTTATTCTTCACATAAGAACATCTATGATACCCGCTAAACAACCCCGGCTAGTTTAGTGTCCTAGTGGTAAGACATCTGAACTATAAAGCTTTATTTTGTGGGTTCGATTCCCACCCGAGTCAGTGATTTGTTTTTCTTTAAAGAATCCCTCGAGACAACACTGAGTATGTATAGGAGAATACACGAGAAAGTGTGGATTCGTAATTACGAATTCATAAGGCGCGAAGCGCCGAGTGGATTCTTAAATACGAATCCACACTTGCGAGTGTATTCTCTGACTTAAACCATTGCGTCAAAAGAGGTATTGTCATTAACTACCCAGTTGAGTGGAGATGAAAAGGCATGCATGTATCGTGGCCATAGACGTAATGTACATAAGGCCAACTAAAACAAAAATATGTTTAGCGTCACCGCCCGCTTCTTTTTTTAGAGGCCGCCTCCTTTCTTTTTCTTCACAAAAATAATACATTTTATTATCTTAAAAAAATAAAATAATAATAATAACTAGAACTACGTCTGTTCGAGGAACAGAACATATAGGGCCTTTTCGCATTTTTTCCCCCGTAAAAACCATTCAAAAGGAATGTTAAATACATTAAAAGTAATCAAAACGAATTTAGGTTGTTTAAACAGATTAAAGGTAGTTTAAAGTGATTAAAACGATAACGTCACACATTTGTAAACTTTTGGTGAACTACCTAACCAACCCAATACACAATTATTTTTATTTTAGCATGATCCGTTGCTGATATATGGCTTCAAGGTCTTAAAACGTGATAAATCACATACAATTGAATGATGGCTTCATGTCTTTTCATTCTAACTTCCGGTCTGGTGACGTCATCTTTTTTTTCTCCTGGTCAAATTGTTTCTAACATGAAGCTATTATATACATCAATTATAAAGTGATTTCATCAAACTTCGCCACACACATCAACTGAATATTAATTTTGAACCTGCCGCCAGAGGGTGCTATAACATGTTATGACGTCGCCGGTAATTTCTTTGAAAAGTACATCTAGCCAAACACTAACATCGTTTAAAGTAAGTTCATATCATTTTTCACTTTCAAATTATAAGGCACTTTCGGTTTTGACCGAAAGGAAGGGTCACGTGATTTCTCACACACAAGATAAAATGAAGATCCTGGATTATCCTATCAATTGCCACAAACCTAAAGTCCCGGTCTTTTGCGCGTGATTTGTTATTGATTTTCAAAGATTAAATAAATTGCACCTTTAATATGACGTCACGTTACCCCCTGATGACGTCACCATGCTAGACACGAGCTCACTATAGGGTCTTCACTTGGGTAAAGTTTTGTTTGGATACGACTTGTTATGAAAGGTGCTTGTACGAAAGAACGTGTACAAAGTCTATCGCATTTTGGTCCCAAAAAGAAAAAGAAAAAAGAAGTAAAACAAAAATCGGAACAAAAACAAAGGCTTTTTCGCAAAATTGCGAAAAAGCCAATTAAAAAGATAATACAATTTTAAGATCGTAATTTGGACTTTAGCATCACTGTGTACATGCTGTGAAAATATATTTGTTTCTAATGGGAAGGCTAGGGTGTGACGTGTATGGTGCATACATGATCGAGACGTACGTTTGGAAGTATTTTGGACTGACAAAATTAATGCTGAAAAAACGCACGGTATATGTTTGGATGTCGCCTCCTTTCAGCTTCCTACAATTCACGGGAATCGCCTTCCGGGCAATTAACGAAATAATCTTACAGGCCTGTCGTAATGAGATGGATTTACATCCAAACAACACAATAACCACATAGAAGCCGGTGTATCAAATATGTAATCCCTCGAAATGAGTCTTAAGGACATATTTCCATGTATTAGGTTTTTACATGCAGTAGAAATCGCATCATTTGCTCTTTGTTTTGATATATCACTCAGATTGACATCCAAGCATAATACAGATGTTATTTTGCCGAAAACCTTGATTGCTTACATTGATTTCTATTGAGTATAATACTGTCAAAGCTCTGGCTACTTGTAACTCGTTTTGTTGGGTTGGGTCACATTGTAGCACACCTTCACATGCTTAGAACCATGTGAATGGTAGGTAGAATTTGAGCGACTGCCATTCTTGCTGATAGTCTTTGCCAAAGACGGATGCCTTTGATTGATCGTGTACGTCTTTGCAAAATGCTTTTAACTTTTTCCTTATTTCTCCGCAGGCTTCTAAGAAGCCAATCAGCGATCACAGAACTGCGATTATCAGCACGTACTACGCGCACGCACAAATATTCCTTTGTGAAGCAGCGCTAATAGTCAACGCAGGCCAGCGCGACCGTTGAATGGTAGTTGACTAAGTGAAGATGCTATGCCTATGGTCGAAATTGCATAAAAATGTCACTCCCCATTTAAGCAATTTGCAAATCCCCCTGTGTGATCGAGGGAGCTAGCTGATGGGAATATAAATCCTGGCGTTAGCGGGCGCACTCGACATGCAGTGGTCGTTGGCAAAGACTATCCGACTAGTAATAGCGCTGATACGTAAAATGTGCAAGCTTGCAAATGCCTCTTGTTTGCTTAACTTTTCACTCTGTGCTTCACCTATCAAATCAATTTAATCTATACTAATTAATAATTGTAACATAAACTACCTTTCGCTCTTTTGACTTAGAAAATGTATCTAATAACCCATGACGACATTTAAAATGGTACTTCACCAGGTCAAAAAGGCTATTTCCGATTACTTGGAAATTACCTCTTACAGCAACAGATTTGGTGCTACGTTGGATCCACAGCTAATGTGATGAACTGCAGAAATAGCATGGGATGTACCAAACTGGATTGTCTGTTTGTGTTCATATGACTGTTACTGTTTCAAAAAACGCGGATCTTGGCGAGATAAAATGAAATACAATGTATAATGTTAAAGATGGACTACAACGGAATAATGATAAAGGTGTTGCTGTTTTTTGTTCGAGAAATGTATAATGATTACTAATATATCATTAGTATTCAATAAATCTTGTTCCTTCATGCAAAAAAAACAACAAAATTGATCGGCGTTCTACGACCCAGAAAAACTCAGTTTCAGCAAAAGCCCTTAACTCATGAATAATTCATACTTTGTGTGTGACGTACTACCCATGAAAACGCATACATATGGTGGCCCTGAAGGGACTCCGCAGATCGCGAATATTGACGTCAAATTTGACGTCAATATTCGCGACTTTTGGGGAAAGTCGTGAATATCGACGTCAAATTTGACGTCGATATTCGCGATCTGCGGAGTCCCTTCAGGGCCACCATGTATGCGTTTTCATGGGTAGTACGTCATCACTTTTCGCTGGTTTACAAGTCCGCTGGTACTATATCGTGGATTTTTATTGTGGTTTTCAGTGGATCTTTGCCGGGAACCAGTACAGGGCGGGAAATTTCAAAATCGAAGAATCGAGGTCTAATTTTGTCGGTCAAATTGCAACAAAATTATTTAGAGAAAAACATGACCGTAACAATAAAGTGTTACCTGAACACAACATAAACAAGGTCCGATAATAAATTTAATGTGTGAGTTTTCGTTGTAGTCCATCTTTAAAGAGTGTCAATTGCTATTGTGACTTGATTTTTATTTCATTTTTATCGGTTTCGGTATTCATATAAAACAGATATTCTCTCGCACTGCGCTTACCGTCATGCGAGCCGGCATTTTGTTCTGGTTTACTGGTACATCTAGGATATTGTGTAGTGTCTGCACCATCAGTACACGAAGCCCTATCGATAGCGGCCCTGCACGCGCAAGAAATAAAAGTGAAATCTTTTGTGTACGGCATAGTTAGTATATACATAATCATATCAAATCATATCAAAATCATACGGAGAAGGACCTGATGCCATATTTACTAGCTCACAGAGTTTTTATTCTTTTCAGAAAATACAAAAATAAACGATAGTTTGTGGCGCGTCAAGTCGATATTCTGCACAGAAATACAATACTACATGTATTACTAACAATAGTCGGGCGCCGTACAACATACGTATGCATAATGTAGTTGGCCGCGTCAAGGTATACCAGTGCAAACAACACGCAATAAAGCGATGTGCCATAGTTCGTGAATTGCCATTACGACCGAGGATCCCCTATTGTGTTTTCCTTTATTCCTTTACTGAAACCTAACCCCATTGCTTTGCGCTTATCCTGGCGATCGAGGACAAAGAAACCGTCCTTCGAGGATCTTTTGTTCCCTTTGTTTTCTTTTGTTTTTCGATCCTCGATCGCAAAAGGAAACAAGCACATTGAGGGGTGTGTGTATGTATATACGTTATTTGTACGTACGCTGAAGAAGCATTAGTCTCGCCTATCCTGGATAAAGATTTGTTTATTCATGTTGTATATCGTCGGTGTCGTCATGGCAGCATGTTGCTTGTGACCGTGATCACGTGTCACTACTCAACTGCGCAGCGGTTCACCCATGCTTTAAAAGCTTCCATTATGTGACTCGTTTCTGGTAGTAGGCCTATCTAACACAACACAACACAAAACACAGGTCTCAGTGTTCAAAATCGTATTAATTGTTCATGATAATACGTATATACAAACAATGAGTATACATGTATACGTATTATGGGTAGACATATTGATGCGTGGGAATTGGTGTCAAGGTGTGCCGATATAATGGTGAAAACCGTCTACACAAACCCGGCTACCCACTGGTAAAACCCAAACCTGGTGTGGACCTACAACATCGTACATGTTTCGATGTTACGAGTGGGCAGAAAGATATTTTTATCATAAATGGAAGATTCTAGACCCTCGCATTCAGTAGTTTGGCTGGGATAATAACACTGACGCGACATCATTAGCTCTTTTTAGGTATGGCCGACACAATAGGAGGGCGCTGTTTGGTTCGGGTAAATACAAAATACTTTACCTAAATCAAACAGCGCCCTACTATTGTGTTAGCCATACCTTAAAAAAGGCACATTGTTGTTTACGCTGTCATACCAGTTTATATGTGTATTCCGACATGTACATTTTGAAAAACGGCTTTTGTCGCGCTGTCACAATAAACGTGGATAGTTATAGACCGTATAAGGTCTCCAGTTCGAAACCACCAATGCACATTTTTTATCGACTATTTTTGGTCTCCAAGTTGTTTGTTGAGATGAGTTTAATTTAAGAGTGTGGTCCAGTGTGATAAATGTCCGTAACCCTCCGAGAAAACAAATTACGCCAGCTCACACATTACCGCTACATTGTTGCAATTGGCTCGGAAAAACCTCGGTGTCATCTTTGATCGCGCATACGCCAACTAGAGCAATGCATTAATTAACAACACACGTCATGCTGTCACAATCAAATGAACGGCTATCACGTGGGTTCGTTTATGTTTATGTTGTGTATAATTTCAGGCCCGTACGCAGGGGGGTGCGACGGATGCGTACGCACCTCCCTAAATTACCAAAAGGTCCACATTTTCTGGGGTAAATAATGGTATTTTGATGTAGAAATAACTGTACTGACACACGAAAAATTTGGTCACATTTTTGGTCCCATCAGTACAAATTCGCCCCCAAATTACCGAAAAGTCCACATTTTCCGGGGTAAATAATGGTATGTTGATGTAGAAATAACGGTACTGGCACAACAAAAAGTTTGGTTCAATTTTTGGTCCCATCAGTACAAATTCGCACCCCCCCCCCCCCATAAAAATCCTGCGTACGGGCCTGAATTTTGTTTTAATGATGGTTTATTATTGCTTACAGTGATTTGCTTAATCCCGTTATTGTTCGCTTCAATGAAATCACATAATGTAGACAATGTAGTAAAGAATCTGTACTATGCAAAGAAACCATTAAAACCCGCCCGCAATCTTCCACGTCCTATTGCTCTTTGTTTTGTTTAATTGCACTGGCTTGAATGGAATCCCATATTCATATTCGATTATTGGATGATTTAGCTAAAAGAAAAAGAGTATCACATTTAAAATGTTTGCGAAATGATTTTATTTAAATTTGCTTCCTCTATAAGCCAATAAAAGCAAAGTGCATACATTTACTACAGCATTACAATGTTACTACACTATCTCGTTTTAACCCTAAAAGTATACCACAAGGGCAGGAATCACCCATGACCCCTGCGCACAAAGTGAGGCGGAACTGGGCAAAGGCTGTAATGAAGAAATTGGGGGGAAATTGGGTTATTTTTGGTTGATTTTTCAGATTGACTAAATCTTTGATGTTACTACTGCAGTTAAAGAAATAGTAAACAAATCTTGAAATAATAGAGCATTTATAAAAAACAAAAAACAATTAGCGTCTTTTATTTTTACGACTGCAAACCAAGTTGTTAAATGTCTTTTTCTCAGTATTGTACTTTTTGACAACGATATTACAACTTTAACCAGGCAGCCATAACTTGTCCCCCGAGTGTCCGATTGAAGTGTAACAAACGGTATTATAAGGAGAATCGTATCCTCTTTCCCAATACCCGCACACTCTCATTTTGACCTCTGCCCAGTTCTGTCTCATTTTGCCAGAACACCTAATTTTTCCCCGCAAATTCACCACAGAGCATTTTGGGTCCTTTTACGGGCTAGACAAATCAGATCTTTTTTATCCAATGTTCGAGCAACGAATATGATAACGATATTTACTTTGTTTGAGGGCATGTGTGTGTGGGATGTGTATACAAAAGGATATACACAAATCTATCGTTTGATTTGAGTAAAACTTTCCGGATGTTCATGTTTCTATATTTATGCATATCGAACTCCGATACGATCTTAACTCGAACAGTTGAGATATGGGAGTTGAATACCCCGACCTTCGGTTGTAAGGTTTGAAATTGGCAGGGATGCAGTCGAGTCCATCACAAGTCTCTTCAAGTCCATAACTCCTTCGGTTCCAATTCAAATCACAAGCTATTCAAAACTGCTTTGACAAAAGCATTTCTTTGTCATTGTTCATCAACTTATGACTGCCTTTATGAAGGAACGTGTGACTGGCTTCACGAAAGAACTTGTGAACGGGCTTGCAGGGACTCGACTACAACTCTGAAAATTTCCCCTAATAGGGTTAGAATAAAATACGTTTTACAATCAGATGTTTCTACATACACGTACACGCACACAAACCATTACTTGGGATGATCGCTAAAGTGTTCCAACATGACATGTATTTCTTGAATTCCGTGATGCCCACTAATGCACCACATGAAATTTGGCATTATATTTCAAGGGTGTATAGATTCCAAATACGAATGTTGCTGTAAACCTGCACTTTTGTATATGTAATAACAAATGTTAGCGTGTATATTTTATGGTGGGCGTTTTGTATTTAGTCGTTGTTCATAAAGTACGAGAAAGAGGCTGGTCACCACGTGAATTGATTTGTGGTTTTGGGGCCGAAAGATAACGTGCTGTATCTTTTTCTTAAGTTTAGATCGCGAAACGATCACTTGCGTTTTAAGTTTAACAAATAAACATGCTGGACTTTTGACAAGCAACATCGTTTTTTGGCGTTTATATAATTTTAGTTAATCTAGTTTTAGAACATTAGCGATCATCCAATAATATATAACGACTGCTGTATCGATTTTGTTTTAATTAGCAGCTATCACAAAACTACAACTTTGGGATAGAACATTTTAAGCATTAACACAAAATATTACAACCATGTTTAATTAAACAAAAGTTTTCAAAAAAGGGTTATTATAAAAACCTGTTAATTGTCTCAGGTTTGAACTACAACTGAAACTACAACTAATTTATGAAATTCATTATAATGTATACATTTTAAAACATTCAACTACCAAAATCTTAGTACACTGTGGTGTCTTATTTTGACGTTTTAATATTTAACAATTAACAGAATCAACAAAATTGTGCATGCTCACCCAATTGTATCCATTTGAGATGAGAATTAATGTCATAATACTATAAAAATATTTATTTAATAATTATTTTACGAATATAATTATAAAACCATGCAAACCAAAAGATGGCAAATAAAAGACTCTACCTAATGAGAATGATATACACGATAATGCAATGGACTAAACTACTGTGTCATATACAATATCATTACTTTCAGGCTTCTAAACGATTTTGTAAGCTTTTTTTTTTAACTTAAGTTTGAAAGTCATCATGCATAATCAAGGCGTTAACATACGTTTAGCCAAAGCGCACCCATTATATTAATACTAGAAATATAGGTTATCAACCAAATATTTATTCACTGTACTCGGAGGGTGGTTAGTGTTGCAACACATACAGAGATCTTCTCCCCGTCAACCTTCCTACTTTAGTAAAGTGCAAATACTGACGGGCTGTATTTTGATCCGATACTTTTCATTGTCAAAATTCCGATTTCTGTTGAATTATTGACAATTTTAGGCACGGAAACTTAGGAAGAGAAGTTAATGTGGCTATATTACATCGTTTTGCACAGCCATTGATTGCATTAAAACATACACATTGATACATCGATACACCAATACTTATCACTTCAAAACTAAAATCGCTGACAGTTACATTAAGAATTATTTTTCCAATATGCATGCTTTACATTTTCACAGCAATCGACTACAAAAGTACTCATATAAAGCTACTATAGGTTTTGCAGAGGCAGTAAGAATCAATGTAACTTATATTATACACATTCTGCGCCAGTATTTGTTTGTGTTACTAATTCCTCTTACATGATTAAATGTTTTATCCATACATTAAAACATACAAACAAACAATATTACATTAGTGTGGAGAATATAACTCAATTTAATTTGCGCAATACTATACTTTTTACTATACTATACTGCAATAACTCGCTATAGTGCAATGACCGTATATCATAAAATCATTTCAACACAATGTTTCACACTTTGTCGCCCTCCACAATAAACTATAGGATTTCCCGGACGATATCGCAAAATGTGCACATAAATTTGTAACTGGTGCATTCGTTTTCGTGCGAAATAGTATGAACGTTCACATTCCCGTTTTCTATTTAACAATAGATAATTCGTTTTTGCATAATGGTGCATCCAGTCGTAAGAAATCATCACACGATCTCCCGAATGTACACTGAATGTAGTATATTGATAGTTCATTTTAGCGCGAATTTGAATGCACACCCGCAATCATGTTTTCCTTTTAATTTATCAACAATCAATTTCGCTAAATGTGCAGCCGATTTTCTACGCATTTGTATGCCTGGTCACGCAAATTTTTTCCAATAATGGCTGCAAGAGGGAGATACAAACGAATCTCGGACGTTGATCGAAATAGTCTTATTGGTGCTTTTGAGGCTGACGACGCGGACTACTTAGATGTAGCAAATAGACTGGAGATCAACCACTCATGTCTTGGTGGACAATTCATTAACGGATAGACAATTGAACTGATAAAATGACAGAGAAGTCATTAACAAAAACAAAATAACCTCAATTCTTCAAAATCCTTATTTGGATAAATTCCTAAGTAGCCTCAATCCTGCACATTCATCTGATGCATCAACTTCCAAGTGACCTCATTCCTGCAAAAACCTCAAATTTGCAAAGAGGATTTTGGAAGATTTGGGATGGTTAGGGTTAAAATAAATTTAAGAGCCAACACATAAATGATCAATTAGTCCCACGATACATTGATTTATTAATGATTTAATTCAAGTTGTATCGTGAATTATATAGCCATATGTACTTTATTGTAATTGAACGCAGAATATGCGAATTTAAATTATAACAAATGAAAAAGAATATTCGATTCAGGCCGTGACACCATGAAAAATCGATTTGCTGCGAAATAGATGGTACACTCTTAATAATCGGCCACGCATAAGTCAAACCGAAAGCCCAATCACGTGTTTGTAATCGTTTAAATGAAACGCTAAGCACATTCATTTATTTGAATTAAACAAAATAAAATTGAATGCTCGTTTTTGCGAAAATAAAACTCGGACATACGTCGTTCTGAAATTCAGCGCGAAATTGAATACATATTTCACAAATGAATGTGCACATTTTGCGATATCGTCCGGGAAAACCTATATTTATCAAATAAATCACTTCAAATGGAACAATACCTCACCGTGTCATTGTTACATGCCTAACCAGCAAATTCTATTCGATAATTACTTTTTTACAAAATGCATTTATCTATGTAATCATAAACATTCAAATTTATCTATGCAATCGCAAATATCGACTCAAAGAGCATACATACAAGAAAATCAACACAACCTCCCTCCCATTACCCAGTTGCTTTATTTTGTTCCGAGAAAATGGCTTGGGGACGTTGCAGATTAAAGGTAGTATACACCATTTACAAACATCAAAACCAAATCTACCGAATTATTATGAAATACCTTAATTGACTAAGTGAATAACAGTCTCAAGCATCCTGTTAAATCACAGCACCTCATGTGATGTGGTTTTCAATCAAAGTGGAATTTTGTATCGATTTCAAACGATTGCCGGCCGACAATCGTTGTAAAAACCTGACTAATTTCAAACACTTTCCCCAATTAAGAATTTGTCTGAAGAAAGTCAAGAAACCAGACTGCAAGAATAGCAACTCTTTCTTGGTTTTTCCAGCTTTTATAAACACAAAACTTTAAACAGGTAAGCGACACAATAATAGGTACTATCCATTTTCGAAAATTACAGCAAAAGCAAATGATGTATATACAAAAAGTCTACCTTTAATGCCAAAATTTATGTTTTGCAGAGTAATGTCAGTCACAAACAAATAAGTTATGATTATTACGAACATTTTTAGCAACAATTTGACCGCAATAATTCTTTGCCACTATGACCGCCTGCCGGGCATACATTTCCGGTAGGTCATACATACAAGAATACATGAAAACAACCTTCCTCCCATTTCCTAGTTTTGTTCCGAAATAAATGGCTTTAGGACTTTGCAGATTGATGCCAAAATATAGCTTTGCAGAGTAATTTCAGTCACAACAAACGATGATGTGATTATTTACGGAAATTTTAAGCACAAATTTGACTGCAATATTTCTTCGCCATCCAGGCGGTAGGTAGGTCTAGGTTTATCCAACAAATGTTTGCTTTATTTTGTTCCACCAGGTGCTATAAATATTGCCCGGTGCAGCTGCATCTTTGACTGCAGCCTTAGTGTGTTCTCTTTGTTTAGTCGCTAGCAGAGAACCAACTCGTTTCTCCCAACCTCTGCCTTTCGTTGCATTCTCTGTTTCAATCAACACGTCTAAGTACTCGCTTAATTCTATAGGATTAGGCTTGAGGGCAATCTCGTCAAGGCGTCGGGTACAACGGTGAGACTCCATGAACAGTTGATCCACAGCAGCTTCCGCATTGGCCAGATCAGCTTCCACTTTCTTGATCACTTCTTTACGGGTTTGTTTTTGCCCCTTTGCGTCTCGGTATCGACTCTCGAGGTCAGCGTACGTTTGTGTCCCTTTAACCATTTTCCAATGATATCTGAAGTCATCGTGAACGTGGTCGCTCGAGTCACACTTGCCAGGACACACAGTGCAAGATCCCCCCCACGACATTGCATGGCAAACCCGAAACATTTCAGTGATGGTACATGGGTCATGGCAGGTGTAGAGACATTTGGGACAATTTGTAGAACCCACACTGCTATTAATTGTTTCAAGTTTTGGAACGTAAACGTCGTATTTAAAGGACTTGTTTGCCTCTATTTCCTTCTTATGCTCTTTAAGCATCTTTTTATCTTTGACTAACTGCTCCTTTTGTTCAGAAGCAAACTCAATCTTAGGCTGCAAACCTTTAAAAGCAACCTCCAGACGCTTTCGTTCCTCCAGAACTTCTACCGTGAGGGTAAGACTACGTGGCTCTAGGTCCTTAAGGGCATCGAAAAACTCTTTCATACTCTCATACCCCATTTTCCAGAACATTGCATCAAATGACATTCCACCATCTTCTCCACCAGCAAATAGTGCCGAGTTGTTGAACTTGAACTCTTTACCGATAGGTAGGTCTGCCGCTTTAATTGCCTCGAGGACTGGTGGTGATTGCCCGTCACAAAAGGTGATCATCAGCAATATATTTGGCTTAATATCCTTACCAAAAACAGCAAGGATTGACTCAAAGACATACCTCTGTGTGGGAGTGAGACGTGCTTGTGAAGACTGAGCAACGAAACCAACAGCATCAATGTGATCCACACCGTGGGTCTTAGGGTGAGAGAAAAACTCTCGGATCTGTTCGACAATCGCTTTATCGCGCACGATACCTCTAGTATCACCGAACCCTGGCGTGTCAATGATTGTCAACGTGTAGGGAAGGTTGATACAATCGTTGTTGTGGATTGTGTACGATGTTATATTTTGTGTTTGACTGTGAGCCTGGGATTGAGGCCCTTCCCCTCGTTCGTGTACCAGCTTGAACCTGAAGTTATCTTTCCACTTCACCCCTAAGATGTAATTGATCATCGCATTGATCAGGGTACTCTTACCGGTGCCTGTAGCACCAACTACCATTATTACCTTATGCGACGAAGGCGTCCTTGGTTGCACACCCAAACTGTAACTACGGAATGTTTGTGTTGGAGAAACTGACTCCTCCTCCAAGGGAACCAAGAAAACGTCTCGATACCCACCTTCTGAAGATACCATTTCAAGACCCCGGGCGATAAGATGTTCACCATATTTGACCACGCTTTGAGGGCTGTCACTGGCGCTGGCGGTATTCATGGTGAAGACGCTATGCCCGACCTCGACCTAAAATGAACAATAAACGCTTTAACATGGCTTATCCAATCAGGGTTTTGCTGGCCCCAGATGAAGAAGCATATGTTCAACGATACCGACCCTTTCACTAAGTGTATAAATTAGACATGGCAAAAACGTATTAAATATTTAAATTACTTCTTATTCCAATAAATGGGTATGGTTACATGCACAAAAATGTTTTCCATTCGGAAACCATAGAAATGAGTTTTGTGTATGCGTCTAATTTAAAAGTATAGTCTTGGATCAAGACTGTATTTAGATTTATGTTGGTTGAGGTAGTCGGTCCCTAATTCTGAAAATAGAGAGGTCGAGATTTCCAGCTTGTACTTGTACCTGAGACTTCAGACGGCTCTGTCTGTGCACAGCGTCCTATGCGGTATCGTTATGCTAATTGCGCGATCCACTCGACCGGCCAGCAAGTCACTTCCGTTTCAACGGCCCAAATTAGGAGTTGAGCGTTTGTGCGCATGTTCAGAGTACTTTATGGCGACCTTTTACTGACCCAGACTTCAGAATTTTGACAGCTGACTGTAAACAACGTGATTAAAAAAACTTTTCGTATTAAAAAGTGACATGGCAGATCTAAATGACTTTGTAAATTGGGAAGAAATCGATTTAAATAATGTTCTAGGAGAAGGCAACTCGACTGACACTGAACAAGCGGAGATTCTGGGATCAGAAAACGATTGGCTAAGCAGCGAAAACGATGAGATTCTTGAAGTTGAAGTTGAACCAGAAAATGACGGCAAAAAAAATCATGACCCAAAACCGAAAGAAAAATCACCCAAACACTACTAATGTCCATTGTGTAACAAACAATATACATCAACATCGGGGTTTCGGGGTCATGTTTAAACAAAAAAAATGATAGGCCAGACATCAAAGGTTAGTTATTGTGTTGCTTTTGTACTCCCCCAGATATAAATATGGCTTGAGAGACAGCCGAATCATCACGCGATTTTTTAAGAAAAGGTGCCAAATTTTGTAATGTGGACTTGCGATTAACGAGCAAAATATCACAATAAAATTAACAGTTGCTAACTAATGAATAAAACTGAATACAACATGAAGAAAATTGACTACAACAAATTTAGTAAAATAAGTCAACGAAAATTGCTGTTTATTGCAATCAAATTTCATTTGCAAGTCATTTTGTGATCAAAGGTGGACAATGGACATGTATGCCCTAGGTCAGCAGCCGGCTACACAGCGACCATTTTGTGTTTGTGAAAATCATTAAAAATATACATTTTAGCCCAAAATTAAGATTGATAGATGTGTTTAGTACATACATGACCCTTTGGCAACTTTAATATTAGTACATGCTTTTGTGTCTGGCAAATCTTGTATTATGCCTTTTCACTACTTCGGCAGTCCATTTTTGTAAAAAAAAAATCACAAAAACGCTTTTTTGAGCACCAAATTTGTATAATAATCAAAAACATGGCTCATTATAAATTGCATTCAGTGCACAGGCTACTCTGACATCAATAAAATGCATTGAATCTATTTTAAATAAGGTCACAATACGACCCAGGCAATAGTATGATAACCAGGTATTTTGATAACATCACGACCCTTTTTTTATACATATTGGAAACATGTTGGAAACCATTTTTGCCCCGAAATAGACAATTTGTTGACCTAAATTATAGGAATATGGAATATAATATTCTATTTTCAATGCATTGAGTGCACACAGGAACATATTTAAAATGTATCTACCATGTTAGTTTTTGATATTATAAGGATCATTGCAACTTTAATTGATGCAAACTAGTCACAGTTTCTACTTAAAATGTGAAATATAGGTCAGAAATGAACAGAATCGTATTTTGTCCTGATTTCTGGACTTTTTGTGATGATTCCCTAAAAATCTGGTAATGTTTTAAAAACGTACATGACACGGTCCAAAGTTCAAATTTATGAAACAGCTTCTACAAACAAATTATATATCACCAGTATTGCGTGAATTAAAGCACAAATGGGTCATTTTTAAGGGCAAAATCGCCGAAAACATGGACTTCCGAATACAGCTATACCTTGTATACTGACAAAGACACACGGAAGTAAAACGACGAAACATCGTTGCGGTATCGGTTTATTTTCTCTTTTATACGTAACTTGATATAACCCAAAGCAGATATTTATGTAAAGAATTATCGGATTGAAACTTACATCAATTAAAATTATAACTTCGCTGACTATTTGTTATTAAAAATGCGTCGAAATATCGGAGCTAAAATTTCTCGATTATGGTCGCCATGTTGGATGTCAAGACGCGAATAGCGCCGCTGTCGTCGAAAGATGCACAGGCGCAGCAGACTCTGTAGGATACGGTCGAAGGCGTGACAATGGGAGTTGATCGTTGCTTCCTATCTCTTTAGGTATTTTAGTCTCAGCTTGTACGTGTACGTACGTGTGAGCATGGTATCGGCTAACAAGTTTTCAGTTTTTGATTTCATGTTTAAAACCACGTTTGCCCCAAAAGTTGACAAATGTCAAGATGATTGCCTTCCCGCGGCGCAGTCCTTCCATTTAAGCTCTACATTGTACATATAACGTGGTACGTGTAAAAACGATTTTATAAGTACACTGGCACGTGTAGATTTAGGGTGCCTTCTAAGTTGGACACCTTGCGGTCACAATGATTATTGGTATTGTTCGTCAGTATCGATTGCTTTACCTTTTACCGCATACAGATCTACGTAGTTTTGTTATAAAGTCTACAGCTGCTTTTGAAAAGAATACGACTTGCCATTTATCAACATTTTAAAAAGCTCGTAATAAAAGAGAGGAGGGGCTTTGGAGCAACTGATAAAAACTACCATTACAAAGAAACCGTTGAATAAGACGAACCTCGCGGAAATGGGGAGGCCATCAAGGAAGGGAAAGAAATCAAACAGCGGGTATGTACGCTATAAAAATATCTCAACCAGTACCCTTCGGAATTCTAAACGAAATTATTATGTCAAGCAGTTCGAAAGAGAAAAAGGTAATATTAAAAACACATGGAAAATAATTAATAATACACTTCATGATAATTCTCGATTAAATATTACTTCTATTGACATAGATGGTACTGCTGCCAATAACCCACATTTTATTGCTAATCACTTCAACCACTATTTTACAAACATTGGTCACAATCTTTGTAATCGTATCCCTTCCAATGACCTCAATTTTAATGATTACTTATTAAATCAAAATCCTAGTTCTATTTTCCTATGCCCAGTTACTGAGGAAGAAATGATTGACATTGTTAGTTCATTGCCAAATAAAAAGAGTGCAGGTTTTGATTTAATTAATAGCTCACTGATTAAGGTTGGGATCCAGGCAATCTCCAAACCTTTAACCTTTATCATGAATATGTCTATTTCTACAGGTGTAGTGCCAGAAGATATGAAGATTGCTAGGATCACACCTATCTTTAAAGCTACAGTCACATAGGGCTCCCGGCGAGTCACGGCGAGCCACGGCGTGAGAACCGTGACGAACCATGGTCGATCGGGGCCACGCCGTCTTGACGCCGTCTTGACACCTTGGCACTCCGTGATAAGCCGTGATGAAACGTGGCGCGCCGTGGGCCAAAAAATAATTGTTAAACATGCTTTAAACTACCGTGACTCGCCGTGAAGCGCCGTGAGGCGCCGTGACACCGTGATGCTCCGGGACGACACCGTCTCGGCGCCGTATTGACGCCGGGAGCACCGTGTTGGGGCCGTGTTGGGGCCATGACGTACCGGGAGTGTATTTTCGAGCACAGTGCATCCCGGCCTCGACACGGTGGACCACGGTGGACCACGGCAGAGCTACGGCGTAGCCACGGTGCATCCACGGTGCGCCACCGGGAGCTCGCCGTGCAGCACCGGGAGCACGCCGTGTCGCACCGTGACGCACCGGCCCGACGCCAGGAGCTCGCCGTGGCAGACCGGGAGCTCGCCGTATTCCACCGTGGGGCACCGTGCCCTACCGGGGCAACGCCGGGAGCTCACCGGGAGCACGCCGAGAAGAAACCGTATTGTCGCCGTGGGTCGCCGGATCCACGCCGGCTCCACCCCGTGGTTCACCTTGCTGGACGGTCTCGAGTCGAGCATCGACGATTTTTTTGCAATTTTCGTCACGGTGAGCCACGGCGCGGCCATTTTCAGCACCGTGGCTCTCCGTGGGTCACCGGGAACACGCCGGCTTCTATGTGACTTAAGCTTAAGAGTGGCAATGCTAACCTAGTTAATAATTATAGACCTATTTCCGTTCTCACTTCTCTTTCAAAAATTATCGAACTAAATTTATAAACGCACTATAATTTGTTTAGATGAGCACAATATAATATCTGATACCCAATATGGTTTCCGCGAGAATCACTCGACTTCACACGCTTTTATTCAAATAATCGACAAGATAACTTATAATTTAGATGCATCCTATGCTACGATTGGTTTGTTCCACGACCTTTCCAAGGCTTTTGATACGGTCAATCATGATATACTTTTGTCTAAGCTCGCTTATTATGGTATCAGAGGAATAGCCTTGGAGTGGTTCAGGAGTTATTTTTCAAATTGTCAGCAGTTTGTATCCATTACTGGGGCTCAGTCCTCATATAGCACAATTGTGCATGGAGTTTCCCAAGGATCCATTTTGGGACCATTATTATTCTCGATCTATATTAATGATTTTGATAAATCTTCTGATTTATTTTCATTCATTTTGTTTGCTGATGACAGTAACCCTTTTTTATAGTCACCCAGATATTAATAGACTTTTTGAAATTGTTAATACTGAGCTTATGAACATTACCAATTTGATTAAAGCAAACAGGTTGTCTCTTAATATCAAAACGACTAATGATATGTTATTTAGTAAAAAACATTATTATAATTTACCTGAAGTCTTTGTCGACAATATACAAATCATACAAACTATATATAATTGTGTTAAATTTTTAGGTTTGTATGTCGATGAGAGTCTCTCGTGGAAAAAACAAATTAATAATATCTGTGCAATTTTCTCCAGAAACATAGGTGTCATATGTAAACTGAAGGTTTTCTTCCCTCGTAATATATAATTTTACCTTATTTAACATATGGGATATTAGCATGGGGTAATTGCGGTGACGGTCAAATTAATACGTTTGAGGCAATTAAAGATTCAAATGATTTATCCCCGCTGGACAGTTTGCAAGGCTTTGACGGAACTTGAGTTTGGTCAATTCAGGTCACTCCCCTTGTGGTCGGATTGATTTATGGATATGAACTAGTTCAGTCTTGGCTTGATACTATAACCTTAATTCGAGCACTCAGCCAGTCTCACTTTCGCTTGAGCAGCCGATCTGTTTAGCTGTAGAAATTTCGTCTTGCAAAAAAAATATTTTTTTCTTGCCAATAAGTTCGCCAATTATTGGCGTAAATGTGCCCCGTACCAGGTCGAAGCGACGGGTTGCCTCCGGGCCGGTGGATGGAGCCAAGCGGCCGCAAGGACGGCCTCGATCGTTCGTCCTCTAGGCAGGATGCTGTGGCCAGTCGACGCGATGCGAGTTCAGTCGAGCCATGGAATGCACCGACGGCAGCGGGTATTGCATACATGTTGGATACGGCAGGCCCTGTCAGCAGCGACGGAGGCCCAATTGTTGCACCATCCACCATCGGTCGGTCCGGAGGTGACTCGTCCACGACTTTGGAGTCGGGTAAGTTTAGTTTGGCTATTAATGCTGAGGAATCAACCCCTCAACCAATTATTACCACTAGTGTTCAGTCTATTTGCACGTGCGTCACCAACTGTGACAATATTGCTAAATATAATTGCTGTTTGCGTAACCAACTGTGACAATGTTGCTGAATAATTGCTGTTTGCGTCACAAACTGTGACAATTTTGCTGAATATAATTGCTGTTGGCGTCACTAACTGTGACAATATTGCTGTTCCCCGACATCAGCTTCGGACGGGAATAAACTGTGATAATTGCGTAACATCATTTGAGCAGTGGACATCTGCCTTTTTGGTTTTGCCTTCGATATACTGTCTTGTTGCGCCAACCTAGCCAGGCACGCCAATTTCTTAAATATTGCCGGCGGTCAACAATAACCGTGCAAGGTTTTTCTAATCGCGGGAAATGCCTCCGGCCCAATTCCCGGTTTGCGCACCGTTGCTCCACCTGTCAAGTATTCGGCCACCAGCAGCCCGCTGTCGAGACAATCGTCAGTCCAGCGGGCCAGGGCGCATGCCGGCAGCTAGCGCAAACACCAGTAAACCTGGGTTATGTGTTGCCATTCTTGCGCGTTTACAATTACACCAGTTTTGATGAAGCTATAGAGATGGTATCCAATTTTGCTCAGGGTGCAGTTATGGCCAACTCGGATAATAAATCGGCTTTTCGATTACTCCCTGTTCACCCGGATGATTTCGATTCGCTATGGTTTTCCCCTATAAATGGCCAAATATAATTATGATACATGTATGCCGATGGGGTGCACCATCTCATGTGTCACTTTTGAACGTTTTACTTAGCACTTTCATTGCGTACTGTACTCGTAAGGTGGCTAACTCCCAACACATTGTGCATTATCTTGAGGATTTCTTGTTTGTAAGTGCTGGCCATTCTGAGGGATGCGCGTTCCATCCAATCATTCCGGGTGGTGTGTGTGCGGTTCGGGGTCCCCCTTGCTGAATATAAAACTGAAGGGCCAGCCACGGGCCTTGCTTTATTGGGTTTAGCAATTGACACTGTTGCCCAACAGATACGTGTTCCCTGACAAGTTAGTTGCGTTACACAGTAAGCTATTTGAATTATTTTGATTATGGTAATTGCAGATCTGTGTCACGTACTTCATCATTGCTAAATTTAATTGCTGTTTGCGTCACAAACTGTGACAATATTGCTGAATATAATTGCCGTTTGCGTCACCAACTGTGACAATATTGCTGAATATAATTGCTGTTTGCGTTACAAACAGTGACAATATTGCTGAATATAATTGCTGTTTGCGTCACCAACTGTGACAATAGTTGCAAAAAAAATAAAAATTGTTGTTTGCGTCACAAATTGTGACAGTATTGCTGAATATAATTGCCGTTTGCGTCACCAACTGTGACAATGTTGCTGAATATAATTACTGTTTGCGTCACCAACTGTGCCAACTGTGACAATATTGCTGAATATAATTGCTGTTTGCGTCACCAACTGTGACAATATTGCTGAATATCATTGCTGTTTGCGTCACCAACTGTGACAATATTGCTGACTATAATTGCTGTTTGCGTCACCAACTGTGACAATGTTGCTGAATATAATTGCTGTTTGCGTCACCAACTGTGACAATATTGCTGAATATATTTGCTGTTTGCGTCACCAACTGTGACAATATTGCTGAATATATTTGCTGTTTGCGTCACAAACTGTGACAATATTGCTAAATATAATTACTGTTTGCGTCACCAACTGTGACAATATTGCTAAATATATTTGCTTTTGCGTCTCCAACTGTGACAATATTGCTGAATATATTTGCTGTTTGCGTCACCAACTATGACAATATTGCTAATATAATTGCTGTTTGCGTCACCAACTGTGACAATATTGCTAATACAATTGCTGTTTGCGTCACTAACTGTGACAAAATTGCTGAATATAATTGCTGTTTGCGTCACCAACTGTGACAATATTGCTAATATAATTGCTGTTTGAGTCACCAACTGTGACAATATTGCTGATGCAGTATCGCCCTTGCCCCTCGCACGCGTTCATTATATCAGCGGGCTTTGCGTCTTTTCCAATGGTTTAGTGCAAACCATGGGTTTGATGCCGCTAGGTGCCCCTCCCTGCACTGAGCATCTAGTCTAGTTTTCGCATTCATTAGCCTACTTCCTATGTATCTAGTATTTCTTCGCAATTGCAATTGCTGAGTTCATGGTCTTTTGCGAGACGCCCGGCCCTTGCCCCTCGCACGCGTTTATTATATCAGCGGGCTTTGCGTCTTTTCCAATGGTTTAGTGCAAACCATGGGTTTGATGCCGCTAGATGCCCTTCACTGCAGCATCTAGTCTAGTTTTCGCATTCATTAGCCTACTTCCTATGTATCTAGTATTTCTTTGAAATTGCAATTGCTGAGTTCAGGGTCTTTTGCGAGACGCCCTTTCCCTCGCACGCGTTTGTTATATCAGCGGGATTTGCGTCTTTTCCAATGTTTAGTGCAAACCATGAGTTTGATGCTGCTAGGTGCCCCTCCCTGTAGTAGCAAGTTCAGTTTTTGCATTCATTACTTCCTATGTATCTGGTATTTCTTCGAAATTGCAATTGCTGAGTTACCCCGATGTGTGTACAAATAAGTTTGAACGACCACAGTTCACAGCGGTCCTTCGTAGTGCACTTGACTTTGTAGGGCTTCATGGTGACAGATTTACAGCCCGTTCATTTTGCATTGGCGCAGCGACTGCTGCAATTTAACTACTAATGATGAGTATTAGTACTGATGGGTTCTTAATTTGTTTTATCTTTCTCAAATTGCATGAGCTTTCATCCCTGACAAGCCGACTCTGGGGGTAATTGGCGACAAGTTAGTTAATTGGTGCGCCCGAGTTAATTGGTGCGCCCGAGTTGCACGGTCGTTGCCCTGGGTGGAGTGGCTCCACCAGCTGGCCCACATCAACTGGATTGGACGTCTGGGACTGACGATGAACCAGTACCCCGGTTTCTGATGGAGGCTTGTTCGGCCGCTGTCGAATAGCCGGACTTTGTAATCATTCAGGTCGGGACCAATGACCTGGTATCACGCTTATGAAGGTTGCTCTGTTTTTCTGAGCAACCATTGTCACGCCCCATTCATTCTGAGGCTATTTGGCGGCGGTCATGTTGCGATCCTCCTTTCGCAACATGTCCGTTTGGCGGAAATTGCATTCTAATAGCGCAAATAGGCCTCAAAGATTGGCCAATAAAACCTTAATTTAAGAGGCTTCAGGGAATTTGCGGCAAAGGCACTTAACCCTCTTTCTTGGTCGGTTCCAAGATGAAATCGGAACACGGTAGTTACAGTCCCTATATCTTTACCACAATCAATGATTGATATTTTGATTATTGCATTTCTTACTTATTGCCGACGATGATAATAGCCTACGGTATTGATTAATGGTTTTACATGATATGGTTTGCATTGATAAACTGTTATACTATTGCTTGCTAATGAATATTGCATCGTATGGGCGGATGATGCTATTTGTATCTGAATTATTTGGATTATGGTAATTGCAGATCTGTGTCACAAACTGTGACATCATTGCTAAATTTAATTGCTGTTTGCATTACAAACTGTGACAATTTTGCTGTATATATATTGCTGTTTGCGTCACCAACTGTGACAATATTGCTGAATGTAATTGCTGTTTGCGTCACAAACTGTGACAATATTGCTGAATATATTTTCTGTTTGCGTCACCAACGGTGACAATATTGCTGTTCCCCGACATCAGCTTCGGACGGGAACAAACTGTGATAAAAATTGTGTAATATAATATTGCTGTCCTGTGCTACCCGCTTCGGGCTCGGACAAACTGTCATGACATTGCTTGCATTGCTGTCCCGTGCTATCATAGCTTCAAGCTGGGACAGCTATTACAACAATAAACGGCTGCTCAGGCAACACGCAACAAAATACATTACGAGTGCTCGATCCTGTATGTCCAGTCTTGTCACATGTGGGGATAATAGAGTATTTAAACAGCAGAAAAGGATTTTAAGAATAATTAATTCTGCTTCTTACCATGAACATAGTAATCCTCTATTTCGTATTTATAAAACTCTCAAAGTGAAAGACATCTATTATCATCAACTTGGGACCTTGATGCACCAACTAAATCATAATAAATTACCAAAATCGATCTGTTCTATGTTTACAAAAAATGTCCACCAGCACTTCAATCACTTGCTCGTACTACGCGAACACAAAATACAGTTATGCATGCGGGTCCCAAGCTGTGGAATTCCCTAGATGTTTTTTTAATGAGAATATGGAGTCTTCCATTATTTAAACAAAAATATAAGGCCAAACTACTTACTGGGTACTTACAGTTTAATTCGTTTTTTTGTTTACATGTCTCACAGGGTTGCAAAATCACTGTCTGTTTTGTTTTGTGTAGTGTCTTTATGTGTATAATGTCAATTAATGTAATTGTCAATAAATTAATGGAGGTCCCTACTCGACAAGCATTTGCTTTTTGGGGACCCCCATCCACATTTATCTTTTTTTTACCTACGTTGTATTATATTGAGACCAGTTATGTGGGAAATAAAGAATGAATGAAATATTCACCCGCGTCACTCGTGCCTCAAATTAGGTAAAAGTTGCACATGCGCAGTATGTAAGAGAAAACGAACGATCTCGGATCACTCGACTCAACGAGTGACGTTCATACCTAAATACGCGGCCACATGGAACACTCAACTCAACGAGTGATGACGTTTATACGTAAATATACGCGGCCACGTGCAAGTAGAGTTCGTGCGTTTTAGACCGTAAATTACCGTTGTACGCAACACTAGCCAATCGGCACATGCGAGTGTTCGTGAGGTCAGCAGTGCTTGCGTTCTATCCAATAAACTATTGGGACTGTACCGTAGCTTATTGTTATTCATAATAAGGTCTGGCATACGATCTACATGATAATCATTAGTATACACCCCCCCCCCCCCCCCCCGGTCGCATGACTGACACGCCAGATATGTACATGTACAATAGCGGGAATTGTAATGGTATTTTCAATGCTCGTTGCTCACGCAGTGTCAGTGTGGTGGACATTGTACCTAAAAGTGGGAAACCTTACTCAATATTTTCAGAAAATTTACAATTTATTTCTGCATATTAAACAATAATGCTATATTTTCCGTGTTATGTTTTACAATAGAGTTGGGTTTGAGCCAACAAACATTTTTGACCGTAAACAAAATCCGTTTGCACACAAAAAAACTACAAATAAAAATCGATTTTATTGCTCAAACACCCCAGAATTTTCTGAAAAGCTAAAATTGACGATTGCCCTTTTTAAACACAATGAGTTGAATAAGTTTCCGGAAGCGTATTGCACGTTTTATAATCATTTAAAGAAATTCAGGGTTAGGGCAACTTTGCATATGAAGCACGATATGTGGCAGAGAAAACCCCCCTTTTTGTGTTGAATATGTGTTCCCGGAATCTCAGGACTTCCTTTTAGGTTTCAAGGGGGGTGGGTTAGGTTACAATAGCGTTGAGTGCGTATAATGCATAGGGATAAGAGGGGGGTACCCCTCTGCCACATATCGTACTGGGTATACAACTTTGGTCAGATCGTTTGAGGAAATTTTTTTTTTTAAAAATCACATAAAATCCAGTTTGATGTTGTTTTTCAACTCTTATTTACATAAATAATAAAAACCAAATACAAAAATACAAGTAAAATCATCAACAAAAGATTGTTTTTTGCATGTAGTGGCCAAAGTTACCCAGCATTAAAAAGTTGCCCCATTTTACGTTATGTTTGGGGGTGGGTCACGGTGAGCGTTTATTGGTTCTGATGTGAGAGTTAATATACCCCTTTTCTGTCTCTGGGGTGGAAATAGAATACACCAGTTAAGGCATCCGCGTTTTGGTATGTCTGACGGTAATAAAAAAAGTTGTTTGCGTGGACGGCACTAATAATCATTAGGGACAAACATCCCCTCTGGAAGCTGGTTTATATACTCTATACTTGGTGTAAGTAATTACCAGGCCTATGTGTTTCCTGCATTTAAAGTGGTTTGATCCTCAGTTGGGTAACACTGGGGAACTGGGGAACGTAATGGCATACATCACAAGAAAGCCCATTTCATGACAAAGAACATGCACTATTTCGTTAGCATGCAGGGTCATGCATTTTCATGAAAATATCATATTTAATAACCTATCCCCTAGGATTGATTTTTTTCATAAATGGACCATTATTTACTGAAAATTTGGCCGATTTTCGCAGAACAAACGTTGAAAAATACTGCTTCGAATATAGAAACTGCACATCGGTACTTCACGTGGTACGAGTCACCAGTAAACACTGTGCCTGCGTTAAAGCTTCGCTTGTTCACATTTTTTTCTCTCCAGAAAGTGGGAAATCGCTGCAGTGAAGTGACGTCAGCGTTGAGTTTTTCACCGTACAACGCATAGGAGGTTACCGATTACCAGCTAAAATATCGGCGACGAACGTATCGCGTCAAAGGAGGCTTGCGGTCAGTGGTCCAGCTTGCGGTCGTAGTGCTTTAGCAATGGGCATACCAGGGGATCTGATAACAGTAATTGGCTTAGATTTTATCGCCCGGGAAGTTGTAACTCCTTCTGTGGTCCTTTCTCTATGGTTGGATGGAACGCAAGCACCGCTGACCTCATGAACACTCGCAAGTGCTGATTGGCTAGGCTTGCGTACGACGGTTATTGACGGTCTAAAACGCAAGAACTCTAACTAACGCCAACTCAAAATGTTGGCGAACGTTCGCGCAAACAGTTCGCGTAAGTAGAGTTCGTGCGTTTTAGACCGTAAATTACCGTTGTACGCAAGACAAGCCAATCAGCACATGCGAGTGTCCGTGAGGTCAGCGGTGCTTGCGTTCCATCCAATGAACTATTGGGACTGTACCGTAGCTTATTGTTATTCATAATAAGGTCTGACATACGATCTACATGATTATTATAATCATTAGTGTACACACCCTGCCCCGCTGGTCGCGTGACTGACACGCCAGATATGTACATGTACAAATGGCGTTTGCAAGGACTGATCCCTGCTTCTTTTGTTACAAGGCTAGGTACAATGGGATACGTACGTGGCGGGAATTTCAATGTTATTTTCAACATGCAGGAGCAAGTTCGGGCGCGAACTATAGTTAACCATAGTTCGACTAACGTCGCTCGAATGTAGAAGGGTTGGACTATCTAGTCGACTATTTGGAACCAGACCCCGGAGCACGGTTGCCGCTGGTTGACAGTAGCCTCTTTTCATAGGAAAACATGGAGAGAACCGTAGAAAAAGGTGATGTCAGTAGTCGGATGGAGGGAAAGGCAGTAACGTTAAGTGAAAATCTGGCGGGCCTAATGTAATTTTTGTCTGGTTTTTGGACCAACATGACTAACGTTATGGCTTATCCTACTTATATGCGTGGAAGAATAGTGGCAAAACCCATTTCATTCATGTCGCAAATGTAAACAAAGCGGTTGCCATCTTTTCAACAATAGTTCGACTAGAGCCGTTCGAGCGAACTGCATTAAAGAGCATGCGCATTGGTAAAACAGAGACTGACTAATGGTTAACTATAGTTCGCGCCCGAACTTGCTCCAGGTTGTCAGGATCAAACCATTTTAAATGCAGGGAACACGAACGACTGCTCGTTGCTCACGCAGTGTCAGTGTGGTGGACATTTGTACCATAAAATGGGAAACCTTGGTCAATATTTTCAGACAATTTACAATATATGTCTGCATATTAAACAATAATGTTATATTTTCCGTGTTATGTTTTACAATAGAGTTGGGTTTGAGCCAACAAACATTTTTTGACCGTAAACAAAATCCGTTTGCACACAAAAAAACTACAAATAAAAATCGATTTGATTCCTCAAACACTCCAGAGTTTACTGAAAAGCTAAAATTGACGATTGCCCTCTATAAACACAATGAGTTGAATAAGTTTCCGGAAGCGTATTGTAAGTTGTATACTCATTGACAACAACTCAGGGTTAGGGCAACTTTGGTCAGATCGTTTGGGGGAAAACATTTCTAAAATATCACATAAAATACAGTTTGATGTTATTTTTCAACTCTTTCTTGATCATTTACATAAATAATAAAAACCAAATGTCCAAAAATACAAGTAAAATCATCCACAAAAGATTTTTTTTTGCATGTAGTGGCCAAAGTTACCCAGCATGACAAAGTTGCCCCATTTAACGTTAAGTTTAGGGGTTCTGTCTCTGGGGTGGAAATGGAATACACCTATACCCAGCACGATATGTGGCAGAGGGGTACCCCCCTCTTATCCCTATACTTTATACGCACTCAACACTATTGTAACCTAACCCATCCCCCCTTGAAACCTAAAAGGAATTCCTGGAATTCCGGGAACACAATGGTCAACATAAAAGAGGGGGGGGGGGGGGGGGGGGTTCTGCCACATATCGTGCTTCATTATGAATACAACAGTTAAGACATCCGCGTTTTGGTACGTCTGACGGTAATACAAAAAAGGGTTTTGCGTGGACGGCACTAATAATCACTATGGACAAACATCCCCTCTGGAAGCTGGTTTATATACTCTATACTTGGTGTAAGTAATTACCAGGCCTATGTGTTCCCTGCATTTAAAGTGGTTTGATCCTCACAATTACAACCTGCATGTTGAAAATCCCCCTTTGAAATTCCCGCCATGTACAGTACATGTTCGTATCCCATTAAACCTTTTAACAATAGAAGCGGGCCGGGCGTCGTTGTAAGCGCCATTGTACACATCTGGAGTGTCAGTCACCAGCGGGAGGAGGGCGTATATATACTAATAATTATAATAATTATGTATATCGTATGCCAGACCTTATTATGAATAACAATAAGCTACGGTACAGTCCCAATAGTTCATTGGATGGAACGCAAGCACCGCTGACCTCACGAACACTCACATGTGCTGATTGGCTTGTCTTGCGTACAACGGTAATTTACGGTCTAAAACGCACGAACTCTAGTTAGAGCGATAACGATCTGAGGTCACTTGACTCCACGAGTGACGTTCATACGTAAATACGCGGCCATATTCAGTGTTTGTGCCATCGCAAGTTGCGCCAGCACAATATTTTAGGAGACCAATCCAGACAAAATATTTACATGAAACGGCATACAGTGGATAGATTATTACCCAATAGAAATGCCCGTAGCAGACACATGACTGGAGCCACATACAAAGGCATATGAAGCGCGATATGTGGCAAACCCCCCCCCCCCCCCCTCTTTTGTGTTGACATTGTGTTCCCGGAATCTCAGGAATTCCAGTTATGTTTCAAGGGGGATGGGTTAGGTTACAATAGTGTTGAGTGTGTATAAAGTATAGGGATATAAGAGGGGGGTACCCCTCTGCCACATATCGTGCTGGGTATATAGAAACACTTAGAAACCCTGTCAGCGCTTAGAAACCCTGTATTAAGCGCTTTATAAATGCAAGCTATTATTAATATTATTATTATATACAAAGGAGCGTCAGAATAGCCGCTACTGGACCAGCCAGGATCGTCCACACTTTGCGAAGGGGTTAGGTAAACTGATCATGACAACGTGACGACGTAAACAGCCCGCATATTGTTATATTTGTTATATCACAACCGCATTTCTGCTAGCAAAAACTAGAGATTTTGGTTTGTACGATAATTTTAACCCAAATATTTACTAAAAGAAATTACGGAATTTTAGTTGTCTACTCTTGAGGCGTCAACAAAAGTTGTTGCTTGCTAAAGAAGGACCATACAGAGACAGAATTCGATTAAGGAGGAATTAGGGTGTGGTTTAATGTCCCAATACAAATTTTCATTTTGTTATTGCCATATTTTGAACTTTTTAATAGAGCGTCATTTTTTGTTTTCTGTTTTTTTATTATAAATAATTGTTTGTTAAGTATTTTCTTTTTTTTGTGGGGGGGGGGGGCTAAAAATGTAAATCTAAATAGTATGAATAAATATATACACGACCAGATGGTTTTCCAGCTTTAGCCTTTGATACATGTTTATTCTTAATGGTAAAACTTAAATTTGTCCATGTCTTTAACAATGTAGGCCTACATTTGAGTGGGTGAACAACAACTCGTACTGATTTACATTTAATACACAATTCTGTTATAACAAACATTTTGCCCATTTCCAGCTGAGTTTGTATTAAGGAGAGTCGGATGGAAAGCAGACTGTGTGATACAATGTTTCTGTGGTGACAAGATCCTTCCCCTCGATCTGTGAGAGCACCAACTGATCTTTTGTTCTCGCTGCTTCCAGAAGCTTTCCTGCAGAGCGTCTGGCATTGTGAAAGTTTGTCAAGGACAGTTGTTCGGGTCTTCTTGTCCAAACTCCACCTCTGTTTTTTTGCAGATGATGCATATACGTGGCAGTATTGTGAAGTTTCTTTTGTTTCTTGGAAGGAAGCCAGATGTTGAACGCAGTTTTCTCCTTGGGGCCTCAGTGCTGCATTCGCATGTATCTTTTCCCGCCGTATCTGCATCTGAGAATATTTGGAGGGGGGAAGGAAAATGGGAATATTTATAAATAGAGTGCCCGATGAATTGAAATCTGGGGATGAATTAATAATGGTAAGATTATACATAGGCCTACAACAAAATCTAAAAATGTTGGACAGATATGCTTCACTCCACTTTATAGAGTGGAGTGAAGCATATCTGTCCACAATTTATTAAAGACACAGGTATAAACACAAACAATGAATGCACCTTTTGTTTATGAAAAAAACAATCTTAGAGGTTGTTATTTCCAAAGTACAGCTAGGTTCCAGGAATGCCGTATTTTTCACATTGATTTAACTTTAAATCTATGGAACCCTGATATGACTAAAACCTTAAATGTGTAGAGGAAGACTACATTGTATCTCCAGTCGACTCCTGCTCTATGTATTTTTATGATATTTATCTTTCTCAGTCAAGCAAAATATACTTCATAAATGTTGCATTCTTGCTTTGCCTCGTAGAATGTAACATTTCCTCTTTGAACTCGTATTATTTACTATTCTGGACATTGTGTGATCACAGGAAAGTAAATAAATACAATTGAAGGGAAAAGACGAAATTTAAACAAAATATATGTATTAAGGAATACAATTATAAGCAGGCAGGTTTTTTGTTTTGTTTTTTTCCAGGAGAAAAAAAGGCAAGGAAATAAAAAATACTGACAAATAAGGAGGTTATACGAGCTTCCGGGTTAAGAATGGAAAAATGTACTAGAAAAATGTACTATATAAATGTCCCTCCCCCCTCAATTTTTGTCCCCCTAATATAAAATAATATTAACTGCCTACAGTACTAGTGACAAGTTACATGTATATTTGTTTACCTACCCTAGTTTCAATTTCCATGTGACCAAGTTGCATGCCATTTTAGAACTAGAAGCAGAACTATTTTGTTTTGCCCTTATGAACTTGAAGAAGATCGCTTGTGGTATAAAAACCCTCTAAGAATTATGGGTTACGAATTATGACCCTACAAAAATTGTCGACAGTGGTCATAACTCTTTTTAAACTCCATTTAAAACATGTTTAGTCCAAATTACACAATCTATGGGGACATAGAAGGGATAGGTGGTTCTAGGATTAAGAAAAAATTATTCTGAAAAAGCCTTATTCCTTTTTTGTTAACGGAATCTACTCAACAACATCATCACGTACCTTTGACAATGATTCCGGCGGTACATCAACCAGTGCGTGTACGATTGGAATGCCGATGATCATCTCCGCTTTTTTCGGCAATTTCTGCTTTGGTAGAAGTAGAAACATTCTTCCACCTACCGGCACAAGCGTGGAATTTTTTCCAACTTTTTTCAGAGAACGACGAAACCCTGGAATCTGCATCTGAAACGTGCATATTAAACGTTTTCGTGTTCGAATCGCCGTCGTCTGAGCAGCTCGTGTCGTCGGCCATTTTGCTGTAAACAGCGCCTACGCTCACTCTATTTTACAGCACCCGCTATTGGTCCATTTGCCCACTATTCCGATAAACGTACCGCACCACGACAGAAGGGCCTCGTTGATTGGTCGTTGGAAAATAATGACGTAATTGTTCGCTGGGCATTTTTTTGCATCGAAACAGGGAAAACATGAATTTTAAATAAAGATTTTATCGAGTACTGGTTCGCAGACCGTCTGGGGATTTTATTTGTGAGTTTCCCAACAACTTGCTAAGTAGTTTACAGTAAAATTTATATAGATTCACGATGCCATGCCCGGTGGTCTAATATTACTGAAAAATATAGAAACATTTTGGCCAACAGAGAAACAATATTCTGCTTCGGCAGTGATGACGAAGCAGCCTAAAAATGCCATGTGACTCGCTTTCGGCCAATCAAGATACATAATATGTGGGTGAGGTGTTATTTGAATAATTTTGTTAACATTTAAATGGTATAGCACAAGTACGTACCGTTAAAGGAAAATGACAGATTCAGTGTAAATAGATATACTCACTGGGTTCTCTGTTTGTGCTGACACTTTGTCGAAAGCATGCGCCTCGTATATCGGGTCGCCTTCTTCCGAGTTGGAACACAGATTCACCTCTACGTCTTTTGTGTCCTCTTCATCTAAAGTAAGTGGGGGGGGGGGGGGGGGGGGGGGGGGTTACAGAAGATTCCGTTTAACAATTCAACAATTGATATAATCACCACCGTAAAAGGTTCGCATTGAGTCTATCCGTATATTGATGTACGAACTCGCTGTGGACCTGCGAACAAAATATTATGTCCACACGACACTGGAGGCGATATCGGATCGTGGACTTGCTAATACGTCCACAGTTCGTTTCGCCCTTTCTGAAAAAGAGCTGTAGATGAAAATTGGGTCAGGATTATCAGCAGAAAAATGAAGGGGACACCGGAGAGGCCCAGAAATAAAATGTTGGGTTGAAAAAATGTTCTGGAAGCGAGTGAAATGAGTATTTAGCCAATGTTTTATTAACTACACGAAGACAAAGGAACGTCCACCGTATAAGAGGTTCGGCAAACAGGAAAATTGAACGTATCCGTATCCGTATGACTTCACACGTACACCTATACAAAAAAAATTCCGCGACATTTTCTCTCAAAATCAGTTTAAGAGCAATGTGAGATGTATTAATATGCGTTATGTAAATAAGTACCGCTCAAAAGTGGGAGGTTGCTGTTCGGGGTGGACGGAGTGGTCATATTGCTCTCATCAAAATTCACGTTTTGTATAATTCTTATTTGCCAGCCCCTTATTATTGTATGATATTTTGACTTTAATTATTAGTGTCTGCACTTGAATTCTTTTGGTGAGGATTTGAACGCTAGTTTGATAGTTTTGTTTAGCCTGAAACAATTTTACATTCATGTGACATAGCAGCCGCCATCTTGCCAGATCATAACGGGCATGGACAAGACTTGATTTAAATTGTGGATTATCAACAAGATGATTCTTATCGTAATTTGAATGTGTATGGTATGCACCTAACTTTGGTGGTGTTTATGGGCGTTTGTTGAATGTTTTTATTGGTTTTACATCCTAACAGGTGAATATTGTTTGCCATAATAATAATTATTGCAAAGAAAGTGTTACTTGTAAATTTTATGGATGCTTGCTGCAAGGCTCCAGCATCAAGTCCAGGTAGGACAGCAGTTATCGTTGCAACTTTCCAAACTCTGCTACTCGTCAACTGTTGTCGATGATGTCTTCGCAGTTCACATGAATAATGGGCATTTCACAAACCCAGCGCAAACTACTAATATTAACCATCGTGAGCATTTAGACTTCATAATGCTGTTTCATTCTAAGAAAAATGTGAGTGTCACACCAGGGGTCCGACTTTCCCTTCAGTGGAACATAGGAAATGTCTCCTAATAAGTTCGACAGTAGGAATTCACTCATGGAAGACCAGATTATGTTAACACGAACCTATTTCATTATATTTATTAAGAAAAGAAAAAACAACCTACTATAATTTATACAAATTACATCAATGGATTTAATAAGTTATACTCCTATAAACCTTTACTATGGTTAACGGGCTGAATTCCCCAGCCGTTAGTATATACCCAAAACAGCCACTGTTCTGACCTACTTGGGGACCAATTTAATAATTCACACTTGTGTAGCTGCACACATACATGTACACCCACACGCAGGTTGACTATACCCATGCACACACCACACAAGCTGAGATGGTAGTGCCTATATCAGCCCACATACTGGGTGTTTCTTAGAACCAAAGTTCACTCAGGCATTTATTTAATTTACATATATTGGCATGTACCAAAGTTCATTCAGGCATTTATTTAGTTTACAGATATTGGCATTGTCCTAATGTTTGCATTGTTTCTTAAAATACCGGTAGCCCACTGCATTGTAATTGGGAGTGTTAAATCCAACCAAAGAAAACAAAAACTGCAATCTTTAATTAAATCACTACTAGACTCGGGGAAACCCATAATATATATACAAACTATGTAACCTGATTTATAAATATTATCACATCTTGTGACAGTGAGGAACTTTACACTTGCGACCCAACTTGCCCTTGTTGAAACTGTTAACCAAAACATGCAACAAAAAACATGCTAAAATCCTGCATGATGTTGAGCTTCCATTCATCACCTAGATCCATCACGTCTAGCAATCCTTTGTTGGTTATTATAAGTGGTGATAAGTCTGAAATCATCTGGGTTCAGATTTTGCTTCAGACTGGGAAAACTTCTCCCGATAGGCTGTTACTACCGTGTGAAATCTACTGAAGTGAAGCTAACTGGAGTACATTTAAGTCCAATCTTCATAAAGCTAGGGTCTCTCATGTCCCATCCAGATTGTCCAAGTCTCGCCAAAATATACCTTGGTTCCACAATAAGATCAAGCGACTCGTTAAGATTAGGAACAGGATTCACAAAACAATCCAAAACATCGTGGAAACATTCAGAACTGCTAAAAAATTTGTGAAACAGGAATTAAAGAACAAACACCAGAAATATGTTACAAAAATGGTGGACAACATAGAAGAGGACCCTTCTGGAAATACATCAGGAGCAAGCGTCATGATAACCAAGGGGTACTAACTTTAAAACAAATGGTGTTTACTACCTTACAAATGAAGCTAATGCTCAGATTCTGGCAGACCAGTTCAAATCAGTCTTTACAAAGGAAGATCTCTATACAGGATTCATTTCGAGCCTACTCAGTTACCAGTAGTTGAATATATTATCATGTCACTAGTGGGAGTTCTGAAACTTCTAAAGGAACTTAAAAAACCAACAAGCTATTGGCCCGGATATTATAAATCCTAAGGTCCTCAAGGAACCCAGTCGGAAAAACTATGTTTCAAACACGAGTTAACAAGTAAGAACAAACGCGTGTCTTGGCGAGGTAAAATAAAATATCTAAACACGCGATTCAAATGTGTTCTAGACTTACTATAATATGCGTTTCTGAAACTACTGTTAAACACGTGATCATTTGGAACGCGTGTTTGGATATTTGATTTTACCTCGCCAAGACACGCGTTTTTTTTAAACATAGTTTTGCCGACTGGGAAGCTGCTGAGAAGGTTGCCCAGTTTTATCGTAAATTTTTTACCAATCTCTAGAAACTGGTGAACTTCCAGGTGGCTGGGTGTCAGCAAACATATTGGCACTTCACAAAAGGGGAGATAAAACAAACTATAGACCAGTGTCATTAACGTCCATTTGTTGTAAGCTTTTAGAGCAGATAATTCATTCGCATATCAGCAGGCATTTAGAGAAACATAATATTCTTACTCCGAGGCAACACGGTTTCAAGAAACATCATTCATGTACTACTCGGCTGGTATTTGCAGTGAATGGGCAGAAGCAGTTGATGGGCGGAAGCGTTCTATACTGTCCCATACGTGGTCAACTATTGAGTGGATAATTTACCAGCGAGTTGCGGTAAATGGGACAAATTTCAACTGGGATTCTGTCGACTCCGGAGTTCCCCAAGAATCAGTGCTAGGTCCACTGTTATATTTCTGCGCTAAATCAACGGTATTACTGATGGGTTGTAGTCGAAGATACTTTTTTTTGCAGAAGACTGCATAGTCTACAGGGAAATTCAAAGCTCCACTGATTGTACCAAATTGCAGGAAGATAGGCAGTCTTCATAGATGGACTGCTAAATGGTAAATGCAGTTTTATGTCGAGACATGTTACATTATGTACATGGAAATACAAGAATGATGGTCCAATGCAGGACCAACTACACACTAAATAACCAATTATTGGAAACAGTTGAACAACATCTGTACTTGAAAGTCTATCTTTCTCACAAATTCAAATGGAACTGCCATTATGATCACATGGTTACAAAGAAAGCTAATCCAATACTGAGGATGTTGAGAAGGAACCTGAAACAGTGCTCCAAATCGGCAGCATATCTTGCTCTAGTTCGTGAACATCTTGAGTACGCATCGACTGTCTGTGATATGTTTGATGCAAAATATATCAACCAACTTGAGATGGTCAAGAGGCGTGCAGTGTGACTGAGATGATATCCAACGTGGGATGGGATACTTTACAAAATCGGACATTAAAGTGGCCCGTTTTGCTCACTTACAACTGAGTTTTTTTAAGAAATGGCATTCTCTTTGGTACTCGCTGTCATCCATCGTCAAGGAAAGAGCCAGCTCACAACCTGCAACCTCTCAATGTCTTCAGTCAGAAGAACCCCTGAAAGTTTCCCTGCAAGTTCACCGGATGCACACTTTGACTGGAATGCGTTCAGGCTCTTGAGAACGTAGAATCGTACGACCAAGTGTATCGACCTATCTGTTATTTCAAGCAGACGGCCGCTGGTATATGTTTGTAAGATACGTTCTACTGCCCTTAGAAAATCAGGATCCGTTTTCACTGCTGTCTTTAATTTATCAAAGAGCGCTTTCGTGATTTCTTCTTTATCACCTCCACCATCGGCTGCAGTAACGTGCAAGGGTACTGAACAATCTTCAAAACAATATTAAGGAAATTAATGCATCTGTAAAACACATAATGTCTTGTATGTATAATCACAATCCATTGACAAATTACCAGGTTGCCATAATTAGTTTCGAAATGGGATGTGTGAAGTTAAACAACGTGACACTTGAGAAGATAATTTTACATTTCAATGTCAAATAACAAACGCTTTGTTTTGAACACATTTTGTTATTACAGGTCTTACATGTACTATACTGTAACAACATTTAAAAACAACAACAGACAAATCTAAGTCATTTTTATGAGAAGGACTTGTGCCATCGTAAAGAATTGCGTCATCATTAATTAGATGACGTACGGTAACAGCTGAAGGCAACATAGTTACCTCTGGATATCTCAAATTCCAATGGTAAGAGACTATAAACGTACGAATAAGTTATGTTCAAAATTAACATCTTGTATTGTGGAGTTTGTATAGGCTTCCGAAACACACACACAAAAAACCGATAACACTCGTATTTACATTTAAAAACAAGATTTTTAGGGACTTCTCAAAATCCATAATTTTAACCAAAGCAAAAATCGGGTTTTTTTTGCAAAATATTCACACCCAAATGAAGGATCTCTCTGCCCTTTTACCTCGACACCACATTGTTGTTATCGTGTTATGTTATACTTTTCAGCCATGTCCAGGATTGTATGGAATTGCTCTGAAGCATAATGATGTATTTAACTCACCGAATGATTTGTTATCGACCTTGTTACCCTCCGGGTACACTATTGTATTTTGGCTGTCGTTCAGGTGTATGTCGTAGGAAACGGTAAGTGATGATCTGCTGTTTGAGGAACATGTTTCCTGGCCTTCAAGATCAAAGGATGGAGTCGTGCTTGCCCTTGGTGGCTGTCCTTTTGCTTTATTGTCTCTCAAGCAGATGATCTTTCGCGCAGTTCCTTTTTTTAAAGCGAAGTCTGCTTGCAGGGTTTCCATGTTGTACAGTAGCAGTGTTTCACCTGTTACATCCTCTTTGTAGAAGAGTTTCGCACAGTCGGACAGGTTTATTTCTGAGAGCCAATTTCGTACATCTGAAATCGACCACTCAGATATGCTTGTCGGTAGCGATAGTTCTGCAGGAGCTTCTTTGCCTGAAATATTAACAAAAATAATAACATTATTTCTGAAAAAAATGCATCTAATTGTTGGTCTACTGTAAACAAAAATGACACAATTTGGAAAACCCTATTTCAAATTACTTGCGATTCCTGCAACACGCAGCTGTCCGCGGTTGTGCATATACCATACACATGTACATGTACATGTACGTGTAGAGTACACACGCTCACTAGAACTAAGAAGACAAAACCGTGCTAAATGAATGGTGCACTGTGGACAGCTGCAAAAAGGGTAGGCTCACTTAAATGCATGTAACTTTGGAACCAAAGGAGTAAATTAAAAAATTAAAAAATCTGCATGAAGCCGAAAACATTGTCTATCAATTTAATCCTCTAACTATGTGTATATTTGCCCAAATTTATTTAAAAAAAATATTCCTCTACACGCAGAGGGAACTTCTTTTTGACTCACCCTGTTCGAGATTTTACCACAATAATTGCCGTTCTCCGTCTTATACCCCAGTCACAATTTGCTTGCGATGGGTTTGCGATTAGTTTGCGGCGGATTTCTAGGCATTTAAGGCCGGGGCCCCACGGGACTCCTTGCGGCTGCCGGGTCATTTTTTGGCATCGGGCGGGCATCGAGTCACTTTTAACTCGGACTTAAAACCTGGTGCGGCGTTTCGCATCGCAAATTGATCGCCAATAAATCGGTCGATGCCTAGCCGATGTCCGGCAGGGCATCGCACACGTCGGGCGGGCGCCGAGCCAAATTTTGGACAACCCAGACAATCAATATATCGGCCAGGCGCCGCCCACACGCCGGCCGGGTCCCGCAAGGCGTCCGGCCGACTTGGCGGTGCCTGGCCGAAAATCGGCCGGGGGAAAATCGGCCGGGGGCCGGACGGCGCCCTGCCGGCGCCCAGCCTGAAATCGGTCATGCATCGGCCGGGGCTCGCAGGGTAAAAAAAGCGGCTCATCTACATCTACATCTACACCTACATCTACACACAGTTTATCACACAAGTTTCATAGTGCAAGTACTACATCTCTTCTTCAGCCACCAATGCAACAAGAACCAGGTTGTAGCGGTATAGCGTGCAAACGCCAACCTCTCCCTCAACCGGGCGACATACACGCGCTGTGCAGGTGCCCGCAAGCGTTGTGGAGGTATCAACGGCATTTTCTTATGTAATGGCCCTGTCACACCAGTACATTTTAGGCCAACGCGTGAGTAGCGAGTTGTAATTTTGGCAACACGCTGGCAAACGCTAACCAACGCTAGGCCAGCGTTAGCAACACAATGAGCGCGTTACTCACACGCTGGGACACGCTGTCATACGCTGAGGAAAAAAAGATTTTTTTCAAAATAGCTACAATTTCCAGCGTTTGCCAGCTTGTGACTGCACACGCTGGCGGCGCGTTTTAGATTCGTTACTCACGCGTCGAACACGCTAGGCGATCGTTATCAACCCGCTAATCACACGCTGGCGTACGCCGGCGTACGCTTGCGACACGATGGTTATGGCCCTGCCACACCAGGACGTTTTAGGCCAATGCATGAGTAGCGCGTTAAAAATAGTTGATACCCTGGCAATTGCTGAACTTTCACAGAAAACGTCAAGTGGAACCGTGATTTCAGCGTGTTCATACAGGTTGATAATGGGTTCATAGCGTATGCCAGCGCGTAAGTAGCGTGTGAGGAACGCGCTCAGCGTGTAAGGAACGCATTACTGATTTATAGTAAAAATACGACAGCGGGTCGCCAGCGTAAGAGTAGTGGGTTGGTAACGATCGTCTAGCGCGTTCGACGCGTGAGTAACGGCCTTATTGCGCGCCGCTAGCGTGTGCAGTCACACGCTGGCAAACGCTGATTTTTTTTAGGTATGTTGAAAAACGTATTTTTGTCTCAGCGTGTGACAGCGTGTTCCAGCGTGTGGGTAACGCGCTCAGCGCGTTGCAAACGCTGGCCTAGCGCTGGTCATCGTTTACCCGCGTGTTGCCGAAATTTCAACACGTTGGCCTAAAACGTTCCGGTGTGACAGGGCCAATACTGTAGTAGCGCGTCATCTTTTTGTACAACTAATCATGTGGTCGTTGCCGTACGCTGGCGCGCGTTGGGCCGCGCTACTCACGCGCTGGGAAGTCGTTCATCAGTCGTCGAGCGCCTTACTAACGCGTTATTCACGCGCTGGCGAACGCTATGAACCCGTTATTAACGCGTTATGGACACGCTGAAATCACGGTTTAACTTTTTCTGTGGAAGTTCAGCATTTGCCAGCGTATCAACTATTTTTAACGCGCTACTCACGCGTTGGCCTAAAACGTTCTAGTGTGACAGGGCCATTAAGAAGGTCAGAGGAGAGCTTCTGCCGCCGGCCGTTGATCGCTGGCCAGGCTCGACAGACACACTACAGATGCCCGTCCGGCCGCCGTACGACCTGTACAAATTGGTTGGCACCCTACCGGATACCGCAGGGGTATCGCAAGGACATAAGCAGGGCACCGGACGAGTGCCTGCCGGACACCGGCCGATAAACGGGCCAATAATTCGACCCCATTTCCAAGAAAGTCGGCCGATCGCCGGTCGGCGATCCCCCGGGCCCCGTCATGGCAGCGTACGGGGCACTTTTAATTGTGACTGTGACCGCCATATCGCACGATCTTTCGCCGACCTCTACACGCCGGCCGATGCCTAGAAATCGCACACGCCGCCCGGGCTCCGCTTTAATTGTGACTGGGGTATTAGTTGTAAAGGTAGTGGTGAAAATTGACCCCTCATTTATTTTGCGATTTCATCCATGCCAACAAACACAACGCTTTTCTTACCCATGTTGCTACCTCTTTCGTACTCTCTGTCATCCATCGTCAAACGAAGAGCCAGCTCACAACCCGCAACCTTCTTGACGTCTTTTATCAGAAGAATCTCTGAGAGCTTTCCTTGGAGTTCACCGGATCACCGGACAGAATCGAATCTCGAGACAAAACGTATAGACCCCTCCCTAATTGTCAGCTAGTTCTCCATCGGCATTAAACATAATTTGATTGAGCTCGTCGTTGAAATTGGCCCTGCGATTTTATATTAATTTGCGATAAACGGCTGGAGTCAAATCGTCTTACCGACCTCAGTCTGAGCTACCGTCAAAAACACATGGAATTCTGCAGAGTGGGAGTAAAAATAATAAAGTTTTAAAGATGAGATTTCTGGGTTAATTATTAACATATACTATTTTAATTTAAGGTTATTTTTACATTTAAGGTTGCCCTATTTTATCTGGTTTAACAGAGAGCTTGACACAAAGTACCATCGCTTGTTAGAACAGTACCGTTTTACTTGCATCGGCTATTTTTTAGCTAAGACATAGGGGAGAGCGGGGCTAGTCCGCCCCAAGGGCGACTCCGCCCACCACGTAATTTCCCACCACTACAGCCATTGGAGGAAGTTTTGATGATGTAGTTAGATTACGCACGACATGATAAAACTTCTTTAACAGCTACACGAGCAGGCCCAACAAGTTCATAAAGTTATCATCAATAAACCGTTTACATATCATGTAAGTAAACGTTCCTCGTATCAATAATATTGTATAAACCCCAAGACATAAACAAAGATGGTTTTATATTGGTTGGTTTTATATTGGAAGATAGACTTGCCAAAATAATTATAAAGTCATGAACTCTGTTTACTGTTAATGATGCTTATGACGTAGTAAAACACAAGATGAGCACTTGGGGCACGTTCGCCATGTATATAGCGGGGTAGGTTCGCCCTGTGGCGGTCTCACCCCACTGTGGTGGGCGGACTTGCCCCATTAAATTTGTATGGCTATTAATTTATTTAAGCCAGCTAAATATACACATTTTAAGGTGAAATAAACATATTTAGAGAGATATCCTTGTATTTAATAATGTCACGTTGCAAACCTAGCACGCTTACCCATAATAAGATGTTATATGAAACCAGAATACTTTGATAAATCAAGTTTTAAAAATGTCATAAGCAACAGGTGGATAAAATTGTATGGGTTACCATGACAAGTTGTTCCAAGTTGTACTTTACAATCACTATACTAAACTGTTGATTAGACATTACAAGTTGTGGTTCATAACTATTTAGTTTGCTTGTATTTTTAGTTTACCTTCAGCAGTTTCAATATGAGAAAAGATTACCCTCAAATATTAGAGAAATCACAAGTTGGATTTATAAATATTTAGTTTATAGCATTTCCTTTTAATATTCAACAGTTTAATGATACAAAACTGTTGCTCAGAAATCACAAGTTGTGGTTCATAACCATTTTGGTTTGCTTATATTCATTTATTTTAACAGACTGAATGAGACTGAACTTTTGAAGAAAAAAAACACACGCTCTTATTTACATCTAGGGTAAAGAGTCTTAAATAAACATTTCCGAGAACAGTTATATGCAATATATTGTTTTGATATATTTTTGAATATGGCGAACTTGCCTCACCATGTGGGCGAACATGCCCCAACGGGGCGGGTGTGGGGTAAGTTCGGCCACCTGTGTTTATGTGTTACTCCTATTGTCACTATAAGATCTGTCGTTCAAAAAATGTGGTGGTATTTATCCAGGGTATAGTGCTATCAAATGTAAAAAGATGCATTCAACGTCGCGATGAAATTTAGAACGACGTTTATCCTGTTTTTATTTTCGCAAAAACAAGAATTCGATTTTATTTCGTATCATTTCAATACATGAATGTACAAAATGAGTACAAAATAATACGTGATTAGGCTTTCGGTTTGACGCAAGTCATGCGTGGCCGATTATTAAAATAGCGCAATCTATTTTGCAGCAAATAGATGTGTCACGGCCCGAATCAAATATTATTTTTCATTTGTTATAATGTAATTCGAATAACCTTAATTCAATCAATAAAGTATATATAGGTTGATACAATTCATAATACCTTGGATGTATTCGTTATCAAGGTATGCTAGACCTAATTGATCGTAATGTGTTGGTTCTTTCTCTCTCTACTTGATTTAGTTCCTCTTATGTTACTTTTGTTAACACAAAGATGTATTCCAATGCTTGACCAGACAAACATGGCAACGGATATCGATACTTTCGCCTAGCTCAATTCTCTATTTATATTTGAAAAAGACAACACTTAATTTCATTTAGGAATCAGTATAATTCACATTACTATCATACAGTTGTAAAATTCGTCTCGTGTAATAATCGGTGTTGAAAGTTATCATTCAATTTGACACTGTTCCGTTTACTCTAAAACGTTGCGATTAGGAGATGAATTTAAATGACTAAAGTATTATTACGAACGAAAACAATAACAGAATTTGCTTTTTCGATTTAAAGTCAATCGCCTGATGAGACGATTTTCACGAATTTAGCACGAATCGGAATGCTAAAAAATTGAAATACACTGCACCTTGAATGAAATCTATTTGTAACCTTTTGAAATTGAAATTTAGAAATGAGCTCGGCGATGTTCGGGGACGAAATTAAAGTTGCGTTATCAGAAACTTGTTTGACATAAATGTTAAAATGACTAAGAAAAAACTATAAAATCTTATAAAAACATATTTAAACAATGATAACATTATGATATATAGCAACAAAATGGGAAAAAAAAAGGAGGTGTCCGTAAATTCGGCAAAAAGGTAGGTGAAGGGTTGCCTAACGTGGGAGACTTGAACTATTTCAAGGAATTTTCCAACATTCTCGGTTAAGAAAACATTTTGATGTTGACATACTTTTTAGCCCAATTTACGGACACCTTGTTTTCCCCCTAAATATTACAATGTTATCATTGTTAACATCATTTTTTCATAATGTTTTAATAGAGTAACCGTGTACAGTAAGCAACTTGGTGAAGCTCATCAACACTGACTACTTGATGATATCTGGAGACAAGGTATAACTAGTATAAGGCGCGGTAAAAAATATAGTTTCCCCGGTAAATTTCGGCAAATGAGCAGCCAATTTAATTTGTTTTTGTGCGTGCGAATTAAAGCGATTTTGCAACTCCAGATTTTGTCCTGCATATTTATGTGCTGCTGATTTGACATGAGATTTGCATTTACAATTCTGGAAGACTTTTTTAGCTCTGTACAATAACTCAAGAATAATTTCAATGGAACAATTTCTAGAAACATTATAATTACCCCAATAGTATCCCTAACTTAAGGTTCATCTGTGAAATAATTTCAACTGATTTGGGTAGGTATGGGTATGGACAACTACCCAAAAAAATGAAGGAGGGATAGAGATTGGGGATTTGTTTTTATTAGAGGCCAAAGGTCATTGACCTCTGCCTAAATCACACACACAAAATATCAGCAACAAAATATGGTATATAGATGATCTTGGTGTCTAAATGCACAGGATACGAAAGAAGATGACATAAAATAACTACTGACCCTTAGAATAAAATCCTGACCTCCGAAAATGAGGTCAAAGATCAAAAATATACGTTTTATCACTAAAATGTCATATTAGTAACAGGAAAATTACCATATTATATAAAATTGAGCACAAACTTATGGGAGTTATTATTTATTCCAAGAGCAGAGGGGAAGGAGAACATTTCCTCTCTGGGGGTCAAAGGTCATTGACCCTGCACTAAAACACTATAAATTGTATCTCAGCAACAGCATGTTTTACCTAGGCCTAGATGATCTTGGTGTCAATATGGACAGAATTATACTAGGAGACAAACAAAATATGAAATGAATTTTCACCACTAAAATACGAGATTAAAGGTCAAAATGAGCAGGGGGGGGGGGGGGGGGGGTTTGAAGTTCATTGGTGTCAAACAGTTTGTGTATGTAAAGCGTTTGTTTATGGTGTAAATGGAGGACACATACCTGGCGACACGAAGGTGAATTGGGGTTAGGGTTAGAATCGAGGACGACCTCGATTGAGAATCGTGTACAAAACCAATGAGAGCCGTCGGAAAGAGTTAGAGTACAAACAAAGGAAATTTTCAAGAGGAACAAAGAAAACTTCTCGATTTACACCATAAACAAACGTGTATGTATATGTGCATGTATAATCAACAATTTGCAGAGTTCTACTAACAACTTAGAACTTACAGTAACTATCGGCAACACAATATAAATTAATAATACTCAGTCTGTTTCCTCTTCATCGCTTCCAATACCTTCTGCATCTATGCTATCTGTTCCATTGGAGCAATGTCCACAGCACACTCCACATGCAGATACATATGACATGCCAGCTTTTATGCAGCTGCATTTCATGTTTTGACACTGCCTCTCCCCGTCTTTGCAGTTGCAACAAATTCCTTTCAGAAGGTTGTCTGGCGCGATACCAACAGGCAGCCAGGATCTTTGGTCTGAGTTTTCTATTGGAATCTAACTCTCACCCTCTTCCTTTCAGATCAAGAATAGAGGTGTCAAGATGCTTCCATACCACAACTTGAAGATGGACACGAGGGAATGCTGAGCTGTTGCATATTCTGTTGGTGGAAGGCGGTCGATGATCGATTTTGCCCTTCAGTCATTGTTGGGGAGTTTGAATTATATCTGTAAGGCCGTTCGCCCAGGACGCGCGTTTTGCGTGGTATGTTTGCGTTCAAAAACCACATCATCGTGTCCGTATTTCATCGGGTGCACGAGCTGACATGTTGGCCTGGCAGCAGTTTTTGACACATTTTAACGGTTCGGTCATTTTTCCCGACCAAGTTAGGCACTCGAGCGATAATCTGCATTTGTACACGGACGCTTCATCGGAGATAGGTTTTGGTGCATTCTTTGGTGGTACATGTAGTTGGACACACGACGATGGCCCTTGTCAGTGCGTTCTATGAAACTATCCTTTTCTGGTCAGATAACGCGGCAGTCGTGGCCATAATCAATCGTTAAACTCCCCGCTGTCCTAAGATAATGAAACTGGTCCGCATGCTTGTTGTGCGTTGTTTAAATTTGAATATTCATTTCAAAGCACGTCATGTTCCCGGCATTGATAACGGTATTGCCGATGCTCTTTCCCGCTTTCAGATGTCTAGGTTCCGGCAGCTAGCGCCCGGGGCATACCACATTATCACTCCCTTGCCTACCGACCTTTGGTGCAATTTCATATATAGAAATGCTGGTGTTTTTTAAATAGATTATGTCGGCCCCCGTACGCATTCGGTTTACCAGCGCGCTTAGCAATTCTTCCCCCTACACCAAACCCCCTCCGTGCCCACTTTGAACGAATATAGTTTGTACACTTCATTGTTCTTGCTAGTGCTTAGTAATTTTGATTATTTCATATTATGTGCATACTATTTAGTTGTTTGTGTGTGTTTATCTTCCTTTCACGAGCCATGGTGCAACGGGCGTACACGCCTTCAATGTGGATTGTGAGCGACGTTGTCGTCAATTGGACCTGCCGAATTCAACGTCCGGTGGCTGCACCAGGTAGCCACAGCCATCGAACCCAGACTATATAACAAAAAATGTCGGTTCTAACGACCTGGGAGTTATTGCCGCACACATACAGAACTGATTGATGCTATCAATCGATACTCATAATTTGTACCACTTCTCTCATGTCTTTATTATTTAACAACAATTGGGCCTATTTGGCGGCGGTCATGAATGACCGTTTGGCGGATTTGCATTCGGGACGCCGTCATAGGCCCCAATAACTTTTTACCAACGTAAGCCATGCCAAGTATCCGAGTTTTAAGTTCAAATGTAATGGTTATATTTTGCGGCTTTATGTTTAACCTTAATTGTAATTTACGGCTATGTTAAGGCGGCTATGTTAACGGTACGTTAACATGATAGTGATACGTTGTAATTTCGCGATCGGTACATTGGCACTATTGGGTTTCACGTAACAAACGGGAACATAATAGTGATACTTTATATAGTTCCCGAATCGCACCGATCGGAAGCAAACTTATATACTATTGTAATATACTGTTGGTTGGAAATAATAATATGTTTTGAGATCAACCTCTGGCAATAAACTGCTCCGGCCTTTCGATACACAAAGAAAATAAACTCTTTGGGCCAATGCCTAAATATTTTGGAACATCTCACTTCACTGGGGTAACAAGTCAAAGAACATGTAGGCTAACTAGGTTTTATGAGTAATCACTCCTGAAACAGAGACCTCATTCATGTTGTTTTATGTTATATGTATATCTCTGGGGTGGTTGTTTGTGGATTCAATATGGGGCTCTGAATAATGACCTTTGAAGTGATCTGTCGCCGTCAATTTGTTATCCTATATCACAAGAATTTACATTTGTTCTACCAGTGTAATTATGAGCATTTTGACACCGAGATACAATTTATAGTGTTTAAGTCCAGGGTCAATGACCTTTGACCTCAAGAAAGAAATAATAAATAATAACTCCCATACTCGCCACGTAAGTTGAAATTAGCCTCTTCGATTTGTCTGTGCTCATTTTTATATAATATGGTAATTTTCCTGTTATAATTTATGACATTTTAATAATAACATATTTGTTTTACCTTGGACCTCATTTTCTGAGGTTAGGATTTGGTTCCAAGGGTCAATAATTATTTTATGTCACCTTCTTTTGTAATTCTGTGCATTTTGACACCAAGAGCATCTATATACCATATTTTGTTGCTGAAATATAATTTTTTGTGATTTGGGCAGGGGTCAATGACCATTGACCTCTAATAAAAAAATCTCTAACCCCATTCCTCCTTTTTGGCTCAATATATGGCTAATTTAGGGTTACTACAAGTCAACCTGATTTGATCCTGTTAATGCTACCTACAATACCAGTTTCTTGTGGTTTTCAAACACCTAACAATTTACACGACCAAAAGTATTTTAAAAACCTAAAAGTCTAAACTTTACTGGAAGTATAGTATGTTTGCTTACAAAGTACACAATAACTCATGATGCATAACCCGCGCGCTCTAAAATATTCTCATCACTAAAATTGAATTTGGTTAATGAACGCAGACAATATGCCAATTATGGGGCTGGTCAGTCAAACAAAAAAAATTACGGAAACAAATTGCAGTTTCACCTGATTAGATGGATAAATACAATGAAAAGTGCGTATATGTTATCTCAAATTTGGTTAAATGCAGTGTGTTTATAAACGGCGCGGTGTGCCAAAATATTTCCCAAAGGCTTATTCGATTTTATAACTAAATGATTTAACGACAAAGGGCATAAAGATCCTATACAATGGCCCTTCTAATCTCATTTAGTTTTACAATTTAAGTACTAAAATCTGGAAAGTCCTGCATGGTCATGGTTAGTCATAATATTTATTCAACTTGTTTTATTTCCCATTTTGTAATAAATATACGTTTCACAACATTTAACGTTTTCAATTTGGAATGTACAGTTGTATTCTTTCTTTAGCTGTCATGAATACATGTACTGGTATTATTTTCTACCAGATAGTACTATTCAATTCTAGACCCCTTTTACAACTGCGTCGTCGGGGAACTACATATTTTTGCCATTTTTTAACTATACATTGTACATTAATGCATTCGCGACTGGTAAAAATTTTTCAATAAACGGTTCTTTTCTGCACCTATCGAAATAATTGGCGTACATTTGTAAACCGAGTAGTCATCTAGCGTGCGATAATCATGAACAGCCAAACCAATATTCTGGAGAAAACCTACAAAATGAAAGTAGGACTGAAAACAAACCTTTTCGATACATTTGAAAAGCATAATGGGATGACAAACAAGCAAGTTTATACACAAACCTAGCTTGTACTTTACTCCATAAGTTTCGTGGTTTGTTTGTCATACAATCCCATTGTGTTTTCAGGACGTCAACGAGGTTTATCTATGAGTTACGATTCCACCCAGCTAGCGGGTGCCGCGCAAAGCGCGGCATTCCGCTAGTTGGAATGATTTCAGGTTTTACACAACGACATCGTATGGACAGCCATTTTGTACATGTCGTTCGAAGTGTGTGCGCGATGCGGATATGAATAAACAGCATACTGGATAAGCTAAAATCCGAGTTAAGTGTTAGGAAAAGTCCGAAAGGTTCACCAATAAGATATTAGCCTTGAGTGCAAGGCTTTAATTGTATCTGCAATGTATTTACATGTGATCAGTGTGGGCTGTATTGTCATAAGGTAAATTGTGCATGTGTACTAGCTGGCCACCCATGTATAGAGTCTAATCACTGGCAGTTTTAGTCACAGCCTTGAAGTTTTAGTAATACTTCCGAGTTTTGTTGTTATGTTATTGAATGCACTGCTTTCGAACCAGGGGATCTGAGTGGTCTTTGATTGCATTGTCATGTTGAATAGCGTTTGCGAATTCTAAGAAGCAAACGCTATGAAACGCAGGAGTATGACGCAAACCAAAAGTCGGAAATCCTGTGATTGGCCATTGAGAAATACACATAATATATAGTGATTAAGATTAACTGCTGCAAACTGCTTACTGGCTTGAATGACCTGAAATATACAAATCAAATAAGTTAAGAGGGCCTAATAATTCGATCTTAACAAGATCTTCTTCAGAGACATAATGGCCGTGTACATGAAACAAACATAGGGCAACATACAGCATGATGTACATCATGGTTGGCGGAAGAAACACAAATGAAAAAGCATATACACTGTTAAAAAAGCTGGGTAAACTTCATCAGCCAATTGTTGGTGACATTATGTTCAACTATTAAGTACATTTGGTAGTTGGGTAAGCAAAAACATCGACAATGTAGTAAGTCATGTTAGCTGGGCAAACATTTCCCAACTATTTGTATTATTATTTTCCTTGATCCAACCACGAATTGTTGGGTAAAAAGTAAAATAACAATCTCAACAGATGGGCATTACGGTATGACGTTATCAAATTGTTGGGAATGTTATCATTGTGCACACGCCATTGTGTCGGCCAGACATAATGCAGCATATATTCTGCAGGGTGCGACACCCTAATTAAAAGAAGAATTTCTACGCAAGCTCATTTGCATGAAATGTGCCCCCCCCCCCCCCCCCCCCCCTCCGGTGAGTGTTGTTTAGCAGCGCGGCGTGTTGTTTAGCGGCGCGGTGTTGTTTAGCAGCACGGTGTGTGTTGTCTAGCGGCGCGGTGTGTGTTGTCTAGCGGCGCGGTGTGCGTTTGTATTGACCGGCAATCGTGGTCGTCGGACAAAAGAATTGGGAGTCAAACAATGGGTCCACGATTGACAAAACGTCCACGATCTTTTCTCGTGTACAAATCCTATGGCGATCATCCGAAAACGTTAGAGTATAAACAAAAGAGGGAAGACGGTCGGACAATGCCCCGTCCACGATTAAAGGTCTTTATCAAGATGTGTGTGTTGTCTAGCGGCGCGGTGTGGATGATGGATAGGAGGGGAAACGTTTGGTATAGAGGGGCTTGCCCTTAAAATTGTGACGTCATGTCGACCTCGAGAATAAATATGTAGTGTTTTGGCCGTAGGAATATTTAAAGTGAAAGGACCTTTCTTTAATTTAACTATACCCGTACCCCCAAAAAGCTGTTGTTTAATACTTTGCCCTTTTTATGTCTTTCCTCTGCTTTACTGCGTTACCCAGTGCCCCTCTGAGCCAGTGGTAGGCTCCAAAATGTTCGCGCTTTTTTGAGGTTTCAGTTCTTGTATTTATCCTTGGGTATTGAATTTTGCAGAGGGTATTGTTACGGCAGTCGACCATGTGGTTCCAATGTGGTTCCCATCTGGTTCAGTGCAACCAGACTATCGGTTGATAGTCTTGCTCCACGAGCCAAAGATCCTAATCTTTATTTTCAAGTCAGGGAACCACACTGTTGACTGCGGTAACGATACCGATTACGTTTCAAATGTTATTGAAATATCATTTCAAGGAAGGGACGAAGAACCACTGGGTTGAATTAGTTGCAAGACTGAGCCACAGATCCTGACATTTGATAGGCCTACTGCCAGGTCGAGGAACTAGATGGTCGACTTCTCATATAGACAGCGTTCGAATTTCCCAAACAGCTTCAGGGAACAGGCCTTATACCTAGCGTTACCTGGACAGATTCACCAGAATAAACCTTATCGATATTCTCAATGCATCATTGGATTGGATGAAAAAAATGCCATGAATTTTATGCATAAATCCATGGTGGAAGTGAACCAATAAAACATCAATTTATAATTTTCTTCAGAAATTTTCTTAAGAAAATACCTGCTCATCAAATCAGAGATGGATGCAAAGTATACCACAAACATTTTAAATATAACAAAAATGTTAGACTTGGCCTACATGTACGCCCTACATAATTATGTTTTCGAAGACAACCTATAGAAGCATGAACAGGATTCCTGAAGCCTTAATTGAACATGATGTGTGGATTGTTTTCATTCATTCATTCTTTTATTTTACCACCGTTATCTCATGAAGAAAAGGACATTAGAACATGCATGTACAATGCACATGCATGTTCTAATATTAATTACACGAGAAAATGTAGTAACACCACAGAACCAAACAAAAATGTATACATAATATGTAATGTGGTATATAATAATGTGGTATACGTATAGGGCTAGGCCCTAGCCTAGGCTAAACATTTATTCTTTTTTGATGGGTTTTTCTCTTCGTATAATTGATTTCTCAACAACCGCACTAATTTTGACTACTCTTTCATATTTTTATCACTAGTGTTTGCACATACATAATCTAGTAGACATTTTTCGGTAGGCAGGTTTTAAAGTTTATTGCAATGTACGCGTTCACACAAAAAAAAAAGAGCGACCTCTTGTGATTATTCCCCCAAAAGCGCGAACATTTTGGAGCCTACCACTGGCTCAGAAGGGTACTGGGTAACACAGTAGAGCAGAGAAAAGACATTAAAAAAATGTATTAAACAACAGCTTTTGGGGTGTACGGGTATAGTTGAATTAAAGAAAGGTCCCTTCACTTTAAATATTCCTACGGCCAAAACACTACATATTTATTCTCGAGGTCGACATGACGTCACAATTTTAAGGGCAAGCCCCTCGATACCAAAAGTTTCCCCTCCATCATCCACTCGCGCCAAGACACACCGCGCCGCTAGCCAAGACACACCGCGCCGCTAGACAGGACACACCGCGCCGCTAGACAGGACACACCGCGCCGCTAGACAAGACACACCGCGCCGCTAGACAGGACACATAGCTTTACCTTACATACGCACTGTGGACATTCCTTTGTATTCGTGTAGTTAACAAACTTTGACTAAATACTCATTTTTCTCGCTTTCCAAAAACAAATTTACCCTCAAATTAGGATTATGGGCCTCTCAGCTGTCCCTTCTATCTTTTCTATATATAACCCTAACCCGTTTTTCCTCTAGCGCTCTTTTTCGGAAACTGAAAAACGGATTGTGGACGTGTGCAAGTCCACACACCGTAACCTCTTCCCGCATCGTGTGGACCTATATTGTTCGGAGGTCCACAGTGCGTATGCAAGACTAACTCACACCGCTCCGCTAGCCAAGACACACCGCGCCGCTAGACAGGACACACCGCGCCCCTAGACAGGACATACCGCGCCGCTAGCCAAGACACACCGCGCCGCTAGACAAGACACACCGCGCCGCTAGCCAAGACACATCGCGCCGTTAAGCCCCAGTCCCATCGGCCAAGGATACTCAAGGATACTCCCGGACATGATCCGGGAGTATCCTTGAGTATCCTTGGTCATTTTTGGCTATCCGGGGGGTCATTTTCTCCCGGACACCGCCGGATAAAAGTCGAGAAAAACAGCCGGATAGAAGGGCCCGGATAGTCAAGGATAATCCCGGATACAACACGGATACTCCAGGATACTACACGAATACTACACGGATAGTCCCGGATATGACACGGATACCCAAGGATAGGCAATTTCATGTTACAAGCATGTTACCCGGATAGTCCAGGATACGACACGGACACCGCCGGATACAACACGGACACCGCCGGATACACCACGGATACACCACGGACAGCGCCGGATACCCCCGGACAGCCAAGGATACTCCCGGATAGTCCCGGATAGTTCCGGACACTCACGGACATACTCCCGGACATGACACGGATACCTCAAGGATACTCCCGAGAGAAGAAGTGATGAAAGTCAAAAAATGGCTCTTTTTATATGCTTTTCAGCGTTCATCCAGGCGCATCCGTGATAGTCCGTGACTATCCGTGACTATCCGTGAAGCATCCGTCAGTATCCGTGTCATGTCCGTGACGCATCCGTGTATATCCGTGTATATCCGTGGTATATCCTTGGTTATCCTTGGTTATCCGGGTATGTCCGTGTCTTATCCGTGTTGAATCCGTGTTGAATCCGTGTCGTGTCCGTGACTATCCGGGACTATCCGTCACTATCCGGGACTATCCGGCGTCACATCCGTGTTGACACCGTGTTGCATCCTGGAGTATCCGTGACCATCCGGCTGGAAATCCCAAAATTTTCGTCCTTAACCGGGAGTGTCCGGGAGTGTCCGTGTTGTATCCTGGAGTATCCGTGTTGATGCCGGGACTATCCGTGACGGTTCCGTGCATATCCGTGATGATCCGGGACGTCTTTTTCGCTCCAGGATAGGGGCCGGATATACCCGGAATCAACACGGAACCGTCACGGATAGTCCCGGCATCAACACGGATACTCCAGGATACAACACGGACACTCCCGGATCGGGCGACTTCTTCCCGGATACTCCCGGACAAATTCTAATTTTTAAACCTCCCAACTTTTAAATTTCGGCTTCCCGGACAGCGCCGGACACTCCCGGATGCTCAAGGACACTCAAGGACTCTCAAGGATACTTCACGGACTCTCAAGGATACCTCACGGATAGGCCACCGGATACTCAAGGATACTCAAGGACTCGTATCCGGGAGTATCCTGGAGTATCCTGCTGTCCGATGGGACTGGGGCTTTAGCCAAGACACATCGCGCCGTTTTAGTGACCTTAATAGTACACCATAAGCCACACATAAAATTGCAGTTGGTTCTGATGAGAGGTATATTTCAAAATGTTCTTTGGAATGAAACATGATGTTTACTTTTATTTTCTATTTGTAAGACGCTTGAAGAAAACCTGTCTTAAGTCTAAGAACCCCAAAACGTGTTGATTGCAAAACTACATTGGGTAAATTTACGTTATAGACGACATTTTTCATTGTTGTGTTTGTATGAGACTTGTCCTTTCAATGTTTCATTGGGTTCTTGCAATATTAGTGTTTTCAAAGAGTGGTTTTTTAAGTTTAAAAGTGTTCCAAATTGTTGTCAACCTTCTAAAGTGAACAGCTTTTGAAGGTTTGGTTTTTACAAATTGATAATGAAGTTTGCAATAAAATATACAAAAAGAAGCCTCGTTTTCAAGATATCCCTTAGTTAGGCGTACCGCAAACACCAACTATTGGTCAACAACATGCCCTAAAATTGAGCAAATATGTACAATATAGTACACAATTATTGAGAAAACGACCTAACCAACAACTGGTCACCAAACTGTCACCCCACAATTGGTTCTTTACATTTACCCAACTCATGGATGATTAAAAGTACCAAACTGTTTTGTCTGCAATATTACCCAACTTTTAGGTACACTTTTAGGTACATTGGGGCTGTTTTAGCTCAAAAGCTGGGCATGTTGACAGCCAACGTTGGGTACAAGTTGGGCCAAAATTTACCCTTTTTTCTTGCAGTGTACAGAGTCCAGCGGAACAACAAAAGGAGGATAAGGCTGAGGGATTAAAGGGAAAGGTCAGTGTGGGTAGGATAAAAAAAGAACTAACAAAGAAGTATTATTAATAGGAGAAATGGCAAGGAATAAATCTGAAACAGATGACAAATAGGTAAAAAATTTAAAAATAGAAGTTAATCATTTCCTAGTTGGATGTTGAGTTCAAGCGGTTGAATAGTCCGAAGACGATTAGGCCCCAGTCCCACCAAAAGCCGGATACGCTACGGATCACCCCGGATGCACTACGGTTCATATCCGGGGTCATCCGGGAGTGGAACCGTAGTCAAACCGTGATGAACCGTAGCCAATCCGGGGCCATCCGGGGCCATCCGGGACCAACCGGGGACATCCGTAGTACGTCCGGGAAGTCGAGCGTCACCCCGGATCAACATCTAGCATCCGGGGTGATCCGGGGCCATCCAGGAAAGAAGAGGGGCGGCGGAGAACCGTAGTAAAACCGTAGTGAAACCGTAGTAAAACCGTAGTGCGACCGTGATGATCCGTAGTGTATCCGGGATAAACCGTATAGCGTGACCGTAGTGTAACCGTGTTTATCCTGGATGAAACGGGAGTGGGTTCACACACGGTTCCACTACGGTTCCACTTCGGATGACCCCGGATACACTACGGTTCACCACGGATTCACTACGGTGTCACCACGGATTCACTACGGTTTTTCCCAGGTGAACCGGGATAAACCGTAGTGTATCCGGGGTCATCCGGGGTGAACCGTGGCACATTCGGAATGAACCGTGGTGCATCCGTAGTGAAACCGTGGCGAAACCGTAGTGAATCCGTGACCATTCGGGGTCATGGGAAAAAAACAGGCTTGAACCGGGATGATCCGGGCCCATCCGTGGCGGAACCGTAGTCAAACCGTAGTATAACCGTAGTAGGGCCGGGGAACATGTCTTCTTCTTTTTCGATTGCCTTCCCGGTCCACCCCGGATGACCACGGATCAAACGTCTGTTTTAACCGGGGCCATTCGGGGCGATCCGGGGCGATCCGTGGCGATCCGTAGCATACCCAGCTTCAGTGGGACTGGGGCTTAAGGGCGCTGCCAAGTTTACCTGAAGTCAGCGTGGGCTCGAATCACAGGTACGCTAGACACATGTGATGTGAAAGATAGAGAAGGGAACTAGTGTCAGAAAGGGAGAGAAAAAAGAAAAGGAAGAGAATTAGACGGGAAAATTTACCGTGTTAAAAAATAAAAAGTGCATGGCGTTCGTGCAGTGGTAATCTTTTCTTTTTGGACGTCTTTTAGTCGTCAGGAAAAAGACGTCGTTTTGTTTTGCATACACGACCAAAATAAGACAAAGACGTCAATATATTACGTCTACAAGACGCCTTAAGGACGTCGTGTGCCCACTGGGATATCACCACTATTTTCTTCTGTGGGTCGCGCTTCTCGCGATTGGCAATTGTTGGTGCCCCAGCTCTATAATTCTGGTTTTTATTACAAACTAAGCTTAGTCAAGCGATATGTTTTAGATCAAAGAAATAAATTTGATAAAAAAAAAATTGCGTTTGAACGGCGGCAACGCGACTCGAGAACATTGCACATAGAACAGGATCACACCCACCGTATACCTATCATTAAACTCCACCCATGACGTCACCCTATTGTACCAGCGCTCCATTATTTTGCACGAATGGAGCGTTGGAGGCCATTTCTCTCCATTCTTTTGGGAAGGTAACGCAAATGAACAAAGAGGAAGTCACTAAAACTAACCAGTGTTGCGGTTTTCGTTGTATTTTTTTAGAAACCTATGTACTCTAACCCGATTTTCTCTTCAATCTTGTTCAATTAAGACGAGCAAACATATCCTCTGAAGGAGTGAGGAATGTACATTTGAGGATTATCCGCGGCTCTTTTGAGACATCTGTTTAACATATTATCGTGAGACATGTACCTTCCTCCCCACACCGTACAACAATACTCTAATTTTGGCATAACTAAACTTACAAATAGTGTGTGTAGGCTGTGTTGGGGAACACAATCACGGATTATTCTTAGTATACGTATACCTAATTTAGATACAACAGTTTTTCTTACGTATTTGACATGTGGGCCCCAACTTGATGCTTCATCAATAACTACACCTAGACATTTATAAGACTTCACATTTTCAATACGACTACCAGTAATGCATACATTTAAATAAACATTACATATTTTCTGCCTTGTACCAATAAGCATGCATTTGGTTTTGGTGGCATTTAACGCTAGCTTGTTTCTTACGCACCAGTTGTGAAAACTAATAAGAGCTGTATTTAAGCTACTTTCTATTATATTAATGTTGGAGGAGCTACACGTTAATGTGGAGTCATCAGCGTACATAAATAAGTTGCAGTTTGGGGCAATACAAAATGGAAGATCGCTAGTATAAACAATGAATAAAAATGGACCTAGTATCGACCCCTGCGGAACACCAGTGTTTACGGACAGGGCTTTTGATATGGTGCCGCCATATTAACAGACTGAATACGATCACTTAGGTACGACTTAAACCAATTAATTACAGAAGATGACATGTTGTAGCTCCTCCAACGTGTAGCTCCTCCAATGTAACCTTTGACAATGTAGCCTTTGACACTCTTGATCACAAAACCATGCTGCAACGTTTCGTGAACACATTTGGTATTACTGGAGATGCCTTGTCCTGGATGTCGTCTTACCTCTGCAATCGCAAACAGGTTGTGACCACCGGTGATCATCATTCTGAACCTGTCATCTTGAAGCATGGCGTGCCTCAAGGTTCAGTTTTAGGTCCTAGGTTGTACAGTATGTATACAGCACCGTTGGGCGATCTTATTCGACGTCACCGATTAAACTACCACTTTTATGCTGATGACACACAGTTGTATGTGGCGTTTAAACCTAACGACGAGGATTCACAGAAGGAAGCAATGCATCTAGTATCCGAATGCTTAGCTGATATCGAGAATTGGATGCACAATAATAAGCTAAAGCTGAACCCTGCCAAAACGGAAGTGATGTTATTTTCCACTAAGCGCAACGAAAACTGTGTCAATGACATTTCATTAAATATCGGCGATTCTGTTATCACACCAACGCCAACGGTAAGAAATCTTGGTGTAATGTTTGACTCTCGTCTGAACATGTCCCAACAAGTTAACAGTGTTTGTAGGTCTGGATACGCGAGTCTTCGGAATATTGGTCACATAAGGCGTTATTTAACTGACGACGCAACCAAATCACTCGTAAATTGCCTAGTAACCTCGCGTCTTGATTACTGCAACTCGTTGCTTTTTGGTGCACCACAATCGACTTTGAATCGGCTGCAACGCGTCCAAAACACAGCGGCACGTATAATCACTAGAACTTCGCGTTTCTCTCACATCACACCTGTCTTAAGAGATCTTCATTGGCTGCCTGTTCATCGTCGTGTTGAGTTCAAACTATTAGTACATGCATACAAATCCATTCATTTTTAAGCACCTCAATATCTAACTGATATGCTAACTGTGTACAAGCCTAACAGAACATTGAGATCGGCCAATTCCCTTACACTAGTGGTCCCCAGAGTAAGGACTGCTACATACGGCGACAGACAATTCAACTTTGCTGCTGGCAAGCTATGGAATGCACTGCCAAATAATATCCGTGATGCCAAAACATTAGCCACTTTTAAGAAATTACTTAAAACTCACCTTTTTTTAGGACTTTCACTGTAAATCTATATTGTTTTAATATTTCTTAGTATATATAATGTCTTTTTATATTAATATTTTAATATTTAAGCTGCGTTCATTTTACCTTTTTTAGGAATTTCATTGTAAATTTATATTGTTTTTAATATTTCTTATTATATATAATGTATTTTTATATTAATATTTAAGCTGCGTCCATTTTTTTAATAATATTCATCTTTAAGGATTTTGTCATTTTGCTGTCATTGTAAAGCGCTCTTGAACATGCTTAAGCATGAAAAGAGCGCTATATAAATCTGGTAAAATAATAATAATAATAATGTTCATCCTTAGGTTACCTCCAAATGGGCACTTTGGGAGACAATCCCATAGAGTCGTGCACAATCTTTATTGTAACCTAACCCGTTTTTACCTGGAGCTTTTTCCACGAAATTTCATATTTATGCTATTTAGACCCAAATCTGTCTTCTCCGAGCAAAAATAACTCCCCAATATCGTTTTGTGGGGTAGCTAGACACTTAGGGAGACACTGAAATGTCTCCCTAAGTGCCACTGTCTCCCAAGTGAATCAAAACTATCGCTAATTTGTCTCCCAAAGTGCCTATTTGGAAGAATTTCTAGTTTCTTTAGTAAGATTTCATGATCAACACAATCAAATGCCTTACTGAGATCTATAAACACACTGCATGTAACTTGTCCATTCTCCATGGCCGCAAAACACTTGTTTGTTAAGTCGGGTAGGGTGCTTTCAGTTGAGTGCAGGGGTCTTAAATCCCGACTGGCAACTAGGAATCAGATTGTTTTCATCAAGGTATCTATATACCGATGAGTGCACCCATCTTTCTAAAATCTTAGAGATAATTGGCAGTATAGAAATAGGCCGATAGTTACCTGTACTACATTGATCTCCTCCCTTGTAAATTGGTGTTACTAAAGTATGTTTGCAATCTTTAGGGTATCGCTCACATCTTATAGACAGGTTACAAATATGAGTTAAAGATTTAATGATATAAGGTGAAGCAATTTTAATCATTTTAACACCAATTCCATCCGAACCTGTTACTTTCCCAACTGTTGCAGCTGCGCTGCCTGTCTTGCGAGAGGGCGCGCTTCATTTTCGTGCATTCGCTTGAGGGCGCACTTTCTGCCGCGAGCGCATGGCTGACTCCACCGCTACAAGTGGTTTTCAGGGTTCAAAACCAGCATTTAAATACTCAAATAGGGTTCAGAGATACTCGGTTGGGTAAGTGATTATTCCGTAAATTGTTACTTGACTGAGGGATATAGATTTGGGGGCGTAAATGTACTTATTGGGAAAAACATGGGGACCTTTAGATGGGCTTTCCCGCATGTTTTGATACAGTTTGTTATTGAACAAGTTTATTGTAGGGAAATCGACTCATCTGATCGCCACTATGACCTGGATCTCATTTGTGCATGTGTGTTTCATCTTGCTTATATGCTAATTAGTGGATGATAATTATGGCAATTACTCTTGATGACCTCATTGTTTATTCTCCCTATATGTTTCCCTTTCTATTTAAAGCTCACAGTAAAAGGGAGGGATAATCACCGGAACTGTTCAAGGTGTTATCGGGAGGGTGTTTGCAACCGTTTTACAAGTGTGTACAACTGTTCGTGTATACAATCGTTTTCAAGTGTGTATAACTGTTTGTGCGTACAACTGTGCACAACTGTTCAGCTGTTTTACTACAACCTTTGTCTTCAAGTTAAACTACAAAGTTCCGTATTCAACTGTACAACTGTAACCAGACTCCGTTAGTGTAACTACTATCCAGTGTGTAACCAGATCAACCAGTAAACTGTACTGTTAATTCATCTTCATGCCCACTGGTGCCCATATACATGTACAGTGTTTGCACACTGAATTCTTGTGCTTGGAAATAAAACATTAAAAAGTGAGCAACCATACAAATTGGATTGAGTCTACACCAACCGACATGGATGATATTTGCTTTTGAACAAACTCTTCTGTAATTAGGTACTACGCAATCTTCGTCAAAAGAATCAAAAATAGAGGCGTCAGTATTGTCATCTATTTCAAGTTCACGCAAAGGGTAGTTTCCAGCAGTACGCTTGCCAATTGTTGAAAAGTGTTCATTTAATGTATCAGCAATGTCGGCAATTTCGTCAATATTTTCCCTATTTGGGGAAGTAATCGAATTTGGTACAGTTTTTTGTTTCTTAGGGAGTACCTCCTTCGGAGTTTTCCACAGCATAGATGAATTGCTTGTATTTTCTTCTATGGCGGACGTGTAGTAATTACTCTTTTTACAGCGGGTTTTATTAGTTACATTGTTCCGCAGGTTTTTGTATGAATCCCAATGGATTTGTAAGCCTGTGTGCTTTGCAATTTTGTGTACATGATCGCGTTGCCGCATCAGTTTAAGAATTTCGCTATCGAACCACGGTACTGAGGCACCCCGAATGCGTTTTGTTCTGACTGGCGCAAGGAAGTTAATAATACTCATAAATATGGAGTACCATATACACCACGCATTATCCACATCATAACAACCAAAAACATCTTGCCATGGGGCATTTTGGTGTTTTTCAACTGTGTAGCCCATAAACAAGATAATGATCACTGATAAAGACTGGTAAAACACCACAGTCCTTTATTAGCTCTGGGTGGGAACTAAAAATGAGATCGATGGTAGTTTGAGTGGATTCAGTGACACGTGTTGGGTCATGTATGAGTTGCGCCATTTGGAACAAACTAAAACAAGAAATAATTGGATTTGAGTGTATACTATCGTGTTCCTCTGAAACATCATAATTAAAGTCCCCGGTTGTAATAATTTCTTTACATTCACATGAGGCCTTATTAAGGATATCACTCAGTTTTCCCATAAATTCGACAGAGCTTGAAGGAGGCCTATAAATAAAACTGATAAGAACAGGCTGTCTTTGTTTACACTTAATTTCAACCCATATACCCTCGACATCATCTATTTCGAGATCTTCAAGACGAGAGAACATTAGAACATAAAATTGATTATGTTTGTGTCTAATTTTGAAGGTTAATTTTGGGGGATAATAATGATGAGGTTACATTCGGAAAGCATTTGGTACAATTGTTTTAATGAAAACAAGTGCTATAAAATGAGGATAAAATGTGTCACTCTGCTTTCAATTCAAGTGGTCAAAACAATAGTTTCTCTAGTAAGATTTCATGATCAACACAATCAAATGCTTTACTGAGATCTATAAACGCACTGCCTGTAACTTCTTTATTCTCCATGGCCTCACAACACTTGTTTGTTAAGTCGTGTAGGGGGCTTTCAAAATGTACAAAATTACTCCTTTGTACAGTACATGACAAATATTGTTACACCACTTACAGTTATTCGCGAAACAAGGCAATCAACCCACACGGCACTGGAAGTTCCTTTTGCCAAAAAAGAATGCTACGCTACATGTTTTGCTGTGAGCGGTTTAGATATTTGGAATAATCTGCCCGAACAATAATTGCCCGGACGTTGGACTTATACCCCCCTCACAATAAAAAATGTTTTTACGGACGTCCACGGACGTCCACGGATGTTCTTTCTACAGCAGCGTTGCGATTTTTTAAGCAACATCGTGAACACCCGGGAGAAAATGTTGTGGTTACGTTGGTACAAAGGGTTCTTCTGACGGCTCACCTGCCGATTCCCCCACCGACCCTCGTGATGGCGTTAGGGTTGCGTGTGGGTTCCTTTCAGAACCCGACGGAGGAAATACGGTGGTGTTGAGGATATCCCCTATTTACAGCGGTTTATTATTACGGACGGCTAGGGCTTACGTAAGGTATCGTAACAAATCACAATGACCGTTGTGGCACCGCAACGCCGCCGTAAGAGATCGCAAGGAAACATAAGGAACCACAGTGTAATATCAAGAAACCGCAGTGTAGCCGCAAGTAACCGTTGAGCTCACGTAATGAAATCACTGTACATTCTTGTTAATACCTAACACACCGCAACCCTTCTGTAATCGTAAGGAATCGTAAGGAAACATAAGGAAGCGTTAAATGCTGATTTTTGGAGACACTGCGCGAGAAATTAATTTTACTGAAACAAATTACACAAAGAGAGCTGGTGTTGTGAAGAGAGCTTATTGCAATACTCACAGACTCATGCGTTTACCTCTTCGTATTACTGTCGCTTACCTTTTCGAGATAAAAGCTTGAAAACCCTGAAAGACGATTGGTTCTTAGAAAACCTAGGATAGAAAGAAAAACAATTGTAAATAATCAAAGCAATTACATCACATATTCCGAATTATTCCTCAACAAATGTTAATATATGTACTAACAAGTAAAAATAATCTATTTTCCATTGGATAAAACTAATCACTTTCATGTTAGCCTCTGAAGAAGATCGCTATATCAGGTCCTCTAAATTTATTTAATTTTGTAAACTTCAGGTAAATCCATGGAATCTTTGACAAAACTAGTAGACTGAGTATACAGTGTTAAATACACGTCGGTGAAGGGGAAAATAACTAGTACATATATTGATTTTACATGGTAGATATTCAAGAGTCCTTACATAATACTCCCTCCTGTGTAATCGGTAAACATTTTGCCTTCCACTACAATTTCTGAACTTAACCGTCCAGTTTGAGGTATAAGTGTGCCCCCACCGAACGCCACGCCCCCCCCCCCCCCCCCCCCGCACCCCCTTGGTGCCCGCTGTTTTATATTGAATTTAACAAAAACAAATAATCACTTGCCTATAGTGTCCCCTTTTGTGTACATACAAAATGCCCCCAGCAGTTTAATCCTACGTGAAGTTACGTCGTTGTCTATGAGTTTTATGGAGTTTAGCAGTGTGCTTTTGGGTTCCAGTTTTCCTTTTCGTTTCGCGCAAATTTGCTTTGAAAATGATACATCGTTAGCAGTGACATGTTAATTCCATCAACACCACCCCCCCCCCCCCCCCCCCCCACACTTATCGCCCCAGTGTCATAGTTTCTGGCCTCCCACATAAACTGATATCCCCCCCCCCCCGCCCCACAACTGGCCCCACACGAACTATTTGTATACAGGTCTTAACGTTAGAAAAACAATGCACTACATTACACATTGCAGCGCATTGACTTAACGCCTGTAGTTCAACGATGTTGAACTATGATCAAGGTCCACACATCCACTCGGGTGTAGTTGGCATTGTTACCATTGTTTGAAATAAAGCACATGATCATATATCTATGGTAACGCTTGCGTAAGTACACTCCGGGTTTTTCCATTATGATTAATATTTTAGATATATTGAGATATTTTACAAATATACTTCAAGAAAAACAATGGGTCGTATGCCTAAAAACTAGCATTTGCTTTTACTATCAATTTGCAAGCATTTACTGGAATCTGTATGAATAAAAATGAAGCAAAAGGTTTTACTGGAAAGTATTTGCTAAAAACTAAAAGTATTTACTTTTTAATTTCCAGCATTTGCTAGAATATTAGTATTTGGTATGAATAAAAATTAGTAAATGCTTCAGATTTGCAGTATTTACTCGTAATTTTTCAAGGTTGGGTTGGGGCTACCTTGAAAAAAGAGAAGCAAATACTAATATGAAAAATAGGAGCTTTTGTAGCTTTTGTGGTTAGGCAGAAAAAGTTATGAACATGGAAGATGGATTGTCTAGGATTAAAATACAAGCAGTTGTACTGATTTTGGGCAAGGAAATGAGACGTAGATGACCGATAATTTCTTGCAATATTGCTGAGACAGAAAATGGCATCGTGACTGCGAAGCAGTAACTTGAGGTTACAGGTAACAGCCGCTGACTATGCGAGCGCGCTCTGCGCGCGCCGCTGTTGTCAACAAGAATGGCGTCATGAGTTTGCCCAACAATGGTTACGTGCATTTGAATCGGCGAACATCGCTCCACATTTTGAGGCCCGATTTTCTCACTTTTTTGAAAGGTAAGAACACACCGATAGTGTTAGTGTCTTTATTGATCCTTAATGCCTACTGGGGACAAGCAGCATTTTTGTAAGTGGCCGTTTTCCGTGACATTTTTGGGGAAAGGTGTGCAGACATTTCGTACAACGGTGCCAACGGGGCTTGCTCGGACCCTAATATCACCAGACCATGTCCAAATGTTGAAAAAGGTGATTTTTGGGTCCAAGTTACTCGGACTAGATGAATACCAAACAATTTTGACTTGGGCTGCCCCCTTGAAAATGTCATATATATTCCAATCGTGTCGATATGCATATCTTATACTCGTCTAGTCATGAGGATTCTAAAACTGTATAGTTTGTTATACCTCCGACCTTAAACGAGGGCGCTGTGGTCAAAAACGTCGAAAGGTCAACGCACTTTTGACTGGTGGTCAAATTTACCAACACAGTCAACATTGTCCGATTCTAATGATGTTAGTGTCTAATAATATGTTTTCTGGCGTGGCAAATTCAACTAAGCAACTTTTAAAAGTTAAAGTGGTTGCTATAACCTTGAAATGTCAAAATGGCTGCAAAAGGTTAACATAAATCAGCCCAAAACAACAATTTTGTTCACAAACCCTTGGATAACAAATTATCAAATGTTTGTCACCGACACGTCACCAACAATTGAAACACGTTGTTTTTTAGAGCACATGTTCGCTATAATATTGTATACAGGGATACCAGTTTTCCGGCAATTGCCGGAATTCCGGCTTTTTTATATTTTGGGTGTCAAATAGACGTGTATCAATCAGATATGATATGAATGAGCCAGAAAAAAACCCACAAATAGACTTCGAAATGTGATTTTCCGTATAATTACCGTGTATTTTGTATTGTACGGCAGATACGAACGATTTGTTAAAACTGCTGGTGTAAGAATCTGTAATAAAAATATCTAAACTTTTCTGACATTCACTTTCATAATTTTTGAGGTACGTTCCGCGTGTATTTAGACGTGCAAATATCGCAAAACAACTTGATCGCAAACTAGCGAGATAACACACACGCTATACACATCGCGCTTGCGATTTGCGATCCATGCTTGCAGCTGCAGCTCAAGCATGCATGCAGCGCACGTGCGTGTAGCCAGCGCTAGCGCGCGGCAGCTGAAGCTAATGGCCCTGTCACACCAGACCATTTTAGGCCAACGCGTGAGTAACGTGTTGTAATTTTGGCAACACGCTGGCAAACGCTGACCAACGCTAGGCCAGCGTTAGCAACACGCTGAGAGCGTTACTCACGCGCTGAGACATGCTGTCACACGCTGAGGAAAACATATTTTTTTCAACATACATACAATTTCCAGCGTTTGCCAGCGTGTCACTGTACACGCTGGCAGAGCGTTGGAGGTTTGTTACTCACGCGTCGAACACGCTAGACGATCGTTATCAAACCGCTACTCACACGCTGGCGCACGCTGGCGCACGCTGGCGCACGCTGGCGCACGCTGGCGTACGCTGGCGTACGCTTGCGACACGCTGGTTATGGCCCTGCCACACCAGAACGTTTTAGGCCAATGCATGAGTAGCGCGTTAAAAATAGTTGATACGCTGGCAATTGCTGAACTTTCACAGAAAAAAATTCAAGTGGAACCGTGATTTCAGCGTGTCCATACAGGTTGATAACGGGTTCATAGCGTATGCCAGCGCGTGAGTAGCGTCTGAGGAACGCGCTCAGCGTGTAAGGAACGCATCACTGATTTATAGTAAAAATACGACAGCGGGTCGCCAGCGTGAGAGTAGTGGGTTGGTAACGATCATCTAGCGCGTTCGACGCGTCAGTAACGGCCTCCCTGCGCGCCGCCAGCGTGTGCAGTCACACGTTGGCAAACGCTGAATTTTTTTAGGTATGTTGAAAAATGTATTTTTGCCTCAGCGTGTGACAGCGTGTTCCAGCGTGTGGGTAACGCGCTCAGCGCGTTGCGAACGCTGGCCTAGCGTTGGTCAACGTTTACCCGCGTGTTGCCAAAATTCCAACACGTTGGCCTAAAACGTTCTGGTGTGACAGGGCCATTACTGTAGTAGCGCGTCGTCTTTTTGTACAACTAATCATGTGGTCGTTGCCGTACGCTGGCGCGCGTTGGACCGCGCTACTCACGCGCTGGGCAGTCGTTCATCAGTCGTCGAGCGCGTTACTAACGCGTTATTCACGCGCTGGCGAACGCTATGAACCCGTTATCAACGCGTTATGGACACGCTGAAATCACGGTTCCACTTGACTTTTTCTGTAGAAGTTCAGCGTTTGCCAGCGTATCAACTATTTTTAACGCGCTACTCACGCGTTGGCCTAAAACGTTCTGGTGTGACAGGGCCATTAGCGAAATTCTACGCCCAGCTAGCTAGCTGTGTTCGAACGTTCATCACCGCTAACGGGACTTATAGAGACAATTGCCACATCCCTGTGTATACCATATAAAGTGTATAGCTAAATGATGATGATGGGCTGTGAATATCTGCAACAATATAGCTTCAACAACATGTTCAATCATTGGGTACAAGTTTATGGATGCAATGAAACTGAAATTTCCGCTTGGTAAGTACCTCATTGGACATTTCATCCTTGTGATTGGACTAAAGACACAACACAAAGTTAATATTTACAAAACAATTAATGGCTTAAATTAGGTTTAAATGGGCCAGAGCGCATATGGCAATATTATTACATTCCGCAAGCTAGTAATATTAATTGAGTATACAGGACATATAATACTCTGAATCATTGATGCTTCACGAAAAAGGGTCGATTTACTTGATCTTCTCTGACCTTTGCTTGATGAAATTGTAACAGGTGAATGGACTTGATCTTCTTTTCTTTACATTTTCTCATGGAATTAGAATAGTCTGTATGAAAATTAAAAGTCATCTTTCACCAATTCTTTGAAAAAACATGTATCGGTCATTCTTTAAGTCTATTTACCTGAGTACCTGTGTTTCAGTTATAAAGTGTGTCATACATGATAAAACTTTCATACATGATAAATCTTTCATCTTAAATTAATATTGGATTCTAATAGTAAGTAATTCACACTTCTTATTGTATTAACATGCAGTGGAATTACATTGAGAATGCACATTTCTAATTCTTACAACCAGAAAATTGCTCAAATCAGGTTCTGAAATGATAGTCATTTTGTTCTGTTTCATGACGTCCACATACTAGTAATTTTTACAAACATTAACTTCTGTGCATTGATGTAAAGTAAATATGATTAGGATCCCTATAGGATCAAAACTAACATCTGCTCTGTATTTTTATAATTTATCTATAAAGCATTAAGATCTGCTGGGAACAATGTCAGCACCAAAGTCAACACCAGTACTGAAGCCTCAACCGAACAGAAAAAGAAAACGAGAGGAAATATCTGGACTATGTATTTTGTGTATTGAACAATGGGATGAAAATAAAAGCAACATTTCTCCTGAAGCATGGAAGCGCATGAAAGGCAAAGCACAAGATTGGAAAGGGTTGCATAAATTCAGTCAATTGGGATGCAGGACCTAATGGTGTATATTTTCATAAGGCATGCAGGGCCCAATTTCACGGCGCTGCTTAACAGTTAGCGGAAAAGTTGTGCTAACTTTAGCCAAAAAATTTGCTAACCTTAAGCGCTATTTCACGGCTTTTTGTGCTAACGTTTGCGCGTGCATAGAGATTATACTGTTACGTCACTGATTTAAGCAAATTTTTCCGCTAGGTTAAGCGTGCCTTTTGTTGTGCTTACTGCTTACCGTCTCCATGAAATAGACGGAGGCTCTGTTAGCAAAAAATCGTGTGCTTAGCAGCGCCGTGAAATTGGGCCCAGGACTGCATTGGAAGCTCAACGTGGACTTCAAAAAGCATTAAGAAAAAAAGATCAAGAACAGAAACAACAAATAGTAGACACACAAGAAACGCATGCAAAAGACCAGCAGCAAGCTTCTGACTCTGATTCTGATGGATATGACACTGAGTAGGATGATAAACTGTGCAATAAAGCAAGATAAGCATCATTGTACAATGTGTTTAGAAATAACTGTTATTGTTGGCCAAGAATCCTGATTCAAGTCTTTCGGTAGCCCTTTTGGCAGCCATTTTGAATGTTCATGGTCAAGGTAAGCACACTTTACTTTTAAAAGTTGTGTAGTTGAATTTGCCATGTCAGAAAACATATTATGAGACACTAAAATCATTAGAATCGGACAATGTTAACTGTGTTGGTGAATTTGACCACCAGTCAAAAGTGCGTTGACCTTTCGACTTGTTTACCATAGCGCCCTCCTTTAAGGTCAGAGGTATCCTCATGACTAGACGAGTAATTTGATATGCATATCGACACGGTTAGAATAAATTTGAATGTTGACCCCTGTTTGACCTTTTTTGACCCCTCCCGGAAATGCCTGACATTTTCAAGGGGGCAGCCCAAGTCAAAATTTGTTCGGTATTCATAAGGTAACACAAAAACACTTTCAAACCTTTGTTCCCAGAATTTGGTCACGGGACCTACAGGCTGGTCTCCTACTATACAGATCTACCTTGGCAGTATACTTGTACAGATGTGTCGATAACATCTACATGCAAAATGGCTGAGTTTATGCAGTTACCAATTAGAAAGCAGAAGAAGTACCAGCCAAGAAGAATTGCTTTGGTAAAGTATATCTGGAGGACATCTAGGTGATTTGAATGGGCATTTGTGCAAGGGTTTTATAGTCTGACCGCAAGGATTTAATGATTTCATAAGTAAATACTAGGCATACCAAATCGAGCATATGCTTTTACTTTTACTTGACAAGCAAATGCTTTTACTTTTACTTTTTACTATAAGGAATTACTATTTCTGTATGCATATGGTTCATGGTGTCTCACCTGTGGTTCGACTTAAGGAATCCTTGGCAGCGCCCGTACCGATTTAGCTACTGACAAACTGTTGCTAGAAGAGTTTAAGTTTAAACGGTATATTACATGAAGTGATGTGCTAACGATTGGACCAAAAATAGTCTATAAACCCATTTTTCTTTTTGTTGGAATGACTTCAGGTTTTACACAACGACATCGTGTGAACAGCCAATTTGACATGTCGTTCGAAATATGCGCGCGATGCGGATATTAAAAAACAACATACGGGATAAGCTTAAATTCGGGTTAGGTGTTAGAAAAAGTCTGAAAGGTTGTAACCAATAAGCTACCGGAAAACCTCAATATACACGTGGATTATACACCTGATTATTTAAATATGTAAATATTCATTTGACCTTCCTTCACCCTTCCTTATAATGTTTAAATACATAAAATCAACTCTTTTGGCAACAATTCACCATTAGCTAAATCGGTAAGTGCGCCGCCAAGTCTCCCTGAAGTCAGCGTGGGTTCGAATCACAGGTAAGCTAGACAGATGGAATGTGACAGATAGAGAAGGAAACTAGTGTCAGAAAGGGAGTTAGATGAGAAAATGTACCGTATTAAAAATACAAAGGTGGCGTATGTGCAGTGGTCATCTTCTCTTTTCGGGGGTCTTTTAGTCGTCAGGCAAAAGAATTCGTTTTGTTTTGCATACACCACCAAAATAAGACTTTTATAAGACTTACTTTTATAAAACGTTGTGTGCCCACTGCGTCGCCACACTCTTTTCTTGTGTGGGTCGCGCAAATCGAGATTGGCAATTGTTGCTGCCCCAGAAGAGACCGAGCTCTATAATTCTGGTTTTAATGAACAATTTAGCTTAGTTAAAGGGATCGTATACGTTTGGTAATTACTCCAAATATTAATGGCCATAAAAACTTACTTGGTAAGAAGTAGAGCAGCTTTGGATAGTATAATGCATTTTTAGAAACTTTTCACTTCGAAGTACTGCGGTTATAGAAAAAGATATCACTTTTTATCCCCAAAAATTTGAATCTGAGAATCGTTACTGCAGTGACGTTTCTCAGATTGTGTATTCCAATGCAGATTATTCTTCCAGCGTGGACATAACCGCTCAAAATTTTCAGCAATATCTCAAAATCGCTACAACCTTTTGAAATGAAATTTGTACAGGTTAGTTTTATGGTATATATCTATAACTATATAGGATTGAAACAAACAGTGGGTTCCAAATACCAAACGTATACGATCCCTTTAAGCGATATGTTTTAGATCAAAGAAATAAATTTGATAAGAAATAAATTGCGTTCGAACGGCGGCAACGCGACTCGAGAACATTGCACATAGATCAGGATCACACCCACCGAACCTATCCATATCAGACGAGTTTCACGCGCGCGCACGCAATAATTCGCCGGAGACCGGAACTCATGAAGGCAACGACGACGAGCGAGAGGTGACCTATATATGTATATTATGCCCTTTAAAACAAGATTCTTACAAACTACATGATCAGTGTTAGTTGTTAGACAGTGGAGGCATCGTAGTCATGTCTCACTCTGTTACGAAAATAATAATGTTCTTTTCGCATTCAAGAAAAAGGGTAAATAAAATTGATTATGTTTGTGTCTATCTTTGGGGATAATGATAAGGCTACATTCGGAAAGCATTTGGTACCATTTTTTATAAAAACAAATGCCATATAATTTTGGTCAAAATGTGTCACTCTGCTTTCAATTCAAGTGGCCAAAAACAATAGTTTATCTAGTAAGATTTCATGATCAACACAAATGCTTTACTGAGATCTATAAACACACTGCCTGTAACTTCTCCATTCTCCATGGCCTCAAAACACTTGTTTAAGTCGTGTAGGGTGCTTTCAAAATGTACAAAATTACTCCTTTGTACAAGACAAATATTTGTACACCACTTACAGTTATTCGCGAAACAAGGCAATCAACCCACACGGCACTGAAAGTTCCTTTTGCCAAAAAAGAATGTTACGCCACATGTTTTGCTGTGAGCGGTGTAAATAATTGTGAATAATCTGCCCGAACAATTGCGAACATTGCTCCTTAAGCACATTTAAATCAGAGATCCGACATGTCATCCGTTAGATATTGCTCTGATGTACGGAGTTATAACTTGGTTGCCACCATAGTGTGGAGCCATCTCGTAAATCAGAATTAGTATCAATGTTTTGTATTCCTGTAAATATCATTGTACGTCTGTAAATATTCTGTTTGTAATTTTGTGTAAATGTTGTTGTTATTATTGTACTGTTATTTAATTTAATGATATATGCAGGGCCCCAATGAAAATTAGTTTTAAACTGTTTGGGCACACCCTGGGTAAAGAATTGGGATAAATAAAGTAGTTTGCAGTAACACCACGGTAATACTCTTCAGTGAGATGTGTGGTTCTGAAATAAACCGGTCGGGAGGGAATTCAACGTTTCGGACAGTATGCTCTACCCGGCGTCAGGCATAATAATCGCCGGGTATTTTAAAAACAGACAGTTTAATTATGACAGCATAAACATAAACCTTCCCATTTATGTTTTTCTATAGTGAGGCCATTTTCATTTGAACATTAAATGCTGAATTTTTGAGAGTCCACACGAGCAATTCAATTTACTGAAACTAATTACACAAAGGAAACTACTGGTGTTTTGAAGAGAGCTTATTGTAATACTTTGTTCATTTTTGCACCTCACAGACTCACGCCTTTACCTCTTCGTATTATACTGTCGCTTACCTTTTCGAGATGAAAGCTTGAAAACCCTGGAAGACGATCGGGTTTTAGAAAACCTTGGATAGAAAGAAAAACAATTTTAAATAATCAAAGCAATTACAACACATATTCCGAATTATCGCCCAACATAATTTTGTTATTATATAAGATTATATTTTACATTGGACAAAAATAATCACTTTCATGTTATCAGGTCCTCTAAATTTATTTAATTTGTAAACTTCAGGTAAATCCAGCCAGTAAGCAGTTTGCAGCAGTTTTATTCGTATTTAACTTCCAGATTAGTTTAACATAAGGCGAAACCTACGTTTTAGCAGATGCGACTGCATGTGTTGTTTGAAAATGAACACTCGTCAGAAAGAAGACTGGTATAGTTGAGTGCTCGCTTGTCCACACTCTTTCCAATTAACAAAACTGCATAGTTGGTGTAAACTACCCCACTAGGAAGCCAAGATGGAAACGTCTAGCGATCCTTGCCGGCACGCTCTTTTATAGTCATTTGAGCTGAGAACCCGGGCTAAAAATTCCGGGGAATTACAGGATTTCCCAAAATAGGTGTGCTTGACAAACTTTAGCTAATCACTAATCACTATCTTGTTCTGGTTCTATAGGCATACGCAGCTAAAAGACATGCTATCGATTTCTGTATTTTGGACTCAGGAGGGCAAGTTTTGTTTTTCCTGTTTGTCCACTGATTTGTCCAGGTGGGTGTGGAAGTCCATTACCATTGGCTGATACATACCAGGTGACTTTCAGTTGTTAATGTATTACTGACGTATTGTACGATTCAGGGTTTCCTTATTGACCTCAAGGGCCTTCGCTACAGAATTACATGTAGGCCTATTTAGTTTTGCGGTACAAAGTGCTTACAAATAAATTTTGGTTTTAATTTAATGTTGAGCATGACAACGGTTTAGTATTTTTTTTAAGACGGCTCATTTTGACCGTTTTCTAACATGCTAATACGATAAGTGTGACTCAGACAGGAATAAATTAAATACACTTTTCGTTGGGAATTCGCTGGAAAGTTTGGTTGCAATTTTCCCGACATAAAAACCTCAAATTCGTGTATTTCTATGTGGCCATTTTCAGCCGCGCATTAAACGCCAAAATGTTGATACAATTACGCAGTAGAAATGTTGCAAATTTCGAGAAAACTTCAAGCCAATACACAAAAGTAACAACTGGTGTTTTGAGGAGAGCTTTTTAGAATGTTGTTTTCTTTCAACTTTGCATGTCATGTACTCATGCGTATCACTATCAGTTTTGCTTTTCCATATGAAAGCTTGAACTTACTTTGGAAGCCAATTGGTTAATGGAAAGCCAGGTGTTGCAAAAAACACCAATGCACTTACATCACGTACAGGACAAACAAAACATTACAAAATTCATTTTGCGAAAAGACCCAAACAGCAATATACCCTTAATTGTTAACCAGTTCGCGCTGGGTTTATTTTCAAGTTTAATACCGAGACCACTGGCGGGATTATTTTTCATCGATTTTGTTTTGATAATGCAACTACTGCAAGATGCCACAACTTAGTTTATGAGCATCGTTATTTACATGTTTTGCCAACATTCTATCGCCTAGGGCATCTTTTTCTCTCTGCAGTCGTGGCGTGATATTACGTCAACCGCTACCCGTGATAACATCTAACGCGTGCGTATGTATACGTCATCCGTGGAATTACACCTGTACAGGGCCGGGGACAATTGTACGCGGTAATATATACAAATGTTTGCAAGCCCAGCTGAAAAGCACAATTTCAAGAATTTCAAAGGAGACTAAGGAACAATAGTTGGGAAATTTGAATGTCAAGACATGACTGAACGCAGCTGATAATCATCGGCTGTATGAAATTAATGGAGACGATGGAACTAGGGCGTCGAATAGGCCTGATCATTGGAGCTTGATACCACGATATAGCGTATATACACGTCCACTGCGTCAACGAAGCATGCTCGGTAACGTCGACGTATATTCACGTCCACCGCTGTGTATGCCATACATGTCAGTCGTGTATACCCGTCCTCCACAGCGCTAGCGGGTAACTTTTGGCGTAAATACACGTCGACCGCAACAACCAAGGAATCTTTGCAGCGTATATAGACGTCCTCCGCGGAATTAAACTGCTGTAGGTCTACCCTTGATGGATTAAGGCGTCATCCGTAGGTAGTAAACGATTTTGGGGGGCCTTGCTCGGGACGTGTTTATTCGTCATCCGTTTTCTGCTTTCTTAAAGTGTTTTATATTTGTACATGCAATGTGAAGTTATAAATTGTTGTAACTTGTGAATGATCTTGACAATTCCGTTGTTGGCGGCGAAAAAGACATGAAATAAACCAATCTATTATGTGCCAGTACAGTGAATTTCATTGGGGGGAGAAATGCACGGATCTTACGAAACCTAATTTGATTTGGGGCGAGGTGGCTGAGGGATACCAGTGCCGGCTGTTTTATATTGAATTTGACAAATACAATAATCACTTGCTTTCAGTGTCCCCATTTGTGTACATCCCAAATGCCCCCAGAAGTTTAATCCTACGTGAAGTTACGTCGTTGTCTATGAGTTTCATGTGAGTTTAGCAGTGTGCTTTCTGGTTACAGTTTTCCTTTTCGCTTTGAAAATGATACATTGTTAGCTTTGACATATTTATTCCATTATCAACCCCCCATTTATCGACACGACACAGATCGCCACCGATAAACAGTTTCCTGTTGTTTATTTGTTTTTTAAATTGTTTATTTCGAAGGTGGTAGCGATTTTGAGATATTGCAGAAAATCGGGAGCGGTTATTACAAGAATTTTAGTTATAACCTGGAAATAGCTCACAACAAGCTAAATTTTTCAGGATAGGTCCAGGAGTGTGTGTAGATTAACATATTAAAAGTACCCGGACATCCCCCTGGAGCTCTTTTTAAAATCCAAGATGGCGCCCAAAATGGCCGCCATTTGCCATTTTTATCATAACTTTGCCACGAAACATGGTAGAAATACAAATTAAGTGTCTAAATATATGTTTTAAAGCAAAAGGAATCTAAAAAAATTATTATTCGGAGAATTTAAAACTCATAAGTATCCGAAACTAAGATGGCGTCCAAAATGGCGTCTAAAAAGGCTGCAATGTTTAACGTTTATCATAACTTTGCAACCAGACAAGTTACAAATACATATTAAGTATCTAAACATAATAGTTAACCAGAACCAAGATGGCTTAAAACCTTTCTACCCTAATATGCTATCATAATAACATGCTCTCTCATCTTAAATTTTACCTTTTATATTCTCTAGTGCATCATCTTCATTTTCTAATGCAGTATTTTCCACACTGATGTTAGCACAATTGGGTGCAGTGTTGTTGTATTGCTGTATTTACTTCACGAGGTGCAGAAGAGTCTAAGTTACTTGCAACTATACAGGTCTTGTTGTACAGAATTGCACTCGCATGATACCATATTGAGCGAAGTCGTAACGGAGCATCAGAGCTTGATTCCGAAAAGGGAGCTTGAGAAACGGCTACCACATCTGAGAAACGTCACTGCAGTAACGCTTCTCAGATTCAAATTTGTAGGGATAAAAAGTGATATATCTTTTTCCATAACCGCAGTACCTTGAAGTGAAAAGTTTCAAAAAATGCATTATACTACCAAAGCTGCTGTACTTCTTATACCAAGTAAGTTTGTATTGCCATTAATTTTTGGAGTAATTACCAAACGTATACGATCCCTTTAACGTTAGAATGAATGCACTACATTACAATTTGCAGCGCATTGACTTAAGCTCTGTAGTTCAACGATGTTGAACTATGATCAAGGTCCACACATCCACTTGGGTGTAGTTGGCATTGTTATCATTGTTTGAAATAAAGCACATGATCATAATCTATGGTAACGCTTGCGTAAGTACACTCCGGGTTTTTCCATTCTTATTGATAGAGCTGAATGAAATCCCAGCCCAACCACTGGACAGTAAATAAAACATTAAAAGCCTGGAATAGCTCTACATTTGTTGAGATGTTTTACAAATACTTCAGAAAAAAAAGATTTTTATTGTGATCCATTAACAATTTGTACCTATAGAGGTGAAAAATATGGCATCTTTGACAAGACTACAGACTATATCTTTTTTATATTGGAGAATCAACTATTTTAAAGACTAAAATTTAAGTTTGCTATGTGTTTTTTTGCCATATCCTCAGGCGGCGATTCCGAGACGTACGTTTGGAAGTATTTTGGACTGACAAAATTAATGCTGAAAAAACGCATGTGTATGTTTAGATGTCGCCTCCTTTCAGCTTCATACATTTTACGGGAAATCGCCATCCGGGCAATTACCGAAAAAAATATTACAGGCCTGTCGCAATGAGATAGATTTACATCCAAACAACACAATAGCCCCACTCCCTACCATTTTCCCTATCCTGCCTTACCCTTTTCCCTATCCTGCCTTACCCATCAGAAACAAAATTTGTCTTTTGTACAACAGCAATGGTATATTTTTACTCAAACTCTTAAATTCACAAAAACGTAATTGTTGATAAAAATAAAGACCTGCAACGGTCGCACCTTGGGAGATTTCATCAACGGTTAGAGTTTGAAAGAAAACTGGCCCCACACGAGCTATTTGTATTACAGGTCTTAACGTTAGAAAAACAATGCACTACATTACACATTGCAGCGCATTGACTTAACGCCTGTAGTTCAACGATGTTGAACTATGTCAAGGTCCACACATCCACTTGGGTGTAGTTGGCATTGTTACCATTGTTTGAAATAAAGCACATGATCATATATCTACGATAATGCTTGCGTAAATACACTCTGGGTTTTTCCATTCTGATTAATAGAGCAGCCCAATAATAATAGTAAATCCCAGCCCAACCACACCACAGTAAATAACGACACACATCGATTAGAAAGAGGGATAACTTTAAGTCTAAAATAGCGCTACATTTGTCGAGATGTTTTACAAATACTTCAGGAAAAAGAAAATTTAATTGTGATCCATTAACGGTTTTTATCTATAGAGGTGAAAAACATGGCATCTTTGATAAGGCCACAGGCTAGCCCTTTTTTTTTTTTATTGGAGAATCAGCTATTTTAAAGTGTTTTTTTTTTGCCATATAACCTCAAGCGGCGATTCCGAGACGTACATTTGGAAGTATTTTAGGCTGACAACATTAATGCTGAAAAAAACGCACGGTATATGTTTGGATGTCGCCTCCTTTCAGCTTCCTATATTTCACGGGGAATCGCTATCTCAATGAAATGGATTTAGATCAAAACAACACAATAGCCACACAGAAGCTGTATAAATATGTGACTGAATCCCTCGAAATGAGTCTTAAGGACATGTTTCCATGTATTAGGTTTTTACATGCAGTAGAAATCGCATCATTTGCTCTTTGTTTTGGTATATCACTCAGATTGGCATCCAAACATAATACAGATGTTATTTTGCAGAAACCCTTGATTGCTTACATTGATTTTTATTGAGTAGAATACTGTCAAAAGGCACATTACTCAAATGTAGGTATGGCTACTTGTAACTCGTTTTGTTGGGTTGATTCACATTGTAGCTCTTGAATTGTAGGTAGAATTTGAGCTTCTGTCATTCTGGCTGATAGTCTTTGCCAAAGACGAATGCCTTTTATCGATCGTGCACGTCTTTGCAAAATGCTTTTAGCTGTTTAACTTTTTCCCTATTTCTCAGCAGGCTTTCCTAAGAAGCCAATCAGCGATCGCAGAACTGCTATATCAACCTTTACTACGCGCACGCACAAATAATGCCTATGGTCGAAATTGTATGAAAAGGTCACTCCTTCCCCATTTAAGCAATTTGCAAAGCCCTCTGCGTGATCGAGCTAGCTAGCTGATGGGAATTAATATAATTCCTGTCGTTAGCGGGCGCACTGTCGAATGCGGTCTACACTGCGTGATCGGGGGAGCTGATGGGAATATAAATCGTGCCGTTAGCGGGCGCACTCGACATGCAGTGGTAGTTGGCAAAGACTATCCGACTAGTAATAGCGCTGATACGTAAAATATGCAAGCTTGCAAATGCCTTTAATTTGCTTAACCTTTCACTATGTGCTTTACCTACCAAATCAATTTAATCTATACTAATTTATGATTGTAAAATAAACTACCTTTCGCTCTTTTGACCTTTAAAATGGTACTTTACCAGGTTAAGAAGGCTGTTTCGATGACTTGGAAATGACCTCTTACGGCAACAGATTTGGTGCTACGTTGGATCCACAGCTAATGTGATGAACTGCAGAAATAGCATGGGATGTACCAAACTGGATTGTATTTCATATTATGACTGTTACTGTTTCAAAAACCGCGTGTTTTGGCGAGATAAAATGAAATATCCAAACAAGCGTTTCAAATGGACACGGATTAACAGTAGTTTCAGACATGCATATTACATTATAATACGTCTAGAACACAATTGAAACGCGTGTTTGGATATTTCATTTTACCTCGCCAAGACACGCGTTTTTTTCTTATTTATTAACCCGTGTTTGAAACATAGTCTTGCCGACTGGGAGTGCATGTACGTACATGTGTACACATTATGGCTATTTAGTTGGTACATTACTGCTAGGTTTATTCGCTGCATTAAAATTGTCTCGTGTTTGGCCGTGAGTGCCATTAACTACAAAGGCAGTCATAAGTTGATGAACAATGACAAAGGAATGCTTTTGTCAAAGCAGTTTTGAATAGCTTGTGATTTGAATTGGAACTGAAGGAGTTGTGATGGACTCGACTGCATCTCTGCCAATTTCAAACCTTACAACCGAAGGTTGAGGTATTCAGCTCCCATGTGTCAACTGTTCGAGTTAAGATCGTATCGGAATTCGATATGCATGAATATAGAAACATGAACATCCGCAAAGTTTTACTCAAATCAAACGATAGGTTTTTGTATATCCTTTTGTATACACATCCCACACACACATGCCCTCAAACAAAGTAAATATCGTTACCATATTCGTTGCTCGAACATTGGATAAAAAGATATAATTTGTCTAGCCCGTAAAAGGACCCAAAATGCTCTGTGGTGAATTGGCGGGAAAAAATTAGGTGCTCTGGTACCACATAACGACCGAGGGGCGAGACACAAAAGAGAACAAAGGGAACAAAAGCCCCTCGGTCGGCGGTATGAACGGCAAAATTCGGTCCTCGATCGACGGGGCAAGCGCAAAGCAATGGGGTTTGGGTATAACATAGGAATAAAGGAAAACACAATATCGATACTCGATCGTTATGTGGTTCACGACTGAGTGTTCTGGCAAAATGAGACAGAACTGGGCAGAGGTCCAAATGAGAGTATGCGGGTATTGGCAAAAGGGATAAGATTCTCCTTATAATGCCGTTTGTTACACTTCAATCGGACACTCGGATGACAAGTTATGGCTGCCTGGTTAAAGTTGTAAGTTATCCTTGTCAAAAAGTACGATACTGAGAAAAAGACATTTAACAACTCGGTTTGCAGTCGTGAAAATAAAAGACGCTAATTGGTGTTTTTTCTAAATGCTCTATTATTTCAAGATTTGTTTACTATTTCTTTAAATGCAGTATAGTAACATCAAAGATTTAGTCAATCGGACAAATCAACCAAAAATAACCAAATTTCCCCCCAATTTTTTTCATTACAGCCTTTGCCCAGTTCCGCCTCACTTTGTGCGCAGGGGTCATGGTTGATTCCTGCCCTTATGGTATGCTTTTAGGGTTAAAACAAGATAGTGTAGTAACATTGTAATGGCTTTTCTAGTAATGTAGTAAATGTATGCACTTTGCTTTCATTGGCTTATAGAGAGAAGCAAATTTAATAAAATCATTTCGCAAACATTTTAAATGTGATACTCTTTTTCTTTTAGCTAAATCATCCAATAATCGAATATGAATATGGGATTCCATTCAAGCCAGTGCAATTAAACAAAACAAAGAGCAATAGGACGTGGAAGATTGCGGGCGGGTTTTAATGGTTTCTTTGCATAGTACAGATTCTTTACTACATTGTCTACATTATGTGATTCCATTGAAGCGAACAAAAACGGGATTAAGCAAATCACTTTAAGCAATAATGAACCATCATTAAAAGAACATTATTCATAACATAAACATAAACGAACCCACGTGATAGCCGTTTATTTGATTGTGACAGCAAGACGTGTTTTGTTAATTAATGCATTGCTCTATTTGGCGTATGCGCGATCAAAGATGACACTAAGGTTTTTCCGAGCCAAATGCAACAATGTAGCGGTAATGTGAGAGCTGGCGTAATTTTTTCTCGGAGGGTTACGGACATTTATCACACTGGACCACACTCTTAAATTAAACTCATCTCAACAAAATATTGGAGACCAAATTAATAGTCGATGAAAAATGTGCATTGGTGGTTTCGAACTGGAGACCTTATACGGTCTATAACTATCCACGTTTATTGTGACATCGCGACAAAAGCCGCTTTTTCAAAATGTACATGGCGGAATACACGAATAAACTGGTATGACTGCGTAAATAACAATGTGCCTTTTTTAAAGTATGGCTGACACAATAGGAGGGCGCTGTTTGATTTGGGTAAAGTCTTTTGTATTTACACAAACCAAACAGCGCCCCCTATTGTGTCGGCCATACCTAAAAAGGGCTATGATGTCGCGTCCGGTGTTACCACTGACCTCTATACATGGACAGATCATCCATTGTTTCATTTTGAAGTCGGCATGCAGAGAAGTGCAACATGGCGTCACTGCTGTGAGCCAATGAAATGTCCAGGTGTAGAGTTCAGTTGGTTGGTAAATCCACTGACCTCTACAACTGGACATTTCATTGGCTCACAGCAGTGACGCCATGTTGCACTTCCAGTTCGCGCCGACTTCAAGTGTTAGCACAGCAGCATATGGACAATGATCCGTCCAGGTGTTGAGGTCAGTGGGTGTTACATGTATAAGCCACTTCGACATTCCAACTGCGCATGTGCACAACAAGATTCAACAATTGTTCTCTTGGGATAAACACGGCAGACAAATGCACACAAGGCTATGGGGAACGTGGTAATCAAATCCGCATTTTTTACATTTTCTTGTGAAATCGAAAAAAATTAAAGATATTTGTTCGAACAAAAGTTTGGCCACACAAAACACCTGAAAACACCAAAACGTAAAAAAAAAATGTTACTTAGTAACTTTAGAACACGACGATCTCTTTAAATTCGCTGGTACCCCGCTATGCTTTTGCACGCAATCGCTGAAATGTTTATCTCAAATAAAAAATCGTCAAATCTCCATGTGCACACGCGCAGCGGGAATATCGAACTGGCTTATTATCCCAGCCAAACTACTGAATGCGAGGGTCTAGAATCTTCCATTTATGATAAAAAACTCCCTTTCTGCCCACTCGTAACATCGAAACATGTACGATGTTGTAGGTCCACACCAGGATTGGGTTTTACCCGTGGGTAGCCGGGTTCGTGTAGACGGTTTTCACCATTATATCGACACATCTTGACACCAATACCCGCATCAATACGTCTACCAATACGTATATACTCATTGTTTGTATATCAAAAAAACATGAACAATTAATGATACGATTTTGAACACTGAGACCTGTGTTTTGTGTTGTGTTGTGTTGGATTGGCCTACCAGAGACAAGTCACACGATTGAAGCTTTTAAAGCATTATAAAGAGGGTGAACCGCTGCGCAGTTGAGTAGTGACACGTGACCGCGGTCACAAGCAACATGCTGCCACGACGACAATGATATACAACATTATTAAACAAATCTTTATCCAGGGTAGCATCAGCGAGCATCAGCGTACGCACAAATATTACGTATACATGTAGGCCTACATGTACATACACGTTTGTTTATGGTGTAAATCGAGGAGTTTATTTTGTTCCTCTCGATAATTTCCTTTGTTTGTATTCTAACTTTTTCCGAAGGCTCTCATTGGTTTTGTACACGAATCTCAATCGAGGTCGTCCTCGATTCTAACCCTAACCCCAATTCACCTTCGCGTCGCCAGGCATGTGTCCTCCATTACACTATAAACAAACGCATATATGCGGGTACAAACTATGTGCGTGTACCCATAGTGTGTATACCCGCACTTCGTGTTTTTATGAATGGGAAATGTATCAAATTGCATGTATATGTGTGTATACACAAATATATTAACAATGTACAAAGACTGACGTCGGCTGCACAATATACAAAGACGTTAGCTATGCATGTGCGGCGTGTTTTATCTACCCATGGAGAAATTTCTCCATGGTCTACCAAAGTACCAATGTTTATAATGCTTTCATTGGCCAAAAATGAGTCCACAGACCCATGATTTACTCTCTATCTTCAACCATACTTCAACTTGTAGTAAATATTTTTTTATTTTTTTGACTCAAGAAAAATAGAGGTCCGGGCCCGGGCCCCTTGCCGCCCCCTCCCCCCCCCCCCCCTGTATCCGCCCATGTGCAGTCAGGGCGTGATATTACGTCAACCGCTACCCGCCATAAAATCTGACGCGTGTGTATGTATACGTCAACCGTGGAACTACACACAGGGCCGGGGACAATTGTACGCAGTAATATACAAATATTTGCAAGCCCAGCTGAAAAGCACAATTTAAAGAATTTCAAAGGAGACTAGGAACAATAGTTAGGAAATTTGAATGTCAAAGAAATTACTGAACGCAGCTGATAATCATCGGCTGTATGAATGGAGACGATGGAACAAGGGTGTTGAATAGGCCTAATCGCTGAAGCCTGATACCACGATAGAGCGTATTGTACACGTCCACCGCGTCAACGAAGCATGCTGGACTCCCGGCAAATCCAGAATTTTGACTGGTCGTGTTAGTGTTTATGCGTTTTGCACGTGCATAAGACGATCATTAAGCTCTTGGCCAATGAAAAGCTCTGCTTTGCAGGCTCCATTCCCGAACTCCAACCCTATCCGACCGTCGACGTCTATAGAATTTCACAACGAGTTCAGTAGCCGATTGTTCAATTTCTTTTCACTCGTGGATTTGCAACAATGGGGATTAACAACACACTGCCTTCTATTACTTCAATGGTTGTCCGGCAATAAGAACTATTATAGTCTAGGCGATATTTAAAAAAAGGGTCTTAATTATCTAGGGCAAGAAGAGGCATCTTTTGAGTAGAAGTTTGTAATATAGCTATTTTGGGGTGCTGAATCCGAAAATGATGGTCACCAAGCTGGATTTTCATTATTGCATCTTTCTAAGAGTCATAAAATGCGATGCTTTTCCAGCATGTCCAAATGTTATCATGCGATGTATACTTGTTATCACAATCTAGTGTATAAACTGCATATGAACAGATGCACCATTGAACTTGAAGGTCATTGTATATGTATGGCTAAAGCCTTTTTGAAAGACTTGTTCAACATTTGTTGCTGCCAATTATGTCATTGCCAATTATGTCCCCGCCAATTATGTTATTACCAACTATGTTATTACCAACTGCGTCATTGCCAATTGTGTCACTACTAACAATGTCACTGCCAACTTTGTCACACAACTATGTAAATTGAGTTGTTTTTTACGAGTTTCGGTCTTTTAATGCTACTTTTCTGGCAACACTGTCTTTGCGATGCATGTTTATACAATTTAGAGTTATGTTTTTATACTTGTAAGCTGCTTTACTATATTTGGTCCTGGTATTTTGTCAGTCAGCATGTAGAAAGTCATTTAAGAGCATTATTTTCCATATATAAAATCTGAAAATATACATTTAAAAATAAATAAAGCATGAAGTTTCTGGCAACACTGCTCCCCGGTACAAAAAATACCAAAACTTTTGTTTCCTTATTCGTACAGACCAGCATCTTATCTTTCAATCTTGAAAGCAAAACTTTCCTAAATATGCCACTTTCGGACTTCTGACAATTTTAGCAACCACCTCTATTTCCCAAATTGACTTTTGCTCAAAACACCCCTATATGAAATAATGGAATCTTCCATTCACAATTAACTGTACTTGTATCAAGTGCATTTTTGGAAAGATTAAGGATGTATCTTTACCATGTTTAGCTGAGAGGTAAGCAAAATATTTGGTCTTTATACAGTGAAGCTCACAACCTTCGGTCATTTTTACTTATAAAAAGAGCTAAATTAGGTGAATATGCTTTCTTTTTACACTTTGGATAAAGGCCTTCACATGTGCAAAGAATAAACGAAATCGATAAAAAAAAAATCTGCCACCACTTCTTTGATTTTTAGAGCAACTCAGTCTTAATACTTGTCGTGTAATATATTTGTTCCCATATTTAGATATATATATATATTTTTTATTTTTATTTTTTTTTGCAAAATGTCTTTTGGTGAATTTACTTACAGTTCCTTACTTCAATAACATTTTTTTAAAGCATATAAATAGTAATTATGAGAACATAGTAACGATCGAAATGGCTAAAAATCATATCCTTAATAATAATAATATCAACATTTATAAAGCGCCTTTTCCTAGGGTTACAAAGCGCTTAGAGAATGACCAAGAAAATACAACAATGACAAGTATAATAACGTAAAACCAAATTGAAAGACCACTGCCAGACCCAGCCCGCAGCACTCAACAAGATCACTGGTGAGATCAGGGAATGAAGGGCTCTCTAATAAGACGAGCACGCGGAAGTCAGGTCTGACAATGAAGTTACAGATTAAACAAATATGTCTTTAATGCCCTTTAAACTTGGCCACGGAGCTAGAATTTTTGATGGAGTGTGGAATGGAATTCCATATCCTGGGGCCTGCGATTGAAAATGCCCTGTCTCCTGATTTTCTGGTGGTTCGTGGAATATAGAAGTTACCCTGGGAGCGTAAGTTGGCCCTTGTTTGCCTGGTATCTAATGAATTGGAAATGTACGTGGGAAAAATACCGGAAATGCATTTGTACATGTTTAAGGCCCTTTTATACATGATTCGTTTCTCGATTGGAAGCCAGTGCAGCTGTTTGATCAGTGGAGAAGTGGGAACATGCTTTGGGTAGGAGAAGATTACACGAGATGCTCTATTTTGGATTTTTTGTAACTTGATTAAGTCAGATTGTTTGAGTCCATTTAGCAGGGAATTGCAGTAGTCCCGTCTTGACAGTACAAGTGCCCGGACAGCAGAGTGGCAGGCTTCGGCATCGATGTACTTCCGGATTTTAGTGATGTTTCGGAGGTGATAGTTAGCAGATTTGCAGACAGACGTAACATGGTCACTCACCGACATGTTTTTTTCAAAAACAACGCCAAGATTCCGGATGGAAGATGATGGGTGAAGTGTGATGTTGTTCATGGTGAGAGTCAGGTGGGCTATTCGTTTGTAGTTGTGGTTAGATGAGGCAATGAAGAATTCAGTTTTCCCCTCATTTAGTTGAAGCTTATTGCGTAACATCCAGCGCTGAACGTTGATGATGCACTGAGAGAGCTTGAACAGCCCGAGTTCTGCATCATTTGGGATTTGTGGGTCAAATTCCACGTAGATTTGAATATCGTCAGCATACAAGTGAAATTTGACATCATGCTTTCGAAGAATGTCGCCGACTGGGGCCAGGTACATCGTAAAGGCCTGTCGACCTATAACAGACCCTTGAGGAACTCCGAAACGAAGAGCGACTTCATCAGAGGTGACACCGTCAGGTAGGATAACCCGACTCCTACGGTTGCGCGCATTTCCCTTGTCTCCGGATATCATCAAGTAGTCTTGCCAAACCTCAGTATTGATAAGCTTCAAATTCACCAAGTTGCATACTGGCACATTTACCATATTAAAACCGTATGGAAAATCACATGAGCAATGAAAACATTGTAATATTTAGCCCAGCAAACAAAAATGAAAAAAATTTGGTGTCCGTAAATTGGGCTAAAAGTGGTCAAAGTTTAAGGAAATCACAACAATTATGTGTAAGAAACCATTTGACGTTGACATAATTATAAGCAATAATACTCTTATTTGGGGGATTTTCTTGAACTTGTTTAAGTCTCCCACGTTAGGAAACCCTCCACGCAACATTTTAGCCCAATTTACTCAAACTCGTAAATTCACAAAAACGTAATTTTTGATAAATATAAAGACCTGCAACGGTTGCACTTTGTGAGATTTCATCAACAGATAAAGTTTGAACGAAAAGTGGCCCCGCACGAGGTATTTGTATACAGGCCTTAATATTAGAAAAAGGTGCACTACATTACACATTGCAGCGCATTGACTTAACGCCTGTAGTTCAACGGTGTTGAACTGTGATCAAGGTCCACACTTTAACTTGGGTGTGATTGGCATTGTTGCCATTGTTTGAAATAAAGCACATGACTCTATTTCTATGGTAAAGCTTGCGTAGATACACTCCGGGTTTTTCCATTCTGATTGATAGAGCTGGGGTAAATCCCAGCCCAACCACCCGACAGTAAATAACGTCACACATCGATTAGAAAGAGGGAAAACTTTAAAAGTCTAAAATAGTTCTGCATTTGTTGAGATGTTTTACGCATTGGTACGTTTGGATGTCGCCTCCCTTCAGCTTCAGACATTTCACGGGGAATCGCTTTCCGGGCAACTAACGAAATGATATTACAGGCCACACAGAAGCTGGTGTATAAATATGTGACTGAATATCTAAAAATGAGTCTTCAGGGTATGTTTCCATGTATTAGGTTTTACATGCAGTAGAAATCGCATCATTTGCTCTTTGTTTTGGTATATCACTCAGATTGGCATCCACAAATAATACAGGTGTTTTTTGGCGAAAACCTTGATTGCTTACATTGATTTTTATTGAGTAAAATACTGTTCAAAGGCATACTCAAATGTAGGTCTGGCAACTTGTAACTCGTTTTGTTGGGTTGGGTCGCATTGTAGCGCACCTTCACATGCTCAGAACCATGTGAATGGTAGGTCGAATGTGAGCGTCTGTCATTCTGGCTGATAGTCTTTGCCAAAGACGGATGACTTTGTTCGATCGTTTACGTCTTTGCAAAAAGCTTTCAGCTGTTTATTTCTCCGCAGGCTTTCCTAAGAAGCCAATCAGCGATCGCAGAACTGCGATTATCAACCCTCACTACGCGCACGCACAAATATTCCCTTGTGAAGCAGCGCTGTTTAGATATACAACGCAGGCCAGCGCGACCGTTGAATCATGGTAGTTGACTAAGTGAAGATGCTATGCCTATGGTAAAAATTTCATAAAAATGTCACTCCCCATTTAACCCTGAGGGACCCCGCGTGACATCTATGTCACAAAAAAAAAATGTGACATAGATGTCACGTGGGGTCCCTCAGGGTTTGCAAAGCCCTCTGCGTGATCGAGGGAGCTAGCTGATGTGAATATATATCTTGTCGTTAGCGGGCGCATTGTCGAATGCTATGGTCTACACTGCGTGATCGAGAAAGCTAATGAGAATATAAATCGTGTCGTTAGCGGGCGCACTCGACATGCAGTAGTCTTTGGCAAAGACTATCCGACTAGTAATAGCGCTGATACGTAAAATGTGCAAGCTTGTTAATGCCTCTTGTTTGCTTAACTTTTCACTCTGTGCTTCACCTACCAAATAAATTTAATCTATACTAATTAATAATTGTAAAATAAACTACCTTTCGCTCTTTTGACCTTGAAAATGTACCTAAATAACCCATGACGACATTTAAAATGGTACTTTACCAGGTTAAAAAGGCTGTTTCCGATGACTTGGAATTGACTTCTTACTACAACAGATTTGTTGCTACGTTGGATCCACAGCTAATGTGATGAACTGCAGAAATAGCATGGGATGTACCAAACTGGATTGACACTATTTGTGTTCATATTATGACTGTTACTGTTTCAAAAAACGCGGGTCTTGGCGAGATAAAATGAAATATCCAAACACGCCTTTCAAATGGACACGTGTTTAACAGTAGTTTCAGACACGCATAATACATTGTAATACGTCTAGAACACATTTTGAAACGCATTTGTGGATATTTCATTTTACCTCGCCAAGACACGCGTTTTTTCTTACTTATTAACCCGTGTTTGAAATATAGTTTTGCCGACTGGGAATGTCTCCACGAGGTTACAAAAATGCGAAAGCCGTGTATGTATTGTGTACATGTATACGTATACATGTACGTACGCTGAACAAGCAATAGTCATGCTGATGCTATATCCTGGATAAAGATTTGTTTATTCATGTTGTATATCGTCGTCGTCATGGCAGCATGTTGTTTGTGACTGCGGTCACGTGTCACTACTGAGCTGCGCAGCGGTTCACCCTCTCTATAATGTTTTCAAAGCTTTCATCGTGTGACTCATCTGTGGTAGGCCAATCCAACACAACACAACACAACACAAAACACAGGTCTGTTCAAAATCGTATCATTATTGTTCATGATAATTCTTTATATACAAACAATAAGTATATACGTATTATGGGTAGACGTATTGATCCATGGGTATTGGTGTCAAGATATGTGTCGATATATTGGTGAAAACCGTCTACACGAACCCGGCTACCCACGGGTAAAACCCAAACCTGGTGTGGACCTACAACATCGTACATGTTTCGATGTTACGAGTGGGCAGAAAGCGAGTTTTTTATCATAAATGGAAGATTCTAAACCTTCGCATTCAGTAGTTTGGCTGGGATAATAACACTGACGCGACATCGATAGCTCTTTTTAGGTATGGCCGACACAATAGGATGGCGCTAAATCAAACAGCGCCCTCCTATTGTGTCAGCCATACATTGAAAAAGGCACATTGTTGTTTACGCTGTCATACCAGTTTATACGTGTATTCCGCTTTTGTCGCGATGTCACAATAAACGTGGATAGTTATAGACCGTATAAGGTCTCCAGTTCGAAACCACCAATGCACATTTTTCATCGACTATTTTTGGTCTCCAATTTTTTTGTTGAGATGAGTTTAATTTAAGAGTGTGGTCCAGTGTGATAAATGTCCGTAACCCTCCGAGAAAATAAATTACGCCAGCTCACACATTACCGCTACTTTGTTGCAATTGGCTCTGAAAAACCTCAGTGTCATCTTTGATCGCGCATACGCCAACTAGAGCAATGCATTAATTAACAACACACGTCATGCTGTCACAATCAAATGAACGGCTATCACGTGGGTTCGTTTATGTTTATGTTGTGTATAATTTCAGGCCCGTACGCAGGGGGGGTGCGACGGATGCGTACGCACCTCCCTAAATTACCAAAAGGTCCACATTTTCTGGGGTAAATAATGGTCAGTATTTTGATGTAGAAATAACTGTACTGACACACGAAAAATTTGGTCACATTTTTGGTCCCATCAGTACAAATTCGCCCCCAAATTACCGAAAGGTCCAATTTTTTCGGGGTAAATAATGGTATTTTGATGTAGAAATAACTGTACTGACACACAAAACATTTTGGTCCCATTTTTGGTCCCATCAGTACAAATTCGCCCCCCAAATTACCAAAAAGTCCACATTTTCCGGGGTAAATAATGGTATTTTGATGTAGAAATAACGGTACTGGCACAACAAAAAGTTTGGTTCCATTTTTTGTCCCATCAGTACAAATTCGCACCCCCCCCCCCCCCATACAAATCCTGCGTACGGGCCTGAATTTTGTTTTAATGATGGTTTATTATTGCTTACAGTGATTTGCTTAATCCCGTTATTGTTCGCTTCAATGAAATCACATAATGTAGACAATGTAGTAAAGAATCTGTACTATGCAAAGAAACCATTAAAACCCGCCCGCAATCTTCCACGTCCTATTGCTCTTTGTTTTGTTTAATTGCACTGGCTTGAATGGAATCCCATATTCATATTCGATTATTGGATGATTTGTTAAAAGAAAAAGAGTATCACATTCAAAATGTTTGCGAAATGATTTTATTTAAATTTGCTTCCTCTATAAGCCAATAAAAGCAAGGTGCATACATTTACTACAGCATTACAATGTTACTACACTATCTCGTTTTAACCCTAAAAGTATACCATAAGGGCAGGAATCGCCCATGACCCCTGCGCACAAAGTGAGGCGGAACTGGGCAAAGGCTGTAATGAAGACATTGGGGGGAAATTGGGTTATTTTTGGTTGATTTTTCTGATTGACTAAATCTTTGATGTTACTACTGCAGTTAAAGAAATAGTAAACAAATCTTGAAATAATAGAGCATTTATAAAAAAAAAAAAACAATTAGCGTCTTTTATTTTTACGACTGCAAACCAAGTTGTTAAATGTCTTTTTCTCAGTATTATACTTTTTGACAACGATATTACAACTTTAACCAGTCAGCCATAACTTGTCCCCCGAGTGTCCGATTGAAGTGTAACAAACGGTATTATAAGGAGAATCGTATCCTCTTTCCCAATACCCGCACACTCTCATTTTGACCTCTGCCCAGTTCTGTCTCATTTTGCCAGAACACCTAATTTTTTCCCGCAAATTCACCACAGAGCATTTTGGGTCCTTTTACGGGCTAGACAAATCAGATCTTTTTTATCCAATGTTCGAGCAACGAATATGATAACGATATTTACTTTGTTTGAGGGCATATGTGTGTGGGATGTGTATACAAAAGGATATACACAAATCTATCGTTTGATTTGAGTAAAACTTTCCGGATGTTCATGTTTCTATATTTGTGCATATCGAACTCCGATACGATCTTAACTCGAACAGTTGAGATATGGGAGTTGAATACCCCGACCTTCGGTTGTAAGGTTTGAAATTGGCAGGGATGCAGTCGAGTCCATCACAAGTCCCTTCAAGTCCGTCACAACTCCTTCGGTTCCAATTCAAATCACAAGCTATTCAAAACTGCTTTGACAAAAGCATTTCTTTGTCATTGTTCATCAACTTATGACTGCCTTTATGAAGGGACGTGTGACTGGCTTCACGAAAGGACTTGTGAACGGACTTGCAGGGACTCGACTACAACCCTGAAAATTTGCACTTGTAGGGTTAGAATAAAATACGTTTTACAACCAGATGTTTCTACATACACGTACACGCACACAAACCATTACTTGGGATGATCGCTAAAGTGTTCCAACATGACATGTATTTCTTTAATTCCGTGATGCCCACTAATGCACCACATGAAATTTGGCATTATATTTCAAGGGTGTAGATTCCAAATACGAATGTTGCTGTAAACCTGCACTTTTGTATATGTAATAACAAATGTTAGCGTGTATATTTTATTGTGGGCGTTTGGTATTTAGTCGTTGTTCATAAAGTATGAGAAAGAGGCTGGTCACCGCGTGATTTTATTGGTGGTTTTCGGTCCGAAAGATAACGTGCTGTATATTTTTCTTAAATTTAGATCGCGAAAAGATCACTTTCGTGTTAAGTTTAACAAATAAACATGCTGGACTTTTAACAAGCAACATCGTTTTTTGGCGTTTTTTTAATTGTCTTTAATCTATTTTTTTTTAACGTTGTAGTGAAAAATAGGCACCACGATTTAGAACATTAGCGATCATCCAGTAATATTTACCGACTGCTGTATCGATATTTGTTTGTATTAGCAGCTCTCATAGTACAACTACTTTGGGATAGGAAATTTTAGGCATTAACATATTACAACTATGTTTAATTAAAGGAATGTTTTCAAAAAAGGTTAATATAAAAACCTGTTAATTGTCTCAGGTTTGAACTACAACTAAAACTACAACTAATTTATCAAATTCTTTATAATGTATACATTTTAGAACATTCAACTACCAAAATCTGTGATGTCTCATTTTGACGTTTTAATATAAAAAAAATTAACAGAATCAACAAATGTGTGCATTCTCACCTAACTGTCTCCATTTAAAATTATAATAAATTTCATAATACTATATAATAAGGGAATAAATGTGTGTTCGAGAGGTTTTAATCACTCTGTTTAATACCGCTTGGAGTCTGGGTGCTGGTAATTACCCGAGCCGAAAGCGAGGGTAATTATCAGCACCCAGACTCCAAGCGGTATTAAACAGAGTGATTAATACCTACCGAACACATTTTGATCCCATTCATAAATACTTTTTTTGTAAAATTCAGCCAAAAAAGCCCCGAAAATCCCGGAAAATTGTCGCAAGTAAATTTCGGTGTTTCGCCATTCTGTGTGTGTCAAATGACATGTTTCCGCCTCTGTCGCTCAACACAATACATGCAATAAAGCGTATTTACTACGAACCAGACTATTACTGCCATTGGCAACCCCGTGCCCAGGGTGTCGAGCTGTACGCGTCCAACACTACCCGCTCTTACTATTGGAGACGAGGTACGGTTGGAAATAAAGTGAGCCCCGGGGACGGATATAATGCGCAATCGCCAGCCGGTTTTAAACACTTCCAGCCATGTCTTTATCGTCCGTTTAATACCGGCCACGTGGCGGGCTCTCGACCAATATAGGAATGCCTAAACTGTCCCAGGTATTTATAAATATTTATTTAATAATTATTTCACAAATATAATTATAAAACCATGCAAACCAAGGGATGGCTAATAAAAGGCTCTACCTAATGAGAATGATATACATGATAATGCAATGGACTAAACTACCATGCCATATACAATATCAATACTTTCACAATGTTTTATGTGTATACGTTGCGACTATAGGTACCATTATACAACCAGTTCAAGCTTGTAAACGATTTTGTAAGCTGAAATTTGAATATATTTGTTTTAAACTCAAATTTGAAATTCATTATGCATTTATCAAGGCGTTAAAATACGTTTAGCCAAAGCGCACCCATTATATTAATACTAAAAATATAGGTTATCAACAAAACATGTATTCACTGTAATCGGAGGGTGGTTAGTGTTGCAACACATACGAAGATCTTCTCACCGCCAACCTTCCTACTTTAGTCAAATGCAACTACTGACGGGCTGTATTTTGATCCGATACCTTTCATTGTCAATATTCCGACTCTTTTTTTATCAAAAAGAGGCTTTTGCCAAGTATTTCCGGTGAATTATTGGACATTTTAGGCACGGAAACTTATGAAGAGAAGTTAATGTGGCTATATTACATCGTTTTGCACAGCCACTCATGCATTAAAACATTATACATTGATACATCGATACATTAATACTTCAAAACTAAAATCGCTGACAGTTACATTAGGAATCATTTTCCCAATATGCATGATTTAGATTTTTACAGCAATCGACGGAGAAAGTACTCATATAAAGCTACTATAGGTTTTGCAGACGCAGTAATAATCAATGTAATTTATATTATACACATTCTGCGTCGGTATGTTTTTTTGTAACGTATTCCTCTTACATGATTGAATTCAATTTCAATACTATACACCGTTTTATCCATACATTAAAACATACAAACAAACATGATTACATCAGTGTAGAGAATATAACTCAATTTAACTTGCGCAATACTATACTATATACTATATTATAACACCTCACTCACAGATTCTGTGTCTTGATTGGCCGAGAGCGCGTCACGTGTCACTTGCTATTTTTACTATTTTTTACTTGCGCTCCAAAAAGACTATACCACGCAGCCTCGTTCTGAAAAAGTACTATGCGCATAGCAACACACGTACTATGCGCATAGCAACGAAAGCGTGACTGAAACCCAGACGTGTGTTTCGGTGCATTGCGTAAACATTGCTCTATCACCCTCACACCCGTTCATCAAGGCAACAAAGTACACGTATGATCGAGAAAAAGGGAACGAAGATACAAATAGTCGGGTGCCCTTTCAAAACGCAAATTAACGTACATTTCTTTCGTAAACAACGCACTGCTTGCACATAGGTTGATCACTGAATTCGGAGATTTGTTGTCATTACTATACTTTCAGGAAGCTTAAATTGTGCAGAATCTGTGAGTGAGGTGTTATAAAACAAATATTGACTGCTTTATTTCGCGGTATAGTAAAACTAGCCTCCCTCGGTGATCCATGGAGCATTATATTTTCCCTCGGCTTCGCCTCGAGAAAAATAGAATGCTCCATGGATCACCTCGGGAGGCTAGTTTTACTATACCACTCAAAGCAGTCAATATTTGTATACTATACTGCAATAACTCGCTATAGTGCAATGAACGTATATTATACAATCATTTCAACACAATGTTTCACACTTTGTCGCCCTACAAATTAAACTACTTGTAGCTCAGTTAGTTACCTTTTCTGTTTGCTTTTTTGGGAGGTTCCCCTTTGCTGGTGTTTCTATATTACCAAAGTCTATATCATGTGACTTACTTTGTTCAGCGATTAATCATCTTATCCCCCTCTGAAGTCCTATAGGTATCAAGGAAAATAAAGTCTATTATCATTTGCGTGTATTATCAAATGATATCACTTCAAATGGAACAATACCTCACTGTGTCATTGATGCATGCCTAACCAACAAATTCTATTCGATAATTACTTTTTACAAAACGCATTTATCTATGTAATCTTAAACATTCAAAGTTACATATGCAATCGCACATATCGACTCAAAGGGCATACATACAAGAACATCAACACAACCTCCCTCCCATTTCCCCGTTGCTTTATTTTGTTCCGAGAAAATGGCTTGGGGACGTTGCAGATTAAAGGTAGTATGCACCATTTGCAAACATCAAAACTAAAACTACCTCACTTGACTGTAAGTGAATAACAGTCTCAAGCATCTTGTAAAATCACAGCACCTGTAGAGATTTCAAACGATTGCCGGCCGGCGATCGTTGTAAAAACCTGACTAATTTTAAACACTTATTTAGACTTTGGCCGTGTCCGAAACGGGTGTCTAGAGCTACAGCTACGGCTATTGTCTACGTCGGCCATTTTGTAGCGCTGTCCGAAATGCCGTCTAGAGCTACAGCTACGGCTACAACGCCACAAAAATCTAGCCGTAAAGGAAGTTGTCTAGCTCAGGCAAAACAAAATGGCGGCAGCACTGGCGTTAATTTTGGAGCAAATTTTCGTTTATTTTTCAATGATAGTGCATTGAATTGAAACGACAAATACGACAAATACGTCAATATCAGCAGGTATTTCGACTGGCTGTAAACAAACATTGCCTAACATCTAGCAGACGATAATTGTTGTAAATTCTTACGTCGTAATTTCACAAACACTAATTCAAGCATCGCTTGGGGGCGCAATAACTAGCCGTAGGCTCTACCGTAGCCGCGTCCGAATTCCATTTGCCTTAGCGCCTACGTAGACGTAGCTGTAGCTGTAGACGTAGACCGTAGCTCTAGACACTCGTTTCGGACACGGCCTTAGTCTGAAAGAAGTCATTATAAGTTTTATGAAAACAAAACTTTAAACAGGTCAGCGACACAATTTTCGAAAATTACAGCAAAAAGAAAGGATGTATATACAACAAGTTTACCTTTATTGCCAAAATATAGTTTTGCAGTGTAATTTCCGTCACACACAAAAACGATATGATTATTTACGGAAATTGTCAGCGCAAATTTGACCGCAATAATTCTTTGCCACCATGGCCGCCTGCCAGGCATACATTGCCGGTAGGTCATACATGAAAACAACCTCCCTCCCATTTCCTAGTTTTGTTCCGAAATAATTTGACTTCGGCATCTTTGAATGCGGCCTTAATGTGTTCTCTTTGTTTAGTCGCTAGCAGAGTACCAACTCGTTTCTCCCAACCTATGCCTTTCGTCGCCTTCTCTGATTCAATCAAAAAGTCTGAGTACTCGTTTAATCCTACGGGATTTGGCTTGAGGGCGATCTGTTGAAGGCGTCGGGTACAACGGTCAGACTCCATGAACCTCTGAGACACAACATCTTCCGCATTAGTCAGATCGGCTTCCACTTTCTTGATCACTTCTTCACGGGTTTGTTTTTGCCCCTTTGCGTCTCGGTATCGACTGTGTTCTCTTTGTTTAGTCGCTAGCAGAGTACCAACTCGTTTCTCCCAACCTATGCCTTTTCTCGCCTTCTCTGATTCAATCAAAAAGTCTGAGTACTCGTTTAATCCTACGGGATTTGGCTTGAGGGCGATCTGTTCAAGGCGTCGGGTACAACGGTGAGACTCCATGAACCTCTGAGACACAACATCTTCCGCATTAGTCAGATCGGCTTCCACTTTCTTGATCACTTCTTCAGGGGTTTGTTTTTGCCCCTTTGCGTCTCGGTATCGACTGTGTTCTCTTTGTTTAGTCGCTAGCAGAGTACCAACTCGTTTCTCCCAACCTATGCCTTTCCTCGCCTTCTCTGATTCAATCAAAAAGTCTGAGTACTCGTTTAATCCTACGGGATTTGGCTTGAGGGCGATCTGTTCAAGGCGTCGGGTACAACGGTCAGACTCCATGAACCTCTGAGACACAACATCTTCCGCATTAGTCAGATCGGCTTCCACTTTCTTGATCACTTCTTCACGGGTTTGTTTTTGCCCCTTTGCGTCTCGGTATCGACTGTGTTCTCTTTGTTTAGTCGCTAGCAGAGTAGCAACTCGTTTCTCCCAACCTATGCCTTTCGTCGCCTTCTCTGATTCAATCAACAAGTCTGAGTACTCGTTTAATCCTACGGGATTTGGCTTGAGGGCGATCTGTTGAAGGCGTCGGGTACAACGGTCAGACTCCATGAACCTCTGAGACACAACATCTTCCGCATTAGTCAGATCGGCTTCCACTTTCTTGATCACTTTTTCACGGGTTTGTTTTTGCCCCTTTGCGTCTCGGTATCGACTCTCGAGGTCAGCATACGTTTGTGTCCCTTTAACCATTTTCCCATGATATCTGAAGTCATCGTGAACGTGGTCACCTGAGTCACACTTGCCAGGACACACAGTGCAAGATCCCCCCCACGACATTTCATGGCAAAACCGAAACCTTCGAGTGATGGTACATGGGTCATGACAGGTGTAGAGGCATTTTGGACAATTCGTAGAGCCCTTACTGCTATGACTTTTTTCAAGATTTGGAACGTCAACCTCGTATTTGAAAGAATTGCTTGCCTCTATTTCCTGTTTATGTTCTTTAAGCATCTTCTTATCTTTGACTAACTGCTCCTTTTGTTTAGAAGCAAACTTAATCTTAGGCTTCAAACCTTTTAAAGCAACCTCCAGACGCTTTCGTTCCTCCAGAACTTCTACCCTGAGGGTAAGACTACGTGGCTCTAGGTCCTTAAGGGCATCGAAAAACTCTTTCATACTCTCATACCCCATTTTCCAGAACATTGCATCAAATGACATTCCACCATCTCCTCCGCCAGCAAATAGAGCCGAGTTGTTGAACTTGAACGCTTTACCGATAGGTAGCTCTGCCGCTTTAATTGCCACGAGGACTTTCGGTGATTGCCCGTCACAAAAGGTGATCATCAGCAATATATTTGGCTTAATATCCTTACCAAAAACAGCAAGGAATAACTCAAAGACATACCTCTGTGTGGGAGTGAGACGTGCTTGTGAAGACTGAGCAACGAAACCAACAGCATCAATGGGATCCACACCATGGGCCTCAGGGTGAGAGAAAAACTCTCGGATCTGTTCGACAATCGCTTTATCGCGCTCAATACCTCTAGTATCCCCAAATCCTGGCGTGTCAATGATTGTCAACGTGTAGGGAAGGTTGATGGAATCATTGTTGTGGATTGTGTATGATGTTATATTTTGTGTTTGACTGTGAGCCTGGGATTGAGGCCCTTCCCCTCGTTTGTGTACCAGCTTAAACCTGAAGTTGTCTTCCCACTTCACCCCTAAGATGTAATTGATCATCGCATTGATCAGGGTACTCTTACCGGCGCCTGTAGCACCAACTACCATTATTACCTTATGCGAAGAAGGCGTCCTTGGTTGCACACCCAAACTGTAACTACGGAATGTTTGTATTGGAGAAACTGACTCCTCCTTCAAGGGAACCAAGAAAACGTCTCGGTGCCCTCCTTCTGAAGATACCCTTTCAGAACCCCAGGCGATAAGATGTTTGGCATATCTGACCACGTTTTGGGGGCTGTAACTGGCGCTGGCGGTATACATGCTGATGTCCAGACTTAACCTAAAATGAACACAATCGTACAGGAGCTTCAATTGTTAATCAAATCGGGGGTTTTGCTGGCTCCAGACGGGGAAGCCTTACTCACTCCCTGACTCTCTCATCAACTGTAACTGTTGAATTTGACTTGGCTCATACGTTCTAAACAGGGTTACCCCTTTAGTGCCAATTAATAGGCCAAGTCCAACCCACTGTGCACGCATTCAATTATTTCTAGTGACTACAGCCATTCTGAACCTATGCAAGTTAAACAAAAATGAATTGAAGGCTAAAAAGGGGTAGAGTGAATCTTCCAACAATCTTAAAACATTAGGTATTGTATCAAATGAATATGTTTATCTTACCCAATTTCGTACACTGATTCACGTATAGCATAATTAAGGTTATTGGGCTTAATGAGCTTAATCGTTATCGAGCCAAGGCTTAAAGGGATCGTATACGTTTGGTTAATTACTCCAAAATGTAATGGCCATTAAAAACATACTTGGTAAGAAGTACAGCAGCTTTGGATAGTATAATGCATTTTTAGAAACTGTTCACTTCGAAGCACTGCGGTTATGGCAAAAAGTTATCACTTTTTATCCCCAAAAATGTGAATCTGAGAAGCATTACTGCAGTGACGTTTCTCAGATTGTGTATTCCAATGCAGATTATTCTTCCTGCGAGGACATAACCGCTCAAAATTTTCGGCAATATCTCATAATCGCTACTAGTACTATATTATGAAATGAAATTTGTACAGGTTAGTTTTATGGTATATATCTATAGGATTGAACAAAACAGTGGGTTCAAATTACCAAACGTTTAAATTTAATGATAAATGACTAAATTGGTTTGGTTAAAGCGTGTGAATTTTTCCTCGGACGAATTGAATGTGAGAGTTGGTGAATTTGTTGGTGAATGATTTGTTGGTTTAAATAGCCGATAAAACCTATAATTCAAAAAAAATATAGGTTTTCCCGGTCAGTTCAATAGATTTGACATCTAGC